>OZ020268.1:76064426-77386926 GCA_963971225.1 Melieria omissa | reverse complement strand
TGGACTGAAAAACTTGCGCAAAAAGAGATCCTTCATGTAGGAAAAGGATGCGGAAAGGTAGGTAAATAGGAAAGTAAATATGTAGGTATGTATGTAGAATGTGGGTAGGTAAGTAGGTGTGTACGTAGAAAAAGCCAATGAGGTCCATTGTGGTAGCACTGGATTGATTTTCTTCTCTCAGGTCTCGAACGAAACGTATTGAGTGAAAAAAGTATGGAAACAAGAAAGCAAAGATATTTGAATCTGCAAAATCTGCAAACCAAACCAATTTCTTTATGAAGATAAGCGGATCCGATAGTTTAGCTTCTTTGTTGTAACATAGGATCTTCTTCTTTCTACTGAGACTCGAACCAGACGAAAGAAGTGAAGAGAGGAAAGAAACAAGAAAGCAAAGATGTCTGAATCTATAAACCAAACCGACTTTCTCATGAAGAAAAGCAAATCAGTGAAAGCAGAAACAAGTAAAGAAAGGAGAGACACAAGAAAGCAAAGATATCTTAATCTATAAACTAAACCGACTTTTCCATGAAGATATGCAAATCCGATAGCTTAGCTTCTGTTTTGTACCATATAATCTCTTTCTTACTAATGAGACTTGAACTAACCGTAACAAGTGAAGAAAAGATTATCCAACTGATTCGTATACAAACTTCGATCTAAAAAACCATTTTACTTCCTCATGAAGTTCAGCAGATTCGATAGTTCATGTAATTTTTAGTACCATGTAATCTTTTTTTCTTCTTCCGTCTACTAAGACTCGAACTAAATGAAACAAGTAAAGAAAGAAAGACACAAAAAAGAAAATATGTATGAATCTTCCAACAAAACCTCTTCTTTCTCACTTTCTCATAGAAATAAGCACACCCAATAATTCAACCTCTTTGTTGTACCAGGAAAAAGATACTAATTCCTTGTAATGAGAATCGAACCAGACGAAACAGAGAAAGAAAAAATTGCTCAACAGTTTCTTACACAAATTTTAATCTATAAATCAATTCGGCTTTCATATGAGGTTCAGCAGATCTGATAGTTCAGCTTCTTTATGGTACCACGTAATCTTTTTTCTTCTTCCTTCTACTAAGACTCGAACCAAACGAAACAAGTGAAGAAAAAACACACACAAAAAAAAAAGATTTATGAATCTTTAAACAAAATCGACTTCCTCATGGAGATAAGCAAACCCAATAGTTCAACCTCTTTATTGTACTCTAGGATCTTTTTCCTTCAACTAAGACTCGATCCAACCAAAACAGAGAGAGAATAGATTGCCCAACTGTTTAATACACAAACTTTAATCTATAAACCAGTTCGAAACAAAACCTCTTCTTTCTCACTTTCTCATAGAAATAAGCACACCCAATAGTTCAACCTCTTTGTTGTACCAGGAAAAAGATCCTAATTCCTTGTAGTGAGAATCGAACCAGACGAAATAGAGAAAGAAAGGATTATCCAACTGTTTCTTACACAAATTTTAATCTATAAACCAATTAAACTTACTTATTAGGTTCAGCAGATCGGATAGCTCAGCTTATTTGTGGTACCATGAGATCCTTTTCTTTCTTTTACTAAGCCTTGAACCAGCCGAAACAAGTGGAGAAAGAATTGTCAAAAGTTTTCTTACACACATTTTAATCTAGAAATCAATTCCACTTCCTCATGAAGTTCAGCAGATCTCACAGCTCAGTTTCTTTGTCGTACCATGAGATCTTTTTCTTCTCCTTCTTAGTATCCGAATCAACAAAACAAGTAAAAGAAGGTGAAGGAATAGTATTGCTTACTATTGCTATTACTATTGCTTACTCAAATTTGAATCTGAAACCAGTTGATTTTGTAGATCCAAAAGCTCAGATTCGTCGAAGAACAATAGGGTCTGTTTCCTTCTCTAAGGACTCGAATTAACCCAAACAAGTGAAGAAAGGTGAAGAAATATCCAACTGTCTTGAACTCAAATTTGAATCCATAAAGCTATTCGACTTTCTCATGAAACTTAGTAGAACCAGTTTACTTGTGGTACCACAGCATCGATTTCTTTCACATTTGGTTCAAACTAACCGAAACAGAAGTGAAGAGGAATGGAGAAAACTGTCTCTTCGTCATGAAGCTTAGCGGATCCACAACCGAATCACGTAGAGAAAGGTAAAGGAATAACACCCAATTGTCTCGTACTCAAATTTGAATCGACTACCTTATGAAGTTTAAAAGATCAAGCAGCTCAGCTTCTTTCTGTACTACAGAATCTGTTTTTTTCTACTAAGACTCGAACCAATCGCAGGAAGAGAAGAAATATGCAAGTATATTCAACTCTTTTGTACTCAAATCTGTATCTATGTATGAACCCATTCGACCTTCTCATGAAGTTCGTTGTTCTCACTTCAATGGATCGATACAAAACATTATATGGGAAAGTTCCATATATTTTCGACTATTGTTCCAATAAGACTCAATATCCCTGTAAGTTCTACCGCTCAGGTCTCGATTTAGATATCGAAAGGTTGAGTCACCTGTTTCAGCCAACTCATCTTGAATTTTATTACCAGCGACACCTAATTGTTCAGAGACCCAGCATAAAAGCCTTATGGCCTCTGTACCATAAGGAGTACCGCTTCGTACAACCTCCAATTTCTCAACACCAGTCAACACTCTGCAAGTTGCCAAATTGTTCAACTAAGTACCACCCTAAACAGCATCTACCACTCTCTCTTTAACAGCAATGCGTACAATTTGCTGTCATTTAATACTTTAAGCGGAATTTGTTCAAGTTGCGGGCAAAAGTAATTAAAATGATGTAGCAAAAAGTTTTAGTAGCCAGCAAGCAGGCATTTTTCTTTGTTAGCTGACTGTGGTTTATGTTTTAGTGAGTTTTGTTTCAGACAACTAAATTTTTGGGCAAAGTTTAGTGAAATTGAAAGAATTCTAGTGGCCGCTGTGGTTTCGTGGTGCGTGTATTGGATTGTGGGGTTCGAGCATGGACTAAGTTATTAATAGGGGGTTAGGGGTTAGTATGTTTGATTGATGGGTTCGAGCATAGATTATTAATAACTTAGTCTATGCTAAAACCCCTAAATCCAATACACTAACCGCTAACCCCAAGCGGATACTACAATTATTGAATATTGAATAATTGTTGTATACTTAAAAGAGACCGAAAAATGTTTATTGGGGGAAGGGGTTGACTTCAATACTAGATTTACTAGTCAAATGCTCAGTAAAGAGTAACAGATCGAAAACAATAGATGCCAACAGGAATAATAAGATAGCCTGTGGGATATTCTGCCGTAATCACTCTTACTTTGCCTATCAGATTACTGAAAGAAATTAATTCCGACTTCTTCGGACTCCGAGTTTTCAACTTCAGACATTACCGAGATAGCAGGATTCATATTGGAGTCGTTGCGGTTTCCAGTGCCATAAAAGGCCCAGTACCTGATTTATCCCTGATGTACACAAATGAGCCTTTTTGGGAGAAGGTTGCTATCCCAATTTAAACCTAAACTTGACACAAAAAGAGTTAGAGAGACAGCTCAATGTTTCCATAAAAAGATGCACTCCAACCTTGACCTGAAACTTGATCCGTATAGTGTAAGAAAGGCAGATGAACGTAGATAGGTTAGGTTACGGAACGGGTGTGTACGGCAATCACATCCACTCGGAGACCCTGTTCGGTCCATTGTGAATCCCTTCATATCTCGGCAAACCGGTGTCCTTTCATTATCTGTGTGGGATCCCTGTAGATCCAGACGGAATCTTTTGGTAACCATTTGGTCTTAGCGAGGAAATTGTGTAGATCGGTTATCTGTGCATCTGCTACTTCCGTGAGAACATCAAAGAACCTTGCCCCAAGAGTCTGAAGCCGTCGTCTTTGTAGTGATTGGCAGTGCTCGCTGGATTCTACTGCATACTCATCTCCACATCGTCAGTCGCCAAACGTATATAGGTAGTAGTGGCTGTCTCTGTATGAGACAAACTTGGGCCTCTATCATTTGACCTATTGTGATACTACAAATTCCACCCGTCCGAGCGTGTTACAACACATGTTTCAAACGGATGGAAGAAAGGGGGTTTGACGCCGAATTGGTACCTAGATTGGCAGTTTTTTTCTTTCAAGATCTCCCTTTTGCGATTCTTGTAATTCTCATCTGCTTCATGTGGATAGCGATAGAAGTAGACGAGTGTTTTACCAGCTCGAGCTGGGAATCGAACTTAAGGCCTCTGGTATGTGAAGCCAGCGCGCTACCCAATCAAAAACGACGAGACAGATACATTTTAATAGACAATGCATAACCTTTTCAGTTACTGTTTATAGTGCAGTATTCGATTAGGTAAGCTTAGATAGATAAGAGTTTGTGCGGCCCAGATTGCACTTTCAATCGGGGCTAAAATGGCCCATTTATGAACCCCTACTGAAATAGCTCTGGAGCTAACCAACAAACACATTCCGATGCAAATCAGACCGACTTTTTAATAAAGGAACAGATCGGAGATTTGAACTTTACACTTTCTAGCCAGGACCATCAAGAATCTTGACCCCAGGATACGGAAGTGGTACGGAAGGAGTTACGAGTATATCACTTCGACTTATTCTTCATTGCTGCAGTGATTGCAGATATCACTGAATGAGAGGTATCGAGAGGTATCGAGATATCACTGATAAGAGTAGAGTCGATCATAGTGTCCGGTGATGAGGAGTTGTCGAATGTAGGTTTCACTCAAGGACGCGTTTCCCTCATGGGCAGGGAGTGTTTAATAGTGACCCACAGGTGCTGCAATTGGTCCTATTGGTCCTTTTAGTCAGAGAAAGCATAGAGTAATCGACTTCGATTGTGGACCAGGCGACCCCCTCTCATTGATCTATTAATTTAACAAAATTGTTCCCCAATTTGTGCGTTGTTTGGATAGCAAATAGTTCGTTGAATTTTTGAGTTAATAATTCAATTAATTTGAAATAGATTTCTATACTAAAAACTCTCAAATGTTTCTATCTTTCTCCTTCATTTTACCTCATTCAGTACTAAAAAATGTGTCTGACCCTACCATAGTTTAGGCTTTCAAACTCAGTCGTTGTATGCAGTCAGCCTCAAGCGCAATTCATCAAAGTTTCACCCATTTGAGTTGTCTTTTGCAGAAATTGCACACAACTCAAAACTATGCGCCAGAGGCCATCAGCATCAATCAGAATCATGCATTGCTGTGGGCAATTCTCTCTCCTCTTCAAAGGAACATTCCTCACACCACTTTCAGTTGCACTAATTTATTTCAGTATTATTTCCACCCCCAACTTATGCTCGTCTTTTCTTTGGCATTTCTCATTTAAATTTTGACAAATAGACAATTAGAAGTGCAACAAATCAACTCATTTAAATTTGGGACAATACACAATTAGAATTGAAACAAGTCAACTTCATTAACTACAGACTTGTGCTCTCTAATTTCAACATTGCACATTCAACTTCAATTCATTATGCAAAGTACTTTACGCTAAATTATTTCAGTTATTTATTATGCATTACAAATTTTTGTGACAAAAATAAAATAAGAAAACAACAACAACAAAGAGAAAAGTTGTTGTCCGAACAATAATTTATGCAAATGACTACAAATGAAGTCAGCCAGACTCACTTTTCCACCTCGGCCCAAGTACACAGCAAATGAACAAACAATCCCTAAAAGTATGCCACACTTAATTAATGTATACGAAAATGACAATAAACTGGCAGCAACAAAAATACACAAACACACAGACACAGCTTGTAACTGTAATTAAATGCTTGTAGCAAAGAATTAACCTTTAATTTTTATGCAAATTGCAATGGGACAAAATATTCGAAACGTAACGAAACAGGAAAAATATACAAGAGAAACTAACTAACCCAAATGAAAACAAATTCTTTCGTCAGCCTAAAAATATGCAAACATAAAAACGTTAAACGCGAAATACATAAAATGTCAACTAGAAAACAAACGAAAAGGAGAAATGAAATGTAAACAGTGCACAGCATGTGGCCAATTTGCGTATAATGTGGCAACAACAACAACAACAAACATAATAATAAAGTTTCAATGCGACAGAGGCAGCAAATCGTAGTGAAAGTAGGTAAGAAATTGAATAACATGGCAGAAGGTAGACAGCAAAGCAAGTCAGAACGGTCAGGGTGTGGGAGAGGAGGCGGTGAGAGGGGGTATAAGGCGCGGTAGCTGCCAACAGACGGCAATAGATAGAAGTGAGAATATGTCTTTGGGTCGCCAGCAACGTTCAATGGTGTCTGTGTTGACTTATTGAAGGTTGCTGCCACGAAGCGCGAACTCTGACACTGTGCGCCTAAAATGCTGCCAACAAATTTACCTGTAGCGGGTCACCATTGTAGGTGACATGATTTTTTTTTTTATAAAATTTGTTGTTGTTGTATTTTTTGTTTGCTTTCCATGTTCGGACAGCAACATTTCGCTGAAATCGGAGAATTTGTGACGCCGTTCAAACTATTTGTGCGCCCAACCTGTGACACAACACTGACCGAATGAATATAAAAACTGCCATAAAATATGCGCCGCGACTGTGAAAACAACCGAACAGAACGTGTTGTGCGCCGCAGAGAGAACATGAAAATATTTATGATCTGCTTTGGTGACAGCTTAAGGACATTTCGGGGTCATGGCCACCCAGTGTGATTCTCATTTTCCTTCTTTTTTAATATTTCTAATCTAATTTAATATTTTTTCTATACACACTTTTGAAAAACAGTTTGACAGGCCACAAGGATGTACTACGCCATCTAAACAGTGCGTCATAGTTCGCCAGAGAGGTGTGAGATCTGACGCCACGTAGTTATTAATATTTTAATATTTGTGCAAAAAATTTTGTCGTAGGCGCCAAAAAGAAGCCCAAAAACTGTTTACATAATAAAAATATTATTTATTAAAAGCAAAAAATGAGAAAAATGAATAATGGTCAGTAGCGGCATTATGATTGGTTTTGCTATTATTAGCAAAGATTTTATATTTTTTTGCCATTGATGCGTCAAAAATTGAACAACTGAAAATGTTTATTGCTTTGAGGGAAAAGTGATAATGAATAAATAAATAGCCTAGAAATATGCTAAGGAATTTGTACTTGATTACAAAAATGTGTTCTTTCTCTAATGGATTTAGGCTGTATTTGTTGCCTACTTTTGGGCGTGCATGTATTTTAAAATTGTGGAGATGAAAACTTAGTGAAGAGAATTTGATGCTATGAATTAAATTTGCAATTTAATAAATCAATAGATGAATGTACTCAGTTGTGTTAAATTTTTTATGAGAAGCTCATATTTGAGTCTATATGAGTGAGTATCTAAGATTTGTTGAATGAATGAACCAACAGTTTTCCTAATCTTCGAACTTTCTAGATTGCAAACTATTGCTAATCATTTTACATATTCTTCTGTTTTCAGACATTATTCGCTCATTTAATGCTGACTGGGAGTCACAGTTTTTTAGCATACATTTAGGCTGAGTTTGAGTATAAGCGAACCTTACATATATTAAGGTAGCTGTAACTTTGTTGAACTGAAAAATTGTTGTTTGTTTTTCGGTGTTAGCAGCAACGGAGTCTTGAACCTGGGTTCGTGTGTCGCATTTGACTCGCGGCTCAGCCACTTTTGTCTACCTTACCGAATCAAAACTATTTATTTTTTACCGAAATTTTTTTTCCAGTTTTTAAAAACAACTTAAGTGGCATTAATTGGAATATTTCCCAACAACTAATGAATTTTTCCTACTAAAATAAAAATGTTCTCATCTATCAAGCAACATGTTCGAAAAGGTTCTCTCGTTTGAGAATGTTTTTGGGATGGGATAGGGTTGCGTTAAGTTGTTGTTTTAGGAACGAAATAGTGAAAGATATACAAAACCAAATGCCAAGTTAGGGTTGAGTTGTATGAAGTGGTTATCTAAGGCGCAAAATAACCAAATTGCTGAGACCAATGGAGAAGGAAGTGTTTTACAAGTAACCACTAAGTTAGATTACACTGTTTGACCTTAGACCACATATAGACAAATCAGATCCCTAAGAGAGATACAGAGAAACAGCAATGCTTGTAGCTCAATGAATTTCTCAGAAATTATGTCAAACTGCCAATCAAAACTAATCCCTTTTCAAAGAAATTTACTTGTCAATTTTACCTTCAAGTTGCATTAATTGGAATATTTCTCAAGAGTTAATGAATTTTTCCTGGAAATATAAAATACTAAATAAAATTTCCCATTTATAAAGTCACATTTCTGAAAAATGTTCCCCCTCAACTTGAGTAGGTTTTCTTTGAATACAAAAATCATTGCAATTCATTTTCATTGCTGCAATTTTTATTACACTGACATATGCGGCCAGCAAGTTCCCTACTAATTCCAGGTAGTCAAATTGTTCTGGTTTTTTTTTTGTATTTTTTTTGCCAGCCACTTTCGTTTAGGCTGCTTCGGAGGCGAACTGTGGCAATATCTCAATTAAAATGGAATGTAATAAAATTTACATTTTTCGTAGCACAGAAATTCTCTCTTTCATGTACGTAAAAAAAAATATTTATAATACCTTCAGTGCCATGGAATTCTTATTGCTCCAATCCCACAGCAGTGGAGCGTGCAGGCGGCGGCGGCCAGAAGTGCGAGCAAAGTGACCGCAATGCCACAAGTGGTCAAAAGTTCATTCGTTCGTTAGGAAATTGCAGTCGCGTTGCCACAGACCGACAGAGAGAGTCAACAAGAAAGAGCAAGAAAGACATGCAGCAATAATGCCAGTTATGCATCGCTTGAGCTCGCAACTGGGTTCTTTTTTTTTCTCGTTTTTTGTGTTGAGTACTGTTGGTAAATTACAATTTTAATATTGCACTTTATTTAATTTTTTTTACTACTTTTAAAGTGCAACAGTGTGTTTGCATGTGTGAGTGCGAGTCCATGTGTGGTCAAAGGTGTACAGTGCACGCCCGCTTGCAGCATTGCGGGGGTCAGCATTCAAGCAGAACGCCAAGAGTTATGTGAAATGTGTAACGTAAAAAGCAATGCGGCTTTTGTGCCAAAGAATTTCTGCTAAGAAAATGTGCGGCGAGTGCATATGAAAATGCTGGAAAATTGCATGGAAACGGCACGAAACGCAGGTTGGATATGTGTTTGCGGACACAGTGCGGCCGAGTCGCAGTGCACCGAGACTTAACACACATATGGCAAATTGTCTGCAACTGTTGCCGGACGTGCAATTTAAGAGCGACGAACGTTTTTGCGGTGTGCTCACAGTATTTTGCCTTATTTTTAGTTGGCATACATTTAGGTGCGCCAGAAACTTCAGCTGCAGTTGGCAATTTCATTATTTGAATATTTTTGTGCAAATTGTTAGCTGTGCTCAAAGGAAGTGGTTAATACTATTTGTAACGATGGCCAACGATTGTGAAAGCATGAAAAGTCATTTGAAACATATTACAAAAAGTTTGTAATACAAGCTACTGCCTAAAAGTATGCTAAATATATGTAGTTACTGGTTTGATAAAAGCATTGAAGTGTATTTGAAAATTTTAATTAAATATTCTTAGTACTCAGTAAGTACTTGATGCTATCAGGTCTCCTTGCAGGTCTGCTTTAAGTTAAGTAAGTTTGCAGATGAGGTGCGCGCGCCTCGAAGACCCTGTGTGAATTGTGACTCCCTTCAATTTGGTTACGGTGACCTCTTCTATCTGCCGGGTCTCGATAACAGAAATAGTTGATTTAAATCCGGTTTCCTTTACTATATGTTGGGTTTTCTGCGATCCACAGGAAATCTTCTGGGTACCGTTTGGCTTTGGTGAGTAAGTATTGGCCCCTCCTTTAAGACCTTAGATCATGTAAGTTTCCAGAAGGTATGCACTTCCACTTGAAGACCCTGCAGTGTCCATTGTGATTCCTTTCAATTTAGATACGGTGTTCTTTCGTACCTGTTATGTTCCCTGTGATCCAAAGGGCATCTTTGCGAACCATCGTCCGGTTTGGATACGGTGTCTTTCCGTACCTTTTGGGTTCTTTATGATTCAGTCGAAGTCTTTTGGGAACCGTTTGACCTTGGTGACTACGCACCGGTCCCTCCGTCTAAGGCCATGGGTCAAGTTAGGTTAAAGAAGGTATGCACATCCACTCGAAGACCCTGTTGGAACCATTGCCATTCCCTTCAATTTGGATACGGTGTCCTTCCGTAGCTGTTATGTTCCCCGTGATCCAGAGGGAATCTTCTGCAAACCATCATACATCATTGGATACGGTGTCCTTCGGTACATATTAGGTTCCCTATGATTCCCTTCTGTGGGATCCCTTGGTGATTAAGTATCAGCCCCTCCTTCTTTGGCCTAATCCTCTTCCACTCGAAGACCCCGTTGGAACCATTGTGATTCCCTTCAACTTGAAGCCGGTGTCCTTCCGTATCTGTTGGCCTCCCTGTTATCCAGAGAAGGTCTTTTGGGAACCATTTGTTCTTCGTGAGTATGCACCGGTTGCTCCTTCCAAGACCTTAGGTCAGGTTAGTTTGCAGAAGGTATGCACTTTCACTCGAAAACCTGGTCAGGACCATTGTGATTCCCTTCCGTACCAGTTGGGTTCCCTGTGATTCAGTTGGATCTTTTGGGAACTATTCGTTTTTGGTGAGAAGGCACAGGCTCCTCCTTCTAAGGCCTTAGTTTGGGTTAGGTTACGTTACAGAATGTACATATGTGTGGAACCTACACACCCACTCGAAACCCTATGATCCATAGTGGCTTCCTTCCATTTGTAACCGGTATCTTTTAGGTGCACATTTATGCACTTCCACCCGAAGACCTTGCTGGAACCATTGTGATTGCCTTCAATTTGGAGCCGGTGCCTTTTTGACCTGTTGGGTTCCCTGTGATCCCGAGAAAGTATTTTGGGAACCATTTGTTCTTGGTATATATGCACCGGTCCCTGTTTCTAAGGCCTAAGGTCAAGTTAGTTTACGGAAGCTGTGCATGTTCACTCGGACACCACGTTGGGTCCATTGTGATTCCCTTCAATTTGGAGCCAGTGTCCTTTTACACTTCTTCGGTTTCAAAGCGCGTCCTTTAAACCCATTTGGTCTTGGTGAGTACATACAGGCTTCTCCTTCTAAGGCCTTTAGTTAGGTTAGGTTACCGAAGGGGTGTGTGCAACGTGCACTTCCACACGTAGACCCTTTGGGATCATTGTGATTCCCGACAATTTGCATCGGTTGCCCTTCGCTATCTGTTAGATTCCCTGTGATCTCTATGTGTATGAGACCTTCAAACCTACTTCTACACTTTATTGAGTCCATTGTGATTCATTTTAACTTGTATCCAGTATTCTTCTGTATCAGTTGGGTTTCCTGTAATCCAGATGGGATCCATTTAATCTTGGTGATCAAGGCATCAACTATTTTTGTGAGTTCATCGAGTCCTTTCTCCTTGTAAGCCTCGAACCGTAAATTTCAGTTCCCTGAAAAGTTCACATTTGGATGAAAACCTCTCAGACCACTGTCCTTTCGACAGCGTTGCTCGAGGTCTATGAGAACGAAATAAGTTATACATAATTAATGGATGGGTGCTGCGTAACCTGACAGTCCTAGAACTTTATAATATCTTCTATTGTATTTCAATAGAAATTTAAAATCGACATTAAAGTATGAATAATCATAAGTTATAAAATGTTTAATAATATTGTAAAAATTGCTGTTAGTCGCTAAAAATTCTGCATATTTTGGAAAAATGGTTTTCGTAGCATTAAAATCTGTACAAAAGGAAAGCGCTGACAAAAATTGAGTCTTTCTGACATCAATGAGACGAACACAGTAAATGTCGCGAACAAACTACATGCATACTAACTCGTACTTCTATCAGGCAATTCACTCGGGTCATCACTGAACAATATGTCATAGGGTCCATGCACATAATATGGCACCTCTAGTCCAATACTGTCTGCAGGAGCTGCGAAGTTGAAGAGGAAACATAAATGATAAAAAACTTTCCAAGTAAATGTTTGACTTTCCAGAAATGCTGGTCTTAACAACCTGTGATCAAAGTCCAAAAAGCAAAGCAGAATTTCAACAATGAGAGTTACTAAGTTTTATCAAGAAGTTGGAGTCTTTATTATAAATTCTTCTTTATTATAAATTAGATTACTTATCTATAAAAATAAATATGAAGATGTAGATGGAGGTAAGGTTAGAGAGAGGCTGCGACTTTTGTAGTCTTATTTGTTAAGGAGGAGTGACCTCATATTTTAGAAGCCTTCAAAAACTGATAAGAACACAGCTCTCTGATTTGGATAAGAAACGAAGAAACGTTCATTTTTTCAGTCAGAAGGTGTGCCTTTTGATTTCTTATAAGTTACTTGAAGCCAAAAGGAAAACGTCAATGATACTAACGGCATTTGTGTTGTACCTATCTGAGAAAAAAGGACCTCTGATGCGTCTATGATTAGTAAAAGAGAATCTCAGGTTTGAATGTTCCGACTGAGATGAAGAAAATACGTTTCGTTATCTCAGCCAGAACTAGTAAAATAAATGAAAAATAAATAAATAAAATAAATTAACAATGTTAAAAATTTTAGAGGCACACTTGGGATACCCCTAAAAGACATGTTTGATATAGAGTCAGGCAATTTATGGGGTAAACAGCATTTTGAGATTTTTGCTAATCGAGGCTTCAAAAGTTGAAGTTACTGGAATCAAGGTTACTATGTAGAATCACCACTTAGGTCAATTTAACTGTTGAAAACCCAACGAAGCACAAAAAAGGGTCTTAAAAATGTATTCCACGATACATAAACCCTGAGGAACCATGGAATGAGGGAGTTTTGTCAATTTCCCAAAAAGTCTTTACCCTCTTTGGGTTTTATGTTTGATTCCATAAAGTAGTAAAGTGTTATAGGACTCTGCCTTTCGGTCTTTGTTTTGTATGCTCTTGACTTTTGAACTTTTCTTTGACCTACTGTAGCCTGAAAAACAAGACCGATAAAGCGGATCTGACAATATATAAGCGCTGAGGGAAGACTGAGCGAGTTTTTTTAATAAACTTGAAGTCTTTGCTTTTCGGACAATACATCTCTATTTTCATATCGGAAATTTAAGTGGTGAAGAAATTTATCAGTCCTTGAAACTTCGATTCCCTGTTACTCAAAAAACAAGGTCGAAAAAGTAGACCTAATGACAGATAAGCGCTGAGGGAGAGTTGAAGTAGGTAGATCTATCAGTATATAAGAAGACTTTGCGTCTTGAAACAGTGAAGAAATTTTTCTGTGTCAGTCTTTTCTTTGTGTTTTGAACTTCTCTTTGACCTACTGTAGTCTAGAAGATAAGAAGAAATAAGAAAGTAAGTAATTCTTATGATGCATAAGCGTTGTGTTAGATTTGAAAGAGCATTTTTCAGTATCCTAAAAGTCTTTGCCTCCTGAACAAAACATCCATCTTTGCTACGGCAAATTTAAAATAGTGAAGGACTTTGTCTCTTTCAGTATCTCCTTTGTTTTTAACTTTTCTTCGGCCTTCTGTAGTCTAAGAAATAAGACAAGAAATGTTAATTTGGTGATAAATAAGCGCTGAGTTAGGGTTGAAAGAGGATCTTTCAGTATCTTAAAAGTCCTTGGACCCTGGACAAAACATCTGTCTTTCCTACCGCAAATTTTAAATAGTGAAGGACTTTGTCTGTCTTAGTCTTTCTTTTGTCCTTTGAACTTTTCTTCAACCTACTGTAGTCTAAAAAATAAGACCGGAAAGGTGAATTTGGAAATAAATAATTGCTGAGTTAGCGTTGAAAGAGGATCTTTCAGTATCTTAAAAGTCCTTGCACCCTGGACAAAACATCTGTCTTTGCTAATGCAAATTTTAAATAGTGAAGGACTTTGTCTATCTCAGTCTTTTCTTTGTCTTTTGAACTTCTCTTTTACTTACCATAGTCTAAAAAATGAGACCATAAAAGTAAATTTTATGATAAGTAAGTTAGGGTTGAAAGAAGATCGCTGAATATACTAAAAGTTTTTGCGTCTTGAAGAAAAAATTTTTCGATCGTTTGTCAAATTTGTCTTTCTTTCCTTTCTTTGTCTTTTAAACTCCTTTTCGACCGACAGTAGCCTAGAAAACTAGACCAGAAATATGGATCCTATGATATGAGCTGAAAGACGATTGAATGAGGATCTCTTAATAGCCAAAACGATTTCATCTCTGTTAGGGTTAAAAGAGGATCTTTCAATATTGAAAGATCCTCTTCTTCTGTGCTGTGCATGAACGCTTTTCCAAGCATACTTTTAGGCATGCACTTTGAAGTACGGCAAATTTGGTATAATTCGCTTGGTATAGTCCGATATGGCAAGGATGGTTCTCGAAGAAATGGGCTGTGCAAGAATGGTACGAGCGCTTTCCAATTGGAAGTTGCAAGAAACTTCGACGCGATAAGAAAACTGGTATAAAAGCAGCAGTGTGCAGCGCAAGGAGTCGAGTCGGTGTTGAGCAAGCAATGGGGAAACATGCAATAATAGTAGTGTAAAGTAGAACAAGTGTAAAGTTGTAAATAAACCGATTGTTGGTTTTTGACTGCGTTGCGCTGAATAACTGAAGTTGTTTTATTTTCAAACACAATCAAAACTAACCTTGGAAAACGAATTTGGATTTTCGTAACAATAAAATAAAAGTCTTTGCATTGTGGACAAAAGATCGGTCTTGGTTGCCGCAATTTGAAATGGTGAAGGACTTTGTCCGTCTTAGTCTTTCGTTTGTCTTTTGAACTTCTCTTCGACCTACTGTAGTCTACCGATTAAGTGAATCTTATGATATGTAAGCACTGAGTTAGGATTGAAAAGGGATCTGTGAGTATCCTAAAAGTCTTTGTATCTTGAAGAACACATTTTTTTATCGTTTGTCAAAATTGCTTTTTTTCCTCTCCTTTGTCTTTTAAACTTTTGTTCCACCTCATGTAGTCTAGAAAACTAGACCAGAATTATGGAACCTATGATAAATCTGAGCTGAAAAACAGTTGAGTGAGGATCTGCCGGTAGCCAAAAGGATTTCATTTCTGTTTGTCTCCATCTCTAATTATTTCTTGAAGTTCACTCAGGTTTTCATATTTTGTAACTAATACAATTTTCTTGACTTCCTTTCATTGCTGTTCTTATACACTTTTTTAGCTTACACTTTTTTTCAATTTGCGCTCACTTCGCGTAAATCCCTTCAATGCAGCGCAAACGAGTTGCCAGTGTCGCCTGTCGCTGATAAGACAGAAGTTTATTGCCATTCATTTTGCCGCAAGAACGCGTGCCACAATGAAACAGGCAGCCGCGGCTGTCTGGAAGCTGAAGAAACGACAGAAGTCAAAGGCATACATTTTTCGCCTATTTTTTGTTCACTCTTTCGTTTTCTTGTACTCTAAGTAGACTTTTTTCTTGCTTAAGGCAAGTGAAGGCTGGCATAGGGAGCGCTAAAGTGGCATAGTGTATGTGTGTGT
The DNA here is from genome assembly GCA_963971225.1 of Melieria omissa. Lineage (NCBI taxonomy): Eukaryota > Metazoa > Arthropoda > Insecta > Diptera > Ulidiidae > Melieria > Melieria omissa. The sequence continues at coordinate 77,371,480 of OZ020268.1, read as the reverse complement.
GTGTGTGTGTGTGTGTGTGAGTGGCTTGAAAGTTAAAGTGAAAGAAAACTTGACAATGTTTGAAAGTCTTAGGATAATGTAATAAAAACGTATATTTTACATACTCACCAACACACACACAAACATACGTATACTTGTATGTACATAGGTATACTATATAATCTGTATGTGTATGTGTGTGTGTTGCTGTGCGCTTGTAATCATTTCACACATTTACGCAGCACTTTTATGCTTCATTTTTTTTCTCTCTTGCCTTTTGTAAAATATTCTTTTTTCATTATTGTTGTTATATTTTGTTATAGTTGTTGTTGTTATTATTTGTTTGGCAACTGTTTTGCACATTTGACAGGCAATACTTGCGTCTCATGAAAAAGGGGAAACGCAGCACGAAATCTTCAATGACGAAGTGTTGTTGTAGAGGCAGGAACGCAGCCTGCACTGGTAGCCGACTAAGTACAAGCAAAATGAGGGCAAGTACAGAAAATTGCACGCACATTATTTGTGTGATTTCATGAAAGTACATACAGACATGCTTCCCCTCTGCCATCCTTCTACTACACTTCTACCTACTCTTATGGTCCAAGAAGGCAGACGCAGTGCGACGAACTTGTTCACAATGCGTGCGCGACACATTGTTGTGTGTGTGTGTTTGTGTATGTGCTGCTATTGATAACCGTTGGCAGCGTGTCCCGAAATTGAAATAAATCTTGACAAGTGCGTTTTTTCCAGCGACTCATGCTTTGGTCGTTTCACTTAGCGCGCACCATGTATGAGTTTGGGCAACCCTAAAGCTGTGGCGTGAACATCAAATACCAACAAAACTTTTGTATTTATGTTTATGTATATGTGCATGTTTGTATGTGTGTGTGTGTGTGCGTGTGTGTTTTTGGCATGACATGCACGATAACATTTTGATTCTCTAAGGTAAACTGAATTAATGAGACGCAACTGTGCGTGGCGCTGTGCGAGGGGACAATATGTGGTGAGGGGATTGGAGGGGGTTGTGTGTGAGCTTCAAATTATACCATCTGCAATTAGGCGATAACGTGCTATTTATATTTACAGCACTTATTTAATGTTTTACTCTTGTCGTAGCATACTTTTGGGCGCAATTTGTGACAATTGCAGTTTTTGAGTGTTTTATGGAAATCATAATTGAAAGGAAATGAAGCGGGCAGATTTCTCAAGACCTTTTTAGACAGTCTTGGCTGTAGTTAGGCCTTTTTGTGAGCTCACAAAACTTTAATTCATTTGGAAGGATCTGTGAAGGAGTTGAAGGAAGAATTTTGATACTTTTAAATAATGAGCACAAGCCTGGCCTATAAGAAATTGCTAGACAGATATTGCTAGATCATCACAATGAAACGATTGAAACTTAACCCTTTCGGCACTACTGGGATAATACGTCCCAGCAAGTTTTTAAGGCCCCCCTTCAAATAATTATTCAGATGTTTTGACCCACGAAAAATATTTATTCTATTTATATTATATGTCTCCGGGTGAAAGCATGATTTTAGAATTTCTAAGTAAGCAACATAAGTTTGTAGTCCCAAATTTTCTTAGCATGAGATCATTTCTAACAAAAGTATTTTGGTTTTTAAAATTAAACTCCATCCCGAAAGGGTTAAGTGAGTTTCTGTGAGTCTAAACTAACTTAGAAAAATTTATAAAAAACCTGAATGTATAAGAAAAACTTGTACTAAATTTAACATATTTGGTGAGGATGAATTGGAGGAAAAGGTTGGTACTTTTTTAGTCATTAGGAAATTTTGGCCGCTGAGAAATTGCTTGACATATTTTTAGGGTTAATTTCCACTGTGGCATCAAAATGTATCAACTGAAGCTAAGTTATAACTAATTGGCCATCACAACTGAACTTAAGCCTCCAATGATTCATGCTGAACTAAGTTATAAAAGTGCAATAAAAAAAACCTAAATAGAAACTCTGGAACAAAACTTTAGACTGATTAGTAGAGGTGAAATCAAGAAGAGAATTTAGTACTTTTTTAGTTATAAGGACATTTTGGCCGCTGAGATATTGTCTACTAGACAGATTCTTAGAATTGGTTTCCATTGTAAGATCAGAGGGCATCAACTGATTCAATCAACTGATCAACTGATTCAGAACTAACTTATGAAAGTGTACGTAAACCCTAAATGGATCAGAAAAACTTGAACTAAACTTTAGTCTATTTGGTAGGAATGATTTCGAAGAGGCAGTTTAGTACTTTTTTAGTTATAAGAACAACATGGCCGCTGAGAAATTGTTAGAAATATGCTTAGGTTTAATTCTTAATGTGATTATAGAATAAATCAACTTAGGCTTAACTGAAATATTTTGATTCATACCGAACTTACTTATAAAAGTGTACAAAAACTTAATGAGATCAGAAAAATTGGAAAAATTTAGTTTTTTGGATATGAACGAATTCGAAGAGGTAATTTTGTACTATTTTAGTCGTTAAGACAGCTTGGCCGCTGAGAAACAACTGGGTAGATTCTTAGTGTTAATTCCTACTGTAATATTAGAAGGGAAGTGTCCCGTTCCCATTCATACCGAACTTACTTAGAAAATTGGAACTAAACTTTAAAAGTTTCCGTCAAAGAAATGAACTCGAGGGAGTTTAATACTTTTTTTTAGTCATTAGGACAACTTGGTCGCTGAGAAACTACAGAACCAATTAGGACACAATGCCATATGAGTCTCACTTTGAGAACTTTAAACAACAATGTCTATCGATTCTGTTTCTATTCTAATTATATTCTTATTTACTAATTCTACAAAAATTAAAAAAAATACTAAAAAAAGTAAATACAAAACCTCCCATAAATATTTCATGCAATTTTTTATCAGCTGCTATTTGGTCATTGTTGCTGGCGCAGTTAAGCATTCCACATGTTCCCCACATGTTGCTGTTACCATAGTTTTTATGTTGGTTTTAATGGTGGTTGCTGCATTTGTATTTTGTCTTCTTTGTTCTCTTCCTTCCACTAAATGTTTTTAGTTTTGTTCTTTAGTGGTGTCTAGTTGTTGCATTAACGCTTTACGCTTCGCTAGTTGGGGTGACACCACATCATGTTCGCCAGGTCCATTACCTGCCTTTGCCCAACTCAACATTTGATATCAACGATTAGGGCTTACAATTGTCAAATAAGTTTATGGCCAATGGAGAGCACTGAACAATGCAATGCGATGCGTTGAGTGACTGTTGTTTTTGTATATTTTGAATTACACAAAATTTTACACTGTGAGTGTTGCAATCAAAAACGTGTTATGAAAATGCTATAAGTTTCCGCCTGTTGCGCATCAAATGCTGCACGTGTCTTCCGGTTATGGCAGACAATTTTAATTATATAATTATATGTGATTTGTTGAGGTATTTGTGGTTCATTTTGACATTGAATTGAAGAGCAAATAGACTTGATTTCAAGATATATTTGAAACTGGCTTCGGTAGCAGGTTCTAAAAACGCGAACTCAGTACTCATTTGTAATTACTGGGCACTTTAATGTATCTGGTTGGCCATCTCACCCATAGGGATGATGAAGCTGCGGCAAAAAAGATGTTCAACGCATTTGCTGAAGGTCCCCGATGAAGAGGGAGACCATGTCTTCGGACCATTTAGAGGACAAGCTATCATTTCCTAGACTGAGCGACTGAAAAGGGCGCTGGCAAAGCAGAAGCTTTAACACAGTCATTGATTGTTAAGGCTTGTAAAGTACTTAAGTAAGTTGGTTTCGTTTGAATTGTGGGCAGCTCTCTCTAGTAAGTCATTGAAAGGGTTTAATAGAGCCTAGATGAGATATTAGAATGAATAGAATAAGGAATAGAAAAGCGAGTAGAATAGAGTACACAATAGATAATAGACTAAAGAATAGAACAGAGAATAAATTAGAGAGAATTAAATGGAAAAATTAATTGATAATAGAACAGAGAAGAGAATAGATCAAAGAATATAATAGAGAATATTTAGAGCTCAAAACACATATAGCACAACAAAAAAACATTCCCTAGTTGTATGGCTCAGTGCATACTGATCGCTGTTTTGACGCACGTGCGCCATAAAGTCACTCACTTCCGGTTCCTGTAATTATCTCTCGGTATGCAGTCAACCTTAGCCAACTGACAGCATGTCTGCATGGATCTTTCTGGACTGCCTGCCGTTTAAATTCCCCCCTCTCGAATTTAGTTGTCTGTCCATTGACCTCGACGCACTTTACTTCAGCATTAAAGTGATCGACTGTACGCTTTGGGCTACCAACAAACACACACACGCACACGTGTTGCAGTCACGCAGCGCAAGTGGTCAGGGATCAAGTTACAATTAGTTGTGTTGTTGTTGCTTTATTGTGGTTATAAGGTTGTGCGGGCATTTAAAATGCACCAACCACAATTTAGGTTTTTTCAAACTGTTGAAAAAAGAGGAAATTGTAAATTTTTTTTCAAAACTTTTATTCAAAACTGAGCTCAAATGTTGCCAACATTAAATTAAATTATATATTAATTTTAAAAATTTATTTATAAAAATAATAAATTCATAATTTTTTTTTTACAAATCTAATTCAAAACTGAGCTTAAATGTTGGCAGTTAATTTTAACAATTTTTTTATAAAAAGAATAAATTTTTAATTTTTTTACAACTTTAATTCAAAACTGAGCTCAAAGGTTGGCAGTTAATTTTTAAAATTTTTTTATAAAAAAAAACATTTTTAATTTTTTTATACAAATTTAATTCAAAACTAAGATCAAATGTTGGCAGTTTAAAAATTTTTTTTTATAAAAAGAATAAATTCTTAATTTTTTTTTTACAAATTTAATTCAAAGCTGAGCTCAAATGCTGGCAGTTAATTTTTAAAATTTATTGCATTCATAATTGCATTTAATTTGCAACTAATTGAAATCTTTTATCAAATCCAGTAAATATTAAACTTTCTTTTTGAAGCAATAAAATTACGAAAGATTAAAATACTAAAAGCTATACAGAAAAAATATAACAAAAAACAAAAATTTATAAAAAAATTACATAAAAAATATATTTAAAAAAATATAAAATAAATATTCAGAAGAAACTGAAAACTAAATTCTCTTCATACAAATCGATCGCAACTGCCGCCACTACGTTAAACCCCACTTGCTGCCGCTTATTAATTATGGTTGTTGGCGAAACTTTTTTTTTTGCTGCGGAAGTTCTTCTCACATCTTGGGAAAAAGTATTTTCACAAAAAAAAATTCAACATTTCATGCACAAAATCAAATTTGCAAAAAATTTCATATTTCACCCCACCAAAACCAACCAACCAACTTGTTTGCCAACGTCACTCAATGTTGTTGCTGTTGTTGTTGTTGTTCTTCTTCTTGTTTTTCTTCTTGTTTGCAATAGAAAGCGCGCAGAAGTCAAATAAGTTGGCCTGACTGCGCCGTAAGTTGCTGCGGTTGTTGTTGTGCTGCTGCAAGGTAAAACCACAAAAGCAAAAACAAATAGGAAAAATCATGCTTAAGTGGCGCCGAAGTCAAAAAGAGAGTTGAAGAGAAAGCAGAAACGGCAGGAAGTGAGTCCACAACCCGCACACGCGAAAAACTTTGGTCGGAACTTAATTTGGCGAATTGTTGCGCGCGCGTAGACAACAGAAACAACAACAATAACAACAATTACAACAATAAGTTGTGAAAAGTTATAAAAACAACAACAAAATTTAAGTAAACGAAACAACAACAAGGAACAGTCAAAATATGGCAACAACAGGAACAGCAAAACAACAACAATTGCAAACATAGTTAATATAAGAACAACAAGAGGAAAACAACAACAGCAACAACAATCACAACAAATACCGTACAACAACAAACAAAACAACAATAACCATATTAACAACAAACCGAAATTGCTGTTGGTTTATGCATACAACGCCACATTGCCACCACATCCTGCTGCGCCACATCCTGCACCACTTTGGATGCCACTTCAATTTACAAAACCAACAACAACAACAAGAAAAATAACCTTTTTTTAAATACTGCGCTCCAGACATTTTGCAGTGTTGTTTTTGTTTTGCACTCTCAACAGTGCTACAGGTAACCCAGAGCAACATTGGCTACAACTACAACAACAACAACAACATATAGCAACACATAGCGGAAATGGCAGCAACCTGACTTCTCTTCAGGTTGCAGCAATTTCCATGGAGTGCGGCTTGGCTTGAACTGAAGAAGAAAAAGAAGAGAAAGAGAGGGAAAAAGAAGAAGAAGAAGAAGAAGCAGCCAAAGACGAAGCGCAACATATGCAAATTTAATATTTTTATTAAAAAACTTTTGGCCATATGAAAATGCCGACGCAAAAAAATTACAAAAAAAAATTGCAAAATTGCAAAGCCAAGAAAAAACAACAAAAGCAACTAAAAGAATGGCAAAAACATTTTAGCAAAATACTTAGGCGCTGGTTTGGTATTTCGGAAGGAAGAGGAAAGAGGTTCGGGGAAAACGCGACGTAAATACTTTCGTCTAAATTTTAGCTGCGCGACCGCAGTTTTCCAAACTAAGAAAGCGTAATGTTGAGGTTGTTGTTGTTGTGTTTGAAAATTTGTTTGTTTTAGGAATTTGTTTATGGTTTTTGAAATTTTTGATTATTTTTTCTTAATATTTGTTGTTGCCAGTTTTGTTACTCCCGCTGGGGTTAAGAAAGCTTTTATTGTTTTTTTGCTGTGGGATTTTTTTTGCGATTTTGGTTATTGTTGTTATTTGTTGTGGTGCCGTTGTTGTTGGTGTCTATTATTTGTGTTTTTCTTATATTGAGTGTAGGAAGTTTCAGTTGGTGGTGTGGGGAAAACAGTTATGATTAGAGCACAGCGCCTCTGGTGACTTTGCCAAGTCTCTGCTTTAGGAAAGCATTGTTGGTTATACATATATTCAGTTATTGTTGTTGTTGTTGTTGCTAATTTATGAAATTATTTACAATTTAATTTTAATTTAACCCTTATTCTCATACCCAAACTTACTAACGTCGTTTGGCACCCGGGGTACCCGGGTACCCATTTCATGAAATTTTTAAGTTTTCAATATTTTGTTAATTAAAAAGTGTTTATAAAATTTTGATATGATTTGTTCGCTTTTCACCTAAATAACGAGGATCCGGAAGGTAAAAAAAAAATTTTCATTATTTGTCAGTTTTTTTCACGAAAATACATCGCAGTGGGCACCCGGGTACCCGGGTATGAGAATAAGGGTTAAATTTATAATTTTCTAAACACGTGCAAAGTATGTGAAGGGCCTATTTTTACTTTTCCTTTGACTTCATTAGGATTTTTGACAGAAAGTGTTGGTTTGGAAATATTTTTGAATTTTAACTTTTTCACGATCCAAATAGCAATTTCATTTTTTTATTTTAAAACCCTACAATACAGAAACACAAACTTTCATAATTAAATAAATTATAAATAAATTATAAATAAATAAATAAATATTAATCGAGAAAGAAACAAATTTTGTGAACAGACTTCGTGCATGCAAAATTTTGTTTTAATTTTCAAATTCACTTTTCTGTTGATTTTTTTGTTATTGATTCCTTTTTGTATTTTTTCTCAAACAAGACTTGCTTTGGCAACTCAAAAGTATCTATAGCATTTTTTTATAAAGAAAATAAAGAAAAAATAAAAACTCTAGGATTAAGTTCAGCAATTACGCTGACCCGACTGGACTCTCCCCTTGCGATGCGCGTCCAACACATTCAAATAAAACTCACTAACCGTTAACTACCCCAAATTACATTTGCATACGAGCGTAAAAATGTTACACATATATATACACAAAAATATATATAAATGTATATATGTATAAAGGTTTGTGTATGTGCAAATACAAACATCTGTCCACTTGAAAAAAGTGCTCAATCTGTGTAAAGGTCAATTGTGTTGGTGCTTTCCACACTGTGTGCGCATATTTAAATTACTTTTTGGAGTCGCCAACGGTGTTGCCACACTGTTGAAAATACACACACATACACACGCACACACTGTCACACAGTTTTATGGTTTTGCTTTGCAAAGGTATGAGCTGTTTTTTGTTGCTTTTGGCATGTGAATTGTTGAACTGTTTGAGCATTGTGTGTGACTGTTGAAATGTGTAAAAGGTGATGCGGAAAATACCGCAAAAAAATGATGTAATGTAATTTTATGCATAAAGTGGCATTACCAGCAGCTTTCAACATTTCGAATTGGAAAAAAAATCAGAACAAAAAATCATGCAACAAGCACTGTGAATCGGTTGCAGTTTAAGCCCCAAAACAGCGCTCAGTAAAAGTAGGAAAAAAAGTCTCTTTATTTGATAAACTCAAATCATTTAGTGTCCTTGTCTCATAATACTGCAGTCAGATTTATACAACATTTTTATTGATTTTTATTACCTACACTTAAATCTAACTTTGCTATTGTCCTGCACTCAGTTGAATTTGCATCCATTTCTGCTGTTCGTTTTTTATACTTTTTTATACTATCAACTAATAAAATCCTTTTAAATCCTTTGCCACTCTACCTTCATGCACATAAATTTTACTGCCAAATTCTTTTTGAAACACATATTTTATTCTTTCTTGTTCTTTTCATTGGTCGCCAACGTGTCAGGCAGCGCCTGTCATTGCATTGTGGTGGCATTAAATTATGTGCTCACACATGACACACACATACAAACAACGCATCCTGTGTCTTTTGTGCGCTTTTTGCATGCATCGCTGCACTGTTGCATTTGTGGCGCGTCTCCATGGCTGCGGTCATTCGGTGTGGCATATGTCACAGTGTAATGTCAGCTGATAAGCAGCGACATGCCGTGCTCGTTTTTATTCAATTTAATTTCCGCCTTTTTCACCAACGAAAGAGAAAGAGAGAGTGTGTGAGTAGTTGATGCTGACTGAAATTTTGGTATGAAAATTTAATTGAAAATTTATGAGAATTTTTAGTAAAGCTTTAAACACACTTAAAAGTTATCTTGAAGAAGCAACTGGTTTCATTCTTGCAGAAAATTGGGCAAGAAATTACAAACCTAGAAATTTGTTGCTTATTAAGTTTGAAGGGGGTGGAAGAAGTTAATTAAAAAAGGAAGATAAAGGAATACAATTTTTTTACATGATCTTTTAGTTATGTATGCCTTATATAATGCTCTCCGGGAGATTGCTAACCACTGGTGAGAGTGATAGCAATTCGGTCACGGCAGAGGTCGGACGGAAATGTCCCCAGGGTTGTGTCTTCTCTCCGCTGCTGTGGTGTTTCGTGGTCGACTCTCTACTAAGGGAGATGCAGGATCTCGGAATTCATGTCCAAGCATACGTGGACGATGTCTGTGCACTAGTATCATGACGATCGCTCAGGAGGATTTGCAAAAAAATGCAGAAAGTCCTGGATAAGATTGATAACTGATGCACAGGACAGGGTCTTTCCGTCAATCCCAGTAAAACGACTCTGGTACTATTTACTAGGAAGCGGAAGCTGGATGGGCTCAAACTGCCAGTACTGAAAGGTGTGAATCTCAGTCTATCCACGGAAGTGAAATATCTAGGGGCAGTGGCGTCCCCAGGGGGGGGGATTAGGGGGATGGATCCCCCCCCTTGGTCGGAAAATTCACTTATGCAATTTGCTATAACAATATGGAATTGTGAAACATTTTTACTATTTGCTTTATCGCTTCTGTAATCACCCACTTAAAACCTAATAACTGAACCTCCCATGATCTGGCCAGACCATAATGTAAACAAGATGATAGTCGAGGATTGTTGTTAAGGATATAAAAAAACCAGAAAGTGTGAATACAATGATTTCTTTTGCTTGTCCTCATTATTTTTACGTAAAACGGTGAAAATATACTAGAATAATTAAGTAAATAGCGAGTTTCAACTTTAATGAGTTAATTTTGAAATTAAAAAAATACGGCAGTAAAGCAAAAAAATAAAAAAAATGTATAAATGTAAAATACGTTACTTATGGATCTACTTCAGCTGCTTGACCAATGCAATTATTTCAACAATATAATGCAGTATCATGACTATACCACATTGAGATTTTACATTCGACACATACAAATCGGGTTTTGATATATATATTTCTGGATTCCTTGCACTGTTAATAATTCTGAACTGCTTTGCCAAAGAAAAATATGCAAAACATGCTCTACATGTTGTTGTTCATGCTGAACTGGCCGCATATCGTTTTCCTTGTCGCCTTCGTCGTTGCTATCTTCACATTGAACTATCTAAACGACCATTTTTTCTATCAGTATCAGAAGCTTCGTTTTGTTCAGGGCCAAATGAAAGCGTAAAATTGGCAGCACCGTTATTATTGCCTCTCGCAGCAAATTATTTAATATCTTAAATTCGTTGCTCTAAAGCATTAGTTTCCGCTATTGCTAAGGAAATTTTTTTAGAGATTTTCCTCTCTGATTTAACTCCAGCGTCGAAGTTCAAAAACAATGTCCACCTGATTCTCAAAATAGCATTCTCTTCCTTTCATCTCTGTCACAGAAAACACCCAATCGAATTGGAAAATGGATAAGTATTAATTTTGAATATGTTCCAACATTATTTTCCAACAAAAATTATAATTTATTAACCCAAAGAAAATAAAAGCCAAGGCGAACGAAAAACATTTAGACCAGGTACATTTTGCGCCAGCTAATTTACGTCACTATTAACGGGATGGCACGAAAAAAGTGCTTCAAATCGGGTCAGATGGAAAAACCTAGTTGAAAATATATATATAATATAAAAAAATATTTATTAACAATTCTGACAATAATTACGTCGAAAATAACAAAAAAAAAACTGAAAATAACTGGAAAATTTGTATGCAAATGCACCATGGTCTGGCCAAGCCATGGTTTTGGGTTTTGTGCTTAGAAAGGATCAGTTAAGGATATCATGAAATTTGAGCTCGATAGCTTAATTACAACATTACTAAAGTGGATCCAAAGTTCAATATGGTCTGGCCAGAACCGGATACCCGCAGAAGGGTTAAGAATAAATGAATAAAAAAAATCAGCATTGCATTTGTTCTCGCAGAATAGTTGTATTTTCAATGTTCCCAAAAGTGTCGACTAAGGACTGTATCGAAAAGAAAGTGCACGCTTAGTTTGAAGTATAACTTTAATGGAAATTTTTTTGATCAGATTTTTTGTTTTAACATTTGTTGCATATACTTTAAGGACTAAGGATTTTTGTTTAAATAACAAATTTCTTTTTCAAATAAATTTATATCTAATCTTTTATTTGACCCTCTTTATTAAATTTTGTACAGTGGTTTGCGTTAAGTTTTTTTTTTATTTTCTCCAATTTTTTTTAATTCCTGAAGATTTTTAGCTTTCATAAGGTTTCTTTTGGCTATTGCCCAGTAGCGCTCTTTTGGACGTAGTTCTGGTGCATTTAGCGGATTCTCACTTTTTCCTGGCAGTTATTTTGAGTTCATTTTTACATATGTCTCGTCATCCATAATGATGCCCGAAACTTTTTCTTTGCAGAGACGAGTGCATAGTTTTCTGCATCGCGTTTTGCCAGCCACTTTTTGATTTTCATTTCTTTTTGGTATTGTTTATTTTTTATATGTTTTTAAGTTATTCCTCTGCTTCAGTCTTTGCACCATGGTCACACTCGTTCTAGCTAAATTTCCAATACAAATGCACTTGTTTTCGTCAATCGAATGCTTCAGTTTTTCTTCCATTTTTGGGCCTTTAGGACCCTTTTTACGGCCAATTTTTTGGTAGGTCGTTGATAGTGCAATGTTCACCATACTTAAGAATCATCTTTTTAGCGGAGTTTATGGACACGCGATGTCGTTTGGCTGATTTTCTGTACGAAGCACCTGTTTCAGTGAACCAACTGTACACAAATTTTTTGAGGATGTCTAGCTCGATACGCGTAATTTTTGTAATAGAAAAATATATGAAACTAAATTTGTATGAAATCAGTATTTCAAGGCCTACTCTATTTAACGGCATTTTTAGAATTACAAAAAAAATTATATGCTGCTGTGTGCACTTTCTTTTCGATACAGTCCTTATTTACCAAAATAGTAATCAAACGCAGGCTTCATGCCAACCCTGCATCAGCTGTTGAAATTAAAAAAAATGAAATGAAATTGCGGGTAAACATGGAAACATGGTCACCTCTATCATAATTAAATTTCAGAACGTCATCCATTTTGTAAATGTTTGATTTCTTTTACATAGCTGGTGTGCTTTTTAAAATACGTCTTTTGAGTTTTTCGTAATTCTATTAGCAGTTGTTTTCGAAATGTCATAACTTAAAACAAACTTGAATTTTTTGGTTGGGATTTTATGACTTAAAAATACATGTCACTTGAATTTTGTGTTTTAAGAAGTTTATGTTAGTATATGTATACATATATGTATGTATGTACAATTTTATTCAACATGTATTAAAAATAATACGCAAAGATGAAAGTATAAAAATGGCGTTAAACTGCATTTTTTGCATATCCCCCCCCCTTCCCGAAATCCTGGGGACGCCACTGTCTAGGGGTAATTCTAAATAGGAAACTTATGTGGAAGATGCATGTCTTGACGAAGGTAGACCGTGCGCTGAAGGTTTTCCAACAGTGCCGTCGAGCTTTTAGCAAAACCTGGGGCCTGAAGCATGCAGTGATCCTTTGGATATATACCGCACTCATTAGGCCCATAATTATGTAGGCATCGGTAGTCTGGTGGAGACGAACAATGGTTAAGTCCACAGCATTGGCTCTGAACAGACTACAAAGAAGTGTATCTATATGCATTACGGGTGCCATGAGCACTGTCTCGGGTGACGCCCTTAATGCGATGTTTGACCTGCTTCCCCTAGATCGAAAAGTTCAAGAGGAGCCGATGAAAGCGAAATGTCGGCTGTATTCCTATGAATAGAGAGAAATCTTCAAGAGGTTTTCAGCGCAATATCCGTTGCTGCTGGCCCCTAACGATTGCCTAATACCCGTCGCATCCTTTGGGAGAAACTTTGAAGTGAGGTTCCCAACGCGCGGCCAATGGGACAACCCAGAGGCCATGCTAGGGGATCTGACGGATATTTTCTTCACTGACGGATCCAAGGCCGATAAAGGTACAGGAGCTGCATGGCCCCTCGATGAAAGTGTCAACTGCTACTACTCACTGGGTGGGCTGACTACCGCATTTCAGACGGAAATCTTTGCCATTCTGAAAGTAGCGGAATAGATAATCGGGAAGAAATGGTGCGGGAAACATATAGGAGTCTGTAGTGACAGTCAGGCTGCACTTAAGGCCCTGGAGAATGCGCGTGTTACCTCTAAGATGGTCCAAGAATGTAAGATGAAGCTAAAATCAGTCGCGACACGTAATAAGCTCCAACCTATCTGGGTTCCGGGACACTGCGGTGTTCTAGGTAACAAAACTGCCGGTAAACTGGCTAACTCGTCGTCGCAGAAAATGAATGTCGTATGTTCCATTGAATTTAATAGCACATACGACAATCGTTTTCTCAGTCGAGTAACTGCGGATCAGGGTGCACACCCGTGGGACCGGAACCCTGGACTGGATCAAATCCTATCTAAATAACCTACATAGAGAACGTTGGTCTAGCTTCGGAAGCTGTAAAACTGCCAAGTATTTTGTGAAAAGCCCGAACAGACAAGCAGGGAATTTCCTCCAAAAGCTGAGAAGGAAAGACCTTCGTGGAATGGTCGGGTTAATCACAGGACACAATCCATGTGGGGCATCATAGCAGATCAGGAGGAGGTAGATAGTACATAGCATTTTTTCTGTGCATTTCCTGCCTTCTCCAGAGCGATTCATTCAAGAGAATAGACGAAGTCCACTTTCTCACCCTATGTAATCTCCTGAGATTCATTAATAAGTCCGGGAAATTTGCACAGGAGAACACATAACCCTTTCTTTCTTTCCACCCACCTTCTCTTTTTCCCACCCCACCTTCCCTCTATGAGCCTTTTTCCTGAACCTTAAGTACAATGAGCTATAAAGCCTGAATGCTTGAGGTAATGACCTCCCTAAGGTTATTTCCTCGGCTGCACCTCACATTCATCCATCCATCCATGTAGATACCAAACGTCATCTTCTATATTCTTATTTTTTATTAACTTTTAGTAATTATTATTAATCTAAGTAAACGTATTTCTCCTGAAACTCATCATTAGGTAAATCACTTAAAGACTTTCACATCAAAGCTTTTGCCTCAACGTTGTTTTTAATTTGTAGCGCTAAATATTTTCGCTTGTGCTAACTTTTCGCTCATAACAAAATTTGAAAATTTTTAAAAGTTAGCAAAAAAAATAAATAAATTAGGCAAACAAGTGACAAACAATAAATACAAACCAAGTTATTTAAAAAGTTTTTTGAGCCGCAGCACGTTTCCGCTGCCGCATTTGGATTTTGCTACTTACGACTGTGACGCTCACTTCGGTGCCTCAGTGTTGTGCACAAAATACCAAACAACAGGCGGCAAACAAATCGTCAGAGTCCACGAAAAGTAGGTAGTTGAAAAATTGAAAATGCCAACAACAACAAACAAAATTATATTCAAAAAGTTCACAACACAAACCGAATGCAACAGTGCGAGCAGAAACGTGCGCAACAAACGAATCCTGCTGCGTTTATTTTTCAAATTAAATGCGCACAACAACAGTTGGCACGAAGCGGGACCAGGGGGGGCGCGCTAAATTATGCAATCGCTGAAATATAACATAAAAACAATAACAATAATACGCTACAACGGAAAGTAGCAACCAACAACAAAAGTGGTAACTTTTTTGTGACGCCACAACTTTGCTCTGCCTCTCTCTCTCTCTCTGAATGTGTGTGTGTGTCTCTTTTGCTTTTGGCCTGTCAGCATATTCATTACTTCCGCCTGGGCGTATAAACAAAATTTGCCAACTCAACTCAACGACAAAAGTATTTGAAAATTTTAATAATAATGCCGCGAACGTGTTGCCAACACTACAAAACCAAAGCTGACAGCAATGAAGTGACAGACACAACTTTCAAATGGCAATGGCAACGACTGTGTGTATATGTATGTGTGTGTGTGTGTGTATGTGCAATTTAACACAGCCAAATATACAAAACAACAAATAGACAACAATACAAACAGACAGACAGACAAATATTCAAACAGCTGAATGGATTCAAAGTCAGACAATCAGTCAGAGCCTGCAAGCGCAGCGTGGAGAGACCAACCGAGCAACATTGCAGGATATGTAGACTGAAGTTTACTTCGGTTGTTATTGGGTTTTTCTGTTGTTATATTTACTTTTGTTGTTGTAGTTGTCGCTTTACTGTTTTTCACGCACACGACTTTGATGACACTAATTTATATGTTGATGAACTGCTGTTACATTTACATCGAAAAGTTTTCGTCCATTTTATTTGGTTGTTTGTTGTTCTGTCAGCACAGTTGTCGTTTAGTTGTTGGTAGGTGTAAGTAGAAATGTCGCGCAGCATTGCGATTTAAAATCATATTTAAAAAGTTTTTTACAAGTTTTTTTTTGTAATGAGAAAAATTTGTAGTATTATCCGCTTTGGATATTTTTTTTAGTTAAAATGTCGACAATTCCTCTTCAAAGTAATTCATTCATATTTGTGACTAACTTTTTGGTAATTAAGCAACCAGATAGCAACGATAATTTTCTCTAATAAGGATGTCACAGCAACTGTCAGAGATATCAATGACGGTTAGATGTCAAAGTAGTTAGTATTCATTTAAAATATTTAATGTTGTTTATTTCTGTGGGGAAATAATTAAAAAATTGTGAAATTAAAAATTAAAAATTGTATAATTAAAAAATCGAAACAAAAACAAATAATTAAAAAAATTAATAAAATAAATAAATAAAAAAATTAATAAAAAATTAATATAAAAAATATAATAAAATAGTTAAATAAAAAAAATTAATAAAAAAAATATTGTCGAAGAGTTTGGCTTAGTTGTAAGTATGTAACGTAGATTAAGTCGTGAGATCAGCCATCATTTTTGATTCAGTGAGCAAGAAATTCGTTGCACCGTTCAGGATTCAGGATCTTTCTAGATTTTTTCCCATGTAATATGTAATGTCTGAGACCTGCGCTTGCTAGACTGTTCTGACAAGTTAAAAAACCAAAAAACAACAACCACAAAATCACTCTTTTGGACCCTAAGCCACCAACCAGACAGAGATTGGTGTGATCTGAAGAACACCCAGAAGAAGGCCCCGAAGTATCAATTCAGCGCCAATTAGCTCAATTGAACATCAACACAGAGTGATGGATCGGTTGGATTTGGGCCAATATCCACATAATGTTGTGCTGAAGCAGGAATTGGAGCTGAAGGACCAAAGACAATGCAAAAAATTGTTAATTGCGCTGTGGGAATGTTGGCAGGAGATGCGATTCTTGCCAACTGGATTATCGCACAATGAGTTGATACCTCTTACTATATATTCCAGCTTATAATTTGGTCGAACTCGAGGCTAACATTCGAGACTCCTTTGCGGAGATAACGTTGCATATATTGGACCGATTTATCAAAATTGGGACCGACCGATTGACGCAGTGCTAGCGAAGCCGAGGCAATCATTTCAGTGATGTGGTCTTTCATACTTTCGTCATGTCAAGAATGTAGCTTCAAAATAAATTCAGAATCAATTTAAAGTCTCATACTATTACTGCTTTATTGATATATCTTTTCTTATCACTTTTGTCGGATCACCTTTTAGTTTAGAAAAAAATACTTAACAGTGGCGGATTCAGGGGGGTGTTTTGGGGGTTGAAACCCCCCCGAAATATTAGGATCGACATTAAAACTACATACAAATTAAAAGACAATTTATGAATATCAAAGAATTACTTTTTGAAACCCCCCCCCGAAATATTTTTCTGAATCCGCCCCTGATACTTAATTAATGTTAGTAAGCAACTAATTAGTTTCTACTAATTAGTTGGTCAATTCAATACTTCAACAAATAAGTCAGCAGATGGACTCAACTAAGAAGGATCTAGAATTAATCAATTCGTTGGTCAAAGGTTTGCTGGACTCTTAATGTCCTCAAGACACCACAGAAGTGGGACTGGGTCAACCGGCTGAAGACAACATTGAATGTTGACTTTGAATGTTCTGAAGACACCTAAGAAAGAAGATGAACTGAGTCTACCGATTTCAGATAATCTCAATGGAAATTTAAGAGAAGCTTGTAAACTTAAAGCTATCATGAATCAATGCATTTGATTGAATCAATGGTTAGTTCAATGGTCAAAGGTCGGGCTTACATTGAATGTGCTGAAGACACCACAAAAGTTAGAATGGGCCTATCAATTGTAGACAATCTCTGTGAGCTTTTAAGAAGAGCCTTTAAACTTTAAACTTTTATGCATTTAAATGAATCATGAATCATGAATGAATCAATGCAAGGTCTGGTTGACTTTGGATGTCCTGAACATCCTACAAATATTGAACAGGGTCCACCGACTGGAGACAATAGTTGGAATGGGCCTATCAATTGTCGACAATCTCTATGCGCTTTTAAGAAGAGCTTTTCAACTAGAAGCTTTTATGAATCTATGCATTTGCATGAATCAATAGTCAGTTCAATGGTTAAAGGTCTGGTTGACTTTGGATGTTTTCAAGACACTACAGATATAAGACTGGATCTATTGACTGTAGATAATCTCTATGGGCTATTAAACTTCAAGCTTCTATGAATCAATGCACTTGAATAAATCAATGGTCAGTTCAATGGTTAAAGGTTTGGTTGACTTTTGATGTCCTGAAAACACCTAAGAAAGAAGTTGAACTGGATCTACCGACTTAAAAAGAGCTTTTAGCTTTAAGCTTTTATGAATCATATAAGCATTCAAATGAATCAAAGCTCAGTTCAATGGTTAGAAGTCTGGTTGGCATTAAATGGTTTCAAGACAACAAAAAAGATGTACTATTTTTCGATTTGAATTTGAAAAAAGTTTTCAAATTTGAAGTTTTTATGGCTCTATACATTTAAATGAATCAAGAATCCCGATTTGTATTTAAGTAACTAAAGTTTTGTCTTTTTAAAGCCAAGAATTAAAATGATCTAACTTAAGTTGGGTCTTTTGTTAACTATGAATTTAAAGTAACTAAATAATTTGGATTCTTCTGAGATTTTTGTTAACTTCAGTTGGTTTTTTATTGTTAACTGAGAATTTTAATTAACTAACTTAAGTTATGTTTTTTGTTAACTAGGAATTTAAATTAACTAATTTGAGTAGTGTCTTTTGTTAACTAGGAATTTAAATTAACTAATTTGAGTAGTGTCTTTTGTTAACTAGGAGTTTAAATTAACTAATTTAAGTTATATCTTTTGTTAACTAGGAGTTTAATTTAACTAACTTGAGTTGTGTCTTTTGTTAACTAGGAGTTTAAACTAACTCATTTAAGTTATGTCTTTTATTAACTAGGAATTTAAGTTACAATCTCAAGTTGTGTCTTAACCCTTTCGACCCCAAAGTTGCCTGAGAGCAACTTTACCTATTTGTCACCTTATGGCAAAAGCTACGATTGACTTATGAGTTTAATTTAAGTAGACACCAATAAATTAATATTTTTAGAATTGAATTCAAAGCAAATTACAAAAATTTTACTGTTATTTTTTCAAAAATTTCCAATTATTTGCAGCAATATGAGGGAAAGTTTGTGTTCTAATTGAAGTCTACGAATTGGGCGCGTTTGATCAAAATCCTGTTTCTTTAAAAATGATTAAATAAAATCAAAAAGTGATAATTTTGTATTTTTCTATGAATATTACATAATTTTTCTGTAATAAAAAAATATTTATAAAAAATTTATTTAACCTGTTTTGAGCTAAAATTTTTCAAAAGTAAACTACATAGCTCTAGAACTCTAACAAAGAGGTGTGGCGACTTCAATTGTCGTGTACAAACTTCTTATGAAAGTGTTTCATGATTTTAATACCAAAATTTAATATCGAGACAGTGTAAAAATCGAGGTCTATAGGGTTAAGTAAACTACGAATGCAAATCTAGTTTTTTACTTTATTCAAACAAATTCTTCTCTCTCTTTTGCACTAAATAAGCCACTACCTTCTAAGTACTAACTCTTAATGTCTCTTAACTGTCACCCTACGGCCAGCGCCATTGTGACATCCATAAAAGTTGCAGCCGTAAACGCCCAAAATTGCCCCTTTTCGCTTTAATGCTCTCACTACATATAAATTGCACACATGGACGCTTTGAACGGCGGCGAACTGCACCTGTGCCTTTACAAAAACAACAACAACCATAATAACAACAACTCCATCATTCTTCCGTTGCTTTTTAGAAAGCAAAAACGCAATACGCTTTGACGCTCAACTTTGTAACCTTTTAATAATGTGAGCCCCCCTCAAAAAAAAGTGCAGGTGGGTTAAAAAAGAAAAGTATTGCGCACATTTTTGCCAAACTATGCGCCAACATTTTTTGAGCAACTTGTAGCTGAACGGAAAAACTGAAAGCAACACTGACACACGATAATACAGCAACAACAAACAGCGCGTAATCCGTCAGCGCTGACGTTGTTCGTTGTCGTTGTCCTGTCTCACGTTCGAGACTTTTACTGCCTTTTCGTTGAAAATGCGGCGCAGAATTTTGTCGCTCACGACCCTTTGCCGGCTGCAACAAATCCAATTATTGTACACACACACACACAAACACACATATTTGTATATAAAAAAAACGTAAGAAATTCACTTAACTTTGTAGTGGCAGCTGAATTGTACAACAACAACAATAAAAAACCTAGAAAAAAATGTATATAAACCAAATACATAAAAAACATGGCGGGTTGTAAAGTTTCTTGGGCACAAAATGTGAACGTATCTACCCGAATGGCAGTGCAACCGAGGCCTTGACGAGTAAATCACTTACGCAGAAATATTTTACGCACACATACATACAACGCGTACTTGACGGAAATTGGCAGAAGGCTGGCCAGAAGCGAGTGAGGCACATTTATTGCGCCTTTTTAGGCATCAAATCAAGTTAAAAGCGCAAAAGCCGAAGAAAAGGATGCGTGGCGCTAAGGTAAAAAATGTTCAAATTTAGCAAATTGCCTAAAAGCTATTCAGAAAAAAATTTGCAAGTGTGCAGTAAGCCAGTGTGGCCATCATTCAGTTCGATTTTCTTCCACTTCCTACATTGGTTTCGCTGGTCTTTTGTTAACTATTTGCAATTTGGTTGATTAATGCAATCAAATATTGATTCTTTTTTTTTAGCCGAAATATTACAGTTACCGAAAGTACAGTGGGCTGAAATTTTTTACACAGCTCGAATGGCCAACATTGCAGTAGAGTTTAGTCGTAAAGTCGAGCGCGTCATAATTGCCAACCACTCTCGGCGGTGAGTTGTAAACGAAAAAGTAGTAAAACTTTTTGTTGCCACTGTACTGTAACAAAATTAGAAATTGCCAATAAAACTCAAAATATTTACTATACTTAAGTGGTAAATAAAAAAACGTTAGTAAATTTAAATATCTCTAAGCAAAGTAGAAATCTCTAAAGTTGAAGGAATGTGATAGGAGGTTTTAAAATAAATTCAAATAGGGGAATGGGATGGTTGAGTAAAAAGGTTCAAAAATGTGCTCGTAAAATGTACTAAAATGTAATCAAAAAGTTTAAACTACTTGAAGCGGTACGCAATTGAAAGAAAGAAGATAGAAGAACTATGCAGATAATAAAAACCCAAGAGGAACTTTGCTTGGAACGCTGACAATGCATTCATTCTAAGCGACATAAAGTGTAACATGGCTTCTAGAAGGAACTCAATTACTATAGTAAGAAGCACACTAAATGGTCTGTTCGGTCATTTACCAGACAGGATAATAGAATATGGGTCCAGCTGATGCGAGTTCGGTATGTCGATGGACACAGATTATTCAGTACGTACAAGGATTTCCATCTCCTTAAAAAGGGTACCTGTACTGGGTTCCCAGAGCACCTTCGCTTTGATATGGGACTTCTTTCTTCTATGAACAGAAGCCATCTATAAAAGGGATCTACTAAGTTGTCCAATTCGATTATATTTCCGAAAGAATAAAAGGGTTCTCAGAATAATCAGGGTTCCCAGATATGAGACTTCTTTCTTCTCTAAGCAGAAGTCCAGATAATTTGAGTTCCCAGAGTACTTTCGCTTTGATAAGCTTCGTAAAGGATTACCATCTCCTTTAAAAAGGTAACTCTACTGGGTTCCCAGAGCACTTAAAAAAGGTCAACTTTACTAAGTTCCCAAAACATTTTCTCTTCGATAAGCTTCGAAGATTTCCATCTTCTTAAAAAAACTCTGCTGGGTTCCCAGAGCACTTAAAACAGGGTACCTATACTGGGATCCTAGAGCATTTTCGCTTTAAAAAGCTTCGCAGAAGATTTCCATCTTCTTACAAAAAGGTAACTCTACTGGGTTCCCAGAGCACGTAAAGAAGGGTACCTATACTAAGTTCCCAGAACATTTTCTCTTCGATAAGCTTCGGAGATTTCCATCTCTTTAAAAGAAGGTAACTCTGCTGGGTTCCCAATGCACTTAAAAAAGGGTACCTATACTGGGTTCCCAGAGCATTTTCGCTTCGATAAGCTTTGCAGAAGATTTCCATCTCCTAAAAAAGCTAACTCTACTGGGTTCCCAGAGCACTTAAAAAAGGGTACCTATACTGAGTTCACAGAGCATTTTCTCTTCGATTAGCTTCGAAGATTTCCATCTCCTTAAAAAAGGCAACTCTACTGGGTTCCCAGAGCACTTAAAAAAGGGTACCTATACTGGCATCCCAGAGCATTTTCGCTTTGATGAGCTTTGCAGAAGATTTCCATCTCCTTAAAAAATGTTAACTCTACTGGGTTCCCAGAGCACTTAAAAAAGGGTACCTATACCGAGTTCCCCGAGCATTTTCGCTTCGATAAGCTTCGAAGATTTCCATCTTCTGAAAAAAGGTAACTCTACTGGGTTCCCAGAGCACTTAAAAAAGGGTACCTATAATGGGTTCCCAGAGAATTTTCGCTTTGATAAGCTTTGCAGAAGATTTCCATCCCCTTAAAAAAGGTAACTCTACTGGGTACCCAGAGCACTTAAAAAAGGGTACCTATGCTGGGTTCTCAGAGTATTTTCGCTTTGATATGAGAGTTTTTGGTCCTCCGAAAGGGATCCACTAATTGATTTTCTTCGGTTATTTATCCAACAGAATAATTGGAGATGGGTTTAGCCGGTAGAAACCGGTATGTCGATGGACAGGGGTTCATTAGTATCTTAATTTTTGTTTTTTGTTTTACGATTCAGCCTGCAGCAGATTCCATCCAATTCCATCTTCTATGAAACAAGTATCTGTACTGTTTTCCCGGAGTCTTTTTACTTTCATATAAGATTTCTTTCTTCTCTGAGCAAAGGGCACCTATGAAAGGGACCCATTAGTAGTACACTTTGATCAATCTTCCGGCATATCAATAGGATTCTCAGAATAATCTGAAAAGAGCGCACCAAACCAAGTTTAGCGAAGCCCCCAACCATACTGCTGTCACCTCCTTTACACAACAGATGGCGCTATGAGCGGTAGCTCACAACATGGGTGAAAGCGGCGATAGATGGACTACTTGCGATAGGCCAGGTCACCTACCCTGGCAGAAAAACACAGCCGATTACCGTTAGCAACACAAGGCTCTATGCTGTCCTAAGGTCCTATGCTCCCGAGAGGGATGAACAAAGAAAAAACATGGACCCCATGAGAAGAGGTGTTTTAAAGAGTCACCGGTTAATTGGCAACCTGGTGACTCACTTTTGTCATAGCCTCATATATGGAAGAGTAAGGAAAGAAAGCAGCGCCTTCTCTGAACTTGACCTGCATTATTTGGAAGAAGGAAAACTCACCTTGAAAACTTCTTCTCCGAAAATCCAGGAGATGAAACCAATAGAAGTTATTCACAGTCTACAAGGCTTCCTAAGAAATTCAAACTAATTTAGTGAGTGAGCGAACGTGGCCTTCTGCCTTGAGACAGTCGCCTTTCACTGTCAGAGTTGTAGGTGTCAATCTTTAAACTATGCACAGTTTTTTAGATAATTTATTAAACTTCTTCCTCTTCTTCTTTTATTTGATTAAAACTATTTCCCTGTTTTTTTCTTTACATGTTTCACTCAATTAAAATGCCACAAATCGCGGCCAATCGTTACCATAAATCCAAAGTCACCCACTTTTTTCTCTTACTTGAACTAATTTTAATTAAAACTGCTGTTATCTAAATGTTATTTATCATAAAGCTTTTTTATTGTTGTAACACAGTGCAATGTAAACAATTCAATTAATTTTCATAATCACACTTTAAAGCTCAACCTGACTGCCGCAGTGCGCTGACATTCACTCAGTCGCGCGTTATTGAAATCATCACATTTTCCCCAACATGCAACACTGACAGCACAGGACGCATTTAAGAGGGCAGCAGGAGGCATGACAAGCGTTTAGCTGCGTGTTAAAGGGAAATTAAAAACATTGTAATACACAATTTTTTTTTGTGCGTTAAATTTTTAATTAAAAACACCAAAACGGATATTAATAAAAATATGATTTCCGCTATGAATAAAAATCACTTTTTTCACCCCCTCCCGCCCTTTTATAGTATACAAACAACAATTATGTAAAAAAAATATATTGTTACAAAAACAACAAAAAGGGTGGAAGTACACAAAACATGCAAATGTGCTGAACACATTGCAAACAAGGGAAACGAGCTAAAAAGGGTGTGTGGCGTTTTTGGTGGCTAAGTGAGTGAGTCGACGGGTGAGTTAGTCAGTGAGTGAGTGAGTCACTCATGCTGTCACGACATGCATTGCGGGCTAAAGGGGCCATCGCAGCAGGTGTTGACAACACTTGAATGCGCGTCGCTGCGGCGCCCTAAACGTTAGTCGAATCGACTGACAGTCAAGCAGGCAGCCAATTGGCAACAACATGTAAAGTGCTTAAGGGATTTGCCAATGCAACTTTAGGTTTTACGTTGCTGTTGTTGTTGTTGTTGTTTGTGCAGTGTTTATTTCTTATAGCTTTGCGGCTTCCGTTGCTGTTCTCTGATTTTTTTTTGTTGTTATGATTTTCATATGACAACTTTTTTCTTTTCTTTTTTAGTTTTAAGACACAAGGAAGCCATAGCAAAGTGGACAGCTGTACGAGTATAGTCGGTCATCGGCACTATTTGTTGTTGTTATTATTGTTAATATACCTTTTGTTCAACTTGTTGTTGTTGTTGCTATGCGTGCGGCAAACAAGTTTTGTCATTGTTGTTGTCGTTTTTTTCATATCACTGCCAAAGTGTTAAAATTTTCTTATATTTCTTGCAGTTCTTGTATTTGTTATTGTTGTAGTGTTTGTTGTTGTCATACTTCTTTCCTTCGTATCATGTTGCAAGTATCAAATTTCAGCAGCTTTATTGCTGTCAACGCTTTACTCTTGAGTTGCTCTTCAGCTCTCTTTAACAGGTGCTATGTGTTTGTGTTGTTGTTGTTTTTCTTGTTTTTTATTACTGTCACTAACCCTTCGAAAATTCTTTATGCTCATTGGCTTTGTGGCATGCGACTTGATTTTGCTACATCTGGCTATATTTTTTTTAATCTTTTTTTACTGAAATCATTGCAGAAATGAAACCTTGACACAGAGACGCAGCATTTGTTGTTTGATTTATTTCTGTCAGATTGGGTTCAGAGGTTTTACTGAAAATTCAATTGTTGAAAGTGGAGCATGGAAATCTGAACACTACATAAAGATAATGGGCAATGTAAGAGTAGAGGAGTTTTAGTGAATTCCATGAGCTTTAAAGTTTCCAAACCATTAATAAATCTTTCAGACAGTCAAAATTTTCACTGGGTACCAAAAGATTTTGTCTCCTAAAACTGCCCACTTTTCATAAATCAACTGAGCCTTCAAACTAGAAGGTTTGGAATTATAATATTTCAAATGATTTTTTCTCCCAAATGGTCCACTTTTCAGACGTAAACTGAGCCTTCAAAGTAAATGCTCTGAAATCATAATATTTCAAATAATGTTGTCTTCTAAAACTGTCCACTTTTCAGACATCAACTTAACCTTCAAACTTAACGCTCTAAAATTAAAATATTTCAAACAATTTTGTGTTCTAAAACTGTCCACGTTCCAGACATCAAAAGAGCCATCAAACTAAATGCTCTGAAGATAAAATATTTCAAAAAATTTTGCCTCCTACAACTGTCCACTTTTCAGACATAAACTTAGCCTTCAAACTTAACGCTCTGAAATTTAAATATTTCAAACAATTTTGTGTTCTAAAACTGTCTACTTTTCAGACATAAACTTAGCCTTCAAACTTAACGCTCTGAAATTAAAATATTTCAAACAACTTTGTGTTCTAAAACTGTCCACTTTCCAGACATCAAAAGAGCCATCAAACTAAGTGCTCTGAAGTTAAAATATTTCAAAAAATGTTGTCTCCTACAACTGTCTACTTTTCAGACATCAACTGAACCTTCAAACTAAATGCTCTGAAATTATAATATGTTAAATAATTTTGTCTCCCAAAATTGTCCACTTTTCAGACATAAACTGAGCCCTCAAACTGAATATTCTAAAATTATAATATTTCAAATGATTTTGCCTTCTCAAACTGTCCATTTTTCAGACATCAACTAAGCCTTCAAACTATGCAATTCAAATATTTCAGACAAGTTTGTCTTCTAAAATTGTCCACTTTTCAGACAGCAACTAAGCTTTCAAACTAAATTTTCTTGAATTATAATAATTTAAAAGGAATCAATTAATCTTATGCTCTGGAATTATAATATTTCAAACGATTTTTCTCTTCACATCGTGAACACTCTTCACTTTGTGGGCATCGACTTAGTCTTTAAACAAAATGTTCCATAATTATACAGAATTTTTTTTCAACTTGACTAACAAAATTTTACAAGTTTCCTTATAAACTGAAGGCACATAAGAGTTATAACACAAAAAATTACAAAAAAAAAAATATTGAGTAATACAAAAAATATTGTCAGCCAAAGATGTTCAATTCTAACTTAGAACTTTTAAAATTTCAATAAACTGTCATCACCAATCGTCAAATTATGTGATTTGGACAATCAAACTTATAGGAAATAATTTTTTTAAATAGTTTTTATGAGCTTTTCAAATTTATGCTTAATTCAGCATGAGATCACATAAGTCCTTTGAACACCTAAACCATGATTGCCAGCAACTCATCAATTTGCCTTTTCTGCAGATCTTTTCCAATTTTGGAGCTCACTCTGTATTTGAGAGAATTTTCATCAATGAATCAAGCAGAAATTCCAACAAAACTCGTCAAACTTGAGGCTCACTCTGTATTTTGAAGGATTTGTATGGGTGAATCAAGCAGAAATGCCAACAGAACTCGTCAAACTTGAAGCTCACTCTGTATTTTGGAAGATTTGTATGTGCGAATCAAGCAGAAATGCCAACAGAACTCGTCAAACTTGAAGCTCACTCTGTATTTTGGAAGATTTGTATGTGCGAATCAAGCAGAAATGCCAACAAAACTCGTCAAACTTAAGGCTCATTTTGTAATTTGAAGGATTTGTATGTGCGAATCAAGCAGAAATGCCAACAAAACTGTTCAAACTTGAAGCTCACTCTGAATTTTGAAGGATTTGTATGGGTGAATCAAGCAGAAATGCCATTAAAACTCGTCAAACTTCTGGCTTATTTTGTATTTAGGAGGATTTGTATGGGTGAATCAAGTAGAAATGCCAACAAAACTCGTCAAACTTGAGGGTCACTCTGTATTTTGAAGGATTTGTATGGGTGAATCAAGCAGAAATGCCAACAGAACTCGTCAAACTTGAAGCTCACTCTGTATTTTGGAAGATTTGTATGGGTGAATCAAGCAGAAATGCCAACAGAACTCGTCAAACTTGAAGCTCACTCTGTATTTTGGAAGATTTGTATGTGCGAATCAAGCAGAAATGCCAACAAAACTCGTCAAACTTAAGGCTCATTTTGTAATTTGAAGGATTTGTATGTGCGAATCAAGCAGAAATGCCAACAAAACTGTTCAAACTTGAAGCTCACTCTGAATTTTGAAGGATTTGTATGGGTGAATCAAGCAGAAATGCCATTAAAACTCGTCAAGCTTCTGGCTTATTTTGTATTTAGGAGGATTTGTAAGGGTGAATCAAGTAGAAATGCCAACAAAACTCGTCAAACTTGAGGCTCAATCTGTATTTTGAAGGATTTGTATGTGTAGATCAAGCAGAAATGCCATCAAGTCTATTCAAACTTGAGACGTACTCTCTATTTTGGAGAATTCGTTTCGATAGATCAAACAGCAATTTTTGGTCTTACTTAGACATGGAACCACCTGAATGTGAAATGTTAAAGAAGACAGTCGCTGTGGATAATCCGGTAAAGTTTTTTTTGAATGCCCCAGCAACTTAATCGGTGTCTTTGAAGGAACAGATTGGCTCCAATATGGGTTACGGATCATGTTAACTAGAAGACATTAATATGAGCTGGTAGATCAAATAGCTAAGAAGTGATTTAAAGAAGACTGCTGTACACCTAATCTAAGCAGCAATGATGAGAGAAAGAGATCTAGGAGGTTTTATTAATGAGGGCTTTTTTTATGAGGGCAGCTGTTAAGAAGTCATTGAGCAGGGAAGTCAAAATTGCCCCGCAAAATTAAATTTTGTCTGGGCATCTAAGATAACTTTTACAATGTCGAGGCTAAACTTTTTGTTCTTACTATATACTTATTTATTTTATTTTAGCATTAAAAATTAATAAAATTCATAAAGGATTTGCTATCAGAAAGCATTTCTAGGAAAGATACATTCTATATAAAAAAATGTATATAAACAAATAATTAATAAAGATGCAAACTTTAACAGATCATAATTTGAAAACGACTCGACTGATTTGGCTAATTTGTTTTTCTTGTGTTCTTAATGGTTAGAATAAGGTTTGTATTAAAAAAAATTTGTGAAAAATTCATTGCAAAAGTCGGGGCGTGACATTGTTTTTCGGGCCCACATTTTTTGTATAACTAACTGACTAATGAACTAACAGTTCTACAACAATGAAAGTCGATGCAAAATTACTATTCAACTGTGTCCTTTGACTGGTAAAATGAGATGAGGATTAGACCAGAGGGGCATGGCACCTTCCATACATCTCTATCTCTATCTCCATCTCTATCTCTATCTCTATATCTATCTCTATTATCTCTGTCAGTTAGCTCGTGGAGAACGAATTCAAACGAATCTTTTCTTGAAAATTTTGCGTAATTTTTTTTTTCAAGCGCACTTCTCAACTTGTTTAATAATAATAATAAATTCGTGGAAAGTCGAATTGTGTCGCTGGTTTGTAACAATAAAACGTCTAGAGGGGTGCGGATGGAGTGATAAGTGAAATTTGGAATTCAAAACCTCTCAAATATCTCTTGGTTGCACAGCTTTTGGGTGGAAAATTCGGTTTCAAATGGTATTTAGCTCAAAAGTGTTGTACCAAATCCCCCTGTGTGCATCACTAAAGACCTCAATGAAGTCATTTGAACTTCTTACGGATTCTTGTGTTAAGAATGTGTTCGTTGTCTATTCGAAATTTTATAGATCTCACTTCTTTTGGATTTGTTCAACCTTTTCGTTGCTTTCGCTGTCGTTTGCATGAAAACGTTTATATATCTGGCGCACATTGAGGGAAGGAGGAGGAGTTCAAGCCTCAAACACAAAAATGTCTGGTTCGAAATATGCTTTCAAATGGAATTGGGTTCAAATGTTGTACGCTAACCTCTGTCTCCCAAATGAAATCCTGTGTGCACCTTTTTTTTATTATTTTTCAAATCCATTGATTTGTGTCGTTAGAGTCCTTTCATTTTTCCATAGTTTCGTCAGCACATTTCCGTATTTACTTTTGCCAATTGCACTTCAGTGCACTTGTTTCACTTAATTGCTCACTGGAGCATTCATTAAGTTGCACATGTCGTTCTAATGTGCAGTGAGACTTATGTACATAAAAGGACATATGAACCTGTAGGTCCGTATGTCTGATATGTAAGCACATTTTATCAATTCTGTTGGACAACGAACAGCACTAAAAAGTTTGATCGCATTTCGTTTGATTGTTGCTGCATTTTCATTGTATGTTTTTTGATTTCTGTATTCCTCAAAATTCGTTGTTCACATTTGTTTGTTGAAAAGTGCTCATCAAATCCTACTTTCCGACTAACTCATTTCATCATTGTTTGTGTATGTGTCCTTGTGCGCAGCCAGGAGCGCTCATCCTTTCATCTAATTACTCTACACTTAATCCTTCAAATTTCAACTGACCCCATGTTGTCACATGCCAAAATCTGAACACTTTGTGTCGCGTGGTTTCAGTGCACCACACCAATTCAGCCAACTCACCCAACAAAAAACCGCTAAATTCAAACAATCAATTGCTGCCATTTGCCACGTTTCGGTATCTCGTGTTGTGCATCTTTGCGTTTGGCCTTTAACTTTTGGCCTCCGCTTTGCGCAAATTACCTTTGTTGTTCGTGTTGTTGTTGTTGTTGCATTTTCATTTCGCATTGACCGCCACTTAATTGTCGCTAATTCCATTTTGAGCGGAAAATTTAATTGCGGATTGATTGAGCGGTTAAGTTCGTTGTCCTTGTGGCCAGATGGATAATTTCGTTTTACGTGCACGTTTTCATTGACATCTACACACACACACACACACACAAACATACAAACACACTTACATGCACATTTGCATTGGCGTTTCGATTGACATTTCGATGCGGCAACTGTGTTTGTGCTTTGCTGTAGTTATTTGCCTTTCTACATTTCGACTAATTGGCTAAGATACAAAGGTAGCGGCCGGTCAGTGCGCCACTACGGACGCGATTGAATTTGAAATGCCAATTGGCGCTGCCGTTCAACATGTTCGATGTATACGAACATACACTTTGAAGCAAACGTGTTTATATTTGCGTGTGTCTGTGTGTGTGTGTGTTGACATATATTTGTGCACACGTAATCAATTCAATCAAATCGTTAATTGCTTTGCAAATGACCAAGACTGTTTGTCAATTTGTTGGCAGCGTGATTGTGGGTAATTGTATTTTTTGGTAGCATACGTTTAGGTGTTTTTGAGAAAAAGTGGACACAAGCTGAAACTACTTAGTTGTTTGTAGCAGAAAGAAATATATATTTTGTTAGAAATGTAACCAAATTTAAGGCCACTGAATTCAAAGGAAAGATTTGATTTTATGAAGAAACAAAGTGTCAGTTAATTTTAATTTTAAGGCATACTTTTAGGTGTACAAGTATGGTGAAAGACACGCGGCACTTTTAAATTCTTCTAAAGAATACCAACATTTTAGTATTTTTGTTGAAATTAGAATAAATAAAACTTACATTTTTATGGCATACTTTTAGGCGTTATAAAGACTGTTAAAAAAATATCGCGTGCTTAGAATCGTCTAATGAAATAGGAAATATGAATATTTACGAAATATTAAAATATAAAATAATTTTAATTTTAAGGCATACTTTTAGGCGTATGAGTATGGTGAAAGATACGTGGCATTTTTAAATTCTTCTAAAGAATGCCAACATTTTAGTATTTTTGTTGAAACTAAAATAAATAAAACTTTAATTTTTGGTAGCATACTTTTAGGCGTTATAAAGACTTAAAAAATATCGCGTGTTTAGAATATTTTAAAGAAAACTAAGATTTTAGTAGGCATTGTAAAAAGAAAAGAGAACAAATAGAATAGAAATTTATTTTTAATAAATACTTTTAGGCGTTATAAGTAATGTTGAAGAAAATATGCCTTTTTAAAATCTACTAAAGAAAACTAAAATTTAAATATGTATAGCTACATAAATTTTTTTTAAGATTCTGTTTTTAAGGCATACTTTTAGGCGTTAGAAAAATATGTAATGGTGACATTAAGAAATTCTAATCAAGAAAACCATTCTAGTTTGGATCCATAATCTTTTGATTGCATACTTTTAGACGTTGAAAATTATCCCTCAATGAGACTTCGACGAAAACAAAATTTTAAAATTTATAGCCGCGTTGACATAAATACAAAAATTTGCAGATCAAGAATTTATTGGGTCAATAAATATTTGGGTGCATACTTTTAGGCATTAGAAAGAATGCTATCACATTTTTATTCAGTCCTTTTGAAAACCAAAATTTTAATATTTATGGTAAAATTAAAACCAACAAATATATGGATTTTGCAGATCAATAAAATATTAAATAAATAGATATTTGGATGCATACTTTTAGGCGTTCGAGAGAACCGAACTACCACACCATTATTTAATGCTTTTGAAAACCAAAGTTTTAATATTTATCGTAAAATTAAAACCAATAAATAAATATTTGATTTTGCAGATCAATAAATTTTTGGAAAAAAAATGAGCATGCATACATTTAGGCGCTAGACAAAAATTGTAGCATAGCGTATATTTGAAGAAAATCAATATTTTATTATTTGTGGGAAAATTGAAATCAATAAAAATCTTGTTTTTTGCGGCATACTTCTAGGTGCTAGAAAGAATATTGAAGAAATTTGTGTTCTTAAATTAAAGTCAAGAAAAAACTTTGAGTATTTATGAAAAAATCGATTAAAAAAATAGTGTCACATACTTTTAGGCGTTTGAAAGGGCAATGTAAGAATTCTGGTATTCTTAAATCATTTCATTAACGAAATAATGAACCGGAAATTAAATCATATTTTAATAATAATTATTAATTTTAGATTTTTAAAACTTTTTTTACGATACATCCGGACTGCTTCAAGAAAATTAAAAAAAAATATTGGTTTTTGACTTACATAAAGTAGTGAAAACTTTCGTATTACGGAAAATCCCATATTGAATTTCGTTTGTTACACTGTTTTGGTACTAAAAAAAGAATTATTTTTTGTAGCATACAGTTAGGATATTAAAAATTATGAAACAAGTAAACCTTTTTAAGGACTTTCCAAAGAATCCCACTTAACGTTTACCCCATGAAACATAAAAATAACCTTTGTATTACTTTTACAGTTGTGATAACAGAGAAATTATTTAAATTTTTTTGGGTACACGTTTAGGCGATTAGGGGGAAATAAATAAAAAAATATGGCACAAAGCTTTAAGCTTTGTAAGAGAATAGGTGTGTGAGTACCTAAAGATTTTGCAATAATAATGCCAAATAATTGCTTTTTTGCTTAGTCTATTTTTAGGCGATTTATAATGCTAAATGAAATAAAAAAATTTTGTGCAAAATTACAACAAAAAGTTTCAATATGAATGTATAAAAAGAATAGCGTTCAACCAAAAGTTTCAATATAAATGTAAAAAAAAACTTGCTTAGTAAAATTTGCGCACGTGAAAAAAATCTTAAAATTGTTTTGCATAATTTTGGGCGCATCAAAGAGCAAAAGAAAAAGAAAAATTTACTTTTACCCACGCAAAGTATTTTTTGGTTTATTTTTGGGCCAGCTTTGGATTTTTTCTGGGAGGTGTAGTAAATAATTTTTTACGGCATACACTTAGGCGCCTTGAAGCAACACAAACCAATAATGTTATAATTTCTATTATTGTAATGCATATTTTAATTATTCTTGAAATTCGATTTGAGTGCAAGATTTCTTACTTAGAATGTTATTTTTATTTATTTGTTTTATATATATTTTTTCATTTCATTTTTGTCGTTATTTTTAGTATTTGAAATGTTTTGTTATTTACCATAAATGCCAATCGCACTTCTCATTTCTTCATTTAGAAGAAATTTAAAGGAATAAATACTACGTACAAATATAACAAAAACAACAAAAGCTTTATTCATTCAAATCAATCAGCAATCAACAAGCAATACGCAAATTGCTAATTAATCGGAAAATTAATCGCCTTAACAAACTGATTAGCACAAATGCAACAGTTGCCAATTGTTGCAGTGTTCGTTTCTTCTATCGTATGGTTTTTTCTTTTTGTATATTTGTTTTTGTTTTGTTGACGCGCACATTCAATTGGCGGCATCATAAGCTCCATTTACAATTTAATGGTAATCGCTTAAGGCCTTTAATCGTCAGTTTGTGCATTAAACACAAACACAAATACGTTTAACTATTAGTTGATTGCATGGGCAGGAGACGAGCCGAGAACAGTGCGAAACGCTTACGAAAGCGAAAGCATAACACAGAAATTCTTAAGGTGCCCCGTACAAATTGAAGCCAATTGAAATTCCGTAATTGCTGTGAATTTCTTTTGCCTTTTTTTTGCCAACGCAACACAACGCAACGCAACACAACGCCAACTGTCGACATCGTCGTTCAGCAATTGAATTTCATTTTGCGTTGTCTGTATGTAGCAAATATCTATGTATGTATATGTGTGTGTGTATGTAGGTGCAAATATATGATGGTAGAGGTATTTGTGTACGTTGCATTGCTTGTTGTTATTGGCATTGCTCGATTGGCATCCTGGGCACGTTTCGATGCGTTCGAGCGCTAATAGGGACGGAGCGTTGTTGCGGGAGGCGTTAAAGGATTTCGAAATCAACCTGTGCTAACAACAACACTTTCATGCATACGTGCGTGTAACCATAACTACATATATACATACATACATATATAAATATATATATGTATTAATAGACATGCATGTTTGTATATATAAATGAAGACCGTTTCGGTACGTGTGATTTCTTATCTTAGTGCTCAAGTGATTTTAATGCATTTTATATATCGTTTATGTGTTGTTGTCATTAGGATTACTGTTTTTACTTGTGTTGACTGCTCGAAGAATATTGCCGAAAAATAAATAAAGGCCATAGGTGGGTAGACAGAGATATTACAAGTACAGAGATAGGAAAGTAGAACTTACCAATCTATGAGGATAATATTGAAACCAATGGGATTTTTAAGTAATCTGGTAAGTCCCTAATATCTATTGAGTGATCCAAGTGTGAGTGAGTATTGAGTGATTGAAGCAAGGCATAGGTTTATATGTAGATAGGAGGCTCCTAATATTGAATGATCCAAGGTCACTCAAGTCATTACATAATACGAAAATGTCCAAAAATTGGCGCCTATCCATCAGTTGATGATGTATAGCCTCATTTCTGAGAGAGATAGAGCATCTTTCTTAAAAAGATCACCAGATATAAAGTGAAGCAAGACATAGGTATTGTGGTAAGTAGGAGGTCCCTCATATTGAATGATCCAAGGTCCAAAAAAGTATGCTTATCCATCAGTTGATGATATCAAGTCTCATTAGTGAAGTAGATAGGGTATCTTTCTCAAAAAGTTCTAAAGACAGAAAGTGAAGCAAGACATGGGTATTTTGTTATGTAGGAGGTTCCTCATATTGAATGATCCAATGTTCAAAAAATAATGCATATCCATCAGTTGACGATGTTTACTCTCAGTGTTGAGAGAGATAGAGTCTCTTTCTTAAAAAGATCTACAGATAGAAAGTGAAGCAAGACATAGGTATTTTGTTATGTAGGAGGTTCTTCATATTGAATGATCCAATGTTCAAAAAGGAGGTTCTTCATATGGAATGATCCAAGGTCAAAAAAATGATGCTTATCCATCAGTTGATGATGTTTAATCTCATTGCTGAAGGAGATAAATTATCTTTCTTAAAAAGTTCTACAGATAGAAAGTGAAGCAAGGCAGCAAGTTCTACAGATAGAAAGTGAAGCAAGACATAGGTATTTAGGTAGGTAGGAGGTTCCTCATATTGAATGATCCAAGGTCTAAAAAATTATGCTTATTCATCAGTTGACGATGTTTAGTCTCATTGCTGAGAGAGATAGAGTCTCCTCATTGAAAAGGTCTAATGGAAGAAATTGATTCGAATCCATCAATTGATGTTGTTAAATCTCGCTGAGAGAAATAGAGTCTCTTTCTTAAAAGGTACTAACGGAAGAAAGTGAAGGAAAGCATGGGTAGGCAGATAGCAGCGACAGTGAGTTCAAAGACCTAAACCACAAGTATGTCATTTTGTTGTCCTTCCTCGAGGAAACCACCTGCCTTGGGAGAAAAACTACTCATTAGAACATCTTCATCAAGATGGCACTGGATGCATTTCGGTTTAGTCTCCAAGAGATGGTCTAAGGAACAATTTAGACAGACCCCAGGAAGGTAGATAGGGTGTAGTGGCTGTCTCTGTATGAGACACACTAAGGCCTCTATATGGGCCTTTTGTGATACTACAAATTCCAACCGTTTAGAATGTGTATGGAAGACTGTTTTTTTTCAACATGTGTTTCAACACACATTTTAAACGGGTGGAGAAGGGGGAGGTACTTACAGTTTAACAACGAGTTCAAACGGCGGTTGAAAGATTTTCTCTGCTTTTGCTTCATGTAAATAGTAATAATAGTAGATGAGTGTTTCACCAACCCGAGCAGGGAATCGAACCTAGGACCTCTGGTATGAGAGGCCAGTGCACTACCCGCTGAACTATCAAGACTGGCTAGACAAACCCCAACGAATTTAGGAGTTCCCTACTAAGGAGTTCGAGTGTTTTTCACTCGTTTTCTTCGATGCAACTTTTGCAAAACGAATTGTGGGGACTTCTCGCTGCATGTGAACCTATTTCCTAATGAATTTCGATCACTAGAGACATTTAGTTTAGACAATTTTCTGCAAGAATCTAGAAGCAGAAACTTTGTTTGCTGCGCCTAAAGCCTTATTAATGCTTTTTTAGATGTCAAAAAAATTTTTATTCAAAAATATTAAAAAAAAAATTTTGATAAAACTTCAATACACCAAATCATAAAGATTTGTACCCCAAATAAATTTCAACTTATTTTGCGTATATTGAATTTCCTTTTCCTTTCTTTGCATCCTGTTAGCTTCTTCCCCTCCCCCTTAGTTGCTCTAATGTCTTTGCCTTGGCTACCACTGTACCACTCCTTCCCCCAAACGGCTTCAGAGCGATGCGAGCAATTTAATTTTCTGCTGCAGCTGCCGTTGCTAGCAACAACAAAAACAACAACAACAACGTTCGGGCACAGGTGTTTTAAATTTGTAACATTATTCATAGGCGTGTTTTTACGGTTGTTGTTATTGTTGTTATTGTTATTATTCTTATCAGCATCATTGCCGCAGCTGTTATGGCCTTAGACGCCCTGTCGCTGATTCTATTGATTGGATTGCAAACGCCAAAGGCAAAAGAAAACAACAAGAACAACAGCAAATCGACAGCTTCAGCTGCCGCCGCAGCAATCGAGCGACAACGCGGAAAATAAAGGAAATTTCAACAATTTATGGCAAAGTCGCACAGCGGCTGCCACCGTCCGTCGGGAATAAATGGCCGGATAAGGTGTTGACGGTTGGCGCTAGAAGCGATAGCTGCAATGGTGCGAGAGACGCATGTCTTTGCAAATTATTCACCGGCAATATATTTTTTTCATTTTCGCAGCCATTTTTCCGTTCCACGCGTACATTCACCCTTCAGTGCGCGGCTTTTCCAAATGTAATCTCGGCATTTGTTTGGGAATGTGCGCGGCACATTGAAGCAGCCGATCGGGAATGTGGGCAGCAAATTGATTTTATTTGGTGTTTTGCCTTTCTTTTTGCATTTGCAATCGTGTCTCGGCGGAGAGTGCGACGCATAATTAATTTGTTTTTTCTATGCGGCGCATTTTTCAAGCAAGCGACAGAAAAGCAGCTGTGCGAGGATTTTTGTTTCGCAATTTCGCAGCCAAAGAATTCGAATCGCGTAATTGTTGTACCGCCACGAGTCGCCGAATGTTGAAAGTGGGAAATCAGTGAATGATTACTGCCATTATTTGCGCAGCAGGTATCGCATGGAATGATGAAAATGATGCCGAAGGTGGGTCTTCAAGGGAATCATTTTTGTTATTGGGTTTCGAATGAGCTTTTACTTTTGATTGAAATGCGTCTTATTGCGGCCAATATGAAAGATCGCATCTATCTATTCAATGGTTCAGCTGTCAGTCCGTTCTAATCCCTGTTCGTTCATCTGTTTGTCCGTCCGTCTAAGCACGTGTCTGTTTATCCATCCGTCTGTCAACCAATGAATACAAATTACAGTATTCGATCACCTGCCTTGTCATCCCTTCGACTATTCGCTCACCGACAGCTTAGTGAATCTGTTTTTCCATTTCTTTCCACTGTTTGTTCGTTTATTCATCTGGTTATTCATCTGGTTATTCATCTTATTATCGGTTCATTAATTTCTCTGTACATCCATTCGTTCATCCGTCTCTTGATCCCTTCATATATGCGCCCATCTCTGCATTCATCTATTCACTCATTCATATATTCGTTCATTACTCTACTCCACAATCGATTATTTTTCATTTATTCGTCTATTTATTCACACGTCTATTCGTTGGTCTATTTATTTATCCATTCATCTTTTTGTTCGTCTACCCATACAACCATTCATCCATCAGTTTTTTCAATCACTTACAGCTTATTCGTCCATTCATCAATCTATACATCAGCCCATCTACCGGTATATCTACTCATCCATCCATTCGTCATTTTGTTCGTCTTTTCATCCAACTAATACTTAATCCATCAATCTGTACATCAGCTCATCTATCGGTACGTTTATTCATTCATCAATTCTTCTTTTTTCATCTATCCATACAACCAATACTTTATCCATCAGTTTGCTCGAGCACCCATCCCACAGTCTATTCGTCCATCTATCAATCTATACATCAGCCTATCTATCGTAACTTCTATTCATCCCCCCATTCATACTTTTGTTCGTCTACAACCAATCATCCATCCATCAGGTTGTTCAATCACCCATCCCACAGTCTATTCGTCCAACCATCATACTGCACATCAGCCCATCTACCGGTACGTCTATTCATCCATCCATTCATATTTTTTTTCGTTTAACCGTACACCCAATACTTTATCCATCAGTTTGTTCGATCACCCATCCCACAGTTTATTCGTCTATTCGTCAATCAGTGCTTCAGCGTATCTATCGATACGTCTATTCAACCATCTATTCATATTTTTTTTCGTCTATAAATCCAACAAATCATTGATCCATTAGGTTGTTTTATCACGCATCTGACAATTTCTCTATCCATCTATCTCTACATCCACCTTCTATCCCTACGTCTATTCATCCATCCATTCATCTCTTTGTTCGTTTACCCATTAAAAAAAACAATAATCTCTTAGTTTGCTCGATTACCCATCTCACAGCTTATTCGTTCATTCATTAATCTATACATCAGCCCATCCATCGGTACGTCTATTTATCCATAAATTCATCAATCTGTACATTAGACCATCTATCGATACGTCTATTCATCCATCCATTTATCTCTTTGTTCGTTTACCCATCCCACAGTTTATTCGCCCATCCGTCAAACTATACATCAGCGCATCTATCGGTACGTCTATTCATCCATAATGTTCATCTATCTATTCATATTTTTGTTCGTCTCTCCATTCAACCAATCTTTTATCCATCAAGTTTGGTTGTTTGATCAATTATCTCACAGTCTATTCGTGCATCCATCAATCTGTCCGTAGTTCTTTCTATCCCTTAGCCTATATATCCTTTAATTCGTTCATCTCTTTTTTAGTTCATGTATCCATCCAACCAATTATTCATCCAATAGTTTGTTCGATGACCCATCCTACAGTCTATTCGTCCATTCATCAACCCGGCCTCCTATCCATTTGTCCATCCATATTTTATTTCGCTTATCTGTCTGCTTGTTCATCTCATATATCTGAGTAGTTGTTTATCTTTCTCATTTTCTATTAATCAAATCTTCTGTTTATCTATGCATCTATGCATTCATCTATTCGTCCATCCATTTGTTCTCTTTTCGTGTACTCACTCAAAATTAAGGAAGTTTATTCATTAATCTGTCTTTTCATTAATTGCACAGTCTATTCTAACATCCATCAGTGCCCCCTTCTTCGTTCGTCTATTTACACATAAAATCGTTCATATTTCGTTTTGTTTGTTCACACATTCGTTCGACTGTGCCTGTATTAGTCTGTCCTGTATCCATCCCACTGTCTGTTCATTTGATTTTTCGTATATTTGATCATCTATCCTTCCACTCATCCAAATGTTCTTCTTATAGTTTGTTCGTGCATTCATCTTACAACCCATCCACGCTTTCTTTGTACATTTCTTCATTTATCCATTCATGCATCTATTGGTTCATCTATTCGTTCGTCCATGCGAATTTTATTTTATATATTTATCCGTCTAACCACTCAGCCATCAGTTCAACAGTGCTAATATTTAAATACTACTGTCTATTTGTCCATCTTTTTTTCAATCTCTACATCTTTCGATCTTTTCTTCTCTCCTTCGATCTAACTATTTATTCATCCATTCATTTCTCCATCCATCATGACATATATCTATCTATCTCTTGATCTATTTGGTCTATTCTTTAATCTTTTCGTTGATCTCTCCTTCTATATATCCTTAAATCAATCTCTCCTTCCACCCTTTGATCAAACTATCGATTCATTTCTCCATTCATCATGACGTATATCTCGTTCAGTCATCTGTCCAATCCGTCTTTTAGTACATACTTCTCCTTTTTTGCTTCAAGTTCAAACTATTTCATTCTCTTCTTCTCTCTTTTTTTCTTCGCATCTCTCCACTCTCCCCACATCTCTCCATCTCTCCAATCTTCGCACGATTTTAATAAGGTTTCCATTCAAAAATAGTTTAGCTTCTCATTAAAATTGCAAATTTATTTGACTTTTCGTAATGCGCCAAACTTTGCTCATTTTCCATTTTCATTTTTATGCACGTGAAACAAAACAAAACAAACTCCTCTCGCTTCCCTAAAGAAAATATAAATACAGAAATGTAAGCCTGATTCACATCTGAAATACTCCTTTGACATGAGTTTCACAACTTTGCAACCCTCGTCCTGCGCGCACACAACATAAAATATGGCTTCAGCCATGGTCTGAAATAGAAAAACTTGCAGTCCCACGTTGCCGACTGGCACAAACTTTGTTAGGTATTTGTTATTGCTAGACAAAAGCCCAACGGGGATTTGACTCTATTTTGCAGCGCTCGCAGCCTTAGGCCACATTTCTCGCTTCTTGCTGCCTGCGCCCGGGTCCCACTTGTCGCACTGACAAATCCCACTTTTAACAGTTGAATTTTTCTGTCATGTCAACGTACAAACGCAAACTAAGCTGTCGCAAAAAATTTTCAAAATATATATGGAAAAGGAAAATTACGCAAAGCTGGCAACGCTCAAAGTCTTTGCAGTAGTTGAAGAAAAAATATGCAATGGTTTTGTTGTATTTTTCTTTGCGCGCCAACTTTTGCACGAAAACAAAACAAACAAGCGAACAATTTTTAAAGAACATTGAAGCGAATTTACAATGAAAAAAAAAACGCCCCGTTTGAGCCGCTTAAACACGCGTCGCATATTTTTGCCGCGAGAGCAGTGCGCTGCTGCCGGAGATGGCGGCCGCCATCGTCGAATTATACGCGCACGCCTTGTCGTGGCCGTGCCGCCACTTATTCAGGGTATTTCCCTGTTTTGTTTGGCTGTTTTTGCAGCCAACGTCAGCGACTGCAGCAATGCAACAAAAACTGACAAAAACACGGAAACAGCCAAGAAGCAACGGCATCTAATAGTGAAAATCCCTACAAAGCACTCGAGGGAAAACTTGGCTCGATTGAAAAAAGCGCACAGGAAGCAGAAGAAAATGCATTGCAGAACTGTGTGAGAAAGATGGAAGCAAAATGTAAACGAGGTTGCCAGTCAATGTGTGGCACGAAGGCCAGTGCTACTGCCAAAGAGTGTTGCCGACTTGCACTGTTTGGCATAAACTGTCATTTAGTTTGTTTCACTTGACGCTTATCCATCCATTCTACCCAACGTTGCTCGGAAGGGAACTAAACTAAAAAAAAAAATTCTGAAAAAATACAAAATATAGAGACACGACTGACTGGTGTCCTCGCAACGACGAGAGTACGCGGAGCAAGTAGTAGAAATCCTGGATGGAACAAAAAAGACAAAACAGCTTTAAGCTTTAGGGAAATAGTTTTTTTTTTGTAAGGCACATCAAATTGGGTGATGTAAAGACAAGGAAAATGTTCATGGTAGAAGGCCATTTCACTTGTGTAGTTCGTACAATCAGAGCGGAGATTTCCTACTATAGACTGATTTCTAATATAGGAGAAGACTGATAGATTCGTGGAAGGTCTTTAACTATACACTTATTGGTCTCAACTACAAACATAGACAAAATCGAAAAATTTTAAACTCTGATAGACTAAGGAAGATTTATTTCCTATATAGTAGTTCTCTTCCTATGTAGTAGGTCTCTTTTTATATATGTAATAGTTCTCTCTTTATATAGTAGGTAAGATCTGTTCCTATACAGAAAGAACATTGGTGGGAAATCTCTTGCTGAAGACGCAGAAAATTCGTGAAAGATAGACAAATTTAAGCCTCGTATAGATTAAGAATGTTCGTGGGAAGTCTCTTCCTATAGATTTAGGACATTTGGTGGATATCTCTCAGGTCTGATGGTCTCTTCCTATATAGTAAGAACATTGGTGGAAGATCTCTAAGGTCTGAAGGTCTCTTCCTATTTAGTAAGATCATTGGTGGTATGTATTTTAGTACAGCATAGCTTAACCCTTTCGGGACTACTGGGATAATACGTCCCAGTAAGTTTTTAAGACCCCTCAAAATAATTATTCATATCTTATGACTCACGCAAAATAATTATTCGAATTATATGTTCTAGGATAAAAGGATAATTTTAGAATTTCAGAGTATGCAACATAATTTTGCAGTTCCAATTTTGATAACATGGGAACATTTCCACTAAGAGTATTTTGGTTTTCAAAATTAAACTCCGTCCCGAAAAGGTTAAAACTTTTTATGAACCTCAACAAACTGTGGGATCATGCCAAAACTTCTGAAAGGCTTTTATGTTGCAACAACTATGGTTTTTGAATCATTCATCTTTTTTATCTATTTCTTCTCAGTTTCCTTTCCTTGTCTCAAAAAAATCAAATTGTTCTTACGGACCCTTCAAGGTCTACGTTTTTTCTGTTTTCCTAACTAGTCTTTCGAATCGTTTGCATTCAAAATATTTGAAAACATTAACGAAACTTCCATGAAATGTGGTTTGGTTGAACATCCAACGATGAGGGCGTCTTTTTGTTTTTAAACATTTACAAGACTTCACTTGAGCGTTGGTTGGTTAGTTCCAAATTAGCGCTTGGGTGCCATTTTGTTACAACTATTCTCAGTAGATTCTATATGGCATAGTTGTGATTCGTCTTCTGAACTAAGTGACCTTTTATTCAGTCTGAGAGGTTCATGAAGACAACTAACCAGTTCACGCAAAGTGCTTTTGTCTAACGTGTCCCATCTTTTTTCGTTTTTTTTATTTGGAATATTCGAGGTCTTCCACCTCCTACCTTTTTTTCTTTATTTGGATTTTTTAAGGTCTTAGACCTCTTACCTTTCTTTCTTTATTTGGAGACACACAATTTTCAAGGTCTTTCCAACTCTTTTTTTTTGGGTTTTATTTTACCACACAGACAGCAAACAAAGCCTATCAGACACAACTACTGTGCGAAAACTTTCCATTAGCATATTGAAACGATGAGGCACTCTGTGCTGTGCTATGCATGAATGCTTTTCCAAGCATACTTTTAGGCATGCACTTTGGAGTACGACAAACTTGCTATAATTCCGATATGGCATGGATGGTTCGCGAAGGTGATGAGCTGTGCTAGAACAATCGAGATAGAGAGTACAACTAGAATCTGCAAGAAACATCGACGCGATAAGAAATCAAGTATAAAAAGCAGCAGTGTGCATCGCAGGGGGTCGAGTCTTAGTTGAATAAGGAAAGTAGTAACAAGTGTAGATACAAGCAAAGTGTAAATCTGTAAATAAAGCGATTGTTGGTTTTTGACTACGTTTGCGCTGAGTTACTGAAGTAGTTTTATTTTCAAGCACAATCCAAAACGAACTTAGAGAAGTCATTTTCATAACAATATGAAAACTACTTTCCTTTTTTTGCCTTTCAAAAACTAACAAAATATTAATAATAATTGTCAGTCAACTGTTGCTGCAGCAAATCTCCGATGACCCATTGCTATCTTGAACATTTTCATGCCATTTCACACACCTGCATGCAGAGCAAATCATTTATAATAATCAAGAAATACCACACGTCATATCGTAGCCCAACGAACTTTCAACACTGCAGCCACCAACCCAAACAAACTGCACAAAAATTGCAACTTGACACTTTTATATATTTTTGGGGAATTTTCAAAAAATTTCAAACAAAACCAAAAATATTCTACATTTCATCAGGAACCACATTTGAGCTGGAAAATGTCAAAAAAAATATGTGTCATGTGGCGTCTTTTGCTCACAGCGCACAACTGCGCAGGCAACAACAAAGTTGTGTGGTTGATGTCATTGCCACTGTCGCATTGCTGCCACTTCAGTTGCTACTTTAATGCTTAGCGCTCAGAGGGTTGAGGGTATGTCTGTCTGTCTGTCTGTGTGTGTATGTATATGTGTGTGTGTAAGTGCCTGAGTGTTTGTTACATTTTCAAATAAATCTCACTCATAATTTCGTCTCATTTTTCCTGGGTGTTGGGCACATTTAATCATTGTCAACATTTTATCAGACGACAGACAACATTAGCAAATATTAGCAAAACTCCCAGAGTTGAAGATAACGAAAGGATGAGACAATGAACGCATGTAAAAAAAATATATAAAATTGTAGCACAGCAACGAGACTAAGCTGACACACTGAAGGCATGCGGACAGACAATGTGTGACAGCAACCAACCAACAAATGTGTGCGAGCTATGTGGCAAATGTAAAGCAAACACACAGCCGCAGCAACAAAAAAACATAGAAGCAGTCAGACAGACAAATAGATGCATGGATGGACAGACAACTGGGCAGCTGAAGAAGCCCCAAAGACAATGTG
This sequence comes from Melieria omissa, assembly GCA_963971225.1. Taxonomy (NCBI): domain Eukaryota; kingdom Metazoa; phylum Arthropoda; class Insecta; order Diptera; family Ulidiidae; genus Melieria; species Melieria omissa. Next base: position 77,327,515 of record OZ020268.1, on the reverse strand, counting down.
AGCACAAATGGCAAAGTCCGCTTGGAAATTGCAGCACATGGAACCGACACATGAAGTGAAGTGCTGGTTGGTGCAAGGTGCATATGATCACATGGGGCAAAGTATTCAACACACATAGACACACATACTAGCACATAATCTGCAGCCACATATACACGGAAGCAAGCATACAAACAAACAACAGTGCATCGGTGACATTTTCTCAGCACTAACGCAAAAGTGTCATGCAAAATGGCAAATTCTCTCACAAATTGCAATAACAATAACAACAACAGTAAATAGCAAAAACCCTGACGCAAAGCTTCTCACTCTACCGTTGTGTTTTGTATTTGCTGACAAAAAACAACAACAAAAAATCCTTTAACCCATTGTCAACCACACACACACACGCAGCCGACTAACCCAATGCACTTTTCCTTGCTCTCGCCTACGACAACATTTTCATGTGAGCGCCAAATGAAAATCTGTGCAGCAGTTGCACAGATTCTTCTTCTTCTTCTTCTTCTTCTTCTTCCTACTTTCATCTATTATTTGTGCTATTTTAGTAGAAATATTTTGCTTGACTGCAATTTCAACTGCAGCTTCCCAACTTAGCTGCCATCAGCGACTGCACATTAATCGTGGCTTGTTTTGTTTCACTATGTTTTGTTGTTATAGTTATATATATTTTTGTTGTTGTTGTCTTTGTCATCAACTCTGACTCAAAACTGACATTTTCCCATTTCTGGCAAAGCGCACCAAAATATGAAATAAGCAAAAGTGTAAGTAGAACTTAACGAGGCGCCAAGGTAGAGAAAATGCCAGAAAATTGCAACAAATTTTCACCACAGGGAAATACAATGAAAGGGAGAAAAATATTCAGGTGTTCCACTACTAAAGGTATAACCTATAAATTCGAGTAGAAAATGTTGCATGTGGAATGATGTTGGCAAAATTTTCAAGAAACTTGTTCCTATGAATGACTCGATTTGTCTGAGAACCTATGCAAGAGTTATGTACATCAACAGAACTATCCCTACCAATCAGACATCTATAGATCTATGTAGTAGTCTTAGAAAAAGTCTACTAACTACACTACAACAACTCAGTCATCTATAGAGACAGATTTGGGTAACAATATTTGAGTGGGTGCCAAAAAAACATCCTTAAGGAAGCAGTACCCGAACCTCGCAGACTCAGCGATTCATTCAAAGTTTGGACGACATTACGTGGAAATATGTAGATACCAAAATCAGAGACACAAGAGGCTAAAGCTGAGCAGTGTACCGTACTCGAGGTCCACCAGACTGTCAAAGGTTGGAAGTAAGACTTGGTGAATAGAAAAGATTGATGAAGTATAGCGTGATCAACTTTAAAGAATGAGTTATCTTCCAGATAATCTAAAGAAACTGACATAAGACACCAACAACTAAATGGGTGGTATAAAAGCCATTAAATCACCTCCAAAGAAATGGTACTGCAAGCACTCTTTCCTGATCTGACTTGCTCTAGAACAAAGTTGATCATTGAATATTATGTGGCTCAGCTGATAAGTGCTTTGAAATGCGAGCCTGGAACGATCACACATATCTTTCATTTACCTATAGTCAAACTTTTTATATATGAATGTTCCCAATCTATAACGTGTTTTCCTCAAATGTCACCAGTTTATGGTGGATTTTCTGCCTATGAATGTTTCAACTATGAAGTGAGAAATTATTCATCTTAAAACGAGACTACTAGCGAAAAATTGAGTTTGTAGTGGGAGCTTTCACACATGAAGGTTAGGTTAGGTAGGGAAAGGTGTGTGAAGCCCAAAGGTCGCACTTCAACTCGGAGGCCAAAATGGCCCATTGTGAATCCCTTCTTGGAATGTTCTGGAGCTCGCCAGTGGCTCTCAGTCCGGGGCAAACCAACATGATGATGATGATCGCACATGAATGGCTTCAGTAACTTAAGACACTTTCCATACGTACCCACTTTATAGTAAAACCTTTTGCATGGATGTCTTAAGCCTATAATTAGAGAGCACCCAGCAGTGGGACATTCTACATATGAATGTCCTTAGTTTATGAATAAATATTTCCCACGGGCTTCTTAGTCTTCAGTTTATAATGAAATATTGAAACGATAAAGCACTCTGTGCTGAATGCTTTTCTATGCACGAATGCTTTTCCAAGCATACTTCTAGGCATGCACTTTGAAGTATGGCAAATTTGTTATAATTCGCTTGGTATAGTCCGATATGGCAAGGATGGTTCGCGAAAGGTAATGAACTTTGCTAGAACAATCGAGATAAAAAGTACAACTGGAATGTGCAGGAAACTTCGGCGCGATAAGAAAACTAGTATAAAAGCAGCAGTGGCAGCGCAAGGGGTCGATTCTGTGTTAAGCAAGCAAAGTGGCCACAAGTGTAGATACAAGCGAAGTGTAAATCTGTAAATAAAGTGATTGTTAGTTTCTCACTGCGTTTTGCGCTGAATAATTGAAGTTGTTTTATTTTCAAACACAATCCAAACGAACCTTGGAAAACTTGGGATTTTCGTAACAATATTCTTTCTTCATATGAACGTTCATAATTCATAGGAACTAATCATCAATAGTATGCTTCAGTTTATTGTATGATCTTTTAGATATGATTGTCTTAAGACTATAGTGGAAGATATTTTACAAACCTACTCAGTCAACAAAACGAGGCTTTCAACAAATGTAGCTTTGGTGCCCTATAAAAACCGTTTATGATTTTCAAAGTATTTCTGTTTTGAAACTATTTGATTGATCCAAAATCACATAAATTATGAAAAAATGTTTAGTCTATTTCAGACGTTTGTGGTTTTCAAAGAAAATTTATGTTAGTACTTTAAGGATGTTTATGCATTAACTATGGTTTACAAAATCGATCTAATGAAACCTTTTTAGTCTTAAGTCCACAAAGACCGTTGGTAGATGTTCAAGTAAAGCAACATGGCGCCCGCTAGAAGAACTTTTGTGTTTTTCAAAGGTAAAATAACCAGTTGAGCCCAGTTTTGTTTTTCTACAGTTTTTTGCCTCAGGAGATTGTAGCTGTAAAAAACATTGATAATAAACTTTTTGTGTGAAAATAAGCTTTTTTCAAGAAAAAGAAACTTTTGAAAAATTCGTCGATAAAATATGGTTTTAGTTAGGAAGAACTCAGCAGGCTTATTGGCTCAGATTATATAAAATACATCATAAAAAAAAGTCTGGTAAAATGAATGTCAAAAACTTTGTCGCTGATGTCGGAGATCTTAACTGGTGAATGTTTAATTAGGCTAGGAGGATTTGAGGCTTTTTTACCTCATGGATTCCTTGGTCTTTTGTAGGATTCCGTTCATAAAATGATATATGGTTCTATATATATAACGATAATGAATGTCTCTCTGAAGTTTGCGGAGATCTAAAACAGTGAATGTTAGATAAGGTTAGGTGGAGTTGAGGTGTGTGCTTCAGTATGGAGATCTTGGAATAATATAGGAGTCCCTTCCTTGGATGATCATATAGATCTGCGTATGAGGCAATTAAGAAGTCTAATTTTCTATAGTCTTAAATAGTAAAAGTTAAATTAGGTTAGGTGAAGACAAGATATGTTCTATCTAACGAAGACATTGGCCCATTCTAGGATGGTTTTATAGTTCATAAGAGTAGAGGTTTCACTCTCTAACAGAGTGAAATTATTAAAACCTCTTGGAACAATTTTTGAAAAATATTTGGTAACATTCATCGAAAAGTTTTTCGTTTTTATAAATATTACCCCCACAGACTTTCCAACACTTAGTTTTTGTGTTTTTCAAATTATTATTTATGTTCGTGTTGAAATTCTAACAAATCTACGATGCACCAATAGCACAGAAAACCTTGAAAAAACAGAGCAATTTTTCGTTTTTGGTTTCAAAGCAATTTCAAAACGTTTACCTAAATGATTAAAAGTTTAAACTTTTCAACGAATTGATAAAAATCTTTTGAATAAAAACTGCAATTTTAATATTCAAAAATAAAAAGTTGAATCGGCAGCAAAATGCGTCTACAGTAAAGTATGTTAAACAAGATTTACATTTTTGATTTACGGTGGGAAATGGTGGGAGATTTTCCCACGCCGACTACAAAAGCAAAGAAGCGCTGACCCCTGAAAATTGTAACCAAAGCGCGTTTAACATGTGTGCGTGTGTGTGTGGATACAATAATAATAAAAAATAAATAAAGATAATAATGATTACATGCAGAGTTAGAGAGAGAAAGATAAGAGAGAGTGAGAGCGCAAGCCAAGACTATTTGCCGCTCTACTCAATTAACGAACAGCGCAACGTCCCAAAGCGAGCAAATGGAAAAATATTCGGAGCATTTGTGCGCCGCATAACAAAAGACGCAAAGCGAGCGCGCGCAAAATTGTCTGAAGCGGCAGCGACAGTAGTCAGAGCAGCGACGGCAAAGAAAAATCACACCATTAATGCGGCCTTAATGGCTGCCGACAGCAGTGGGAGCTGGCCAAAAGCGACGGCGCGCAAGTCGCACAAGTGGCTCGCTGACTGGTTGGTTGAGTTGGATGGCCGGCGATCTTATTAAATCACAATGCGCCGCTGCTGTGGCTGAAGCAACGACACCGGCGCTACGCCACTGACGACGACGATGACGATGACGACCGTCGCGGCACGCAATCGAGAAGAATAAATGGCAGCCGCAAAGAAGAAGAATTGCAAGCGAGCCAGCGCGCCGGGCAATTGAAGCCACAGCGCGTAGCTGTTGGCAACGGCGGCGGCGGCGGCAGCAATTGCCGTCGACTACTGCTGCAATCTTTCTCGTTGCTCTTAAGCACAACTGCGATTATGTTAATTAAATTAAACTTAATACGAGCATAATGACGATGTGTTGGTGTGTCGGGACGTGAATACGTCTCCGGATGGTTGTGTGGCAGCGGCGACTACGTTGAAATGAACTGCCGCACATTTGCGCTGAAGCAGTTGCTCGTGTTTTTTTCTTTGTTCTATGGAATTGCAGCAGTTGTTGTTGTGAATGGTTGTGGCGGTACATGTGGGGAGGTGACAGCTTAGGGCGATGTTTTAGTGATTTGTGTGTAACACTTCAGCATGTAAATTTAACAAATGTTTACAATTATTTTTGCGTATGAAATTAATTAAGTTGAATTTATAAAGTGAGAGTATTTTAAATTTGAATGATTTTAAATGAGTCGATTGAGTAAATAAAAGAATTTTAAAGTGAATTTAATGTAACTAACTGATTAACTGACAAACTAAATAGCAAATTATCTAACTAGTTAACTAATTATCTAACTAGTTAACTAATTAACCAACTAACTATCAAATAAACAACTTTCTAATTAACTAACTCAATAAATTATTAATTCACTAAATAACTAGCTAACTAATTATTTAGCTAACTAACTAATAAAATAACTAATAAACTAACTAACTATCAACTATCTAACTAAATAACTGAATAACTAAGTAACCAATGACTTATAATAATTAATTTAATAATAATAATTGATTGGCACGACAGCCCGCTTACGCGAGACTAAGGCCTAGCTTCCCGCAACCACCCGTGTTGTGCGTGTGAATTTTGTACGCGGGTGGAACCAATGACTTAGGTAACTAACTTATTCACTAACTAACTACCTAACTAACTAAGTGACTAACATACTCACTAACCAACTAACTACCTATCAACTACTAAATTAACTATTTAAATAACAAACTACCAACTAACAAACTTACTCATTTACTAACTAAATAATTATTTAACTAAATAACTATTCAGCTAATGAATTAACTAACTAAATAATTAACTAACTAACTGTCAACTAACTAAATAGCTAATTAACTAAATAACTAACTAACGAGTTAATTATCTAACTAACTAACTAACTATCAACTAACTTACGAACTAACTAACTAACTAACTAATAATAGATCTACTAGGTCGCAGTGCATTATCCCCATCAATAATAACTAATAAATTAACTAAATAACTAACTTGTTATTAGCTAACGAACTAACTAAATATTAAAATATATAACTATTTAACTAATTAACTAACTAATTAACTAACTATCAATTTACTAACTAACGAGCAAACTAACTAACTATCAACTAACTAACTAACTAACTTACTAACTTACTAAATCAAGCAGTTAAATAGACCAATTAGCACTCAATCTCAACTTAATCAACACTTAATCACACTCAGATATTAAATCAGTCTTTTATTCGATTCAAAAATACAGAATTTATTCATTAAATATTTAGTTGAAGTAACTAACAATAATCAGTTTATTATAAGTCAGCTAGAACTCAACCGATCAGTAATGAGGCAATTAAACAGTTCAAGTAGCATACAAAACGCTACTTAATCATAACCTAATCACACTCATAGCAATAATCAATCTTTTATTCAATTAAAAAAGAAATATTTTATTCATTCGTCTTTTACTTGAAGTAACTAACAGTTAGTTAATCAATTCATTATTAAGCAGCTAGAATTCAACTGATCAGTAAATCAGGCAATTAAACAGTTCAAGTAGCATACAAACGATACTTAATCATCACTTAATCACACTCATAGCTTTAATCAATATTTTATTCATTCGTCTTTTACTTGAAGTAACTAATAGTTAGTTAATCAATTCATTATTAAGCAGCTGGAATTCAACTGACGAGTAAATCGAGCAATCAACTAGTTCAATTAGCATTTAATCATCACTTAATCACCACTTAATCAAACTCAGATGTTAAATCAGTTTTTTATTTAATTAAAAAAATTAAGAATTTATTCATTAGTTATTTAGTTGAAGTCTGTTCGGTGCTTTCCAAAGTAATGGAAAGCATTATTAACTTCAACCTTGTGAAATATTTGGAGCACAATAGACTGCTAAGTGACCGCCAATACGGCTTTCGAAGACAGCGATCGACGGGAGACCTTATGGCGGTCCTCACCGAGAAATGGAACCATAGCATTCTAAACCTCGGTGAAAGCAAGGTTGTTGCACTGGATATTTCTAAGGCCTTTGACCGGGTGTGGCATAAAGCACTCGTGTCTAAATTGATTGCCTATGGCGTCGGTAGTATCTTCTCTCGTTGGATTACGAGTTTCCTCTATGATCGCTCTATTCGTGTTGTAATAGACGGCATAGCCTCGGAAAAACATTCCCTTAGCGCGGGAGTGCCGCAGGGTTCGGTCCTTTCTCCAACCCTTTTCCTTATCTTCATCAACGACCTATTGTCGTCGACGAAGAATCCCATCTACTCGTTTGCGGATGACAGCACCATTTGTCATTCATACTCCTTCAAAAAGCGCCCCAGCTCTGTGGAGATTGAGAGAGAACGGCGCCGTATGAATGACACACTTAATAGCGACCTACAAACAATCTCCAAGTGGGGTCAAGCGAACAGGGTCGATTTTAATCCTCGCAAGACCCAATGTTGCCTGTTATCCCACAAGCGAGTCTCCCAACATTCCAACAGATCCCTGGTTATGGATGGTGTGAGTATTGCGGAATCGGCAGCTCTTGATGTTCTGGGCATGTCCATTAAGAATGATCTTCGTTGGAACGATCATATTTTTGGCGTGTCGAAAGAAGCAGCCAAGTGCCTCGGCTTCTTAAAGCGGTGCAAAAAATATTTCACCCCGTCCGATCTCCGCATTATTTATACCACCTATATCCGACCTAAAATGGAGTTTAACTCGCACCTATGGGCAGGGGCTTCAAAAACCCATTTGGAGCTCCTGGATCGGGTGCAAAACCGTGCGATTAAACTTATAGGGGACAGTAGGGCATCCAGTTCTATTGACTCCTTGGAGCATCGTCGAAACGTGGCATGTGTGGTGTTATTCTACCGATACTTTTTCGGTAATTGCTCAGTGGAGATGAGCAGCTTGATGCCATCACTCCGGGTATTCCCACGGGCAACCCGTTTGAACACTGGCGCCCACGCAGTCCACGTCGAAACGATGTTCCAGCGCACTACGCACTACAGGGAAAGTTCGTTTCTGGCCCGTACAGCGCGGTTGTGGAATGGTCTCCCTGCGGATATTTTCCCCAGCACTTATGATCTTGATGGATTCAAGGCAAGAGTCCATAAATTCTTCACCCAACTTCCCTTCTCCCAACCTATATATCCTTCCTGAACCAGCGCAATGCCTCGCATTTATAGGGGTCATCCCCTGCGCGTTGGCTCGTTTTAAAAAAAAAAAAAAAAAAAGTTGAAGTAACTAACTATTATTAGTTTATTATTATGCAGCTAGAACTCAACTGATTAGTAAGTCAGCTAATCAAACAGTTCAATTAGCATTTAATCATCACTTAAGCACCACTTAATCACAATCAGATAATAAATCAGTTTTTTATTCAATTAAAAAAGAAATAATTTATTCATTAGTTACTTAGTTGAAGTAACTAACTATACTCAGTTCATTATAAGTCAGCTAGAACTCAACTGATCAGTAAATCAAGAAATTAAACAGTTCAAGTAGCATACAAACGCCACCTAATCATCACTTAATCGCACTCATAGCTTCAATTAATCTTTTATTCAATTAAAAAGGAAAGATTTTATTCATTCGTCTTTTACTTGAAGTAACTAACTATAATCAGTTCTCTATTAACCTTCACACTGTCACTATTAACATATGTTAATATTTCAATTTTGATTTTGCTATAACTTTTTGGGTTTAAGTCCGATTTTCATGCGGCTTCAGCTCAGTGGCCAATTTGTCAACCTCTTTGTATATATGTAATCAGAAAACTAAAAATTTAATTTTTTCCATCTTTTTTTTACAAATGAAAATTTTTACCCCTATTTTGGTTACATATTAACATATGTTAATATTTTTCTTCTCATCCGTGTTATAAAGACAACTTTCATTTTTTGAGCTAAGTTGGTAAGCAGAAACATCAAATGGACTGTTCTAAAGAGATTTTAGGTTCACATGTGGAAGGGGGAAAAGGGATGAATGGGGTTTCAGCCCCTACAAAGTGGGCGAATTTGTTGCTTTTTTAAAAGAAATGCCATAAATTCTTTTTCAAATATATTCTCATCAACTTTCGTATTTAAGACTTTTAGGTAATACTACATCACATATCCAAATTTGAACGAGATCGGCCAACCATATCATATAGCTGCCATAGAAACGATCGCTCGAAAATGTGTTGCATTGCGATTTGTACAAACGGGCTAAATTGCTAACAATTGGTGCATTTTCAAATATATTTTCATCAAATTTCGTATTTAAGACTTTTAGGTAATACTACATCACATATCCAAATTTGAACGAGATCGGCCAACTATCAGTTTTCAAATGCAACAATTGTTACCAATTTAGCCCTTTTGTATAAATCGCAATGCAACACATTTTCGAGCGATCGTTTCTATGGCAGCTATATGATATAGTTGGCCGATCTCGTTCAAATTTGGATATGTGATGTAGTATTACCTAAAAGTCTTAAATACGAAATTTGATGAAAATATATTTGAAAATGCACCAATTGTTACCAATTTAGCCCTTTTGTTCCAATCGCATTTTTGAGCGATCGTTTCTATGGCAGCTATATGATATAGTTGACCGATCTCGTTCAAATTTGGATATGTGATATAGTATTACCTAACAGTATTAAATACGAAATTTGATGACAATATATTTGAAAATGCACTTTTTATGGCATTTCTTTAAAAAAAGCAACAAATTCGCCCACATTGTAGGGGCTGAAACCCCATTCATCCCTTTTCCCCCTTCCACACGTGAACCTAAAATCTCTTTAGCACAGTCCATTTTATGTTTTTGCTTACCAACTTAGCTCAAAAAATGAATGTTGTCTTTATAAAACGGATGAGAAGAAAAATATTAACATATGTTAATAGTGACGGTTTCCGTATATAAAAATTGGTGACAGTGTGAAGGTTAAGCAGCTAGAACTCAACTGATCAGTAAATCAGGTAATCAAAAAGTTCAGTTAGCATTTAATCATCACTTAATCACCACCTAATCAAATTCATATGTTAAATCAGTCTTTTATTCAATTGAAAATTTAAAGAATTTATTCATTAGTTATTTAGTTGAAGTAACAAACGATAATCAGTTCATTATTAAACAGCTAGAACTCAACTAATCAATAAATCAGACAATAAACTGTTCAATTAGCATTTAATTATCACTTAATCACCACTTAATCACAATCAGATGTTTAATCAATAATTCATTCGAATAAAAAATAAAAAAATTATTCATTAGTTATTTATTTTAAGTAATTAACTATAATCAGTACATCATTAATTAGCTGGAACTCATTTCATCAGTAAATCAGGCAAATTATTGCTTAATTGCTTGAACGCTTAATTAATTGAACGGAATCATGGACAATGCCAGTAAACAATCGACTTTCCCTTCATTTCCTAATAATTTCTTCTCATAATTTTCCAACAAGATTTCTGTTATAAAAAGAATAATTGATCCAATTAATCAATGGCACAATCAGTCAACCTACATTTCATTCATTTGTCAATCCATCAAATAATCACACTTTTATTTATGAAATAAATCAACCAATTAATCAATTAGTCTTCCAATTAGCATAAACCCATAGCGCCCCAATTAGTCGTTCAATGCTGGCCGCAGTACACCACTGCTGCCCCATTTCAATGCGCTCAAAGTGTCAACCAGAGAAAAGCGAACACACCATTGGCGTTGATTGCGCTGCAGTGATTCGATGCGAATGCCAGCGCGCTTCTTGCATATGTGTAGGTATTCCCCCATATGTGTGTATGTGTGTGTGTAGACTAGTACTCGTGTCATTAGCATGTTTGTGTGTGTGTGGCGGCAAGCACTTGTGCTAACAGTGCATTTCCCTAATTATTCGAGCACACACACACTCACACATACACACACATTCAAACGCCCACTAACACATACATGTGCAAAACGTTAATGACACCATGGGAAATGCTTTGGCGGAATTTCCAATTTCTTCATCACGCTGCCAAGTGGCTGGCTGGCTGACTGTCGTTGCGGCGGGTCGTTGTGGCTGTGTTGCGCCTCGACTGCGCATTGCCTTGCCGACGCAACTGCAGCCAAACGAAATTCGCAGCATTGTTTGGCAGCGTCAAAAACATTTCGCTGTAAAGACAACAAAATGCCGCAGTATTAAAGCAAACAAAAAAAAAATGCAAACAAAAGATTGAAAATATGGCAACAGAAAATCAGCGCTGTGAATGTGCCGCCACGCTTGGTTGCATGTGAAATTGAGAGGATTTGTTGCTCCTTTCGGCGCAGTGGTTCTTTTCTTGCATTTCTTCGTTTGCTGCGCTTTTTCTTGGTTTTATTTTTTCGCACTTCCGCACAATATCACTTCAGTGTGTACGTGTGTATGTGTGTGTGTGGGAACTTGTAAAGAAACCCGCATCGGCTTGCACTCAAAAATTATTTGCTGCAACCCTCAGCAACAATAACAACAATTAAAAGTTGTCGTTCTCTTTGTTGCTAAGATGATTTTTTTCACACATTCTTGCAGGTTTTCAGTTAATTTAAGTTTCACTTTGTTGTTGTTGTTGTTGTGTGCCAAGTCATTCGCATATTTCGTGCTAATTTTGCAGTCGTTGCTTATTCATTCACAATTTGCTCTTAGGGGAACTGTTGAAATTGTGGCATGCCACAAGACGATTTGCAGTTTGTGAGAGTCCGAAAGTGTTTGTATGGGTTACGAGTAGAGTTTTTATGTTTTATATGTAATGGGAAATGTTAACAATAGATGTAACAATCGAAATGTTACAAAAATTTTGGTTTGATTTGACAAAATTTATATATCAAATACATTTTTGATGACATTTTTACATTTCTTATTGATGCACAGGCAATCGGCCACCGATCTCTGCTGAGGGTCAGGAGGCGGGATGAAGGCTTTTGGATGCCTCTGGACCAGATGCCTCAGAAGCACCTCTTCAGAAAAAGCTACGCAACGTACATACCTCACAGGTTGGACTGGGCTGATAAAAAGATCAGTCTCACGTGTGATGATATTGTCTGGTACACCGATGGGTCCAAGACAGAAGAAGGAACTGGGGCAGGAATATTTAGCTCCGGTTTCTAGTCTTCTGTAAGTTTTGGGGATAAAACCTTGATTTTCAGGCTGAGGTCTTTGCCATAAATGTGTGTGCCAGGAAATTACTAACACTCAATGTTAGAAGGAAAAGGATAATCATAATGTCAGCCAGCCAGGCCGCAATCAAGGTTTTGGGCTCGATGACATTTGATTCCAAACTGGTCTGGGAGATAGCAAATGTTCTCCTGGATCTCTCAAGGGAAAACCAAGTGATAGTACACTGGATCCTTGCGCACTGTGGGCACGATGGTAATGAGGAAGTGGACAGATTGGCAAAGAATGGGGCTGCTAGCCGGCCCTACGGACCTGAGCCAATCATAGGTGTTAGCAAGTCTCATTACAGACATTGTGTTAAACAGGAATTCATTAATCGAGCAAACCACAAATGGTCGAACACAATGGGGCAACGATGCTCCAAGCTTTTCTTTTCAGCCTACTCGGAAAGGAAATCCAGGTACCTAATTGACCTAATTGACCTAAGCAGAAAGGAGCTCAAGGTCATGACGGGGATTCTAAGATTATTAGGGAAGAAGGTAATACAGACGAGAGATTTGTCTGAAATGAATCTGAGGAAACTAAAGGAGTTCCTAGATAACATTGGAGGGCGCGAACTCCTCCAGTAACGTAGAGGGACATGACACAATAGTTCACTACTTGGACGCAGTGTCTCGGGCAGGTGTGTTGGAATCCCAAATCTAATCTAATCTAATGGTCACGGGGGTAATCACAGGTCACTGCACCATTGGCGTAATGTTATGCAAATGGCGTCCGGCGACGGACGATTTATGCAGAAGCTGTGGAGACGAGGAGGCAGTGGAATTGGTCGAGCACCTGCTTTGCGAAAAGCGCTCCGCTCACTACAAAACCGACGGCTCCAAAGCTTTGCGGCAAGGTTCTTCAATGAACTTGTGGAGATAGCGAATGCACAGATCACTGATCTACACAACTTCCTCGCAAAGGCCAAATGGTTCCCAAAAGATCCTGTCTGGATCTACAGGGAGAACCGAACAGATAGGGAAAGGCACTGGTATATATTGTAACGATAAGACAGTCTGTCGCTGTGCAAAGCAACCCTGTCGCTACGATAATAAGGGAAACTTTTAGGCCAACCTGGCAATGATGAAACTTTTAGGCCAACCTGGCAATGATGGCAACTTTTAGTCCAATCTGGCAATGATGGAAACTTGTAGTCCAACCTGGCAATGATGGCCGCGATCATCATGGAAACCTTTAGTCCACTCCGGAATGTGCGAGAACGATCTGCGCGATGGCCGGACAGGAATAAAAGACAGTCGGGTGCGGCGCAGCGAGTCAGTCTGATTTTGACTAGTGAAGGTGCCACACGGAGTAATTAAGCGTAAAGACAGTAAAGGGTGAAATAAAGTGATTGTTGGTTTTCATTGACTGCGTTTGAATAATTAAAGTTGTTTTATCTTCAAATTGCACAATCCAGTGATACGTACTAGCCCACTAGAACTAGCATTCGTAACAATATTAAAAATGAAAGGAATCACAATGGGCCCAACAGGGCCTCCGAGTAGAAGTGCAAAATGCACACTCCCCTTCTTTAACCTAAACTAATTTTTACTTCCCTTTTAATACTTTTCGGTTTTATTTTTTACTTCTTTTATTTCTTAATTTTTTAGTTTTAAATTTTTTACTTTTTTATATAGTGAAATTTAAATGTATTACATAACTGAAAATTATTAAATATTAATTTATCAATTTTCTTAAGTTTCACAAAATTTTGTATTAGAATTTTCATCACTTTTAATTTTAAGGTTTCATTTCGATCCAACAACAATCATAACAAAATCTATCTCCCTCTCTAATCTCTTTGTCACAATTTCAAAGACACTATAATATTTTCTTTTTGAGTTCACATAAACTAAAATGTGAACTCATTACGTTTGCCTTTTATTTATTTTTCTAATTCAAATAATGCGGTCAATGCCGGCGAGTTCTTGGATCATCAGTCAAAATGAAAATGAAATTGTTTTATATGGCCATAAATTTTGTTGTTTTTGTATGTTTATATTTATTTTTGTGTATGCGATTAGCGAAAGTTTTCAAAATTTATGTTCGCTTTAAAAATAAACAAAACAATAAAAACGATTAGCAACTGGCGCTCGTATGCATTCATTCAGTGTGTGATTGGTGCTGCAGACGTGATCTGCGATCTCTGCGATCGTTGCAAGTGGCGGCCGATGACATCATTTGGGGCAATGTGAAAATGCTGCAGGCAAATGTGGCACTGTTTTTCCGGTGTGGTGAGTCAGTTGCCAAAAATTAATAAACAGAAATTCAAAGCACAAAAATTGATGAACAAAATTATGGCGTTTTTTACAAATTTTCTGTGAAGTAGTGTTGTCATGTACTTTTCACAAGAATTCCCTTAGTGAGCAAAGCTGCCCTAGCAGTGAAATAAGAAAATTAGTGAAAAAATTTCATACTCTACTGCAGTATCGCCCACTGTGAGAAGGCATGAAGTCACCACCCAAAGCCAAAAAGGACATCACTCAACAAAAACGTCAAAGTACTTGAAGTAATGACAGTAAATTGTGCGTTTTTGCTTCAACTTGACGACACTGGCAGTCAGCTTACATACATATGTGTTCATTAGCATGTTTGCTAGCAGACACGCACACAAACACGCAAACCTGCATAATGCCAGTTGGATGGACGAGAAGAGGCGCTTCTTTTCATTTGTTTTCTTTTTCTAGCTATGCTTCTCGTTATGTTGTTCTCATACACTTGTTGTTACTGCAATATTCTAGCTCAGTTTTTATTGGCATTGTTTTTGTTATTGTTGGCAGTTGCTTGTCTAACATGCTCATAGTTGCCTGTAACACCGCCCAGCAATGCCAGAACAAGCTTCATGTCTTTTTGGTTTTAGTTTTTGTCTTTATGTCATTACTTCTTTTGCTATGCATTTTTTGTCATCAGTTTTTTAGTGCAAACATTGCCAGAAAATTTTACTACGTTTTTGTCCTTCTTCGGGTATGCAATGCGAATGAATTTGCGGCAGTTTTAATGCTTAAGTTCGGTGGCCAGTTTTTCAGGCATTGAGATGGAAAAACTTAAATACAGAAAAAACATTGATCACTTGAAAGAGAAAGAGAGAGACAGAAAGGAAAAGGCATAGCAAAATAATCAAAGTTAACAAACAAATCTGGAAAATTTAACTTCCCTTTCGACTGGCTTCAACTTGAACTTTTTCTAACTGAACTCTGATTTTTCTTAAAAAACTCTAAACTCGAACTCTTTTTCTACGTTTTCGTCAGACTTTTTCCTCATCAGCTCAACTAGACTTCACACAGTGGTTTTATGCAGACTTACACAGTGGTTTTACACTAATTTTTTCCACATCAGCTCGACTAGGTTTCACACAGTTGTTTCATGCAGATTTTTGTTCCTCATCAGCTCGACTAGACTTCACACAGTTCTTTTACACCAGTTTTTTCCTCATCAGCTCGACTAGACTTCACACAGTTGTTTCATGCAGATTTTTGTTCCTCATCAGCTCGACTAGACTTCACACAGTTCTTTTACAGCAGTTTTTTCCTGATCAGCTCGACTAGACTTCACATAGTCGGTTTAACGTTCGTTTGAACATTTGCAATTAGCAAATTTTCTCTCCATGAAACTCTTTTGTGTCATCTTTTGCCACTGAACACATGCTTCATGCCTTTTGATACGTTTTTCCTTTTTAAGCACACTTTTGTTGCCTACTTTCGGGCAGTTTTCTGGTTAACCAACAAAATGTTGTGTAGCCGGTTTTAAGCCGTTCATACGACACAGCATTTTGTTGGCTTGTCCATGCGCCTAAAAGCAGCTAAGAGCACAAAATGCTCTACGAAAAGTAGTTGAAAAGCAAAAGCCGTTGAAACGAAAAAAATTGTGCCTTTCAATTTGAAAAATTCGTGCAGCTTTTTTGGCTTGCAAACTGCAGTTTATGATGCGAGTATTGTCGTTTGCTTTAGTATACATTCAGGCTTTGAATTTAAAGCAAAACTGGCGAAAACTGTTAGCTGGTTACTGACATGTTTAGTTACACATTTTTTTATGGGCATACTTTTAGGCTGATTTCTAAACTCATTAGTTAAAAAATTAAAAAATAAAATTAAAATATTCTCCTATTTTTGTTCTGCTTCTTCTTTATTTACTGTATAAAAATGTAACTTTCCAGGAACGTATATACTTCTCCTATTTAAACTTAAATATTTGGTTTAAAAATTTTGTAGTATTCCGAAAACTTCAAACTATTCTAAGGACTAACAAACAAATATATTTTTTCTTAAACCATAGAGGGTTAACATGTCCACAAAGTAGCACCTTGTCATATGGCAACAAAATAGCGAAAAGGTTAAGAACTCTTTGGGATTTAAAGGTTCAGATCTTCTTCGGACTTTAAATTGTTGAATACTTTTCTATTTAGGGCTAAGATGGCTGCCCCTAACTGGAGAAATTTGTTTCTGCTAAATGCAGCGTATTTACAGAGAATTTGTATAGAAGTTTCTGGTTCTTGATTTTTTCCCACAGACATCCCAAAAGCAAATTTCCGTATATATCATAGGAAACTCTGAGCAGTCAAATTTTTCCTAAGGATGCGAATAATCTTCTTTTTTAGGGGTTACTGAATGTATATATAACCAGTGAGGCACACAGGATTTCGTTTTGGGGGGAGAAAGGCGGTGTTGCGTAAAACTTTTTAGCTCAACTTCATTTGAAACCATATTTTGCACCAGTAATTCTTGTGTTTGGGGGTAGTTTTGAACCCCTAAACCCCCCTCTCTCCTTTCAATAGGCACTCCTTTATATTACGTTGTCTCAGAAACTATGGATCTCTTCTAGGCGATTCGATGGATGCTCAAAAAGTTGAGTTCCAGTAGCGAGGACCCACATCATTGTTACCAATTTCTACGCTCATCTGTTTAGTGCTGTTGTTGGGGAGGTTTGAACCCCTAAACTCTGTCCACCTCTATGTTGCGTCACTGGATCTGACCATTCTTATTGGTTGAGTGATTCTGCGGCCTTCAATAGGCAGTTCTTGATATCAAGTTTCCTCAGACTCTGTAGATCTCTTCTAGCCGATCCGAAGCATGTTCGACAAGTAAAGTTCCAGTAGCGAGGACCCACATCAATGTTATCTAATTTTCTACGCTCAGTCTGTTAATTTTTGGTGTTTCTGTTGAAAACTGCTCATGTGTTTAGCTACTCGAAATATATTAGTTGTGATATGACCTCCGTTTGAAGTTTAATGATGAGAAAAAGATGTGTTTTGAATCTTTGAAATGAGTGGAGAGTCAGGGTGGTTTGCTCTAAATGACTTTGGGAATCGGTAAAAGAAAGTAGGAAGTGAATATTAGTTCCTATACTGAAGCATTGATTGGACCCATTTCCGGTCTTCTTCTAATTGTTTGAACTTCGACCTGTGGGCCATGTCCATTCTTCTGTTTGTTGTACGTAAATCGATTATACTATTTGACAGTACTTTTGATCCATTCCAAAGATGACATAGGCGTGAAACTAGAAGCCATCCTAGAAGCCATCCTTGGCATATTTAAAAATCTGTAAAATTTTAAGGACATACACATTTTTAAAATATTTTTAAATATTTACGGTTGTGCAATGATGAAGATGTGAATTTTAAATTAAAGAGAAATCTTCCTGCTTTGTGACTAAATTATCTATTCAAAACTTTCAGGACCAAAATATTTTAGTTAGTAATAATTAATATCTGAAAATTGTATTTAAGAGGCAAAACAAAATTATGCGTATTCCATACTAAATTCTTGCTTCTGGATGACAACTTTGTTTTTAACTCTAAACTAATAGAGAAAAAATACAATTTTGAGGTATTATACTACAGATCGAGATCCAAAAAATATATTTTTTTCAAAAGGAGTGGCTAAAAAACTGCAAATATAACGAAGGATACATATTTTAAAGGACGTTATTGACATATTTTGGCCCCGTAAGTTCAAAATGAAAAACATA
This sequence comes from Melieria omissa, assembly GCA_963971225.1. Taxonomy (NCBI): domain Eukaryota; kingdom Metazoa; phylum Arthropoda; class Insecta; order Diptera; family Ulidiidae; genus Melieria; species Melieria omissa. The sequence goes on along the minus strand of OZ020268.1, from coordinate 77,309,415 downwards.
GTCTATAGGCGGCAAATTTCTTCTTTAATTTTATATCCATACCTACCTCATTGCATAACGGCAAATATTTTAAAAAATTCTTTGAAATAAGTTTGTCCTTAAAATTTCAAAATCCTTTCAAAAAGACATCGGATCAGAAGATGAAAAACTGAGTATGCCATATTACTATGAATGACCTCAAGTTCAAACTTATATAATCTTTTGGATGGGTTTCGACAAAAGTAGTTTTTTGTTGCACGGTGTTATAAGACTTCCTTTCACTGAACACTTCAATGCTCACCTGCCCTTTTGCATGTTTAAACTTCTCTCTATTCTTCTGTCAGATATCAAAAATCCATATCAAAAAAATCAGTAAAAAGAGCTGTTGAAAGGAAAACTGTCTACTTTTTAAATCTATAATAAAAAATAAGTTCACTTAAATAGTTTTTAATGGGTTTCTTAACAACAACTTCAAACCCCTTCACCAAAACCAAGCTTTCATATATATCTTTCAACAGGCTCCAATTCCTTCCAACAGTCAACAAGTCCTTCACTCATTTGAACCACATTTATTTTCAAAAGACTTTAATTCAACATTTAAAGTTTTTTACTTCAACATCAACTTGCTTCTATCCACCACTTCATACCGTCTGCCATTTAGTTTGTCAGTTAAAATTCAAAATTTGAAAATTATGCAAATCGTTTTGGACTCTTCGTCGTCGTTGTCGTCATCATCAACGAGCTTATCATAGCTGCTTCTCATTATGATATTCATCATAATTAAAGTGCAAAAAAGTCATCATCAATTTTAATTGTTCATTAGAATTGGCGCACGCGCCAAAATTTGCTACCACCTCCAGCATTAAATGCGCAATCATTCCTGCGACTCCTGACGCTTCGCGCTTGGCTCGTACTCCACTTTGCGCGCGCACACAGGCCGGCAACGCATCCAAAATTTGCGCCAGTAAATGCATAAATTATGCATTAATTTTGAATGAAGCTCAAAATTATGCAGCGACCACACACACACACACACACACACAGACGCAACATGTCCTTTGCTCCTTGCGCCTCTATGAGGCATCGGTCGCGACGCGGCCGATTTTCAACGTGTCATCATTTGATAATTTGTCGAGCACAATTAACTTTAATTGCACATAATAAATAGTGCAATGCAATTTGCGAGTGTATGTGTGTGTGTGTGAGTGAATGTGTATGTTTGTGTGTATGTTGCAATTTACTCTACAATGTGCGCAATATTATTTACCGCGTTGTTCATAATTGACCACAACTCATCAGTCAATGTTGTATGAATTTCGCTGAAATTGCCGTCTGTCTGCAGCTCTCGTTGTGATTTGAATTTTCATTATTGCGTTGATTGTGTGCGTATTTGATGGTTTTGACGTTTTTGTTGTTTTTCATAGTGTAAACTTTGCCAATGTGCTGAATTTTAATTATTGATTTAAATGCAAATTTTAATGAGGCGTGAAGATGTGCAGCAAAAAAAAAGACTATTCGGTTTTTCAGTTTTGTTTTACTGAACAATGGTTGAACGAGTTGAAATATTAGGAGTTGGAAAATGTGGGAAATTGATTCTGTTTTTATAAAATGATAATGCAACATGTTTTTGTAAAACTTTTTTGTCTGCTTTGCTCGTAGCCACAGTGAAATATTTAAGTGTAAGCAGATTTTGTTTTTGAAGCGATTAAACGAAAATGAAATTTTCTTTTATATAGAGTGATTTTGTTTTTAGTGAAAGCACTTTTGATAGCCGTAAATGTAGCTAAAAAGCTGTCAAAAGTTTTTTTTATTTTATTTTTTAGAGGCACAAACATTTTTTGGAATATTCTAGTAAGTGCAACATTCAGATAGAGACAGACAGAGGTCTCTCGTAAAATTTTGCAATTTTAAGGAACTCTTTCACTCTTCCTTGAATCTACCAGATCTTTGAAGATATCTGAGTAGATTCTGCGGTTCCAAGGAGCCAAGTTAGTCGTTTCTTATCACATCAGTGCCAAATTTCTCAAGGATGAATTGGGCGTAAATGGGCAGACATACAGAAAGTGATCCCATAGGCAGGAGGTAGCGTACTCTCAACGAGCTTTGTCTATAGAGAATTACTCATCATGCAGAATAGAAAATAATGTGAAATTTGTGGTTGCACTCATTGATAATCACAGCAAGTAAATTGTTGTATTGTTGACAAATTTCGAACCAAACTAATTTTCATGATACTAAACCAGCAACAAACCAATATTCGTAGCAAAAATAGTCGCTGTAAAAAAAGGGAAAAGAGGGAATCAAATATTGCTCCAAAAAATGGCTCCACTACATGGAAAATTTGATGAAAGGATCAAAGGAACAATGAGATCTATGACTGTCGGCTACATGAATTTGATTGGAAGATCTTTGGTTGCATTGAAATTTTGTCCAAATAAGATCTATGACTGTCGACTACATGGATTTGATTAGAAGATCTGTGATCTGACTGTATTGAATTTTTGTCCAAAGAAGATCCAGAATTTTTGATCAAATGTGTTTTGAAACAATGATACTGTCTACTATCGAATCTGTGAAAAATGTGATGCCATGAAGATTCAAATCCATCGATTAGATATTGTTCGGATCAATGAGGTCTTTGACTCTTCACTACATGCAAAATTTGATGCAAAGAAAAGTCAGTTTGTCAGTTGTGTCGAACAATGAAATCGTTGACTGTCCACTAATTGAAAAATTTGATGAAAGGATCAAAGAAACAATGAGGTCTATAACTGTCGGCTACATGGATTTAATTGAAGGATCTTTGGCTGCATCGAAATTTTGTCCAAAGAAGATGCAGAATTTGTAATCAAATATTGTTTGCAACAATGAGACCTTCTACTAACGAATCTGTGAAAAATTTGATGCAAAGAAGATTCAGATCCATCGACGAGATATTGTTCGAATCAAGAAGGTCTTTGTCCGACGACTATATGGAAAGATCAATAATTTAACTAAAGATATTTCAGAGCTATTAATCTAAAGTTGATCGGAACAACGAAATCTTCTTCTATCGACTCCGTGTAAAATTTGATGCAAAGACGATTCATAGCTATCGATCAAATGTTGTACAATGCGAATACATGAAAAATATGATGGAAAGATCTTTGGCGGGGTTAGCTTTCTGTCCAAAGAAGGTTCAGAGCTATCGATCAGACATTGGTTGTATCAATGAGATCTTTAAGTTTCCACTATAAGGAAACATTAATGCAAACATTTTTAGTGGCATCTGAAATTGGTCGAAAGGAGAATCAAAGCTATTGATCAAACGTTGTTTGGAACAATGAGGTCTTTGACTGATAACTACAAGGAAAATGTGATGAGGATCTTTGCAAGGTCAACAATTTGTCCCAAGAAGATCCAAAACTATAGATCAGGGGCTAACAACAATAAGGTCTTTGACTACTACATAGAAAATGCTATAGAAATATCTTTGGTAGCGTAAGGTGCATGTCCAAAAAAGATCCAGAGCTATCGATTAGAAATTGTACAGATCAATGAGATTTTTTACTTTACACTGAATGAAAAACGTAATCCAAAGAATTCTGGTGGCATCTGCAATTTGTCCAAAGAAGATCCAAAGCTATAGACCAAATGTTTTTGGAACAATGTGGTCTTTTATTGTCCACTATATGGAAAATTTTATGTAAAGAAGATTCAGAGCTATAGATCCGATGTTGTTTGGAAAAATCCGTTGTCTTTGACTGACGACTACATGGTAAATGTGATGGAAAGATCTTTGCAAGTTCAACAGTTTATTCAAAGAAGATTGAAATCTATTGATCAGAAAATGGAATTGATCAAAGAAGATCCAGATCTATCGATCAGACACCGTCCGAATCAATGAGATCTTTGACTCTCCACTATATAAAAAAGTTAATGCAATGATCTCTGGTGAGGTGTGGAGTTTGTCTAAAGAAAATCCAAAACTATTGATCAAAAGTTGTTTGGAATAATGAGGATTTTGCTCTCCACTAAGTGGAAAATTTGATGTAAGGAAATTCAGAACCATCGATCAGATGCTGTTCGAAATAATAAGGTTTTTGACCTACGACTACATGGAAAATGTGATGGGAAGATCGTTGCAAGGTCAATAATTTGTCCAAAGATGATTCAGAGCCATGGAGCAAACGTTTTCCGGAACATTGAGGTCTTTGAATATCCACCAAATGAAAAATTGTATAGAATCTGCAATTTGTATAATTGCAGCTATAACTGTTAATGCTTCATGCAGAGAAGAACATCCGCGCGGCGACAAGTACAGAGAAGTCATCTCCCTATTAAATTCTGAGAGACGATTATGCAGAGAACAGCGATAAAAGGACGAGGTCTTTTAAATTTGGTAAAATTCCAGCATACCGACGTCCTGGAGGTTGTCGGTACCTTTTCAAAACACCTTTCAAAGTTGAAGAAACCCTCATAAGTATAAAATTCAGCTGTTGTTCATTGAAGATTCGATGCGATTCGATCTATATACGATTTGTTCCTACAAAACATTGATCCAAAAGTTGATTCGATATATATGTAGTTCCAAAAAGTTTGCCTTAGAGCACCACAATTCAATTAATTTATCGATAAATTTAATCATAAATCAAACTTACCGATTGTTGCCGCTGTTTGACCCGCCAACGCTGCCAGCAGACAAAATGTTACAGCGATAAATGGCGCCAGCGTTGTGTGCGTCTGCTGGTGTTGTTGTCGTCCGATTGGCAACATGTTGCCAGCAATATTGTTGCTAACGCCACTAAAGCTGCAATGTTGAAGATGGTGTGGCTTTTAATTTTGATTGTTGTTGGTATTATTATTATTGGCTGATTTTATTCCTTATTGCAGCTATGATGCAATATTGTTGTTGTTGTTGTTTGTGCCACTATTATTGCCGTTGTTATTATTATGAGTACAGTGTAGTCTGCGATTGTGGAATTTCTTTGTTTTTACTGTTGTTGTTGTTGTTATCTTTGTTGCTTGCTCACACGCACAGTTATTGCAATTCAACGTGTTGTCACACTTGAAAATTTGGCACGTCAAATGCCATTCAAAATTTAACGATCGTTAAATTTTACAATAAAAAGACAACAACAAGACACAAAAAATGTGTGTTGCGTTCTTCTTCTTCTTATGCTTTTTGCTGCTACTGCGGCTCCTTGCAAGGCTTTAATGTCGTCTTCGTAGTCGGTTTTTTTTTGTTGGTTGTTGTTGTTGTTGCGGTTACTGTGCTGTTTCCTTTGGCAAGTTTGCTCGTTCGCTTCGTTGCAATGTATTTCAATGTTGTCGCCGTGAGTGTCTGTGTATAAGTGGATCTTTGTATGTGTGTGTGTCCGTGTAAGTGTTTGCTTGTCTGGTTTAATGCGAATTCCTCAGTTCTGACAATGAAGTTGTTATTGTTGGTTTTTGGTACTGTTGCATGTAATCATCTGATTGTGTGTGTGCGTGCGTATGTATTTGTCTGTTTGTGTGTATTGTCAATTGCTGGGATTTATATTTTATTAGCAATTGTTGTCGTTGTTGTTATTCTGCTGTTGCTGTTGATTGTTGCAGTTGTTCCTTCTTATTGTTGTTTTGGTTGTGATTTTTTATTCTTTGGCATTAAAATTGCATCACTCACATAAATTTCGCACTTGCGAAATTTTCTTACACTTTTTTGCGCTTTATTCCTTTTTTTCTTCTTCTTGCTTGATGCTTTTTGCGCTCTCTGCTCTTTTCATTGGCTTTTTACTGCTTTCAATATTTTACTGTTTATTTTTTTTAATTTAGCTTTTGTTGTGCTCTTAAATTTCACTTCATTTCATTGCAAACGAATTTATTATAATTTTTTTTGGTATTTTGCTGAAAGATATTTTTTTTTAAATCTCAATTATATAAAATTTGCTTTGGTTTACATTGATGTTGTTATATTTGTTGTTGTATTTGGCTGTGAAAAGAAAAGAGATACAAAAAAATGTTATTAGCATAAAATGAGGAAAGAACTTTTTATGGAAATTTTATTTACAATTTTTTTTGGATTTTAATAATTTTAATAATTAATTTGTTGCTTGCGTTCAATATTGAGCAGAGAAAATATTACAAATTGCAATTTAATAAAATATGTTAGTTCTACTAGCGGCATGAATAGGTTACTTGTGAATGACAGATAGAGGTGACAACTCATGGATGAGGTCACATGACCTTGATTCAAGTTAGACCACATTGCGGTATCAAATGATCAAAGAATCTTTTTAAAACTCAAATCAGCCTGAAAAAATGATGAAGAGAAATAGTTCCCTCATAATATTTTCTCATAAAAAAAATAAAAAAAGTTTTTAATCGAAAGATCTTTCCAGAGACAGCAATTTGTCCAGAGAAGATACAAACTTAAAAATGAAACATTGTTCAGAGCAATGAGGCCTTTGGTGAAATATGTGATAAAAAGATCTTTCCAAGGTCAACAGTTTGTCTTAAGAAGATGCTGAGCTATAGATGATGTGATGGAAACATCTTTGGCGGCGTTGGCTTTTTGTCCGAAGAAGATCCAGAGCTATCGATCAGATACAGCTCGGAAAAATTAGGTCTCTGGCTGTCGGCTACGTCGATTTGATGAATAAGAAAGGAGATCCAGAATAATCGATCATTGCTCGGAGCAATGAGGTCTTTGACTGTCGTCTTCGTGGATTTGATGAATAAGAAAGATGTTCCAGAACTATAGATCAAACGTTGCCCGACACAATGGGGTCTTTGATGAAAAATGTGATGAAAAGATCTTTGCAAAGTCAACAGTTTGTCCAAAGAAATCAGGTGATGAAAAGATCTCTGATGGGGTCGACAATTTGTTCAAAGCAGATAAGGTCTTTGACTGTCCATTCCATATAAATTTGATACAAAGATCTTTGATGTATTCGACAAGTTGTCTAAAGAAGACACAAACTTATCAATCAGATGTAGTTCGGAAAAATTGAAGTCTTTGACTCACGACTATGTGAAAAATCTGATGAAAAGATCTATGTAACGTCAACCTTTAGTCCAAAAGGTTCCAGAGCTATTTATCAGATATTGTTCGGAACAATGATTTTTTTTTGTGAAAAATTAGATGAAAAGATCTTTGCCAGTTCAGCAGTTTGTTCAAACAATTCAGGTGATGGAAAGATCTTTGATGGGGTCGACAATTTGTTCAAAGAAGATTCAGAGCTAGATCAGATATAGCTCGGAACAACGAAGTCTCTGGCTGTCCATTCCATATAAATTTGATCCAAAGATCTTTGATGGAAGAACAGTTGTCTAAAGAACAGTTGTGGGAACAATAGAGGTCTTTGACTCACGACTATATGAAAAATCTGATGAAAAGATCTATACAAGATCAACCTTTAGTCCACAAAGTTCCAGAGCTCTTCATCAGATATTGTTCGAAACAATGATTTTTTTTATGAAAAATGAGATGAAAAGATCTTTGCAAGGTCAGCAGTTTGTTCAAACAATTCAAGATCTTTGGTGAGGTCGACAATTTGTTCAAACAAGATCCAGAGCTAGATCAGATATAGCTCGGAACAATGAAGTCTCTGGCTGTCCATTTCATATTAATGTGATCCAAAGATCTTTGATGTATTCGACAAGTTGTCTAAAGAACATTTGTCGAAACAGTTGAGGTCTATGGCTCACGACTATATGAAAAATCTGATGAATAGATCTGTACAAGGTCAACCATTAGTCCACCAAGCTCCCGAGGTATTTATCAGATATTGTTCAGAACAATGAGGTCTTTGACTGTAGGCGACGTGAATTTGATCAAAAAAATCATTGACTGGGTCGAAAATTTGTTGAAAACGATCCAGAGCTATAGAGCTCAAACCATGTTCGGAACTATGAGGATTCGAAAATTTTTCCAAAGAAGATGGAAACCTATCGATCAGACGTTGATAGAACATTGAGGTCCTTGACTGTCGACCATATGAAAAATGTGATCCAAATCTTTCTTTGTGGTTCAAAGAACATACAAACATATCGATCAGACGTTGACGGAATATTGAGGTCTTTGACTGTCGATCAAATGAAAAATGTGATCCAAATATTTTTGCTGAGAGTTCAAAGAGTAAAACATTAAGCAAAGTAAATGAAGAATGGTTCTGTCTTTCTCTACATTGATGCAGTTGGTTCAGAAATCGTTGACCAGATGGCCCACTTATTTCTTCTATCGTATCTTTTAAGGTTACCAAGACAAGTTATGACTCTCAGAGGAAATTTGATGCTCAGCCTCTAGAGATCAGTTCAAATTTGTTGCACAGATTCAAGTAAGTTTTTCACTGATAAATCCAAGCTAAATAAAGACATGAATGACGTCGTTTTCTCAGACTTACGATACGGTATTATATAGTTTTACGTGGATGATCCAATGATCCGTGGATTCAACCTAGCAAACATACAAGAAATGTTTTTCTTAAACTTTAGTTTAATTTTTCATATAGCCTCCTTGTAAGTCTACACAATTTTAGTAGCGATGATCCCATTTCTCTAGCCCGTCCAAATACAGTGTTGGAAGTGTTTATTCGAACATGTTTTTAGTCTAAATTTTGATTCAATAAAACATAGAAACGTTCTTCGATACTCATAGCTTCTGTTATTTCTTTAACTTCAATTTGGAATCTTTCTTCATCTTTTGGTGACCTTAAACGATGCCATTGTCAGTGATTGCAGTTTTTGATTGTAAAGAACGTTCATTGTCTCCAAAGCTGATATAGTTTTGGGACAATATTTACTCATTATTAACATTCAGTTTGGTATTTAAACTGTCAACTCGATTCTTTAATATCTATCAATGAAACTAATCTTCTTTAAAACGAAAAATTTTCATTAAAAATTTGCAAAGGATGAGTAAAATATTTGCCATGATTTAGTTTATTTTTCCAATGCCATACTTCTTCTTCTTTTCTTTTCTTATTACCAACCGTCGTCAACCTCAGCCCGCAGCCTCGAGGCGACATTCTTCAACTGCCTCTTCAGCTACCACAACTAATCACCAAAAATCGTTGTCCGCTTTCGATCACGTTTTGCGTGCCGAATATTTCGTCGAAAATTGCCAACATCACATTTGAGTTCATCGGATGACAGTCACGTCTAAACGTGCACATTGCCAACACATCAACTTATTGCTGTGTATTAGTGAACAGCGCTGAATCTGAATGTTATTTGCTCCTAGACTTCGTATTGCCTTGGGCTCAATTTGTTTTTGCTTTTATTTTTGTTGTTGGCATTGCTCGCATCATTTTGTCCAATTTGACATGGCCAGCACAAGCAGAAAATTCCAACAACAACATACGTCAGCATCACTTGACGCTTATCTATGCCTAAATGTTGTCTATTGTTATTGTTGTTATTAGTAGTGGCTGCTTATTTTGTTTAACATTTCATATGCTGGCATTAGTTGTGGTTGTTGTTGTTGTAGGCTTCAGTTTTCACCCATTGGACACACACAGCGGCCCACAATAAGCGCTGCAAGGCATAAATAAACAAGCAAAATCCTACGACAAATGAAAACGTTCAAAAGCAACAATAACAATATAAACAACAACAACAATAAATACAACAAAAAATCCAAAAGCTTCACTTTAGCTAGAAATGGTCGAAGAGGGCAAAAATATGAACGTTGCTTTATCGTAGCGAAGAAAAATGCGCACAATTTGGTTTTTCATGAAAATCCAATAAAATTGATTTTCGTTGGCAACATATACCAACAACAGCTACAACAACAACGACAACAATAACAGTATTAGCAAACACACTGGAAATGGCAACAAACCGTCTGACATTTGTTATGGCGCTGCCAATGTCATTCGCTTCCAATGCTTCGCAATCATTCGAGCACATTGGGGCGTATACGCAACACAGCACACAACCAAATCAAATAGAATACTTGAATACTTGAGTATAGAAAAGCATGAGAATTTGGTCAAGCGTATGTAGATATGTTTGCTTGATTGTGTGTGTGCTTTTTGTTGTTGGCACACAATTCGTTTATTGTTGTTGTTGTTGCTGTTGTAGTGCGGTACGTGTAAATATTGTGTACATTGTATTTTGGCGTTTTGTTGTTTATGTAGAATAATGTAATTTGTAGACAGAAGTCGATTGCGCCTAAAAATATGCGCAAAATATTTACACACACAACAAAATGCTTAGCATACACACATAATAAATTTTGTTGAAATGAAAAAAAAAACGTTGGCAAATCAACTCGAGCAGTAAAAATGCTTGTTCGGTTGATGAAAAGATGGAATATACCAGATGAGGTTGAGGCTGTGTTTATTTATTTGTCTACTTAGTAGACATGGGAATTGTATGAGCTTTTTAAAGACGTGAACACATAGCACAGCCAATCAATATTCAGTGGTTAAGCTGACTTGGCCATCTCTCCCACATGAACCATGAAGCTGCGGCAAAAATGGTGTTCGATGTGGTAGTTGGAGGTCTACGCAAGGAAGGAAGGAGAACGTGTCTGCGGTGAAGAAACTCAGATAAGGACATTGTATTATATTTTGGTGTGAGAGAAGGAAGGTTGTTAGAGTTCGGATGGCAACTTATGATGCTCAAGTAGGCCAGCAAGGACCAGTTGGGTTACCACAAGAGCAGAGAAGTATGCTTAAAACTACAAAGTCACCATTTGGGACACCAAAGTAGCTCAACTAATTGGATTATGTTTCCTGAATTCTTACGGAATAGTGGGAGGAAAATGGAAGCAGAAAGATGCAAAAAACTATGAATGAGAGCAAGTTTTGAATGTGGATCGGAAACACTTCAGTTCGCAAGATCTGTTTGGTAGCTTGCAAACATTATGGGTACTGAAAAGTCCTAGAAGTCATGTGAGCAGCGCCAAAGCTACTTTGGCTAGTTGACAGCTAAATATGAACCAAATATTTTATAAGTCAAAAGCTCTAATAACTTTTTGAAAGCAAATAAAAAAGACATGAAATTAGAGAGAAATCAATTGTTTGTGAAAAACTTCAATTGCCTTTCAACAAATACATCAGATTCAAAACACCAAAAAATCACCTAAAATGTGCACTCAACGCTTAACACTAGAAAACCCATTGCGATAATTTTGAAGATTTTTCATTTTTAAATATCTGTATTTTCTTTAGTTTTTCTAGGAACTTTTGCTTTGGTGACTTTTATTTTTCTCATCATAAAGTTTCCCATACAAAATATAAAATGTATTTTTTATGAAAAACTTGCAGTTTTTCTAGTGTTAAGAAACCCTTTTCAAGTGCAGTAAGTGATGCAAATCATGACTGAATATTTCAAACATTTGAGAAAACTCAAAATTTTCGTTTCAATTTAAAAGTTATTTTTAAGTTTTTTATTTTGACATCGTTAAAGTTATTTCACACACATAACACACAAAAAACATTGCATACTTTCAGGCTTACCTTGAAATGCAACATTTGTGGGCAAATAAATTGTTGAAGATTTGTAAGCAATTGCGTAAATTTTATTGAGACTTGAATTTGAAGATATTACAAAAAATGTTTACAATTTCAGGAGAGCTTTGATGGTCTTTTTTGGTGCTTGAAACATTTTTGCGGTCCTTCTAGTGTTAAGAAATTCTTTCTTATGTTTTTTATGTTTCTTTATGTTTATGTTTCTTTAAAACATTTGCGAAAACTCAACATTTTCGTTTCAATATATAAGTTATTTTAAAGTTATTTATTTTGAATTAAAAGATTATTTTCAAAAAGTTATTTTCTTATGTACTAACACATAAAAAACATTGCATACTTTCCAGCTAATCGAAAATATGCATATCTTACTTTTAAAATGTTCTAAATTACTTCGAAATTCAACATTTATGCGTTGAAATTGTTGAAGATTTTTAAGCAATTGTGCCAATTTTGTTGAGATCTGATTTTGAGGATATTACAGAAAAACAAAAAATATAGAAAAGCTACGAGTATATTGGTCCTTTTTGGTGCTTGAAAAATGTTAAATAAATATTGTCAAGTATTCAAATACCTATTCTGTAACAAACAGTGTCAATTAGTTGGGATTTGAATTTGAGGATTTTATAGAAAATTTCTAACAAGTGTTGGAAAGCTGTGAAGGTCTTTTTTGGTGCTTAAAAAATTACAAATAAATATTGTAACGACGAGGCACTCTGTGCTGTGCTATGCATGAATGCTTTTCCAAGCATACTTTTAGGCATGCACTTTGGAGTACGACCGGTTGGCTATGATTCCGATATGGCAAGGATGGTTCGCGAAGGTTCTGTGCTAGAACAATAGAGATAGAGAGTCCAACTGGAATGTGGAATCGACGCGATAACCAGACAGGTATAAAAGGCAGCAGTGGGCAGCGCAGAGTCGAGTCGGACTTGAGCCAGCAAAGGGGAAACATGCAATAGTATTAGTAAGACAAACAAGTGTAAATTTGTAAATAAAGTGATTGTTGGTTTTTGACTGCGTTTTGCGCTGAATAATTGAAGTGGTTTTATTTTCAAGCACAATCCAAAACGAACTTAGAGAAGTCATTTTCGTAACAATAATAATAAAAAAATTAAAAAAATTGTGAGAAATCACAAATGTAGCCTTAAAAACAGAAGTGTTCTTGTGATCTATGGACTCGTTTTCATAAAAGACTGATTGACTTATTGACTGAAAGATTCATTTAATAAAGCCAATAGCTGTATGAGGTCTATCTATATATTTTGATGTATTCTTATATATTTTTATCTATTTTTATTTATTTTTATCTATTCAAGTTAATCAAAACTTTACAGCTTTACTTACTAGAAAGCGTTGAGAATAAAACGTAGAACAAAAAGATTTAGTGAAATGTGTATAAAATGATGTCACACGAGAGTTGTCTGAAAAGTTTCTATACTCAACATGAAGAAATCAACACTTGTCAACAAAATGTAATGAATGTGTTTGATCCTCTTTTTTTAGAGGTAACCATTCAAATTTCAGTAATTTTGAATGCCCAGTTCGGGCTTCGCAATGGTTTGAGTCAGTCGATGTGAGAGATGGAGGAGCTGAGTAGCAGTCAATAAATATATATTTTTGAAAGGCAATCTACTTTACCGAATAGTATACGAGTTGAACTCTATTAAAAGGGACTTTCAACTATCATTTAACACCATAAAACTTCGAGCAGCTGAGTCTAAACCTGATCGTACCAGCTTGAGGGACAATGAACGTTTGGAAGGTCCAAAAACTGTAACCACTGATGTTAGCATGGCTCAAGTTCACCAAATGGTGCTGGACAAGTGTGGAACTAAAGAAACAGATAGCAGAGCCTATGAATATGTCCAAAGAACGACTCTGTCACATATTGAAGCAAGTTTTAGTCTTAAAAAAACTAGCTGCACATTAGGTGCTACGTTTGCTTGCATTACAAAAAAACCTGTTTGAATGAACCTTTTCAACTCTCTATTTAGACATCAATAAGAGATATTAGTATTCTTGGAAGAATTGTGTACCCTTTGTAGAAAAATTACTGTAAATTTAAAGGCAAAATGCCCATTAACCATGACTCCAACTAATTGATATAACATCATTTAAAAACATCTAACTAGTTTTGCATTTTTCATGCGCCTAAAAGCATGCTCTGATAATTAAATTATTTGCATTCCATTTCAATTTCCTAATCCCATTTTCACAGTCAACTTTGTGGCTTTGCATACTACACATAAAATATTAGTTCAGACTCCCAAAAAGGACAAAGAGGAAAAAGTTAATATGCTTTGCACTAATTCGAGGCCAATGTTGCTGCCGCTGCCGCTCCATGACTAACAGGTGCGCCCATTCAACAAATTCTCAACTTGCTTAATATCCGATTAGGCAGCATAAAAGTCACCCCCGTTTCATTGCTGTCGACCACATATGTAATCACTTCCAACTCCCCGCAGTTCACTACGCTGCGCGGAATTCGTATAGAATCACAAATTAAGTGCAGCAAATCAGAAGTAAACCTCTGCACTGCGTAAGCGGCAGCGAAATAATCACAAAAGGGCTGAAGCCTAAAGTCGGTTACTACGTAGCGCCCAAAAGTCGACTTCATTAAACAACAGCTAACAAGTAAATAATTTATAAGCTTCATTGCAACACATGCGACCACGAACAAAGCACGTTGCTGTTGTATGTTGGCTGGTTGGCCACTACACTAACAACAAATAGCAAACAGCAAATATTCGTTGCTGTTGTAGGTAGATGTTGTCGGTTGCTTGGCCGCATTGGTCACTTTTATTTATTTATTTATTTTTTTTTCGTAGAGTGGTCACAACTGTGCTTCCACTTTTTGTTTGATGTTTTCGTTTCGACCTCACTGTGAATTTTGTTTATACAAGAAAACATTTTCTTTACTTCATTTTATTTCGTATCGACTTGGGTTTGCTTACGCCAAAGCTCAGCCACTTGTAGGAAACATCACACAATGATACACACACACACAAATACACATGCACACACATACGAGTACACGAAAACCGTGCGCAGTAAGTATATCACATGCGCGACTTTGACGTGTGTTCAGTTGCCAACATTGCAGGACATGTGCACTTCCGTTTTTTTAGGCAGTCAGAACGGGGCCAGACTAGACTGGACAGAACCCGTAAATATGAGTTTTTTTTGTTACTTTTTTCCTATTTTTCATGCTGCCCTTTGGTCATGCCGTCACTCAATCAAGCGGTGTTGTTGTTTTTCTTTGATTTTGGCACTGCAGAAAGCGGCCACAGTGGAAGAGAGTTAAAAAGAGGGAAAAGGAGCGAAAAGGAGTGAAACGAAGGCGTCGAACGCAAGAAAATTAAAGAATGTTTGGATATGACTGAGTTTGGTGGTTTGTTGTTGTGCTAGTAAGGAGCTGGGGGTCGTGGGTTTAGGGGTTCTTCTACTCGCGAGTAGCGGAATGGCCATCACTGGTCTGAACAGGCAGTGGTTATAAGTGGTCTGAATCAACAGTTGCTCGCAAGTAGCGGAATGCCCATCACTGTTCTAAAAATATAATTTCTCGCGCGTTGCAGAATGGCCATCACTGGTCTGAACTTGTAGTTGCTCGGAAGTAGCAGAATGGCCATCACTGTCTCGAATTGACAGCTGCTCGCGAGTAGCAAAATGGCCATTACTGAACTGAACTGATAATTTCTCACGAGTAGCAGAATGGCCATTACTGGACTGAACTGATAATTTCTCGCGAGTAGCAGAATGGTCATCACTGTTGTGAACTAACAGTTGCTCGCGAGTAGCAGAATGGCCATCACTGTTCTAAACAGATAGTTGCTCGCGAGTAGCAGAATGGCCATTACTGGACTGAACTGATAAGTTCTCGCGAGTAGCAGAATGGCCATCACTGTTGTGAACTGATAATTTCTCACGAGTAGCAAAATGCCCACCACACTTCTGAACTGGTAGTTGCTCAGGAGTAGCAGAATGTCCATCACTGGGCAGAACAGCAAATTGGTGTCGAGTAGCAGAATGGCTATCACTGGTCTGAACTGACAGTTGCTCGCAAGTAGAAGAATGGTCATGACTGCTCTAAAGATATAATTTCTCGCGAGTAGCAGAATGGCTATCACTGTTCTAAGGATATAATTTCTTTCGAGTAGCAGAATTGCTATTACTGTGTTTAATAGAGTAGTTGCTCGCGGGTAGCAGCATGGCCGACACTGGTCTGAACTGATAATTTCTCACGAGTAGCAGAATGGCCACCATTGTTCTAAACTGATAATTTCTCGCGGGTAGTAGAATGGGCATCACTGTTCTGAGCAGACAGTTGATCGCGAGTAGCTGAATGGCTATCACTGTTGTAAACTGGCAAATGCTCGCTGGTAAAATAATGGCCATCACTGTTCTGAACTAACAGTTGCTCGCGAGTAGCAGAATGGTCATCACTGGTCTGAAATGACAGTTGCTTGCGAGTAGCAGAATGGCCATCACTGTTCTGAACTAACAGTTGCTCGCGAGTAGCAGAATGGCCATCACTGTTCCAAACAGATTATTGTTTGCGAGTAGCAGAAGGGCCATCACTGTTCTAAAGATATAATTTCTCGCGGGTAGCAGAATGGGCATCACTGTTCTGAGCAGACAGTTGATCGCGAATAGCTGAATGGCCATCACTGTTCTAAACTGGAAAATGCTCGCGGGTAAAAGAATGGCCATCCCTGTTCTGAACTGACAGTTGCTCGCGAGTAACAGAATGGCCATCACTGGTCTGAACTACAAGTATCGGATGATGAACACACACTATTAATTCATTCAACATGCCTTAAATGTGGATTTTGTGGAAAATGGAATCTGTTTTCTGAATATATTTGGTTTTTTTTTCAATTTCTCAGCGCAAAATTCTTAAATTTTAACTTTAAAAATTATTAAAATAAAAGCAATAAATATTTTATAAATAAAAAACTCAATCATCCAAAACTTTTTGCTAAATATTTCTGCTTGCTTGACTTTAATTCATTATGCTTTCAAATGGATTCTAAAGCCTTCAACATATTTATTTGTTTGTCCTTTAAGATTTTTGTTTTTGCTTCAATTTAATTTCGTTCATTTTTTTGCGTCGCTTACTTTTTGCTTGCTTTGTCTTTTCTTTCATATTTCGCTAATTTTTTCGCTTCTCTAATTTTATTGATGCTAATTTGCCAACTCGCCCCTCCCCCCCAACAAACTTAGCTCCCAAAAGTGCCACGCTCGCTGTGTATTTTACGCAATGTTTTCCTATTCAGTGCATTTCCTTTTCAGTGCTTTTCCTTTTCAGTTATTTTCTGGTGCAATCTGCTTGAGTTATTGTTTTCGTTTCATTTGTTTTCATTGGGGTTTTTTTAAGATTTCACATATATACTTCGTCATTCCTTCTTCTCTCTCTGTGTGCATTGTTTTTTTTCTATTAAAACTCCACCTTACAGAACATACATCATTGTTTTGTGCTTTGCACAGATTTGCCACTTTTTTGCCTTTTTTTCAAATGTATTTATTTCTATTTTTTCAATTGATTTTTGGTGCTTTGCCTTTCGCTGTATCACAATTTTCTGCACTTTTCTGTCACTTTAAAAATTTTTTGCCATTTTTTTGTTCGATTTGCTTAAGTTTTTTATGTCTCTCGGCACATTTCCTACATTTTTTTTATTTTCCCTACATTTCAATTTTATTCTTTTTCACTTTTTTATTTTTTCTTATTTTTTGTTTTTTATATTTTCTTTATTTTTTTATACAATTTTCCATGTTTCTTGTTTGTTTGTTTGGGTTAGGTTCCTTCATTTATTTGCTTCATGCTCACATATTTGTGCGTCTCTCTACATCTGTGTGTATGTGTGTGTGCTGACGTAAAAAAAGGTGACCGTCGACACTGTAAATATGGCATTGAAGTGTTGCTTTGGGTCACATGTTTGTTGCTTCATTGCGTTCCTGTGCATTCGGTTTGTTGATTTTCACATTTGATTTTGTGTTTTCCTTTTCTTGATTTCGTTTCGCTTCTCTGCTTGATTTTCTCTTTTATTTGTCATTATTATTTGTGATTGTATTTACTTGCTGCTGGCATGTGTTGCTGTTTATTTTAATTTTTTTTTATTTTTCCATTTTTTTTTTTCTTTTTTCACAATTCTTGTGTGTTCTCCTTTAACGTGGCTGCTTCCTTGATTTTGCCTCAATGGTCATTCAACTGTGAATGCAGTCAACTGTAAAGACACAAAAGCAAGAAAAAGAAAAATTGAAAAATATGCAAAAATTAGAAAATTGTTTTTGTTGTTGCTATTGTTCTAAAGCCCACTGACAGTTGTGTAGGTATTTTACATATAAGTTGTCTACATTGTTTTAGTATTTACTCGCAGCTGGCCACTGGCCACTGCCCATTGAACACTGTTTGCTCCAGTATATCTATTCATGTGTGTGTGAGCAGCCTGAACCGGCATCTGTGTCTGTCCATTTGCCAATTTTTGCGCCGACTTTTTTTTCCTCTTCACTTGCTAATATTTTTATTTCTATTCTTTCATTTCGTTGCGCTTTTTTTCCGCATCTCACATGTGTTTCAAGCAGAAAATTGCTTTTATATTCATATGCCTTGTCTGTCCCACTGTTCGTATGTTTCGGTTCGGGCTCTGCCTGCCTGACTGCTACTGCTGCTATTTGTAAGGTCCAAGTCTTGGCATATGTGTGCGTGTGTGTGTGTGTGTGTCTGCTTTCACATGTGGTGTGGGAAATTAGGCAGAAACATATTTAAGACGATTTACTTGATGAGATCTCCGTTTAATGGTTTCTTCTATTTGCCATTTGCTATTTGGTTTTTGCCATTTTTATAGTTTTTTTTTCCTATATGAAATTGTTTTCTTTCCATTCATTTGTTGGTTTACTGATTGTTTATGTGTACAAGATTGTTGTTGTTGTTGCTTTTGTTAATGGACATAAATGTAATGGACGGGAAGTTTATACATTCACACATGATATGGTTGTACGGTTGGTTGGACATATTTTTAGTTGAATATAATCAGAAAGACAGAGAGAAAGAGAGGGATAGAGAGAGGGAGAGATGTAAAAAGGACATGGAAAGAGACAGAGTGGATGTTGAAGCAATCTACTACGATAAGGAGAGAGAGAGGACAGAGGAGAGCAGAGAGTAGAGTGGAGAGAGGAGAGAGGAGAGAGGGGAGTGGAGAGAGGAGAGAGGAAAGGAGGAGCTTCTCAAAAGCATTTTGATAATGAAAATACAAAATTTCCAGATGTAAAAACCTGAAAACATGAAAACAAAGGAATAATCAAATAATTTCGTCTATTTTTGACGTCATGAAAAACTGCAAAGATGTTTCCAAGAAGTCAAACAAAAGTTAATATTTAGTTTAATGAAAACATTTTATCAATAAGAAAGAAACAATCAAAAACCGAATGCTAAAGGAAAAAATAAAAAATATATAAATACAAAAATTATAAAAATAATTTAGAAAAATATGGAAAAATAGAATATATAGAATAATAAGTAAATTGATTTAGTTTATTTCAAAATCAAAAACTGCAAAGTTAGAAGACCAACAAAAGTTGATTTTTTGTTTAAAGAAAAAATTTTAGCAATTAAAAACGAACAATAAAAACAAACAAATATTAAATGAAAACAAGTAAAAATAAATTATAAAAAACAATATAAAACAATTTAACTAAAACGTTTACTCTTTGGTTTAACTTCAAGGAAAGGAAAAAAGCTACAAATAATTAAAAAAAAATAAATAATATGTTTGTATATCTATTTTAATTAATTTGTTTGTTTTATTTTATTTTATTTTATTTTATTTTATTTTATTTTATTTTATTTTATTTTATTTTATTTTATTTTATTTTATTTTATTTTATTTTATTTTATTTTATTTTATTTTATGTTATTTTATTTTATTTATTTGATTTATTTTATTTTTTTATTTATTTTAACAAAAAGAAAATGAAAAAATTTATTAAAATGTTTATTTATTTATATTTGTATTTATCTTATTTTATTTTTTCTAATTTTTTATTTTAATTTAATTTACTTTATTAAATTTGTTAATTTTTATTTTATTTTTTTATTTTATTTTATTTTATTTTTTTTTATTTTATTTTATTTTATTTTATTTTATTTTATTTTATTTTATTTTATTTTATTTTATTTTATTTTATTTGATTTAATTTGATTTGATTTTATTTTATTTTATTTTATTTTATTTTATTTTATTTTATTTTATTTTATTTTATTTTATTTTATTTTATTTTATTTTAATTTATTTTATTTTATTTTATTTTATTTTATTTTATTTTATTTTATTTTATTTTATTTTATTTTATTTTATTTTGTTCTCTGTTTCTGTTATTAGTAAATCCCTTAAAAATTCCAGATTATTTTTAGTTTATATTTTATCTTTTAAAACATGATTTTATATTTCACCAATGCATTGTCATCAATTTGCGCCTTAAATATTATCAGCCTCGATTATTCATAACCACTACGCTTAAATTATTGTTAAAAAAAAACAAACGCTAAACATTGAAAAAATTCCGTCTGCGGTTGCGGCTCAAAAAGACATTTAAATGTCAATTATAATTATTCATGTATATTCTTGCTGCGTTGACCTTTTAATAACCTCAACAATAATGCCCAAAGACCAGCTAAATCAACCACAACAACAAAAAAACCCAATGGGCTTTTGTTAAAGCGAGCAATCGCCGCAAATTGGAAACCCTATCAAGATTAACAACAAATCATAAAAAAAATGTGAGATACCCAAAAAAATATTTACATATATATATATATATATATATATGTTAAAACCACAATCAATTGTTGGCAATAACCGCTGGCTGGCAAAAACATAAATGTAAAAATAAAAAAAAATAAAAAGAAATAAAAAAACATTCCCTAAAGAAAAAATGCCCCAAGAGCAGTGAAAAAAATGCTCCAAAAATTATGCAAATAAATAATACTTGATCCAATTAAAATAAAATGCCCACATAAAACTCACACACTCAAACAATACCACACAACAAAAACAACAACAACAACAACTAAAATATGCAGACTTATGTATATATAGCAGTCAATGCGCACGCAAACGCAAATATGAGCCAAAAAAAAGTATTTCCATAAATCTCCGAAAAAACGGCAAAAAATAAAATGCACATAAAAACCGAAAACAGCCAAATCAAACCAAACCAAACGAGACCACTTAATAAAGAAAGCACGAACAGAAAAATATTAAAGCAGCGTTTTAGGCGCAAAGCAGAGGCCAACTTGAAAAACTGACCAAATGTGGCAAACGCGAGAAAATATGCTAAGTAGCAGAGTAAGACAGAGCGAGAGTTAAGCGAAGGAAAGAGAGGGAAAGAGGACGACAGTAGTGAAGAGAGAGAGAGAGATGGCAAGTGTTTATTATGCAGTCACGTAGCTCTTAGGGCCAAAGCGGGCCATGTTGTATGTTGGGTTGTAGTGGGCCATAACTAACATTTGGGGTAGTCGTGTTGGTATGTAAGTGTATGTGTGTGTGTATGCATTTGAATTGATTAAAATTGTGTGACTCAGGTTAGTTACTCATAAATTATGATTAAATTTTGAAATGTGACATATTTCATGTGAACAATTTTGCGTTTTCATTATCATTTACAACTGGACTGGTGGCCATTGTTTGGTTATTTGTCAGGTGGTCAAATGTCAGAAAGATTAAATTTGTGCAACACGTACAGGACTGAGTGCCTTATCGGATAACACAAATAAAAAAAATTTACAACAAAAACTACCAACATATGCATGCAACATTTTTCAATGAAATGTTGGATTAAAAATTGAAAAAATAAAAAAAAATCAAAGCCTAATTCATTTTGGTTGCTTTAAATATTTTCCCCAAATAGATTTAAGTAGGTAGGTAGGTTAGGCTGGCTGACCCTCGGGGGGGTCTCACATAGACCATGTTGGTCCATAGTGGTACCAGAAAGGTTCTGGAGCTTCAGACCTGTATGTAGTTAGTCAAAAACGTTTTGCCAAATCTAAGTAAGTCGCTGCTTTTTTGTTCCGCGACTCTTTCCAAGGAAGGGAACGACGCGGATCCGAGGCAGCTGACCCGTGATCTGTAGAGAGCAGGGCAGTGGCACAGCAAATGCTCCAGGGTACCCTTGGCACTGTCTTCACCACATCTTGTGCATGCATCACTTGGTACCAAGCCAAGTTTGGCAGCGTGGGACGGTGTGAGACAGTGTCCCGTGAGTATCCCGGTCAATAGTTTGCAATCATCTCTTCGGAGTGATAGTACAAACTCTGTGTTGTTGACATTATGTTCGCGAAGCATGATTTTTGCTGTCCTGTGAGATGTAGATCTCTCCCACATGGACGCCGCTTCACGAATCATATTCTCTTCTATTTCCGTCTTGAGCGTGGAGAGGGGTGGATGGATGTCTGGCTCGCTAACCGTAGGCAGTCGTGCCCCGGCTTTGGCGAGCGCATCAGCCTTCTCATTTCCCTCGACTCCTTTGTGACCCGGTACCCAATAGATAGTGACCACTCTGTTGCGACAGAGTTCGTCCAATTTGGTTTTGCAGTTCCGTACGCATATCGAGTTTGACAATACCCCAGCTGCTGCTTTTATGGCTGCTTGGCTGTCGATATAGATGTTTATTCGAGAGTCTGGAGGGGTGCGACCCATTGCTAGTTGCGCCGCTCTTGTGGCAGCGTGTACCTCTGCTTGGAAGATGCTGCAGTAGTCCGGGAGCCGGAAAGACTGTTGAAGGTCAAGTTCCGGACAGAAAACTGCAGATCCCACTCCCTCTGTCATCTTGGATCCATCCGTGAACAGGTTATAGGATTGACGGCCGGGCTCGAGCCCCTGTCGCCACCCATCCGGTTCTAGGATCACGTGGGGTTTGAAGTTGAAATTGGCTTGAGGTACGGCGTAGTCTGAGCTTTCGCTCACCCCTGCGTGTAACCTGCTGTGGCCGTAATGTCGTAGCGTGAGCTGTCCAGTTACCTTAAGTCTAAGCGCCGCCTTTTTAGCGACGCTTTTCGCAGTCAGACCAATTGGATAAAATCCCAAGATTTTGTCCAGTGCCGCTGTCGGAGTGGTGCGCATTGCGCCTGTTATACACAACCCAGCGGCTCTCTGTACAGTCTCGAGTCTTTTGGCATAGGTCTTCTTATCCACCGCAGTCCACCATACTATGATCCCGTAGAGCATAATGGGTCTAATCACTGCAGTGTAAATCCAATGTGTGAGACGGGGGGATAAGCCCCAAGTCTTACCGAGCATTTTCCTGCAAGCGTATAAGGCGTTCAAGGCTTTCCTTTTCCTGTCTTCCACATTCAATTTCCACGACAGTTTATTATCCAAGATGACTCCTAGGTACTTAGTAGATGTTTTGGGGGTGAGTGTGGTGTTGTTCAGTTTGGGAGGAAGCCAGGTTGGGATCTTGTACTTTGTTGTAAAAAGAACTAAGTCCGTCTTGTCTGGGTTTGTTTCCAGTCCCACAGTCTTTGCCCAGTTGTTAATCACTTTCAGTGTCCTCTCGAGTACTTGGCTCATTGAGGTGAGACACCTGCCTGAGACGACAACGGCGAGGTCATCCGCATATGCGGTTAGCCTTGGCCCCCCGTCCCTCAACTTTAAAAGGATCTTGTTAACGACTAGATTCCATAGTAACGGAGAGAGCACACCCCCCTGGGGGGTGCCCCTGTTCGCCTTCCTCGTCATGGTTGTTGCGCCCCACTCCGCTACCACTGTACGGCAATTCAACAGATTACCAATCCAGTCCTGTATGGGTGGGTGCACCCCAATTGATGCAAGGCCTTCCAACAATGCCTCTGTGGAGACATTGTTGAAAGCCCCTGATATGTCGAGGAAGGCTCCCAGCGCGTATTCTCCGTAGTGAAAAGCTTTTTCTATCTGAAAAACCACCTGATGAAGTGCTGTCTCCGTTGACTTGCCTTTCATATAGGCGTGTTGGTTCGTTGATATCAGGCCAGGTGGAACCCTTTCCTTAATAAACGAGTCTAGCAGTCTTTCAAAGGTCTTCAGTATAAACGAGGTGAGGCTGATGGGCCGGTAGTCCTTCGGATACAAATGGCTGCTTTTACTTGATTTCGGCAAAAATACAACCCTTGATAATCGCCAGTCCATCGGTACATAGTTCAGTCTCAGACAGCTCCTGAAAACGTCCTTGAGCCACGGTATCAGAACAGCACTTCCCTTTTGCAGAAGCGCGGGAAAAATGCCGTCCGGACCCGGGGATTTGAAGGGATCGAAAGAGCCCAAAGCCCATCGAAGTCTGGATGTGGTGATTAGGCCCTCACAATTCCCTTGCTCTGTGCCGAGTGCAGTTGAGACCGAGTCGGGAACCTCTGAACAGCCAGGAAAGTGGGCTTCCATAAGTGCCTCAAGCGTCTCCTTGCCATCCTTGGTCCATTCTCCAGATTCTTTGCGGATGAGTGATGGTATAGGGGGGGATTTGGCGAGTATCTTCCGAAGTCTGGATGCCTCGGAGGTCTTGTCCATACTTCCACAGAAGTTCTGCCAGGAGCTTCTTTTGGCCCTCCGTATCTCTTGTTTGTAGGAGTGAAGTAGTGTCTTGTACTCTCTCCAACACTCCGCACAGTCGGCAAGTTTGGCCAGTTTGAAAAACTCTCTAAGTTCTCTTCTTTGCCTACCAATGTCCTTGCTCCACCAGGGCGGATAGGATTTTCGTCCTACCGGCCTTGAGGGCGGGCAGGATTCGTGGTAAGCAAGTAGGATCTTTGACGTTAGGAGTTTCGCCTTAGCCTCAACGTCCGACCTGGAGAGAGTCTGAGAGGCATTACTCAGATGAGTCTTTAACTGATTTGCATACAGATCCCAGTCCGTATTCCGGGGGTTCCTGAAGACCCTTACTGTACGCAACGGTTTAAAGTTGACCGTAAAGTGTATGTAGCTGTGATCAGAGAAGGAGGGTCTTTCCAGCACCCTCCAATCCGAGATCCAGGTATCTGCCCCGTAAGAAAAAGTAATGTCCAATACGTCTTCCGACGTCGGACCCTTGAAAGTTGGGATGTTCCCTCTATTAGCTATATCTACATTGTTTTGTAATATAAAGTTAAAGAGGGACTCACCCCGTTCGTTCGTGTCCTTGCTTCCCCACTGAGGGTGGTGCGAATTGGCATCCGCACCTACCACGGCGTCGAAACCTTGTCTGAGGACCTCTTCCGTCAGGTGCTGTAGTTCTGTGGGGGGTGCCTCGACGTCGTGGGCCATATAGCACGAGGCCACAAGTCTAAGCTTGTAGTCCCCTTCGATGGCGACCACCGTCAGGTCATCAGAACTGAAATTAGGTAGAAGATATGCGTTAATATCCTTCCTAACAAGGATGGCAGATCGAATCTTACCTACCGTTGTTGCATGGAAAAGATTATAGTTCGTGGACCCTAACCCTGAAACCTTATTTCCGGAGGAAAGCCAGGGTTCCTGGATTAGGGCCACGTCGTAGCTGCCCTCCTCTAGTGTGAGAAGGAGCTCAGCTGAAGCCACCTTACTGTGGTGGAGGTTGATTTGTAGGACCTTTCCCTTCAGAAGGTACAGTGCCATTCAGGGTTGGTGTGGCTGTCACCGCCGACACTCCACCCGTCTCAACCTCCGTCTCGTCAATCTTCCCGTCATCAAGCCGAAGCATGAAAGTAGCGTCGGTCATGGGTTCAAGCCCAAGATCCTTTTCAGCTTCACCTTGAGGTTGATTTGTAGGACCTTTCCCTTCAGAAGGTACAGTGCCCTTCAAGGTGGGTGTGGCTGTCACCGCCGACACTCCACCCGTCTCAACCTCCATCTCGTCAATCTTCCCGTCGTCTAGCCGAAGCATGATAGTAGCGTCGGTCATGGGTTCCGGCCCAAGATCCTTTTCTGCTTCACCTGGCTTCAGAGTGTTTTCATTCCCGTCTTTCGGATGACGTTTTTTGAGGCGCAGGTAAACACTACCCGTCCCCCAAGACATCTTTCCGAACCGTTGATACAACTTGTCCTCTGCCTCTTTGTTGATTTGGAGGATCAGATCAAGTGTACCGTCGGCGTTGGGTTTCCCCGCGTGGATCATCTTCCAGTCCGTCGTCGGGACATCGGGATTCTGCCGCTGGAAAAGCAGTAGGGCGTTTTCCGGTTTCACCGCGCTTGGTACACGTACCTTAGCCCGCGGTGGACCGGGAATATCGTCCCTATCCACTATAACCAGATTAGCGCCCGGCCACAGTCCTCGTAGTTTCGGGACCACCTCCTTCACCCATTTAAGCGTGAGGTCGTCATTGCACTTTAGAATCTTGACTCCCCTGTACCACCCCGCTCCTTCAAAGGAGGGCGAAGGTTTGTTAGGTTCGTCGATCGCCTGCGCAACAATGGCCTCGATAATTTTGCTGTCCACTAGCTTCCACTGTTCCGCCGTCATCTGGCCATTTTCGTGTCGTCGGTCAACGAGCGCCACGGTCAAGTGCCGTTTGGCTACTTCGCTGGTCGTCGCCACTCTTTTGGACGAGGTCGGCCGGTCAGATGGAGTAGCTGTGGTGTGAGTGCGAGGACGTTTGGCCGCGGGTTTTTCTCCCTCCGTGGACCTCTGTCTCTTCGCCTCCGTTCCCTTCATAGCCGTCGCTACGTTTTCTTCTATTTTGTTCACGAAGGTGGGATGCGTGGTCGCAAACCGTTCGTTTTGCGAGAAGTGCTCCCTGCCTTTCGTGACCGTCTCAGTTGCCCATCGTAGGTCCTCTCGCTCCGTGGGCGAAAGAGTGTCCTTCTTCTCCAGGCGCAACTTGATGCGTATTGCCGCTTTGTACTGGGCGAGCGCTTTCAGGCCCTCCTTATTGGGCTTCTTCCTTTGCTCGCTCCTACTAGTGGATGCGATGCTCGGGTCGAGAGCCTTCGGGGACTTCAGCAGCTCCTCCTCAGCTATCGTATTTGTGGTTGCCACGCTGCATACGCTGTCGAGGTCTGAGTCTGTGTCGACTGCAGTACCCCTAGTGACTAACCTAGCCTTCGTAAAATTTGCAGTCGCATGACGACTGCTAGAGCCTGCAACCACTCTAGCAGAGGTGTGACCGCTGGCGACACGCAGAGGGGAATCAAATTCCCCACCGTGCCCGCCGGTGGTAGCAGTCACTTCTTCCACCGACGTTTGGGTCAATATCCTGACCCGCTCTTTCCCCTTCTTCGACTCCAGACTGGTTTTTATTTCAGGGACTCCTCCCTTAGCGTTTTATGCCTACCCGCCAGGCACCACTTAGCGTGACTGAGGTAGGACTCCACAAGCCACCCCTCGGGCGGCATGTAAGCTGGACCTCAGGCATGACTTGTGGAGCCCCACCTCACTCTTAGCTAGACATCGCCGTGCTTTGCCAGTTTACCTGCGCATAGACACGGCGGTGCCCATTGCCCGGTCGGCACCCGCGAGGAGGGTTAAACTAAGTGGATTTTTGCCGACCTAGATTTAAGTATTTTATATATATTTTCATATATGATGTATGACATACATACAAACACAAAAAGACTATTGCCAAATGTTGGTCGTTTGTCAGGAGTTTTTATTATTTTTTTTTGTTGCTGATTTCCAGCACAAATGTCCAGCATATGAAATTAAGCAATACATCAAACTGACAGCGTAAAGAAATAATAAAAATCATGTGAAATATAAAGAAAGACGTACATAAAGGCAAAATGAAAAATAATCAATTGAAAGCGTAGAAGCAACAAACAGAAAGAAATAATATAAAACGTTACTAGTTTTGGCTGCAAGACAGATAGACAAATATTGTGCAGTGGAGCCCATGAAAAGTTGAGAGCAGCACATTGAAAATGAGCCAAAAAGTATGCTTTTTATTTGTTACTATTGTAAGACTGGTCCATGAAATGCCTTCAAGTGGGTGAAACAATTTTTATATATTTGAATATCAACATTGAATCAATGGGAAAAAATTCAAATTTGTCAAGGTTACAAAAAGCAATTTATATGTATTGGAAATATATATTATTTGCTTAAATTGTTGTCAGATATTTTGGCCAAGTTTTGGTGCATTTAAACATTAAAAGAAAAAATCTGACATTCGAAATTTCAATAGATTGCTTTATTCATGATTTGAATTATTAAATTCATC
Organism: Melieria omissa; assembly: GCA_963971225.1. Lineage (NCBI taxonomy): Eukaryota > Metazoa > Arthropoda > Insecta > Diptera > Ulidiidae > Melieria > Melieria omissa. The sequence goes on along the minus strand of OZ020268.1, from coordinate 77,281,860 downwards.
CTAAATGTATGCTAAAGTAAAGCAAATATATAATGTATCACTTTATTATTGCTACTGTCATTGTCATAGCATACTTTTAGGATGCATTTTTATTTGTAAAATTATTAGCAACGCAGTCACATTAAGTCAATTACTAAAGTTCTGAGCTTCCTTCCAATAAAGCTTACAACTATTAAACAAATTTTTAATAATAAATTTTTTTGTTAATTTAGCCACTTGACTTATTAAATTTATCCTAAATGTATGCTCAAGTAAAGCAAATATAAAATGTATGACTTTACTATTGCTACTTTCATTGTTGTAGCAAACTTTTAGGATGACTTGTTAATTATAAAATTATCAACGGCGCAGTCGTACTCAGTCAATTACTAAAGTTTTGATTTTCCTTCCAATAAAGCTGCCAACTATTAAAAAAAAAATTGTGTAGCATACTTTCAGGCTGATTTTTTAATTATAAAATTACTAACAACACAGTCCCATTGAGTCAATTACTCAAGTTCTAAGTTTCTTCCCAAAATAACCAATTTTTTTGTTCTAAAATCGCCACTTGATTTATTAAATTTATCCTAAATGTATGCTAAAGCAAAGCAAATATATAATGTTTAACTTTGTTATTTCTTTGTCATTGTCGTAGCATACTTTTGGGGTTACTTTTAATTATAAAATTATCAACAGTGCAGTCCCACTCAGTCAATTACTAAAGTTTTGAGTTTCTTTACAATAAAGCTGCCAACTAAGTATTAAAAAAAATTTAATAACCAATTTTTAATTTTATTATTTTTATGCAATTTTTCGTCTGTCACATTTTGGGCGCCATTTTGAATGTTACACTTTGGCCTTTTGTGTCAATATTGTCATCTGATTTAAGCGGCTTCGACGCATGCTTTCGCATTGTTAATAAATTGAGTGTATTTCAGTTGGCAGTATTGCTTTTGTTGTTGTTGTTGTTATTGTTGTTTTGCATTTTGTTTACAACAGCAGCAACATTGTCATCTACCACACTGCCCCACCTGCCATCATGTTGCCCAATCAGCAATGCCATCAACACCAAAACACCACAACACAATTCACCAGATTTTTTTAATACGGTTTTTATATATTTGTGTGTGTTTGTGTGTGTTTGTGCTTGTATGTATTTTGCATTTATTTATTGACATTGAGCGAACATACGAGCAGCCAAACTCAGCGAAAGAACAGTGTAGCGCCAAGTAGACTAAAATGGTGTGGAGTGCCAACAAAAACAACAACAACGGACGTGTAAATGTGCACATCAGCCACAATGGCGCTAAGCCAATAAATTAAATCAAACAACGGCGATAAACGCGTTCAGCGTTTTTTCTACTCGGGGTTTTGTTTTGGGTTCGTTCGCACTTCACATGTGAGTGCGCGTTTGTGTGTGTGAGTGTGTGCATGTGTCTGCATGCGGCAGCATTGTTGTAAATTCCATGGGGCAATATGGAAAAATCCCCAACGAAACAAACAACAACAGAAACAAAATCAAAATAGAACGAAGTGCCAATGTTGCCAACGTAGCGTTCACGCTCACGCTCACGTTCAGGTTAACGTTAACGTTTACGTTTGCGTTTTTTTTGCCGCTGCGTATAGGGCAAAGTTTGCATTGTTGCGTAAAATTTCAAAAGCATTTCATCCCACGATGCCAGTTTTCGCTGCAAAAATTCCACGTTTGCATTCTCAATCATCTGCCACACCCACCACTACAAGCAGCCACACCAGCTTCTGCCCACTTTGCCTCAGATCTTCATATCCTTTTCGGTACTATGCGAGTTTTGCGCACATTTGTCGGGTGTTGAGTTTGGGTTTGTGTTGGTGTTGGAGTGTTGGTTTTGTTGCGTTTCCTGTCGCTGTGGTTAGTGTTGTTGCTGCGATTTTCATTTGACTACATTTTTTGTGTTGTTGTTGTTGTGTTACTGCGCGATGCTATCGCGCATATTTTCATGTGTTGAGATGAAAAAATGTTTTTGTTTTTTTGTTGTAATTTTTGACACTTTAATGCAATGTTTGACACATGCGAAATTAATGGCAAATTGTTTGCAATTATTTGCAATGCTGCGTCGTCATGTCGTCAAGCTGTTTCGGTCCACATGCCAGATGAGCAACAACAAACGAACACAAAAGTTGGCAGCTACAATTGAGAGCCGAAGTTGTGTTAAGCAAAGTTGTATGAAATATTCGATGGATGGGGGAAATTAATCACTTTAATAGGAATAAAGCTGTCAACAATTAATCTGCACATCAGTGATTTCGATCAGCAAAGCTCAATGATGGAAGTGACGGTTTATATGTCAGTTATGACAATCAACGGTTGAAGCAAGAAAGTTGCTTTTCACTGTTGTGCTTTTAGTGGAAAGTATCAAATATTTGAGAGTATAATATATAGTTACGGATCTCCTACAGATTTCTAACCCAACTAAAAAGAATCGTTGAAACAAGCACAGTCACCTTGGTCCTTAATGGGTTAATGTCTAATTCAGTATTTGTGTGTAATTGGGTCATTTTTGTATTTATCCTGAGGTCCTTTGCGCTAGTCAACGCAGTCCACATGTTTGGGTCCTTTCTTCACCTTATGCACTTATTTTATGTTCTATCTATATATCCAGAGATCTTCTAATAACTGAATTTTGCCATTTGATTTGGTATATATTGTTTGGTATATATTGATTTATCTTTTTTATGAAGACTTGGCCCAACACATCTAACCTCCGACACGCTAAAACTGAGCTCTTGTTGAAGTTCTGCTCCATTACACCTTTCTTATTCTAGCTGTTGTTTTCCTTCTTTCCTTTCTATCTTCCTTACTTTTTTTCATTTTATCTTAGTTTCTTTCCTGTTTTTGTTTTTCTCCTTTTATCCTTTCTTCTTTCGTTCTTTTTTCCTTCCTAACTGTTTCTTTCCCCCTTTCCTCATTCCTTTCTACCTGTCGACCTTCCTTTTTGGGTATATCCTTACTTCCTTCGTTTTTTCCTTTTTTCTTCCGTTTTATTACCTTTTTACCTTTTTTCTTTCTTTCCATTCTCGTTTCCTTCTTTCGTTCTTTTCTTCCCTCCTTTTTTCCTATTTTTCTGTTTTGCTTTCTACGTTCCGATCTTCTTTTCTTATTTCTTCCCTTCTGCTTTCCTGCCTTTTTTTTGCTTTCTACATTCCGATTTACCTTTTTTCTTCTTTCCTTCTTTCCCTCTTCTCTTATTTCTGTTTCTATCCATCGTGCTTTTCTACCTTCTTTTTTTTCTATCTTCCTTCTTGCCTTTCCTCTTGTCTTTTTATTTTCCTTCCTTCCTTTCTACCGTTTTTCCTTTATTTCTTCTTTCCTTCCTTATATCTTAGCTTCCTACCTACTTTTACTCCTAACTTCTTTTTTTTCTACCTTCCATCTTTTCCTCCCTTCCTTCTTTATTTACTTTCCTTTATTCTTCATGATATCCTACCTCCCTTCCAGGTTTTCTTCCTTCCTACCTTCCTTCCTATCTTTCTGCCCACATTCTTACCTTTCTTCCCACCTACCTGCATGCCTTCCTTCCTACCTTCGTTCCTATCTTCCTTCTTCTACCTTCTACTTACCTTCCTTCCTACCTTCCTACTTACCTTCCTTCCTAATTTCCTTCCTACCTTCCATCATTCCTATTTTACTTCCTACCTTCCTTCCTACCTTCCTTTCTATCTTCCTTCCTATCTTCCCACCTTTCTTCCTACCTTCCTACCTTCCTTTCTACCTTACTACCTTCCTTCCTACCTTCCTTCCTACGTTCCTTCCTCCCGTCCTTCCTACTTTCCTTCCTACTTTCCTTCCTACCTTCCTTCCTACCTTCCTTCCTACCTTTCTTCCTACCTTCCTACCTTCCATCATTCCTATTTTACTTCCTACCTTCTTACCTTACTTCCTACCTTCCTTCCTACCTTCCTTCCTACCTTCCTTCCTACCTTCCTTCCTACCTTCGTTCCTACCTTCCTTCCTACCTTCCTTCCTACCTTCCTTCCTACCTTCCTTCCTACCTTCCTTCCTACCTTCCTTCCTACCTTCCTTCTTACCTTCCTTCCTACCTTCCTTCCTTCCTACCTTCCTTCCTACCTTCCTTCCTACCTTCCTTCCTACCTTCCTTCCTACCTTCCTTCCTACCTTCCTTCCTATCTTCCCACCTTCCTTCCTACCTTCCTTTTTACCTTACTACTTTCCATCCTCCCTTCCTACCTCCTTACTTGATTATCTTCCTACCTGCTTTTTCCTTTCTTTATTCCTTCCTTCTTGCCTTCCTGCCTCCCTCTCTTTCTACATTCATGTCTTGCTTCCTTCTTATCCTTCTTCTTTCCGTCTTTCTATATTGCCTTCCTACCTACTTTTGTTCCTATCTTCTTTCCTTTCTGCCTTGCTTCTTTTCTTCTTTCCGTTTTTATTATCCTCTTATACTTTTTCCTCCTACCTTTCTTCCTTCTTACCTTCTTAGCTGATTTTTTCCTTTCTTCTTTCCTAAGTAAATGTAAGAACTCCTTCTTTCTAGCCTTCCTATCTACCTTAGTTTCTTTCTTCATTCCTTTCTTTCTTCTTACTTCATTTCGTTCATCTTTCCTTCCTTCTGTCCTGCTGTCTCAGCTGTCTCCCAAGTGGAAGTAGAGTTTTTCACGTACACGCTCTCCAAACTTCATCTTACTTAACCTAACGCTGTACTAAATTCTGATTATATATTGAAACGAAGAGGCACTCTGTGCTGTGTATGAACGCTTTTCCAAGCATACTTTTAGGCATGCACTTTGAAGTACGGTAAATTTGGTATAATTCGCTTGGTATAGTCCGATATGGCAAGGATGGTTCTCGAAGGAATGGGCTGTGCGAGAATGGTCGAGCGCTTTCCAATTGGAAGTTGCAAGAAACTTCGGCGCGATAAGAAAACTGGTATAAAAGCAGCCGTGTGCAGCGCAATGGGTCGAGTCTGTGTTGAGCAAGCAATGGGGAAACATGCAATAGTAGTAGTGTAAAGTAGAACAAGTGTAAATTTGTAAATAAGGTGATGGTTAGTTACTGCGTTTGCGCGGAATAATTGAAGTTGTTTTATTTTCAAACACAATCAAAACGAACCTTGGGAAACTTGTGATTTTCGTAACAATATGTTCAAATAAGTTTATATATATTCAGATTGGCTTCTCCAATCAACTTTGGTTTTGGTTAGTAAAAACTCAAAAGTTTATAACATTTCAACTTCTTTTATATGAGAGGCGCTCCCTGGTGGTGAATTTTGGAAATATAATTAATTTCGTATTTTTGACAATAAATAATTGTCCAATGTCGAATGAATCTTTAAAATCGGTTAAATAGTTTTTTAGGTACGATACTTTCTAACTTACTCAATTTTTATTAAATAAATTATCCGAAAAATTCTTGTTTTGTATGGCAATCCCCTTTTGGGGAGATGAAAGAAAAACGGGAGATAGATAGTAAAATTGTTGAAAGAAATATTGAAAAGAAAATATATACAATATAATATATAAATATATAGACGAGGGTCTGTCTTACATTTGACTCCTCTTGGAGCAACCTAAAAGCAACGGGAGGCCGAGTTATAAATATAGTATTGTCTCATAGAAAATTACGTGATTTGTTTGGCAAACGCCTAATGAGTTGAGAGAGTAGATATATTTGAAAGAAACAATTCAAATGGAAAATAAAGGTGGGTTGATCTTAGATTTCACTAGAATGTAGACAACTTGGAAATAGTTGGAGCAAATTTTATAAAAAGCAACATTTTGTATAGAAGGTTCATTATTTGGAAATACGTGGTAAGTGCGTTCGATAGAAATGTTAACAGAAATTTCTCAGGGCCGACTTGAATAAATAACACAATACTGTAGAAGATCTTTGCGACTGAAACTTCATATTATAATGTTTTCTTTGCAGCTCTGAGTGTTCTGTTATAGTAAACCTGCTGTTGGCCAATGAAACTTATGCTTCGACTCATTGTCTGTAGCTGTTTTGCCAACATGTTACCTCCTCAGTAGGATTGCACCCAAAGTTCTTGTAACCTGTTATTACTGCAATTATTCGTCTTTAAATTGAGAAATCATCTAAGCATTCAAGAAATCCATGTCTTCCCTCTGCATGAATTATAAATGGCCATATTCTTCCATTTTGACGAATCGTTAACCAAAACTTTTCGTCATCAAACTGCTTTATCCCTTAGTCCCTACTTTTTATTCTCTTCCTATCAATAAACTCTAACTACTTTAATCATTTTACTAATAGAATTCATTACGTAATTGATTCACTTAATATTGATTCAGTTTCGTTGTGGGCGCTTTGCATATAAATTGACATTATAATGTTGGAGTTTTAATTGTTGGCAAGGAAAATTAATTGTACGTCTCTTTGACTTTATTCAATAATAATCCAGCAAACGAGTAAAGCGAGCGCATTGTTGGTCAATGTAATAAATAAATAATGTAATAAATATACAATGTAATAAATATATGTACCAAAATCGATAGCTAAATAGCCATCAATCATAAGCATTGCAAGAATTAAAAACGTCGCCACGAACAGCATTGAAACTAACATCAGCAATGAACGATGACCCACCTTTATTTACTTAGGAATTTGTAATATGTAGAGAATGTTTTTCCTGTTTTTCGTATACCAGACAACGTCGAATGGAAGTGAGAACTAAGTTTTTATATTAGAGTGCGCCTAAATGTATGCTAAACGTTGTAATAGTTATGGAAAAGTTAAGTGACGAGATATTTTCGATGAAGGTTTTTTAATTTTAGGTGACCCACATTTAGGCTAATTTGCTTCATTATTTATGTTGAATGAATTTTGTTATATTTTTATTTAACTTTTAAATTCAAAGCAATCAGATCAAATTATTGTAAATATGTATTTCTATAAAATTTTTATTTACTATTAATTTCTTCTGTAGACAAATGCATAAATTTACATACAAACAAACATTTCATTTATTTCTACTTTGTTCTACTGTCAGAAAACAATTTAAATTTATCTACAAACATATTTCTATATATCTGCATAGATATAACTGCATATAGATAAATTTCCATTGCAATTCTATTGTCATATTTTACAGTTTTTGATTGCATAATTTGTGGCGTTTTATTGGCATATTTATTGGCGCATCGTGTGTCTGAATCTAATTCAATATTTGTTGTGTGTGTGTATTGGACTTGTTTGCATTTGACAAATGAAATTGAAATTTTATTCATTGCCATTGTGAGCTGACAAAAAGCAATATTGACAAGTGTGCGTGTATGTGTGTGTGTGTTTTGTTTTAGAATATTGTTTTTGTCACTAGTATTAGCGTTGTGCATTCTGCATTCATTGGCTGACACTTTGTTGGTTGTTGAGTAGGTGAATTAAATGAATAAAAAATAATGAAATATTCATTATCAATTTTTTTGTGTACACTAACTTGCAACAATGTTGAATCGAATGCATTTTTATTAGCATTAAAATTCATTTGTTTTAGACTTGCAACAATGTCGAATGCATTAGATTTAGATTTTTGAAATTACAAGGACATGTTTATTTCAAAAATTATTTAAAAAATTGAGCGCATTGTAGAATAATAAAATGGGTATCAAATGAAAGAGAAAAATTCTTAGAATCTTAGAAAATTTTATGTTTTGGTGCAAAAGTACGAAGAGGTATTGAGAATGTTCTTTTAAAAATTTATCCTTGAATACATTTGGAAATTTTTAGTCTTTTTTTTTTGAAAAAAATGTATCTTAAGGACTTATACGTACACTACTACATCCTTGAAATTCGTCCTTCTAATTTTATTAATTTAGGATAAAAAATTTAATACTTCACTTTACTAAGTAAGTAAGTAATGAAGTAAGTAAGTAAGTAAGAGAAAGTAAGTAAGTAAGTAAGTAAGAGAAAGAAACTCAAAGTAAGTAAGTAAGTAGGTAGTAAGTAAGTAAGTAAGTAAGAGAAAGTAACTTAAAGTAAGTTAGTAAGTAAGTAGGTAGTAAGTAAGTAAGTAAGTAAGCAAGTAAGTAAGAGAAAGAAACTTAAAGTATGTAAGTAAGTAGGTAGTAAGTAAGTAAGTAAGTAAGTAAGTAAGTAAGTAAGTAAGTAAGTAAGTGAGTAAGTAAGAGAAAGTAACTTAAAGTTGGTAAGTAAGTAGGTAGTAAGTAAGTAAGTAACTAAGAGAAAGTAACTTAAAGTAAGTAAGTAAGTAAGTAAGTAAGTAGGTAGTAAGTAAGTAAGAAAATAAGTAAGTAAGTAAGTAAGTAAGTAAGAGAAAGTAACTTAAAGTAACTAAGTAAGTAAGTAAGAGAAAGTAATTTAAAGTAAGTAATTAAGTAAGTAAGTAAATAAGTAAGTAAAGAAGTAAGTAAGTAAGTAAGTAAGTAAGTAAATAAGTAAGTAATTAATTAAGTAAGTAAGTAAGTAAGTAAGTAAGTAAGTAAGCAAGTAAGTAAGTAAATAAGTAAGTAAGTAAGTATGAGAAAGTAACTAAAACTAAATGAGAAGGTAAGTAAGTAATTAAATAAATAAGTACGTAAGCAAATAAGTAAGTAAGTAATTGAGTAAGTAAATAAGTAAGTAAAGTTTAGTAAGTAAGCAATTAAGTGAAAAACATCATTGGTGTAAATTGATTGAGCTTCGTTTCATGAAGTTCAGTCAGTTTCGTCAAGCATTACATACGTTTTTATGTCTATTCCGTGCAAAAAATTTATAGAAAAAATTTAAAACCAGTTATGTGACTCCTCCGTTATCGTTGACATCGTAGTAGCAGTTGGGGTAAATGTTTTATTAATATTTTTTAATATATGATTTTGACACCACAAAGGTTGTCTGAAAAGTTTCCGATCTCAGCCTCAAAAGGTATCGATTCTATTTGTATGTCGATTCCGTACGATAGTTTAAAGCCTATGTAACTGTAAAAACAGTTATGTAACTGTAGAAACAGTTATGTAACTGTAGAAACAGTAATGTAACTGTTGAAACTGTTATGTGACTCGGAGTTTCGTAATCGGAGTAGATGTTTTATTAAAATGTTTTCTTTCTTATTTGATTTTGACACCACAAAGGTTGTCTGAAAAGTTTCTGATCTTAACCTCAAAAGGTAGCGAGTCTATTTTTATGTCGATTCCGTACAACAATTTAAAGCCTAAGTGACCGTGAATTAAGTTATGTGACTCAGAGTTGCGAAGTTTTTTACTGATAAGGAAGCCTTCGCACTAAATGTGTTATTAATATTTTCGTTTAATATTTGATTTTGACACTAAAAAGGTTGTCTGAAAAGTTTCCGATCTTAACCTCAAAAGGCAGAAAATCTGTTGGCGCCTCTTTTGTAAAGTAATCACAAAAATGTCAGCCATTTTGAATGCTTGTTTGATTGTTGTTTGAGAATGACTTCGTTGGGGTCTCTTTCCTGATTGGTCAATCAATGATTGACCTGTCAGTCAAGGCCAATAGTGACATCAGCTGTTTCATATGGGAGTGTCCATGGCTTCCCTCTTCCATCAAGGATTGCATAGTTGGTTGCCTTTTTCTATTCTTCTGGTAATACAAGGAGTCACTGCTGGCCCATCTGAGCATCATAAGCTAACCTAGGCACGTTAGACCAAAAACTTATTCGAATGAAAATTTCCAATCTCTGTAAGTGGCATAAATCAGAGCTAAAAGAAATCTTTAGACTTACAGGAGATTATGAGTAAAAATTCAAATAAAAAATTAAAAAAATTATATCTTGTTTGATATAAAACTTTTTAGACCAACTCTTGTATATAAAAAATATACTTGAACTACAAGCTCTTTCAGCTTCTGATGTTTCAACAATTTCGAACATAACTGCCAAACGGTTTGATATCAACTAATTATGTTAATTGTGATTGATCAATCATTAAAAAAATGTTAAAACTGTGTTTGTAAATTTGAAATAAAATAAAAATATATTTTTGAAATTCTCTGCAAATTACAGAACATACAATTACAGAACAATCAATGAACTTTACAAATTCAAATCAACCAAAAGACAAGAAAATAAAACACACCATTTCAGTTTTCACTATAAAAGTGTTCACGTTTGCTATAAATTTCTTTATCTTTCAACCTCAATTCTTCAGCTTTTCACTGCAAATATGCTTTGTGTCAATTACAAGAAATACACTTTCTTGTAACAATAAACAAAAGCTACTATTGGAACATTGAAATGACAATGAAATTAACAATCCAGACGCCTTGAAGGCCAATGAGAATGTTGCCACTTTGCTGCGTTCTCATCACTTAAGACTGAACAAAGTGGTTGGACCAAAAAAAGGGGAAAGTTAAAAGTCCAAACCGAAGACAAAACTGCAACTGCAGTTATAAATGCAACGCTTTCACGCATTGTATGCGAAAGTGGCTCATAATTGTTGCAACATTTAAAACTTTAAAAATTGCAACATTTATTTCAACTGCAATAATTAAAACTGAAAATATTGTTGCAGTTGCAGAATGATTCGCATGCAAAATTCAATTGAATTTTTCCATGTGAATGTCATTTAAAAGAAATTTTTTTTAATAAAAATATTATTACAATGAAAACATGACAACAGCAACATAAAAAAACGGAGCAAACAAAAGAAATGTGCAATTTAAAGCGAGTTATGAGCGTGTTGGTTAATTACAGCCGAGCGGGTTAATCATATTTGTGGGCGCGAGGGCAACGAATGGGTGGAAGAGAGGCGTGAGAGAAAGCAGAGAAACGGAGACATTGTAGAGTTGTGATAAATGAAGGCAATTAGCGAATGAATGCAGCAAAGAAAAGGCAAAGGATATGGCTGGTTGTTATTGTTGATATGTTTTTGTTGTATTAAGAAAAACAACAACAAAAACAAAAAACAAACGTTTACAGTGGCACAGCAATACCTACAAACAACTGAGCTGTAATTAATGAAACAAAAGGTAATTTAACGCACAACAACAACGCCTATAAATATGCTTTAATTTATGAAATGTTTGCAAATGTATGATTTGTGCAAAGAATGACAATATGAATGAGTTTTATTTTATGAATAATTAGGAGAGAAATGGAAAAGAGTGTAGGAAGGAGAGGAAGAGTGAGGAGGAGGGTAGGAAGTATGTGGAAAAGGCCCGTTTGAAGTTTTAGTTGGACTGTAGAGCTCAAGTTTTGGTTTGCTACTCATGTTTTCATAATGAACGGTACTAGTGGCGCATAGAAGATTTCATTTTGGGGGAGAGGGGGGGTTTGCCTTAAACTTTTGAGCTCTATTCCATTTGAAACCATATTTTGTACCAGCAGTTTTTGTTTATGGGCAAAGGGTTGGAACCCCCAAAACCCTCCCTATGTGCGCCATGGGACGATATTGAATATTATTATTGTTATACATATTGTTACGAAAATTATTTCTTAGTTCGTATCTCTGGATTGTGCTTGAAAAATAAAACCGCTTCAATTACTCAACGCAGATCGCATTCCAAAACCAGCAATCATTTTATTTACAAATTTACACTCTGCTACTACTTATTGGACTACTACTACTTATTAGAGTTGCATGTTTCCCCTTTACTTTCTCAAATAAGACTCGTCCTCTGCACTGCAACCGGCTGCCTTTTATACTTGTCTGCTTATTGCGCCGATTGTTCTTGCATATTGCAGTTGGACTATCTCTCGATCGTTCTCGCACATCCCATTACCATCGCGAGCCATCCTTGCCATATCGAAATTATAGCAAGTCGGCCATATTCTAAAGTGCGTGCCTAAAAGTATGCCCGTAAAAGCATTCACGCATATCACAGCGACAGAGTGTCTCATCGTTACAAGATATGGTTAGGAGTGTCCATGGACACAGGAACGTGAACATTGATGTTCTTTTTATCCCCACTGATACAAAAGGAGACTGGGTTGCCACTACTTGGCATTGGGTAATTCAGGGATCTTTAGCCTGTTCATTACTTTTGTAGATATCCAACTCGAGTTCTTTTAGCTCATTCCCTACTTGAGTCATTTTGTCAAAGCACATTAGGGCTGAAGTGTTAAAAATCCGGGCATTCACTCATACACTCATACAGAGATGATCAGTCTTATGTTCCTCTAGGAACTGTGGTAGAGGTACGAGGCCGTTCCAAGACCCTTATTCGGTTGAGGTATTTGTAAAACGGTATAAATCCTGTGACGAGCCCCTTCAATGGTTCTCAAATCACATTTGTTGTTGTTGCTATTGGTTTGAGGCAATCCATAAGCATCTTAAACATCTTTGACTGCCTTCACGCCTGTACCACATGTCAGTAGTTATTGTGTTTCTGTTTCAACAAGGAAGCATTTTTATTGAAGACTACAATAGGACGAGGACAACAGTTTAAGTTTTCAACAGAGTGAATACAGAAGGAAACATAGTTTGATAAGCGGAAAAACCCTGAGACGAGCTCCTCAATAATTCTCAAATCCAGTTTGGCCAATCTCAACACAGGTTCTGCACAGGTCCGGTTGGTTGGAGACGCTTCAATAAGCATCTTTAAAATCGTTGAGTGCCTTCATGGCTGTTCTACATGCCAGTAGTTGTTGTGTTTCTGTGTCAACAAGGAAGAATTTTTGTTGAAGACAACAATAGAAAAATGACAACAGTTTGAGCGCTGTTAAGGAAAACAAAAAACATGTATAATGTTGACTGGAAAATAAGTATTCAACAGAGTGACTACGGAAGGAAACATAGTGGGTTATTGGATGAAAGCAGTGAGTGAGCACTTCAGCCTCAATGAATTAGCGTTCAGTGGGCTTGATTTTCTTACCAGAGGCTCTAGGTTCGATTCGCAGTTCAGGCTGGTTGAATACTCGTCTACTTCTATTACTTCTATTGACTCAAAAAGTAGATGAGAGTTATGAAAAACTTTCAAGTAAGAGAGTAGAACTGGTCAATGTTGCTTACATTTTATATTAAACTTCTTCTCTAAGTGTCTCTCATACAAAGGCACTCAACTCAACCCAAGCCAACCCAATTAGCTGTTCATTTTAATGTAGTCATTTCACTTCATTTTGCCATACATTTGCTTAGTTTTTCTACACTTATATGCAATGCGAGCCAGCGCAGTCAGCCGTTTATCTGTCCAAGTGTTTGTCTCTCTAGGTGCTCATAATTTCTCAGTTGTCCTTCGCTCTTCAGTTTAACCTCATTGTATGCGGCCACAGCCACATGGAAACACACGGCGGCCGGCGTCGTCCAGCAATGAACGCCATTCAAAGTAAGCTGCCAAACAAAACAACAACAACCCACTATGACTAACAAAAATACACACAACACACATACATACATACATACATACATGTGTGCTTGTGCTAGAAATATGCTCGACGTTGAGACAAACCCATAAAAATGTCACATTCATCATGGCAGCAAGTTGGCTCATTCGCTCAACAGTCCTTTTCAAACGCTTCGCGCATCGCGCTTTGCTTTTCAACATTTCGTTTCGTTTATTTTCATTTCATTTTCATAGTTTCCGTGCTTTTGCTTTGCATATTTATTTTGTTGGTGTGTGCTTTATTTTGTTTTTGTAATTTTCCATTTTAATTTTAATTTTTTTTTTGGTCGCGCGCACCATTCAACAGCGCCTCAACCAACGACAACAACAACAACCACAGTCGCATTGTTTTTGTTGGCACTGACTGGCGACTGTTTGCGTTGTTGACGACATTTGCCGCTTTTGGCCCAGACTCTTGGCCTTTGCCTGACACCGCCGCAAAGTAGTGTGGCATACAAAAAAAAATAAACCCAGCAACAACAGGCGACGGCCAGCAAAAATGCGCGACATAAAAATAAAAATAGCGCAAATTTTATGCGTTCATGTTTTTAAAGCTTATTCGCGGTCGTATGGAAAATAAATTCATGCCAGCCAAGCAAATGTAATGGTGTCTGCCTTTTTGCTTCAATGTTTAACTATGTGTATGTGTGTGTGTGTTTGGGGGGTTGAGGGTAGGAGGCTTGAATGTTTTTGTGTTTGGGTGTTTAAATGTTGCTGTGTAGGTGGCTGGATGGTTGACTGGCTAGTTGGTCGTTTCGTGAAGGCCAAAGTGCACCAATGTTCTGTGCACCAATGTGGTTCTGTGTGTGTGTGTGTGTGTGTGTGTGTGTATGCGTTGGCTTTGAGAATTTATACACAAAATTCGGATTTTTTCAATTACGCAAATGCACAAATCATGAAAAAAGTGGCCTTTTAAAGCCGTAAAGTATGCAAAATAAACAATCGAAGTGCTTGCTGCAAAATTTGTCGAAGCTTTCAAGTGACAATTGCTTGGTCAGTGTTTGCAATACGTTTGGCCATAAATCAATTGTGTCGAGAGGGCAATTCAAATTAATGCTGTCAATGGGGAATTTTAGTTTTTTTGTTTTTTGTTTGTTGATTTTCTAAGAATTTTTGTTCACACAAAGCAATTTGTTTCTATGGTAAAAACAAATGCATTATTTATAGATGGCTTTAGAAATTTGAATCATGCATTGTATAAGTGAAATCGACTTATGCTTGATGGCATTAGAATGATAAGATTCCGTACTTAAGAAACTTTTCAGACAGTTTGGTGAGTGCTTGACTCAGTTTTATTTGATGACTTGTGTTGAAAACTAGATCAAAGAACAGTAGATGGTATTAACACGCATCCGTCGTTTGTGTCAATTTGACACAATTTCCGAATTCAAACTGTCATTGCGCCTTTATTTTTTCACGAAATCGAATGAGATTTTGGCTCACTGGCAAAACACAAACAAAAATAAACTTCCCCTCCCTTTTCCTTTTTAACTACTACTTTGCATTGATATTTTTTGATGTTTGTTTTTGATGATTTGACAAACGACTCTTTCGTAACTTTTTGTTAACGACGGATGCGTGTTAAAAAGTTCCAATATGGAACTAAAGAAACTTTCCAGACAGTTTTAGAATTGTTTGATTCAGTTTCGTTTGATTTTTTGTGATAAAAATTGGATCACTTTCGAGAAGAAGAACGAAAGTGATCGTGATTGAACGATAGATTGCATAAAAAAGTTGAGACATCGTACTAAAGAAACTTTTCAGACAATTTTTTGATTGTTTGATTCAGTTTTGTTTGACGACTTTGGATACAAAGTGGATTATGTACGACAGTATCAAGCAAAAACAGTTGTGGGAGAACGGTAGATAGCATTAAAAAATCAAGATATTGCACTAAAGATCTATGATTGACTCAATTTTGTTTGATGACTTGTGTTGAAAAGTGTATCAAAGAGCGGTAGATGGTATTAAAAAGTTAAAATCTCAAAGTAAAGAAACTTTTCAGACAATTTTTTGATTGCTTGACTAGGTTTCGTTTGATGTTTTGTGATAAAAATTGGATCACTTTCGAGAAAGTCAAACGAAAGCGTCATCAAAAAGTTAAGAAATCGTATAAAGAAACTTTTCAGATAACTTTATGATTGTTTAACTCAGTTTTGTTTGATGACTTCTGATGAAAAGTGGATCACTTACGACAATATCAAGCAAACAGTCTTGGGTCAACGGTAGATGGTTTAAAAAAGTTAAGATTTTAAAGAAACTTCTGATACAGATTTATGAGTGATTGATGCAGTTTTGTTTCATTCCTTGTGATGAAAAGTGGATCAGTAACAAGAAGGTCAAACGAAACCGATCGCTGAATGGTAGCTGACATCAGAAAAGTAAGTTTTCGTACTAAAGAAACTCTTAAGACAACTTTATGATTGTTTGACTACGTTTTCTTGATGACTTGTGATGAAAAATTGTTCAAAAACGGTTTTGGTCGAACGGTAGATGGCATTTAAAAGTCAAGTTGATGTACAAAAGAAACTTTTCAGACAACTTCATGATTATTTGACTTAGTTTTGTTTGATTCCTTGTATTGAAAAGTAGATCACCTACAAGAAGGTCAAACGAAAACGATCGCTGAAACATCAGAAAGTTTCGATTTCGTACTAAAGAAATTTTTCAGACAACTTTATGATTGTTTGACTCACTTTTACTTGATGACATGATAAAAAGTGATCGAATCGCGGTGAGCTGGCACGAAAATAGGCCAAATCATGATTGATGGTTATGAAGGTTTTGCTGTGTTTGGTGGGATTAGCAGCTAATCATCTACTACGACCTACTTCCCCACCGTTAAAGTCATAATTCGAACATTTATTGTTAACAATTAGACCAACTGAAGAAAGCAATTGCCCAGCCATTTCTGGGCTTTGGCCTTTTAGAAGAGAAAGTGTGTTCCATCAGAACAACTATAGGCCATAGTCAATATTGATGACTTGCCAGAAGCTCTGAGATCTTGGTTCGAAGGTTCTCAAGCATCCAACTTATAGTCTGGTCCTGGCACCAAGTAATTACTACCCGTTTCTGTCTATAGCGAATGATTTTGCTGGCGAAAAAGTTGTTTCAAGAGAAGCTTGTGAAAACTGACTGTCCGAATTGTGTACCAAGAGAGATGAGGGTTTCTATGAGAGAAACATTGAAATTATCTTAAAAATGGCAACAAGTTATCGAACAAAGCTTTTCATATTTGACGTAAATCGTATCATTCTAACTATGGTAAAACTATACAAATTCGGTTATTCTTAGTGATGTAAAAAAGTAAAAAAAGCTGCATACTTTTAGGCTCAATTTGGTTTTCTAGATTATCGTTTTGTCCCACCAAAGCAAAAGAATTGTGTACATATTGCCTCACCAACCCATCTCTGCCCCACGGCCATCCTGCGTCCATTCGCATGTGTCAAATATCAGTGCAATATATATGTGCGTGCAGGTATATTCGTGTAACGGTATCAGTGCCTGTGGTGAGGATAACGTAAGCGTATATTTCACACGTGTCCCTTGGCGCAGAGTCACGCAGTCATGTCCAACAAAAAAGGTACAATAAAAAATATAAGCAACACAATACAGCAAACAAAATACAACAACATCTACTGACAATGTTGCAATAATGTGCGTGTGTACGTTAACTTTTGGACAGTAAGTAAAAATAGTTGCCAAACGCCTCGTCCCATCAACTGTGCGCCAGTTTTCCAATACAAAGCAGAATATTTTAACATTTTTACATACAGCAACCAGCGTAGTGTCCACTGTCTCTCGCTCTGGAGTAGTCGCGTTTTTTTTTTGTGTGGTTTCACACACACAAAAACACCACATTGCTTTGCAGCATTAGAGACTTTACGGCGGCGCATACAAAGCATTTCCCCAGACCCTCACCGAGCAGTGTTCAGAGTGGCAGAATATTGACTTTTGCCAAAGTTGTCAGTTGCGTACGCCTAATCCCCCCATACACTCACTCACACACACTCTTCCTTCTCCTGGCCTCTTCTCACCCAGTGTCGTATGTGTGTGTTTTCGCATTGCGTGCGCTGACCCCATTCCCCGTTCACAGCTCGGTTGGCATTCTGGTCGCTGTCGCTATTGCTGTCGCTGTTGCTGTTGCTGTTGCTGTTGCTTTCGTCATCAGCGACAGCAACATTGTTGGCAAAAGTCATAATCATAAAATCGCTTTATTACTGGCAAAATTTCATTACGACTATACGGATTTGAGTGTAATTTCCAACAGAAGCGAGGCGTCCCAGGAAGTGTCACAGTGTGTGTGTGTGTGTCTACTTTTAGGCGCGCACTTGAATATTTGTGTAAATAGTTGTGGTTTGCGCAGCTTTTGGCAGGTAAATTAGTTGAAGCAGCCGCAGCTGAAACGGCTCACAGCACAATTTGACA
Organism: Melieria omissa; assembly: GCA_963971225.1. Taxonomy (NCBI): domain Eukaryota; kingdom Metazoa; phylum Arthropoda; class Insecta; order Diptera; family Ulidiidae; genus Melieria; species Melieria omissa. Next base: position 77,264,165 of record OZ020268.1, on the reverse strand, counting down.
AACGTTTGAAAGACATTTAGAGTGCAAGGGAGTGCAGTGAGGCGTTGAGTTGGTGAGGCAGTGAAAAGGCAGCACTTAAGCAGCGGATTAGTGTAGCAAAGCGGCAAAAGAAACACCGCCATGTTTGATAAAGTTGTTAATGTCAGCAAAGACTTAGCAGTGGCGCACTTTTGAAGCCTGTTGAAGGTGTCCGCTGAAAGGATGCGCGCACTGAAGCAGCCGTTGAAAGGACGCGCTTTGTGCTTTGTGTGAGTTCAGAAAAGTCATAAAAGTAATTTGCCTTGTGCCTACATTTTCTTTGCTTTTTGCTAGTTATATTTTTGTAAGCCTCCTAAAGTTATGCAGCGTTAACAGGTAGTTTTATGTTTAACAAATATGCTCAACATTGAAGTGGGGGGTTATGTCAGCAGGTGAAAGAGGAGGAAAGTTGAACGTGAATGGCAAAACTTTAAACGCTGTCACACATGTTTTGAAAATAATTATTATGTGTTCTAGGACGAAGGAGTGAAGGTTAAAGGATAGCACAGTTAGTTCAGGCTTTAAAGAAATAATATTGTAATATTTTTTGTTTTTAAATATTCTTCATACATTTTTCTGTGTTCACGGGGCGGATTTAGAAAAATATATCGTGGGGGTTTTAAAAAGTAATTCTTTCATATTTATAAAATGCCTTATTATTTGAACGTAGTTTTAAAATCAATCCTAATATATCGGGGAGGTTTCAACCCCCAAAACCAGCCCTGAATCCGCCACTGGCTGTGTTATTCCAAATTCAGTACAGCAAACGTTAACTTTAGGATACTTTGCAGGACATAGGACTAAGTCAAGAATTCAAGTCAAACAGTGAACCTAATTTTTAATATTTCTGGCCCCATCCATTGGCGCACTCAGGGGGAAGTATTGGGGTTTCAAAGCTATCTCAAATATCGGAAAATTTTAGTCGGCAAAAAGGATTTCAAACGGTATTGGGTTGAAAAGTTATGCACAGAATGCCACCGCATCCCCAAATATGAAATCCTGTGTGCTTCACTGGCTCTCTATCTACAACAACAATAATGTCATTCACTTGATTGGTGTCCTGGAAGGCAGCTTGGAAGGCGAGGATACGAAAATACACTTCACCTTGTATTAATTAGAAGAAAGACTCACCTGAGCAACTTTTCCTTCAATAATCTGGGGGTTCTATTCAAGAGGACTAATTACAGTCCACTAGGCTTCATAAGGAGCTCAAACGGGTTCAAAGAATGTGGGAACTTAATATCGATCGATTGTGGCATCACAATGGGTCTTCATGGCATAAGCGGGCTACGCCTCCTTGAAGAAGGAAGTCTCACCTCACCTCACCTCACCTCACCTCACCTCACCTCACATCACATCACCTCACCTCATCTCACCTCATCTCGTATCATCTCATCTCATCTCATCTCATTTCAACTCACCTCACCTCACCACGCCACGGCTAACATAATCTCAGCTCACCTCGGCTGACATCACCTCACCTGCCTCACCTTACCTCATCTCATCTCATCTCATCTCATCTTCTCTTTCTCATATCATCTCACTCACCTCATCTCATCTCATCTCATCTCATCTCATCTCATCTCATCTCATCTCATCTCATCTCATCTCATCTCACCTCATCTCACCTCGCCACGGCTCACATAATCTCAGCTCACCTCGGCTGACATCACCTCACCCGCCTCACCTTACCTCATCTCATCACGTCATCTCTTTCTCATATCATCTCACTCACCTCATCTCATCTCATCTCATCTCATCTCATCTCATCTCATCTCATCTCATCTCATCTCATCTCACCTTATCTCACCTCGCCTCGGCTAACATCACCTCAGCTCACTTCGATTCACTTCAGCTCACCACACCTTGGTTTATTTTAGCTCACATCACCTCACTTCATCTCATCAAAACTCATCTCACCTCACCTCGCCTCGGCTAACACCACCGGCTAAAATCACCTCATCTCGCCTCACCTCGCCCCACCTTACCTCACTTCACCACTGTTCACTTCAGTTCATTTCACCACACTTTACCTTATTTTACCTCACATCACCTCACCTCATCTTATCACAACTCCCACGCCTCGCGGGATTATTTTATCACAATGGACATTTGTGGTCTAAGTGGACTCTCTCTTCTAGAAGAACAAAGACGGACCTAGACACCTTCTTCTTTAGCAACCTAGGGCTATTCACAATCAAAAAATTGGGCTACTCACAGTCTACTAGGCTTCATAAGGAGCTCAAAATTATTGAATGAGTTAGCCTAATTATACTCGATGGACCCTTATGGCCTAAGGGGTTTTGTCACTTCTACCTATGTACTTCTGATTTTACCCACACCTAAATGTATGCTACAGTTTATGTCAGTTACTCAGTTACGCCATTAGCTCATTGTGCTTTGTCAATTGACCTTAGTGCATTGCCAAAAAATGTGACCAATGAGTTGTTACAACACTGGATGAAGTGTTTTATATATGTTTTATTTTTTATATTTTTTTCTTTTCTTTTTTAATACTTTTTTCTGTAGTTGCACAAAACTTTAATTGAGCACACAAAGTGCATACTTTTTGGGAATTACACAATTTTCAAAATGTTTTAATCAAATTTCAACACAAGTCCACAGCTTTCACAATGTGAAAATTGTTTACCTAAAGTTGCTACTAGACACAAAAAAACACAAAAAAAACACAAAAAAAACACAAAAAATTCAAAAAACAATTTAAAAGCTCGAAAATACTCATACAAAATCAATGCAAAAAACTGCACACGCGACTGTCAGACGGCACAAAAGTTTTATATTTTTCAACATTTTGAAATGTTTTTTTTTTAATATGTATTTGCCATGACAACAAATGCCAAATCGTCATACAAGACTATGGAAAAAAATTAAAAAAAATAATAATAAAGCAACTCCAAACAAAAATGAATGCAAAACGCATAGCAAACGTGCAATTATTTTCGCTAACATTTTTAACATGCATCATGTCGCGACATGCTGTCCCAACGGATAAAAGCGGCAAATAAATTTTGCATGACCCAACAACAGCAACAACAACCATGTGGCGGCACAAAAATGCGCGCAGATAAAAAGGCCAAAGCGGCAAACTGCAAATAAAAAAAATATTCATACACACACACACACACAGATATGTATGAGTAAGAGAAACGGCGCCGCACAAGTAAATTCTAGCTAAAAATTTATGTGCGCGCCGCGAAATATGCTTTAAAAAGTGTATGATTGTGTTTTATGTGCGCTATGCGCCTAAAAGCCTGCACCGCATACACTGTAAATGCAAAAATATGCAATGTCATATGGCAGGCAAGAAAGCAGTTGAGTTGAAAAGCAAAAATACAAAAACAAAATTCTGCATTGTCACCAAAAAGTATAAAAATAAAACCAGTGAATTGAAAGTGAGCGCCAAAAGAGGCGCAAGCAACTTTGTGAGAGCAGGTGACATGGTAAGTTGGGTGGTAAGTTGAAAAGCGCGTTGGACGAATGAAGAGCGCACAAAAACAACACCAAACAATTGAACAAAGTTCACAAATGATTCATGTGTGTGCCGCCTGACAAACGTCAGCCGGCCAAACAAAATAATTTTAAAACAAGCGTGAAAAAAGTACAAGTCGATGTTGGTAAGTTGGGTATGTAAACGGGACAGTGAAGGGAGACAGTTGGTCATATGACGGATAGACTGGCACGTAGACAATGAGCAAATATCAGGGAGTATTTTCATTTCATCGACACTTTTAGTTGCAGAATGAGACAATATCGATTGTCTGTTAGGTATTTTCGAGGATATCATAAAAAATTTAATGTTCGTTAGTCAGCGGCCGCTGAATATATTTTCTATTCCAAACTTTATATATTTTCTCTATCAATTAATTATTTATATCTCTTTTTATAAATTACTATTGATTTGTTCTAGTTACGAACTGTTCTCCGCATGATTTCATTGAAATACAATTTGTTTAGTTCAAGATATAAATTACTCATTAAATCATATTTCTACTTATGAACATCTAACCAAATTTTGTTCTATTAAATGTGGACTCTCGAAAACTGAAAAAAATCCATTCAGATTTTTGCAGTAGCAGTAGTTTCACTTATATGTCTAAGAAATTACGTTTCTTAATTTTGAAATCAATAATGGTTTCTCTTTTTGGGAAAGCAGACCGCAACCCTTTATGAAGTAAGAATAGATGATGCGTCATGAATAGACGAATCCGCACTGATTTCGCTCATTGCGGAACATAAGGTAGACTATCCGTAGACTACTTCCTAGCATAGTCTTTCTGTGATCTCAAATTCTCGGTCATATATCCTAGAGGCAGGAATGGGATCAAGATGCGGTACTGTTTTACATAGACGGCTTCAAGTTGAATTGTGTACTGAGTAACATTCCAGTTATCGAGAACAAATTCGGTCTCCCTGACTTCTACGGTGTTTTTAAATTGAATTACTCATCTTTAAAGTTCTGTATCTACTAGAACAGCACAATCTTCCTTAACGAACTTTGGTAGGTCTCATAAAGTCAACATAAAACGTGCTTTTACGTTGTAGCTGAGCGAGTTATGGCATCTTTAAATTATCATCCTCACATGTGTACCGGGTCGGTTCCCTAAAACCCTCACAAAGGTCTCTAAAACTTAAAAAGTGGTTTTACTTTATCACTGAACGCATTAGGAAATCTATGAGTTATCATCCTCACATGGGTATCGGGCCGATTCCTTATGGAAATTTTTGGTATTTTTATAGATAATCGAGCAACTAAAGCTTTCTAGAAGATCTATGCAACATAAAAAGTGGTTTCATTTTGTCCATCAACGAGTTAAGACATCTATAAGTTATCATTCCCATATAGGTTCTCAAAGAAACTATTCGTATTTTTATAATAAGCCAACGAAAACTCTCACAAATGTATCCATCAAAATAAAAGTGGTTTTACTTTATTACTCAACGAGTTAGGAAATCTAGAAGTTATCATGCTCACATGGGTACCGGATCAGTTCCCCACAGAAACTGCTTGTATTTTTATAGATAATCAGGCAACTAAAACCCTCACAAAGAACTCCACAACATAAAAAGTTGTTTTACAGTTTTACAGTTGATATATCCCTGTAACCTGCAAGCTTAGCCTTCCTGACAAAGTCTAACAGTAGGAAGGAGAGAGCACGTGCCTTTTTCGTTCTTGCTAAGTAGACATCATCGTAGACTAAAGTCCTGCATTAATATATTCATTTTGGCGGCTACACTAATGTACATACTGTACGGGTACTTGGTATTCGAAGAATGCGTACAACGAAACGAATAGAAACGAGAACCAGCGAGCGTCGCTTCTCGTTTCTATTCGTATTCGGTGAATGCAAACACTGCAGTGCTCGTATTCGGTGAGAAGCGAATACTGCAGTGCTCGTATTCGGTAATCAAGAACTTTGCGAAGTATTCGAATATCAACAGTTTCACCGAATATTTTTATGCGCAGTATGTCACTTTTCCATGTGTATACTTGTGCTGCGGTTGAAGTGGCTTATTAGTTAATACGCAAAATGGAAATTATTGAAGAAAGTAGCATACAAATTTAATAAACATTTATATATAACACAAATATTTCTAAATAATCTTAGGAGTAATAAAACGAGTATATTCGAATATATTCGAAGCAGTGTGTACTATTATTCGAATGCTTTTGTGCTCGTTTTCCCGCTTCGAGCGAATATGAATAAATAGTGTACGTCTACTCGTTTCTGTTCTTACTCGTACTCGAAGAGAGCTGTACTCGTATTCATTCGGACCGGTCCGCAGAGATGAAGTGAAGTATTCTATTCAAAAGCATTTGAATGTTTTCGAATAGCAAAAATGCATACTCGTGCAGGACTCTATCGTAAACGTATCGTCATTTTGGACATCCTGGATAACCTCAGTTTAGTTTATTTAAGAGATCTGCTAGGATTCATCCACGAATCAAATTGCCTTAACCCAGCTCCCATATTAATCCCTGCAGTATTGATACTTTACTACTTTTGTTTGTATCTTCATGGTTTCATCTTTGTCATAAATGTTTCCTAAGGTCCAAGATCCAAACATCCACTCTTACCCAAGTTGGGTTGGTGTACCCCATCTTACTTAACCTATAATACTTTAGCTCTTTCGGAACCGGGCTTAATTTCAAAAACCAAAAAATTATCTTTTTCTTCTTCATCTGAAATCATCTTTCTAATCGGGGACATGTAATTCGAATAAATATTTTGTGTGGGTCATAAGATTTGAATAATTGTTGAGGGGCAGTAAAAACTTTGGTTGAACGTATTGTTCCGAAAGGGTTATTAAATTTTTTGTGCCTGATACCATGAATTTACAAAAATCGAATTTTAACAAAAGCTTGTTCAATCAGTGCTGAATCAATCAGGAAGTTCAGACAAAGGATTTATATAAAAATATTTCTTTCAGTCCAGTTCTTCAAGATCGAGTTCAGTTTTCTTCAAGTCAAGTTTCCTCTAGTTGCCCAAAACAATGCATCAAATGATGCATTATTATGTCGAATCTCTATTTTTTTTACTGGAAGAGTTCGAATCCTTCAATGTTATGCAGGAACTTCTTAATTTACTCCAGATCGAATTCAGACAGCTCTCTTGTCTGGATCAGTTCCCTCCGTAGTATTTGCGTTATTGTGTGTAAAATGGCGAAATATCCGGTTATAATATTCAAAAATGTGCCCTTATCTTCCATCGTGAACATGCATGGTTCACTATCTGTGTTTCCTAGTAGCTCTTTATGCATGTTTAGTGGACAGTGGCCGCTCAGAATACCTGTTATGATTCTAAGCTCCGTTTTGCTTAGATTCAGAAGGTACTTCCATTTTTTTACAGAATAAACTGAAAAGAATGACTTGGAACAATACAGTGGGACATCATTGATGATTTGCCCAATGTATGAATTTCTATTTGACACAATATCTGTAATGAGTCATGCTGACACATATGATCGACTCTGATCCATAGATTCATCTTGCGGTGTCTTGTCTTTGCCATTGTCTCCAAAATATCCACAGGAACCCAATGCATTATTACCTGGTTATACTTTCAACTACCTTGAAGAACATTTGCTATCTCTCAGTTCAGTTTGAAAGCAAATTTCCTTGAGTTCGAAGCCTTTTTTGCAGCCTGACTGTGGGACATTATGATTATCCTTTCCTTCCTAACATTATGTCTCAATATTTAAATCATATTTAAAAATAAAATTATAAAAATCACAACTGCCTAAAACCTGTTTATTTTCCCTCACTTCAATCAATGTTCAATGTGGTTACAACAATTTGTTGTAACCAACAGCGTCGGCTAGACGCTGATATGAATATATTTGTGAGCTGTGACGCGTGAAAATCTACGCGGCACAGTAATGCTTTTTTGGTTACACATTTTGCGCCATTGTTTGACTCACACAAACACACAGACACACACACAAACTTATATAAATTTCCATGTGTTTATGTGTGAAATTTTGTAGCTTTTTCGCATTTACACAAACACACAAACGTACACACACAAACTTATATAAATTTCCATGTGTTTATGTGTGAAATTTTGTAGCTTTTTCGCTTGCAAATAAATAAATAAATAATAATAATACAAAACACACCGACACATATGCACAGACACAGTTTTCAAATGGCATGCAAATTTTGGCACATCTCCTGCCCCCCCTCAGCGGTGGCCACATGCCGAGTGGCAAACAAATAAATAGACAGCGGTGCATGGCCAACGTCAACAGCTGGAAAAAGGCAAACAAACATTGAGAGCAAGAGAGCCCAACAAACCAACAAACTTTCCACACAAACAACAATGAAAATGCTATACAAATAAGCTCGCACTCTGGCACACCCACACATCAACAATACACACACGTATAGACACATAGACACACATAGGCATAGGCACGCACGCACACATCGTGTTTGGCGCCTATATTTATGCAGTTTATTATTTGCCATAATGCGCGCCGCAAATATTTACTTGTTTGCGTGTTGAACAATGTTGTTGTTATATTTTTGCTTTTCAGTCAACTGTTGTTGTAAATGGTGTTTGATGTGCGGCAGAGGCGCAATGAAAATAAACACACACCAAGTGGTCATAATTCTTTGGGTGCTATGCGTACTCGTAGTTGTATTTGTATAATTTTTTTTGTTGTTGCCTATTCTCTAACGTTGCTTTGCTGTTAAATAATGGTTGAATGGTTGAAGTTGGTGGGGAAGCGACATTTCAAGCGCAGTGACAATACAATTAATGATTTGTACACTAAATTGCAAAGAGCACATTGTGTTTCATAGTATATATTGCATGCTTTTAGGCGCTTAGTTAATTGTGAACCGTTTGAACATTTTTTGGGTTCATTGGCTTTGTATATATGTGCAAAGAATATTTATCAGTTATTGCTTTTGCTGGAAAAATTCAGTTTTTAGTAATAACTAAATTACTAAAGTGTGGCATAATTTTTGGCATTAGTCATTAATTTTATTTGCCCTAAAAAAAGAATGAAGAAAAATTGGTATAAATATATTTTGTGGTATATTTTATGTGCACAAATCAATTAGTTAATTAAACGTAAAAGGGAAAGTTTTTGGGCATTATTTTCATTATTTTATTAAGAATTGCATACTTTTAGGTCATAAAAAACATGACAAGGCAGTTGGAATTTTTTAGAATAAATATTTGAAAGATTTCAATTGTTATGAAACAACTGAATCAATGTTAAAGTAAAATTCAGACAAATTAATATAACATTGCATAGTTTTAGGCGCTCCGACCATATTGCTAAAGTAATATACAACACATTTAAGCTGTTTAAAGATTTTTTGAATAAACATTTGAAACATTTAAATTGTTATTAAACAACTAAATCGATGTTAAAGTAAATTTCAGACTAATTAATAAATCGTTGCATAGTTTTAGGCAATCTTAGCATATTGTAAGGTAATATAAAACATACTAAAATTGACTAGGGATTTTTGGAATAAATATTTGAAACATATAAGTTGTAATGAAATAAACAAATCAACGTGAAAATAAATTTTAGACAAATTAATAAAACATTGCATAGTTTTAGGCAATCTTCAAATAATACATAACATATCAAAACAGTTTAGAGCTGTTAAAACAACCAAATCAACGTTTAAATAAATTGAGCACAAATTAATAAAACGTTGCATAGTTTTAGGCAATCTTAGCATACTGTCAGATAACATATCAAACCAGTTTAGAGTTATTTGAACAACCGCATCAGAGTTAAAGTAAATTTCAGACAAATTAATAAAATGTTGCATAGTTTTAGGCAATCATATCGTATGTTTTCGATACTGTTACATAAAATATAACATATCAAAGCTGTTTCGAGCTGTTTAAACAAGCGAATCAGCGTTAAATGTAATTTCAGACAAATATGTAAAATATTGCATAGTTTTAGGCAATCTTAGCAAAGTTTTATAGAACATGCAACATGTCAAAGTAGTTTAATTTAGCTTTTAAGCGAATTTCAGTAATTTTAATAAAACGTTGCATAGTTTTAGGCAATCTTAGATAATATACAACATGTCAAAGCAGTTTAGACATTTTTAGAATAAATGCTTGAAATATTTCAAATACTAAGACACAACCAAATCAGCCATAAAGTAAATTTCAGACAAATAATTAAAACGTTGCATAGTTTTAGGCAACCAAAGCACACTCTCAGATATTATGTAACATGTCAAAGCTGTTTATAGCTGTTTTTTGCTGCTTAAACAACTAAATCAGCGTTAAAGTAAATTTCAGACAAATTAAAAAGGAATATTGCATAGTTTTAGGCAATCTTAGCATACAGTTAGATAATACACAACATGTCAAAGCGGTTTAGAAATATTTAGAATAAACATTTGAAACATTTAAATGGCTATGAAACAACCAAATTAGCGTTAAGGTAATTGTTGGACAAATTAATAAAACGTTGCGTAGTTTTAGGCAATCATAGCGTACTGTCAGATAAGAAATAACATAGCAAAGCTGTTTAGAGAATTATGGAATAAACATTTGAAACATTTAACCGATGATGCAACAACCTAATCGGTCTTTCAAATCAAATTGTGTCACTTTATTAAAAGGTTGCATAATTTTAGGCTCTTTAAGCATATAGGAAACTAGTTTAGAGCTCCTAGTAGAGCTTATCTCATGCTTATACAGTGCTTGCACGTCACAAGTATTTTTTATTCTAATTTTTATTTCAAAATCTTTGCGATGGAATTAAAACTGGTCTACACTCTGAACCTAAAACAGTGATGGTCACTAGCACAATATAGCAATAATCAGCAAATATTCACAACCAGATTTGTAAACATTTTGGCACTAATTATTAAGTTATGAAATATTCACTGACATTGGTATTTTTACTAATGGATCTCTGATGGTTGGCAGTTTGTGTTCAAAATCTTTTCTATTGATTAGGTTATACTGGCTGCCAGCAAGGCCACGCATAGACCCCATTGGGTCCTTACCGATTTCTATTGAACTAAAACTAATGTTCACTCCGAAACTAGAACAGTCCATATATATTCACAAGCTACTTTTTTTACATTTCTGAACTAATTATTCAGTTTTAATGATTATTTTAATTATAAAATTTTTACAAATGCTAAAATTACTTTGATTTGTTGAAAACATTGATTTTGTTTGATGTTCTAGAATTAAATTGCCAATTAGCACATACCTGGAGCTCTACAATATTCACATTACTTTGAAAAGTATCCTCCATACTTTTATGCTTTCAAGCAACCCTTAAATTCCAAGAAAATCCAATGCAAACTGCAATTCTCACAAATTCTGCGTAGAGATTTTTCCCAAGCAAATCAAACGATTCATTGGAAATCCGAAATGCCATGCCATGGAAATTTCACTGCAACATTCATGCACACATTTGTACAATACGAATGTATTTCCCGGTAACCGAAAAGCATTTTCAAATTAGAAAACATTTGTACGGAAAATTGCCGATATTGAGTTAAATGCTATCTTCTACAACAACACAAACTATCAAAAAACCAAACGAAGAATTCAAAAAACGAAATACAAAAATTGGAAAAAAGAACAGCAGCATTGGGTTGTAAGCAAACAAACTGTAACAATTTGACTGCACAACGCCTAAAAGCACACACTGCGATACACATATCTCTCTAACTGTGTATTGTGTATTGTGCACACATATTTGTGTGAGTGAGCGTAATTTCGACCAGCATTTTTTAGTTTTCTCAACTGCTAAACGTTAGCTTTTAGTTAGATGGCCAGAAAAAACAACAACAATAGCCTAAAAAATGGATAAAATGCGAAGTGTAAAGAAAAAAAACGTTACCAAATTGGAAAATAGTTTAGCAGCGCCAAAGCAAGGCAAACACAATTAATTAAAATTGTGCCAACATTTTCGTTTCGTTACGCTTTGCTCGTCATATGCCACAACTCAGCGTGCAATGTTTTCGCTATTCAGTGGTGAAAGGTGGGTCGAAGAGAGAGAGAGAGGGAGGGCGAAAGTGTTTCGTGCGTGAAACATTGAACACAATTTAACTTTTTCCGGAATGTTTGATTTCTATAGATTCAAGTTGAAATGGAACGAATTTGCAACTTCAATTGCCACTCGGTTCGAATTTCAATTTAGTTGATAAAAGGTTTTCGAATACAAAGGCAAACTATTATAATTTTTATTGTCTGTACTGTTTCAATTCTACTAAGATACATTTTTCATTTGTTGCTAAGTTCGTTACGTTTGTGTGTTTATTTTCTTTATGTTTCAGCTTAATGTCCATTTTAAAATTTCGTTGCATTCCATATGGAATCAAAATTAACTGCCTGGTGTTCGGGCATCACAATGGGCCTTTGGGGCCTCCGAAAGTACTTGCTGAGAACCAGCAAGCCGCCTGTCTTACCTAACCTTACCTAACTGCCTGAACAGAATGGAGTACCACAGCAACAAGCGATGTGGCAAACACATCAGCTGATTGCAATGTGTGTCATCACACTCGAAAGTTTTGAACACAATGATATAGCGATCGAATGTTAAAAGTTCGGAAGGTTTGATTGCCATTTATATAAAAAAATGTGACACATAAAATTTATACAAATTTAAAAGAACTTTACAATTCTTCATACTTTCAATATTTTTTTTTCTTTGTTTTAATGGATCATATTTCAAAATGAAATGTCAACTGTTTGAGGTGTCGAACGTGGGGTACGAGAAAAAATTAAATGAAAAAATTAAAAATTACCAAATTACCAAATTTTAAAATTTTATGAATTAAAAAAAATTAATTAAAAATTAAAAATTAAAAATTAAAAATTAAAAATTCAAAATTCAAAATTCAAAATTCAAAATTCAAAATTCAAAATTAAAAATTAAAAATTAAAAATTAAAAATTAAAAATTAAAAACTAGAAATTAAAAACTAAAAATTAAAAACTAAAATTTAAATATTAAAAATTAAAAATTAAAATTAAAAATTAAAAACTAGAAATTAAAAACTAAAAATTAAATATTAAAAAATTAAATTTTGAAATTAAAATTTTGAAATTTAAAAACAAAAAATTAAACTATTATAAAATTAAAAACTAAAAATTTAAAATCACATTAAAAATTAAAAAATAAAAAACAGAAATATAAAAATTTTGAAATCTAAAAATTTAAAAACTTAAAAACCAAAAAATTAAATAATCATGAAATTAAAAAATTAACAATGAAAAAGCTAAAACTTAAACAAATATATATAAATTAAAAAATTAAGAAATTTAAACATTAAAAAAATAAAAAAAAAGTAAAAAACTAAAAAATTAACAAATAAAAAAATTAAAAAATTAATATAGAAATAATTAAAAAAATTTTAAATTTTAAAATTAAAAACTAAAATTAAAAAATGTAATTTAATTTAAAATTTTAAAAATAAAAATTAAAAAAATTTACAATGTTTTTGTAAAAATTTTGAAATTTAAAAATGAAAAAAAAAATAAACAATTTTGAAATTTGAAAACTTAAAATTAACAAATTAAAAAATACAAAATTAATATACAAATAATTTTAAAAAAATTTAAAAATTAAAAATTTAATCCATTGCCGCCAAACCCTCAGTTACGCATTGTGTGCACTCTCAAACAAATTCGTCTTCAACTTTTGACAGGTCTTATCACATCTACGACATTCTGTTCAGGCAGTTAGTCATAAGAAAGCTGTACGCATATTTGGTGCCACGTTTGCTCTCGCGGGATCAAAAACGTCTTTGAATGAAAATTTCTATCGCTGGAATTGTTCATTGGAACGTTTAAAGAGATGCGAACACCGCTAGAAGACGGTAGGCTTACAAGGAAATTATTCAAAAAAAATTAAAAAAGTGAAAGTGTTTCAACTCCGAAATTTTTCAGAACACCCTCGTCTCTTAAAGTTGACTCTCAGATTTTTAAATATTTTCTTAAAATTTCCCCAATTGCAGTTTGTGAGTATCTTCCACTTCATTCTCATTCGCTTGTGAAGATTTGTGTTCTATTTATTTTATTTCCATTTTGTCTCTGTTACCACTTATTTTCTATTTTAGTCCTGTGAATCCCCCCTATTAGTAGAGAGCACAAAAGACAATTACTTCCCTGAGTATCATTTAACACCAACAATATTTATCTACCAAATTCCATTTCCATTGTTTTATTCCTTATTGATTGACTAATTTTTGCTTGAATTTCATTTCCATGTTTTATTTTCATCTCCTTTGGATTCAGTTTGTTTTAACTTTCAACTATACATAAATGTTTTATAGTGATTTTTATTTCCCGTATAATTCCATCTTCTCTTCACTTTCACATATTCTTCATATCCTCTTCACTTTTCATACCATTCCTCTACTCGATTCGATTCTTCCAAACTTACACACGAAAAAAAAACAACATAAACTTTCATCTTACATCGCTTTGCTGTCAATCAATCAGGAATGTTGAAAACAATCAACTGTAACAAGCAACAAACTATGCGTACAAAAACAAGAAAAAATTTTGCTTTATAAAGAGATTGAGTCGATGAAAAACCATTTGGCCGCCAGCTGCATTTGATCCTTTTCCTCTCTTTTAATAAGAACAATAACAACTCATACCAATGGCCGCTGTCAAACGTGAAGTGAACCATTGCAAGCGAAGCGCTATTGTATACTTTCTTGAAACATGTTAACTTCATTTAAGTGGAAATTCTTCGTAAACTATTGTCAGCTCTTTGAGAAGCTTACGAGTAAACAGAGCCGACTAGCGGAAAAAGATTGAATGAAAGGATGAGAGGAATGTTGGCGATGAAATGTAGGAAAACAAAAATTACATATCTGATTTGAAGATTTTCGTTTGTGATTGAAAACTTTTCTTAGTCGCATTAAAGTAACAAATTTGATTTGTTTTGCAAAAAATTTGAATATTTTTTAAACTATTTGATGATTATTTGATGGTTGTTTTATATGTATAACTAAGTGCTACAATATGTTTTAGTCAACTTTTTTTGAAATAATTTGTTATTCAAGTATATGATTTGATTGATCAATGTTGATGATTTAATAAGATCGATTTGGTTGATTTAAATAAAATATTAGCCTGATTTGATATGATTTGGTTGATTTGGCTGATTTGATTAGTTCAATTGATTTGATTTATTTTATTAATTTGATTGTTTTGAATGATTTTATTGATCTGTTTGATTTAATTGATTTTATATATTTGATTAATTTGATTGATTTGAATGATTTGATTGATTTGATTGATTTGATTGATTTGAATGATTTGATTGATTTGATTGATTTGATTGATTTGATTGATTTGATTGATTTGATTGATTTGATTGATTTGATTGATTTGATTGATTTGATTGATTTGATTGATTTGATTGATTTGATTGATTTGATTGATTTGATTGATTTGATTGATTTGATTGATTTGATTGATTTGATTGATTTGATTGATTTGATTGATTTGATTGATTTGATTGATTTGATTGATTTGATTGATTTGATTGATTTGATTGATTTGATTGATTTGATTGATTTGATTGATTTGATTGATTTGATTGATTTGATTGATTTGATTGATTTGATTGATTTGATTGATTTGATTGATTTGATTGATTTGATTGATTTGATTGATTTGATTGATTTGATTGATTTGATTGATTTGATTGATTTGATTGATTTGATTGATTTGATTGATTTGATTGATTTGATTGATTTGATTGATTTGATTGATTTGATTGATTTGATTGATTTGATTGATTTGATTGATTTAATTGATTTGATTGATTTAATTGATTTGATTGATTTCGTTGATTTGATTATTTTTTTATCTGATTGTTGAAGTGATTTCGTTATTTAATTGGTTCGCTTGATTAAAGTGATTAGTGGCATTGCTTTATTGACTTGAGTAATTGCTTTAATGATGGATTAGTTAATTCATTGATTGGTTGACTTGATTAATTTGACTGCGTTAATTGATTTGATCAGTCTCAATGAACTTATTGATTTGTTTTACTTGATTCATGTGATTGATTTGATTCATTTGATTAATTGGTTGACTAATTGATTGATTAGTTGATTAACTTATTAATTTATGCATTCATACATTCATTCATTGATGAATTGATTGATTGAAATGAGTAATTTATTGTTTACCTAATTGATTTACTAATTTATTCATGCATTCATTTAATCATTTATTCATTCATTCATTGATTTATTAATGGATTGATTGATTTATTGAATATTTGATTAATTAATTGATTGATTGGCATGACTTATAGACTGATTCATTCATTCGTTCATGTATTCATACGTTTATTTATTTATTTATTGATGGATTGATTGATTGACATGAGTAATTGATTGTTTAATTGATTGATTTATTAATTTATTCATGCATTCATACAGTCATTTAATAGTTCATTCATTGTATCATGAATTGATTGATTCATTTACTTATTCATCCATCCATTTAATCATTGATTCGGTGGTGGATAAATTGATTGATTGAGTGTTTGATTGATTGAATAATTATTTTATTGTATAATTATGAGAATTGACTTGAGATCTGATATTATTTTGATGTTGGTTGTTGTGGTTAATATTTATTATTTGTTTATGAATGTCAGTTATTTCGATTTTCATGGCTGGATTCATTAATAATCTTAAAATGATAATACATAACAAGATTGTTGTTGTTGTGTTTGTATTAATAAAAAAAGCAAAATTTAAGGTCCCAGTAATGGCAAGAGGCAAAAAAGCGCATAACTGCCAAACATCAACTTAAAGCTTTTGGATTTTTATTAATGCTTTTTTTATTTTTATTTCACTACACAGCGCCACGGTCCCCTTCGCCCTTCGAGGCTTTTGTTTTATGCCCGCTGCCAGTAATTTTCTTTAGCTACAATTTATAAGATACATTTTTACTATATTTGCTTGTTTTAGAAAGGAAAAGAAAAGAAGAAGTAACAAAAATACTTGGGGCCATCAGTTGATGAGTGCAGAACGCGTTGTGTGCGAATGAAAACCGTAGCGGGGAAGTGGGAAAATAAAATGTAAACAATAAAGTCTATAAAAAATTACTATCACCTGCGCATGGATGCTAAAGAGAAACTGACAACAACAACGACAACAACAACAACAACAGAAATAACAATGAAACAAAACAAAAACACTGACAAAAGCAATGTGGAAATAACAAAAGAAAACAATCGAATGGACGGTGAGGGTGATGAGAAAATGTATTTAGGGGGTGAGTGGAATAAGAACAAAAACAACGCTGAAAGCGACCAAATTATCTTTGAATGAGCATCATTGTCGTTTGACACACGCAGAGTGAACGAAAGAGCGAACTGCGGCTGGCGACTTGGCGCACACCTGGGCGCCTCAATAACGGTTGACAACGACTGCAATTTTATTTGTTTTTGTTGCTTCTTTAAGTTCGTCTATTGGTTTTTTGTATTGTTGCCATTTGTATGTAGTTGTTGTTTTGGTTGTTGTTATTGTTGATTGCATCGCTTTGTCTAAGCTTGGGAATAATTTTAGTTGGCATTGTTTGGGTTGTTTTCTGTTTTAGTTTATTCTCTTCCATTAGTTTTTTTCCTTTTTGTATTTTTTGCGATTTTTCATTTATTTTGCTTTTGTTTTGCATCAAACGCTTTTTTCATTTATTGTTCCTTTTGATATGGGTTTTCTTTAAAATTACGCTTTTTTTTCATAGTTTTCTAAAAACCATTTTGTTTGTTTTCTTGTTTTGCTTTTTTCTTTGACGCAGCAAGTTCAACAAACATGGCAAACGATTATCTGCACTCTCGGTGGATTTGCCACAGGTCAATGGCAATATATATCAACAACAACAACAATAGGAACAATAATGACATTTGCTGTTAGCGCGCTTTGTGTTTGATGAAATGACAATTGCTTTTCATATAAAATTGTTTTCATTTTCTTTTCTACTTTTAGTTTTAGTCATTTGTCAACAAAACGAATTGAAGAGAAAGAAACGAAAGTGAGAAGTTGAAAGAGCTTTAAAGCTTTAAACTGCAGCAAAAGATAACTTTAGTCAAAATTTAGTGCATACTTTTAGGTGATGGACAGTGAAGTAGTTTTAAATGGATTTGGCGTGCATGTTTGTTAACTTTGAAGATTTTTTTGGGAAATTTAATGTTGACTTAAATTCGTTTTTTCACTTAATTTTAATTTTAGTAATTTTTAGTCAAAACAAATTGAAGAGAAACGAAAGTTCAAGACGTTTAAAGCTTAAAACTGTGGCAATAGTTAACTTCAGTAAAAATTTAGTGCATACTTTTAGGCAATGGGCAATGAGGTGGTTTTAAACAGGTTCGGCGTGCATATTTGTTAGGTTAGGTTAGGTAGGGAAGGGTGTGTGCGTCCCAAAGGCCGCACTTCCACTGCACAAAATGCTCCATTGTGAATCCCTTCTTAGAAGATTCTGGAGCTAGCCAATGGCTCTCAGTCCGGGGCAAACCAATTCGACAGCTTGATTAAGGAGAGTAGATCCGAAATTTCAATTATTGCTGCGCAGGCCAGGTCTGCCAGGAAACTTGACCCCAAGGTACGGAGACGGGGTTCCTGCAGAGCCGGGCAGTGGTACAGGTAGTGTTGGATCGTTTCCACTTCTTCTTCATCTCCACAGCTTCTGTAGACATCACTGGACGAGAGGCACCATTTGACAAGCATGGATCCAATGGCGCAGTGTTCAGTAATGACTCCAAGAAGCTGCCTAATAGAGGTTCGACTCAGGGACAGTACATATCGGGTTTCCTCACGGAAAGGGAAGGCCATATTATCCGGCAGGTACTGCAATCAGTTCTGCTCTGCCATGAGGACTCGATGTAAGTTTTGCTCAACCTGTCAATATGCAAATACAGGGCAGATATCAGAGGGAGCACAGAGTTTTCTACTTCGGTAAGAGGCAGGGCGACCCCCTTTCTTGTCATCTCATCCGTTGCCTCGTTTCCTGCCACTCCAGAGTGACTCGGTAATGCCCGACGCCTCGAAGTGCAGTGCGACAACTCTGCACTACCTCCGATTTCACAGTGGCTGATTCCAGCGCTTTAAAAGCGGCCTGACTAACCACACAGATTGTAATATCCGTGGGTGGTAATTCGCTCTCGTGGATTAGTTCAGCAGCTTTCCAGAATGCAAAAATATCCGCCTGAAAGATGCTACAGAAGTCCGGGAGTCTGAAAGACCGTTGTGCCCCAATACATCTGAGTGGGTAAAAGCTCCTGTACCTTCCTCCATCTTAGAACCGTCTGTGAAGATGGTAATGGAGGCGTCTCTTGTCACACTTGTGGCCGGCCACCAGACAATGGCTCCGTAACATACGATCGGCCGAATGATCGCTGCATACATCCAGTGGACAATTCTCGACCGCAGTCCCTACTTTTTCCCGAAGGCCTTCTGACAAACGTAGAAGGCATTCAAGCTCTTCTTCACCCGCTCTGCCACGTTGCGTCTCCAAGAAAGCTTGGAGTCGAGTATGGTGCCAAGGTATTTCACGTCGGGTGAGAGGCTGATATTTGTTAACTTTAATGAATCTTTTTTGATATGTTTTTAAGACTGAAAATTAAACTTAGGGTCAGTTGTGCACGCAAACGGGTCTTGGGTGTTCAAACGGCACAAATAGCTGTTTGTGTTACAAAAATTGTGAATTGTAAAACCATTTCAAATATGATTTCAAATATAATTGGACTCAAAATTTACATAGAAAACCCCCTTAAATAAAATCCTATGTGCGCCACTGTTGCAAATTATTTGCAATGCAGCAAATATTAAAAAAACTCAAACTGTTGTGTTTTTATTTTTGTTTTCAGTTTTCAATGAACTCCGTGAACTTTTTGACAACTCCACCTTGAAAACTTTTGCATTGTTTCAAACATTAAATTTTAACAAAGTACATTACGAAGATTTATGACATTATGTCTTCACAGCAGAAGAGACAAAAATCCCCAAAAAAAAATTAGAACAAATTTAAACTGAATTCTAACAACAACAACCAGTTGTAAAAAGCCAATATGTCGCACACGTTTAAAAATAGCAAAATCTTGTGGACAAAAATGTGTGCAGAATATTTTAAAAAGATTTCAAAAT
This sequence comes from Melieria omissa, assembly GCA_963971225.1. Lineage (NCBI taxonomy): Eukaryota > Metazoa > Arthropoda > Insecta > Diptera > Ulidiidae > Melieria > Melieria omissa. The sequence continues at coordinate 77,244,497 of OZ020268.1, read as the reverse complement.
AAAAAAACCTGAATTTATTTCAATGTCAAACAGTTGTAAGATTTATGTGACAGCGTTGAGGCATAAATAAAAAACAAGACTGATTTGTGTGGTTTTGTAAAAAAATTCGAAATTTTTAAATTTTCATATAATTTGTATTGTTTAAATTTTCTTTTACTGATGTAAATAGTTGAATTCGTTCAATTTCAACTGCTGTCATCTGCAATCCCATACACAGACACACTCATACACACACACACATATACACTGTCAATACATAGTTTACTTTTATAATTTATGCACACCAACGCACAGGAAACGAGTCCTTGAATACAAAATTCTTGTGACTTTAAAGCGGCTTCACGCTAAATGCTTTAACTGTGCTGTACTCGAATCGCTGAAGCGCATAATTCACAATTTAAAATGCAACAATGCTTTTGCTTCCACTTTTCTCACCACTAACGTTTTGGCTGAAAACAATTTTAAGGCATTTGTCCTTTTTTGTGAAACATTGGTTTGACGCAGATTGGGTTTGGAAATTTCGAAAATTCAGCAGCTGACAGGGAGTTTTTGGTCTAAAAGCAGCAGACACATTGCTGCTACAGTTCCCACGACCGAATTGTGGTCTAATTTTCGAGCAGAACTTTACAACCATTTTAAGTTTACTGACATAAAGTTGGACTGGCGAAATGAATCCTTTTTGAGCAGAAAAGTTTAAATATTAAAGCAAAGAATTCGACAAAAATTTTCAAAGGCATTTCTGAAAAAATTAAAAAAATTAAATAAAATAAAATAAAATAAAATAAAATAAAATAAAATAAAATAAAATAAAATAAAATAAAATAAAATAAAATAAAATAAAATAAAATGAAATAAAATAAAATAAAATAAAATAAAATAAAATAAATAAAATAAAATAAAATAAAATAAAATAAAATAAAATAAAATAAAATAAATTAAAATAAAATAAAATAAAATAAAATAAAATAAAATAAAATAAAATAAAATAAAATAAAATAAAATAAAATAAAATAAAATAAAATAAAATAAAATAAAATAAAATAAAATAAAATAAAATAAAAGAAAATAAACTAAAAGGAAAGAAAATAAAATAAAATAAAAAAGTAAATAGTAATAAAAATAATAGAATAATAATATAAAATTCTAAGCCCCCACCAAAGTCACTTGAACTCAATAGTTTATGTGCATAACTGCTTCTGTTTATGCTGCCAGTTGTAGCAAAAACAACACCACCAATAAAAGTAAATACAAAAAATTTCGCTCATATTGCGCACTTCAATCCGCAGGCAATTGTCGTTTAGTTTAGTCAGTCAGCGTCTCGCCAAGACGTGCAACAATAATAAAATGCAACGTTGTGTTGCAAATGTGTGCGACGTGTTGTCCAGGCTGCACACTTGCCACCTCACTCTGTCATGCTGCATGGCCGAAGTTCAACGCACGTCTACGTCCCTCACTTCGCTGCACTTCACGTCACTTTACTACAATCTGCTGTGTTGTTTTACTTTGCTGCTACTCGCCCTTAAATTTTTATGAGCATTTATTGTGGTACAATGTGGTTGTTATGCCTCGGCCTAAACATACACACACACATACACGTACTTGCATACATACACTCACTAAGTGAATTTTTGTAACAGCAGTTCAAGAAGTTCGAAACGTGCGCGTTTTAGCATATAAAAAAAAACAACAACAAAAGTGTGCTGTTTTTTGGTTAAGAGCCAAAATTATGCACGTTTAGTCGAGACTAACGAAAAAAACAATGGGGAAAACACTGGCAGTAAATTGAAGCAACTGCAACTTGTGTGTGTGTGTGTGTTTATGTGAATTGTTAAAAGAGTTTTCGAGAAGCGTTGTGACAGCTGTACGTTGTAAAACCGTTCAGACTAATGGCGCAATGATGGAGATAAACTGAACTTGAATAGTGTTTGACAAAGACAGTTTCATTATGGATTATCTTCTGAGGAAAATAAGTGAACGAGTTATGGTCCTCAAGAATATGACAGCATATTTATTACATTGTACCACAGTACTTTTGACCCAACTAAATGTTCTTATAGGCATGAAACTAGAGGTCCAATGTCCTTTTAAAAAAATATTTCCTGTAACATTTTTTGGACCTTCACATTTCAAGGAATTTATTTAAATTTTTGCGTTTGTGCAATGAAGAAGTTGTGGGTATAAAATGAAAGAAAAACATTTTCAGACAGTGTCCACTTAGCAGCCCCGTCATGACCTTGAGCTCCTTTCGTACTATCACTTGGTTTTCCCTTGAGAGATCCTGGAGAACATTTGCTGTCTCCCAGACCAGTTTGGAGTCAAATGTCATCGAGCTCAGGGCCTGGGATTGTGTTCCCAAATTTTTTATTTTTGTCAGCAGATATGAAAGGATAACGATTTAGGGAAAAGCAACATGAAAAAAGAATATGTGATATTTGGAATTCCGAGAATAATCAACAATCGCTAGTATACGATTTTTCAATAGCAATGATTCAATGATGACAGGCTGTCAAAATCTTTTGTTTGTTATTCATTTATTGATGGCAAAGCACTCTGACAAGTTACACGATTGAGCAGCGCATCCGAATGATAAACGTTTAAGTATTTCACTTGATTTGAAACATGATAAAGCTTCTAGTAAAAATAAGAACGATGATGATAGATTTTTAAAATTTTCTTTCAAGACTTTTAAGTCAACTTTCCACTATAAAATTTAAAATTTGTTCACTGGCAGTTTACTCTTCAATCTCAGTAAAAGCTACCGAGTTTACTTGTCACTGGGAAAAAGGGTCTTAAACTACTAAGAAGTAGGTATCTATGTAAGTAAAAGAGGCAGCCCCCGCTGACTAGAGACTCAAATAGACTATTTGAGGCCGTTTCAGTACCTCAGGACTTAGTCTTAACATAATTTTAATCAACTAAAAGCTAACATGAAGCATACTTAGCCATTTATGTTGACATTAAAGACCTCGTATAAGTTTTTAAAATAACTTTTAAATAAAATAATTTGAAAAAATTGCACATAAACAAGATGACCGAACCTTTTTATTCATATTGATGTATTTGTTAAATATTAGATTAGATTATATTTATTAGGATAAATAAGCAAGTACTTAACCTAATATAAAAAAGCAACGAGTACAAGCTACAAAGGCCATCGACTCTGGTAGATAATGGAACTTAAATGAGTATTATAATCTGTTATGTAATTTACAGTCTAAAAAAAAATTGTATATCTTCATGATATTTACATAGGTTATGGTTTTAAGGATAGTTTGTGGGTTTATAGAACCAAAATGTTTTCGCCTTAAACTCTGTAAAGATGAACATTCGTTGAGGATGTGAGCAACCGAGGCAGTAGTGTGGCAAAAAGGGCATGTGGGTATTGGTGTCCTAGATAGTAGATGTTGGTGCGTGAGTTGAGTATGGCCAATCCTCAATCGGGAGAAAAGTGTTGATTGTTGGCGCGTGATATTACTTGGGTATAATACTTTACTGCGGGTAGAGTTGAACATAGTGTACGGGTGGTTGAAGTTAAGCCATTCAGCTTCCTTTTTCATCTGAATGTGGTGTTTCAATAATTTGCTGAGATGCTTATGATCTTGTAACTCGAATTGAAAAGTGGGTGCTGTTTCGAAATAACGGGCTGCGTTATCTGCATGTTCATTTCCGGTTATGCCAGCATGACCAGGTACCCAGAGCAGCATGACTTTGTTGTTGTATTTGATGCATAGGTCCCGGATTTTGGAAACTGTTGTTGAGGTGTTGTTGATGTTTTCAACAGCTGTTAAACAAGAGCTGCTGTCTGAGCAGATAACGAACTTGCCTTTATTCTGGATAGCAAATTTTAAAGCTGTGAGGATTGCGAAAGCTTCAGCGTTAAATACGGATGAGTATGGAGGAAGAGTTCCGCCGGAAATGATTGCTCCATCTTGTGTAGTGACAGCAAAAGCTGTGTTTACTCTTTTAGAGCCGTCTGTGTAGATCGCTTTCCAATTTTCGGATTTGTATTTATTAATTGTAGCCAAGAAATTTTGTTGGTACGTTTGGTTGTTGGTGATCGATTTTTTGTAAATGTTTAAGGAAGTGTCGACAGAGCTTTTTTTTAGCAGCCACACCGGTTCCATATTTGTTTTGTTAAATTTTTGAGGCGGGTGAATACCATGCTCTTTCCCGTAAGCAATACAGCGGCGCAGTGTGGATTTTAATTTAAACTTTCGTTTGTGTCGAGATGCGGCCACTATAGTTTTATAAAGGTGCTCGTTTGGTGAGTTTAGTAGTTTTGGAGTTAGTAGGATTGTTGATTCATATACCCTTTCTTTTATAGATGGTAAGCCAGTTTCGCCTAGGATGCAATTTATAGGTGATGTAGGAAATGCATTTATACTGCGTCGAGCTGCGGCGTGATACGGAGCTTCCAGTAATTTGATGTTTGTGTTAGCGCACCATCCAAAGATGGGTAGGCAGTAGTCAATTTTGGATAATATAAGTGCCCTTGTTATATTTATAAGTGTGTTAGGATGAGTTAACGATCGTCTACATGCTAGATATTTGATTATATTTAATCTTTTCATGAGGTTTTTTCTTAGAGTAAGACATTGGTGTCGAAAATTAAATTTGTTATCAAAATAAATACCTAATATTTTTAAATTTTTTACAGATTCTATAACATTGTTGTCGAAAGTTAATTGAGGGTAGTTACAATTTCTTTTTTTGCAAATGTGCAGTAATTTACATTTGGAAGGGGAGATGGTTGCCCCTGATTGCAGGCCCCATTTTTTAAATTCTGTGAGGACTTTACAAAAGATAATGTTTGCAGATTCTGTATTTTTCATATTAGTATAAATGATAGCGTCATCAGCGTACATAGCAAGTTTGATATTTTTAATATTCATACATAATTCATTTAGTTTATCGAAGGCTATTATAAATAGTACTACAGAGAGGGGCGAACCCTGTGGGATTCCATTATGGAGGGGGTAAGTATAGGATAGCTTGTTGTTAACACGAACACGTATTTGTCGATTTGTCATGAAAGCTTTTACAAATTTAAAAACTTTTGGACCAATCTTCCAGGTAGCAAGTTGACTTAGGACTGCGTGAACTCCTACGCGGTCAAAGGCTTTCTCGAAGTCTGTCGCCATGATGGTAACATGGTTTTTGGTGGCGAGAGAGTCTGATACGTAGTGTTGGAGTTGAGTTAGCAGGTCCATAGTGCTGTGTTTGTGTTTAAAGGCAGTTTGGTTGTGGCTTATAAAATTATTTCTGGTGATAAACCACATTATTCTTTTCGCTACAATTTTGTCAAGAGTTTTACCGACGCATGATAGAAGAGATATTGGTCTGTAGGACGTAATTAAGTCGGCGGATTTGTTTGGTTTAATAATTGGGATTATCGTGGCTGTACGCCAGTGATGTGGATAGAAAGTTTGTGCTAAGATGGAGTTATACAAGTGAAGTAATCTGTGTTTGGCTATTTCAGGTAAGTTAGAAAGCATAGGGTAGGAAATACGGTCGATGCCGGGAGTCTTACCTCTGGCGTGTTGCAACGCTGATTCAAGTTCAATAAATGTTATTTCGCTCTCTAGGGCTTTTGCTGAAGGGGAGAGTTTTGAAGGAGCGTACGTTGTGGACAGCCACAGTTTTTTTTCTTTTATGTAAAGGTTGGAAAAGTTGTCGTCATTTGAGTAATTTGACCAATATTGGGCAAATGATTCCGCAATATCGAAAGAGTTTGAGAGAATGTTCTGATTAGATAGGATCGTTTTAATGGGACTGTGAGGATTTCCAGTTAGCAATTTAATGTCAGACCAGATCTTTTTGGGGGTTGAAGATGGGGAAATTCGTGACGTAAATAGTGCAAAGCTTTTCCTTCTTGATTCTTTGGCCGCTTTTTTGAAAAGGGCGTTTGATCTTTTATAATTTAGTAGGTTTATATCGGTCATCGATTTTTTAAAAATTTTCCAGAGTTTAATTTTTTGGTCCCGAAGTTCTTGGAGGTCCTTGTTCCACCAAATAGGAAAAGCTTTGGAGAATTTACGTTTGCTTTGTGGAATTGACTTATTAGCTGCAGTGCGAATGGTTTTTGTGATTATTGAGGTTTCTTTATTGATGTTGTGGGTTGGAGGATATTTTAGGGTATTGCTGATTTCTGATTGGAATACATTCCAATTAGCATAATCAGTTTTAAATTTGGGCAGATGGTTATATTTTTCGAAGTGGAATTGGGTTTGGATAGAGATAAAGATCGGGAAATGGTCGCTGCCTCTGAGGTCGGAGGAAACTTTCCATTGTGTTCTGGGGCCGAGTTGAGGGGAGGTTAGGGAAAGATCAACGTTTGTTAATGAAGAGTGGGAGGAAAAGTGTGTGGGAGAGCCGTTATTAAGTGACACTAGATGGTGGTTAAGAATAAAGTTTTCGATAATTAAACCTCTCGCATTTGGTTTGCGAGAACCCCAAAGAGGGCTCCAGGCGTTAAAATCCCCTGTCCATAAGACTGGTGACGGAAGATGATTGAAGAGGCTATTTAACTCGGTTTCAGAAAAATTTTGCTGCGGGGGGATATATGTATTTGCAACGGAAAAACATAAATTAAGGTTGATTTTTACCGCTATTGTTGATATGTTGGAGGCTATGTCTATAACTTTGTGTGGAATGCAATTTTTTATTAGTATTGCAATACCTTGTTTACTAGATTGAATGTTGTGTAAGTTTGAGAAATAACCAGTGTATTGCTTAGGGTAAGCAATACTGTTTGAATTATATGCATGTGGAATGTGGGTTTCTTGTATACAAATTATATCTGGATTTTTCTCTTTAATCAGCAGTAAGAGTTCATGGTAGTTATTGAAATACCCGTTCATATTCCATTGGACAATATTGAGTGTCATTGACAGTGACTGAGAGAGATGTAGATATAACTTTGTAATATTATGTATTTGTTTGTATTTTTAAAGTGATGTTGAGAAACTACATGTCGTCTTCGGAGGACATTGGTGTCTGAGTAGCTGAGAGTACTTGGGAGAGAGACGGGAGTGGTTCGAAGAAAGATTGAGATTGTGCGTTGTGAGTGTCTGGTGAGTTGGTTATTGTGAGGAGATTTTGTTGAGGTGAGTTTGGGAACGAAACAGTGTGATCGGAGAGGCGTGTGTTATTGGAAATGTGATTAAAGTGGAATTCTGAGCTCGAAGAGTGTGTTGCAAAATTTGGTTTGTTTGTTTGTAACATTGAGGAGGAGGGTTTGGATTCAACTGAAGGGGTGGAGTCAGCAGTAAGAGAAGGGGAAATTTTAGATTGTTTGTCAGTAAAAAGTATGTTCGATGTAGTTTTAGTAGTCATTTTGTTTTCATTTGTTAAGTTATCGTTTTTTGGGTTATTGATGGTTATGTTATTATTGTTATAATTAGTTTTGATGTTAGAGATGTTTACGTTATTATTTGTAGTTGTGGTTGAGGATTTGTGGTTATTGCCATTTACGTTTGAGGTGGATACGGCTGTGGCATATGAGGTATCAGGTGAAACAGATGAAGTGAGTGAAGATTGTTGTTTGTGGATTTTTATTGCTTCGCGCATGGAGCATTTGTTTGTTGTTTTGATTTTTATTATGTCTTTAGCTTGTAGAAATTTAGTGCATTCTTTGGATGAGGAGGGGTGCTCCGCAGAGCAGTTTGCACAAAGTGTGCGTGTACAACTTGCTGGAGTGTGGGGAGGGAGAGAGCAGTTCACGCAAAGCGGACTTCGATTACAACGTTTCGCTGTGTGCCCAAGAAGCTGACAAGACTTACAGCGCATGGGTGAGGGAATGTATTGGCGAACCAGTACTTTACACCAAGCAATGTCGATCTTACTAGGTAAGGTGTAGAGGTTAAATGTTAATAGGACAACTCCCGTAGGGCGCAGAGTGTTGTCAACATTTCTTTGGAATTTAAAGGCTGATACTACTCCTTGAGACCTAAGCTCGTTTACAATTTCTTCCTCTGGCACATTGTTTAGGAATGGGGCAAATACCGTACCTTTAACATGGTTGAGCGATTCGTGTAGGGTGGCTGATACCGCGCACACGTTTGACAAATATTTTGTTTTCAAGAATTTTTGCGCGATTTCAGAGCTCTTCACTAGTAAAAGTAATTTCCCATCACGAAGGGTAGTTATGGAGTGGACGTCACTGCTGATTTGTTTGATCGCCCGATGTATGGCAAAACAAGAATAGGAGGAGAGGGGTTTGTCCGTGTCTGTGGATTCAATAACCACAAATTTGGGGTCTATTGTTTTTATTTCTGGGAGAAGAGGAAAAGGAACCATGGCGACACCCGTTCCTGATTTACGTTTTTTTTTTGGTCCAGAATCGAGTAGGGCGAAGCGATTTGCCTCAATATTTGGTGGCCCTGGGGCCATCTTGCACGTGGCGAATGAACTATAAGCGAAAGGTTGGTATATGCACACGCGAAAGGTAAAGAACAGTGGTAAATATAGAGCGAACCGTGTAAGAATGGAACGGTGAGTACAGTTAGAAAGATAAAGCTACCAAACACTCCGTAAGCGAAAAACAGACGTCTTGTCAGCGCGAGAGTTAGTCGGTGACTGTATTTGTTAAATATATTTTTTCCACAAACAGGATATCATTACAAATTACTGTAGCAACCTTAGACCATACAACAACTTCATTGAGCCAAAAACAAATTTACTTAATTATAAAAAAATTATTCATTTTTCTTATTTCGTATTTTGAAACTTCTTACCTTCACTAAACTTCCTTCCTTCTTTACTTCCTTTCATTTTGGGCGAAACAACAATGCCGTTAAAAAAGTGTTCGCCTTATGGATCGCTTGAAGTCTCCTTGAAGTCACCTGTGTCTTTATTTGCTTACACCTGGAGGCAGTTTTTTTTTCTTTGTACACACGAATTGAATTCCGCTTAATTAAGCTTTTGGCATTGAATTTCTTTTTGCAAGTAATTAAGTTATCACTTTGCGTTTTTATATGCCGAACTTGCAATCGATTTATTCATGACTTTCATGTATTTGTTTATAAATATTTATCAAAATTTTTATATATTATATTCTTATTTTTTCCTTTTTTAAATATTTATACAAATTTTAATAATTTTTAATTAAAAAACTAATTTTCATATGTCGTTTGAATTGTTTCATAGTTTTCTGTATTTGTATTAATTTTTTTGTAAATATTTATACATATGTATATTAGACTGGATTTCTCGATGCTCCGCAACCGCTCACTTTATGCGCTTTGGAGAAAAAGTGCATGAGCCAAACATTTTTGGGGCTAAGTGGCGTCGCATCGAGTTCAAAGTTCACAAAAAAGCTGGAAAATTCGGCAAATTGCTCCACAGCTGGTCAGAACTTGCTCTTAGAGGTTTAAAATCTATGACCGACCCGTCTAGTTTTTCTTACTGAACATTTCTTTCTAACATACTCACCCCCTATCTCCAACCCTTAATGGGGCTCCCATACAAAATGGTCGTTTTATAAAATAGGCTCCCATTGCTCCTAGGTTGCCCCCAGATGTATCAAATGTATGGCCGACACCCATTTATTTTTTCTTCCGAATGTTTCTTCCAAACATACCTACCCGCTAACTTCAAGTCTTAAGGGGGCTGCCATACAAAAGTGGCCATTTTCTATGCCATTGGCTCCCCACTTGTGAATGTAGTAGTTAAGTAAGCGAGAAAACATCGTATCTCGGAAACTACTGAACCGATTTCAATGATTTATTCAGCTATCACCAACATTATTGAGTATAAAAAATACAAAATTAATTAAGGTTCAGAAATTCACCAACAGAGAGTGTCCCCATACGAACGGATTTGTGACGTTGTCAACTTTTGGGTTTCTACAAAGCAAAAATCAAAATTTATTGTTTTTGCTCGCTTTGTTTTTCATGATTTTATTTATTTATTTCTAAATATTTTCAAATTTTTTTAAAAAATTTTTTTATTTTGTTATATAAATATTTTCATATATTTTAACACGTTTTTCTGTTTATTATTTCTTTTATTTTTATAAACTTATTTTTATAAACTTTTCAACACATTTACTGCAGTTCACTGTTTTTTTCACTCGAACTCATTTCTTGGCTGGCCACATGCATCACAGTTGTTGTTGGTGTTTTTGTTTTCACTTAAAAAAGTAATGAACATTTTGCACATTGAAAATTTTCCCCAAAAATTAGCACACACACACACATTGAGACCGCACATTTTTCATTAAAAAAAATCATGTAGAATACAGAGAAAAATAGAAGTCAGCAAATCCTGAAACAAATGTCTCAGACAGCTAAATGTTCGACATTCACCACACAACTTTAGTGCACAACAACAATAAAAAACTAAGAAATTACTAAAAACAAAACTGCACCAAAAACTGCAAACAAAAAAAACAAAACAACAAAAAGCCAAAGCCACATGACACATTTCTGAGCACAAAAATCTTTTGCACAAAAGTCGCCAACACGCGCTAAGAAAATCTTAAACACTCCACTTAATGCAAAACTTATATTTGCACAAAAGAGAAGATGATTTTTCTATTTTTAAAGAAAATTAAAAAAAATGCCTATTTTGCATTTCCACTTTTATTTCGTGTTCCATTTCTGGTTTTATTTTGCTTTTATTTCTGAGTTAATTTTAAAATGAAAATGTAAAAATGTTCTCATAGATGTTTAAAATGTTTTCATAGATTTGTTGTTGTTGTTGTTAGTATGTTGCTGTTCTTATTTATATTTATTTGATTTGTATTTGCACGCGTTTCGTTTTTGGCATCTTGTTCAGTTTCATTTATATACATGCATACATATATATAAATATATATTTTTTATTTTTTTGCATTGCCTCACTTTGTGTTGTTGTACAATAAGTTTTGTTAAAACTTGTTAAACTTTTGCTAATTGCACATTTTTCTCTTTGTTGCTCATGCATTTTCTTTTATTTGATTCTTTGATTTTGTGGTTGTTGTTATTGTTGTTTGTTAAAATTTAGCTTTTTTGTATTTTTCGTTTGAACTTTTGGCCGCCTGTTGACTTGAACATTTAGCCGGCACTGACGTCAACACGAACATGTGTTCGGCGCGAACATCGACAGGTCGTCAGAATTTAATTTTAGCTGTGAATTCAATATTTTCACATGCAATGTTTTACAACTGCTGTGATGCAAAGGTGATGTAAGGGGGTAGTTGAGGAAATTTTTAAGACATTTGTGGTGTCACATTAAGTTGTCACAAGAAATTCGACTGGTACAATTGGCACTTTTGATACTACAATATTTTGCAAAATTTAAGAGCAAACAATTGCTTTGACCATTGAGAAAAGGAGTTCATTTTCTGAAAGTTCAGTGAGAAAGGAGGTAATTTTCTGAAACTTAATGCTGAAGAAATCAATCAAATTATAGCTGAAAGGCTTTCTAAGACTACGAATCGTATACTGGTGAGGTCTGGACTATTGAAGATATACTAAAAGGCTGTGAAAAAGACTCACATGGGCTAGTTTTAAGAAGGCATTCCACTTCTTATAGTTTCTTTTAGGTCTGAAACCATTATTTCTGCCTGACATTGAAGTCTTCATTTAACACAGTAAGAATTATTAATTTTTTGTCGAATATGACCCGTTTTGTTAGCTAATTTGAAGGTAATTGAATTATGTCTCATAAGAACCCTTGTCCTTATTTTCAAACTATTGTGATAGCCGACTTTCACAAGCTTCTCATGAGGCAAATTTTAGACCAACAAAATCATTTGCCATAGACAAAAATAGAGAGAAGTGACTTAATGCCAGGTCCCAGACTATAAATTAAGCTTCTGGCAAGTCACTGTCAAACTGTAGTTACTCTGATGAATCACACTTTCTTTCCTAAAGAGATAAAGCTGTCCACTTCTGGGCAATTTCTTCCTTCAGTCGGTCAAATTTTTGACAATACAGGTTCGAATTATGAATTTGACGATTGCAAACAGCAAGTCGTAGTATATAATTCCCTGCCAATCTTGCCACAGAAAATAACACAATAATATTTTTCTAACCGTCAATCATGATTTGCTCACCCCGATTCGATCACTTTTTATCAAAAGTCATCAAACAACACTGAGTCAAAAATCATCAAGTTGTCTGAAAAATTTCTTTAGTACAATATCTTAACTTGCTTGGCGATCCACTTTTCAACACAAGGAATCAAATAAAACTGAGTCAAGCGCTCATAATATTGTCTGAAAAGTTTCTTTAGTACGCAATTTTGTCCTTCTAATGCCACCTACGCTTCGATTAAGACCGTTTTTTCTTGAAAAAGAAAAATCTTGACGTTGGTGCAAGAGATCCACTTTTTATCACAATTTATCAAACAAAACTGAGTCAAGCGCTCATAAAATTGTCTGAAAAATTTCTTTAGTACGCAATTTTGTCCTTCTAATGCCACCTACGCTTCGATTAAGACCGTTTTTTCTTGAGAAAGAAAAATCTTGACGTTGGTGCAAGAGATCCACTTTTTATCACAATTTATCAAACAAAACTGAGTCAAGCGCTCATAAAATTGTCTGAAAAGTTTCTATAGTACGCAATTTTGACCTGCTACTGCCACCTATGCTTCGATTAAGTCCGTTTTTTCTGGACGTTGGTGCAATTTATCACAATTTATCAAACAAAACTGAACTCATAAAATAAAATTGTCTGAAAAATTTCCTTAGTACGCAATTTTGACCTCCTAATTCTATGCTTGGATGAAGTCGGTTTTTTCTTGACGTTGGTGCCAGAGATTCACTTTTTATAACAATTCATCAAACAAAACTGAGTCAAGCACTAATAAACTTGTCTGAAAAGTTTCTTTAGTGAAATATCTAAAATTTTTAATGCCATCTACACTTCGACCATAATGGTTTTTACTTGACATTTTCTTAAGTGATTCACTTTTATTCATCAGTCATCACTTGCTTTAGAAATAAGTTGTTTTTGTTGTAATTCAGATGGAAATTCACAGTTCACAATTCACAGATGGAAAAAATTACTCAAGGCGTTGATTAAAAAAATAATGTTCGAATTAAATATAATTTTTTTTTTTAATTTTCTGAATTGGAATCTATCGTATTGTCCTATTTTTTTTAGGACATTTGCAAAAGATTTGAACGTTGAAATTAATATTTGTTTAAAATTTTCTCAGTTGAATAATATTTTTTTTTATTAAAATTTTACTAAATTGCTATTTCCTATTTATATTTTTTTATTAAACATTTTATTAAACTCCTATTTATGAATTTTGTTAATAAAAACATTTTTAAACAGTTAACAAAAAACTTTTCAAGCAGCAAAAAAGAAAAATTGGTGTTTCATTCAAAAAAACTATCAGCAATGTTTTGAAAGAAACGCATTTTTAAACGCTGAAAAAGGTACTTTGTTCGATTCTAATTCTGAAGTTTTTGTTTTAATAGGATTTCCTTTACAATTAATGTTGCATAAAAATGTGCCTTCGTTTCTAGTTCAGTTTGTAAAACGTTATTTCTTCGATTTAAATTCTGAAGTATATGTTTTCTTAGGTCTTTTTTAATTATTTTTTTTCATTTATTTTTAATAAAAAAAATTGCAATATTTCATTTAAAAATCTGCTTTTTAAGTTTCAATAGCATTTATTTTTAAATGAAAAAATTTTTCAAAATATTTTCGTGACTCATAGGTTTTTTCTGAGTCAAACATTGCCGCTGATTAATTAATTTTTTTGTATTATTTGATATTTTTTTTAATAATATTTTTTTAAATATTTTATTACTACAAAATATTTTTTATTATTAAACTTTTTTACTACTCATTCTATTTAATATTCAATCTCTTTCCAAACTATTTCCACTTCACTTCAAGCAACATTCGCCCCAAAATTTTTGCATTCTATTTAAATTCACAAAACATTTGCAAAAAAAATATCCTCACACTTGTTCACTTTAATTCGCTTTAAACATGCGTTCGATGTACTCGACAAAATTTCTTGTCAAACCGAAATAAATGCAAAAACAAACACATTTCGCTATGAAATTTTTGTCGAGAGATATTTGCTAGAAAGCAAGGCAGAAAAACGAAATGCTAAGCGATTTACTTTGAGCAGTTGAGCCGCTTTGGTTGCTTTTCCGGCGTGTCGTCGCTTATTTATTTTTAGGAAGTACACACTTGTCGCAGACGTAGGACGCACAACCGAAACGCAAGTAGTAACGTGGCTGGGACGCGTGGGGCGCGCACACACTTCAAGACCGCACGACGTTTGAAATGAAACTGAAATCCACTTGTCGTGCGGCGGCGGCCACACTGTGCCAACGGTGTCGTTGCGCACACACCAAACAGAAGCCGCAACAGCAGCTACAACAACAACAACAATAATAAGAAGAACAACAGCGCGTAGACGATAGCATGCAAAGCATAAAAGCAACAGCCAACGTTACAAATGTTGGCCAAAAAGGCGAGCAGCGAGCAGGCGAACAGCGCCAACGCACCGGCTGAATGTGTCGTTGCGGTGCGTGGACAAACGAATGGACGGACAAACGAACGGTTGGATGGACAGTCAACCAGCCACGAGCCGTGGCGCTATTGTGCCTGTTGTCAACAGACAAGTGTTGCATGTACAGCAACAACAACAATCAAGCAGAGCTGAGCAACGTCCAGTTGTATTAGCAGCAGTCACCCCTAAAGACCGGCTGTCGTTGATGGCTGTATGAGCCAAAAGGGTCAGTCAAAAGGCAATGCCAACCGCAGTTAAAGCAACAACAAAAACAATAATAAGGAAAAACGAAAAACGCTAACAGTCAGCGCAACAAAATAACAGCAAAGTCCACACAACAGAGTTGCAACAACAGTGCCGAGACTGTTCAAAGAGAAATTTTGTTGTAGGCCAACGTTTTGAGCGCGCACAACTGGCAACTTGGCCTTTACGTTAAGAACAACAACAACAAAAACAACAACAACTATATTAAGTGTGAAAATTATCAACGCAAAGACAACAGCAACGAAATTGTGCGACAAGTGGCCAACAATTGAGCGACGCTTTCTCGCCGAAAAAATGTTGCAAAGAGCACGCGCGAGCATCAAATGTGCGTTTTTATAGCAAACACAAGTTGCTATAAAAATTTTTGCTCACTTTGTATACCAAAAAAAATATCCACACCCGCACAAGCTAAATAATTCAATTAAAATGTGTAGAACAAAATGAATTAAAGGAAAATTGAACATATGCGCGTTTGGTTGTGTGTGTGAGTGTGTGTATGTGGGTGTATGGGTGTAGTGGTGCCCCATATGTTGCGGCAAATTTCTGGCATTTAGCAGGTGCCAATAGATTGACATATTGGTTGAGATATGTGGCAACAGCATAAATAAAAGTGAACAAACTGTTTGAAATCACCCACAAGAATATTCAACAAAACCAGTGAGTTCATTTATTCTGATGGCAGTGTTTTTCTTTAGACTTCAAATTTTATTTCATTTCATAAGCAGAATGAATCATATGGCAAGCCAAAAAATATGAATTTTATTAGACTCATCAAAAATCTCAGAACAAAAATTGTATATGATAGATTCACCAAAAAACTTAGAATGTGTAATTCTAATGTTCCGCGCAGCTGACAGAGGGTATTTCTTTCTGAATATTCAACCAGCAAGATTGATATTAAAATTTTTGAAAAACTTAAGAGTTCTACTATAAAAAGTAGTGCAGGCTCTGGGCAGTTATCTCCTTTGGTTTAGGAACCACACTCGAGAGAAACGCTGATACGTTATCAATCGCGCTGATAGAAATGTTGAAGTAGATAGGATTTTATCGAGTCTCTGGACCTTTTCTTCAAGAAAGCGACATTATCGAGATATTTTTGTAAAGCTGAAGAGTTGTACAACAAAGTCGAGTGCATGTTTTGGGCAGTTATCTTTTCTGTTTTAAGAAAAACACTCTAGAGAAACGTTGATACGTTATCGATTGCGCTTATAGCAACATTAGACATTTTTTTTATCGATTTTCTGCACCTTTTCTTCAGGAAAGAGACATGGTCGACCTAGTTTTTGAAAGCTGAAGAATTCTATAAAAAACGAGTACAAATTATGGGCATTTATCTCTTTTGGTTTAGGAACCACACTCGAGAGAAACACTAACAAGTCAACGATTGCGCTGAAAGCAACATTATAAATTGTTTTTAACCGATTTTCTGGACCCATTCTTCAAGAAAGAGACATGGTCGACATATTTTTGGAAAGCTGAAGAGCTCTACAACAAAAACGAGTGAAAATTTGTGGCAGTTACTTCTTCTTGGGAACTACACTCGATAGAAACGCTGATGCATAGATCGATCATTTTCTGTACTATCTTTCAAAATAGCGACTTGACTGACCTATTTCTGGAAAGCTGAAGAGTTGTACAACAAAAAATAAAGCACCTTTCTGCCGGTCATCTTTTCTATTTCGAATGCTACGCTACACATTTCAAACGTGTAGATTTGTAGTACAAGAAAAAACCATGTAGGCCTAAGTGTCTCATGTAGAGGCAGCCATCCTAATCTAACCGAATCTTGGTTAAGTCATGATTAGCAACATTCTTAAGAAAGTTCACAAAACGCGCAAAGACTTACGAGTAGCTTGTTGTTGTTGGAAATCATAAAGATTTCATTATAAATGTAGTAGTCGTAGAGACGTTTAGAGTGGAAAGTTCTGTAAGGTTAACGAACAAGGATAGGTCAAGAATTTGTGGTCTTTTTCTAATCAGAAAGAACAATGACACATGAAGTTTGCAAATGATTCTTCTTCGTTTTCTTCTATTTCTTTATCTACTTCTTCTTTAACTCCTTAGATTTAATATTCGATGTTTTCTATTTCTATTTCTAGTTCTACTTTTACCTCTACTCGTACTTCTACTACTACTTGAAGGTCCACTTATTTTTCTTCCTCTACTTCTTCTTCTACTTATGCTTCCATTTCTTTTACTTATACTTATATTTCGATTCCTACTTCTACTTCTTTTTCTAATTGCACTTCTACTTCCACTTTATCTTCTATTTCTTCTTCGTCCTGTACTTCTAATTCTATTTCTTCTTCTTCTTTTATTTTTACTTCTTCTACTTTTGCTTCTAATTTCACTTCTACTTCTTTTTCAACTTCTACTTCTAGTTCCCCTTCTACTTTTAGTTCCACTTCTAGTTCCACTTCTACTTCTACTACTACTTCTTCCTCTACTTTTACTTCCACTTATTCTTCCATTACTTCTTCGGCTTCTTATTCAACTTTTCCTTCTACTTCTAGTTCTAGTTAAAGTTCCACTTCTACTTTTTCTTTTACTTCTATTTCTATTTCTACTTTTATTTCTACTGCTACTTCTATTCCTTATGCTTCTTCTTCTAGTTCTACTTTTCTTCTATTTCTACTTTTATTTCTACTTCTACATTTATTTCTACTTCTACTACTTCTACTTTGACTTCTAATTATAGTTCCACTTCTACTTCTACTATTACTTCTTCCTCTACTTTTACTTCCACTTCTTTCTACTTCTACTTTTCCTTCTACTCCTACTTCTACTTCTACTTCTGCTTCTACTTCTACTTCTACTTCTACTTCTACTTCTACTTCTACTTCTACTTCTACTTCTACTTCTACTTCTACTTCTACTTCTACTTCTACTTCTACTTCTACTTCTACTTCTACTTCTACTTCTACTTCTACTTCTACTTCTACTTCTACTTCTACTTCTACTTCTACTTCTACTTCTACTTCTACTTCTACTTCTACTTCTACTTCTACTTCTACTTCTACTTCTACTTCTACTTCTACTTCTACTGCTACTTCTACTTCTACTTCTACTTCTACTTCTACTTCTACTTCTACTTCTAGTTCTAGTTCCCCTTCTTCAGCTTCTACTTTTACTTGTACTTGTATTTCTATTTCTATTTCTATTTCTATTTCTATTTCTACTACTTCTTCTACTTCCACTTCTTCTTCTATTTCTACTTCCACTTATTCTTCTATTACTTCTTCGACTTCTTATTCAACTTTTCCTTCTACTTCTAGTTCTAGTTAAAGTTGCACTTCTACGTCTACTTTTACTTCTATTTCTACTTCTATTTCTACTTCTACTTCTTTTTCTTATGCTTCTTCTTCTTCTGTTAGTTCTACTTTTACATCTACTTCTATTTCTTTTTCGACTTCTATTTCTACTTTTATTTCTACTTCTACATTTATTTCTACTTCGACTTCTAAGTCCACTTTAACACCTACTTCTACTTATATTTCTTCTGCTTCTACTTTTACTTCTATTTCTACTTCTAGTTCCACTTATACTACTTCTTCTAGTTCCACTTCTACTTCTAAGTCCACTTTTACATCTACTTATACTTCTATTTCTTCTGCTTCTACTTTTAGTTCCACTTCTACTTTTGACTTCTAATTCTACTTCTTTCTGTAAGTCCACTTTTAAATCTACTTCTACTTCTTCCTCTACTTCTACTTCCACTTTTTCTTCTATTTCTACTTCACCGCCTCATTTTACTTTTACTTCTATTTCTATTTATATTTCTTCTTCTTCTACTTTTACTTTTACTTCTACTTCTTCTACTTTTACTTCTACTTCTATTTGTACTTCTACTTCTAGTTCCCCTTCTACTTTTATTTCTACTTCTTCTTCTTCTTTCTCTACTTCTAATTGTAATTGTAATTCTATTTCTTCTTCCACTTCTTTTTCTACTTCTGCTTCTACTTCTTCTTGTAATTCTACTTTTACTTCTTTCTCTAATTTTACTTCTTTTTCTATTTTTTTTACTATTCTTCTTGTTCTTCTTGTGAACAACATAAGAGAACTCGTTGTAGTTAAGACAATTCTAGTCTTTCAGTTTGTCTAGTCACTAGTCCTGTAAATATTTACAAGGACCTCTAAGCTCATGAAGTTCCAGCCAATTTGAATATCTTTCTAGATCACCTCTGACTGGCTTTTCAGGACTTAAGATACTAAAATTAAATGAAAATTTTATTGAAACTTCAACCAAGAACTGAATATTACTTCTTTTTAATGCAAAGTTACTTCGGTCGTAAGTTAGTCCTTTAAATTTTTAAATTAAAAATAATTAAATTAATTAATTTAGTAAATTTAAATTTAAATTAAATTTCTTAAATTAATTTAGTTGTTAAGTTGGTCCTTTAAATTTTTAAATTAAAAATAATTTAATTAATTAATTTAGTGAATTTAAATTCAAATTAAATTTTTTAAATTAATCAAATTATATAACTTCAAAAAACGCCAAACCGTATTGAAATGCATGCTAACTTAGCTGTTGTTGTTGTGTACTGATTTTCAAAATTTCACTAATCCAACTGTCCCAGTAGTCTAAAAAGACTGACCCTGACCAAAAAATATTCAGAGATTACGAGATTAAGTCAGCTGCGCGCAACAGCATGTTTGTTTTTTTTTTTTTTATTTAAAAAAAAACATTTTTTCGCCTCAACCAAACAAAAATCCAAGGCGAATTCATACCAGGTGATAGCGTAAGGACAGCAACAAAATTTCAATGTATTTTGTTTTTGTTTTCTGGGTTTAGATTGTCAAAATCAGCCAATCAGAACAAAGCTTGCTTTTTCATTTTAAACTGTCAAAGTTTTACACAGGCACTTTGACAATCTAGACCTTTTCCACCACAAAAAAAAATCAATTCGCCTCATTTAACGCTATCACCTGGTATGAGTTCGCCTTGACAAAAATCGAACTGAAAACTCCATCAATGAGTTGCTGTGATTTTCAGTATTTTGAAAATTCCAGCCAATCGATTGGCAGCGTTGAAATTCAAGTTCAAGTGCCATAAGAACACAAAAACTGCACCAGCAATACAAATTTTGTATATGTGTACATGTGTGTGTGTGTGCGAGTACATGTAAACTTTTATGAATGTAAATTACAAGCGAAGGGCTAAAAATACAATCAGCCACTTAAGTGGAAACGGCGCATTGAAGCGTTTTTTCGTTTGTTTTTGGAAAACTTGGCGACTGTTTCAATGGGCAGCAATTGGCGTTTTTCTAATTTCGAAAATGATTTTGAAAATGATTTTGAAAATTTTATTGGAAAAATCGAAGAAATGTAAACGCGTGGAAATGGAAACTTTTGAAATTATGTATTTGCAATATTCCGTTCTATGTGTGTTTGTGTGTGTGTGTGTGTGTGCGCTGTGTTCGGCTGCTGTTCATTTTTATTTTTAGCCACAAAACACGCTGACAAAGAGACCGCAGCACGAATGTACAACAAGCGTTGCCTGCACACATCAGTTTATATGTGTGTGTGTGTGTGCGTTTGTTTAGTTGGCCGGCTGGTTGGTTGTCTGGCGAGTTGGCTCACAGCCAAAACAAACGTGCGGCCAGCGTCAACGGCCAAAAGGAAGCAAATAAAATTTCTAAAACCAAAGAAATAAAGAAACAAAATTAGCAACAACAATAAAAACCAAAAGCCAGCTGGCAAAAGCAAACTCTACACACAAGTCTACAAAAGGAATCGTGCAGCAGATACATGCAACGGCGAGAAAATGTAATTATGGCAACGACAACAGCGAGAGAGACAACATTCGAGAGAGAGCGGCAGCAGTCGCACTCAGCTGTTGGCCGCCGTAACAGCTTCGGTGCTGTTGTACTTTACGGTACAGCGAACGCGCTTAGCAAAACAAAGGCAATAATAACGTTTTTTTGTATTGCTCCCCACACTCACACACACACACACACACACATACACACGTCACTACGAGTACATTGTACAGCCTCCTCCCGCTCTCAACGTCGAACATGTCCTTTTTTGAGGCCTTTTCCCTTAGCAGCGTTGTTGTTGTGTTTGCATTGCAGGCTGCATGACTCTACAATGTTATCATTATGTGGCATAAATTTATTGTATGTTTTAGTTGTTGTTGTTGTTGTTGTCATTTGCTGTTGTTATTGTGGCCACCACCACCTGTACGCGTTTAGTTTAGCGTCTGTGTCTTTGTTCTACAATTTAATGAAGCGCAGCGCCAAAGCCAGCGCAGGCTGGCATAATAAAAGCAACAATAACAAAAGCAATAACAGAAACCTGTATAGCAACAAATAACAACAGCACAGGTGATACAAACAAACGCTCTGCCGCACGCAACCAGTAACAAAAAAGGCGCAAATTTCGTAATTTGTGACGTAGTGGCGCAACGTATTAGATGAGCGCGCGCATGCCACATGTGGCATGTGGCAAGTGACAACAGCGGGTGAATCTTTAGCTTATTTTTGTTTTATTCTACACTAAAAGGTAACAGCGGGAGGCAGTGTGATAAATTTTGGCGGCAGAATAGTTATGAATTAGAAATAGGAAGAGACAGCTGACTGAAAGGATAGTTGATTGGAAGGATAACGCAATGAACCAATGAAGGGATATATAAACAGACCAGATAAGTAATAAATGGATAAAGAAACAGACCGGATAAACAATAAATTGATAGAAAAATTTAACGTTAATTGAGCGGATGAACGGAGTCATCAATAATATGCAAAGCAAATAAAAAGCCGATGGACAGAATATAGAAAGATGAGCGAATAGAGATCAAATAATTTGTTAAATTATATCGTGAGACAAAAATCGAAAAATGAAATGAAATGAATGAATGAATGACTGAATGAAAGAACGAATGAAATAAAATGAAATAAAATAAAATAAAATAAAATAAAACAAAATAAAATAAAATAAAATAAAATAAAATAAAATAAAATAAAATAAAATAAAATAAAATAAAATAAAATAAAATAAAATAAAATAAAATAAAATAAAATGAAGTAAAATAAAATAAAACAAAATAAAATAAAATAAAATGAATGAGTGAATAAAATGAATGAATTAATGAATAAATGAAATAAAAATTGAAAGAATGACTGATTGAATCAAATGAAATGAATGAATTATTGAAAAAATGAATGAATGACATGAAGTGAAGTGAAGGAATTATTAAATGAATGAATGAAAAGAATTAATGAATGAAATGGATGAATGAAATAA
The DNA here is from genome assembly GCA_963971225.1 of Melieria omissa. NCBI lineage: Eukaryota > Metazoa > Arthropoda > Insecta > Diptera > Ulidiidae > Melieria > Melieria omissa. The sequence continues at coordinate 77,222,519 of OZ020268.1, read as the reverse complement.
AAGAAGAAACGAATGAAAGAATGAAATAAAAGAATGAATGATTGAAAGTAATGGACTTTATTGAGATGAATGAGTGAACACGTAAATGAGTGAATGAAAAAAGGAAGGAATGAATAAAATAAAAGAATGACTAATTGAATGAATTAATAAAATGAAATTACATGAAATGAAATTGAATGAAATGAAATTAATGAATTATTGAATACATGAATGAAAATAATTAATGAATTCATGAATGAATGAAATGAATGAATAAAATAAAGTAATGATTGATAGAATGAATGAAATAAAAGGATGAATGAATGAAATAAAAGAATGATTGAATGAATGACTGAAATAACAGAATGAATGAATAAAATAAAAAAATGTATGAGAGAATGAAATTAATTAAATGAATGAATTATTGGATCAATAAATGAAATGAAATGGAATGAATGAATTATTGAATGATTGAATGATAATAATGAATTATTGAATGAATGAATGAAAAGGATGAGTTATTGAATGAATGAATGAAAAGAATGAATTATTGAACTGAATGAATTAATTAAATTAAATTAAATGAATGGATTATTGAATAAATGCATGAATGAAATTATGAATAAATGAATGAATGATTTAATTAAATTAATGAATGGAATGAAACGAAAGAATGAATGATTGGAAGAATGATCGAAATTACTGAACGAATGAACATATGAAGAAGTGAATAAATGCATCGAACTTGATTTCAAGAGCAGTAAAGCTACGTTTTCAGTTTTCTCTAGAAGACCAGGATTTTTTAAAATATCTTTTTAGTTTCAAAGAAGACAATGCACTTAAAAATTGCTATAAATGATTCAAATCATCGTAGCAGAACAATTTGGAAGTGTTTAGATAAATAAGAAAGATAAGTTGCAAGGAAAAACTGATTAAAAGACGAGAAGAAGAGGCAATGTGGAATCTTCAAACTGGATGAACGGACTTACCAGGGCCAAGGAACACATGAGCAAAATGACAAACAGACGACGAGACAATTTGGTGAAGAGACAGACGTCCGAAGAGAAAGCAGGCAAAGGACCAGACCAGGAAGAAACCAAAGAAGGATGACAAAAAAGACAGGGACTGGCGAAAGCACACACTAAGAAAGGGACAAATATACAATGGACATAGAGGCGTAAGAACAAATAAGAGAAGACATAGGCAACCAAAGGAATAGAGAGCCCAGAGAACAAACAGCCGAAGGGTCAGATAGGCGAAATAACAGTCAGGTGAAAGATTCAGGGACAAATAGACGAAAGGATAGACAGATGAAGAGAGAAACAGTCGAAAGCTTCAGGAGCCAACCGACGAGACAAACTGGAAAAGGGGCAAAGAATCAAAAGCAATATAAAAGTAAGAAGATACAGAGAAAGAGACGGCCAGGCAAATCTAAAGAAGAACGAAAACACCAACCGATAAAAAGCCAATCGAGCAAAATAAAACAAGGACGAAAGGATACATAGACAAGGAACATATAAGCAAGAGGCGAATGAACAGATAGGCGAAAGGAGAGACAGACTAAAGATACAGAGACAGATACGCGAAAGAAGAAACATTCGAATGATTCAAGGACAAACAGGCGAAAGGAGTAAAGGAACTGAAACGTAAGGACAGACAGGTGAAGAGACAGACAGGTAAATATACAAACGAACAAAAGGACAAACAGACGCCGAGTCAATTGGAAGGATTGAAACAAGGACAAAAGAACGGACAGACAAGGAACGAATAAGCACACACCGAGCCTATTTGAAGGACATACAAGCGGAAAGATAGACAGGCGAAGGAACAGGCAAGCAAAAAAAAGACAGTCGAAAGTTACAAATCGACGAAAAAAAAAGACAGAAAAAAATACACACGAACGAAGCGACAGACGGATAAAGTGACAAACAAGGAGCCAATTGAGTGAGGTGAAACAAGGACGCCAGGACAGACAGACAAGGGACGGATAAGTGAAAACTCCGTTTGTCAAAGGGTCATACAAGCACAAGGACAGACAGGCAAAGGCACAGACTGTTGAAAAGTATAGAGGGACGAAAGAACACATAGGCAAGGTGAATAAAGGTCCAAGGGACAGATAGGTGAAGTGACGTTTGGGTTAAGGTCCTTAAAAAGGAACTTGAAAGGGACATGAATGGTACATGGGGATGATGCAACAGACCGTAGGCCGGCTGACCTATAATAGAGAGACGCATGGTAGACTTTCAGGGGAGAGGGCAGACCGATAACGGTGCGGAAGTACAGACTAAAGAATATGCCACACGAACGAATGCACCAGACGAAAAAATTTAAAAGAATATATGGGATCTTTAAAGGCTTTAAGGTATTAAATGAGCATCTTAGGGACAGATAGGATATGGACGAAGGGACCAATGTATTTGGGAATACAAACGGAGAGACAAGCGAACTTGATGGTGGCTGAGTAGTGCGACGAGAGAAATACAGATATGAAACAAATAGGTGAACATTCATTCAGACGTATACACAGACCAATGTTGGACATACGAATAGAAGACTTACGAATGCGGAATCTATGGACAAATGAAAAGATGGTGGATGGTGGATGGTGGAAGCAAACCGAAAAAGCACATTTAAGCATAGGTTTTAGTAGAAATAGATTAACAAAGGTTTTACGGGCGGAGACATATGTTAACAAGAGAAAACTAACAGATAGGGAATTTTACAGATGAAAACCCCACAGAGAGGCCACGGAACTGATCTGGAATATGTAATTAGGGAGTTTTAAGAACGTGGGTCTTACAGATGGAAGAATATGAGTAAGGGAACATAGGAACGAAGACATAAGAACCAAAGGATTTGGTAACCGATGAAGCCCAGTTTTTGTTACTGTAGATGGAAATGTGGTCAAACGTTTTCAATGCAGAGTTTACAATCGAAACGGATGGAACAATGCAAGGCATACAGACGTTTGGGACGTATTTGAGTAAGGAAATACATATAAAGTAGACAGATTTATGAAAGTAAATAGATATGTAATGCCATACGAAGGCACAAGCAAAGCAAAATATGCATGAACACCAGCTTTGTGGTGATTTTTCTTTCATAACTTTATGTTTCACCACCAAAATAACTTCTTAAGGCTTCTCATAATATTTGCGCATGAATTTTTTCAAGCTTGTTGTTGTTATTACAGTTGTAAATGACCTTTGAAGAATTATTTTTGTATCGTTTACCTTGTTGAGGGGTGTTTACTCTAATTATGTGAGTAAAGTTTCGAAAAAAGGATAATAAGCAGTTGTGGTGTTTCCGTATCTCTTAAACGATTCATAATACAATTTTGAAACTGATTTTAAATACCAACCACCCATTGCGAAGGTTAAACTGTTGTCAAACTTATGAAAACGTGTAAACTGTGCATTGCATGATATCCCAAAGGTATTAATTTACATTTTGAACATGAGTCGAAAATGTTGCGCAGTAATGTTACAGTGAAATTTTCAATTATGTGAGACAAAGAATGATTTTTGTGGGCTGTGTTTTACGCATTAAATATTGTGAAATTTTTAGTTTTGTGAGGGAATTAAGTGTATTTAAACATGTGTGGCACGAAAGGTGACCGGCATACTTCGATGTGGCGAAAAACATTGTGAAGATTGAAGTGAGTGGAAAATTTCTTAAGTGGTGATAAGTGATTTATGCATTGGATCAGTCTTGAGTTTAAGTACCAAAGCAAAAGAAATCATCAATATTAGTTGCAGCAAATCTGTACAGATGGAATTAGGAGATGGTACTGAAAGCACATTGATTCATCATACAATCAATTGGATGGATTCAACCTCTTTAAAGATCTCAAAGGAGATCTGAGAGATCAAAAGATCTGAGATCAAGGGATTTCAAAAGATCTTTAAAGAGTTTTTTTTTGCGTTTCCTTTTTTGGTATCTCAACGGGTACACTTTTCGGCCTACTGCATGTGCATCTTTATCAGTTTGTTCTCCTTGAAGGCCGCCTTATCCCAACATAAGCTGGACAGGTTTTTTTGTCCCATAGTTCGGCTGGTATTCTCTGGTGTTTACAATGATTTTTTACATGATATCCAGGACCAAATGGTTTCCAAAGGATCCCTTCTGGATCTTCAGAGAACTTAAAAGTTAGGAGAGCACCGCTTTTTTAAATGAAAGGAATCATAATGGATCCATTTACAATACAATATTCCTATCCAAAAAATTCCGTCTCGATCTACAGGGAACTTGAAAGTTAGGAGAATATCGCATTTTTAACATGAAAGGAATTATAATGGGCTTAATGGATCCCAATCTCCCAAAGTTGGAACATAATTCCATATTCAAAATATCTCTTCTGGATCTGCAGGGAACTTGAAAGTTAGGAGAGCACCGCATTCCTAAAATGAAAGGAATCATAATGGATCCAATGGGTCCCAATCTCCCAAAGTTGCAACATAATTTCATATGGGAACTTACGTGTAAGTAAGTTTTAATAAACCATCCATTCTAGTTTGAATGCAAATGAGTAAATAGAAAATCGCACTCGTTCCTCGTACACATTTAAAAATCAATATTCCTATCCCGAAAATTCCGTCTCGTTCTACAGGGAACCTAAAAGGTATGGGAGCACCACAATGGGTCCCAATCTCCCAAAGTTTAACCATAATTTCATATCCCATCTGGATGTTTGGGGAACTTGAAAGTTAGGAGAGCACCAGCATTTCTAAAAGCAAACAAATCATAATGGATCCAATTGATCCCAATCTCCCAAAGTTCGAACATTATTCCATATGGAATCTTAAGTAAGTTTTAATAAGCCAACCATTCTAGTTTGAATGCAAATGAGTAAATGGAAAATCGCGTTTCTCGTACACATTTAAAATTCAATATTCCTTGACTACATTTTCATTTGTTCTACTTCTACTTTCCCACTTCATTAAAGACGATGCCAATTCATTCGGTGCTCAGCATTGAGCTTAATTCAAATTATATTTTCATTTTGTATTTACTTTATTTCTATTTCAATTCATTGCTCATTCATTTGCTGCAATTTCTCATTACTTGGCCAACTTGACTCGAATGGTCGGCATTGACTTTGTGCCATTGTAAAACGACCGAACGACAACGATGGAGACCTCAACCCACCAACTAACCAACCAACCGGCAACGGCTGCCAGTCAGTCAGCCGCACAAGCAAACAAGCAGCCAGGAGTAGTAGAGGATGAGGCCAGCAACCATCGTCCGACTTGCTCAGCACTGCTTTAACCTTTTAACGCTAATTCAATTTGGCCCCAAATGAGAATTTAACTTTTTCATACTTATTTGCTGCATTTTGTTGCACACAAATTTTCAGTTCAAACTTTTTTTATTTCAATATTTTCTTTTACTTCTTGGTATTTTTCGTCTACTTCCTGCTTTTTGCTAGATTTTGGGTTTTTTTTTGTTTTTTCTACTTCTTCTTTGCACAGACATTTTCATTTTGGTTCAAGCGTGTCCTTGCTTAGGTTGGTTTTATTTTATGCTCTCTGCTACTGCTGGCTGCTGTGCGATTATTTGCTCATCTTGGCTGTCGTTCGTTCGTTCATTCATTGAATTTGCCAAAGCCGAAAAGCGCGTCTGCGCCTCAACCTATGCTAACATTTTCATTGCCGACGACAGCAAAGCAGCCCAGATGCGACCAGACGCTATGCTGGCGTGCGCTCATTAAGGCGCTGCAGTGCACCAATACAAACATATATACACATATACATTCTCCCACACACATACACCTGCCGCTAGTTGCCTCCTTGCAGCTGCGCTCAAGCCGAACTGATTTTGTGTGCCAGCAAAATGTTCGCGCTTCGTTAGCCTTAATTTCTGTAATTTTGTAGCGCACGTTCCGCGTTGCGCGTTCCAATGATGCTCTACCTCCCACCATTGTCGATCGACTGTGCCGCGCGCACACATTCCGTTCTACGCGCTCAACATTCCACTCGATGTGCCGGCACTCACACACACACTCGCGCACACACACAGAGTGCCGCATGGTTGCCGTTGCCGTCTTGGCTCGTATATCCTGCGTCCTTAGCGAGAACGCATTTACAATTTTCAATGGCGGTAATTCCAACGTAGCAGCAACCACAACAACAACAACAACCACATCAACTGAAACAGGCAAACGTTGTTTTTGTGGGCAACAGTGGCAGGTGGAAATTGAAGACACGCACAGCGAACGCTGCCAGTGAGTTACAACAACAGTAGGCAATGGCTGTCGAGAATGTATAGCAACAACAACAAGCAGCATATTGCCGCGACATTTTCACGAATCAAGGCACAAATCGCAACGCATCACAAGACGCCGGTGTGCTGAATCGACATCGACAGCGACAGCGACGACAACGGCGACTGCTGCTGCCGCCATTTCCGGCATCTCGACTGCTTTTACCCGAGCGGCCGCTGCAGCTTCGACTGCTTGTGGCATTGCGTGATTGTGTCTGTGTTTGTGCCTGTGTCGGTACACTTTCCTATGTGTTCGTGTTTGTGTGTGTGTGCGAAATACCTTCAGACACCGGCCACAGCAGCACCTCGTCAGACGTTGCTCCATATTTTGTAGGTTAATATTTAATGGCCAAATGTAGGCAGCCGTCGCGTCGACCTGACAGAAGGCAACGCGCTACGTTTGAGCTGCTTTGCGTCAACTGCAGGCAAAGTGTAATTGCAAATGTTTCGCTCGTGGAATTTTATTTACATTTTCGGCATGTCGACATTGCTGATCGGGGGCCCCCAGCAACTATGTCCAATGGGCAGAGGAGATGGCGCGAAGGGTGGGAAAGCTTGCACATAAAATTGAATTGAATGGAAATCGAAATGTTGATGAGCAGTTGAGAAATGTGTAATGAGCGTCGCTCGTTCGAATATGCAGTAAATTCAATTCAATTGAATTAAATTCCTGTGCAATATTGTTGTAGTTGTTTTTGTTGTTGCTGTTGTGGGGTTTGCTACCATCTTTATGATGATAAATTTGGTCGGCTTGCTGAGTTAAGTTGGACTTGGCACTTTAATGCAATTAATGTAGAGTACATTTCAATCAGTAATTATAAGTAAATATTCGTTTAATTTTCATTGCTTGGACTAATTGACTAATTTACAACTGCAGTTCATTATTTTAACTATCAAATCAATTTCAATAAAATAAAATAAAATAAAATACAATAAGTTTACGTGAAAACAATCAACTAATTGCAGCAAAAAATTAGTTGCTGAATTGCGCTGAATTAAGAACATTACAATATACTTAGTTGGTTGTTCTTAGGCTTACAAAATATAACTTCTTACAGCAAAAAATAAGTTGCTGAATTGTGCTGAATTGCGCTGAATTAAGAAAATCACATTATATTTTGTTGTTCAATCTTAGGCTTACAAAATTTAAGTTATTAAAGCAAAAAATAAGTTGCTGAATTGTGCTGAATTACGCTGTATTGAAGATATTACAATATTATTTATTGCTCATTCTTAGGCTTGAAAAATTTAAATAATTGCAGCAAATAATAAGTTGCTGAATTGTGCTGAATTACGCTGTATTGAAGATATTACAATATTATATATTGCTCATTCTTAGGCTTGAAAATTTTAAATAATTGCAGCAAATAACAATTTCCTAAATTGTGCTGAATTGTTGCTTATTTTTAGTGTTTAAAAATGTTAACTAAGTTTTAACTTTAATTTAATGCAGCAAAAGACAAGTTGCTGAATTGTGCTGAATTGAGGAGATCACAGTATAATTTTGTGCTCATTCTTAGGCTTAAAAAATGGTAACGAATTGCAATTTAATGTTAATTAATTGACTAGTTTGCTACGGCAATTTATTATTTTAACTATCAAATCAATTACAATAAAATAAAATACAATAAATTGACGTGAAATTAAAAATACATACAAAAGAACAACTAATTTCAGCAAACAATAAGTTGTAATAAAGTGTTAACACATTTTAAGCGGGTAGCCTAGTATATTAAACTATGCTGCGTAGCGGGCATTACTTGCAAAACAAGCAAAAATTGCGCGATCCAAAATAAATAAAACTTGAAATTTATGAAACTAAAATAATTATATGAAATAATACTTTCAGTTTTATATGAAAACCAATCCGGTAAAAATACCGTCTCCCGCTTTTAAAGTGCCTACATTCAAAAGGTAAAAATACCCGCCCCGCTTATAAGCAGCAGTTTTCACAACGGGTAATTTTACCCGGCCCGCTTTTAATGTGTTAAGAAGATTACAATATATTTTGCTGCTCAGTCTTAGGTTTAAAATATATAACTAATTGCAGCAAAAAATAAGTCACTGAATTGTGCTAAATTGAACTGAATTGAAGAGATTACAATATCGAAATGTTAACTTAAGTTTAACTTGAATTTATTGCACTTAAAGTGAGTTTCTGAATTGCGCTAAATATAGGAGATTACAAAATAATTGATTATTCTTAGGCTTTAAAAATATTAAGTTAATTTTAACATACACTTATTGCAATAAAGTTAGCTGAATTGTGCTGAATTGCGCTGAATTGCGCTGAACTGAAGTGACTACAATTTAAATTAGAATGAAAATTATTGAGTTCGGTATTAGGCCGATTGCAGTCAGAGAAAGCTAAAATAAAATTGTATGCGTAGGAATAAAAAAATGTTACGAAATCGCAAAAAATGTATCAATTATAAAATATTTGCAGCTGAATTGCACTGAATTTATTTTGATTGTTCTTAAAATCCTCACAGTATTTAATAATTGAGCATTCTTCTCAACTACGATGAAATTCCATTGGTAATAAGTATTTCTCAACGAAGCTTTGCTGAATTGTGCTGAATAAAGTTTAATTAGGCAGAATTTACAGTAAATTTTAAGTTTATGATAAAGAAAATAAAACTAAATAATTTTATGTAAAAAATTTCTTTCAAAATCTTAAAAATTAGATGGTTGCACTTAGTCAATGTATTTTAAATTGTGCTGAGTACGGGTAACATACGCTATTTTGTATATTAGAGACAAAGATAAATGGAAAAGTAATGAATAATAATAAAAACTATATAAAACTTTAAAACCTTTCCAACTAAACTTGGCTGAATTGTGCTGAATAGATTTCATTAGTACTGAATACATTCTTAAACGTTTTAGCTATAAAAAGTCTCTTGATTACAATTTTTTACAATCAACTTTTTGCTGTATTTTGCTGAATAGAACTGCAATTTCAAGAATTTAATATAAAAGTTTACAAAAGAACAAAACTATATCGAATACTAAAACTATACGAATTAACATTGAAAAGTCTTTAAAAAACATATGAAAAACTACTCCAAAAAGGTGCTGAATTGTGCTGAATACAGGAAATTCTTGTGAATAAAACCAAAACTGTTTAACTATGAAATAAGTGATTTAGTATGAGACCGTTTGACTGTTGCCAAGCATATTGATTGAATTGTCTTAAAAAAAACATATGGAAAACTAGTCTGAAGGTTGCTGAATTGTGCTGAATAAAGGGAATTCTTCTGGATAAAACCAAAACTATGAAATAATTTGTTGAATGTGAGACCGTTTGAGTGTTGACAAGCTTATTAATTGAAAAGTTTTGAACAACATATGAAAAACTACTATGAAGGGTGCTGAATTGTGCTGAATAAAGGGAATTCTTCTGAATAAAACCAAAACTATTTAACTATGAAATAATTTGTTGAATATGAGACCGTTTGAGTATCGTCAAGCATATTCATTGATTAGTCTTTAAAAAAAACATATGAAAAACTAGTCTGAAGGTTGCTGAATTGTGCTGAATAAAGGGAATTCTTCTGAATAAAACCTAAACTGTTTAACTATGAAATAATTTGTTGAATATTAAAAAGTTTTAACAAACAACGATCAGCTGAATTGTGCTGAATAAAACTAAAAATAATATAAATTTTAAATACAATTTTATAATAAACAAGAGAAAAGTTTATATAAAACTTATCAAAATTGACTCTTGAAGCGTGCTGAATTGCGCTGAATTCAGTATTTCAATTTATTTATTAACAATTTTGACCGCATTCAGAACAATTATGCTGAATCATTGAATTGCATGGCGTATTGATTTTTGAACAAAACAATATTTAAATAAAATTAAATTCGCAGTATTAATTTAAAAAGGCTGCTGAATTGCGGTGAATGCAGCTGAATTGATAAACAGCTAAATTAAAAAGAATTTCAGGATTATTGGAATTTCAGTAAAATTTATTTTGTGTTTGTACTCACTGAATTATTGAAAATACCTAAAATATGTTGAATTCGGCAAACTTGACCATAATTGGATCTAACTAAGCTTCATTGAAAGCAATTCAGCTAAAAATGTCTATCAGCAAATTTACAAAACTACAAGAAATGAAAACATCTACGCTTGTTCGCATAAATCAGACAAGAGGCTGTAAATAATTGGAAGAAATTTGCGAAATTCAAGTGAAATGCGTTTAGTTAAATTGAATTAAGTTAAATTAAATTCAAACGCAGTGAAATCTGAAGTGCAAAATTGATAAAGATTGATTATATTTATTGAAAAGAAATTCAAATATACGCTGAATTGAATATAATAAGCTTCAGATTAAACAAAATTCACGAGAAATTATCTTTTAGGAAATATAAATAAAAAAATAAATATAAAAAAATTCTAAAAAAAATTATTATAAAAATATGTTTGCTGAATTTTATAAAATTACGTTGAGCTGATGAAAGTTAAGGAATGTAATACAAAAATATTAAAAAGTGTGTTGAATTCAGTTTAATTAATTTGTAGTAAAGAAAATCGGAAACAATATTTTTCAATAGAAGCTAAATAAAAAAATTTCGTTGCTGAATTAAAACATATTTTAAGGCGTGCTGAATTATGTTCAATTACGCTGAATTGAGCGAAATTCAGCCAAAAATATTAAGAAACAAATTGTAAATTATAAAGAGTGAAAAACTTGATTGCTGAATTAAAGTATTAAGCTGCATTGATAAATATAAATGAATTCAATATAAAAAATCCGGAAAATTTGTAATCAAGAAAATAACTGATTTTAAGTTGAATTGTCATTAACTAGAAAGCACTCAGCATTATTCAGCGCAAATTTTTTTCAAACAGTAAGATGAAAAAAATTAGAAATTTAAACATCTAAAAAACTTGATTGCTAAATTAAAGTACTAAGCTGAATTGGTGAATATAATTGAATTCAATATAAAAAATCTGAAAAAATTAAAAATAATTAAGAGAATTTAAGTTGAATTGTCATTAATTAAACAGTATTCAGCACAAATTAAAAAACAAAGAACAAAGTGTTGAAAATTTGCCTATCAAGAAAATAATTGATTTTTAGTTCAATTAGTTTGTATTCAGCGCTATTCAGCGGAAAGTATATGCATAAGAAAATTTAAAACCACAAATATTTCAAATATAATTTGGTGTATTGTGCTGAATTTAAGTACCAAGCTGAACTGATTAACATTTTAAGATTAATTAAATGATTTTAAGTTAAATTGTCAATAACTAAATAGTATTCAGCGTTAGTCGGCGCAAAAAAACAATACGTTGAACATTTTTCTATCAAGTAAATAATTGATTTTAAGTTTAATTACCATTTATGAGTTTGTATTCAGCGCTATTCAGCTGAAACTATTTGCTCAAAAAAGTTAAAACCATAAATATTTCAAAATTAATTTATTAAATTGCGCTGAATAAAGCAGCATTCATGAAAATAAACAGACAAATTCCAGGTAAGTATTGGTAATTTAATATATTAATGCAATGCTTGATTTCAGGTGTAATAGGGCGCTGAATGTTATATTCGGCCTAATTCAGCGAATTATGTGTTAATATTTTAATCCAGACGATGTTTAATTAAGCTCAATTCAGCTGAATTCAAGCCATTAAATTGTTATTACATGAGAGATTCAAATGAATGCAGCTAAAAACACTGCTGAATAGTGCTGAATGCAGCTGAATTTATTGCTTAATAATGAAATTGTATAATAAAATTGCAGAAATTTGATTCCTTAACAAAATATTTACTTTCATGAAAGCTAAACCTAGCTGAATTGCATGAATGCAAGCAACAACGAGAGAAATTGAGCTGCATTTGCCATGTTGCATGCAATTTTATTCCAGGAAATGGTAATATTCCACAATATTAGAGAAAATAACCCAGTAAAAATACGGTGAAATGTGCTGAATAATGCTGAATGAAGCTGAATTGAGTTGATTGAGCTGATTGGAGCTGAACTGAGATGAATAAAGCTGAATGAGGCTAAACTGAGCTGAATGAAGCTGAATTGAGCTAAATAAATCTAAACTGAGCTCAATCAAGTTAAACTGAGCTGAATAAAGCTAAATGGAGCCGACTGAATCTAAACTGCGCTGAATTGAGTAAAATGTTATTATGATTCGAGTTTCAGAAGAACTTTTTTGAGAAAAAGAAAAAAAAATTAAATTAGTAAAAGCATTGTCCCAACGTCTGCTATGCCCACTCTCCCCTATGTCGCATATTAAATGACAATTTGCGCTGTAAATTGAAAGCAAATTAAAATGGAAATTTTGCACATTTTTTTTCGCTGTGTAATTTCAAATTACAATTTAATCAAATATAACTAAATAATTGAATTAAAGCAGGTAGATGAAAATGAAATATGCAAATAGAGAGAGAGAGAGAGAGAGAGAGAAAAAATGCTCATGAAGGAAAATGTGTGGGCAAACGCAACGTTGGAATATTGCGGCAAATGATTTGGCAACATTCTCGACTCGCTTCGCATTAACTTTGGTTTGGTTTGCATTTCCCTGCAGCAGTCAGCATAAGTCAGCAACCCTTTCAACACCACTTCTTCTTCTTCTTCTTTGCACCACATGCCCCTTTTTTCTATCACTTCTCCCCCTTCTCGTCTAACTGTCTTATTTCGCTTCCTGGACGCGCGGCAAAAATTTTCTGCGCTCACATTAATTTGCGTTTCGTTGCATTTTTCTGTTTTCCGGTTGCCCTCTGGCAAGTGCTGAATATGCTACAATAACAACAAAAACAAAAACAGTAAACATAACAACAACTGGCAGCAGCACAACAAACAAACTTTCCGTGTTTTGTCCGCGTTGCATTGCCTTGTTTTCATTTTTTAATTAAATAAACAAGTCTGTGGGGGAAATGCTCTGTTGTTGTTGTTGTTTTTGCAATTTTGTATTGTTGTTGTTTGTGTTGTTAAGCGTATTGTGCGCATGTGAAGTTATGGGGCTGTCGATGTAACAACAACAAAAGTGAACACAACCAAACTTAACGCGTTACAACATCAACATAACCGACAATATGAACAACAAATATAACAACAACAACAAGAACAATATGATGAATAAAAACAACAGCAACCGGCGTCTGTTGTTGCAACACAAACAAACCAACCAAAGCAGCAACAAAACTAACTAAAAGTAAAGCGGAAAAGCAACAGCGAAAAATAAAAAAATTCTTAAAATAAAAACCTCGAATGGGCAGATACGACAATGTTAATAAAAAAACAGCAATAAACAAAAAACTTGCAACCAAAAAGGCACAAGAATCAGCAACAAATTCAACCAATCATAACACCAAAACAACTACAACAACCATTAAAACTAGAACAATATCAAAGCGTCTGTCAACAGCAACAAAACAACAACACGAATAATAACATAAAAATCAACAAAAGCTACAAAAACACAACAACAAATCCGCAACTAACTTCATTGACTGCCAACTGACAACAATGATTTCAACAACAACAATAAAATAGTAAACAACAAGTTGTTATTGTTGAGATAGTTCAGTTTGTTGTTGTTGTTGCAATTGTTGCTACCATTGTTTCGATATGCCGCCATGTTGTGCGCTGCCATGTTGTGTCTGCCATGGGGTTTTGTTGTTGTTCTTCTTCTTTTACGCATTCGCGTTTTTATACGCTTCATTCTTCCCCTCTCTCTCTCTCGTTCTTCTTTTTCTGTTCACATTCATTCATCACTTTTCGTTGCTGCGTTTTTCTGTCGTTTTTATTATTTTTCAATCCTTTACCGTTATTGCAATGGGATTCATTAGCGATTTGCTGCTGTTGTTCATGTTGTTGCTGTTCTTATTTTTTATTGTTGTTGTTGTTATTGTTGTAGTTGCTGTTGTCAACGTTGACAATGTTGTTATTGTTTTGGTTGTTGGTTGGTTCGACTGGCTGGCGGCGGCTGACTGGTTGGTTTTGTTGTTTTGTTGACTGATTCGCCAATTCGCTGGCTGCAGGATGTTTATTATTTGTTTGCTCATTACACACGTCAGCGGCATGTCAGTGCAGTAGCAAAAACAACAACAACAAGACTGTCAACAATAAAGCAAACAACCCACCACGCAACAACGATAGCAGCGACCCCACAGAAAAAAAAGTAACAGACAGCTACGTCGCTCCATGGTATGAAAACAATGCAACAACAAAAATGCCAATAACAACAACGACATCATCAACTACAACAAATACAACAAGCATTTTTACATCAAACAACAATTGATTTTAATTAAAAAGCAATGAAATTGCACGTCCTGCCATTGGCGAATTGGACAGTCAACATTGTTCCATTTCAGCCTTTCGAACCCAAACCCCAGTCAGTCGGCCGTCTAGCTTCTTCGTTGGCCAAGTGTTGTAAACAACGAACAAGCGCCGTAATCATTACAGCAAAGCAAGAAATTCAATTTGAGTTGAGCACAAAAATCGTTGCCGCTGCTCCTTTCAGCGCCACAAATCTCCATTGGTCTGCGAAAGGAGTAAATATTTGCTTCTGTATTAGTATTTGTATTTGTTTGTGTTATTTGTCATTGCTTGCTTGCTTTGTTATTTGTCATTTTTTCCCCCCCTAACAAAACGGATAAAACCTTAATTGAACTGCAGCCAAAATGATACGAAAACGAAACAACATAGAAGGAAATGAGAAATGTCGTTGCTGTTGTTTAAGCTTTTTCAGAAGATGTAAGCTTCACTACGAACGATTTTATATGTCATTCAAGTTTGCGAGGCATTAAATGTGATTTGAATTGAAATTGAAGAATTTCGTAAAAATATATAAAGCTGACCCGGCGAACTTTGTCTCGCATGATATTTGTTGTTTTTTTATAATGAAATACGCGAGATGGCGAATCTATGGCGATGCAAATTGACGACGAAAACCAACTAAAGGAAGAGGAGGAGCTACTGATTGCTGCTAAGTTTCAGTAAAGAAATGGACTGCGCTTGAACCGGATTTAAATTATATGGGCGGGGCCATGCCCTCTTATTTAATACCTGCCCCTTATTCTACGCTCTCTGTCGAAAGCCAAATGGTAGGTTCGTACTAAGTTTCATTGCTGAGCGACTTATAGTTCAGCAAAATATTTGGGTCACAAAAAATATGCCACGCCCCTTGTCCAACGCCCATAAAATTTTATCAGTAGAATGACATTTCTATGGTACGACGGGGTACTAAATTTCAGTGTTGTACAACTTACAATTTGGAAGATATTCCATTTTAAAGATTTTGCTTGTATGGGTGGAGCCACGCCCCGTTGTCCAAAACCCGCCTTATTCCGTGTGTCGAAAGATATGAGTACATGATAGGTTCATGCTAAGTTTTATTGCTGTGTGACTTATAGTTCAGCAGAAAAGCACAAAAATGTGCCACGCCTCTTAGGGGTATGAAAAATAGATAGTAGCCGATTCTCAGACCTACTGAATATGCATGTAAAATTTCATAAAAATCGGTCAAGCCGTTTCGGCGGAGTATGGCAAGCAAGCCTCGGAAGGAACCCACAAGGTTGACGACCACCTCAAACGTTTTAAGGACCACGATTTGAGAATATGCAGGAATGTCCGGACACTCTATAGGGAAAGTGCCTCTATCCAACTGGCGGAAGCCCTCACAAAATGTAAGACTGACATCAGTGCCATCCAGGAAATGCAATGGACAGGACAAGGTTGCTCCAAGCGAGCAGACTGCGACATCTACTACAACTGCCATGCGGAGAAGCGCGAATTTGGCTGCGGATTTGTGGTCAGCAGGCAATGGCCGTAGCTCAGCTGGCTAGTTGGCGTTGGGGTGCGAGTCAAATGCGACGCACGAACCCAGGTTCAATACTCTATTGCGTTAACACCGAAAAAAAAGAAAAAACAACAATTTTTCTTTCGGTGGCTGTCGTCTCAGCAGGAAATGGCAAACCTCTGAGAGTAAAAATTGCCTATGAAAAAGCTCCCAACTCGCCGTTCGGAATCGGCATAAAACTGTAGCTCCCTTCCAACCTTGTAAAAATTCACACGCACAACACGGATTGTTGCGGGTAGCTAGACCTTAGTCTCGTAATCGCGCTGTCGTGCCAGTCAAGAAGAAGAAGAAGAAAATACTGCACCAACACGTCTCTCGATTCCGGTCAATGAACAGCTGACTTCGATCTGCATCAAGGCTGAATACTTTAGCATCAGCCTAATTTGCGCGCACGCCCCGGCAGAAGAGAAGGACGATGTGACCAAGGATACCTTCTATGCAAAGCTCGAGGACGTCTACAATGGGTGCCCGACCCATGACGTCAATGCAAAGGTCGGGCGAGAAGGTATATTTGGTTCCACAGTCGGGCATTTCAGCCTCCATATGACCACTACGAACAACGGTCTGAGGCTTATCGATTTTGCCGCGGCACGAAACATGGTAGTTAGTAGCACCAGATTCCAGCACCTCGATATCCACAGGGCGACCTGGTTATCCCCCGATCAATGCACCCGCAACCAGATTGATCACATTGTTATTGATGGGAGGCATGCTTCTAGCATTCTATATGTGCGCACGTTCCGAGGACCCAACATCGGCTCGGACCACTACCTGGTTGCAGCCAAGGAACGCATGCGTCTTTACGCAGCGAAGACCACGCAACCTAGTTTACGAAGAAAGCTGAACAACAGTAAGCTGCGATCACAAGAGGTAGCCGAAGCCTACTTCGCTCAACTCTCCAACCAGCTCGATGGCTCCCCCTCTCCACCTGATGACATCGGCGGATTATGGGCTCACTTATCCTGTTCTATGCGCGCCGCCGCAGAAAATGTCCTTGGTTTTCGACGATCACGACCAAAAAACCAATGGTACAATGAAGAGTGTCGCGCAGCCACTGTAGCGAAGAACGCTGCCTACAAGAAGACCCTGCTGCCATGCGAGCCATGACAGAAAAATACCGGGAGAAGAGGAAGAAAGAGATGTGCCTTTTTATACGCAAGAAACGGGAGCAAGAAAGGCGCGAGCGTGAGGAAATCGAGGAGTGCAGGTGCAGGAATGACGCCCAAAAATTCTTCCAAAAAGTTAAAGGTCTCACGGAAGGGTTTAAGCGCGGGGCATCTTCTTGCAGAGACGAAAACGGGGATCAGGTTACGGATGCGCAGGCTGTGCCGAAGTTGTGGAAGGAGCACTTCACCAAGCTGCTCGCAGGCGATGAATGGAACAATTCCGCCAGTGGGGAAGATGTCCAGATGCCGCCAATCGATGACGACGGTGTGGATGTGCCACCGCCCAGCCATGACGAGGTACGGGTTGCTATCCAGCGACTCAAGAACAATAAAGCTGCAGGGCCGGATGGGCTACCAGCTGAATTGTTCAAGGCCGGCGGCGGTGAGCTGATTGGGTGCATGCATCAGCTCATTTGTAAAATATGGCTGGAGGAACGAATGCCAAACGATTGGAACCTCAGTGCCCTTTGTCCTGTGCTGAAGAAAGGCGACCCAACAATATGCGCCAACTACAGGGGTATCAGAATACTTCCCATTGCATACAAGGTCCTGACGAGCATACCTTAGACCTTATTAGTGCAGCTTTAGACCTGGTAAGTCCACCATCGACCAGATATTCACTTTACGCCAAATCCTGGAGAAGACCCATGAGAATCCAATCGATACACACCATCTCTTCATCGATTACAAGGCAGCATTTGATAGCCCGCTAAGGGATCGCCTATATGCCGCATTGTCTGAACTTGGTATCCCTGCAAAGCTCGTGAGACTTTGCAGAGCGACGTTGAGCAATACGCGCAGCTCCGTCAAGGTTGGAAGTGACCTCTCCGACCCCTTTGATACCGTTCGAGGTTTCAGACAGGGCGATCCTTTGTCCTGCGACCTCTTCAACTTTACCATCGAGAGTGTTCTGCGCAAGGCCGGTGTACATCGTAATGGCACAATTTTCAACAAAAGTGTCCAGCTCCGTGCCTACGCTGATGACATTGATGTCATCGGGCGTAACAAGGAGATGTCACCGCTGCCTTTGCGGCTATTGAAAGAGAATTTGCCAAAATGGGTCTGGTGGTAAATGAGGGCAAGACGAAGTATATGATGTCTACACGCAGGGACTCGCAGCGGCTAGGGCTCATGCCGAGGCCGACAGGTATACTTTTGAAGTTGTCAAGGAATTCGTCTACCTTGGCACCGCCATCAACTGGTGCAGTGATGTCAGCCTGGAGATAAAGCGCAGGATTACTCTTGCCAACAGGTACTACTACGGTCTCGAAAGGCAATTGAGAAGTAGAGACCTCTCTCGACCGACAAAACTTGTACTCTATAGGACGCTTAGGAAATTGAGAAGTAAGAAGTCGGTAGGCAATTGAGAAGTAGAGACCTCTCGACCGATAAAACTTGCACTCTATAGGACGCTCATCTTGCCTGTACTCCTCTGTGGTGCTGAGGCATGGACAATGACACGAAACGACATAGCGGACCTTGGAGTGTTCGAGAGGAAGGTACTTCGCAAAATCTGCGGCCTTGTACGTGTTGGTGATGACTATCGTATACGAACCAATAACGAGCTGTATAAGGACATGGACGTAGCGCAGCGAATTAACATCCAGCGGCTACGCTGGCTCGGTCATGTCTGCCGTATGGACTACGAAGCTCCGGCGAAAAAGGTGTTCGATGCAATAGTTGGAGGTCGACGGCGAAGAGGGAGGCCGTGTCTTCGGTGGAAGGACCAAGTTGAAGAGGCCCCGTCATCTCTTGGTGTTACCAACTGGAGAAGACGCGCGCAAAGCAGAGGCGCCTGGAGAGAAGTTTTGCGGCAGGCCGCAACCCGATAACGGGTTGTTATGAAACTGTAATTTCCGATCCCTGCTTCAAATGATGCTTCAAGTCACATATAGAAAAATCACAGTTTGCAATTTAATGCCAACAGTTTTGGCTTTCTTCACAGAGTTAATACTGTACAGTCTTGTCGCATTGAATCATCTAAAAAATTAAAGTCTCTGCCTCTCATCAACCCCAGAAATTTCATAATTTTACTGTCTCCTATCAGCTCAACGTTTCGTATGCAGCAGAACGTTGCGCCAATTATGACAAAGAATCGCCTTTTACGGCCTCAATCAATCAAGCGAAAACTTTTCAAATTTATACAGCAAACAAGCTCAAAGTTAATACCCATTGTATCCCTTTCGATGGTCTTTGCTGTTGCTTGAGTAAATGAGAATTGAGTAAATGAGAATTTTTGTTCAAATATTTGACATATCAAAACGGGGAAAATGCAAATTAAAACAATAACACCAAACAAAAATAGCAGCGATGGCAAATTACAAAAAAAATTTTAATTGAGAATGGCAACAGCTAAGGCAAAGGATTTGAAACGTAAGCATGGCCAAAAAACTTGGGCCAAACGAAAGAATTCTGATGCAGCAAAATGAGACAAAGGCAAACGGAAAAGTCAAAACATGGCAGAGAAAAGTCAACACAAAGACATGTGCGACAATGTCATTGGAGACAATGTTGACATTTCCGCTGAAAACATACACATACATCCATCCATCCATACACACACACATGCACGCATGAATATGTATGTCGTTAGATACTCAAGTTTTGTTGCTGCTGCATTGCCAACTTACGCAACACGGCTGCGAAAAGCGCTTGCAGCAACTTTGACATTCATACGAGAAAGGAACGTTCAATTTTTGAGCAAAGGATACGCAAAATGTGCTGCGTGTGTATATGTATGTGTGTGTGTGTTTTAAATAAAGCAATTTCACTCATTAGTGCGGAGGCTGCATTCTGACTGCGGGTATTCTAAAGGTTTTGTATGGCTTTTATTATTTTACAATTAAAGGCAGACAGTCGCTTTCAAACGCAGACACACAGACACACACATATGAACACTCACGCCTTCTACATATCCTCGAGCATTGTGCGGTTGCTAGCGAATGTACTTAAGGATGAGATGAAGGGGGCAATCTGGCTGATATTCAGGCGGCCGCTTCAAATTAAAATATCAGCCAAACAGGAAACAAACAAAGGGGAAACGGGGCACCAGTTGAGAGCTTCAGGGCAGTGCGCATAATTGGGCTGCAACAAAAAGTACAACAAGTATAGGCGGCTACAAAAACAACAACCAGCAAGCATGAATTGGAGCTTTAAAAATTGCCAAACACACACATTTTCTGATATTTAAACAAAAAAATAAAAAATAAAACAATTAACGAGAGCGAGAACTTGCAGCCAGTTGGCAGTCGCTTATTTTCGTATTACAAACGATTTGTTGTTGTTGTTGAGGCCATTATTGCTTTGCCCGTTTGCAGCCGTTTTGGTTTGTTTATTTGTTATTGTTGTTGTTGTTGTTGTTGATGCTGTTGATTGTTCTTGTAGTGGCATGCGATAATTTAAAAAAATTACCGCAGGCATTTAACAGCGGAAAGCGTTGGCTGGCAGCAACAACAAAGGCATGTGTTTTGTTTTTTTCAAGGAGCCTCAGAAAAAAAAAATTTCAAACAAATTTTAAATTTATTGTTGTTGGCATTTGCTTTCCGACAAAATGAATTGTTTGGTGTAAATAATTTCTTTAATATAACAAACTTTGTGTGTGCAGCTGTTGGTTTAAAGAAATTATTAATTAAAAAAAGTTATTAATAAAAATATTTCTTATTTTTTGGTAAATGCTAAATGGTCTTATTAAATAATTGTTAAGAATTTTTTAGGATTTTTATAATTTTAAATTTAAATTTATTAGTTTTATAATTTGTTATACCTTATGTATTTTGTTGTATCTTATGTAAGGGGTGAACCAGAAAAAATTTAGAATTTCAAAGACACATTAGCCGACCTCGATAGTCCAGCGGGTAGCGCGCTGGCTTCTCATACCGAGTGTCCCAGGTTCCGTTCCTGGCTCGGGCTGTTGAAAAACTCGTCTACTTCTATCGCTATCCACATGAAGGAGATGAGAATTACAAGAATCGCACAAGTGCGCTCTTGGCAGGCAATGGCAAACCCTCCAAGTGTGAACGAAAAAACTGCCAATCGCCGTTCGGACTCGGCGTTAAACTGTAGGTCCCCTCTCTCCCTTTTCACCATCCGTTTGAAATATGTGTTGTATCACATGTTGGAAAATTCAAACGGGTGGAATTTGTGGCATCACAACGGGCCTATAGGCCTAAGTGTGTCTAATACAGAGGCAACCACTGCAACCAACCAACCAAGGACACATTAAAAAAAAGTAATAGTCTAATTTTACTAAATCAACTGCAGTTTATTATAAAATTTCTAAACTCTAATTCCCCAAAAAGTTTAATGATATATAATTAGTGGTTACACCATTTTTTTAGATTTTTTTTTAAGGTTCTTAGTTATAAACTGGACAGTACTTTCGGTGACTATTGCATAGGCTTGCTTCCATCGATTTCGGAACTGTACATCATTTTTGCAAACTTTCTTTGTTTTTCTTAGAGTTTGCTTCATTACAGCTCAATATCTTTCAATAGGCCGAAGTTTCAGGCATTTGGGAGAATTTGCCTCTTTTGGGACCACCGTGACACAATCTCCTTCATACTACTCCATAGTTGACCTGGAGTAGTGGCTTGTCGCTAGGTCTGGCCAAAATAAAACTGTTCCTTTGTGCTATTCAATAAATGGTATAAAGCGTTTCTTTTTTTCATTCTTTTATATAAATTCTAGAGTTAATTGCTCCTGTCGTAATGAACGCCTTGCTCCGTAGACCGCAGGAGAAAATAGCTTGCCAAACCATGAAGCGTTTTGGAAATTTGGTGTATTTCACTTCGGAGTATTTTCTTTGTGTTCTATTCTTATTGTTTGTACTGAAATAAGCATTCCCAGGCAACTGCTTGAAGTCCACCTTAGGGTAGGTTTCATCATAGAGAATCACGCAATCGAACTTGGTTACGTAATCGTCATACAGTTTTCGAGCCCGCGTCTTCACTAATTTTTCTTTTGCTTCCGATCGGTCAGGCACTTTCTGCTGTTCGTAGGTCCTTAACTTTTCACTTCGCTTATATCGCATCTCAGTTGATTGCGATGTGCCTGCTGCAGCTGCAACATCTCAAGTCGACCTCGTGGAGTTATTTCTACCAGGTATGCGCCTATGAAACCGCGCGCCTATGAATTATTTTTGAAAAAACACGTTTATTGTGAGGAAATGATTACAATTTTATTCTTCAAAGTAATGGCCATCGGTAGCTACACATTTTTCCCATGTCTCAGGCAATTTATGGATGCCTCGCCAAAAAAATGTTTCGTCTTTTGCCTGAAACCAATCATCGATCCATTTTTTGACTTCTGCGTGAGAATTGAAGCGCCGTTCCGTTAATGCGTGGCCCATCGATGCGAACATGTGATAATCCGAAAGCTCCAAGTCTGGTGAGTAAGTCATCGAGGAAAATCACTTTGTGTGGCGTATAGCACGGTTCAAATCGGCCAATTGTTGTTGGTAACGTTCACCGTTAACCGTTTCACCAGGTTTTAGAAGGTCATACCATATGACACCACGCTGGTCCCAGAAAACACATAGCATGGCCTTCTTTCCGAAGCGATCTGGCCTTGCGGTCAATTGCGCACTTTCGCCGCGGTTAACATACGATCTTTTTCATTTGGGATTCTTGAAATAGACCAACTTTTCATCATCGAATCATAACTGGTGATGACCAGTTACGATTCGATGCAAAAACGACTTTCTTTTGGGCGAGCAGCATTTCACAAGTGGTTTTTCGGTTTTCTTGCTGCCTTTCAGTCAGTTCATGTGGCACCCATCTACCGACCTTTAAAATTTTTCCCATTGCTTTTAAACGTTTTGCGACGGTCCGACGGTCAACACCCAATTGTTTTGCGAGCTGTTCTTGCGTTTGGCCATCATCTTCATCGAGCAATGCTTGCAATTCGGCGTCTTCAAACTTTTTTGGTGGCCGGCCACGCTCCTCGTTTCTCACATCAAAATCACCACTTTTAAATTTATTGAACCACTCGTTACACTGTGTGCGACCAAGAGCATGCTCGCCGTAAGCTTCCACAAGCATTCGATGCGATTCAGAAGCGTTTTTCTTCAAATGGTAACACAAAACTAACTGTGTCCGCAAATCGTAATTTGTAGGCACGTAGTCCGACATTTTCCGGAGCGTCAAACAATGCGTTGTTGGATGAAACTTGACAAATTGTGAACTGAATATTGTTGACATATGACAGAAGAAGTAAACATGACATTTGGTACGGTTCCGAAGTTTATAAATATTCGGCTATTTACCGCTAGATGTCGTTACCGGTTTCATAGGCACATACCTGGTATATATGCTAACATTCCTTTTCAACACTTCTGGGTTACATGGACCATTTTTTCTGCCTGATTCGTCGACTCTGTAGATGGAGTTTCCCGCGTTGTAGTTGTTTATAATATTATAAACCGTCGCTACGCTCGTTTTGCTTTCCCTTGCAATGCTTAGTCTAGATTTCGTCTTATCAATCAAGTAAATGTCCAGTATTGATTTGTGGCAGCGCTTTTGCGGGCTGGACATGTTGACTAAAGTAGATCCAAGATGCAATTGACTAATATAGCAAGAAACTGCAATATCTATAGATACTTTCACTCGCAAATACCAGCTTCCTAATTTTGACATTTTCTACAAAAATTCTACATTTTTTCTGGTTCACTCCTTATATATAATTTTATTTAATATTTTTTATTTTTTATATTAGCTATTTTATATTTTTTCCTACCTATTTTTCTTATTATTAAATTTGTGTTTATCTTTGTTTGAATTGTAAATTTGCAAAACTTTTATAATTTCATTAAATATTTTTTAATTATTTGTTTTTGTTTTGTGCATTATTTAGTTTGGATATTTTTTTGTGTACTTTTAAAAAATTTATATACAATTTTATTTTTATTTTTTTGTTTTTATTTTTAGATTTTCAAATTTTTAATTTTATTTTAACAATTTTTAAAATTTTATAAAATTAAAAAAATATAAAAAAATAACAAGATATTAAAAAAATTAATTTTTATATTTATTTTTTTATATGAAAAATATAAAAAAATATTAAAAAAAAATAATAAAATATTAATTTTTATATTTATTTTTTTATTTTTATTATTTTTTATTATTTTTTTATTATTTTTATTTTATTTTTTTTGTTTTGTGCATTATTTAGTTTTGATATTTTTTTGTATACTTTTAAGAAATTTATATAAGATTTTATTTTAATTTTTTTATTTTTATTTACGATTTTAAAATTTTTAATTTTATTTTACCAATTTTTAAAATTTTATAAAAGTATAAAAATATAAAAAAATAAAAAGATATTAAAATATAAATTTTTATATTTATTTTTTATATAAAAAATATAAAAAAATATTAACAAAAATAATAAAATATTAACTTTTATATTAATTTTTTTATTTTTCATTATTTTTATTATTTTTTTATAATTTTTTTTATTATTTTTATTTTATTTTTTTTGTTTTGTGCATTATTTAGTTTTGATATTTTTTTGTATACTTTTAAGAAATTTATATAAGATTTTATTTAAATTTTTTTATTTTTGTTTAAGATTTTAAAATTTTTAATTTTATTTTACCAATTTTTTAAATTTTATAAAATTATAAAAAGGTAAAAAAAGATAAAAAAAAATAAAAAGATATTAAAATATTAATTTTTATATTTATTTTTTATATATGAAAAATAAAAAAAAAATATTAATAAAAAGTATTAAAATATTAATTTTTATATTTATTTTTTTTTATATTTTATACACATTTATATTTAGATATTGGTTGAAGTGGCTGACTCACAGTCCCCCTGCAAGTCACAATTAGCGTATAGACGCCGTTTTGGTAAATATTTAGATATATTATAAAAAATATTAAATATTAGATATACCTTGTGACCGAAAAGTTTCCGGAAATTTTAAATAAAACGCAAAATTTTTAATCTTCATCAATATTTATTTTATCTCCTTCAAAATATGCTCCATTAGAAGCGATACACATATGCCAACGTTTCTTCCAATCATCAAAACTTTTTTTATAGGCGCTTTCCGGTATGGCTTTGAGTTCCCTCTGCGAATTCTGTTTTACGTCCTCTATGGATTCAAAAAGCGTTCCTCTGAGTGGTAATTTGAGTTTGGGAAACAGGAAAAAGTCACACGGTGCAAGATCAGGTGAATACGGTGGCTGTTCGATGCTATTTATTGAATGTTTGGCCTTAAAATCGTTGATAATGTTGGCTCGGTGCGAGGGAGCATTATCGTCATGAAAAATCCATGAATTATCCTTCCACAATTGAGGCCGTTTACGGCGGATATTTTCACGCAAACGTCTTAAAACAGTCAAATAATAGTCATTACCGACTGTTTGTCCTTCAGGGACGAATTCATGATGCACCACACCACGAATATCGAAGAAAACAATCAGCATTACCTTGATTTTCGAGCGACTTTGGCTTGGTTTTTTCGGTTTCGGCTCGTCTTTTCCTCTCCATTCCGATGATTGTTGGCTTGTTTGCATGTCGTACTCGTAGACCCAAGTCTCGTCACCAGTTATGATGCATTCCATGAAAGTTGGATCGGAATTGGCACGAGCACGTCCAAAGAGACCTGTTCACGGTACTCATTTTGAAGAAAATTCTCAACAAAATCGCAACGCACTACTGAGGTGAACTGGTTTCAGCAGCTGCCGTAAACAAACTGTCTGACAGATCGTGCTCATTTTTGGCATAGTAATTAAGGACAGTGCTACCAACCTACAGAAACTTAAAATATCGAAAAATATACAGCGCGCGAATTTTAAATGAGAATTTCCGGAAACTTTTCGGTCACAATGTATTTTACACACTTTTTCAAAAATCTTTAAAATTGTAAATTAAATTAAAAAAAAAAATGTCTGCGTTCACAAATATTGACGCATTTGATTGCTGCTGTTTAAATTGTTAGTACAAAAATATTACAATAATTTCAAAAACGGAAAAGTTGTATTTTAATTGTTTTTATATATTTTCAATAAAATTTCAATTTTTATTTATTTAATATTTCTTCTCATAATTTATTAATTGATAATAACTTTTAATATTTAGTAATTTTCTTGTAATTGTTTTCAATCGTTTTACGTATAAGGTTTTGTAAATCAAAATCATGTTTTTTTGTATAATAGATGACTTCAGTAATCTTTATCTCTCTTTTCTAATAGAACGATTTGATTAGGCAATATGGCATTAGAAAGCTAAATCTTCGTTATAAACAAATTTTGTAGACAGTTTTGTAGTTGCTTTACTCAGTTTTTACGTTTTCCTTCGATTAAAGCAAAAATTTAAGCAAGGCGACTGTATATCAGAATAGACTTATGATCCTTTGTGGAGATTTCAAGGTAAACGCCCACAGAGAATTGTGCACAAAATAATTCAGTAGCATTCAAAGTTCAAAGTTCATTGTCGTTGCTTGATATTTAATAAATTTCTGCTGAATTTTTGCATTAACTAAATTGCTTTTTTATTTCATTTCATTTTTCGTTGTATGACGCCTACACTTTCCGGTAGTAAAATAACATAAAAATTACAAAAAGATATACTTGTCTTGAAAAAAAAAAGAAAACAGGCACCTTTCAACACGAAAAAGTTGTATTTCTCTTAAAAAAGAGTGCGCCATGAGGGCAGCAAAACAATAAAGAAAAACTCTGCAACATTTTCTGGACATTTTTCAATAACACCAGTAGACATAAATTCGCAGCGGGGCAACAACAACACACACTCAAATGCGTCTAAAAATGCACGAAATTTACTCTGAAATATGCCCTTGAGTCAATTTGCCGCAATGTTTTTTTTTCTCTCAACAATATCAAACCGTCAAAGAAAATGAAGCA
Organism: Melieria omissa; assembly: GCA_963971225.1. NCBI lineage: Eukaryota > Metazoa > Arthropoda > Insecta > Diptera > Ulidiidae > Melieria > Melieria omissa. The sequence goes on along the minus strand of OZ020268.1, from coordinate 77,195,410 downwards.
AAAAACCAACAATTAAAATTATTTCTTAAAAAGTAAATAAAATATTAAAAAAAAAGTAAAAAAGTTTGCAGGAGAATGATGGAAACAGGAAGTGCTACTCATTAGATTTTGGTTGGGATGGGTTGGTGTAACATTTATTTTTAACTATGCCTTAAAGATAAAGAAATATATATAACACACACACAAAAAGCGCCAAAAAATTGTTCAAGAAAGTAATAGAAAAAACGGTGTAAAAATGCGCAGCAAAAGAAAAACGAATGCGAATGGGATGAAACTGAAATGTGCGCATCGAGGTTCGCCTAATGTAATTAAGCATCGTCATCATAATTCCTGGAGGCTGATTTACAACAACAACAAATGGTAACAACCATAGAAATACATAAAGCAAATTACGAGCAGCAAAAAAAGTAGGAACGAAGAAGAAAACAACGAAACAGAAACAAAAAACAAAACAACGAAAATAGACAAATTGGGCAAAAACATTGGGCAAAGCAGCATGGAAAAAGGTTAATCAAAGACGGTTGCATGCTTTTCAGCATTGTCAATGAAGTGAAAAATGGCCAATGGCGATGACAAGTTTCGACTAGAAGGAGATTCGAAGCTGGCAGATACGAGGATGGATGACATGAGGTGCAAAAGGACTTAAGTGGGTGCTGTTTTTTTTTTTTTGGTTTTTTTGACATGGAGCACATAGTTCACGCCTCAGGTATTTATAATAAAATAATAGAAAATAATTAAAAAAAACTTATTTATTTTTACTAATTTTTTTATATTTTTTATTCCTTGTTAACTCCTCACTGGAGCATAGAGTCTCAACAAGATTCTTCCATCGTACACGGTCCTGGGCTGTTGCTTTTGCGCCGTCCCATGTGGTATTGACAGCGGCTAGTTCGCGTAGGGTCTCCAGGTGTTTTTTGGTCGACCGCAACTTCTACTCCCTTGCGGGTTCCAGTCCAGTGCCATTGTCGTATTGCTGTCGGGAGGTTTTCTTAGTGTATGACCTATCCATTTCCATTTTCTGCGCTTTATTTGCCTCAGAATGGGTTCCTCATTGGTCATCTTCCACAGCGAGTCGTTACTAATTGTCGTGAGCCAGAATATCCTGCAGATGATTCGCAGGCATTTGTTGACGAAAGTTTATAGCCTCTGGGTGATGGCATTCGAGACTAGCCATGTTTCGCTTCCGTACAACAATGTCGACTTCACACAATGCATTGAATATTCGTAGCTTTGTGCGTCTGGAGATTTGCGAGCTTGCCCATACTGAATGCAGCCGTCGGAACGCTGCCCTCGCTTTACTCAGTCTTCAGTTGGCATCTTCTTCCGCTCCGCCGTTCGCCTTGATTGTGCATCCGAGGTAGCAGAAGCATTCGACGAACTCCACGGCACAGCCGTCCATCATTATATTGTTACGAAAATTACCTTTCTAAGTTGCTTGCAAATAAAACCACTTCAATTATTCAGCGCAAACGCAGTCAAAAACCAACAATCACTTTATTTACAGATCTACACTTGTTACTACTTTGTTTATTCAACTAAGACTCGACCCTCAGCGCTGCACACTGCTGCTTTTTATACCTGTCTGGTTATCGCGTCGATGTTTCTTGCACATTCTAGTTGTACTTTCTATATCGATTGTTCTAGCACAGCTCATCACCTTTCGCGAACCATCCTCGCCATATCGGAATTATAGCAAATTTGCGGTACTCCAAAGTGCATGCCTAAAAGTATGCTTGGAAAAGCATTCATGCATAGCACAGCACAGCACAGAGTGCCTCATCGTTACAATAGGGTTGTGCTGCTATCATTGACTCTCATGGCCTTGGTCTTCCAGACCGACGGTGCGTGCCAGCGCGACCAGGTAGTCGGCTTTTGCTTGCATGTCGGAGAGTTTGTGCGAGAGGAGGCAGATGTCATCAGCGAAGTCCAAATCCTCGAGATGCCTGGTGAAGGTCCATACGATGCCTCGCTGGTGCAGGGTGAGTTTGCTCATGACGTCGTCCAGTACGATGGCGAAGAGGAGAGGCGACAGGGGGCAGCCTTGCCTCACTCCTGCGTTGGTAGTGAAAGAATCGCTGATGCTGCCGTTGTGATGGATGGAAGGGGAGCCAAGGAAATAACCTAAGGGAGGTCATTACCTCAAGCACTCAGGCTCTATAGCCCATTGTACTTAAGGCTCAGGAAAAAGGTTGATAGATGAGATGGGAATGGGAAAAGAAAAAGAGAAAGTAGGTGTTCACACAGAGCGAGATAATGAACTTCGTCCATTCTCAAAACATCTGAACCCAGCGTGCGCAATCTTGTTCTAGAGAAGGCAGGACATGCACAGAGAACGTGCTCTGTACTATCTACCTCCTCCAGGCAAGACACGCAAGTCGGATCATCGATGATGCCCATGTTGAGCATATGTCGCCCCCATGGATTGTGTCCTGTGATTAACCCGACCATTCCTCGGAGGTCTTTCCTTCTCAGCTTCTGGAGGAAATTCCCTGCTTTCCTGTTCGGGCTTTTCACAAACCACTTGGCAGTTTAACAGCTTTCCAAGCTAGACCAATGTTCTCTATGTAGGTTGTTGACATAGGACTTGATCCAGTCCAGGGTTCCTGCTAGACTGGTGCCGATTATTGGTTCTGGTCCCTGATCGTTGGGAACCTCACTCCAAAGTTTCTTCCAAAGCTGGGAGAATGCATATACATACACTTCTTTGTAGTCTGTTCAGAGCCAAAGCTGTGGACTCAACCATTGTTCGTCTCCACCAGACTACCGATGCGTACGTAATTATGGACCTGATGAGTGCGGTATATATCCAAAGGACCACCGCAGGCTTCAGGCCCCAGGTTTTGCTAAAAGCTCGACGGCACTGTTGGAAAACCTTCAGCGCACGGTCTACCTTCGTCCAGACATGCATCTTCCACATTAGTTTCCTATCTAGGATTACCCCTAGATATTTCACTTCCGTGGATAGACTGAGGGTCACACCTTTCAGTATTGGCAGTTCAAGACCATCCAGCTCCAGCTTCCTAGTAAATAGGACCAGAGTCGTTTTACTGGGATTGATTGAAAGACCCTATCCTGTGCACCAGTTATCAATCTTATCCAGGACTTTCTGCATCTTTTTGCAAATCATCCTGAGGGATCGTCCTGATACTAGTGCACAGACATAGTCCGCGTATGCTTGGACATGAATGCCGAGATCCTGCATCTCCCTTAGTAGAGAGTCGACCACGAAACACCGCAGCAGCGTAGAGAGGACACCACCCTGGGGGCATTCCTTCGTGCGACCTCTGCCGTGACCGAATTGCTATCACTCTCACCAACGGTTAGCAATCTTTCGGAGAGCATGGAGCGGATCAACCTTATCAAGGTCTCAGTTACCCCATGCATTCTGGCTGCTGAGCATATCGAGTCAAAGGTTGCATTGTCAAAAGCCTCCTCAATATCCACAAAGACGCCCTAAGTGTAGTGGTCAGCTTCCAGCCCCACTTCAATCTTGGATACGATGTCATGTAAGGCGGAGTCGCATGATTTTCCACTGTGGTAAGTGTGTTGGTTTCTACTGAGTGGGCTCCTTGTCAGCACCTTTGCTCGGATGTGCTTTTCTACCATTCGCTCTAAGCTTTTCATCATGAAAGAAGTCAGGCTGATTGGCCTAAAGCTCTAAGCCAGCGTATAGTGAAGTGCCGTTGTGTAGTACTGCCAGTTCAGAGTTCTTGTACAACGCTCTGATGAGACGAAGTAGTTTCTGGGGGACTCGCTTTCTACTCATTGCTAACCAAATTGCGCTTCTTTTTATTGTGTCGAATGCTTTCTTGAAGTCGATGAACAACATGTACAGCGGGAAGCGCCACTCAATTGATTGTTCAGCTATGATGCGGACTGTGTTAGCTTGGTCAACACAGCTCCGATGAGGGCAAAAGCCAGCTTGCTCATCTCTTAGGGAGCTTTCGACACTTTGCAGTCTTCTTTGTAAGATTGTGGCTATAATCTTGTAGATGGTGTTGAATAGGGTTATTCCTCTCCAGTTGTCGAAGTCCCGCAAGTCGCCCTTCTTCGGCAGTTTTACAATGATGCCTTTTGTCCATGACGGAGACAGCTTCTCCCTGTCCCAGGTAGTAGAAATGTGAGGATGGAGCATTTCACCTGATATTTGGGGGTCGCCAAGCCCTTGTAGAGTATTTTCGTCTAATTTGTCATATAAAAATTACACTCCAACTCACCAAGTTTAAATTTAGTTAAGAAACACAATCAACTAGACTCACCTTTGTCATAAATTATTTAATACATTTGGTTACTTTTTTGTGCAAAAAAAAATTTGAAAAATGTTGCAACACGTAGGCATTAATACTTAATAGAGAAAACAAGAAAAAGGTGAATTTGACTTTGTGTATTAAAATTTCACTCACACTCAACACAAATTGATTGCCAAAGGAATTGGCAAAATCGCAACGGTGAAATCCCAGCGTGCGAACAACCCACCAGCTTAACAGATAAACAAGCATCAGCCACGACAGCGAACACTGGCACAAGTATGGAAAGTAATCACATTACGCATAGCACACCGAGTGAGGCACATATACGCAGATAAGTGGATAGAAAACAAAAGTGGAGCTAGCAATGCGCGCGTTCAGTGAACAGGAAGCGAAACCCAAACCCTGTCTTGGCACTGAACACAGAAAAAAAATTAGTCAGAAAGATAAAATAAAAATACAAAAATAAACACAATTTGCCTAACCAATGCGCGTGGCAGGGAAGTTTCTACTAACCGCAGTGCTCAGACTTCATTAAGTCAGCACACAAACTCACACCCACACACACTCACACAGACACAGCTTACAGATGCAGATCCACTTTGACTCATTGAATGCTCAAACAAATGAATAACGCTCGTATTGCCATTTGAGGCCAATGACGCCAATGCGTAATTTGTTCCCAATTGTATTGCGTTGTCTCTGATGCGACACAGGCAGCTGCGATTTCCCTAATGCACACACATTGCGTTCGACTCGCTGGCAGTCATTGGCGCCCCCGCACAGCACGCCCACTTGACGTTTGTAATATGGCCCCACGCAATAAGGCCGGAAAGATTATCCATGCAGGAAGTCATTAAATTATGATTGGTACATAAGTCATAAAAAATTGCAATGAGAAGAGATGGAAAGAGTCCGAGTGTAGTCACAGTGGAAAATGTACAAGTTGTGCACAAGTTGAGCAATTGTGCTACGCGTACTACGGAGCGTATGATAAACACATTTTATGAGCCACACAACGAGCGACAGCGGAAGCGCAGGAAACGGCTGCTGTTGGCAGCCACCGAAGCGGAAACAAGTCACTCGAATTAAAGCCTGGTTGGTGGTAGGAAGAGCAAAAAAACGAATTATTAAAAAAAAAAACCAAAGCCAACAGGCACAGAGACACAACGCGACGGCTATGTAATGAGCTTGCAGCTCCCCAGAGACGCTGATAGGGAGTCGGAGATGTGAAAGCGAATGCACGGCTCGTTCAAATGGCTGGATGTGAGTTGAGGCGATGTGTTAATGGCTTTGGCGACCACTGGAGGCAAAGGTGTGCGCATGCAGGAAACCGCAGTCATATGTGAAATGCGGTGGAAAACGGTGCGCCTGAAGTTCATGTGTACTTGTTATATAAAAAACATAAAAATTATTTGAACACTTAAAAAATAACTGAAAAAATTTAAATTTCAATAAAAAATATTACAAATTAAAAGAAAATATATTAAAAAACTTACAAAAATATTACAAAAATCTTACACAAAAATAGAAAATTTAGAATAGTATTAAAAAAAAATTTGAACTCAACAAAAATTAAAAAAAGCAAGTAAAAATTATAAAAATTTTATAAAAAATTAAAATATTTTTAAAATAAAAACACCGAAATAATTAGCAATGCTTAAATAAAAATAATAAAAAAATAAAATAAAAAAGATAATAAATAACAAAAATAAAAATAATAAAAATAAATACTAATAATAGAGTTTAAAAAATATGAAAATAATAAATGAAATTGAAAAATTTGCAAATTCAAAAAAATTTTAAAACACATGAACATATTGTTACGAAAATTCCATGGTTCGTTTGGATTGTGTTCGAAAATAAAACAACTTCGATTATTCAGCGGAAAACGCAGTCAGAAACTAACTATCACTTTATTTACAAATTTACACTTGTCACTACTTTACACTACTACTACCGCATGTTTCTTCTTTGCTTGCTTAACACAGACTTCCCCTTGCGCTGCACACTGCTGCTATTATACCAGTTTTCTTATCGCGCCGAAGTTTCTTGAAGCAAGAATATCTAAATTTAAAAGTAAAATTCGACATTTAATTACAAAAAATCACAAACTAAAAAAATTTAAATAAACAAAAATATGAACAATTTTGAAATACAATTAAAAAATATAACAAAAATTTAATAATAACAATTTGAAATATAGTAATAAAAAACATTATATAAGACTTAAAATTTAACACTTAATAAAAAAACACGCCTGGAAGAGAACCATCTATCCACGGCCCAACATGCATACATCAAAGGTAAATCCACCGAGACGGCTCTGCACGAGGTCGTGAGGACCGTAGAGAGATCTCTGTCGTTCCCTCTGTCGAGCCCTGACGGCGTTTCTTGACATTGAAGGAGCATTTAACAACGTGGATAAAGAAGCCATAGTTAACTCCCTGCTAGACCTACAGGTCGAGGGTTGCATCTGTTCGCGGATCTCGGCTCTGCTAAGTAGCAGACAGATTCAGGCGGTACACGGCAACTCGAGTGTCACACGTTATGCAAAGAGGGGGACAACGCCCCAAGGAGGGTAATATCTGCATTGCTATAACTAATTACTTTGAACCCCATACTGATGGCACTGAACCAAGATGGGGTCAAGGTGGTTGCGTACGCCGATGACATCATCTTATTGTGACAGGGTCCTTCCTAGATACAATTGGTGGCATCTTGGAGGAGGGTGCTCTGAGGACTCTTAGCAGCTGGGTCGCTCGATGCACGCTAGGGTTTAATCCTACCAAAACAGATCTGCTACTGTTTACAAGAAAGTACAAGGTTCCCCCATTTCGACTGCCAAGGCTCAACGGTAGCTCGCTCAGGCTATTCTCAGAAGCTAAATATCTTGGAGTCATATTAGACACCAAACTCAGCTGGAAAACTAATATACATGAGAGGGCCAAGAAAGCACTTGTGGCGTACTACTTGTGCAGCAGACTCTTCGGTAAAAAATGGGATGGTTCGTTGGACCTATCTTCTTCTTCTTGACTGGCACGACAGCCCGATTACCAGACTACAGTTTTATGCCGATTCCGAACGGCGAGTTGGGAGCTTTTTCATAGGCAATTTTACTCTCAGAAGTTTGCCATTTCCTGCTGAGAGGACAGCCGCCGAAAGAAAAATTGTAATTTTTTCTTTTTTTTTCGGTGTCGTGTGGCCGGCCTCGATAGTCAAGCGGGTAGCGCGCTGGCTTCTTATACCAAAGGCTCCAGGTTCGATTCCTGGCTCGGGCTGGTGAACAACTCATCTACTTCTATCGCTATCCACATGAAGGGAATGAGAATTACAAGAATCGCACAAGTGCGCTCTTGGCAGGCAATGGCAAAACCTCCAAGTGTGAACGAAAAACTGCCAATCGCCGTTCGGATTCGGCATTAAACTGTAGGTCCCCCCCCCCCTTTCCCCAACCGCTTGAAATGTGTGCTGTAACATATGTTGGCAAAACAGTGTTGCATACACAGTTCAAAAACGGGTGAAATATGTGGTATCACAATGGGCCTTTCAGGCCTCCGAGTGTGTCTCTTATAGAGGCAGCCACCGCAACCTAACCTAACCTTCGGTGTTAACAATGGAGTATTGAACTCGCGAAGTTTTGATTCGCGGCCCAACGCACTAGCCAGCTGAGCTCCGGCGGCTGTTCGTCGGACCTATACGGCGATAGTTCGACCAATTCTCATGTACGGAGCACTGGTGTGGTGGCCGGCGTTAGAGTAGAAACACAACGTCAATAGACTTAGTGCAGTGCAGAAGGCGGCGTGTGTCGGGATTACGGGGGCCTTGAGGTCCTGCCGATTGAATCTTTTATAAGATGGACGGCCACTTCAAGCGCATTGAGACTGAGGGAATCATCTCAATGGGCGGAAAGACCTTACGGACACAGCAACATCCTCACGAAGGTTCCGATGGACCTAAGGGGAGATACACACTACACCACAAAATGTGCTAACTTTGATGTTAGGTTTTCCACGCTCTTTCCCTCCAGAAGGGAATGGGAGCGTTATGCATCTTCTTTAACAAACGTAGAAACCTCCCTATACACAGACGATTCAAAGATGGACTGTGGTGTTGGGGCAGGTATTTACTCCAGGGATTTGGTGGTAGAAAAAGCCTTTCACTTACCAGATATATGCAGTGTCTTTCAAGCGAAAGTCTTTGCAATAAGAGAAGCCTGCAGGATTATCCTACAGCAAGAAATCCCAAGTAGGAATGTTTACATCTTTTCTTAATGGCTGCTTGGCTGTCTGTCTCACCAAGCCTATAGTCAAATCTAAACTAGTCAGAGACTGTAAAAAATTGCTAGGGTTGGTGAGTGGCCGGATGGATCTTACCATCTGTTGGATACCCGGTCACGCGGGTATCAGCGGAAACGAGACAGCTGACGAGCTGGTCAAGGAGGGATCTGCCATAGACCGCCTTTAAGTGCAAGGCTTAGACAGTTAAAGGATTATTTCCTGAGGACAGCGCATAGTAGGTGGAGCAATCTTTCCAGCTGCAGAGTGGCTCAACAAATCTGGTCACGCTAGGACTCCCACAGAACCAACGATCTGCTGATAAATTCTCGTAGGAATGTTTCTAGGCTAACTGTCGTGATCACGGGTCACTGGCCTATTGGTCTACACGCGGCGAGATCGGGTATCCCCCACAACCCTTTTTGCAGAAGCTGCAGGGAAATTAACGAGAGGGAAACACTCGACTCGACACTTCCTTTGCGGCTGCGCTGCCTTAGCTTTTAAAAGACTAAATTCCTTGGGGAACAATCTGATTAGCTCTCTAGCTGATCTGTCTCAGACAAGACTGAAATGCATCAAGTCCTATTTGGACGATGCGGATTGGCTTTAAGGTCCAGTATTTTCTCCCACGCAGGGAAGACCCAGTCGAGGAGGCGACAACAAAAATCGCTTCAAAAATGTTGAAATTGTGCTGGTTTTGCAAAATTTTAGCAATTAACTTAAATAACAACAACACTTTCCGTTATCTTGGCATATTTGTCAAATGTATACACACACATATAAAATATTGTTTTTATTTTTCAGTTTTTGTCACATTTTGGAAAATTGAATTTACTCAAATGATAACGTAATTACAGACGAAGCGAGTATAATTTATTTTGGCGTAGTCTGTGTATGGTGTGAGTGTGTGTGTGTGTGTGGGTGTCCCCATGGGGTGTGTGCGTATGCGTGTTTATTATAAATGAAAGATAAACAAATGCAAAAACAAGCAAATATTCATTGAGCTTTGCACAGCAAAGGGCGGAGGAGCGACGGCAAAGTTGCTTAACTTGTAATGAGATGCAAACAAATGACAGACACCCTAGAACGACAACATCGCACCGCGCTGTCTCCATGGTTTAGCGTAACGCATAAAATGCACTGCAAGCGCATGCAAACGCAAGGATATGCGTGTCCTGAGGAAAGCTTGTTTTTCACTTTATAGAACGATTTTTTTTTGTTTTGGTTTTATTTTATATATTGTGATATTTGTGCTGACAGCAAGTTTGCATTGTAATGGAGTAAAAAAGGGGGAGCTGCTTGTTTACAACTTCAGTGGGAAAACAGTTGCGGTGATGAGAGTGAGAGGAATTGTGTGAGGCGAATAGGGAGAGGCAAAGAGAGGTAGTAAAGAAAGTTAGTTAAAAACAAGGGGAACATGTATTTCGTAAATGAATGTGAGTGAGTATAAAAGAAATTGTAAACAGGAGTTGTCCAGGAAGAGAAAATTGCAGTGTTTGTATGGAAATTGGCGGTTTGAAGTAGTTCGACAGCTACTAGCTAACTCCGCTGAAAAGCTTTAAGGAAATTGGGAAAAATTAATAAAATTCCATAAAGCTGTGCTAAGAAGAGTTTAGGCAAATGAATGGTAATTTAAAAAATGAAGAGAGGTTTCATGTGAATTCATGAAGATTACAAGCAAAATACAGCAAAATAACTTTTAAGAATTTGTTTTTCATGTAATTAAATAGAAAATTATTTGGGTTATCTGTTATTTATTTTGTGTTATTTAATTTAATTTAATTTTATTTTATTTTATTTTATTTTATTTTATTTTATTTTATTTTATTTTATTTTATTTTATTTTATTTTATTTTATTTTATTTTATTTTATTTTATTTTATTTTATTTTATTTTATTTTATTTTATTTTATTTTATTTTATTTTATTTTATTTTATTTTATTTTATTTTATTTTATTTTATTTTATTTTATTTTATTTTATTTTATTTTATTTTATTTTATTTTATTTCATTTTAGTTTATTTTATTTCACTTTATTTTATTTTATTTTATTTTATTTTATTTTATTTTATTTTATTTTATTTTATTTTATTTTATTTTATTTTATTTTATTTTATTTTATTTTATTTTATTTTATTTTATTTTATTTTATTTAAATATGATTCTTCACCTGAATTCTCTTGACCAGACAGCCCAAGAGATTCTGGCTTATGGAATGCTTTGATCACTCACTGGTTGTAGGAACCCAGGATTCCAAAACAATTCCCTCGAACAAGGACAACTAACTATGCACTGGCAGTGGTTTTTATTAAAAACTATGACGTCGCTATCACATCCAAACAGGCAGGATTGACTTCAACCGGTACTACATGCTTTCTACTTATTTACAGATTGTTCTTGGAGCTTGGCTCGACGAGAGAGTGGAAGGTGACGTTCTTTTGAGGGAATGCATTTTCCCTCAAACTTCCAGGACCCCTGGCGAAGTTGATCTCCATCCAGGTAGCCTTAACTTAAACCCAATGCCTGATAGAAGAAAGCAAATCTTGATGATCTTTGACGACCAAGCTGGGGTTAAAACTTTGAACACATACATTAATAATACCAAATCTCTTACTGGACGCCAAGTTAGATGGGAGAGTAGAAAATTTCATCTTTTGGCGAACCTGGGGCTTGAAATCTTTTTCCGACAAAGACGAACGCCATCCAGATAGACATTGTAAACATGAAACCAATACCTGACAGAAGAAACGAAGCCTTTTTCATCTCTTTTTCGCGCCAAGTTGCGCTTTGTAAACAACATTAAATTTCTTACTGGGTGCCACAAATTCCTCAACAAAATAATCTGCCAAGAAAAAGCACGACCTCTTTCTCCTTCTAGACAAGGAGGCTGTAAGTTTGAAATGTGTCCCGTAACATTTAAATTTAGCGAACGGACTCATACTATTTGCAGAGCTCAGAAGCACTGGTTTGAACTCTTTTTATGCGTCAAAACGAAGTTTTCATGACCTTGTTACGACAGGATGTGTACATCGGAAATTTTAAGGCCTAAAAGGACAAAGATATAAATCCTTTCAAGGACTCTAACTGGCTAATGGAAAATGTAATTGAGAAGTACATAAAATGGAAGGTGTTCTTTTGCTTATTTGCCAAAAGGACTATAGGACTATACATAGTTAGGTTAGGTTTAAATAGGATCCAGTGGCGCACAGAGGTTTCTAATGGAGGATAGGGGGTTTCTGTAGAACTTTTGAACCGAATATCATTTGGACCACGTTTTGTACCAGCAATTTTTGTGTTTGGGGGGAAGGTTCGAACCCCCAAAATTCCCCTTGCGTGCGCCACTGATAGAATCTATAATCCCATACTTCACAAAGGCCCACTTCTTAGCTTTATTGCTCATTACTTCCAACCCCAAACTCGTTTTCGATAAAAGTATGAAATTTCTTGCATCAATCTTGATCGCACTCAGTGTTTAATGTGCAAAATTTCAGTAAACTTTTATTAAGAAATTATAAGAAAAAACGCTAATTTACTTCAAAGTATTTAAATTTTAAATGACATTAAAATTTCAGCAAAGACAAAGAACTCAGAAAAATAAATCCGAAAGCCAGGAAGAACCAAACAAAAACTCTGAAAATTCACATAATAACGAGGAGAATATAAACTGTAACAACAAAATGACAATAGCATTACAACAACAAGTACCATAACAATGACGTATAAAAATAACATATATGCGCAAAAAACAATAACAACAAAAACGGCAAGCAACAGTGAATGGTTTGAAGAGTTTGTCGTTGTTGTTGCATTTGTTTTTGGGATATTGAAATGTCAAATTAATTGACAGCTCACCAACATGATACACAGATGCTTGTAGCAATCACACACACACACATAGATATTCACATGAAGAAATACAAATAAAATTACACTGTTGTGCAGACAATTGAAAACAAACATAGAGCAAACAAACAACAACGACACACAAAACCAGTCAAAACAAATTGGAGCAGACAGTCAGACAGACAGACAAACAGACAACTGAATGAATGAACGTATGGAGATCTATTTGTAGGTAAAAGAGCGCAGCAGACAATAATAAAACCAAACTGACTGACTGACTGACGTATGTACAAATGTAAGTTGGCGAATGACAGTTGGCGGCACACAAACACATTCACACACTCGACATTACCAACAACTGAGTCCACATGCACATTAGTCGGTCTCATTGTTTTGTCCGTCTGGCCGCATGTCTGTGCAGACTCGGTGCTTGGCTTCGTTCACAAAAACCCCAACAAAAAACAAAAAAAACATTAAATTGTTGCCACATGAAATGCTCAAACAGGCACAGACTCTCTCACATACACACACATGTAAACAAATGTTGAACAAAAGCAAAAAAATATATGTAAAGTTAATTGAAATGGAAAAGCGCAAACACAAAAAACAACCAACAAAACCCCACAAAAATTCAAAATAAATTCAATTCAACAAAAAAAATCTTTAACTGCTGAAATTGGCTCATGGTGGCAACGCCGAGTGTGCGTGGTTAAGTGAAAACAAAACCGAAGGATATGGCGCACAGATTGAGAGGTTAATGTGTGCGCATCGCTGAAATGGAAAATTGCCAGCACATCCTTTCATCGACACTCGCGCATTAATTTCGCGCCAACGTATGTCAAAACAATTTCAAACAATTCATTACAATTCAATTGAATCACATTCAATGCATTTCGATGCAATTGCATTCGACTCAATTGAATGGCACTCAATGAGCTCAGCGCACATTGAGTGTTGCATTAAAATTCGAAATCGATTCGACACTATTGGCGTAATGACGTTCCCTCATTTTGTACCCATTTCGTGTGGCTTTCGAATCCTTTTCGCTTTTTCTTGTAGCCATATTTGTGCTCATGTCTGCTGCTGTTTTGCTGTTGTTGTTCTAATCTTGTTTTCGCATTTCGGAATCAATGTTCAAGTTCAGTTCAGCTTTTCCATTTCCACTATTTGCTCGCTGAGATAAACAAATCAATTGTTTTTGTAGTTTCTGCTTCTTCCACAATTAATGTGGTTGATTTATATTTCTAGGAGTTGGCATTCAAGTGTTGTTGTAACAGAAGACATGCAGAGTTGAGCTAAGAAAAAGAGAGAGAGTTGAACCAAAGATGGAGAATTGCAAAGGAGTTGAAAAGAAAAAAAAAGAAGAAAATAAACAAAAGAACAGAAGAGAACTAATGCAGTGCAAGAAGAGGGAAATATTTAGGGACAAGAAAAGAAAGCAAGAAATACACAAAGCAGAGAAGAAAAGTCATGTAGTGCAAGGAGAATGAAGAAAGGAACTAAATAAAAGAAGAGCAGAACTAAAGAATAGAAGAAAAGTAATTCATTGCAAGGAGAATGAAGAGAAAAATAGCGAAGGGAAAAGTAACCAAGAAATAAAGCAACAGAAGGAAGAGAAGACATTCAAACGAGTTCACATCCAATTGTTGTTGCAGAGAGACACAGAAACTCACAGACAGAGTTGCGCTAAAGAAAAAGGACTAATGAAAACTGAGCCAACAAGGGGAAAGTTGCAAAGCAATAAATAGTAAAAAGAAGAATAAATAGAAAAAAATTCAGTAAAAGGAGAATGAGAAAATGAAGGAAAGAAAAATAATGCCAGGAAAAATGGAAATATAGAGGAAAAGTAATGAAGACCCAGGAGAAGGAAAGAAAAAAGCAATGAGAAGGACAGAAGAAAATATATGCAGTACAAGTAAAGAGAGTTGCAAAGGAATTGAAAAGGAATAAATAGTAAAAAGGAAGAACAGAAAAAAAGGAAAAAGGTGTCAGAAAAATTAAAGACAGAAAATGAAAATAAGAGATAAATAGAAGTAAGGAAGAAAAGTAATTCAGAACCAGAAGAAGGAAAGACGGAAAGTATTGTAGAACAAGAAGAAGGAAAAGAAGAAAAGAAAAGTAGCACAAGAAATGAAAAAATTATGGGAAAGAAAAATAAAGTAGGAGTTGACCAAAAGCAGAGAACAAGGAGAAGAAATGAAGAAAAGTAATGCAGTCTACAAATATTAAAAAAAATACAAGAAATAAACAGAAGCAAAGAAGAAAAGTATTGCAAAGCCATGTGATGGAAAAAAGAAAAATAATGCGAAACAAGAATAGTAAAAGAAATTAAGTAAAAGGAAAAGTAATTCAAAACAAGGAGAAGCAAAGAAGAAGAATGCAGTTTAAAATATAAAAAATAATGACGGAAATTAAAGGAAACAAATAAACAGAAGTAATGTAAAATAAAAAGGGAATAAGAAATGTTATTCAAAACAAGAAGAAGGAAGGAAGATAGCTAATTCAATAAAAGAGAAATGAAAACAATTTTTAGAAATCAAAGAAGTAGAGCAAAAAAGAGTATTGCAGAACCATAAGATGAAAAGAAAAATAGTAATGCGAAACAAGGATAATGAAAGAAATTAAGTAAAAATAAAAAGTAATTCAAAACAAAGAGAAGGAAAGAAGAAAAGCAATCAAAAAAAGAAGAAGTAATGTAGACAAATACTTCAATAGAAGAGAAATGAAAAAAAATGATGGAAAAGAAAATGAAAGCAAGAGATAAACAGAAGTAGAGATAAAAAGTAGTGCAGAACAAGGAGAAGGAATGAAGAATAGTAATGCGATGCAAAAGGAATGAAAAAAATGAGGGTAAGGAAAAGAAAGCAATAAAACTCAGGAAAAGGGAAGAAAAGTAATGAAGAAACAGAAGAAGGAAAGAAGAAAAGTAATGCAGTACAAGGAGAAGGAAAGAAATGCAGTACAAAAGAAATGAAAAAAATTAAGGAAAGCAAAGGAAACTAAAAAAAGAAGGATAGAAGAAAAGTGGTACAGAACAAAGAGAAAAAAATAAAAGAAGAAAAGTAATGCAGAGGGAAAAAAGAAAAGTAATTTAAAACAAGGCGAAGGAAAGAAGAAAGCAATGCAATACTTATATTAGAAATAGAAAAAATTAAGAACAGGAAAAGAAAAGTAAGCAAAAAAACATAAAACAGAAAAGTAATGCAGTATAAGAAGATTGGAAAAAATGAGAAAAAGGAAAAGAAAGCAAAAGGAAAGAAGAAGTGAATAAAAAAATAAATAGTGCAGAACCAAGGAAGTAAAGAAGAAATGCGGAAGAAGGAGAATAAAAAAATAAAGTAATGAAGAAAAGTAATGCAGAACAAGTAGAAGAAAAGAAGAAAACAAGGAGATGGAACGAGGAAAAGTAATGCAGTACACAATATTACAAAATTAAGTAAAGGACTACCTGCGGCAGGCCAATCACATACCCTGGCAGAACAACACAACTGATTAATGTAACCAACACAACGCTGTCTTGTGGAGGTCTATGCTCCCGAGAGGGCGCATAGGCGCCCTATTAGGCGAAAGCAAAGTTATTCAATACAAGAAGAATGCAAAAAGATGAAAAATTAGAAAAATTTCCTTCAACAAGATGACTCAAAGGATAACCGAAATTTAACAAAAATATATCATAAAACTATATAAATAAAACAAAAATTAAAGTGAGAAATATACTAAAAGGAAATGTGTTGGCTGTAAGACGAACGAGTGGAGTGAGCGAAGCCTTCGTACCCGGAAGTATTTCCATGTAAAACTTATGCAACGCTCAGAAGAAGAACGAAGAAACATTGACGACAGCAAATGGGAAAATCTGTTTCACATTATGCGAAATTGTGATTTAAAAGTTTTCGAAAAACTGTTCTCACACCGCACACGCCGCCAACAGATTTGGTTGGCGCGCCATCATTTGCTATTAGTATCCGGCGTCAGGATAACGCTAAGTGTGGATTAGCAAACACATGTGTCGCTACATGCTTTCATAAGTGTGTGGGTGAGTGTGTGTATATATGTATGAGTCCGCCAGAAGTTGAGGATCTGGTGAGGCAGAAGCGCGTTGGCCAAATTTAAATATGCAAATAGATGCGTCAGCCACTGTGCATATCTGCCTATGTGTGTATGAGTATGTGTGTATGTGTTAGTAAGTTTGACTGCTTGTTTTCGCGCGCTTGAAAATGAAATTGTGTGCTGCCCACACGCGCGCTTGTCTCTTTCAATCTATGCATTGCTATGTAAAGTTTAAATGTGTGTGTATGTGTGTGTGTGTGGGTGTGTACTTGTGTTTGCGTTTGTCAGTATTTGTATTTGGGGTTTGTGCGTGTTTTGTGCGTTCTGTTGTCTGCTTAATCCTTTTTGCGCGCGCATAAAAGGATTTCAAATTGAAATTTCATTATTGCTCGACTCGCTTGCCATGGTTGCTCTTATTGTTGTTGTTGTTGATGTTGCTTTTGCGCCTGCAGCAACTTTTGCGCATTGCTCATCCATTCATTTCGTTCGTTGGGCTCTTTTGGGGCCAGAATTTTGCTATATTTTGTTGTTGTTGTTGCTGATTTTGTTATTTTCCCCATTGTCTTTCGTTGCGTTTCACTCACATGTCTCATGTCTCATGACCTCTCACTCCCTTCACCCCTGAGGCGCTACATTTGAGGCAGCTCGCGCTCGATTTAAATACTAATATAACAACAACAACAAAACAACTAAATTGCGTCTGATTTTGGCCTCGCCGTCGCGGCGAATTCAATTATAATTGGATTATGCGCATAAAAGTGTATTTGTATTTATTGCAAATTTGTATGTAATTCCTTTTGAATCCTTTTGAAGTCGGGTCCACCTTTCGGTCTACGTTGCCATTGATCGGCATGATTGCGTTCAAAGTTTGTTTGCGGGCGGCGCTGCTTTCGAATTGTTTATTTTGAGGGAAATTAATTAAGTGGGCGAAATTTTGATTTGTTCGATTTTGTTGATTAATGTGTGGAATATTGATTTTTTGTTGTTAGCAAAGTAAATCTTGAAGAATATAAGGCTTAAATATTTACCTATGACTGAGTGTTTAGATAGTTCACTAAGTGTTTGTAAAAAATTAAATAAAACAAAATACAATAAAATAAAATAAAATAAAATAAAATAAAATAAAATAAAATAAAATAAAATAAAATAAAATAAAATAAAATAAAATAAAATAAAATAAAATAAAATAAAATAAAATAAAGTAAAATAAAATAAAATAAAATAAAATAAAATAAAATAAAATAAAATAAAATAAAATAAAATAAAATAAAATAAAATAAAATAAAATAAAATAAAATAAAATAAAATAAAATAAAATAAAATAAAATAAAATAAAATAAAATAAAAAATAAAATAAAATCAATTAGAATAAATTAAAATAAAATAAAATAAAATAAAATAAAATAAAATAAAATAAAATAAAATAAAATAAAATAAAATAACATAAATGAACATAAAATAAAATAAAATAAAATAAAATAAAATAAAATAAAATAAAATAAAATAAAAAATGAAATAAAATAAAATAAAATAAAATAAAATAAAATAAAATAAAATAAAATAAAATAAAATAAAATAAAACAAAATAAAATAAACTAAAATAAAATAAAATAAAATAAAATAATAAAATAAAATAAAACAGTAATAAAATAATAATAAAAACGTGAGTTATAAATCAATATAAACTGCTTTCGAAAAAACAGCAAATGTAAACAATTTAATAATAAAAAAAAAATTAAAACAAAAATATATAAATAAAAGAGTTGAATTTTGTATTAGATCATTGCTTGAGAATATAAAATAAAATAAAATATTGTTTTAAACAGAACAAAGCAATGCGCCAAGTTTTCAAACTCTTGGCTGTTTATAATTTTGAAAATTTATTAAAATATTTAATAAAACATTAAGAAAAAGATAGCAAAATGTGAAGGAAAATGCTGTCGAAATTTGAAAATGCAGAAGCAACGAAAAAGCCAACAAAAAATGTATGACATTAAAACGAAAACGAAGACGACAAGAAGCTCTCATTGAAATGCATGAAATGAAAATCACTGAAAAATTCCCTTTTAACTGTGTCTTATTTATGTGCAATTCATTAATTCACGCAGCAGCTTCGACACTTTCATCTCATTCCACACACACACACACACACACACACGCACACAGACACATGAACCGACCGCAACATGGCCGACCGTCGAATTGGCAGCAATGGGTGTTGCTCGGTTTTTTACAACAAAAAGTTAATTTTGTTCTGCTTTTTTTGTTTTCTGCAATTTGGTGGCATTGCAATCATTTATAATTTTTGCTGCCTGCTCCGCCAACGCATTTGGCTGTATTGTATATTTATTTTGTTGTTGTTGTTGTTATTTTCTTTCTTTCATTTCCAATTCAGTTGGCCACCACTGACACGCCCATTGGCATTGTCAGTTGTCGTTGTTGTTGTAGGCGTTTCTGTCATGGCTACTCTTGTTGTTGTTGTTGTTGTGGTTTTCACAATTTCACTGACGAATTGCTTTCGACTGGCTGATTTTGGGCAGTTGGCGGCGTTCTTTGTTATTGTCGTTTTCGTTTCGTTGTTTCTGTTATTATTCATGTACAGACTGTAATATATATCGTGGCCTATGTTGTTGTGTTTTTTTGGTTGTTGTAGTTGTTACGATCATAATTCATTCGCACAAATGAATCGTTTATGACTTATTTACAAGCGCCGAAACAGCAGCAGCAGGAGCAACAAGAACAATAACAACAACAAGTAGTAGTAATATGACAACATGTGAACTGTGTGCTGTGAGCGGCTCGAAATTTTTTTTTGGTTTTTTAAACAATGTCCACGTTGAGACATGTCAATAGTGGAAGGTTACATAAATGCTTCAATGATTAATGATTTTTCAAAAAACTAAAACAAAATTAATGAGTAAACAAGACAAACAAACACCATTTCAGCTTTTCATTTTTGTCATTCTTCTCTGTCCATTGAGGTCCTTTCAATTCAGGTCTTCTGATTTGTCCCTCTCTTTATCTAATTTATTTGAGATCATGTCAGCTTTTAGGTTCCTCTGTCCTCTGTTATCCTTTAATTTCAGATCCTCTGTTTTCTTCGTTCTTTATCTCATTTATCTGAGATCATGTCAGCTTCTAGATTCCTCTGTCCTCTGTTATCCTTTCATTACAGGTCTTCTGAATTGTCTGCATCTTTATCTCATTTATTTGAGATCATGTCAGCTTTTAGGTTCCTCTGTCTTGTGTTGTCATTTAATTTCAACTCGTCTTATTTGTGTGTCTTTTTATCCCACTTCTCTGTGGTTATGTCTCCTGATATGCAGTTTTAAAGTTCTCTTCTTTTCTGTGTTGTCTTTTTTTCTCTTTTGTTCGCGCGCTTGTTTCATTTATCTGAGATCATGTCAGCTTTTAGGTTCTTCTGTCCTGTGTCGTTTTTTCAATTCAGGTCTTCTGATTTGTCTGGCTCTTTATCTCATTTATCTGAGATCATGTCAGCTTTTAGGTTCCTCTGCCTGGTGTTATCCTTTCAATTCAAGTCTTCTGATTTGTCCGTCCCTTTATCTTATTTATCTAATTTATCTGAGATCAAATAAGCTTTCAGGTTCCTCAGTTCTGTGTTCCTTTTTCAGCTTTCTGGTTCCTCTGTCTTGTGTCATCTTTTCTCTTCAAATCCTCTGTTTTCTTCGTCTCTTTATCCTATTAATTTATCTGAGATGATGTCTCCTAAAACAAAATTCAAGTTCCCCTGTCCTGCGTTGTCTGTTTGTGTGGTTTTTTGGTTTATTTTTAACCTCGAGTTTCTCAACTGTTTCCCTACAGATGAGATTCGTTTTATTCCAGTTTTCTGCGGACTTATCAGGTGTACAACTTCGCTTCCGCCGTTTTCCGATAGGTGGCTGTACCGGCTGAGGCTGGTTGAAATACATAGATGGTAATGCCTTTAAAGTGAGTGTGGACAGTGCCTAACGAATTGTCACCGCCGTTTCAGTGACAGTTGTTCTTGTTTTCGTATTATTCACGCTCGAAAATGTCCGTTTATGTGCCCAATTCTCGCCATTTGCGGGAAGTTTTACTTTTCTGTTACAATTCGAAAAAAAATGCAGCTGAAGCGCATCGAATGCTCTCAGAAACTTACGGTGATGCTGCTCTGAGTGAAAGAACGTGTCGGGAGTGGTTTCAACGTTTTAAAAATGGTGATTTCGATGTCGAAGACAAACATGGTGGTGGAAGAGAAAAAACCTTCAAAGATGAACAACTAGAAGCATTGCTTGATGAAGATTCGTGCCAAACCCAAGAAGAGCTTGCCGAATCGTTGGGAGTGAGTCAGCAAGCCATTTCAAAACGTCTCAAGGCCCTGGACATGATTCAGAAAGAAGGAAACTGGGTGCCGTACGAGTTGAAACCGAGGGACATTGAGCGCCGTCTATTTGTATGTGAGCAACTGCTTCAAAGACAAAATCGTAAGGGGTTTTTACATCGAATCGTAACCGGTGATGAAAAGTGGGTTCGATACGATAATCCTAAACGCAGAAAATCATGGGGAAAGCCCGGGCATGCTTCTTCGTCGAAGGCAAAACCGAATATTCACGGCGCCAAGGTTATGATTTGTATTTGGTGGGATCAGCTCGGTGTGATTTACTACGAGCTCTTAAAACCGGGTGAAACCATCACAGGAGATCGCTACCGGATGCAACTGATGCGCCTTAGTCGCGCGCTAAAAGAACAGCGGCCACAATATCAAGAGCGACATGACAAAGTCATCCTCCAACACGACAATGCTCGGCCTCACGTCGCAAAAGTGGTCAAAAAGTACCTGGAAACGCTGAAATGGGAAGTCTTGCCCCACCCGCCGTATTCCCCAGATGTCGCCCCTTCTGACTTCCACCTATTCCGTTCGATGGCACACGGCCTGGCAGATCAACATTTTCAATCCTTCGAAGAATTGGAAAAATGGATTGCTTCATGGATAGCGTCAAAAGAGGACTCCTTTTTTCGAGCCGGGATCCGAAAATTGCCGGAAAGATGGGAGAAAGTTGTCGCTAGCGACGGACAATACTTTGAATAATACATCTGTAAGCACTTTTTCGCAATAAAGCTTTTAATTTTGGAAAAAAAACGGCGGAAGCAAAGTTGTACACCTGATATATTGCAGTAGTAATCCTATTACTACAACAACACACACACAGGAAACTTTAAACCTACCTCAGGGATTTCAGGTTTCTTTGCATCTCTTTATCCCAGTTATCTACAGTCGGGTCTAATGATATTCATGGCCCATTTGCCTCTATACCATGTTATCCTTTCATCAAATTTGGTACAAGTCGAAGACATATCTTTAGTCCTGGGTATCAGACCTTGTCGATTGTATCTTCTAGGCCATATTTCCTTGGCGCAAGGATTATCCTTTTAACAAGTTGGTACAATTTGGTGAAAGGTTGCTTTTCGTTTATCTCCTTTTAATCTGGCGAACAGATCTGGGTTAAGATTTTGTCGATCAAATCTTTTCGCCCGTATCCTCGAGAATTGATTAATAAACCTCTGACGCACTGGTTATTGTAAACATTTCAAGAAGCAAATTAAAATAAATACATTTTCTTAGTGAGCTTGAATTAACTTAGACTATGTTCCCAAGTATGTATGTAGACCCACTTCTATTGGAGACCTGAAAAAAGTTGCTTCCATTGCCTGCCAAGAGAGCTCTTCTGCGATTTTAGTAATTCTCATCTGCTCCATGTGAATAGCGATAGAAGTAGACGAGTGTTTCACCAACCCAAGCTAGCAATCGAACCTAGGGCCTCTGGTATGAGAAGCCAGCGCGTTACCCGCTGGACTATTGAGGCCGGAAAGTGGTTTTTAGCTGATATCTCTTTAGTCTAAGAGGTTCCCTAAGATTACAAAAGTTAAGAGTCGGTCATAAATCTTTGTATTGCCCTTGGCCCATCTGATATTAGTGTCTTGAGAGCGAGAGAGAGAGCGTTGGGCCCTCTGCTCGTCTGCTCTTCACTTCCCTGGAGTATTCAGCGACGTGTTGCTGTTTTGATGTTATTACGATTGCATGTAGAGTTAGTTGGTAATCCGATATTTGGATATTTTATTTGGATATTTTATTTGTCATTACTCCATTTATTAGATTGCTGTGACCTCAGCCTGGATTAAACATTTTTTTAAGGATATTTTATTTACCATTATTATTAGACTAAAAGGTATACTAGATATATTCCAGACTAGACATAGTATTAACTAGCCATAAATATCATAGTAATGTATTGTGACGAAAATAAATTTTGCAAGTGTAGTTCGTATCACTGGATTGTGCCCAAATAAAACGCACTAAATGTTTTTTACGCTAAATGTTTTTACTTATAGAACATTTTCTTGTGCATTTACTTCGCATCAACGCGAATCGTCTTTGCAAAAATTACCATGTCCCCTAAAAGTATGTAATGATATAGCTGACAACAAAGATTGTTTATTGTTGGCATGTTGCAATATCGTCACAGTATACTACTACTACTATTACTACTACTAATACTTCTACAACTAAAAACACTAGTACTACTTCTAGTACTATTAATAATACTACTACTACTACTACTACTACTACTACTACTTGTACTACTGCTAATACTTATACTTCTATTTCTACTTCTACTACTACTACTACTACTACTACTACTTGTACTACTACTACTACTTATACTTCTATTTCTACTTCTACTACTACTACTACTACTACTACCACTACTACTTCTACTACTAATACTACTGCTATTACTACTAATACTTCTTCAACTACAAACACTAATACAACTTCTAGTACTATTAATAATAATACTACTACTACTACTACTTCTACTTGTACTACTACTACTACTTCTACTTCTACTTCTAATTCTACTACTACTACAACTAGTACTACTACTACTACTACCACTACCACTACTACGTCTACTACTAATACTACTGCTATTACTACTACTTCGATTACCATGACTACTACTACTACTACTACTACTACTACTACTATTACTACTATTACTACTACTACTATGTTACTACTACTACTTATACTAGTTCTACTTCTACTACTGCTACTACTACTACTGCTACTACTGCTACTACTACTACTACTACTACTACTACTACTACTACTACTACTACTACTAGTACTACTACTGCTACTGCTGCTCTACTACTACTAATACTACTATTACTAATACTACTTTTCGTGACATAGTCCTCAAAAACTGACAATGACTTTCCCTTTAAACTGAGCAGTTGGGTAGGGAGTGTTCTATATACAATGTTCTATAAGGATACGAGTAGCTAAAACTTTTTTAATACCTTTCTCTCTGCCAAGTTAGAGTCAACTGCCTCTCTAATTCATTAATATCGCTTCTGCATACAGATCATTGAATGAGAATTGCCATTTTACGAGCATTGATTGTATGGCTCAGTGTTCAATGGTGACTCCAATAAGCAGCCTGTTAGGAAGACTAAGTTGAGAGCTTTAAAGCTCATTTTGGGTTCATAACTCCATCGTGATGGCACAGTTGCGATTTAGTAAACACATGTTTGCTACCTTTTTAATGGATAACATTGACTATAGAAATCGCCATGTGCCTCAATTGATGCTATTCTTACAGAAAGATTCAATAAGCCTGCATACTCACTCATGAGCTTCATTTGAGCTTTGAACCAGCAGTATATGGTAGTAGTCAGTAGTCATTTATTTATTTATTTATTTATTTATTTATTTATTTATTTATTTATTTATTTATTTATTTATTTATTTATTTATTCAACTTAGTTCAGTCACCAAGACAATTTTCTATAACTGCCCAAAACAAACTAAAACAAAGTGATCAGCCAATTTGAGTTCTTTGGACATTAAGCGGATTAAATAGCAAAGAGGAAGAATAAAGTGTATAAATGATGAAAGCGTTGACAGCGAAGTCATTATTAGACACAAAATTTCAATTTAAAATCAATTTAGTAGTAGCAACAAATACAAACAATCAACAGAAAAGTATCTGTGTGAGTGAATGGGTCTGTGTGTGTGTCTGGGTGTGTGCGTGGGAATGTGCCCCTGCCTCTGTATTTTTGTGTGTGTATGTGTGTGTGACAGTACACTTGGCCACATTATCCTATGCCGGCGCATAGTTGCATTTTACTTGTGCAAATATTTGAAAGTGTAGCGTAGAAATTGCTTTGCCAACGCGTTGCGCAAGTAAAATGACGGATGACAATACTTAGCTGAACGTTGCTTATCGTTGCTGCAGCGGCAACGGCAACGGCGACAACGACGACGACAACAAAATGAAATGCAAACAACAACAACAACAGTGCCATAAACAACTCTTGCTCTGCACAACAACAACAAGAGCAACAACAACTACAAGGCATGCGTTGCTTCGCCTGACGCGTCATTGTGCGCTTGAAAAATGCTCGCATCCTGCTTCGAGTCCTGCTGCCGCTGTCGCTGCTGCTGCTCGTGAAAGACGCATCGCAGCAAATCCGCTTCATTTCTTAGTTTGACAAAATGCCGCGACGGCATGCTGCAGCCGGCGACATGAAAGCGCAGGTCAACAACAAAATTTTCCCCCCTTTTACAGCGTTCAAGAAAAAAATAAAAACGGGGCGCGCAACTTGCTATAAAGTAAAAATTCCATCACGTTGACAATAAAGCAACTAAAATTACACGCAAAATGAGAACGCAAAAAAAAAACAACAACAAGAATAGAAATATATAAAAAAATTCAAAGAAAATGAAAAATGTGCAAAGGAGGAGCGACGAAAAGTTGAATGTTGAAGCGGCCAGAGCAAAATAATAAAGCGTTACAAATTTTTAGTGAACTCTAATAGATTTGTTAGTGGGGAAGTAAAGACGACTTAAGCGCTTTTAAAAACTGACAAAAAATTCGAAAAGTTCAAATACGAAGAAGTCTCAACGACAGTGGACAGACAGAAAATTTCCAATGAATGTAAAAACATGAAATAAATAAAAGCTGAAAGCGCCAAGCAGTGAGGCGGGCAGCTGAAATGCAGAGCAATTCAAATATTTTCTGTATGCTTGTAAAAAAAATTTTAAAAAATTTAAAAAATAAAAAAAAAAAAATTGAAGTGAAAAGCAATGAGAAATGAGAATGTAAATAGAAGATATCGAAATAATATCTCATGGTCGGCAACTGCAACTGTCAGCATACAAACATCTTTTGTGCACCACTTAGGGCAGCAAATCGAGGGGCGTTCAAGGACATTTAGTGTGTGTGTGTGATTGAGAAATATCAATGTTTCTGTGTGCATTGCGCCAAGTTAGGCGCCAGCGATTGCATGTGTAGGGAGAGCAGTGGCAGATGGTCAGTTGAGGAGATTTAAACTTTGCACAATTTGAATCGTAGGGCAACTGTCCTCATAGCGGAAAAGTTATAAGAAGTAGAATTTTCCATGTTTGATGACTTTAATGCGGATCAATTTCCTTTTTAAGTAGGGGATTTTGTGCGCCATCTAATCTTTATACTTAAAAAAATTGTTGTCCTTCCTGACTGACTGACTGATTGACTGACTGCTTAATCATCGTTCAACCCAAAACGCTGACGCTACAATAAATTTAAACTGAAGGTACATCTTGAAAAACGAACCTCCGTCAAGATGATAGTTTTTGAAATTCAGGGTCTAAAAGGGCCAAACAAGGGTTAAGGTTTTGCATGAAGGAATTTGATATAATGGACCTGTTGACTTCAAACTTCTTGAAAATAATCCAAAAAAAAGAATTCAACACGTATTTTATAATTTTTCGAAAATCAAAATTTAACGAGGTTAAGCAAGGGTTAAGGAAAGACCAAAAACCCTTGAATTGGTTTGCTGACTTCAAACTTGGTGAAAAGCTCTAAATCAAGAATAATTTTACATGTGTTGTTTTTAAATTCAAAACTTAAAGGGGTGAACCAAGGGTTAAAAGTTTGTATAAATATGATTTTTTAAGTTTTTTTACTCCAAACATGGTGAAAGTAAGAAATAATTTGCTACGTGTTTTTTAGTTTTTTCGAAAATAAAACTCTGACTGGGTCAACGCAGGGTTAAAGGTTCATATTAAGAAACTGTGAAAAACATTCATTAAAAGGCCTGTTCAGTTCAAACTCGCTGAAATTGCTTTTGGTGAGAAATAATTTGACATGTGTTTTTCAATTTTTCGAAAATCGAAATCAAACGGGGTCAACAACGGGTTAATAGTTTGTATGGGGAAACAAAAACGTATGGTCCTCTTGACTTCAAACTTGGTGAGAGTACTTTTGGTGAAAAATAATTCGACGCCTGTTTTTTATTTTTTCGAAAATCAAAACCGAACGGGGTCAACAATGGGTTAAAAGATTATATGGAAAAGCTGAGAAAAATATATAAATTAATGGGCCCATTGAGTTTAAACTTAGTGAAAAAATTCGATAATTGTTTTTTTCATTTTTTTGAAAATCAAAATCTAACAGGGTCTACAATGGGTTAAGAGTTTATGTGGAGAAACAAGATTTTATGGGCCTTTTGATTTCAAACTTGATGAAAGCACTCAACATGCAAAATAATTCGATACGTGTTTTTTATTTTTTTTGGGGTTAACCAAGGGTTAAAAGTTTTTATGAACATGTGTTTTTAAGCCTTTTGACTTCAAATGTGATGACAGCACTTCAAATGAGAAATAATTAGATCAGTTATTTTTCATAAAAATTTGACAGGATCAAGAAAGGGTTAACAAGAACTTGATTTATTGGCCCCATTGACTGCAAACTTGAATGCAAAGCCACGGGGATCTGCTAGTCAAATACTAAGCAAATGAGTTTGTTGAGCAGCTCAAGAATGCAGTTAAATACTGAAGAAAATATCTGGACTGAGTCAACAAATTTCTCGAATTTTTGTTTGTTAAAACCGAAACACGAAAGGAATCTGTATGCAGTGAACTATTGAGAAAAAGTAGAAATGAGTTCAAATATAGTTAAAAAGTGGGTAGAATTTTGTAAAAACCAAACATGAAAGGAAGCTGTTACTGGGCTTTAAGGCAGGTTCTCACCTTGTGGATCCGAAAAAGTGCACTTTTTTAGGATTTTTTTTTAGAAAACGGTTAAAGATACAACGCTGAAAATTATTTCTGGATATGAACACACATTTATTTAGAGAATACAATTTTTCAAATTGAATGAATCAAAAAAAGGGGAGGGAGGGGGCGTCCATCAGTGGCGGCATGTCGGCGAGGAGGTGTCCCGCTACCGGAAGTGATTCCGTCAAAACCCGTGATCGGAAACACAAAACTCGAACACATTCTTAATGTGTACCGTATTATCTATTGAATGAAGTAAGATCATGAAAAAAAATCGAAATTACAAAAGTTATGAGGTTTTGAATAAAAAATTACGATTTTCGAATTTTTTTGTTCACTAATTATTTTTTTAAATAAACAATTTTCAATATTTTTGGCTGATCGTAGTTCGTTTATTAGAAAAAACCCTAAGGAACATTTAGAAAAAATTTGGTGACGATTGGTTCATTCCAGCGCCTTCAATCACTTCCGTTAGGTCCGAAAATGTGGTTCTGAGAAAAACGCGTTTAAAGTTTAAAGCGCGCTTGGCCGGTGCTCTACACTGCTCTATGTAACGGCCTGTAACTTTTGTAATTTTTCAGATTTTGATCTGAAATTTCTGGAGCACATTTTTGAAACATACAACAAAAAAATTGGTTTTTGTTTTTTTCCACAAGGTGAGAACCTGCCTTAAAGTTATATGGGATCATGGAATCATGGTAAGATCTGAGCATCCAAAATTGTGAAATGATGGTAACCCTACCAGTTCTCATTGGTTCTCTCAGGTCTCATTGCTCTTCTGGTGCTGACTTTCGGTTCCTCCTTTCTTTACGTAATCAGTTGAACCCTGATTCATCTTTCTCTCTCTCTCTCTCTGAGTTGTCTAGCAAATTAAGTTTCGTCATGACTTGTCTTCCTTCTTCTATTAGTTTATTGAAGGACTTCTGTCTATACACAACCCTAAACCTAATATGTTCCACAAAGACAACTCAAAGGTGCAGTGGAATATTAGAAAAAAGTTAGAAATAACTTCAAAAAAAGTAAGTCAAAAAGTGGAGAAATTTTGTGAAAGAAAAGAATGAAAGGTAGCCATTACTTTCCTTTAGAGTTATAAGACAAATTGTGGTAGGGTAGGGTAGGCATTCAAAACGGTAAATTGGTGGTTACTAATTCCTTATTGCTGACTTTCGGATCCTGATTTCTTCATTCAAGTCTCACTCTCAC
Source organism: Melieria omissa (assembly GCA_963971225.1). Lineage (NCBI taxonomy): Eukaryota > Metazoa > Arthropoda > Insecta > Diptera > Ulidiidae > Melieria > Melieria omissa. Next base: position 77,166,703 of record OZ020268.1, on the reverse strand, counting down.
TCTCCCACTGTCTTTCTCCAAGCTGCCCCATGGAATTAAGTTTCATATTACATAATTTGCTTCGCTTTCTCTATTATCCTTTTGAAGGACCTCTAACGCTGCAAGCCTTTTAACCTAATTGTGCTCAAGTGGAAATGCTCGAATTTCTTGCCTCCAACTGATTGTCTTCCGTTAATGATTCGTTTTTGGCGTTTCTAAATTGCACTTCTACACAAACAAATTCGAAAGCGATACGCCCACACATTCACTGCAACGAAACCCAATTTTGCAAAACTATGAAAACAACAACAAAATCAACTTAGCAATGCACTCAAAACCGATACAACCACTTGGCAGCAATAGAACGTAAGCGGCTTCTTCCGTTTTGTATTTGCCGCATTAATTCACTTGACTGGTAGAAAAACACACACACACACACACACACATATGCACTCGCGAAGCCAACAAAGCGCGCAAGCAAACACAACGCAACCAGAGGAACACACAAACTTTGCGCTTTTAGTGCAAAGGAAATGACAGCAACAGCAATGCAGAGCAGAAGAAGAAAATCAAAATAAAATATACCGCAGAGTAAACGAGAATTGCGTCTATATTGAAATTTACACTGCCACATATGAGAATTTTTTAGTAGTAAACATATTTGGCAAAATGCACAAACCGATCTCGAACAAGTGGCTTGCGACATTGACAAACAAAACCAAAAACAAACACCAAATCAATTGTTTGCAGGTGTTGAAGAAAATTGCCAAAAAACGCTATTCGTTTGGCAATTTTTTTCCTTATTCGTTTATTTTTGTTTAAATACTCTTTCGTTCGATTTTACTGTGGCACAAAATTTCAGTCATGGATTGCCGTATCCGCTTTGAGGCGAATTTCCACACAGTTTACGCTGTCATATGCGCTTCTAAAGCCATTCAAGATTTGACTAGAAACATTGTTGATGTTGTTGTTATTGTTGTCATGCTATACAAACACACACACACAAACACACATACACATACTGCACACTGCCGAAATTTGAACCGAAAAAATGGCCAGCGAGATTTCAGGACGAGGACGATTTTCGTCCCTCACATTTTGTTCATCCAACTTTCCTCCTTTTTCACTATGCAGTGCCGCATTTTTCTATCCCTCGCTCCAGCGCTGTTAGTCGTTTGCATATTTCATTCAAAGTTAAATGAAATTCATTTCTTTTTGCATGTTTCACGCGCTCCCCAGTTTCAGTTTTGGCCACCATGCAGCACTGTTGCGAGTTGTGGTTGCTTTGGCTAACGAAAAAGGGGGAAAAAATAGTGGAAAGGTTTAATGTGTTGAAATATAAAACTAAGTAACAAAGTTGGCCAATGGTGCAGTGAGTGAGAGAAGAACAGGTGCCAATCAGTTGATGCAAAGTTTGGACTATAAAGTGGATGATTTGAAATCCTGTAAATAGCTTCTACCAAGTCACTGTCGATATGTGGTGTGTGGACTGATGTTGTCCTGTGGGAACACAATTCTTCTCCAAATGAAGAAAGCTGTTGTATTTGATTCATTCAGATATGATCAACTTATGGACAATACAGGTTTGAGTTAAGAGTTTGAGCGTAGGAAAGCAACTCATAGTAGACACACATCAAAACCCAGCAAATTATTGAAGCATATGATCACGAATCACTTACGACAACGTCAATCAAAAACGGTCAGAAACGTCAATCCTGGCTTGGCCACCATTTGGGTCAGTTTACAGCGATACAACCCAGGATCATTTTCGCTCAAGGTTTTTGTAAGTGAACAACTTTTCACCACCAGTCAACATTCGCTTTAGAAATTGCTCGATTTTGTTGCAATTCAAATTGAAATTAGATTTTTTTCACTCACACATCGAACTTCTATTTGAATACAGCCTTATCCAAATAGTTCCAAAGCATCTTTTGTGCAATACTTTATTTATCGGAAATCAAAACAGTGTTTACATGATGGTCAAACTCGACGATGTTCATGATTTCATTGACAATTCCGACAGTTGACCTTTCAGATACATGGTGCATCTTTGACATCAAAATTATTGGATTGAAAATTGCGCATGATGATGCACGAAACTAAGTTAGTCAATCAAAAACCTGTCTAAAAATTGTTTAAGTGATGTGAAAGTGGGCTATAAGCCTTCCACAGCATTCAGTCCAATTAGACCATTGTACTATGCCCATGGGAGGGTACAAGAAGAAAAAGGATAGGGGAGGAGGGATGTGGAAGAGATTAAAGGTGCTCACTCCTCCGAACTTCCTGGAGGCCGTAGGCTCTCTGATCCCAGATTAGCCAAGATTCATTCATTCAAGATTAGATTCATTACCAAGAACACCAGAATATTCTGGAACCCATATCAGCATCAGCTGATCTTGTGAGACTTTTTAGCTTTGCCTTACATTCGCTTATGATCTTTAAGTAGTTTGAAGAGTTTTCTAGGGCATGAGTACATGGTTTCTTTATCCAGGTACAAACCCGCTTCAGTCCTTTGACAGGTCTTGAATCCATCTGTGTAGAATACATGCATGAGACCCAGAGTCTGGATTGCTCCAATGTACCCTTTCAGGATATATCACGGTATAATTACATCCAAAATGGTTATAGGGTACAAGAGCGTCCGTCGGCATCAAGAACAGATGACATTGGTCTGTCAATCGGTGAATTTTAAATACGAAATGTTTTCTTTCGATGGCATTTTTTGACTTTGCTGGTGTCCTTTTTTAACTCACATTTAAACAAAATGAGACAGGAAAACTGTCTGAAAAGATTCTCTAGTACAAAAACTTATATTTTTAATGACATCAAGCGTAATCCAATTGCTTTAAAACGACGCAAGATTTTTGAAGCCATCTATTGAAAAAGTAATGAATGCAATAATGAAAACCTGTCTGAAAAGTTTTTCAAGTACGAAATTTTCTCTATCTAACGTCATCTGTTAAATATGATGTATTTCCTATTTGCTGGTGTCCTTTTCTGACGCGCGATGAAAAAAAATTTGAGTCAAGGAATTATATATTTGTCTGAAAAGTTTTTTTAGTACGAATTTGTATGCTTCTAATGACTCAAGTGTACCCCAATTGCTCAAAGACAACATCAGGTAGTGATTTTTGAAGCCATTTATTGGAAAAGTAATAGATGGAATAATTAAAACTTGTCTGAAATTTTTTAAAAACGAAATCTTTTCTTTCCAATGCAATCTGTAAAATATGTAAAGTATGTCGTATGTTATTTTCTCTTTTCTAGTGTCCATCTCAAACAAAAGAGAGTTAGTCAATCATAAAGCTGTCTGAAAAGTTTCTTTAGTACAAAATTTTATCTTTTTAATGACATCAAGTGTAATTTTCAATTGGTCTTAGACAACGCAAGATACAGATTTTTGAAGCCATCTATTGAAAAAGTAATGAATGGAGTAATGAAAACTTGTCTGAAAAGTTTTTTAAGTACGAAATTTTTCCTCTACCATGCCATTTGTAAAATATGTATGTATTTCCTCTTTGGTGGTGTCCATTTTGACTGTCTGAAAAGTTTTTTCAGTACGAATTTGTATGCTTCTAATGACATCAAGCGTAACCCAATTGCTCTAAGACAACGTAAGATACAGATTTTTGACGCCATCTATTGAAAAAGTAATGAATGGAGTAATGAAAATTTGTCTGAAAAGTTTTTTAAGTACCTACGAAATTTTTTACAACGCCATCTGTAAAAACTGCAAAATCTGATTAATTTTCTTTTTGGTGGTGTTCTTTTTTGACACATCCTCAAACAAAACTGAGACAGTCAATCATAAAACTGTGTGAAAAGTTTATTTAGTAGAAAATTGTGTCTTTCTAATGACCTCAAGCGTAACCCAATTGCTGTAAGGTAACGCAAGATACAGATTTTTGAAGCCATCTATTGAAAAAGTAATAAATGGAGTAATGAAAACTTGTCTGAAAAGTTTTATGAGTACGAAATATTCACTTTCCAGCGACATATGTAAAATATGTAAAGTATGCAATTTTTTTTACTTTTGTGGTGTCCATCTTTCAAACGCGCTAAAACAAAACTGAGTTAAACAATCACAAAACTGTCTGAAAAGTTTCTTTAGTACAAAATTACATATTTTCAATGCAATCAAATGTCACCCTATACCACTTATAGAGCCCAAGTTAGAGACAACTGAACCCACCTTTTGGAAAAATACTGGATTCCTTTTTCCTACAATTCATTAATGAAAATTAAATTTTTTAAATATTTTAACTCATTTTTAATTAACTCTATTTGGCATTTCATAATAAAATATTCGATTCCATTATTTGCAAAATATTTAAATTTTTCCATAATTCCATTTCATTACAATGAAAACCATATTTAACTCAAATCCGTTGAGTTGGTCTCCGCTATAACGAAACCAAAACAACAACATTCCAGTAGTAAACAGACGCCGGCACAAAACAGACGGCAAAGCATTTTAATTTAATTAAATGAAATTGATTTCCATTTAACCCCAAATTCAATGCATTCACACTGGACTCATCGACATTCTCCGAACTGTGACGTGCAAGTGGCAGACAGCCAACGAGCCAGACATATGCGTGTGCTGTACATTAATTGCTACCGATAATCCTTTTATTTGTGTGATTTCCCCCCATTTTAAATATGTATGTGTGTGTGTGTGTGTGTGTGTGTGTGTGAGTGATTTTTTCCCCAGTGCACAAAATAAAATCTCTTGCAAATCTTTTGTGTTTGGGTATTTAATTTCATAGCAATTTCCATTTAACCCATGTTAATGGTAGTATTGTTGTAGTTGTTTTGTAGTAGTAGTTGTTGTTTTTTTGTAGTTGTTTTGCATTGTTGTTAACGTATTTTTATATATGTGTGTGTACTAAATCACAGCGTGTCAATTACACATGGCACCAAACGAAACAGCCTAACATATCTACGAGTTTACGTTTGTATGTGTATGTGTGTGTAAGTGAATAGGTGTATGTTTCTGTTGTGATTATATGACAGTGGCGCACATCGATTGGCAGTTTAAGTGGGGATTCGGTACACAAAAGCCATTTGAAGCCATATTTGCGCATCTTTGAGAGGCTTTTAACCCCCTAAACCCCCCTTTGCCTGCACCACTTTTGCTATGCATGCATGTGTGCGTCTATAGGTAATCAATTTGATTAATTGCCATGACACACCCAGCAACGGTTGGCAATTCCTACCACATTTCACCAAAGTGATGAACTGTTCATTTCTCGTATGAAAGGTTTTATTGTTGTAAATAAATGGCAACATATGAAATGAAATGATTAAAAAAAATGACTGTAGCTTAGTAAGTGATTTAAATGGTATATGACTTAACAAAGTCAACGATATGAAATTGCAATTTTATTACAAACAAAAATCATTGTTCATAGGTAACAAAAGAAAATTTATGAAATGAAATTAATTTAATATTTAAAATATTGAATTGAAATAATTTGAAATACTGAATACTTAAGCCGAAGGAAAGATGTCATAGCGCCAAAATTCCTCTTTCCCTTGATGTCACATACTCAACTCAAACTTAAACTCAAGCTGGTGCAAATTTCTTGCTGGGTTAATACCACAAAATCTAAGTTAAATGACGTCAATAAGTGATAATTGAATTAATGCTGGCCCCAAAGTATTTACTAAGCTAAATTCTAACTACTGTGGCTGTAAACAACAACAATAACAACAGCAACAAAAATAACAGCTGTTACTAATTGAACCCAGCGTCAAACGGCATTGTGTGCAGCAGCTTATCGACAACTCACACTGTGCCAGACAATTAAAACAATGCCAATTACTGGCAATTATAACAACAACAACAACTCCGAACACCATCAACTATCACTCATTTATATAGAGTTCGCTGGAATTTTCTTACGTGCACTTTTATGTGTGTATGTGTGTGTCACCATCAGTTTTCCCCTCTTTTTCCACTCACTTTGTGCTCCACTTTTGTGTGCATTCACCGCTTAGCGCAGCTCAGCTGTCTGCTCAGCTATTTTATCGCTTGTTCACTTGTTCGCTTGTTTTCTCGTTCATTAAAAGTGCAAATAACGGAATCGACATGATTAACTTTAATGGAGCTGCGATTTTGTCCCTACCCCAACCCCACTCTTCCCAACCCCATCACTTCTCAGCACTTGATGGCTTTCGTTCCAGTGTCTTGTCTGCCACTTCAGGTGCTGTCACCTACGTTCTTCCGCTTGCATTTCCCTTTTTTCGCTCCCAATATTCAATTTTTGTTTTTTTTTGTACGCTTATCTGTTATTATGTTACTGCAGTTTTTTATTTTTTGTTGTTTTTGTTAGCTAGTTTGTTAGTTGTATATTGTTGGCAGTTAATTTCGTTGTTGTTTTTTGTGGCGCTAAGTGGTTTAAAACCAATTTGCGCTAATTTGTTGATCAGATTTGGTGTTTGGTCATTAGCACCGAAAGCGTACACCTGCTCCGGGTGCCAATAACAAGCGATATAGTTTCATAGTTAACTACAGTTGAGTGCAAAATGTTAGTAGTGTTGAGATTAAATATTTATGAAGGAAGTTTTTGGTGTAGACGCACAACATTTGTGTGAACTATGATTTGTGTTTAGACTGGGCGGATTTTTTTTGGAAATCTAATTGGATTCAGGCAAGATAGGAAATAGTTTTGAAAAGAACTTGGCACAATTTCGGATATTATAAATGTTTTTTTTTAAGATTGCTTGAGTAAACTGTCTGGTTACCTACGGTATCAGCTGATAGCCTCCATTTCTGGGTGTAAAATATTGAAAAAAAAGCTTCACTAAGGAAACAGCTAAAAGCCTCAATTTTAAGCTATTAAATCTTTAAAGAAAGCCTGACTCACGAAGCAGTTTAGAGCCTCAATTTCAAGCTATTAAGTCTTTCAAGAAAGCATAACTCAAGAAACCACTGAAAGCCTCAATTTCAAGTTATTAAATCTTTAAAGAAAGCCTGACTCAAGAAGCATTTTAGAGCCTCAATTTCTATAGCTATTAAGTCTTTCAAGAAAGCATAACTCAAGAAACCACTGAAAGCCTCAATTTCAAGTTATTAAATCTTTAAAGAAAGCCTGACTCAAGAAGCATTTTAGAGCCTCAATTTCAAGCTATTAAGTCTTTTAAGAATGCTTGACTCAAGAAGCAGCTAAGAACCTCAGTTTCAAGTTATCAAATCTTGAAAGAAAGCCTGACTCAAGAAGCAGCTAAGAGCCTCAATTTTAAGTTATTAAATCTTTACAAAAACCATGACTTAAGAAACAGCTGAAAGCTTCAATTTTAAACTATTAAATCTTAAAAAAAAAAGCCTGACTCAAGAAGCAACTGAGACTCAATTTCAAGCTATTAAATCTTTAAAACAAGCTTGATGCAAGAAAGAGCTGGGAGCCTGAATTTGAAGCTATTAAATCTTGTGGAAAAGCCTGACTTAAGAAGCAGCTAAGAGCCTCGTTTTCCAGCTATTAAATCTTTAAAGAAAGCATAACTCAATAAACAACTGAGAGCCTCAATTTCAAGTTATTAAATCTTTAAAGAAAGCCTGACTCAAGAAGCAGCTAAGAGCCTCAATTTTAGGTTATTAAATCTTTACAAAAACCATGACTTAAGAAACAGCTGAAAGCTTCAATTTTTAACTATTAAATCTTTAAAAAAAGCCTGGCTCAAGAAGCAACTGAGAGACTCAATTTCAAGGTATTAAATCTTTAAAAAAAGCTTGATGCAAGAAAGAGCTGGAAGCTTGAATTTGAAGCTATTAAATCTTTTGTAAAAGCCTGACTTAAGAAGCAGCTAAGAGCCTCAGTTTCCAGCTATTAATTCTTAAAAGAAAGCCTGACTTAAGAAGCAACTTAGAGCTTCAATTTCAAGCTACTAAATCTTTAAAGAAAGCCTGACTCAAGAAACAACTGAGAGCTTCAATTTCCAGCTACTAAATCTTTAAAAAAAGCCTGACTCAAGAAACCACTGAAAGCCTCAATTTCAAGCTATTAAGTCTTTAAAGAAAGCCTCGATAATGTGGTAGCGTACATATTAGTCACAAAAACTATTGGAAATTTCCAAGGATATTCAAGAATAAAGTTTAAAAAAGGGCATTTTCAATACCTCTTCGTCCTTTCGCACCAAAACAATAAATTTTCAATATTCTTACGATTTTTCGCTGTCATTTGATACCCATATTGTTATTCTACATTGTGCTCAATTTTTACAATAATTTTAAAATTTAAAATTTTTGGAAATAAACATGTCCTTGAAATTTCAAAGATTTTCCCAAAATTTTTATTAAATGACCAAATTTACCAGTATTCCGAATTCAATATTACATTCAACATTATTTCAGCATTTGAGATCTTTTGTATAAATTGTTGAAGACTTACTTTGACAACTATCTGTTTAAAGTGCCTGAGATATAAAAGTCAATTTACCTGAAAGTATAAGAAAAAGAAAGAATATTTTCTATAGTAAATGTGAAAATTTTAAGATAAAAGACATCAGTATAAAAAATGTTTTTAAATTAACATAAAACAGGGAAAAGTTCAACGTTTCAACAAGTTTAACTCTATCAAGACTGCCCTGAGTCGTAGAGGGGATTTTCGTATCAGTTGTTTTATAAAACCTTTCTATTAACTCAGAATGAATATAAGTACTAAAAAAAAAGGATTTAAAAGGCTAATTTTAAGTCACTTGACTTCAACTTTCTAGGTTCATCAGAGCTGAACAAAATTGTCATCAGAAGATTGATTTGTTCGATACAGAAAACTATTCTACTTGTATATCTGTAAAAAAAACTGACGCATGAAGTCTGATTCGTTTGATACAGAAAATTATTTCCTGTCTTTAGAGAAAATTGACGACAAATACTGATTCATTTGATATAGAAAAATATTCTCTGTCTCTGGAGAAAATTTATTTAAGAAGACTGACTGAATCAATGAATGAATGAATCAGAATTGTTTGTGTCCTTGTGAAAATTTATGAAAGCAGATTTATTCATACTAAAGGAAAATATTTTTTTCTATCTCGAAAATTTCTGAAAAGAGGCTGATTCATACAATAGAGAAACTCTTTTTTCTCTGAAAAAAATGGAGACTGATTCATTTGATACAGAAACTTGTTCTGTTTTTGAGAAACTTAAATAGAGAAACACTTTCTTCTCTGGAGAAACTTTACGTAAGAAGACTGATTCATTTGATACCAACTTGTTCAGTCCTGGAGAAAGTTCATGAAATTTGATTGATTCATAATAAAGGGAAAAAGACTAATTCGTTTGATACAGAAACTCATATTAAGTCGATTTCACTCAGAGACAGAATATGAGTGAGAAAATTGGTGCACTTGATACAGAAACACATCAATTGTCTCTAAAGAAAATTTACTCAAGGAAACGAATTCATTTGATACAGAAATATTTTTTTTTTTTTAATAAAATAAAGAATATTGATTCGTTTGATACAGAAACTTGTTGTGTTTTCAGAAAATTTATGAAAGGAGACTGATTCTTACTGAAGAGAAGAAGACTGATTCGTTTGATACAGAAACTCAACTTCTGTTTCTAGATGAAATTGACTCAAAGAAACTGATTTTTTTAATACTCTGTCTCTTCTGTCTCTTTCTGTCTCTAAAGAAAATTTCCTCAAAAACTGATTCGTTTGATACAGAAACTTGTTCCGTCTTGGAGAAAATTGATGAAAGGAGATTGATTCTTACAAAAGAGAAAAAGACTGATTCGTTTGATATAAAAACACTACTTCTGTCTCTGGATGAAATTGACCCAATGAAACTGATTCGTTTGATACAGGAAGAAGAAAATTGCAAAAAGAAGATTAATTCTTTTGATACAGAAACTTGTTGTGTCTTGGAGAAAATTGATGAAAGCAGATTGATTCTTACAAAAGGGAAAAAGACTGATTCATTTGATACAGAAACTCATCTTCTGTCTCTGGTTGAAATTTACACAAGAAAACTGATTCAGCTGATACATAAACTCATCCTTTGTCTCTGAACAAATTTGACGAAAGAAGATTGATTCATTTGATACAGAAACTCGTTCGGTTTTTGAGAAAATTTATGATAGGAGACATATTCATAAGAAAGGGAAAAAGATTGATTCGTTTGATACAGAAACTCATCTGTCTGTCTCTGGGTGAAATTGACTCAAGGAAACTTATTCATTTGATACAGAAAATCATCATCTGTTTCTTAATTCGTTTAATACAACAAATTCTTCTGTGTTTGAGGAAATTTATGAAACGAGATTGATTCATACTAAAGGGAAGACTGATTCGTTTGATACAGAACGTCATCATTTGTCTTTGAAGAAAACTGACTCAAGGAAACTGATTTATTTGATACAGAAACTCAGAATATTGATTCATTTGATACAGGAACTTGTTATGTCTTTAAAAAACTGATGAAAGGAGATATATTCATACTAAAGGGAAGAAAACTGATTCGTTTGATACAGAAACTCATCTACTATTTCTGGTTGAAACTGACTCAAGAAAACTGATTCATTTGATACAGAAACTCATCTTTTGTCTCTGAACAATTTTCAAGAAAGAAGATTGATTCACTTGATGCAGAAACTGTATTTCTGTCTTTGAGAAAATTGATGAAAGGAGACTGAATCTTACTGAAAAGAAGAAGACTGATTCGTTTCATACAGAAACGAATTCTTTGTCTCTGGAGGAAATTTACGTAAGAAGTCTGAATTATTTGACACTTGTTCAAGACTTGAACTTGAACTTGTCATGTCTTTCAAAATGTTTATAAAATACGATTGATTCATATTACAGGGAAGAAGACTGATTCGTTCAATACAAAAACTCGTTCGATGCCTCTGCAGCTAATCGAATCAAAATGGTTGAAATCTGGCAAGTGAAATGTTATTAAAAATTCAATGCACCACATTTTTTAGAAAAACCAAGTAAATTGATGGGTTTGGTTTTACCTTAGAGAAACCACACAAGTGGATATTTAAAAAAAATAATAGATTCAAAAATTTAGAAAAATTGTACAAAATTTGTTATGGAAAATCGTTGGACTGTAAATTGTTGGTAAACGAAAACATTTCAGTGCAACAAACAACTTTATATACAAATATATATATTCACATATATATGAGTCCAGCTCAGTATAGTAAAAATGTTTGCTTGTTTGTTTGTTTGTAAATGTGCTGTTAGGATTATGCAATGGAAGCCGTAGCGGCAACAGTGGAATATTCATCATCAACTCAATTTAAATTGCAGTTAAGTGGAAAAAGCATAAATTAGAATAAAGTGCACTGGCAATGTAAAGATTTTGCTAAAACAACAATAACATAAACAATGAGAACAAGAAATTTTTAGAACACTGTGTAACAGGATTTGAGTTGTGAAGGGGGAACTTAATTAATTAAAAAAATTTAATTGAATTTAATTGAACTAACCAAAAGCAGACAAGTGAAGTGTGTAATGGTTAAGTGGAATAGGATTATATATCTGTGGCATTTTGACAAAAGAACCTAAGTCTAGTTTTCAAAATGTTCAGGAGAGCGAAAATACTGATAATGTGCAGAGCAAACAAACCGATTACACCAAAAAAAGCGTTGGAAAATTGTTTCTTTATGATTAAAAAATTGGGAAATTTGCGCTATTTCGTTGTTTTGTCAAAATGCCACAGATATAGATTTATATAAATGTCAAAAACCTTTTAAAATTATAAAATTGTATCATTATTTTTTTAAAATGGTTTAAGATTTATAAATTTCCTATATAATTTATATTTTTTTAATCTTTGAATAGTAACTAAAAATTTGTTTTATTTTTCAAAAATAATTTTTTGTTACATAGTGTTGTGTTGTAAAAGCATTTGCTAAAACAACAATAACAATGGCCACTTAAATCAGAACAACAACAACAGCAACTCTCGGAACGCGCCAACAAAACAATACCAAAAACAACAACAACAATAAACATACTGGAAAAAATTTCTCTTCAAGCATTTGGCTGACTGGGTGTGAGCATTGCTGCAGCATGCAGCAACGCACTTGAAAGCGTAAACAAACCATAATAAAAGCGCACAAGAACTCCAAAAACAACAACAATAACCAGTCATGCTAAGCTCAACTGAAAAGAGCAACAAAGGATATGCAGTGCAGCAAGGAATGCATTTTGCATGACAGCGCACTTGCCAAGCAACCAGCCAGCCAGCCAGTCAGCCGGACAGACAGTGAGTGAGTGACTCACTGAAGCAGCAAACCAGCTCGACACGCTCTCTATCGGTGTGTGTGTATTAATTATGCTTTGAACATGCATGCATGTGTGTGTGAGTGTGTTCGCCTTCGTCTCTGTTTAGTTATGTTTGTGTGCGTGATTTTGTATTTACTAGCAACGACACCAACAAGCCGAGGCAGCTAGCAATTTTCATTAAAATGTATGCAAAGAATTGCAAAATGCAAAGCGTGCCAGACACGAAGGGCGCGGAGCAGTCACATACTCGAACGTTGCAATGCCGAGTCAGTGAAGCCGAGTGCATTCTTGTTGCACAAACACACAACAACCAGCAGCAGCAGCCACTTTCTCAGTCCAATAGCTAATTTCAGGCAGCATCTTTAGTGGCTCTGTTACACACACACACAAACTCACACACACACAAACTCTCGCACACACAGCACGAATACCAAACAAGTTCGACTTGGCTCGCTGCTACTTCCACTCACGCCATTACCTGAGCGCCGACGAGTGCTTTTTGTGTTGTTGCTGCAAGTATTTTGTACCTTTTAATGAAATATGCTGATTGCCTGCAATTAAGTGCTTCTCAAATAACATTTCCTCCAGCCCGACACTCAGACATCTTTCATCATTTCATTTGCTTACTTGTCGTTGCTGCATTGTGTGTATGTCGGTGTTTGTGTGTGTCAAGACGTTGTTGTATGTATTTGTATGCAAAACAAAGTTGCTTATAAAAACAAAGAAACCATTTTTGTTCGTTCGTTAAGGTACGTTTTCCATGTAATTCAAATAAAATGTCAAATAATGAAATGTAAATTTAATGCTGAAATTAAGCCAAAAATACATATTTACGTTTACTTGTGCATTGCTATGTGTGCAACGGTAATTAATTTATAATATCAAATTTCATGCTGTTCACATTTAGACTCGTCATTGACTGTTTTCTATGCAATTTGCTTGTTTAGGTATTCAAGTGAATTGAATGTTACTCATACGCCCCCAATCAACCAGGTTTTGTTAGCACTTTAAAGATGCTTTTTGTTTTGCTTCAACTTAAAGTAGCAGCAGGTAGTATTATAGTAACAACAACAACAACAACAACAAAACATGACATTAAATTAAGTCAACCAGTCATGCAGCCAAGTGCTGCCGCCGTTGCCAAAGTTTTCTGTTGCGCAAATTAACCGCCATTAAAGCGCTTCAATGGCTACTCCCGCTGCTCACTGGTCCCCTCACACCATCCCTCGCCCCCCCACTCACAGCCAGCCTGTGCTTGCATATTCCATTTTCAAGGCATATAATCTTTGCCAGTGCAAATGCCGTTCGGCCGCGGCAAAATGTCATTTTTAATTAACGACTGACAACCGACAACAAAGGCAGCAACAGCACTAACAACAACAACAAAAAGCGCACAACATAATGAAAGGCGGAAAAACAAAGCACGCAACTAACAGACAGTTAGCGACGCTAATATTAGCGGCGCGTCAGGCCATATTGCACTCAAAGGACCAAAACCAAAGGACCAAAGTCAAATCGCGCCAGCGACGGGCTCAAAGGGGAATCTGAGCGCAAAATGCAGCGAATGTACTTAAATGAATTTATGACAACACGCCAACGTTGTGGCAATGGTAAGGAGGGACACACACACACACACACACACACATACATACATACAACTATTGAGCGGCAAAAATGCAAGAAAATCATGGTGTGCGCTACTTGGGCCTTTGTTGTTGTGGAAAAATGACAACTTGCCATAGCCAATACGACAATGAGTGTCAGTGTGGCAACAAGCAACAAAATCAACAATAACAGCAACAACAATGATGGTGACAATACCTCAGCAACAGCGCCGCTGTGGGCAGTAAGCGCCGGCAATGTTGGCATGGAACCTGGCCAAAGGATTCTTTATTGCTGCTATGTGGCGTAGCGCTTTTTGCTGTTTCTTCCCCCCCCATTGTTGTTGTTGTTGTTGTTGTTTTGCAATTGTAAAAACGTGACGATGCGCTCGACTGGTAAACGCGAACGAACCGTGGCGCGTTCGCTGCTGTCGAGTGTCATATGAGTTTATAGTTTGGCGCGCTTCTGAGTTGCCTTTCATTGTTGTTGTTGTCACAGCGATCGTTGTTGTTGTTGTTCGCGCGGTTTCAAGCGCACATCGCAATTTTTCCGTTCGCATTGCGCAAATATATCCTGTGCGAGCCCCAATTCGAACCGCCGCCCCAGCCACAGTCTGAGTCCGAGTCGGAGTCGGAGACAGAGTCCGCAGTTCGCGCCGCACATCCTGTCGGTGACAAAGTGACTGCGGAAACGTTGCGGCCACAACATGCGCCCAACGGAAATGGCGCTGCACACTAAGCGCTCACTCGCGGCTGCGGTGCCACCAAAGCAATAATAACAACAACAACAACAAAAATAAGAGCAACAACAGCACTTTGTGTGCTTGGCCGCATATTCTTGCGGCCAATAGACGCGCTGCGCTGCAACCAGGCAACCAGACAGTGAAATGCAGACAGCGGCCGCAACTCGGAGCCAGATAGACAACCGCACAGACAGACAAAACAGACACAGGCTGGAGGGGTGGGAGGGGAAAGGACAGCGCAGAGTGTGTCCGAACGGTTGCGGCCGGAAGATGCGCCGTCAAATGCAAAAGCATACAATTTTCGCCATCGTTGTTGTTGTTGTTGTTGTTGCTATTTCTCATCTTATTTTTGTTGTTGTCTCTCTTTACATTGTCGTCGTAGCCGTTGGCGCTGCGGTTGTTATTTCGTGCAGCAACATTTTCGCGACACAATTTGACGCTCAAGTTGTGAACGGGGAAAACTTTGCTAATTACAACGGGACATTTTTGTGATAATTAATTTTCGCATCACTCTCCGCCCCACTCCCTCACCCACACATCACACTGCGCTTCTTGCACGCTGCACTCAATTTCTCGCTGTTGCAGCATTTTTCTTTTTTTTTTTCATTTGTCCACATCCGTTCTACAAATTTTCTCAATTTTCTAGTTTTTGCTCTTTTTGTTGAGCTTTTTGTTTTAAATTTTATTTGCGGTTCGCTCACTTGGCTGGCTTTTCATTTGCACCGAAAAGTCAAGGACTTTTGTGTAAATTTGAATAAACAATGGAAATAGTTTGGGTGCATAGTTTGCTGCGCATTCAAAATTCAACCAATGCATGGAATGTGCAGCTCAAGGAAGCGCAGAAGGAGCAGCGTCCAGCATGAGTTGCAGTTTGGCTATTAAATTCAGAATTTCGTTTAGTGAGTAAAATCATCGAAGAGCAATTTTTATGCCATAAAGTTTCATTAGCCAAAAATTGAAATACTGCAAAAAGTTTTGTTGAGTTTTTATTTAATATTGATTTTCAATCTAATTGAATGAGATTTTAATCTAATGAATGAAATTGTGAAACTACAATGAAATTTAATAATACATGAGGTACTTTCCATTCAGATATCGTTCAAATTTTACTGTCAACATGTTACTTGGAACTGAACTCTGAACTGAAGTACAACAACATTTTCTAACTGGCACAAAAGTTTTCACAGAACTCGATTCATTTTAGGCTACTTTCAGTGATCAATCAATCTCGATCCTTTTGAGACAAGTTCAATTATTTTTTTGGCACATTTCAGTTCAGAATTCCATTATGGTTTTTACTAATAGAAGGCAACAACAACATTTCAATAATCATGAAAAGAATTTCGAAGTCGATACTTTGAGTCTTCTTTCTGGTTCTGATTCTTACAAATAGAGTACAACAACAACATGAAAATTATCTCCAAAAAAACTTTCATTGGGACTCGATACTTTTTAGACTTTTTTCAATTATTTTTTGACACATTTCAGTTAATAACTCGAACCTGATTCTTTCAAGTGGAGTACAACAACATTGAAATGACCTCCAAAAGATTTTCATTGGGACTCGATACTTTTTGGACTATTTTTAATTACTTTTTGGCACATTTCAGTTAATAATTCGAACCTCGTTCTTACAAATGGAGTACAACAACAACATTGAAATGACCTCCAAAAGATTTTTATTGAGGGTCGATCCTCTTTAGACCATTTTCAATTACTTTTTTGCACATTTCAGTTAATAACTCAAACTTGGTTCTTTCAATTGGAGTACAACAACAACATTGAAATGACCTCCAAAAGATTTTCATTGGGACTCGATCTTCTTTAGACTATTTTTAATTACTTTTTGGCATATTTCAGTTAATAACTCAAACTTGGTTCTTTCAATTGGAGTACAACAACAACATCTAAAAAAACTGCCAAAAGATTTTCAGTAGATGTCGACCCCTTTTAGACTATTTCCAAGTACTTTTTTGGCCCATTTCAGTTATTAATTCGATCCTGGTTCTTAAAAGTTGAGTACAACAAAAACATAAAAAACATTTTCAACAGAAGTAGATTTTTTTGAGACATTTTCAATTACTTTTTGGCACATTTCAGTTAATAACTTCAACCTGGCTCGTACAAATGGAGTACAACAACAACATGGAAATGGCCTCCAAAAGATTTTCATTGGGTCTCGTTTCCTTTCAGACTTTTTTCAATTATTTTTTTAATTTAATAATTCGAAGCTGGTTCTTTCAACTGGAGTACAATAACAACACTTAAGGGACCGTCAACAGATTTTTAGTAGAATTTGACTCTTTCGAGTCTACTTTGAATGACTGGTTGGCATATTTCGTTTCGTTTCGTTTGATAATTCAATCTTTGTTCTTATTAATGAAGCACATCAGCATTCCAAGGACCACTGAAAGAATTTTACTAGTAAGAAATTCTTCTCAGGCTACTTTCAATGACTTTTTGGCACATTTCTGGTACACTTTCCTATATAATATAATATATATTATAATAAAAAGATATTATAAAAAAAGAAAAAAGAATTCAAAGTGAGGGTATTCATCGAATAAATGGCAACTTTGGTTTTGCACACAAAAACGGCCAACGATATCAAAACGCATCATTTCCAAATTCTGAATACAACTTTTCATAATCTCAAGTTTACTAAAACTTAATTTTTCATCCAAAATATGTATGTCAGAACAAAAATCCACAAATTCTTCAATTCCACCTCAAACGTTTTCTTAACTCTGAATGTCACTCATACGCTCCGTGGTGCCAAATTTAAGAATTCACTTTAAAATCACTACAACAGCGAAAAATTCGAATTCTGCAACATTGCCACAATGAAAACACGTACACAGTTTATATTTCCGCCACCCCGCCCCCTTCTCACCCACTCACCGTCACACAAACCGTGGCTTTCCAAGGCCATTTCATTTTTTAACAACGACAATACAAAGCAGCTGGCAACATTTTGCAGCAGCCGCCCATTAATGAACAGTAATTTGTAGAAATTTTCAGCAACATTTGACGCAATACAAAAACAGCAAAAAACATTAGAAAATAACAGCAACAACAGTAGGCGTTAAAAAATAAAAAACTACAAAGAGCAACGAGCGGGTAATTGGTGGAACAGCACCAACAATGCGCAGCTGTTTAGCATACAAAAGTGCGCATATATATTACGCGTGTGTGTGCGTGAGTGTCAGTGTGTGAGTGTTTGTGTGTATGTGAGTGTGTTTGTGTGCGTTTGCATGAATATGTTGATAGAAAGAACTGCGTCTGGCGGACAGGCCGGGAGCTGAAGGTGGGTAGAGATTGTGCAAATGTGGGCTGCGCAATTGTGGGCAGGTGTTGTAATTTTTTTGTAGCATACATTAAGGCGCAATGCAAAATTTCAAAGGCGTATACTTAGGCCACAAAGCAAAACATAAAACGCAGCGCAACTGTGGTTTGAGAAAAAAACCGGATGTCGAGTAATGTGAAATTTGCGTAATAAATGAAATAGAAAGTAAAAGAGCAAATGTTATGCGGCATTTGAAAGGCAGCTAGAAGGTGACTGAGAGAATGTGGCAAGTGAAAGAGAATTTTTGATAAGCAAGGAGAAGGTGCCTAAGTAGAAGCAGCAAGAGAAAGAGAGAGAGAGTAATATGAAAGAGTATAAGAAAGTCAAAGCTGACAAGTGGGCGAGTGAAAATTAGAAAAAATAAAAATGGCGACAAATGTTAATGCGAAGAAAATTCAAATGTTATGGATGTTAAAAAGTATGGCAAGCTATGCGCTGAATTTGTGAAACATAGCAAAACATGGCAAATGACATGAAAGCATCAAGAAGCTGTACAAATGAGGCAGTTAAAAGCAAAAATTATGTAAAAAAAAAGTAAAAGTAGGAGAAGAAATGCGAGCTGAAGTTGGTAGGAGAAGTGGGAAGTTATAGTATTGCAGCTAAGCAATGGTGTAGTCGCTTTGCTTTACACACACACACAGCTGCGCCAAAGGATCAAATGTCAATGAGTCAATGTGCGCTCCAGTGCGGCATTGAGTGCAAGACGCGTTATGCAAAACTCATAACACCTGCTAGCTGAATGTGTACATATCTGAGTATATGTGTGTGTGTGTTGGTGTGAGTGTGTTGGTGTGAGTGAATATATGTTTGCTTTGAATCGTAAATTAGAATGATAAAAAGTCACAAGAAGCCAGACAGCGCTCGAGCAATAACAACAATGCACATAGCTGTGCCACATGCGGGCGTAATTAATTATGTTGTTGTTTTTATTGTTGTTGTTGTTGTTGACGAAGCTTTTATTTTATATGAAAAACAATCTTTATGTTTGCTTTTTTCATTTGCCCATTTGCTGTTCCTCACTTAACACACACACACACACACACACACTCAACAGCTTCTGTGTGCGTTGCTTGTTAACGCATTCAGGCTGTCAGTGAGCAACGCTGAAACAATAAGGCATTTTTGTTGTTGCACGTCTGTGCGAGCTTACAAAATTATGAAAGCTCATAATAAAACATAAAAAATTTACTGTTATTGCTGGTAAACATGTTTGACATTTGTAAACAAATGACAAGAGCCAACAGCAAGCAACCGTTGAGCTTGCAATTTTTTAGCATAAATAAATTTCCATTGATGCTGTTGTGGTACAAAAACAAAAACACAAAAAAAATTTATAAGAGTTTATATAAAATTGTTTACAAAATTTTCACATACATTGCATACAATTTAAATGAAATTTAAATCTTCTTCGACTTTGCTTTAGAATATCTCAGCTTTTCATGTTGGTTATTTATGCTTCGATGGCTTTTCGCCTCAGTTCCGGCCAATGTTGCTGCCTACCATTTTCACTACAAATAAATTCACACCAACACAACCACACAGTCCGCCCGTTTTTGGTTTTGTGTATGCAAACAAACGCCAGTAGGAAATGCAACTTGAATTTATTGCACTCGACTGCAGTAGGCAAAAACTGGCAACTAGCAGCCAGCCAAGGCGCAGCAATTGGAGCACGAACGGCTACTTGAACACACACACTTGCACACAATTTTATATAAACTGACAGACGGCAACAAAACTACAACCACAACTGGTCTATTCCGGCATTACTCATGTCGGCAACGTTGTTAGTCGTTGCAGCAATCACCACTTGAAGTTGGCTGTTGTTGTTTAGATATTCTGGGTGCTAATCGACGCCATGTGCCGTCATAGTGCTGCACTTTGCGGTCACTTGGGGTGCAATATTTTAGTTTCACTATTTGTTGGTATAATTGGTTTAAATCTTTAAGAGAGATGATGCAACATTTTATGCCAACTCACACAAAAGTGAGAAAAGTAGTCAAAAGCTTAGTGGATTAAATATATTACTAACATAAATAGGTTTGTGTCAAGGATTGACAGGTTCTTGTCTCAACAATTAATTTTTCAGTTGGTTTGTTGATTGGTTGAGTGGTTGCTAACTCAGCTACGAATCATAATTAGCACCTTAAGTGCTACATGTTTATTTGTGTTCATATTGACAGGTTTGTGAGACCTAGAAGGTAAAAAAATTCTACAGATCTGCATGGTGGAAATGCTTCTAAGGTCTTCTTACATTGTTTCATGTTTACAAGTTTCATTTATAAGAACAAAGATCAAATTACACTGCACAACACACAAAAATATAACAAGGTTGTGACAACGGATTCTGGTAGAGGGGATAAAAAAAAATAGAAGTGTATAGGCGTTTTGAAAGTTTACGTCTGAATTTTTTTTAGGGAGGGTCAAAGTTTTCCCCCTTTTGCACATTCTTATAGTGAATCGGCATACGAAAACCATGTAACCTCACATTTTAGGTATGTGATGTGTTCAGCAATTTTATGTAAAATACAACGAAGAATATTTTTGTGGAGCATTTTAACCCTGTAGCTCCTATTTTTATGGGTCAATTCGACCCTTTTTTCTAAAATGCCAAAAATGTCCTGTAAAACAGGACTTTTTAAGAAAAAAATGTACCACGAAAATATTCGCCATAAAATTCTACCTTAGGTCTCTGAATACATCAAAGCTCAGAAATTAATTTCAACACCAGCATTAAGCCAAAATTTAAAATGTGTTTAAGTGTTTATTTCGTACTTAATCAAAATTGGTACTAAAATCTCCTACAAAACTTAATTTTTGAGTGTAATAGTGTATGAGAGAAATGTTGAACGCAAAATTTTATTATAAGTCACCGTATAAAAGAAAGCACTATATATAATATCAAGTGTACAACTTTGCTTCCGCCGGTTTTTTCCAAAATTAAAAGCTTTATTGCGAAAAAGTGCTTACAGATGTATTATTCAAAGTATGGTCCGTCGCTAGCGACAACTTTCTCCCATCTTTCTGGTAATTTTCGGATCCCGGCTCGAAAAAAGGAGTCCTCTTTTGACGCTATCCATGAAGCAATCATTTTTCCAATTCTTCGAAGGATTGAAAATGTTGATCTGCCAGGCCGTGTGCCATCGAACGGAATAGGTGGAAGTCAGAAGGGGCGACATCTGGGGAATACGGCGGGTGGGGCAAGACTTCCCATTTCAGCGTTTCCAGGTACTTTTTGACCACTTTTGCGACGTGAGGGCGAGCATTGTCGTGTTGGAGGATGACTCACCATTTTCACTCACCACGAAATCACCATTTTTAAAACGTTGAAACCACTCCCGACACGTTCTTTCACTCAGAGCAGCATCACCGTAAGTTTCTGAGAGCATTCGATGCGCTTCAGCTGCATTTTTTTTCGAATTGTAACAGAAAAGTAAAACTTCCCGCAAATGGCGAGAATTGGGCACATAAACGGACATTTTCGAGCGTGAATAATACGAAAACAAGAACAACTGTCACTGAAACGGCGATGACAATTCGTTAGGCACTGTCCACACTCACTTTAAAGGCATTACCATCTATGTATTTCAACCAGCCTCAGCCGGTACAGCCACCTATCGGAAAACGGCGGAAGCAAAGTTGTACACCTGATATATACAAATAAAAATATGAGAACAAAATTTGGGTTCCATTTACATAAGTTGTTTTTATGTCAGGCCAACAAAAAGAGACGGAATATTTTTAATTTTTTTGGTGTGAAACAATTGTCAAAAAGTAACGATTGAAGTTTATTATTTCTCAGTGCCATATTGTGTAAAAAGTATTCGGGCTTTTTTTAAAGAATTGCAGCCGATATTCTTTTCAAACAAAGCTTGTGTGATTTACTTAATACAAAATATGCCAAGAAGTCATTGAAAGTAGACTCAAAAGGTGGCCCCTACTAAAAATCTTTGCCAGTTCTTTTAATGTTTTTGTTGTGCTCAATTTTTAAGCACCAGGAATGAATTATCAACTGAAATGCGCCAAAAATTAATTGAAAGTAGTCTAAAAAGGATCGACTTGTACTGAGAATCTTTTCGCGGTTTCTTAAATGTTGTTGTTGTACTCCATTTGAAAGAACCAGGTTCGAATTATTAACTGAAAAGGGCCAAAAAGTAATTGAAAAAAGTCTCAAAAAGATCGACTTCTACTGAAAATCTTTTCGCGGTTTCTTAAATGTTGTTGTTGTACTCCATTTGAAAGAACCAAGTTTGAATTATTAACTGAAATGTGCCAAAAAGTAATTAAAAAATTCTCAAAAGGATCGACTTCTACTGAAAATCCCAATAAAAATCTTTTCGAGGTCATTTTTAATGTTGTTGTTGTACTCTATTTGTAGACTGGGCAGTCTTGAGCAAGCATATACTAGCAAATAGTTACCAGCTTAGTGTCTGTAATATTCCGAACTGATCTTTTTCTTTCATCTGATTCATTATCCTCGATGTGCTTTTCTCACTTTTGACTAAGAATAAAGTCTGAATGTGAAATGTGAAAGTAATGAATTTCCACGAAATAACTAATGATGGTTGTTAACTGAAAACTACCTTAAATAATAGAAAACATTGCCATTAATGGCCACCAATTTAATGTTGCTTTGGTAGTCGATAGCACTTCAATTGAAGTTGACTTATCTTGGTAACTGATATCAGTGAGTGATGAAAGGCAGTTTTAAATTACAACGTTTAATGTTAACTGGGAAATTAATTAATGTTGGCAGCAACAGTTTGTAAATGTGTAAATTTTATTGAAGAAAATTTGATGTAAACTGTAATTTAATACATTAGATAGAACATTTTAGTACTACAATTTTAGTATCCAAAGTTTTTGCATAACTTTTGTTACTATAAATATTTGCGATTACAAAATTTTTGATAGAGATTAAGTTATGAAAGCTTTCTTCTAATCTACTCAACTCTTTGTACATACACTAACACATCCTTGAACTTATATAGGATTTCTTTATATGTTAATTTAATATTTTATGTTTGTTGTTGTTCTTTATACTCGTTCATTTAAACCCATCAGCGGTTAAAGAACTCATCTTCAAATAAAAAATAAGGTAGCAACACAAAGTACGTCCAGTGCCTTCTGTTGACCCAACAGATGTCATATTAACCCAACACTACAACCACATAGAAAATAAAAATAAAAATAAAAAATATTCATCAAATCATAACCATTAACCTCACGAAATGACCTCCAACTCTGCACATACATACAAACCAAACATCTTGTATATTTGTATATTTATATGTTTGTCAGCACTAATGTGACACAATGTTGAGCAAAATTCATGCACTAACCCACCTCTATCAAAACAACATTAACTATCATCCACTGACATCAGTCACAGCGACTCTGCCATTCGAGCTCGCAAAATTTGCCGCACACACACACACACATGTCACCCAATTAAAATATAATAATTCACTCTCGCTGTCAGTGGCGCTGTCTCACACGTGCTACGCCTTTACCTCATCACCGCTGGCGCTTGACGTTGCTACGTGGCGCCACTAGAATTGATGGAGTTAGTGGCGGCCAGCGCTCATTGTGTTGTGTGGCGTTGGCGGCTTTCGTGGTCGCATACGTGACAGGAAATTTTGTTTATTTATTGTTAGTGTTATTATTGTTGTTAGTGTTCTAGTTGTTGTTATTATTGTCAGTGACCATAACGCCTAAATGTATGCAGGCATGTATGATGTCAGGTGTTGAAAGGGCGTGGCTTCTATGCCGACATAGTTACACATTTTGCGTCCTTGCCGGCCGCATACTTGAGCAATGTTAATTGGCCAAGTTAAAATGCGTAAAGCGTTGAGCAGCAACAACAACAATAACAACAACTACAATAGGCATATGAACAGAGCGAGAGAGGTGTGGTGGCCGCTGATGACAGCATGTGAAATGCCATACCGCACGCAGTCAGTCACGCAGGATATGCGGCAAATGAAATCAAAGTCATAATTTCAGAAAGCGACGACATGCAGCAATCAATGCGGCTGTGGTTGTTGAATAATGAGCGCAACGATGACACGACTAACGATATGAATAAAGCCCAGAGGGTATTTTTCCCCAGTGCAAACAGCAATGAGAATTTATTGAGTATTTGATTTGTATGAATGCGGCAAGGATTTAAGAAATTTGAATCAGAAAACATGAAAGAAAAGGTGAAAGGAAGAAGAGGTGTAGAGAAAGAAGGCACAGGAGCTGCAGAGATCACTGTTTATTCCTTATTAATTGAGACTACCAGTAATTTTTTGTAGTCTTTGCTCTTTGAATTGTTTTCTTTTATTTCAAATACCAAATCCTTTTCATTATATTTTGACAAATTTGTACATAATTTAAAGTGTCGTATTTTACTTACAACTTTCTAAACTTAATAAGAACCTCTTATCATTTTACTGATTTCTTTCTCATCACCTCATTTGCCTATCAAAGGCACACAGCCGCTTGAAAATTCCAAAAACAAAGTCTCATATAACCAACTACACAATGCCACAATCAATTCCACTCGCACACATTCAAATCAAGTCACACTTGAGTGTTAAACTAGAGAAGGGCAAACAGAAATGGGCCCAGGAAAAAATATAATATCAATAAAAGGCAGCAAATTACTCTTTAAGGATATCCAATATCCTTGTTAGCGGCATGTTATCATAGACTACTAAGCTCCTGCTGTCTATTGACGCATTTGCACGTTTTCTTTACGATATGCCAAACGAAAACAAATACCTACACAAAAACGCACACATAAACATACACGCGCGCTAACACACACACGTGCAAGTAAATATAAAATTGGGTATACTTGTAGGCGCTCACACGTACGCCAACGTGAATATCAATAAAGAAATAAGAATAATAAACATTATAACGGCATAATTGACAGCTTCAGGTTGAAGCATTCGCATGCATACACGTACACGTTCACACATTCACACACACACACATATTCACTCTTGGAATAACACGCAAACTGGCTGTGACACGTAGAGATTTTAAATGCCGACCGTACGTGAAATTGTGTCAGTTTACGTTGAAGGATAATGAGAACGTAAACGTTTGCAGCAAGAATGCAATAAATGTTGGGTCCGCAACAAAGATGTTCGGTGTGAGGCCATGAAGAACGGCAGAACGTAGACGTTGAAACGAAAACTAAGCAATGGAAGAAGAAGGCAAAAAGCAAAGAATATTGTTGGGAATAACTGAAAAATATCAATGAGAATAAATGAAGTAAATTATTAGGTTTTCAAATACTTATTTTGGAAAGAAGAGAATTGAAAGACGTGCAGACATATGTCTACAAAGAGGCTGAGTGTAAAAAAGAAACTAAAAAAACACAAAAATAAAAATTAAAATATGAAAGCAAACGTTGAGTAAAATAAAACAGGCAGTGAAAATGCGAGGAAATGAATGGACACAAATTTAAGAGCCAGAAAGTGACTTATTGAGATTTGTTCAACAGGTCTGTAGAGAAGAAGAAAGTGGTAAAAGATCGAAAGTAAAATAGAATTGCTTAGAAAGACTGAAGTGACCTTAGCAACCTGGAAATGGAGAAAAATAAAGACAGTAATCAAAGTTTTGATTGCAAAGAAGAAGAAAGTGTAACAAATAGAAAGAGAGTAAAAAGAGTAAAAAGAGTAAAGAGAGTAGAGATTTAAAGAAAGTGGGACAAATCGAAAGACAAAAATAGATATTTGTTCAGGAATTCTGCAAAGAAGCAGAAAATTAGACAAGTCGAAAAACAGTATAGAGAATTATTCAAAAAAACTGCAGGGAAGAAGAAAGTGGGACAATTCCACAAAGAGTTATAGAGATTTTGAGTAGGAAGATTGCCAAGGAGGAGGAAGAAGGAAGGAGGAAGAAGGAATGTGACTAAAAGAAAGAGAGTAATAGAGTTTTGAAGAAAGTAAAAAAAATCGAAAGCGAAAAATTGATATTTGTTCAGGAATCCTGCAAAGAAGAAGAAAATGTGGCAAGTTGAAAAACAGTAATAGAGAATTCTTCAGGAAGACTGCAGAGAAGAAAAAGGGATAAGTTCAAAGATAATAATACAGATTTTCTATGGGAATATTGCAGAAAAGGAAGAAATGGGATAAATTGTAGAAGAGTATTAGGTATTTGGGACAAATTGAAGGATAATAATAAGGCTGAATAGAAAAAGGAAATAAGACAATTTGAAAGAGAGTAATAGATGTTTTGTGTGGAAAAAGTGCAAAGAAGAAGGAAGTGTGACAAATAGAAAGAAAGTAATAGAATTGTAAAGAAAGTGGAACAAATCGAAAGACCAATATATATAAATATTTGTTCAGGAATCCTGCAAAGAAGCAGAAAATGGGACAAGGCCAATAACAGTAATAGAGAATTATTCAAGAAGACTGCACAGAAAAAAAGTGGGGCAATTCGATAAAGAATAATAGAGATTTTGTGTAGGAAGATTGAAAAGAAGAAGGAAGAGGGACAATTCAGAAAAGAGTAAAAGAGATTTTGTGTAATAGGATTGTAAAGTAACAAAAAGTGTGACAAATAAAATGAGAGTAATAGAGAAATCGACAAATCGAATATATATATTTGTTTAGGAAGGCTGTAAATAAAAAGATAATGGGACAAATCGAAAGACAGTTATTGAGACATTTTGAGGAAGACTGCAGAGAAGAAGAAAATGGGACAATTCGAAAAAGAGTAAAAGAGATTTTGTGTAGGAAGATTGCAAAGCAGAAGGAAGTGTGACAAATAAAAAAGGAAATGGGTTCTGAAAAAATTGTGACAAATCGAATGAGAAATAAATATATTTATCCAAGAAAGCTGTAAATAAGAAGAAAATGGGACAAGTCAAAAAACAGTAATAGAGAATTATTCGGGAAGACTGCTGAGAAGAAGAAAGTGGGACAATTTTAAAAAGAGTAAAAGAGATTTTGTGTATGAAGATTGCAAAGCAGAAGGAAGTGTGACAGATAAAAAGGGACTAATGGGTTCTTAAGAAAGTGTGACAAATCGAAAGAGAAAAGTATATATTTTTTCAAAAAAGCTGTAAATAAGAAGAAAATGGGACAAATCCAAAGACAGTAATGGAGACTTTTTTTAGAAAGACTACAGAGAAGAATAACGTGGGACAATTCAGAAAAGAGTAATAGAGATTTTGTGTAGGAAGTTGCATTAAAAGAAGAAAGTGTCACAAATAACAGAAGACTCATGGTTTTTGAAGAAAGTGTGACAAATCGAAAGAGAAAAATAGATATTTGTTCAGAAAGGCTGCTAATAAGAAGAAAATGGGACATATCGAGAGACAGTAATAGATAATTTTTTAGAAAAACTGCAAAGAAAAATAACGTGGGACAATTCGAAAAAAGGTAATAGAGATTTTGTGTAGGAAGATTAAAAAAAAGAAGAAAGTGGGACAGTTCGGAATATAGTAATAGATATTTTGTGTAAAAAGATTGCAAGGAAGAAGGATGTGTGACAAATAGAAGGAGAGTAATAGAGTTTTGAAGAAAGTGGAACAAATCGGAAGACAGTAATAGAGAATTTTTCAGGAAGACTACAGAGAAGAATGAAGTGGGACACTTCGAAAAAGAGTAATAGAGATTTTGTGTAGAAACATTACAAAGAAGAAAGAAGTGTGAAAAATGGAATTCGATTAATGAGACTTGAAGAAAGGAGCAAATTACAACATAGTAATAAAGATTTGTTCAGGAGGGCAAAGAAGGAAGTGTGACAGATGGATGGAGAGTAATAGAGACTTGAAGAAAGTGGGACAAATCGTACGATAGTAATAGAGATTTGTTCAGCAGAGCTGCAGAAACGAATGAAGTGGAAAAAGTCTAAAGGAAGTGATAGAGATTTGCTCAGCAAGGCTGCAGTAAAAGAGCAAGTAGGATAAATTGAAAAAAAAACTAGTAGCGATTTGTTCAGGAACACTGCAGAAAAGAAGAGAGTGGGACAAATCGAAAGCGACCAAAAGATATTTGTTTCAAAAGCCGCAAAAACGAAGAAAGTCGGATAAATTTAAAAAACATTACTGTCTTAAGATTTATTCGACTGTTTAGAGTTTTATCCGAAAATTGATTAGAAAGGCTGCCGAGAAAAAAGTGGAAAAAAGAGAAAAACAGTAGTAAAGAATTCGTAAGGAAGGCTTTAGAAAAGAAGGAAATTGGAAAAGTCTAAAAGTAGCTAAGCGGCAAAAAAGAGGAAGTAGGACAAATTGAAAGAAAGTAATAGAGATTTGTTCTGGAAGGCTGCAGAAAAAGAAGAAGTGGGACAAATTGAAAAAAAGTTAAAGAGATTTAATCAGGAACACTGCAGAAAAGAAGGAAGTGGGACAAATCCAAAGAGACAAATAGATATGAGTCCCGAAAGCCGCATAGAACATGAAAATCGGACAAATCGAAACACAGTAATGGAGATTGGTTTAGAAAGACTGCAAGGAACAAAATATGAAACAAACTCAAAGACAGTAATAGAGATTTGTTCAGAAAGGCTTCAGAAGGAAGGAAGTGGAACAAATTAAAAGAATGTAACAGAGATCTGATTAGGAAGACTGCAGAGAAGAAGAAAGTGGGTCAAATGCAAAGAGGCAAATAGGTTTTAGTTCAGAAAATCCACAGAGAAACAGTAAGTGGGGGAGAAAAGGAAAGTACCTATATATGAAGAGATTTTTCAAAAATTCATAGAAAGCAACTGAAATTAAAATTAAATTGAAAAAATAAATAAAAATTATATAAATAACCCAAACATTGAAATGCTGACAGCAAATAAGAGAAAATTGTTTCTACTTAGACCTAAAAGATTGCAAATATACTGAACTCTAAACGCAACAGGAAGATGAAAAGAAAGTACAACTGAAGACAGGAAAATCAAGTCTCTGTCTTTTTGAGCTACTTTTTTCCATACTTCCTTTTTATAAAACCCACACTTTTTATTTCAATTGCCATTACGCTCACATGTCTAATGATTTCAGTTTTCACTTGCTTTGCCTCCATATCGACGCTTTCGTTTACATGGGTTTTCTTTTTTTGGTGGCCCTAAGCGAAAGCCTCATTAACGTATACCAGCACTCAAAAGTGCTTAGATGCCATGCCCGAAATGATAGCAACAACGACGAAAGCTAACGCACAAATTATCGAAGCATTGGCGTAATGACGTAATGACAGGGCGATGGGCGGTGGGCGGTGCGCGGTGCATGTACAGAACACGAAAGATATTGAAGCGTATTGCACGAACGGAAATATGAAAGCTCAATGAAGTGGATACGAGCAAATGCTTACTGTTCATAGTAAGAATTCGCACGAACACGCTGTGGGTTGTGTTGATTTTGCTGAGCACACTCGAACAGAACAGCCAGTCGAATACAGCTGTCGTACCGTTCGCCACGCAGCGGGATTGAACACATCATAAGTGGGCCGAAAGCTGGCAAATGTGTTGAGTCAGCATATAAAAAGAAATTGTTTGCTCGCGCAAAGCGCTTTCGGAGCGTCAGCAGCACACACCTCAATGCATATTGCTGACGCTTAATTAATGGACTATTGAAGGCAATTCAGCGTAAGAAAGGCGAATCTTGGCGAAAAGAAAATTCAACGCTCTAATGATAGCAAACACGGGGGATAGATGTTCGAGAGGGGTGAGGGCACCAAAGGGGAAGTTCCATTGAGAACACTCGGTTGTGTGAAGTGTAACACCTGCCGAGTAGGCGATAAAAATTTGTACGACTGTTAATTGCTGCAAACTTAATGATAGGTGAGGAGGGGAGGAGGAGAGCGAAGAAATGTGATGAATGAAATTGAAATATTCCACTTACGGACATGTTCAATAGCAGCTCTCAAGGCTGATTAAGCATTGTATTGAAAATCGCATATGGACAAATTGCCTAAGCAGCCGTAAAGTAGGCTACGAAAAAATACGCTTATTTTACATGGAATTATCATTCAATGTTAGTGCACTCGGCGCTCAACTGAAATGAAAGTGATTGAGGTGAGATGTTTTAATACAATAACTCACTTATTTACTGATCAATGAAGCGTTATTTTAATCACAGATTATCTTATTTCTTATTCATAGTTAAAGAGATTTTTTATTTAACTCAAATGGAATAATATTCTTTGAATTCCTCGATAACTGTTGAAATTTTTGGAAAAGTAAATAGCGCTTTTCTCATAATTTCAACAGCTATCGCGAATTTACAAGATAATTTTTCCATTTCAGCTATATAAAAAAAATTTTTGAGTTTTAGTAATTTAAGTTTTTAGTAAAAGTTATTTAAAAAATGTTTCTACTTTTTTCAATTTTCACAAAACGCTTATTTTATTTATTCTTTACTTATTTAATTACCAAATGAAGTTAGATGACTTATTCTATATCAAGAACAGGTTTTTTGAATTTATAAAATTACTTTAGTGCCTAAAAATATGCCACACTAAAAATGGTTAGCGTTATGATGACCGGATGACCGTTTCTAGTATTATCGACTTAATTTATTTTACTAAAACATTCAAATGTTAATAATTAACAACACAAAGTTCTTTACATATATTTTTTATTTAGCTTAGTGCCCAAAAGTATGCTATGTCTTTCTTTTTAGCACTTTACATATGCCAAGACGACATTTCATTTTGCTACAACAATCAAATCTTTTTATTTGCACTCAAATCTATTATAAAGTCAATAGACATTTATTTCGATTTTCTTCAGCGCCTAAAACTATGCTAATTTTACTTATTCAGCCTCTTTGAAGTACCACACAATCAATTCATGTTGCTACAAAATTCATATGTTACAACTCGCAATCAAATTTCATTATTTAGTACCAAGAACATATTTTTCATTTTTTTTAATATTTTCTTTAGCACCCAAAAGTATGCTACGCTTGAGTTTTCCTTCATTAGAGATGTGATGTGAAGTTAATTTATTTCGCTACAACATTCAAATGTTATTACTTGCGTGTATAAACAGCAAAACGCCCTAAAGTATGCTTGAAAAAAAATACATTTTTAAATTCTACATACTGCAACACGCAAGCGAACGAGAGTTGAGTTGTGTTGTTGTGCCCAGTAGAGCAAAGAATAAAATTCTATTTGTGCTTCTTGCTACTAGGGCGACTATTCGTTGCTTGCTTGCAGCGGCAGCAAGTAGCTGCATTATCCATGTTGTGCTGTTGCACAGTTTACATGCTGCCTTGCGGCATATGTTTAAGCCACTTGTTATCCTTTAAGGATGCAGCACTACATGCACTGCATGTAGGAATACATTCATGTCTAAGAGTGTGTGTGTGTAAATATGAGCGTCTGTGTGTGTAAGTGTATCTGCGCCAATTTTGTAACAGGAAACACACACACAGAAAACAAGAAACAGAATACACACAAAGCAAAGTGAATGCAAATCCGAAAGAAAAAGGAGAAGGTTTGCCTTCACATTGTCCAAAAAAACTTACAACATACCAACGAGTCAAAAGCACAACAACAACACATACAACTAGACTAGACTTAGACCTAGACTTAGACTTAGACTTAGACTTAGACTTAGACTTAGACTTAGACTTAGACTTAGACTTAGACTTAGACTTAGACTTAGACTTAGACTTAGACTTAGACTTAGACTTAGACTTAGACTTAGACTTAGACTTAGACTTAGACTTAGACTTAGACTTAGACTTAGACTTAGACTTAGACTTAGACTTAGACTTAGACTTAGACTTAGACTTAGACTTAGACTTAGACTTAGACTTAGACTTAGACTTAGACTTAGACTTAGACTTAGACTTAGACTTAGACTTAGACTTAGACTTAGACTTAGACTTAGACTTAGACTTAGACTTAGACTTAGACTTAGACTTAGACTTAGACTTAGACTTAGACTTAGACTTAGACTTAGACTTAGACTTAGACTTAGACTTAGACTTAGACTTAGACTTAGACTTAGACTTAGACTTAGACTTAGACTTAGACTTAGACTTAGACTTAGACTTAGACTTAGACTTAGACTTAGACTTAGACTTAGACTTAGACTTAGACTTAGACTTAGACTTAGACTTAGACTTAGACTTAGACTTAGACTTAGACTTAGACTTAGACTTAGACTTAGACTTAGACTTAGACTTAGACTTAGACTTAGACTTAGACTTAGACTTAGACTTAGACTTAGATTAAAATGCAACAACAAACGATTGGAGGACACATTCACACCTCCACCTGTGGTACTGATAGAAAAATTTCAACCTTCTTAGAACATAGAATCAAAGAAAGTTAATATTAATATTAACAAAATCGTTTAAAACTTGAACAGGGCTAGTCTTATACCTATTAATTTTCACCATAACTTCTTCTTAGAAAAGGAAAAACTTCCTATTTTCATTAACCTTAGCTCTTAGATTGCCCATCCTTATAATCAGCGCTTCTCCGTCTGTTCTACCAGGCTGCCTTCTGCCTCTTTTGTAATTTAGAATTGTGCTACTAATGGAAAATTGTATGCTGCACTGCTTGGTGCAACGTTCTTTTCTCTCTTCTCTCACAAAAAGAATATTTTCTTATATGCATCACGAAAGCACCGCAATTGCATTTGCAGCGCAATAAACAAAACAACAAAACAAACAGACAAACAAAATGCAGACAAAATTTGCGATGTGCGCGAAAAAAGCAACACTTAAGTATGCCATTAAAATAAACTACCGGCAACTTTACAACACTTCAACACATCCACAACAGACATGCACACATACATACAGCAAACGCCTGTCATATGTTGAACCCTACAGCGGCCAGTGACTTTTTTACTTTCTAGAAAAATTGCAAAAACTCTTTTTTATTTGCAAAAACTTTTTTCACTTTGAGAAAGAAAAAAATTTGCAAGTGCACGCGAGCGCATAAAAATGAGACCAACTTGCCAGCGCCTAAAAGTATGCACTGTTTTATAATTCATATAATTTAAATGCATAATCCAAAGTAGGAGCAGGGAGGACCAAAGTTGATTTTGTAAAAGTCGCTAACTCGCAGGGCGGAGGCCAACAACCACTAGAACCATAACAACAACTACAATACCATTAGTAAACATACAGTCACGGCATGCATGCGGCGAAGTTCAAGGACGTGCCAGCAAAAGCAACGCGCACACAACAAGGCGACCGCAGGGAATTGCAGTAAGAAGCAAAAGTTGGCAACAGTGCACTGGCAACGCTGATGAGGAACTACGGACTATGGAGAGCAACTGAGGCTAGAAAGGCAACGATTGTGAATTGTAGCGATGAACTGGCAAACAAGCGAAAAGCGAAATGAGAAGGCAAAACATAAAGAAGTTCTTTTAAAAAAAGAAGTTAGGTCGAGACAGAGGGGCGAGCGGGCAGCGTGTGGTGCACGTGTTGAGTCCAGAGCAGTTTTTTTTACGTTTGTAGGAATTTGGATGACACAATAGACACCAAAGACAAAGCTGCCGAAGCACTGATGCGATGCGACAAAGGACATGAACTTTTTAATAAGCTGTAAGCAAACAAGAACCACAACAATAACAACGACAGTGGTTTCTAAATTCATTGGAAAAGAAAAACCTGAAGAGACAGTCAACTTAATAAGAACAGAATGAGCAAACAAAAGGTGTGCGAGAAAAAGGCATTTGATCTATCATTCAGTTATCATTTTTTGTGATGAAATGATGGCCAAGTTAGTGATTGAATTACTGAAGGAATATTTCACCTTAAGAAAGGCAAAGGCATGCAATATGAAACCGAGATTAGTTCAGTAAAAATGTTTCCTAACAGTATGCTATAAATTAGTATTTTTAAACAAGTCAATGTTACCACAAATACCTTAAAAATGCTATAGAACGATTTCTGTCACGATTGTGCTGAAATTTGTATGTCAATGTCCATCTAGGGCCAGAAAAATATGAAGTTCTTTGTCTCCTCATTCTACAGCAGACAAACGGGCCCTTAACTCTAGACCTCAGGAGACAAAGAGTGCTTATGGGAATCACTGTGGTTTCAACACTGTAAAAGGTGATCTCTCGTCATCACTTTTTGGGATCACAGTGAACCATCCAATCTTGTTTGTTTGCAATTTTTCAGGAGAAGGCAGAAACCATCCAATTTTGTTTATTTACAATTTTTCAGGAGAAGATAGAAACTCCAACAAAACCTTATCCTACCTTATCGCAAATATTCAAAAATGTCTGTTGGTATACTACGATTTCCAATCTTCAATCTTCTATAGCCGGAAAAAGGCAAAATCCCAGACCTCTGATTCTCACCTCTTCTCCAGAGATAGTTACAACTTTGTAGTACAAAGCTGCCACTTCAACCTAACTTATCTTACTACAGATAATTGTTTACTCTTTACCGAAAATTCAAAGTTTTCAATTTTGAATATATTTTTATAAAAATTTTTATGAAATCAATTGACTTTCAATAGCACAAACATCAACAAAGTCTGTCTTGAAATTAAATAAAAACTAATACAATGCGAATTTCATGCGCAACACTTTACTTCTTTTCTACTTCTTCATTGCAACCAGTACCCACGCTGTCTGTCCTAGCTGTCTGTTCAGCTATGCAATCATAACGGCACACAAAATTGTGACCATATGTAAGCATTTGTGTGCGAGCCGCATAGCCGCCTGAAAAGTAAATACATGAACAGTAGCAGCAGCAATGGACAGACAAGCAAACAGCCGGCCAAAACAGACAACGACAAACAGCGCAGTAAGGCCCATAAACAGCCTATAAGTATGCAATACGCCAAGAGCTGGCCGCGGTCTGTGCCCGTTCGAGATGGTTTGCTGTTGGTGTAGTAAACACAGAGACAGATTGAGAGAGAGAGAGGAGAAGAGGAGGACGATGGATGGATAGGGTGGGTGGGAGGGGCGAGGAAGAGGGTCTACGCGATAACATCTACGTGCTGGTTTCAGTGTGGCGGCTTTATTTGTTTTGCCTGTGCACATGTGCACGCATTTTGCACTCACACTGATGGGTCTATGGGTGTGTGTGTGTGTGCATGTAGAGACTCATGTGTGCAGTATGCATGCATAGTCACACATATGTATACAGTTATATGTTTAAACATTCATGTGTACAGCCGCTTGGAAATATGATATGCCACATGCGGCTTATGCAACTTTATGGCACTCCCACTCAAACTCACACACACACACACATACACGCACACACAGAGTTGCAGTCTTCTATTTATGGTTGGTTTTTATTTGAATATTCTTTTTGGACATTGTGGCCAATTTGTAGCCTCGAGGTCCCGAACTTGGGCGCTCTTAATTAGGAATTATTGGATACTTATACTCGTATGTGGTTGTAGGCTTATATTCAAATTTATTTTGTGAACGTTTTGTTGCTATCGTTCGTTCTGCCAAATTCAGCGATTGCGCCACAAAGTAGGCAAGCATTATTATTATTTTTTGTATTCGAATTATTTTCGTTATTTGTTTGCAGTGCAGTTTCATTCAGAATGATGCTTGATGAGATAATAGAAGTAAAAAAATAATAATGACGAAAATAAAACTAAAATAAATATGTAACAAGTGTAAATAAATAATAATAATAAATAAGTAAAATAAATAACTAACCAACTAACAAACTGAAATAGACTAACAAACTAACTAGTTAACTGAGTAACTAACTAACTACTTAACTAACTAACTGCCTAACACGAACTAAGTAATTAACTAAATAACTAATTAACTAACTTAATAACAAACTAACCGTAACTAATTAAGTAACACATTAAGTAACTTATTAACACTGACCAACTAAAGATCTAACTAACTAAGCAACAATGTAATCAAATTATTGAGTAAACTACATAGCTGATTAAAACTAACCAACTATTTAAATAACTACCTAATCAACTTACTAACTGATTAATTAACTAACTAAAAATCTAACCAACTAACTAACTAATTAACCAATTCACTAACTAATTGATTAACACTAATCAACTAACTAACTAATTAAATTAACAATTAACTGACTAACTAGTTAACTAACTAACTGACTAATTAACCTGTTAAATAATCAAACTAACTAACTGACTAACACTAAACAACTAACTAACTAATTAATTAATTATCTAACTAAAGATTTAACTAACTAACTCACTAACTCAGAAGTGGACTCGCGCTGGCTTCTTATACAGAGGCAATTAATAAACTAACTAAGTTATTATCTAACTAACTAATTAACTTATAAAGTAACCAACAAACTATTTGCTTAACACTAACCAACTAAATAACTCACTAACTAAGCAACTAACAAATTTACTTATTAAGTATTCAACTAACTAACCGATTAACACTAACCAACTAACTAACTAATTAATTTGTCAATTAACAAACTAACGATTGAACTAACTAACTAACTAACTCAGTAGTACCCTTGCGCTGGCTTCTTATACATAGGCAATTAATTCACTAACTAACTAACTTATTATCTAACTAATTAACTTATAAAGTCACCAACAAACTATTTGCTTAACACTAACCAACTAAATGACTTACTAACTAAGGAACTAACAAATTTACTTATTAAGTATCCAACTAACTAACTGATTAACACTAACCAACTAATTCATTAACCAATTAACTAACTAAGAACCTAACCAACTAACAAATTAACTTAATAACTAACTGTCTAACACTAACTAACTTACTTAGTAAGTAAATAATTAACTAACTAACTAACGAACTAGGGACCAACTATGTAACTGACTAAGACTAACCAACTAACTAACTAATTAATTTATTAATTTATTAATTAACTAACTAATTAACGTACTAAGTAACCAACTTATTAACTGAATAACTCATTCACTCAGCAACTAAGTACTCAACTTATTAAGTAATAAAGTACATTACTGATTAACAGTAACCCTAACTAATTAACTAACTACCTAATCAACTAAATAACTCATTTACTAACCAATTAGCTAACTAAGTAGTTAACCAGCTATCTAACTAACTGGGTATCTATTTAACTAACCAAATAACTAACTGATTAACACTAACCAACTAACTTACTAATTAATTGGTCAACTAACTAACTCATTAACTTATTAAGTAACCAACTTACTAACTGAATAACATTAACCAACTAATCAACTAGCTTCCAAACCAACTAATCAACTAACTAAATAACCAACGAACTAACTGATTAACACTAACCAACTAATTAACTAATTAACTAACTAACTCAATAACTAACTAAGTAGCGGGCCTCGCGCTGACTTCTCATACTAGAGGCTCTAGGTTCAAATCCCAGCTCGGGCTGGCGAAATACTCATCTACTTCTATCGATATCCACATGAAGCTGATGAGAATTACATGAATTGAATATGTGCGCTCCTGGCAGGTAATGGCAAAACCTTCAAGTGCGAAACTACCAAACGCCGATCGGATTCAGCGTTAAACTGTAGGTCCCCTCTCCACTTTTCCAAACCGCTTGAAGTGTTGTTACTTATTGGAAAAAAAAGTTTAAAAATGGGTGAAATATATGGTATCACAATGGGCCTCACAATAGGTTTCCGAGTGTGTCTCTTACCAAAGCAGCCACCGTAACCTTACCTTACCTAAGTTATAACTAAAGCACTGAAATTTAAAAGACGGAAAGTAACCAGATTATTGAGGAGGAACACACCATAAGGCACTCTTTGTGGCACTGTCAGGTTCTCTCTGAACAAAGATTAAAATTGTTATGTCCTTCCTTCTTCGAGAACTTGGACCACTTCAGATCAGTCAATGTCAAAAACTTGTTTGGGTTCTCTCTATACGAAGTTTAAAATCGCTGTACTCTCCCTTCTTCGACAACTTAGACAACTTCAAATCAGTCAATGTCAGAAAGTTGTTAAGTAGTGGTTTCATAGATTCTGCAACTTGCATTAACCCATTTTTTACCGCCGTGTCTTTAAAGACACGGCAACTTTGAAAAATTCTGAAAATTACAGTTTCTAACGCATATTAAATATTTTTACATAATCGGAAAGCTACATTCGTTGGCTTTAAAACTGCGAACAACTATTTTCGAATTTTAGGGTTTCACTCAGTGTAAAACTGGTATAAACAGGACCACCTTTTTTAAGGGTTTTAAAAAATTTTTTGTTTAAATACAAAATGAATTTTTTTTTTTAATAAAATACCCAATACTGCTTACCAAAAGAACAAAGTTGGCATACAAATTATGAAACTTTCAGTTTTCTAAAGTTTTAAGCGTGTTCTAACTTGAAATATTTTGGGTAGTCCTTAAAAACACGGGAATCGCATTATATTCAACTTTTTCCTTGGTTGCAACTACTTTCGATGCGTAGTTAAAAAGAAACCGTAACTTAAACTTGAAAAATGTGGAATTTTCCGAATTTGGCTTACGTATTTTGCCAGCGTTTCTTTAAATTCACATCTGCTACAGCCCAAAAAAAAAAATTTTTTAATTTTTTTAAAAGCAGAAATGGCATACGGAGGCTCTAAATAGGCTGTATTATGAAAATTTTCAAAATCGGTCCACGGGATCTAGGGGCGGTAAAAAATGGGTTAAGACAGATGACTTTCCTCCTCTTGGCATCACAATGGGCCCATTTTGTGGCCGAAGTATGTCTTTCGATAAAGTTACCTATCCAGACAATCGCTTTAAACTAATCTAACCTAAGCGGCGACACATACAAAGACTCATAAAAGCAAAATAATTCGTCTATTAAAGTCACTGCTGCAAAAAAATAATAGAAGTGCTTCCAGACTAAAAGCATGAAAGACTAAAATGAAAAAAGAAAACCTTGAAGCACTTAATTAACGCTTTATTAGCTTATCGCAAATAATATGCGGTTAATAGGGATACACAAACAACAACAACAACTACAAAAATGCCAGCATAATGAAAACCTCACATAAATAGAGCCAAAAATAAAGCTACTCTAAAATAGTTTATACAATTTTGTGGCAGTTAAGCAAAAACACAAAACAAAACAACTAAAACAACAATAAAAAAATAAAATAAAATTGAACAACACTTACAGACTTGAAGCGACTGCATAGGCAATTTACATAATTAAATTAGTAAACATAAACACAAAGTTAACCGAGCATAAGCAACTTGAATTAAAAATGCATGTCCAAAGCATCGAGTGGTAGTTGCTATTCATATGTATGTGTGTGTGGCTGAGTGTGTGTGTGTGTATGTGTTTATTTTTGTGTAGGTGGGAAGCGGTTAGAATATGTGTGTGTGTGTTTTAAGCTGGTTTACTTTGGTTTATGTTGAAAGGTCTAAGCCACAAAAGCTATCACATACACACACACACATACACCCGAACACACACCCATAGATATACCGTATAACATATAAGTCATATGTGCTGAAAGTAAGTTAACGTAAAGGTAAGTAATTTATTTGCTAATAGTACCCAAGGAATGTGAAATAATTTGGCCGCTTTTCGTGTCTGTTCGCATATGTGGATGTGTCTGTGTGTGTTTGTTTTCTATATGCAAATTTATGGTAGCCCAATAATGGCGAAAGCTTGAGGTTAGGCTGTGATATGGGTTGAAAATTAATGTCTGAAGTATTTAGTGAGAAAGATGAGTCAATATATATGTGCGCGTGTGTGTGTGTGTGTGTGTGTTGAGCTTAGAGTTCGGTGAGCTTATGGCCAAAAGCATAGGTTAATATATTCAAATGTGCAAATATTTTTAAACTGTTTTATATTTTAGAATTTCAGTGTGAAATAGAAATGTTACGAACAGATTTTTACTAATTTTTTTACTAAAAAAAACTAAAATCGTATGAGAACTAAATCAGTTGACTATATATTAGTTTGAATCAATGAAACTGAAGGCTTTCGAAAGGAGAAAAATCAAGTCTTGAGATCATAGAAGAAACTAGCTTCATGAAAACTATAAATTTAGAGTAAACAATATTTTTTAATTTTTATTATTGTTATTTCTATTATTTTTTTATTTATTTTTATTAAATATTTATTTATTTTATTTGTAGTATTTTTTCAGATTAACTGGAGTTTTTTTTAGCTTAGCAACTTTCAACTTGAGCCAAAAAAAGCTCATCAATTTGGGAGATTTAATTAATGAGGATCGATCCCACATTTCAATTCTTGATCCTTTGATTAGGTAGGTGTGGCTGTCCCAGGATGAGTACACTTAGGCCAGGCGGCCCGTTGTAACTCAAAAGAAATTTTATAATTTTTATTCTTTCTTTGTTCTCTTTGAATTGAATGCCATGCAATTTACCACAACACCAGTTCTCAAGTTTTTAAGATCATTAGTTTTAAAAGTGAATTTAACGTGGATCGATCATGCATCTTTTCCCAGAAGCTACTTTTGATAACGTCTGAATTTTTCAATTTTCTGTAATTTTTATTCTCTACCTTTTCTTTCTTTTATTTTATTGTTACGAAAATGACTTCTCTCAGTTCGTATATGAATTGTGCTTGAAAATAAAACCATTTCAAAGTGCACGCCTAAAAGTATGCTCATCGTTACAATATTCTTACAATTTTTCGGATGATAAATTTGGGTACAAGGAATTAATAAGAATCTTGAAAATCTCTAACGTATTTTTCTAGATTTCTTGGAATTTTTTTATCATGTAATTTATTCTCCTATATATCAACTTGCAAGTTTGTTGGCTCTTAATTTTGAGAGGTAAAATTAATGAGAATCGATGCTATATTTTAACTCTCTAGAATCTAGTTTAGATTAACTCTAAAGTAATTTAACGATTTTGTAGAAATTTTTCTAAACTTTAAAGTCCATGGGAACCGCTTACATTTCCCATTTCCCTCCTGAAGCTTCTTACAAAAAACTCTAAAGTAATAATTTTCCATATCCTTAACTAATAAAGTCAGAAGCACGAAATTCAAGGATGTGTTAGTGTACACATTAGTCCTTAAAAAATATTTTGTACCAAAAAAACTAATGAAAATTTCCAAGGATATTGAAGGATAAAGTTTTAAAAGGACATTTTCAATACCTCTTCGTCCTTTTGCAGCAAAACATAAAATTTTCTAATATTTAAAGGATTTTTCTCTTTCATTTGATACCCAGATTGTTTTTCTACCATCGTTTCAAAAGGACATTTTTAATACATGTTCGTCCTTTTGCAGCAAAACATTACATGTTCTAATATTTTAAGGATTTTTCTGTTTCATTTGATATGCATAATGTTATTCTAGAAAGTGCTGAATTTTTAAAATAATTTTTTTTTAAAACATGTCCTTGAAATTTCAAAGTTTAAAAAATATCCTGACGTCAGTTAGGAAAACTAAAATCTCAGTTTTACTACATTTGGCCCCCTAGTTTTGCGAGTACATCGAGTTTTTCGTGTGTAAAATTTGTTGTAGACTGCGATTTTTAGTACTGAGGAGAAGACGTTGTCCATTTGCATTAAACCAAATGTCCTTTAATTGGAACTTTCCCTTATTTTCAGCGACTTCTGGTACTAAGAAGAAAGTTATTCGGTTTGCAATGGACCAAAGGTCCTTTAACAGGAACTCTCGCTGTTTAGTGGACCCTTCAATTGAACGCTTGTCTACTATAAGTTCTTCGAGTTCTGGTACTAAAAAGAAGGATTTTTCGTTTGCAATAGATGAAAGCTTCTTTAACTGGAACTCTCGCTTACTATCAGCGAGTTTTAGTACTAAGGAGAAGGCTTTGTCGATTTTTAGTGGATCAAAGGTCCTTCGGTTGGACGCTTGTCTACTATCAGCGGGTTTTGGTACTAAAACAAAGGATTTTCCGTTTGTAATAAATCAAAGGTCTTTTAACTGGAACTCTAGCTTTTTAGTGGACCAAAGGTCCTTCAATTGGACGCTTATCTGGTATCAGCGAGTTTTGGTACTAAAAAGAAGGATTTTTCGTTTGCAATAGACCAAAGCTTCTTTAACTGGAACTCTCGCTTACTCTCAGCGAGTTCTGGTACTAAAAAGAAGGATTTTCCTTTGCAATAGATGAAAGCTTCTTTAACTGGAACTCTCGCTTACTATCAGCGAGTTCTGATACTAAGGACAAGGCTTTGTCGATTTTCAATGGACCAAAGTTCCTTCAATTGAACGCTTGTCTACAATAAGCGAGTTCTGGTACTAAAATGGACCAAAGATTCTTTAACTGGAACTCTCGCTTACTATCAGAGAGTTTTAGTACTAAGAAGAAGGCTTTGTCGATTTTCAATGGAGCAAAGGTCTTTCAAATCACCTACTATCGCGTATTATCAGCTGAGAGTCTCAGTACTTCCCAGCTCAGAAAGTAATTTTTTCGATCTGTTGCAGACTCACGGATCTAAGTGCTTTTATTTTCGATATTCTAAACAATTAAATGTCATAAGAAAATCGGTATTGAGTGATTGATATGTAAGAAAGTCGTCGTTGGAACAAGACTCAACTTGGACCCAAAGAAACCATGATATCTTTGCAAAGCTTGTTTAAAGCAACGATCCCTTTACTCGTC
The DNA here is from genome assembly GCA_963971225.1 of Melieria omissa. Classification (NCBI taxonomy): domain Eukaryota; kingdom Metazoa; phylum Arthropoda; class Insecta; order Diptera; family Ulidiidae; genus Melieria; species Melieria omissa. The sequence goes on along the minus strand of OZ020268.1, from coordinate 77,124,336 downwards.
ATTCTTCTTGCTCTGCAGATTTCACTTTTATGATAGAGGACCCCAGTCTTGGCTACATGGGCCCCACATATGTTTTGGTTTATATGCAGTTCTGGGCACCCAAATAGGCCATTAACAAATAGGCCAACGCCTAAATCTATGCCACAAAATTGAGCACAAACTTTTTCAGTTATTATCAACTACTGTCATATACATTTCACACTTACAACTAATTACACTCTTTGCATAAGCCAACACCTACTTTTCTCTGTTTTCCCTAATTTCTGCTCACAATGCGCCGTCAAGCTGTCTGCAGCTCGAAGCCGCAGTTAATCGACTGAAAGCGCATTACACTCATTTAGGCCAACACAATGGCACAAGTTTATAATAATTAAATTTTATTTGAGAAAGTTTTGAATAACACTAACACTTTGAAATAATTTCAATTTGCAGCCATCAACAGACACACACACACACACGCACAGCCACACAGCCTCAATCTTATCTAAAGCGAGCACCAATTTGGAAATATTTTCGGCAACTTTAGTTGAACCGAACACGTTCAAATGTTAATTGAATCGAATAATAAAAAACAACAACAACAACATGAAGAGAAAACACACAAAGGAAAGAAGCAAAAAATGAAGACTGCAAAAATAATAACAAAAAACGGAATGAAAGAAATAATAAAAAACAAATTCAACTTAAAGCCAAAACTTATCTTAATTGAATTATCAGAAAATTATGCCGCAAGGAATGCACACAGCGCTGTCAGCGTGGCGCGTCAAAGCGAAAGCAACACTGGTCGCTGAAGCCTGTTGCACGAATTTAGACATTCAACCAAGTCAACCTGGCATGGGTGGCGCACAACATGACCGGCGGCTGTGCAAAGAGTGTCATGAAGAAAATTTCATTTACACCAACAACAAAGCAGAATATGAACCACCGTTCGGGCGCCTCAACGTAGGCTAAGTCAAGTGCAAAGTTGTGGAATTGCTTGCGGTGTATTTGACTAAAACATTTTTCGTTGAGTGACATTCAATGCGTGTATGCGAGTTTGTGTGTGTGTGTGTGCCTCAAGTTCAAAATTTTTAATAAGAATAATTTATGAGCAACAAACACGCAAACCTACTCTCGTACTGTCATATGGTAATAGTACAACAGTGAAATTAACTATTTGTTCTTTTTGTTCTTACTTTTTGTTGTTGTAATAACTTTCTTTTTTTTCATATTTATTGTTGCTGTGTTAGGGTTGGCCATAGCCAATGTACGTATAACTTTTAATGGTGTTGGTAATGGGGCTGATAAGGTAATGTTGTTGTTGTTGTTGTAGTTCTTACTATTGTTGTGGTTAGCAACTTTACTTGGCTGACTTCTGACATGAAAGCACATCAACTTACGTTATGACCATTAAAATTAATTACACTACAAATAGCATATTTTATAGCATACCCGGCGGCGCGTTAGCCCATGTGAAAATATTTATAAAATACGGAAATATAACATGCACAGCTGTTGTGTGCTTTTCAATGCATTAGGTTAGGTTGAAATGGTTAGAAATGGTTAGAAATGGCTGGATAGCAGAGATCCCTCATTTAGGCCAAGTTACTGGCCCACAGCTTAAGCTGACTATGTTATTCCTGGTCAAGCCATCTGGACGCTGTTACAAACCTAAGAAGGTTTTTGACATCTATGCGGGATGTTTCTGTAAGGTTTGAGAGAAACGGTTGTCCTAGGATGCGTAGCCTAGCCAGTGACAGAGGAGATGTTGTACGCTTTTTTCCTCTTCAGCACAGTCGCAGCTTCTACAGAAGTCTCTTCCATTGACGCCTAGTCTGATGGCGTGTGCTCCAATCAACCAGTGTCCTGTAAGGGTTCTTGTTATAATGGATATTTCCGTCCTTTTGAGGTCCAGGTTACTCGCAGTCCGCTTGCAGTCGTATTTCGGCTTTGTGAGCCCGGCTGTTGCGCATGAGGAGAGATTATGCCAACGCTCCTGAGCTGTTCTGATTGCATACGTTCTGGCGCGCGTTCTGACAGTCACCTTGTCGGGAAGGATACGGGTGGTCGTGCCTTTCCTGGCCAGCTCGTTCGCTTTGCAGTTACCTTCAATGTTACGGTGTCCAGACACCCAGATTAGGTGAATACTGTAGTGCTTGCCCATCTCGTTTAGAGACCTGCAGCACTCAGTGAGAGACTTTGTGTTGTCCACGCACGAGTCCATAGCTTTCAGCGCAGCTTGGCTGTCAGAGAAGATGAAGAATGGCTTCCTTTGGTTAGGCGTTGGGTTCAGGTGCAGAGTGGCCTCCTGGATTGCGATCATCTCCGCCTGATGTACATTACAGTGATCCGGGAATCGGAAAGAGACTTCAATCTCCAGGTCTGGGGACAAGACGCCTCTTCCCACCTTCCTGTCCAGCCTAGATGCGTCAGTGAAAAAGTTGATCGCATCTCGTATCTCCGGAGGTCGATCGAGCCACTCCTATCTGTTTTTTTAAGTACAATAATGTTTTTTAAATATTTTTTTTAAATATAAAAATTTCTGTTTCTGTTCTGTTCTGTTTAAGTTTCAAATAATATCACAAAAATTTTTTTATTTGTTCTTTTTCTAGAATCTGCACAGATCATTTGAGGCTATCATGGAGTCTTGCGAGTGAAATTAATCGACACACGACCGTTCGCAGTAACTTCTTTATTCAACTGAAGATTGACTTAACCCTTTCGGGACGGAGTTTAATTTTGAAATCCAAAATACTCTCAGTCGAAATATTCTCATGCTATGAATGTTGAGGTTAGAAAATTATATTGGATGCTCACCAATCTTGAAATCTTATTTTTATGCGAGAAAACCTAAATCGAAAAAATATTTTGCGTGGGTCGTAAGATTTGAATAATTGTTTTGAGTGGCATTAAAAACCTGCTGGGACGTATTATCCCAGTCGTCCCGAAAGGGTTAAAGCTAATACATAGTAGTATGCATAATTTGCTTGCGCTTGGGTTGCCTATAGAACAAATTATAGTGTTGCATTTTCTTACAAAAACAGTAAAAAATAAAACAATAAAATAAAAAATAAAATAAAATAATGTTTTTTTTATTTTTTCTCACATATAATAATTTTTTTTTAAATTATAAATAAAAAACTAATAATTTAAAATAATATAATATTATAAAAAAAACAATAAAAAAAATAAAAACATTAATTATTAATTATTCATTTAAATAAATTAAATTTTAATTAATAATAATACAAAAAAAAATTATAATACTTTTTTTTAGATATTTTTTTTACTATAATAATTTTTTTTAATTATAAATAGAAAAATAAATTAATATAGTACAAAATTAAAAATAAATAAATAAAAAATAAAAAAATTAAAATAAAATAAAATTAATAATTTCAATAAATTAAAAGGCAATAATAATAAAATAAAATAATTATAACAGTGTTTCTTTAAATATTTGTTCTTAAATATAATAATTTATTTTTTTAATTATAAATAAAAATATATTTTTATATAAATAAAAAAAAATAAAAATAAACTAAATTTAATAATTTAAATAAATTAAATTTTAATCGGACCATCTAACATATATATTCTTAAAAAAACAACATTTTAAAATGTTTAACACATTTGTGTGAAAATAAACGAGATAGGAAACTTTATTAAATAGTTCAACTTGACAGACCTAAAACACCACACCAAGCAATGAACTCAGCACTTCTGAACATGTCGTAGGTCGAAATGGAGAACTTAGATCAAAGCTTCATAAAATGTGAAAAATTATTTCACTTGAAGAAACTAGAGATCCTGTGATTTGAACAATGGGTCCAATTTGTTCGGAAGGTGCTGGCTAACTCAACACTGAGTTACATAAACTTACAACACTAATCGCGTCTCTATCATATTTTACAGTCAAACAGTGAGATTCATAATTTAAAGAAAAATCACGGGTACAAACATAACACAATGTAAAAACTTGTAAGCTCATTGCATGCTACATGCATTGCAAGTATTTTCTAGACTAATTTTGGCTTATTCAAAGCTAACATGAAAATCAGCGTTTTAAAAAAGCGTTTCCAAAAAACTTTGTAAAACCTGCTTTTTGGATTTTATTGTAGTTTATCTAATAGTGTAAGGAACCTATTGGGGATGCAACTATCAACATTATGGAAGAATTTGAATTTAAATGGGTAGAGAATTGCAGTTTACTAGTAAAAGTGAGTAAGATGGTCAATAATTTAGGAATGTAAAGTAAACATTAACATAATATTATATAGAAAAATTTAACTCCATCATTAATTCTGCTCACAGTTTTTGTATTTGTATTACTTCAGATAGAATTAAAATGCTTAAGATAAGCAATATTTTCCATAAACCTTTGTTCGTAGAGAAATTTAAAAATTCACCGTAAAAAATCACAACCCAAACTACTGTCAATTCGGCCACTGTGGGCACTAAGCATTGTTTCCAATATTTAGTATTGTTATTTAACATTTTTCCATATAATCAGGTGCAAACAGAGGAGGGGTTTTGGCGTTCAAAACCCCCAAAAATTTTGGAACAAATGACGATTTCGAATGGTATTCGGTTCAAAAGTTGCACCCTCCCCCCAAAATAAAATTCTATGTGCACCACTGGTCAGACGGCCATCAAGTTATTCTCACTGGGCGCGTGGCTCTGAATAACTTGTGGTCCATTCATTGCCTTGAAGTGATCGAAATAGATTTTTAATGAATGCAGCAAACTGTTTTATATGTCACACTTCATCATTTGTGCCATTGTCTCGTTGGATATAGGCAAGTTTTATGCCACTGCATTTGCTTATCAGCAGCCAATACTACAATGGAATTTTGTAAGCCCAATGCAAAAAATTTACTATAAAAGTGGCACAAGCTCCTTGCTGGAAGTCAGTTTGTGTTTTGAAATCCTACTTGACGGCTTTGTGCTGAACTACATAACCAAAAACTTTGTGTGTTTAAAATGAAGACAACATCTTGCCTTGCTTTGTTGTTGCTGGTGTTAGGGACAGTGAAGCTAAGTATTTCGCAGGTGCGTATAAATTTTTTTTTTGCAAAGTGAATAATGCGACTCACAATGAAAACGGCCACAAATGATCTGAGAATATTTTGTAATATCCCTGCAGGAAATGTAACTAATTTTAAACTAATTTATAAGTAGTATTTTTCTTGACAGTACTGATTACAAATTAGTTATTTTGCTTGAAAAGAAGTGATGTCCTAGACCGACATGAATTATCTACCTCTGCATGACTTCCCAATTAGTTTATCACTTACTTACTTAACTGGCCATAACAACTCGTTATCGGGTTACGGTCTGCCAAAAAACGTCTCTCCAGGCGCCTCAGCTTTGCGCGCGCTTTCTCCAGTTGGTCACACCAAGAGATGACAGGGCCTCTTCAACTTGGTCCTTCCACCGGAGACACGGCCTCCCTCTTCGCCGTCGACCTCCAACTATCGCATAGAACACCTTTTTCGCCGGAGCTTGGAAGTCCATACGGCAGACATGACCGAGCCAGCGTAGCCGCTGGATGTTAATTCGCTACGCTACGTCCATGTCTTCATACAGCTCATACAGCTCGTTATTTGTTCGTATGCGATAGTCGCCACCAACACGAACAGCGCCGAAGATTTTGGGAAGTACCTTCCTCTCGAACACTCCATGGGCCGCTATGTCATTTCATGTCATTGTCCATGCTTCAGCGCCATGGGGGAGCACGGGCAAGATAAGCGTCCTATAGAGTGCAAGTTTTGTCGGTCGAGAGAGGTCTCTACTTCTCAATTGCCTACCGACTTCTTACTTCTCAATTTCCTAAGCGTCCTATAGAGTATAAGTTTTGTCGGTCGAGAGAGGTCTCTACTTCTCAATTGCCTTTCGAGACCGTAGAGCACCTGTTGGCAACAGTAATCCTTCACTTTATCACCAGGCTGACATCATTGCAGCTGTTAATGGCGGTGCCAAGGTAGACGAATTCCTTGACAACTTCAAAGGTATACCTGTCGGCCTCGACGTGAAACCCTGCGTGTAGACAGCATATATGTACTTCGTCTTGCCCTCATTTAGCACCAGACCCATTTTGGCAGATTCTCTTTCGATAGCCGCGAAGGCAGCGGTGACATTTCGCTTGTTACGTCAGATGACATCAGTGTCATCAGCGTAGGCAAGGAGCTGGACACTTTTGTTGAAAGGTGTGCCATTGCGATGTACACCGGCCTTGCGCAAAACACTCTCCATAGTAAAATTAAAGAGGTCGCAGGACAAAGGATCGCTCTGTCTAAAACCTCGAACGGTATCAGAGGGGTCGGAGAGGTCACTTCCAACCTTGACGGAAGTCCACCATCGACACAGATATTCACTCTACGCCAAATCCTGGAGAAGACCCATGAGAATCAAATCGATACACACCATCTCTTCATCGATTACAAGGCAGCATTCGATAGCCTATATGCTATATGCTGCATTGTCTGAACTTGGTATACCTGCAAAGCTCGTGGGACTTTGCAGAGCGACGTTGAGCAATACGCGCAGCTCCGTCAGGGTTGGAAGTGACCTCTCCGCCCCCCCTTGAACTAGTTTATAACTAGTTGTTTCTAAACCAATTAATAACACTGCACAACACAAAAAAAGGGGTCAAAGTTTTCGCCTTTTTGCTCATTCTTATGGTGAATCGGCATACGAAAACCATGAAACCTCACATTTTAGGTATATAATGTGTTCAGCAATTTGATGTAAACTACTAGGAAGAACATTTTTGTGGAGCATTTTAACCCTGTAGCTCCTATTTTTATGGGTCAATTTGACCCTTTTTTTCTAAAATACCAAAAATGTCCTGTAAAACAAGACTTTTTAAGGACAACATTTACCACGAAAATATTCGCCATAAAATTCTACTATAGGTCTCTGAATACATCAAAGCTCAGAAATTAACTTAGAATTTTGCCAAAACTGAAAATGTGTTTAAGTGTTTATTTCGTACTTATTCAGAATTGCTACTAAAATGTCCTACACTTATTCATCGCGCAGGCGCATTGGCGACTTTTCGTTTGTACGAACAACGCAACGAGTACGGCGCATGCGCTCGTGAACTGTGTAGCCATGCATGATTTTGCAATCAGTTACAAATTAGTTGTCAAATTAGTAGTTTAAAATTAGTTACTTTTTCCAACTGACAAATTTTCTCTTGGCAGGAGAAAACCACCACTATGCAGTTTCAAAATACTAATGATCGATGGTATTATCATGCAACCCAAACAACCACGAACCGACCAAGAACCACCAAGCAACACACCGCCAAAGCAAAACCAGCCTTGTCCATTGCCATAAATAGCCTGCAAGATATATTTCCTGAGAACGTAGCACATATTGCGTTGTTGAACGGATTGCTTGAAAAACTGAAAGATCTTCACGATTACAAACATTTACATAGCATTAACATTTCACTATAATCGTATTAAAACGTTATGAAGGAAAACAAAAACGTGAATAGACGAATGAAAGATTTGATAAAAATATTAATAGTTGGATCAGTTGGATGGATAGTTCGATTTTCTGAGAAGACCAAAAATAAAATGACTTAAAACAATACAAACGTGATTTGCGGGAAACCTCAAACAGAATTGCTTTCAACTGACATTTATTGGAAATAATTGGAAATATTGGCTCAACATCAAAGCCTCCCAATCAAAAGAATAAGAATGCACATAACTTGAGAAAATTGCATCACAATGTAATTTTAATAATGGCGATTACTATTCAATGATTGATCACTTCTAACGTACACAAATTGCAATTTGTTCAATAAATAATTTCTATGATTCGAGTACTGAAACCATTATCACATATATATATATATACCTATATAAAATTCTTTATTGTTGCACATAGAATTACTGTTAATGCACTAAATATTTTCAATATTGAGCACAAGCACTTTGGTTTTGGTTTTAGCTAGTTGGGGTTGTAGCATAGATCAAATGTATCAAAGCATTATAGAAAAACGCTTCAAGCTAATATTTGGCATTTTTAAATCTTGATATTTATGGTTTGTATAATTTTTATTTATCAATAACTCTTTAAATATATGAAGCAAATAAAACAAAAAATTTATCTATATCGATACAAGATATATAAAAACTAAAGGAACTTTGTATTTAGAGCCACAATCAGGAAAAACCACCAAACCGATTCAGATGAAATAAATACTAAACAATTTTTTATGTATGGGACTAGTAAATTAATTATATAAGATTGACCACGCCCACCCTTTACGCCTAATATGGTAAAAAAACTCAACTGTGGTATAATTCTGTAAGGCAATATGGGCATCAAACGATTCAGCGCATCAATAAGTCAAATGAAAGTTATATAGAATCGACCATGCCCACTTTCTGCGCCTACTAAACAAACGAAACAAAGCTAAAATATATTTATGTAAAGCAATATGAATGCCAAATGATTTTGTGTTTTATTGAGGTAAACTTGGGCTATATACGATTGACCACGCCCACCCCTTACGCCCAGTATGGTGACAAAACTCATCTATGGTATAATTTTGTATGGCAATATGGGCATCAAACGATTCAGCGCATCAATTAGTCAAATGAAGGTTATGTAGAATCGACCATGCCCACTTTCTGCGCCTACTAAACAAACAAAACAAAGCTACAATACATGTCTCTAAAGCATTATTGATGCCAAATAATTTTGTTCTTTATTGAGGTAAAGTTGGGCTATATAAGATTGACCACGCCCACGACCACGCCACAAAACTCAACCATAATATAATTTTGTATGACAATATGGGTATCAAATGATTTGTCGTTTCAATAGAATAAGTGAAAATTATACGACATTGCTCACGCCTATCACCCACGCCCACTGCAATAACAAAAAAACTAGTCATAGATCATTTTTAAAAGGCATTAACAAAGCTCGACTCTGATATATAATGCAATAAAGCAATATGGTTACTCAACGATGGTTTTGTTTACTGGTCTTGAGTTCACTGAACTCGCTCAATTCGAACCAGTGCACTGCTTTGTTGTCGTTTTCGCAAATAAATCTTCCCTACATGGAAGAGAATTTATACTTCAGCAATCTCAGCAAATTCATTCAGTCTCTGGACTAATTTGGACTTCATTAAAGGCTTGGATGCTGGAAAAGATGCAAAGATTCTCATCTCTGAAGTTATTCTGTATTATCCTCACACAAGTCTACTGGAACCTTCTCCATGACTCTGTGTTTTATTGAGAAAAACGCTTGAAAGAAAGTGAACGGTAAGTGAAAGGCTTCAAATCCCTGGAGTAGATCCCTGCTTCACCTCCACAGTTCATCTTTGAACCGTTCGTGTACAGGGAGATTCAAATATTTGTAAAAATTGTTACGTGACGCTTTCGCTCCTTCTAGAAGGGAAAAGTCTGGTAAACTTAACATCAAAGTTGGCACAACTTGTAATGTAGTCCGGTAACTCACTCAAGTCCTTTAGGTCCTCTTCTGTGATTTTGTGTTTTATTGAGCGAAGCGTAGACTATTTTATGTTGGCCACACCTACATAACACGTTCGCTATGGTAACTAAAGTATTTCGATACTTCAAGTGGTATGTATTATTCAATGAGTGGATTCCTTTTAACAAAAAGGGAACGAGGAGTCCTCCTTCAAATAACTGAAACTTTTATCCTTGATTTAGTTAAAGAATTGCTCGAGTCTTTCTAAGGGAAGAACTGTGTTGGACAAATTACCGGCACACAACGAACTCAGTATTGTTTCTCAAAGTTCTTGTATTTGCATTTCTTCAGATGGAACAAAAGTGCTTGAGATAAGCAATATTTTCCATAAACATCTGTTCTTAGAGAAATTTAAAAATTCACTTTCTAACCCATCACTTCATTGTGTTTTAGTCAAAAATCACAACAAAACTATTTTCAATTCAGCCACTGTGGGCACTAAGCATTGTTTCCCATATTTATTATTTTTGGTTTAACATTTTTCCAGAATCCCCTCCCCACACAGGGGGGCCCACTGGTTAGGCGGCCATCAAGTTATTCTTACTGGCCGCGTGGCTCTGAATAACTTATCGTCTATTTACTGCTTTCAAGTGAACGAAACAGATTTTAAATGAATGCAGCAAACTGTTTTATAAGTCACACTTCGTCTTTTGTGCCATTGTCTCATTAGATTTAGGCAATTTTTATGCGACTGCATTTGCTTATCAGCAGCCAATATGACAATGGAATTTTGTACGCCCAATGGAAAAAATTTACTATAAAAACTGTGCAAACTCCTTGCTGGCACTCAGTTTGTGTTTCGAAAGCCGACTTGACTGCTTCGCGATGAGAACAACATTTCGCAGTTGCTTGTGCAATCGCCATTATCTTTTCCCAGGAGACTAGACACGGATGGCTGCTTGGACAGAAACTTCCTAAGTTTCGCTACCTCCGTTGCAGTTTCCAGACTAGGCACTACAGAATTCCTTTCAGGATTCGCTTTTAGTTTTCTGGTACAGCGAATCTCAATAAAAACGACCACAAAAAATATCTAAGAATATTTTATAATCATTAATTTGTTATCCAAAGTTGACATCTTGTTGGCATCATGACGAGCAAAGTTGGTTTTAGTCACTGAAATCAATCACTAATGCATTCCAACAGTTTTTACTACTAACTAAGCACAAAATTGGACAGACTTCTTTGGACAATTTTCACTGGACTTAGCTTCCAACAGAATTATTTACAACTGTTTTGTACAACTTGGCACAATTAAAGCAAATTTGTTTTAAAAACAGTTTCATTTGCAGTCCATTGCAAATTAGTTTTAATTAGTTGTTAGTGATGACAAGTGCTCTGTGACTAGCGTTGGCCTGGTGCAAGTGCAGCGGTGGCCCTGTTCCATGTATGCAGTTCACTTTAAGAATCTTTGGAGTCTTTGAGTCCTCCAGGACCTCCAATTCAAGGCACTTAAATCAAATGCAAACTTGTATTCCTCAAAAATAAAAATTATGAAATCTAAACAGTCAGAATTGTAGAAAACATTTCAAATTGTTGTTATTATTCTGAACAAAAACACATCATCACTTTTTCACAATCGTAATTTGTGCTTTCAACTGTTCCAACACATCCATGCTTTGTTCACCAGATGCCAATTTGCAAACTGCTTTAAACAGTTTTGCCATAATTGCAGCCTTTTCAGCGCCTGCCACATTCGCCAATAACAAACGGTATGACGCTGCATTTGGCTTATCAGCAGCCAATCTTCCAAAGCACTTTGGCTCAAAAATTCAGTATAAGAGCTGTGCAAACCTTTTGCTGGCAATCAGTTTGTGTTTAGAAAGTCAACTCGATCACTTTGCCTTCTACTCAGTCGTCATAAACAATTTGTGTGTGTATAATGAGAAGTCTTGGTCTTTTGTTGTTGTTGGTGTTGGAGGCATCACTTGGCGAAAAGCAGGTAAATAAAATTTGGTATATGCACAAAGCATAACTCGACACACAATGAAGACCAAAGCTTAAATGAACTTGGAATATTTGACTTAACTAGAGGCGCCCAATCTGACGAAAGTTTCTTCAAAACAGTGTTTCTGAAGGCTTTGTATGATTTATGTGTTTCTGAGATAAGATTTCTGAGGCTGACAATAAAAATTGGGTACTTATTTCAAATGAAGTTTAATATGAAACTTTTTCTGTTTTGTAAGTAAATTACTGCTTAGTTTCCTGCCACCCTCGAGTACTATGGCAACTCTGAACAAAACTTAACTTCACTACAACTGATTCCAGTGTTCCAAGGGCCAACAGACTATACACGACTCTGTAACATCTGTTTGTAGAAATTCATTGCCTCGGATTAGTTTAGCAGGTTTTCGAATTGAAAGGATCTCTGCTTGGAAATTACTAGGAGGGAAGTCCAACAGTCTGAATGATCTTTGGGTTCGTTGTAGATCTAAGTGGAGGGCAGCCTCTTGTGATGCTGATGAAAGCATATCTCGTCACACTTGTATGAAGTTATTGCTGCCTTGCGTGTTATGAAGTTAGTGTGCGCGGGTCCAAGTCCTGGCATCAGGGATCACACTGTCCCTGCATGAGTCTAGCTGCTAATCAAAACCTGTCCTGAGCGAATGGGCTCATGAAAACCCACACGTAACTTCTCATTGGCAGTCGAACATTGATTCAAAAATTACTTGGTTTGTGGTTCAAGATTTGATGCTCCACGAGAAATCTTTGCTTTTGTAAGAAAGTTTTAATAAATTTTAATTAATTAATTAATTTTTTTTCATACTTGAATAAATTTCAATTCCATTCTTCAAACACAAATTGTAATCCAATTTCCATATTTCCCAAAATAAATAATTAAAACTAGGGTTTTTGGTTTTCTGTTTTTTGCTTTTAAATGCATTTAAGCCATGTTTGTTTGTGTCGAGTAATGTGTGTGTATGTGCGTTTGTGCCTAAGTAACATCTGCGAAACGTTTGAAAACGTTTCACCTACGTTGATGCATTGCAGGGCCCATGGTTCGAGCTTGAGGAGGCGATTTCGAGCGTGAGCAAAATTTTTCCAGTGAAAACAGCAGCTGATCGGGAGAACAACTTGTGGGTAAAAACACTTCAAGATTTACGGGATACCAAGGGTCCCGACGATGTAGATGACATCGAAATTGCACTACAAGCGTTTAAGGAATTTAAAAATGACAGCGCAGAAATTAATTCCCTACTAAAAAAAACAGTAAGACGCACGAAGCAATGGCTCGACATGCAGAGTATTCGTATCCCCATAAAAAGACTTCTTTTAAGCTACGGGATATCGCTGGAGAAAGCACTGAGAAGGGGAAATCTATCTCAAAAGAAAACTATACTTGTACTATTACTTGAAAATATGGTGGAGCTGATGGACCTTGAAGTGAATTCAAAAAAGATACTATTTTAATACGTGTTAAGGTTTGATTATGAACTTGGTTTGCCTATTTTTATAATTATTGTTATTATTACTATTATTATTATAATTTGTATTATTATTATTTTATTTTATTGTTGTCTCACAGTTCAATACAAGCAATTTGGTTGTGGTTTAAACTAGTTTGGGTTGTTGTTTACACTTAATTTCAAATGTATGAATTCATTAAAGAAGAAACGCATTAAGCAAATATTGGGCATTTTTATTTATTTGCATTTTTGTTTTGTTGTACTCGACATTCTCGAACTGCCGATCAAGCTGATCCAATGTCGCACAAGGCTAATGCTGTAATCAACAATCGTGTAGCTATTGTTACGAAAATCCAAGTTCGTTTTGGATTGTGTTTGAAAATAAAACAACTTCAATTACTCAGCGCAAAACGCAGTCAGAAACCAACAATCGCTTTATTTACAAATTTACACTTGTTACTTCTTTACACTATTACTATTGCATGTTTCTCCTTTGCTTGCTCAACACAGACTCGACTCTCTGCGCTGCACACTGCTGCTTCTATACGGGTTTTCTTATCGCGTCTTTTACTTTCTATCTCGATTCTGCTAGCATACCTCATGTGTTGGTGTTTTTTTCGAGTTCTGCAAAGAACAGGCGCTTTGGTTGTGCCTAGTCTGGCCAGTTCGTCCGCCCTATAGTTCCCCGCGATGTCTCTGTGACCTGGGACCCATGATAGGTGTATGTTAAGCTGCTCTCGTCGAGAAATCTGCGGCAGCTCATCACTGTTTTTAATGCTAAGACATGAGACCCTAGGACCCTGATAGCCGCTTGGCTGTCAGAGAGTATGCTAACATCTCGTACTGAGATGCTGCGCGCGTTGATCAGCTTTAGGGCGGCTTGAATGGCCGTTACTTCCACCTGGAACACACTACAGTGGTCCGGTAATCTAAAAGAGTAGTTTATACCCAATGAGTCCGAAAAAACGCCTCCGCCGACCTCTCCATTTAGCTTAGAGACATCAGTGAAGACCTGACCTGAGCCGTTGAGCCGTCCTCCCAGCTACTCCTATCTGGGATGGTACAGGAGAACTTCTTGTTGAAGAGAAGTTGAGGTGGAGAGTAATCGAGTTCTCCAGTTTGCTGTAAGAGAGAGATTATCCTATTGTGACCCGTATTTGATTCCGACCAATGGCCGAAAGCACGAAGTCTTTGGCTTGTAATTGCCGCGGACTTTTTGGTTTCCAGCTTAATTTCTTATCAAGAATGACTCCTAAGAATCGAGCCTCATTCTTATATGGGATTACTGTGTTGTTGAGTTTTAGAGGAGGTATGGAAGGTGGCTTATACTTCCTCGTAAAAAGGACCACTTCTGTTTTTCCGGGGTTGCCTAGTCGTTGACCTTGTTTATCAGTACTTGAATGAGGTCTCTGAACGAGTGAGTAAACTTTCCTGAAACGGCGTAAGCTGTCACTTTGCATTCGCCCCCTCCTAAGGACTGAAGTAGTTCATTAACCACAAGGTTCAAAAAGAGAGGGGGAGGACCCCACCCTGTGAGGTACCACTGCTTGCCCCTCTTGAGATGGACGATTCACCCAGTTCAGCGCAGATAACTTTGCTTTGCAGAAGCTTATCCACCCAGTTCACTAGGCCACGCTCCACCCCAAGCTTGGTAAGTGCGCCAGTGATAGCCAACGGTACGACGTTATTAAAAGCTCCCTCTATATTTAGGAAAGTTTCTAACGTATATTCTTTGTAATCAAGAAATTTCAGGATCGTCTGGGTCAGAGGGTGTAGAGCAGTGTCTACGCATTTTCCCTTGATGTAGGCATGCTGGTTGTTTGAGATGAGTTCATGCCGTAGAGTTAAACGTAGATGTAGATCCAGTAGTCTTTTCAATGTTTTCAGTAGAAATGAGGAAAGGCGTATTGGTCTGAAGTCCTTGGGAAAAGTGTGAGAGTTCTTCCCCGCTTTCGGGATGAACACCTCCCGTACTCTTTTATGAACTAAGTGTCAAACACTTTAATATTTATGAGAATTGAGTTGAAAAAATTGATTCCCAACCAAAAGAGCGCAGTACAGACAACAACCACTTCATGTACATCGGTGCGTATGAGTAATTTTTGAACTAAGGTGAAGCAACAGCACTGAATTGTTGTTCAGCATTGAAGTGTTACTGAGCATAGAACAGTCGATTTGCATTCAGCTGTCAAGATTGACAGCTGATTGCAAGATTGATTTGTGCGACAGTTGTAAGACAGGTGTAAGAATCGCGTATTGGTGGAAGAAGAGCCACGTTGGCTAAGAAGTTTTATGAGCGAAAAGACTTTAAAAAGCGCCAAATGTCACTTGAAACGGTGGTGATGGTGGAAAACAGGTTACAGGTTACAGGTTACTTATTTTAAAATTGTAACGAATTTATCAAAATTGATTTATGTTAATTTATGTGTAGATCTGCCTTAAGGAATATTTGTTGAAAGCAAAAATTAAAATCTTTTTTCTTTTAAAACCATCAATATTTATGCTTGCAACCCTTCTGATGGCTACATGTCCTATAACAATTGAATATTTTTTACCTTCGAGTTTTAATTAATTTTTCAATTTTCACTTTTTATTTTAGGTGTCGAGTTATGACGAACATTTTCCATTGCAAAGGTGATCTGCCTGGAGGAGACCTTTGTTGACAGCAAAATTAAATAATTTTTTTACAAACCATCAAAATGTAACCTTGCAACTTTTCTGCTGTTGTTCGTGTTTGTCTAACTGCCAGTTTGTCTGCTTATCTCTTTGTGCATTTACTTCGTTCTCTATTTGAAGTGTAGCGCACTTTTTGTTCGATACTTACAAAACCTGTGCTCTTCTTCTTTTTTAAAACTAAATTTCAATTCAATTTAATGGCCAATAACTTACTTGTGCCATTTTCAGCGCTTGTCGCATTGGCCTTTGGCATTTTTTATGACACCACAGTCGCTTATCGGCAGCCAATATTGCAATGCACTTTTCGACGCTCAACAATGTTGTACAATCGTGCAAGTAGTTCAGTATAAAACTTGTGCAAACCTCATACTCGCAATTAGTTTGTGTTTTGAAACCCAACTTGACTGCAACGTTCTCAATTTAATTGTAAACAATTCGTGTGCGTAAAATGAGGACAACAATTTGCCTTTGGTTGTGGTTGTTGGTGTTAGGGACAGTAAAGCTTAGCGTTTCGCAGGTGCGTATTCCGTTGGCAGTAACTTTTATGAATAGGAAAAATTTGAAATTAGGTTCGCTATTCATGAATTCGATGCCAGACTTACACCATCACCCATCACTTTTGGAAAAATCACGAATATAAAATCGAATCAACGATTAAATTTTGTACTGTGTGAGTGGTGGGTGCCAGCTCTTTGCCCAGTACCAGTCCCGGTAGAAGACGTAAGACTTGGCGAAGTCTTTAAGTGTGGTGGATACTAAAGAGCGGCGCAAGTACTATAAAAATGACTTGCAAGTTATTGCTGTGCTTTCAAATACTGTCGCTCTTCTTCACTTTCACTACAAAACAAGCACTGCAGTGAAGAATGCTTTTGATATTCATGCGAATACTGCACGAAACGACAATAGAACTTCAAGCACCGTGAACAACAACATCAGTGTTGCCACTTGGCAAATTTTTTCCGACCAAATCCGACCCCAACCGACCAAATTAAAAATTTGCGATATTTTTAGATTCATTTTTATATTACAATTAATTGAATTAAATTATTTTAAGTAAGTATTTTGGACTAACGAGATAAAGATATTCACATCACAAAACAGACCGAAATTCGTTTGAGCGGATCAGCGGACCAAAGTAAAAAAATCTGACCAATTTTGGTCCGAAAAGACCAAAAGCGGTAACTACCCACCAGACATTTTTTGTTGCCAGCAATAAGAAAACAAGTCGTCCCCGGCAACAAATTGATCGCCGGTAATATCGCCAGCGTATCGATTTCGTATCACCAGTCGTTCTAAAACGTCCGCCGAAAGCAACTCGCCGTGACGAGTCGTTTTCTTATCGCCGTGACGTGTCGTTTTCTTATCGCCTGGACGGTTCTTTTTCATATCTAAATACATCATATTGTTTGGGAAATTATCAATTTATAAAATGTCAGTAAGTTTCGGTTGGGATGGAATTTCATTTGCATACAAATATTCAATGTTGCTCTCATTGTTTTGTGCTTGAATCAATGCGGTTGATCAATGAACCGTCGACGAATGAATACAAATTTTTTAAATGCGATCAATCTCCTTGAAATACAAAATATATCAATTCGATATTTCAAAGTCCTGAAAAACAACGTGTTTTTGTGACATGTTGCTAATTTGTCGCTGCGGCAATAAATCGTCGAGTCGCCAATTTGTTGCCACGGATGATTGTTGCCTATTTCTCACATTTTGCTTGGTGGGTCTGAACAACATTGAAGTAGAACAACACTGAAGTAGAACAATACTGTAGTAGAACAACACTGAAGTAGAACAATACTGTAGTAGAACCATACTGTAGTAGAACAACACTAAAGTAGAACAACACTGAAGTGAAGCACTGAAGTAGAACATTTTCAAGTATACTGTGTTTTGTTTAGCACGATCGGAGTAGCTGATGTTTGTTTTTGGTATTTTGTATGCAATCTGGGCTGCATTTCAAGCATTACAACACTATTCATGTAAAAAAGACGCAGATTTAAAACATGTTTTTTCGATATTCATTTAAGTCTGTTTCACTCGGTGTGAAGTAAAAGTTCTACTTCACTCGGTGTGAAGTAGAAGTTCTGTTTCACTCCATGTGAAGTGGAAGTTCTACTTCACTCGTTGTGCTTGCTGTAATTTACTGTTACTTAACCTCATTATAGCTTTCTGTTTTGATGTTTCGCTTCACAACAGAACACAAGCACTGTCGCTGCTGTAGCGAAAAGAATGATGCAGTGCTTGCTTTGTTGCAGAATAGAACTATTGAACATTTGAATTCGCTGTCAACGCGACAATGAAGTACAGTACTTGACAGTACTGTGCAGTAGTGAAGGGTGCCCAATAGAACCTTTTGTGCAGCTCTTTAGTAGATACCCAATATCTTGCAATATCTTTGTTGGTTTTTTTACGTACTTTTTTAGCAATTGTAAGAAGTTTTTAAAAATCGTAACTGATTAACGTATTCTCTCAAATGTAGCAGACCGTGAACATTGTACGAAACACTATTTTCTCCAAAAACTAAAGGAAAGTTTTGCAAAAAAAGTTGTAAAATGTAGTGTGCTGTTCGAATATTGTTTCTATGTTTTGTTGGAGATGCCAATAATCTACAGGCTGAGTGGATTAATACAGGGTTTTCCGACAAGAGGTGTTATTTTGGTATTCAAAGAAAAATGCCATTTTTTGAGATAAATTATCGGATGTTTATTTCATATTAAAAAGGAAGGTATGCCGTTAATAATGAAAAAATAGGACCATATCCTTTTCATGAAATTTTCCATAACCAAATCGCCAAGTGGCTGCCCTATGTCCTCGATAGCCTCACGAATTCTATCTTTGAGGTCTTGAATCGACGCTGGGCTGTTGGCGTACACCTTCTCTTTCACGTGACCCCAAAGGAAGAAGTCGCAAGGTGTTAAATCATAAGATCTCGGTGGCCAATTGTGATCACCTCTTCCAGAGATAACACGGTTCGGAAACTTTTCCCGTAAAAGAGCAATGGTTTCGTTACTTGTGTGACACGTAGCGCCGCACAGTGTTTCGTGTAGAACAAGCTAGCTGGACAAAAATATTTTTCAGGATTTTTCGTTTTATATGCGGCTTTTTATTTCAGATACATATACTTTTTTAGTTTTTTATGTCTTTTTATATGTATATATACATATATACACATACCTATATATACATATATACATTAAGGAGCTTAATAATTCCAGTCTTAGGACCAAAGGGAGAAAAATAGATGACCTAAAACATACCAGATATACTGATAAGTTGATTTATGCTGCGGAGATACGAGTATCTGCACGATTGTCCACTGGCGAAATGTAGCAAGTGTTATCAAAATTGCGAAAAATTAGACTCAAGATTATCTGAACGAAAAAAATGATAGACGTTTAAGTTTGAGATATTACAGCTTTATTGTACTATATAGATAGCCAATCGACTAGTCATGCACACAAAAGGCCTCGGAAATGGAGTATCTAAGCTTGGCAAAAGCTGCTTGTATCCACATCCAAATTGATGTGAATGAAACGCGTGCTAAAATGAAACTTCAAGCAGTTTAAGATACGACTTTTGAGCGTTTATTCTTAGCACAGCAGGAAATTCTTGTCAATTTATTACCTACTTACAGTTCACGGGACTGCTTTTGCGTATTGTTTGCTCTAAATCGCATACAGTCTTTATAACGAGCTTCCTGAGCTTCCTCAGAAAGCTGACCAATTGGCAGAATTGCCGATTTTATAACGTCAGTGCTGTGCACCAAAATTTTGTGAACCGTAACAGGCATGTTATACCACGAAGATAAAGCGCGTAGGAGTGTGTCGAATTTTTTTATGAAAGTAACATCCAAGCCAGTAATTTCTACACTTTTCTCTGAGTTTTCAAAGAACCTACGTGCAGTATTGCCGTCGTTTGTGTTACCGAATCCAGGCTTTGGTTTATCTACAATCAGTCCAAGCACATTTTTAAATTGACTAGTTGATTTGCTATCTACATAGTATGCTAAAGCTTCTTCACTGCTCAAACATCTAGAATTTTTTTCACATTTTTTTTCGTTCAGAGATTCTTGAGTCTCCCTTTTCGCTGTTTTGATAACACTTGCTACATTTCTACTGCCGGATAGTCGTGCAGATACCTCTGCAGCATAAATCAGCTCATTAGCACTTCTGGATTGTATTGACTCATCTATTCGTTTGGTCCTCAGACTGGAGTTATCAAATACCTTCTTTGGTCTGCCAGGACCTGTATGGCTGTCTGAAGATGTCGA
The DNA here is from genome assembly GCA_963971225.1 of Melieria omissa. NCBI lineage: Eukaryota > Metazoa > Arthropoda > Insecta > Diptera > Ulidiidae > Melieria > Melieria omissa. The sequence goes on along the minus strand of OZ020268.1, from coordinate 77,104,473 downwards.
TGGCAAGCTTGAACGTACAGTAATGTTAAAAATTATCTCTGAACCAGATAGCCATTCATGGTTCTTATTTAGAAATCGTTCACGGTTTCTTTCTAGGCTGTTCCACTTCATAGACAACTTTGATGGTATTTGGTATTTTATGCTTCTTAAAGAATTTTCTGTCACTTCATAATCGTTAAATTTGGTAACATGTGCCTCATTATCTCTTCATTTTTTGTTTCATTAGAATATTCCAACCAAATTTCCGAAAAATTTAAATTTTGTTATGCTTATAGTCAAATCTGAAAAAATAAAATAAAATAGATGTGCAAAAAATTCGCAATGGTTTTTTGTTCCATCTACTAGTCCGTACTTATGAGCAGAATATATATAAAAATTGGAGAGGTGACATGAGGAGACATCTCAACTTTTCACCTTTAAAGTTAAAAATTTGTGGAAAAAATCGCTTTCCTTCTTAATCATGGCACGTTACAACTATTAAATATAGCTTAATTGCTAATACCAGACATTGTAAAAATACTACTCACTCTTAAGCACAGACTCCATTATAAAAAAGATGTAACCGACTTTTAACACGAACTTATTTTAAGAAATAACTGCAGGCCAACTATGTGAAGAAATTTTTAAAATTTACGATAATCTGATATATTTATCTATATAGCTCACTATATTGAAAGTGCCGATGTGTTATTTTCACACAAATCCTAATGTATGAATATTGACATTCATTATCTAATGGAAAAATCAGGAAATAAAAATGTCGTTTTTGTCCAGCTAGCTTGTTCTAGGCGAAACACTGTGCGCCGTCTTGTTGAAAGTAAACGTTGTCCAGATCAATACCATCCAACTCCGACCATAAAAAATCATTAATCATCTCTCGAGGACGAGGAATCGACAAACCTGGGTTTCCTTCAACACTTTGGGCTACAGCAGCAATATTCTCAGTTGTTCTTGAACGACGTGCACGGGTTTTATTCTTCGCATCACTAACTTGTCCCAACAGCTCGAATTTTTCCACTAATTTCTGTATTGCGGTCCGACAAGGTGCTTCACGACGACCCAAAAATGCTTTAGTTTTGCGAACTGTGACTGCAAGATTTTAACCATTTTTGTAGTGAATTTTAATAATTTCAATGCGTTGTTGAAGTGTGTATCGTTCCATTTTTAGTAATGGCGTAGTTTCTACTTGTCAAATGTCAAAGAATAAAAGGTTCCCAAGTGACAACTACCGAAATACCGTGTGATTCAAAATAACACATCTTGTTGGAAACCCCTATAGAAATTCGTAATAAAAATCATCATGCACTTTTCCTTTGAAAACTAAAATTTCAGCATGTAGCGAAACTCGGTCGCTTTCCAATGAAAAACTTCAACCAGAAATCTCGGTTTTCGTAAAAATTCTATTGGAATATGACTTGTAAGCGATTGTAAGTGACCGCATATGTAATTCTTCGGGTTCTTGATAATTTTGGAATTAATTTTGTCATTGAAAGGACATATCAAAATGTTTCGCATGACTCCAAAATCATCGCATAGCATTTAATGGTACTTGGCTACTTGGAGAAAACAAAACTTTTTTGGTGAAATTCGATTTTATTAATCAATATAGTTTCCTTCAGGAGCCATACATTCATTCCAGCGCTTCTCTAACATTTCGATACCTTTTTTAAAAAACGACTTATCTTTGGCCTCAAAATAGGTATTTGTTTCGGCGATCACCTTCTCATTCGAGCAAAATTTTTTTCCGTGTTCATGCAAAATAAAATCCGCATGCTCCTTTGATATCTTGAAAGTATCAGCTATCTCCTTCAATTTCACTTTACGGTTTTCCAAAACAATTTTGTGGACTTTTTTAACGTTTTCCGGTGTAACCTCCTAAATTGGCCGACCACAGCGCGGCTCATCTTCGGTGTTGGTACGACCACATTTAAATTGAGTAAACCAATCAATAATGGTTGATTTGCCTGGAGCAGAGTGCGGATAACACTTATCGAGCCAGGCTTTTGTTTCAGTTGTGTTTTTCCCCATCAAAAAGCAATGTTTTATGAGAACACGAAATTCTTTTTTTTCCATTGTTCTGAACACCAATAAAGTTGTGTTATTGTTTTTGTTGTCAAATCGTAATAAATTTTTATACAGACATCTTTTAAAAGGTTGCTGCTTAAAAACAAGAATATTATTCCTCGTTTGGTAGTGCAAAGTATGGGTCAGACCGGGGACTTATCAGCCGATGTGTTATTTTGTCTTAAAATCTTGTTGTGGTGATTTTTTTGTAATCTATTTGTAATCATACTTACTTTTCAAGAAAATTTTATATACATTTTCAAGGATATAAAGGATCAAAATTTTCAAAGGACCTTTTTCATATCCTTTTTTTTACAAATATATAGAAAATCAATTTTATTTAAATTCTTGATCCTTTTCTCTTTCATTTGATATATATATCGCCATATGTAACGAGGTTAAGTATTTTTTTTTAATTTTTTTATATTTTTTATCCCTTTCAAAATTTTCAAGTCCTTTTAAAAGGACAAAGTATGTAGAAATTAAAAACTGAGTACGCAGTATTACTATGGTTGGCTTCTAGTTTCACGCACATGTGCATTTTTCTCAGTGTGAAAAATGCTGTCGCACGGTGTATTCGCTACAACACGCGCAGGCTTCGACGGATACACACGATATGGCGTCCTTTCTTGTTAGCAATGTTGCCAACCCATTGGATTCACTTCGCATCGCATATGCGAACCCAGAAAATATAAATTTTCAAACAATAGGCAACACTTATTCATTACGCAGGCGCCATTGACGCAACGAGTACGGCTCATACGCTCGTGAACGGCTTTTTTCAACTGACTACTTTTCTCTTGCAGGATGATACCACCCAAAATGCTCCGCCAACTACAACTAATACTAATCCCCAAAATGCTCAGTCAACTACACAGTTAACCACCACTACTGCTGCTCAAGGGAAAACGAGTCAAAAGCAAGTCGACAATCGAACAACGAATTACTTTAGAAACACCAACCAAATTAATCCAACAACGAATGACTTTAGAGTCACCACCACAATTGACGCACTAAAAACACTTCTGCAAAGCACCATAGATGACGTGAAAAACAATAAGAATATAGCAGCTGATGAGATGAAAGAATGGCTTAAAAAACTTGAATATCTCCATGGTTTGGATGATTCAGGCTCCGAGTATCAAAAAAGAGTTTACGAGGCAATAGCAGAGTATAACATCTTTGCGAAAGAAAACAAAAAAGTGAATGGGCAAATAAAAGATTTGATAAGAAACATTGATAAATGGATCAACAGCTCCAAATTCGGAGAAAACCAAAAAGAAAAACTTAAACAATACAAACGTAAATTGCGGCGCATATTAAAAAACGGCAGTCTCGAACAGAAACGTCATACATATGATTGGTCACTGGATCATTTATGGCACATTGTTGAATCCAGCTCGCCATCACAATCGCCCAATCAAGGCACTAACAATGCAGATTACTTGGCCGAAGTATTAAAAAATCTCACTGAAGCAATTCATAATTTAAATTCTGATGATGATGATGATGACTACTGGTGGTTTTTTGACTTCTTTTCATATTAAATTATGCACGTTTTTTTATAATTATTAAAACTAATATTTAAAAATATAAATACAACTATTTCAAACATACATATTAACAATTAAAACTTGTATTTACTGGCATCATTTAGCCTACAAGTTTATTGATATTATTGAAGCACTAAATATTAGCCTCAAAATTGAGTGCAAGCACTTTTTGGTTTTGGTATCAGCTAGTTTGGGTTGTAGCTTAGGATAAGTTTCCAATGTATAACCGATGCACATATGAAATAAACCAAAAAAAAAACAATGAGTATCAATTGTTAGTATTTTTATTTGTACACAACTTCTGCACGGAAATGAGGAACTTCTTTTGACTGAAGCCAGTTCTATGTGGCACCAAAGCAGACACTGGAATCTGGCCTCTGGTGAATGCAGCTAATGTGGCAGTGATTAAATTCGTATATCAATCGGTAATACAACATTTTTCTTTAGGCTAATAAGTCATTGGATTTTATTTTCATTTATAAAAACCAATGCAAATTTACATTGTTCAGTTACACTTTGACTACGAGAAAACGTTTTTCAGTTTACAGAATGGAAGTCAAGGAGTGAAAATAAAAATATATTTTTTTCTTTAACTCATTTGCTAATGATGCAACTTATATGCAACATCAGTACTTTCCCAGCGACCTCGGCAGCGGAATACGCCAGACCAGCACATCAAGACGCTCACACAGCGCACGCGCCGCGTCCATCGTGAGATCGCCTAGCTCAGCGGATCGCCGTCACCGTGTAAGCGCTGCCGGCCATAAGTGAAAACTAGGCATAAGCTTAACTCTGTAATCATTCTTAGTCGGTAGCTCGACCGGAGCAGAAATAATTATTTAATAATATAATAATATAACATTATTTTGGAATCCGCGTTGTTTGATATAACAGATGGGTGCAGCCTTGTTGGTGGCTGCCCGACCAAGTATACCTTTTTTGAACAGGTTCCCACTGGAACCCTAACTTTATTATTATTATGAGAAGTATTAGCAGAGGACAAACAACTACTTTTCGCACAGTGTCGAACGTATCAGTGGAATTCGTTGGGAACTGCGAAAGTATAGTGTCGCGTTGCGCAAAGTGTGCGGTCACAAGCTGGGACACAAATCTCCCAAATCGAGTCTTTATTTCAATGGCTTACTGATTGTTTGCAAAATTTCCACAGTGCAATCGGCAATCAGCTGTTTTTAAAAGTGGATCGCAAGCTGTGTGAAATAAGCGCAGCTACTGTGTTAAGTTAGCAATTTCGCTCAGTTCTTGGCCGGCGCACCCTGTGAAGGGGCACCCTGTCCACCACGATACGTGGGTGGCAAATTCGCTAAGGGTCAGTACAGTGCTTTCCAAACTGCAGTCTGCCTTACACTTTTTGCAGCTCCTATGGATCGCATTGACGGCCATTACAAAAATCGCCGGGTGCCGGACCCATAGCATGGCAGAGGTTTAGATAGGCCTCGATCCCTACCAAGGAGGGGTAATGTCCTATTTACATTATTGGTACCGGAGCTAGTCTCTCGGGCACTTATCTACACTTAATTTTGATACGCTGTGCTTTTGAGCACCGTGTGGTGGCATCACGTTAAAAATTCGACACTCAATTACAAATATCGCAAACTGCCATTCGTGCAAAAGCGTTACTGGCCAATCAGAAGGCGCCGGGCACCAGCGCGTTGTGATTGGCGCCAGAAAACTGAACTGAAAATAAATCTAACTATCCCACGGTTAAAGAACTCAAAAGGCAAGGATTCTACTCGGTTCCGAGTGGGAACCAAAGCTAACATGAACATTACTAAATCCCAAAATGTAAACACAAAACAATGTTATCAACACAATCAAAAAACCGGAGCGAAACTTTCAACAGAAAAAGCAATAACTCAAGCCTAAGCACCACAAATACAAGGGAATGAAGGCACAGATGACTTAAGAAGACGTAACAAGGTTCTGCGCTCACCACCGCAAATTCCAGCAGAAAGAGGGATGCGTTGTGAGGAAGCCGACATAAGTCCCTCTCCTATGCCATCATCGAGAGAGGCTGACATACAACTGGAAGAGAAAACTCCTGTCGCCCAGCGAAATATACCGAGTAATCACAGCTTCCTAAAGTTTTAAAGGAGTTTTTGGCAAAGATGAGGGCAAAAGAAGATGAGGCTCTCTTGAAATGTCGCACTACTCTTAAGACAATGGAGCTAGCCATGATGAAGCAGAAAAACATATGCGCCGACGTCAAAAATTGGGTCACGGAACTAGATGACCTCTTCGATATCATTGGCAGGCTGAGCCGTAACGGGATCACTGCAGAAAACGACACCAAACGCACGACAAAAACTAAAGCAGCGGAAGCTCAAATCAACGTTGGTGACGTATCAACTCCAGTGGCAGTTCCTCTAAAGCAAACGACGCTCAGACCTGCTCAACAAGGAGCAGAAAAAAGGGATCGCGAGCCTGAGGACACTGCCTGGCAAATATTGAGCAGGGGAAAGAAGGGAAGAAAAACAAGGCAAACGAGCAGAGCAAATCGCAAGGGGTCTCGGAAAATCAGACAGGTGAAAGACCTCAGAAGCAAGAACGCGAGAGGAAGATTAAAATACGTCCCGAAGCAGTGTTGATCAAGCCGGCTGAAGGAAGCCAGCTGAAGCTGGTGCTAATCAGTAAAGGCAAAGGAGACCCAGAGACGTCATCAGCATACCGACCACTATGTATGCTGGATACTTCAGGCAAACTTCTAGAGAGAGGCTGCTTCAATCCCGCATCGCATCTGCAGTAAGCAACGCTGGGAGTCTGTCAGAGAGACAGCACGGTTTCGGGCCTGGCAGATCTACTATCGAAACCATTGAAGACGTCATACAAAGTGTAGTGACAGTGAGACGATCGAGTTAAAAAACGGCTTCAATGGCGCAAAATGGGAACACATGATAGACGCACTCAAGAAACGCTTCAAAACGCCTTTTTACCTAATGAAGATGGTACGCAGCTATTTAAGTGATCGCGAATTGATTTTCACCACTAGCGAAGGAAGGCAAAGGAAACGAATAACCTCAGGTGCAGCACAAGGGCCGATCCTCGGACCATATCTATGGAACGCAAGCCAAACGATGGAATATTGAGCATTGTCATGCCAGACAACTGTTATCTCGTTGGATGTGCAGACGACATTGCGGCTGTCATAAGCGCACGAAACACCGACATGACAAGACGGAAGCTGTGGCAAGTGATGATATGAAAACAAACGTGGCTTGACTGTTACGGACTTAGCCTAACCGTTGAAAAGACAGAGCTCATTCTCCTCACGAGAAGACACATACCGCTAGAGGTAGACATGTCTGTGCACGAAGCGCAGTGTGAAGTACTTAGGTGTCAGAATCAATTGACCTATACAGCACAAATACAACACGCGGCCGAAAAATCAGTCGGCATAGTTGCGTCATTATCACAACTAATGGGGAACATTGAAGGCCCACTAGCCAGCAAAAGAAAATTCCTCATGGATACGACGCAATCGATACTATTATACGGAAGCGAAATGTGGGCGAACCCTCTAAACACAGAACGCCGACGGAAAATACTTGCGAAGGTGCAGAGAACAGCAGCGCTAAGAGTGGCCTCAGCGTACCGCAGAGTCTCCGAAGCGGCAATCATGGTGATGAGCGGAGCCATACCAATGGAATTAAGTGTCAAACACTTTATTATTTATGAGAAAAAATTGAATTAAAAAAAATTGATTTACAACCAAAAGCGCGCAGTACAGACAACAACCACTTAATGTACATCGGTTCGTATGAGTAATTTTTGAACTATTGTGAAGCTGTTGCTGAATTGTTGTCCAGCGTTTAAGTGTTACTGAGCATACAACATTCGATTTGCATTCGGCTGTCGAGATTGAATTGTTTGCTATATCGACAGTTGGGAGTAAGAGTCGCGTATTGATGGAGCGTTGGCTGAGAAGTTTATGACCGAAAGAACTTTAAAAAGCACCAAATGTCACTTGAAACGATGGCGAGGGTGGAAAACAGGTTACAGGTTACTTATTTTGAAAATGTAACGAATTTATCAAAATTGATTTAGTTTATCTAAAGTGTCAATCTGCCTTGAGCAGACATTTCTTGACAACAAAAAATTAATTAACTTTTTTACAAAACAATTAAAATATATGCTTGCAACTTTTCAAATGGCTACGTGTTCCATAACAATTGAATTATCTTCAAGTTTTAATTAGTTTGTCAAAATTTATTTATGTATGTTATCTTAGGTGTCGATTTATGATGAGCATTCCCCACTGCAAAGATTATCTGTCTGGAGGTACAAATCATCAAAATGTAAACTTGTAACTTTTCTAATGTCTACATGTTTGTCTAACTGCCACTTTGTCTGCTTATCTCTTTCTCTTAATCTTTTTTTAAACTAAATGTCAATTCAATTCAAGAAGCAATAACTTACTTGTGCCATTTTCAGCGCTTGTTGCATTGGCTTTTGGCATTTTTTATGACACCACAGTCGCTTATCGGCAGCCAATATTGCAATGCACTTTTCTACGCTCAACAATGTTGTACGATCGTGCAAGAAGTTTAGTATAAAACTTGTGCAAACCTCATACTCGCAATTAGTTTGTGTTTGGAAAGTCAACTTGACTGTAACGTTCTCAATTTAATTGTAAACAATTCGTGTGCGTAAAATGAGGACAACAATTTGCCTTTGGTTGTGGTTGTTGGTGTTGGGGACAGTGAAGCTTAGCGTTTCGCAGGTGCTTATAAAAATATATTTTATATTTATATATATTATATATATATATTTATATATTGCAGGGTATACAATGCGACCAGTGGCGCACACAGGAATTTGTTTCGGGGGAGTTTTGTGTAATTTTTTTTTAGAACTTTAAAACAGAATAAAATTTAGGTGTATGAGACTGAGATCCAAAACATGTCCCTATGTTTTCCCCCCTTTAGAGATTTTGGTTCTGAAAGTTCAAAAAAGAAAAGTTAGGAAAATTTTAGAAAAATTTTCTTTTTTACAAATTTCACTGTCAGTAATTTCTCCAAATCTCATCTGATTTGGACAATTTGTATATCTTTGAAAAGGCTAAGGTATTTATCTTCTGACCGACCGACAGCTTGTGTTAGTCGGGTGATTCGTTTACGAGTTATGTACTCATAACTGAAACAATAGGGAAAAAATATTTTTCGAAAATCCTTCTTACAAAAATTGTTTGATCTTCTGTTACGTGTTCAGCGGCCTAAAGTTAGTCTAGAAAACACTTAAATTTTAGGTGAATTTTTTGTGCAGAGTAGTGTTATTGATGGATTGAATATTGACTATTAAATATCAGGTGTACAACTTTGCTTCCGCCGTTTTTTTTCCAAAATTAAAAGCTTTATTGCGAAAAAGTGCTTACAGATGTATTATTCAAAGTATTGTCCGTCGCTAGCGACAACTTTCTCCCATCTTTCCGGCAATTTTCGGATCCCGGCTCGAAAAAAGGAGTCCTCTTTTGACGCTATCCATGAAGCAATCCATTTTTCCAATTCTTCGAAGGATTGAAAATGTTGATCTGCCAGGCCGTGTGCCATCGAACGGAATAGGTGGAAGTCAGAAGGGGCGACATCTGGGGAATACGGCGGGTGGGGCAAGACTTCCCATTTCAGCGTTTTCAGGTACTTTTTGACCACTTTTGCTCGATGTCCCTCGGTTTCAACTCGTACGGCACCCAGTTTCCTTCTTTCTGAATCATGCCCAGGGCCTTGAGACGTTTTGAAATGGCTTGTTGACTCACTCCCAACGAGTCGGCAAGCTCTTCTTGGGTTTGGCACGAATCTTCATCAAGCAATGCTTCTAGTTGTTCATCTTTGAAGGTTTTTTTCTCTTCCACCACCATGTTTGTCTTCGACATCGAAATCACCATTTTTAAAACGTTGAAACCACTCCCGACACGTTCTTTCACTCAGAGCAGCATCACCGTAAGTTTCTGAGAGCATTCGATGCGCTTCAGCTGCATTTTTTTCGAATTGTAACAGAAAAGTAAAACTTCCCGCAAATGGCGAGAATTGGGCACATAAACGGACATTTTCGAGCGTGAATAATACGAAAACAAGAACAACTGTCACTGAAACGGCGATGACAATTCGTTAGGCACTGTCCACACTCACTTTAAAGGCATTACCATCTATGTATTTCAACCAGCCTCAGCCGGTACAGCCACCTATCGGAAAACGGCGGAAGCAAAGTTGTACACCTGATAAATTGTGATACTAACTGTTAGAAGGATCTAATTTTTAATTTTATAAATTTTTGATTCATAATTTCATTTCTTCATAATATTTTTATGTTGTTTTTTTTTCATTCAATTCATATTTAAAATGTTTTAAGTGCCTTGTTTTGTTGTGGGTCGATTTAATTGTATATGTGTGTGTTTGTGTACGTGTGAACATAAGTAATACAGCTAAAACGTTTCAGGAAACTCCACAGTTAACAACTACTAGCGAAAACAATTGAAAAGGAAGTCGACAATCTATCAACAGAAGCCGCAGCAACCGAAGTAAAAAAACTTCTGAAAAGCACCATAGACGACCTGGAAAAAGATGATTCCGAGAATGAAGCAGCTGATAAGAAAGAATGGCTGAGAAAACTTAAATATCTCCATAATTTAGATGATACCGGCTCTGATTATGTAAACAGTGTTTACGAGACATTAGCAGAGTATTCCACCTTTAAGCTCGAAAACACAGCAGTGAATCTTCAAATATATGATTTGATAGAACGACTCGATAAATTTATCGCCAGTTTGAAATTCGGGAAAAATCAGACCAATAAACTTAAAGAATACAGACTTAAATTGCGGAGCATATTAAAAACCGGCAGTCTCGAACAGAAAAGTGATAAATACCAATGGGTAGGGCCTCGTTTAATTAAAATTATGCTATCTCACTTCGAATAACAGCATTAATAATCTGAATTCTGAAGATGATGATGATGATGACTACTGGTGGCTTTCTGATTTCTTTTCATATTAAATTATGAACGTTATTTTTTTTATAAATATAAAAGTTAATATTAACAAAAAAAACAATTATTTCAACACCAGAAGAATATGAAAGAAGAAGAATATAAAGAAAATATTCCTATTGTTAAAGCACTAAATATTAGCCTCAAAATTGAGTGCAAGCACTTTTTGGTTTTGGTATCAGCTAGTTTGGGTTGTAGCTTAGGATAAGTTTCCAATGTATAACCGATGCATATATGAAATAAACAAAAAAAAAAGATGAGTATCAATTGTTAGTATTTTTATTTGTACACAACTTCTGCACGGAAATGAGGAACTTGTTTTGACTGAAGCCAGTCCTATGTGGCACCAAAGCAGACACTGGAATCTGGCCTCTGGTGAATGCAGCTAATGTGGCAGTGAATAAATTCGTATATCGATCGGTAATGCAACATTTTTCTTTAGGCTAATAAGTCATTGGATATTATTTTCATTTATAAAAATCAATGCAAATTTACAATGTTCAGTTACACTTTGAGTACGAGAAAACGTTTTTCAGTTTACAGAATGGGAGTTAAGGAGTGAAAATCTTATACGACTTGACTTGACTTGACGACTTGACGACCGTGACTTTTTGAATGAAATGAAATTCAAAAAGTCACGACCTTATTAACCCGCCCTCGTATATAAAAAAAAATGTACATTCTGTGTGTAGCCAGTGTTTGCGAAAACGGCTCATTCTTTCGGCAAAATTTTGTTTGTGTGTGATAGAAGATGTCAATGCGATGATTTATAGCGATATTACATGTTTGTATGGCAGGTGGGCGTGGCACCTTCCATACAACCTAAATTTTTAATATGGTATATCTTCGGAATTATAAGTCGCACAGTATTGAAAATTGGTACAGTGTCATGGCGTGGACGTGTCAATCCACCGGTAAAATTTAATTGGCGTTGGACAAGAGGCGTGTCACTTTCTAAAATCCGGTGTAACTTTGAAACCAAAGCAGTCAAATCAATGACACTCGGTACAAACTTACGATTTGGTCGTGTCCTTCGACAAGGGAAATGCGGTGGAGTTTGAACAAGGAGGCGTGGCCTCGCCCATACAACTCAATTCTTTAACATGGAATATCTTCGGAGTTATAAATCGGACAGCATTAAAATTTGGTACAGCGTCATGGTGTAGACGTGTCGTTTCACCGGTAGTATTTTATGGGCGTTGGACGAGGGGCGTGGCACTTTTTAAATGCCGGTGTAACTTTGGAACTACAGCATTCACATCAATGACACTCGGTACAAACTTGCGATTTAGTCGTGTCCTTCGGCAGGGGGAATAAGATGGATTCTGGACAAGAGGCGTGGCACCGCCCATACAACTCAATTCTTTAATATGGCATCTCCTCGGAATCGTTAGCCGCACAGCATTGAAAGTTGCTGTCTTCTCATAAATGTGTCATTCTGCTGATGAGATTTTATGGGCGTGTGACAAGGGGTGTGGCACATTTTTGATGACCAAACATTTTAGCAGAACTAGAAGTAGCACATCAGTTAAAGTTGGCACGAACTTTCCACTTGGTAGCACAATTCGACTAGAAGAAAGTTGTGAAGTTGAACAAGGGGGCGTGGTACCGCCTCCATTTTGTTATACATAGATTGTTTATCCTGACTGACTGACTCATTCATTGATTTATCATTGCCCAGCCCAAACCGAAAAACCTCCAAACATGAAATTCGGAGTGTAGGTACATCTTGAAGAATGAAGCCCCGCGAAGACGGAAAAACATGGGTTAAAGTGTGGTATGAAGAAACTTTATTTAATAAATAATAATTTGAACTTTCTGAAACTTCAAAACTTATTCGACACGTATTTTATAATTTTTCAAAAATCAAAATTTAACTGGCCCAACAATGGGTTAAGGTTTATTTACGGAAAGACTCCGAAACAAACAATACGAATCGTTGGGCCTATTGACTTCAAGAATTGTAAAAATAATTGAAATAAATAAAATTATACACGGGTTTTTCATTATTTTCAAAATCGAAATCTAACTGGATCAACGACGGGTTAAAAGTATGCCTGGAGAAACACATTTTTTTAATTCTTTGAAAAATATGAATTAATTGGAACATTGTCATTAAACTTCGTGAAAGTACAGTAGTCACATGACCAGTTTTGCCAAAGAAACAGACGACCATTTTCTTCGATGTGCTGCGTGCCCGAACAACTTTTGTTGGATTTGGCTCGTTTTGAAAGACCCACACGGTCGATTGGTGTTTTGTTTCGCGCTCATTCACCTATATCCATGATTTGTCACCTGTCACGATTTTGTATACATCTTTCAAAGTACCGCGATCGAATTTTTCCATAATTTCTTTTCACCAATCGACACGAGCCTTGTTTTGAGCAATTGTCAAATTATGCGGGATCCAACGAGAACAAATCTTTCTGACAGCTAAATGTTTATGCAATATCGAATGCACAGCTGTGGAACTAATGTCCAAGGATGCCTCTATCTCAGGGTATGTCACATGACGATCCTTCATTATCAGTTCACGCACAGAATCGATGGTTTCTGGCACAATGACCGATTTTGGACGACCTTAACGAAATTCTTCCCGGAGCGAACGGCAACCATGCTTGAATTCGTTAAAACAGTTATAAATTGTCTTGAGGGTTGGTGCTTCATCACCAAATGCTGAATAAAGGCCATCGAAGCACTATTGTTGAGATAATTCACTTCAGAAATCGGAAAAAATTATTACTCGAAAATGTTCACGAGTTAAAACATTTTTTGACCGAGGTGAATTTTTTCAAGTCATTGTTAACAACACAAATAGCGCTTGAACATCAAAATGTTCTAAGCACGTTTATGGTAAAAAATGACAAACTTTTCAATGGCAATCTCAGATTTTTCGAAAACTTACAAGAGCATCCCTATTGAAAAAATATAAAAGGGAGCCTACGTAAAATTTTGATTAGTTTGTACATCTTAAAAAAAAAGTTGTTTTGTCTCTGTCTCAAAACGAGGCTGAAACTGGGCCCTTAACGTTATCATTGCTTTTAAAATTTCCTCCCACAAAGTTATAATTTTATAAACTTTTTTTCATATTAAATAATAATTGCTGAATGTCAGTTCAAGAATGTAGAATTATAGATCTGAAATGAGGCTCAACATCTGCAGAACAGCTAAAGCAACACGACTCCTGTGAAAGAGCGCGAATTGTTGTGCAAATTGATGACACTTTCACACACTTTCTTGCCGATTGGATTGCTTGAGTTGAGTGAAAAAGTAAATTCGAATATTTCTTATTTTTTCTATTACCAGAAAGTTCAATTGTCTTTCTCTCTTTCTTTTTTTGGCATTTGAAATGTCGTATAGCACACAAGTAATTTACCTTCGCTTTATTTGAACCCACCTGGGTGAGTAGCGGCCAAGAAAATACTTAATTTTAAAGATTCATTTTACGACAATGGAAAAACATGGAACATTTCTTTACAGAGAATCTATTGAACACATATTGGAGTACATATGTAAAAGAATTTGTTGTTGTAATTTTTATTCAAAAAGATGAGTCACCTAAATGGGTATTTGTTCTTTTGAATTGAAAATTGATTTTTTGAATTTAAAATTTAAAATTCATTTTGAACTTAAAATTTAGTTAATTCACGCTTCCAATTAAAGCAATTATCGCTGTTCCACAAACACTATGTTTTGTTTGCTCTATGGAAAGTTAAACTTACACTTTTTGATTCTACTTTTCAAATAAAAAGAATGCAGCAATTTAATGACTCCGTAGCCAAAGAAATTTCTGGGAAACATAATTATTGTTTAATAATTTTCTTTAGTTGGTCAAGACAACAACTTCTAACTTCCGCTTTTCAGTTAATTGACATGCACTCACACATACATACATACACCCAAAAAAACACACACACACATACATACATTCACCTTGAAATATAGTTGTAAAACTTTTGCGTTAAACAATCAAAAATGATAAATTGTTTATGACCAACACTTAAACTTTTCCCATTCTACTTGGCGTTTGTTTTTTTTTAATTTAATGACTTGCTAGTGCCTTGCAATACCAACAAAGCAATGCATTGAAATGAAATAAAAAAAAGTTAAAAATACAAAATGTGAAACAAACAAAAAGTAGTATCTGTGCCAATAGTAATGCAAAATAATCGTAAAAACGGTCGCTACTGCTGACTTTTGTAGCTACTGGAATAAGCAGTGAGTTTGTTTATGATTTTTGCTGGCAATTTTGAAAAGTTTACTAGGTGAAGTTTCTATAGTTTCTAGTTATGTCACAATTTCATTGCCAATTATTACATCACACGAATCGAATTCATCACTGGGACTTACTAAAGACTTCCAACCAGACTATCAGTCTTTCAATTACCGAATCGACTTCATGACTGAAGATTTCTAAATACTGTAAGCCAGACTTTCAGTCTCTCAATTGCTGAATTGAATGCGTGGTTGAGGTTCACAAAAGACTATCAACCAGAATTTTATTCATTCAATTGCTAAGTCAAGTTCATGGAAAAGATCCATAAAACACTATCAACCAGACTTTCAGTCTTTGAATTACTAAATTAAACTCATGGCTGAGATTCAAAAAAGGCTGTCAACCAGACTTTCTATCATTCAACTAATGGATCAAATTCGTCATAAATTTGATCCAGTAGGTTAGGTCCACAAAGGACTGTAAACCAGACTTTCAGTCTTTCAATTACTGAATCGAGTTCATGACTGAGATTTATAAAAGATTGTCAACCAGACTTTCAGTCATAACAATGCTCAATCGGATTAATGACTGAGGATTACTGAAGACTGTCAACCAGACTTTCAGTCATAACAATGCTCAATCAGATTAATGACTGAGGATTACTGAAGACTGTCAACCAGACTTTCAGTCATTCAATTGCTGAATGGAGTTTATGACTGAGGATTATTATAGACTGTCAGCCAGACTTTCAATCTTTCAATTGCTAAATCGATGTCTTGGCTTAGGTTCAAAAAAGTCTGTCTACTAAATTTTCAGTCTTGCAATTGCTGAATCGGATTCATGACTGAGGATTACTAAAGACTTTCAGCTAGACTTTCAGTCTTTCAATTGCTAAATTGAAGTCCCTTCTGAGCTTCAATAAAGCCTGTCAATCAGACTTTCAGTCATTCAATTGCTGAATCGAACTCATGACTGACGATGACTAAAGAGTGTCTATCAAACTTTCAGTCTTTCAATTGCTAAATCGAAGTCTTGGCTGTGGTTAAAAAAATACTGTCAATGAGACATTCAATCTTTTAATAACTGAATCGAATGCATGACTGAGGATTACTAAAGACTGTCAATCAGACTTTTAGTCTTTCAATTGCTAAATTGAAGTCCTGGCTGACTTTCAAAAAAGACTGTCAATCAGACTTTCAGTCTTTCAATTGCTGAATCGACTGCATGGCTGAGGTTTATAAAAGACTGTCAATCAGACTTTCAGTCTTCAATTAATGAATCGAGTTCATGACTGAGGTTTATAAAATACCGTCAATCATACTTTCAGTCTTTAAATTACTGAATCGAAGTTTTGACTTAGGTTTAGAAAAGACTGTCAACCAGACTTTCAGTCTTTAAATTATTGCAGAACACTGCCAACCAGACATTCAGTCATTCAATTGCTGACTCGAATTTATGATTGAGGATCATAAAAGACTGTCAACATCACCGACTTTATGATTGAGGATCATAAAAGACTGTCAAGCAGACTCTAAAAACTTCAATTGCTGAATCGAATTCATGGCTGAGGTCCACAAAAGACTATCAATCAGACTTTCAGTCTTACAACAACTGAAGCAAATTCCTGACTGAGGTCCGCAAAAGACTGTCAGTCACTTAACAACTGAAACAAAATCATGACTGAGGTCCGGAAAGGACTGTCAACCATACTCTCAGTCTTTCTATTACAAAATCGTGGCTTGGACCCACAAAAGATATGTTTCTCCTACTTATCCATCAATTAGATGATCCAATACATAAATCAATCCAAGCATTTGTGGTTAGTGCTTCGTTATATATTCATCAAAGCTGCACAATGCACTTTAAGTTCAACTTTTTCAGCCTCTTCACCAAATGTCCCTCTGGTCTATATTTCTCATAATGTAGACTATCTGATACTTCAGCGTTCCAGATAAGAAATATCAACTAAATATTAAGTCCCATTTAGAAATATCAAGTAAATATTTAGTCCCATCTAGAACCCAATAGGAACTTCATTTATCGTACGAGTGAATGAATGAACCGTTCAAGCTTAAGCTCCGGTTTTTGAATTACTTCAGTATCTTACAAGCTAAGATCACCACAATCCATGTAGCTTCTAATAACTTAGGGTCAACTATTCCTCTTTACACAATTTCTTTCATAAATGCATAGATATTCAATGACTGCTCATTGCTTCATTGATATCCAACTAAAAAGATATCCAACTATTTGAAAAAATTGTTTGTAGAAGCTGCACGTATGAGGATTATAAAACTCAAGAAGCACAACTTCAACTCCTTCTATGTGTGGTTTTATATATTTTCAGAATATAGTCTTCAACATTTACCTAATTTCCACTTCCCATCATCATAAGAACATTTCATTAGCCTCTCACTTCAGTAATATTACTTTTCAGTTCTCCACACCAAACGCCTGAACCTATGCAACGGTTATTGCCTCTTAACTCATGTTGAGCTCATTGAAAAGTTTGCGCACGTTGTAAAATTTGTTTTTTATATGCTCGCTCTGCTTTAGTCGTGATTTTCAGCCACACTGTTTTTTGTTCGCCTTCCTTTGCCCAAGATGAAAAAATTGTAAAAAATCAACATATGAAAAAAAAGCTTGCAGAGATTTTTGTAAATACTTCAAGCACCAAATTGGCCTGTCTAGACGCAACGCCATCAGCCGGCGGTAATCGGCCGCGCTGCCCAACAACAAACCGCCACCACTCCAACGAGCATTTTGGCCACTCAGCCAGAAAATATGCTTCGGTTTTTATTTTTTATAGGTTAATGCTTTGCCTTAAGTAGCGCAAATTAAGCGCAACGAATAGCGGAAAATACGCTTTGCTAGCAAAATCTGCACAAAGCACGAAAACTGCTAGAACGAAACTGACTGGCTTTGGACTATATTAGAAAAAAAAGAAATGCTACATAACTGTGCATTGTTTGGAAAATTATTTTCCAATAATACTGTGAAAAAGTGTGAAGGCGTCAAAAAGTAGACTAATGGAAATATTTAACGTTGAACGCCTCGTCGATGGCGTCGCTTTCATTGCAATAAGTTGTTGAACTTTATTGTGCTTCAAGTGCGTTCACCAGTCCACTACAGACACATATAGTCGATATATGTGTGTGTGAGTGTGTGTGTGGCGTTAGTCTGTAGCAAAATTGTGCCGCTACCGCCACGTTGTGGTATTTCAACCAAACTTTTGGCACATTTTGCTTCGTTTCCTTCTTTTGTATATATATTCCGACCTCAACAATGAACGCAAGCGGCAACTTTGCGAGCGAAAAACCGGCAGAAATACGATTAATGTGGCCGTTGTTGTTGTTGTTGTACTTATCACAAATTGAATTTTTGTTGTGCTGCATACATTCGTTGCTACAATTTTTGCTTTATGTTTTTTTTTTTGTTTTAATTTTTATTTTCACATTTTTGTTTTATTTATTGGTGTTGTTTTTGTTGCTTATGCTTTTTGCTGCGCGTGTAAATCCTTATTTTCCATGAGCGAGCACGTACCTAATGAATTTTCGAAAAGTAAAGCATTTGCCATACGAATTCGAGAGAGAAATGATGCAATTGTAGCATAATTTTAGGTGTTGAAATTCAAGAAATATACGCGCGTGCGTGCTTTGGCGTTTGTTGGCGACCTTTTTCCTGATAAATGTGCTTGGCAAATGAAATGAAGCGAACACTAAATAGGCAGATTGAATTTTCACACAAAAAGCAACAGGCAACAACAATAGGTTGGGTTGATGTTCTATGACAATTGATAGTATAAGGTTTGAAGTATACTTTTGGGCACTTGAAATCGTTGCGCGAAAAGCAAGAAACAAACACGTGTCATTTATTGACAAATAGAGAATGTAACATAAAATATATGCCGACTTTTGTTTCAAAGGTTTTCTTTGCATACTTTTAGGCTACTCACCAGGCATATCATTTTTAATGGGAAAGTAAAAACCATTTTATTCAAAGTATTACCATTGCTAGCCACACATTTTGTCCATCTTTCGGGCAATTTGTGGACACCTTGCCAATAGAATTGTTTGTCTTTGGAAGCAAACCAATCAGACACCCAATTTTCGACTTCCTCGTAGGAATCGAAGTGCTGCTCAGCCAATGCGTGTCCCATCGATGAAAACAAATGGTAGTCGGAAGGAGCCAAGTCTGGTGAATACGGCGAGTGGGGTAGCAGCTCCCAGCCAAGTGCTTTGATTGTATCCTGAACCGGTCTTGCTTTGTGTGCAGGTGCATTGTCATGGAGCAAAATTACCTTGCCGTGTCTTCTGGCCCATTCTGGTCGTTTTTCGATCAATGCATGGTTCAAATTGATCATTTGTTTTCGGTAGCGATCAGTACTAACACACAGCGTTGTCTTCTTGCCGAATCGATCTGGTTTTGCAGTCAATGTTGAAGGTTGTCCCGGATTAATCCATGATTTTTTCCATTTAGTGTTCTTAACCATTCAATGCAAAATTGATTTTTTTTCTTTCTTTCTGTCTTTCTGATTTTCTGTCTTTGAAGCAAAATTTCACAAGCGTTTTTTTTCGGTTTTCCATCTGCCTTTCATTCAATTCATGTGGCACCCATTTTCCACACTTTTGGCTCCTTCCCATAGCTTTTTTGTTTTTGTTCCGTGTTCACTCTTGTCTTGAGCATAGGGCCTCCACAAGACAGCCTTATGTTGGTTACGTTAATCATTTGTGTTGTCCTGCTAGGGTAGGCGATTGGCTTGCCACAGGTAGTCCAACGTGATGGTGCCATCTTACGCCGCTCAGGAACGTCGCTTCGGCACGTAGCGCCATCTGTTGTGAGGAGGTTATAGCAGAATGGTTGGGGACCTCGCTAGATCAATTTGGTGCGCTGTTTTCGCAGTTGTCCGCTTTCCCTTGCAGATGTCGCTCGTGGGCCATTTCTAACTGTTTATTTGTTCCCGTAGCTTTTAACCTTTTGTAGGGTTTTCGAACAAGAGGTGTTATTTTAAATCACCCGGTATTTCGATAGCTGTCACTTTTGAAGCTTTTATTCCTTGACATTTGACAAGTAGAAACTACGCCATTTCTAAAAATGGAACGATACACGCTTCAACAACGCATTTAAATTATTAAAATTCACTACAAAAATGGTGAAAATCTTGCAGTCACAGTTCGCAAAACTAAAGCATTTTTGGGTCGTCGTCGGACCGCAATACAGAATTTGGTGGAAAAATTCGAGCTGTTGGGACAAGTTAGTGATGTGAAGAATAAAACCCGTGCACGTCGCTCAAGAACAACTGAGAATATTGCTGCTGTAGCCCAAAGTGTTGAAGAAAACCAAGGTTTGTCGATTCCTCGTCGTTCTTTGGAATTGGGCATTCCAAAAACATCATTACACCGTATTTTGCATAAAGACTTGGGTCTTAAGGCTTATAAAGTTCAGTTAACACAAGAACTCAAACCGACCGATCATCAACAACGTCGTGTCTTTGCTGATTGGGTCCTTGAAATGCATGAAAATTATCCGGAATTCCATCGAAAAATCATCTTGACTAATGAGGCCCATTTCCACCTCGGTGGCTACGTCAACAAGCAAAATTGTCGCATCTGGGGCTCGGAAAACCCAAGAGTTATTGTTGAGAAGCCTCTCCATCCTCAACGTGTGACTGGTTGGATCCGTTTATCGTCCGGCGGGGTCATTGGACCTTACTTTTTCGAAAATGAGGTTGAATCAACAGTTACGGTGAATGGATTGCGCTATCGAGAGATGATTAATGATTTTTTATGGTCGGAGTTGGATGGTATTGATCTGGACAACGTTTACTTCCAACAAGACGGCGCTACGTGCCACACAAGCAACGAAACCATTGCTCTTTTACGGGAAAAGTTTCCGGAGCGTGTAATCTCTGGAAGAGATGATCACAATTGGCCACCGAGATCTTGTGATTTAACACCTTGCGACTTCTTCCTTTGGGACCACGTGAAAGATAAGGTGTACGCCAACAGCCCAGCGTCGATTCAAGACCTCAAAGATAGAATTCGTGAGGCTATCGAGGACATAGGGCAGCCACTTTGCGATTTGGTTATGGAAAATTTCATGAAAAGGATATGGTCCTGTAAGCGTGGTCGTGGTGGCCATTTGGCTGGTGTGGTTTTTCATTATTAACGGCATACCTTCCTCTTTATTATGAAATAAACATTTATCTCAAAATATTGCATTTTTCTTTGAATACCAAAATAACACCTCTTGCTGGAAAACCCTATACCTGGTATAGTTTTTGATTATCTTATACTCGCATGAGCTCAAAAGCTTAAGTATTTAATTCTACAATGTAAAAAAACCTCCAAAACTTTTTTTGTTGCGCACAGATTTGAGGTATTATTCTATTTTTAATTTTGCAATTAATTTGCCGACGTGAGCGAAAAATTAATTTGCAATTAATTTCCATTTAAAATTTGCCTCAATAAGTATTAAGCGCCAAAATCTATGCTTTAGCCGGTAGTTCGTTGGTTTCGTTTGAATGTTTTTTTTCATCAATTTTAAGACTCTACAGGAAAACACAAGACTGGCAAATACGAAACAACGGAAAATCCATTAAAATTCAGACAATTTCCTGTGCGCCTAAAATGCGACCTGAATGCCATTGCGCTGACCGTTGCCGGCCACGTAATTGCTGCAGCGCGCCGCTGCGGTCGCGACGCGTTAATGCCATACGGCCGCAGAGACATAAGAAACTTGACGCAACGTGCTGAGACGCAAGCAAACAAAAACCAAATACAACAAAGAAAATGGCACTGAATGAGTGATGCGCGGTGCGAGAGCGAGAAAGCACAACGCACTGGCACCAAATGGCGAAATGATGAAAAGTGCAAGATGGCAAACCGCAGCAATGGCACAGCCAGGAAAACGTACCGGCGGCGTCTCGGTTTTTATGTGCCAGTCAAGTGTGCACGTACTTTGGCCAGTTGCCGTGCGGCAGCGGGAACTTGGCAGTGCTGACCAGCTGCGCGCTGAGCGTCTGACCGCGCTCGGGGCCTGTAATGCCGCCGGGGACAGGAAATGTATCAGCGGAAGGAGTAAAGTGCGCGGGCGGCAGGTGAAGGCGTTCATGAAGAGGAAGAGAATTCGTGCGCACTCGGCCCGCATAATCACCGCAGTAGGCGAACGTGAGCGGCTTAGTGTGCGCGTGGCAATACGAGTATAAGAATGTACATAATAACAACAACAACGCGCCGCAATACAACAACAATTACGTCAAGTTTTTTCACCACAGTTTCATGTTAGTTGAACTTTATTTTTATATTCTTGAATGTGTTTTTTTCATTGTTTTATGGCTGTGTGTGTTTGTTTTTGTTGTTGTTCTTCTTGAAGTTGTTGTTGTTGTTGTTGCAATGCGCACGTGCTTGTCATACAAAAAAATAAAAAACAAAAAACAGACACTGAACGCTGCCAGCAGCCAAGTTTTTTGTCCTGACCGCTTTTGCCATTTGCTTTGCAATTTTTGTTCGAGTATTTTTGTTGTCTTTGTGTGCGGTTTTGCACATCATTAAGGATATTAAAATGAGCAGCAGGAAATTTAAAATTTGAATTTTTCTTTTTTTTGCCAAAATGTTTTTTGCAAACGTTCTGGGTTGTTGTTTTTGCGAGCACTTCATATAAAACCATTTAACGTGGCATTTGAACTTTTTTTTCTTCACATTCTGTACGTTAAATACGTAAATAGTTGACCCAATTATAACTGTGCTTGCACACATTTTGTTACTTGTACAATGTGCAGTTATATGAAATGCATTTAGTTGGAATTTGTGTTGCACAGTTGGCACTGTCATTGTTCGTCTGCCCACCAGGACGAACACTGAACTTTGGCACACAACGCTCACTTTGTTTGTGTGGGTAATTGTGTATAAGCTTTGTTGTTGTTCAAAAATCAGTTGCCGCAAAGGCCGTGCTTTGCATCAACCCCATTCTCGTTGAACTTTCGCTGCTGCTACTGCGTACCAAGTGGCGCCTATTAGTATGCTTTGTTGCGCTATGGTTCGCTGCTGTCGCTGGTCACGACGCTGCATACACGGTTCGCTCTCGTTTTGCTTAGTGGGCAGTTTTGTTGACCAACAACAGGCCGCTATGTTAGAGCAGCAGAGAGCATCAACATTTCAACTTATGGCATTTTAATTCATGTGGCATACTTTTCGGCTGTCTACCCATTTGCGCATTCATACGCTGCACAAACACCTAACTGATTGTGTATGCAGAACATGTAGCGCTCGTTTGTTAGCATAAAGCATGCAAATCGCAATTTTGCCAAAGGAAAAGGAAAAGTCAGCTGAAAAAGTCATTGCCAGAAATGGTCAAAGAAATGAGAATAAATCTTTGGCGCAAAAATTAAAGCACTGAAACTGACATAACAGATTTGACATTGTCATGTTTGGTGGGTGATTTCAGTACATTTCATATTTTTTTGTTAATGTATATGACAGGGGGAAGAGGGCGTGGGAGGGGTCAAGGAAGAGATATGAAATGCTTGCTAATTTGATATTTAAGTGGTGTCTCAGCAAATATTTGCCTGGCATGGCAATGTGTGCGCTCAATTAAAATATATGGCACAGCATTTTTGTTGTGCGCTTTTAGGCTTTGCAAAAAAAAATCATTCCCGCGTGCATTTTATTAGAAGTATTCTATTTAGGATTTGTATTGAAATAGTACATAGATGATTTTTTTATTTATTATTTATTGTTTTATATTTATTTTTTTATATTTATTTTTTTATATTTATTTTTTTCTTTTGTCATAATTAGCACAAAAATAATAAAATCATAAATCAGATTAAAATTTACAATTTATTTTTTTTTATTTTTTTATTTTTATTCTATATTATTTTATTTTATTTTACTTCTCTCTTTTTATTTTATATTATTTTATTTTATTTTATTTTATTTTATGTTATTTTATTTTATTTTATTTTATTTTATTTTATTTTATTTTATTTTATTTTATTTTATTTTATTTTATTTTATTTTATGTTATTTTATTTTATTCTGTTTTATTTTTTTTATTTTATTTTATTTTATTTTATTTTATTTTATTTTATTTTATTTTATTTTATTTTATTTTATTTTATTTTATTTTATTTTATTTTATTTTATTTTATTTTATTTTATTTTATTTTATTTTATTTCATTTTATTTTGTTTTAAGTATATTTTTATATATTTTAGAACTTTTTTTGAATTAAAAAATCTAATAGACGCCTAAAAATATGCTAATTTTTAGTTTCAGTCTTTTGCACGGCCCTACAGCCTAAAAATATACAAAAATTTAAATAATTGGTACCTACCCAGAGTTCATTAAAATCATAAAAAAATCATTTGGGCAATAGAATTTTAATAAATATCTAAAAAACTCCGTTTTATCAACTCAATACTTACCACATTGCCTAAAAGTAGGCTTTAATATTGGCCTCCTTTAAACAGATAAAAAACGAATAATAATGACTATTATGCAAAACATTCTTAGAAATGGAAATCACCAGCCAAACTGCGCCGAACCGAACGGTTTCTGCTCAGAGGGCAGAAGCACTGAGGTGTCGATGGCTGTGTGACAAAAGCATTTGTAATCAAGCGCAAAATTTGATATTTCCTTCTTACAAAAATCTAAAGAAAATCTCTAACCATTTGCGTGTTTTAGAATATTTCCGCTTCACTTTCCTCCCTTTGGATTGCTGTGAGCCATTAAGTATTTTCATTTTCATATTGACGCCGCTTGAACAGTAAAGTTGAGTGAAACAAAAGCAGCTAATGGTCGTCCAAAGGGTCGTTATGCAGCAGTAAAAGCACCAGCCAAAACTTGGTCGACTAAAAACACAGTCACACAACAACAATAGAAACAACAACAACATGTACAGCTATTACGTAATTAATAACAATAAAAATAATAATGAACTAAGACCGAATGCCCTATTATTAAATAAAATTACCATGCCCCAAAATGCATGAGGGAATGTATACATATATACATACAAGCTGCCAGTACAAACACCCGCACACACACACACAGATACACACAAATCCACGTTACAGTTGGCGCCGGTAGGCGTGTGGCGCGTAAAACCCTTTGTTGCTGCCAAATGCCGAAAATAAACGAGAACACCAAAGAAACAGCATTTTTTTTACGTTCCACGCAAACGAACAAGTAAACAAAACAGTGACTCAACCCTAAAAGCATGCAACGAAACAGTCAAAACCTAAACAACTCACGAATAAATGTGCTACGTACGCGCCTCTCATTCCAGTTGTCTGCGCAGCTCAACTGGCCACCAACAAAGCACCAACCGTTCATTTCCATCACTCCATCACTTTCAGCCTGCAGCTAACAAGAATGGCTACTAGCCATTCGTGTGTGTGTATGTGTGTGTGTGTGTGTGTGTACGGCTCACCTTTGAGCATAGTTATGGTGCTTTTAGGCGCAAATGTGCACAGCGGCTTTGTGTGCGCCAAATCAAGCGATGCCAGTTGCGGCCGTTGAAAATGAAACATTTTCTTTTGAAATTTTTGTATGCGGCTATTGTCACTAATAACTGTTGTTGTTGTTGTAGATGTAGTTGTTTTTGTATTTTTTCACTTAGCACAATTTAAACGCGATATAAACGTTAAGCAACTGTTTTTCGGTGCCTTGAATTGCGTTGTCGCGTGGGCGCCTCAGGCGGCAAGAAGCAAACGAGACGGAGAGTGCGGGGAAGGTGGGTGTGTACGACACGAACAGACGTTTAGTTTTAATTATTTGTTGTACTCGAAAATACTATTATGTTGGTACATTTTCTTAGACAGACCAATGGGCAGATGGACACATTTACACCGACTGGTAATTAAGCGTTCACGAAGGAGGAGTACGACGAGCGGCTGACGGTTGTAAGAGACGAAGGTTCATTAGAGAAAGTCGCTGAAAAGGTGGGAGTTGAAAATGTGTAATCAAGCCGGCATAATAACAGAGGAAAGCAAACAGCATGACATGGAAACGCGGTTAAGACCACCAAGCAGCAAATGTTGGAGCGCCGAGAAAGAATACAATGAGTTTGGACTGAGTACGACGTTAAATATAAATTAAAGTTATGAATTCATACATAACTATGTATTCTTTCCCTTAGTCGGAGTGTGGGGTAAGGAAAGTGGGAAGGAAAATATGGACAACATAAACACGAAACAACTAGGCCAGAAATAAATATCAACAATTATAAGAAATACACACATTTGAAATACACACATTTGAAATAAAACACAAACAAAAGCAAAATAAAATAAAATAAAATAATATAAAATAAAATAAAATAAAATAAAATAAAATAAAATAAAATAAATAAAATAAAATAAAATAAAATAAAATAAAATAAAATAAAATAAACTAAAATAAAATAAAATAAAATAAAATAAAATAAAATAAAATAAAATAAAATAAAATAAAATAAAATAAAATAAAATAAAATAAAATAAAATAAAATCAAATAAAATCAAATAAAATTAAATAAAATTAAATAAAATAAAATAAAATAAAATAAAATAAAATAAAATAAAATAAAATAAAATAAAATAAAATAAAATAAAATAAAATAAAATAAAATAAAATAAAATAAAATAAAATAAAATTAAATAAAATTAAATAAAGTAAAACAAAACAAAATCAAATCAACTAAAACCAAAAAAATTACATAAAATTAAATAAATAAATACAAAATTTCAAGAGATTATTAAAGTTATTTCAATTAAAATAAAAATACAATTTTATTTCAAAGGTTACACCTCTGCATGTGTCTCACTTCAACCGTTTAAAATTCTATGAAAAGTATCTTGCGCTCAATAAACTTTGCTGACCCACTTCCTTCCCAAACGAGGAATGACTGAAAAGTTTAACAAAATTGCAAGACATTTTTCTTCAAATTTATTTTTATATTTCTACGTAGTCTCGTTGTAAGTCTACACGCTCATCCCTTTAATTGATCGAAAAGGAGCATCTGAAATCTTCATGCGAACATGTTTTCAAAGCAAACTTTCAGCTTTTTCATACCTAAATCTGGATTCAATTTCTGAGAAATACGTTCTTTGAACATATTTTCGGTCTCTGCCATCTCTCTCACTGGTGAACTTGAGTCATGTTATTGTCAATGGTTGCAGTTTACGGATGTTTCGAGCAATCATGTTCTCTGAATTTTAATTCAGCTGCTCGAAATTTCATTTCAAGTTATAGCCAATGAGGCTTCCTCACAGCGACTTACGCAATGTGAATATTCACATTTATTTAAAAAGAAATTAGAAATTAATTATTCTGCTTTGGTAGCTACTATAGCAAAATTTTTCTTGTACTGTATTTGCTTATTCTTAAAAGACATCACAACCCACTGCAAGTCCCGCAAATTCCACAATTTCACAAAATTACCTTCACCGCTTCACAATTGACGGCAACCTTGCAAAAATGTCAGCCGTAATTTTATTGCTCAAATACTTCCGTTTCGATTTTATATTTTTGAAAACTTTTATTTACACATTTTTCCTATGACAATCACTAATAAGTTTGGTCACGCAGCGACAAAATTGACCATTAGTCTTAACTATAGCAGCATATCTAATTATAAATTCAATTATTTCATGTGTGTTCCACTTAAATTAATTTCCCTCTTTTGTTTCTTTGCATTTTCCCTGACTTTTGCTATGTTGGAAATTTATAGCAAAAGCAAATAACAAGAACAACTGACAGGGCGGTGATTTATTGTTGCTTGTAATGCAGTTTGATTGCAGACACAGACCAGCCTACGGGTATAGTGAACAAAAATAAACCATACAGGCAACTGCGCCTAAATGCACACCAGCCGTGTGCCTTCGAATCGTGTCGAATCGCATTTGCATGCACACAACGGCAGAAAAACACACAAAGCTTAGTGGAATTTCAGGCTTTTTGAGTGTTTCGCTGCGTTTCGCTTTTGGCCAAAGTAAATTGAACAAAACATAGTTTAGCTATGGCGCGTTTTCATTGCATACTTTTAGGCTGTTGCACTTTGCAGAAATATTTGTTTGTTGTTGTTGTGTTTTTGCTCACATACTCGTGCGCCAGCGCTTCGTTAACGTATTGCGTGCGCGTTCAGCAGCGGAAACAATTTCAAACAAGGCGAACGTAGCGATTTTTTTTTTCAATTCGTTGTTTTTTTTTGTGAATATTCTTGCTTAGAGGCGTCTAACACTGCGCTGTGAGCGCACATTACGAGCTTGTTTGCCGATTGTGTTCGTATAGGGAGTTATGTACATATATGTATAAGTGTGCGTGTGTGTGTGTGTGCGAGCTGATATCTTATCGAGTTTTAGTAGACGACCTCATAGAAATATATGTGTGTTTAGTCGAGCAAAGACTGACTTTAAGTTCACTAAAATCGTCAACTCACATAAAACACTCCATTTTGAGTTTTACGTCATTGCGCCCAAAAGTATGCAACGAATTTTCAACTTTTTTTTTAAGTATCTACTTTCGATTAGTTACCTAAACATAACTAAAACACTCATTCTAAACATTCAACTAAAACACTGATTGTGCCCAAAAATATGCAACGAACAAATTTTAAGAATTTTTTAAGTCACAAAGAAATTTGAAAACTTTAAATTTCGAAAAAATTTTCAAACTTGCTTAAATTACCTTCCGTTAGTTAACTAAACACAACTAAAACACTCAACTAAAACACGCCCAAAAATATGCAACGAAAAATATTGTAAATTTTTTGTTAATTATATTTGGTTAGTTAACTAAACACAACTGAAACTAAACTGAATCCTAAACACTCAACTCAACTGAAACTCACGGCGCCAAAAAGTATGCAACGAAAAAATTTAATCAAATTTTTTTAATTACCTTCTATTAGTTAACTAAACACAACTAAAACACTCATTCCAGGCGCTCAACTAAAACACTTTTTGCGCCAAAAAGTATGCAACGAAAAATATTTTAAATTTTTTTAATTATCTTTAATTAGTTAACTAAACATAACTGAAACTAAACTGAATTCTAAACACTCAACTGAAACTCACGGCGCAAAAAAGTATGCAACGAAAAAATTTAATCAAATTTTTTTAATTACCTTCTATTAGTTAACTAAACACAAAAAAAACGCATTCTAAGCAAAATTTTTATATTTTTTTTAATTTCCTACAAATAAATTCCATCAATAAAAATTAAACACATTTTTAATTTTAAGTCATTGCGCCCAAAAGTATGCAAAAAAAAATTTCAACAAAGTTTTAAGTACTCTTTGATTAAATGAACTCAACAAAACTGAAACACTGCATTTTTTAGTTTTAAGTCTTTGCACAAAAAAATATGCAACGAGTTTTTTCTTTTTTCATATTAATTTCTATTTATATAATCAATGTGCCGCCATATTTAAGATATATATCAGGTGTACAACTTTGCTTCCGCCGTTTTCCGATAGGTGGCTGTACCGGCTGAGGCTGGTTGAAATACATAGATGGTAATGCCTTTAAAGTGAGTGTGGACAGTGCCTAACGAATTGTCATCGCCGTTTCAGTGACAGTTGTTCTTGTTTTCGTATTATTCACGCTCGAAAATGTCCGTTTATGTGCCCAATTCTCGCCATTTGCGGGAAGTTTTACTTTTCTGTTACAATTCGAAAAAAAATTCAGCTGAAGCGCATCGAATGCTCTCAGAAACTTACGGTGATGCTGCTCTGAGTGAAAGAACGTGTCGGGAGTGGTTTCAACGTTTTAAAAATGGTGATTTCGTGGTGAGTGAAAATGGTGAGTCATCCTCCAACACGACAATGCTCGGCCTCACGTCGCAAAAGTGGTCAAAAAGTACCTGGATACGCTGAAATGGGAAGTCTTGCCCCACCCGCCGTATTCCCCAGATGTCGCCCCTTCTGACTTCCACCTATTCCGTTCGATGGCACACGGCCTGGCAGATCAACATTTTCAATCCTTCGAAGAATTGGAAAAATGGAGTGCTTCATGGATAGCGTCAAAAGAGGACTCCTTTTTTCGAGCCGGGATCCGAAAATTGCCGGAAAGATGGGAGAAAGTTGTCGCTAGCGACGGACAATACTTTGAATAATACATCTGTAAGCACTTTTTCGCAATAAAGCTTTTAATTTTGGAAAAAAAAACGGTGGAAGCAAAGTTGTACACCTGATATATGTTTTTCTAATGCAACCAGGATTGACTTTTAGTTCTCCAAATTTGTTAGCACAAATAGAATAAAGCATTTTTAACTCATTGAGCCAAAAAGTATGCAACGAAAAATGTTTCCAATATTTTTAAGTATCTTTGATATGTTTCATCAGCCAGCACACTGAATTTTTAATTTTAATTTTTGGCGCCAAAAAGTATGCAACGATTTTAAATATTTTTTTTAGATTAATTTTGATATGTTTAATCAGCCAGCACACTGAATTTTTTAATTTTAAGTTGTTTCGCCAAAAAGTATGCCACGATTTTTTTTAATTTTTTTTTAAGTTTAATGTCCACATGTTTAATTAATGTGCTGCCATATTTAAAACCAACAGCACTTTGCCCTTGTTTTGCGCTCTTGCCTTCTTTCTCTCACTCACCACGTCTATTAACGTTAACAGTTTTCGGCATATCCAACATTCCTGTGGAATCTAAAACCTTCACACCGCTAGATCGTACCAACCCCCTCTCCTTCTCTCTCCCCCTCCACTATTCGATTTGTAACTCATAGAACTAATTTAATTAATAAAGTTTCCGCTTAACAATGCCCCAAAGACGCATTTAACGAGCACTTAAATGAAATTAATTGCTTTCACTCACCAACCGCCAACCGTCCATGGCCGCAACACAGCTGAGTGGCCGTTCGCCACCGAACTTGTGCAACAAATTCTTTTAACATGGCGCTATTGTTGCTGGTACTTTTGTGTTAGCCGTTGTTGTTGTTGTAGTATTGTTACATTTCGCCATAGTCATCGCAAAAATGGCCAAAGCAACAAAACACAAGTAAAATAACAAAAAAACTAAACATTTTAGGGAGGAAAAATGTCAGACGTACAAAGTAATGACGAAGGTGACATGTTGAGCTTGTCAAAGTGTACCAAAAAAGAAAAACAAAAACGCCAAATACCAAAACAAAATAAAATCGACAAAAATTGAAACGACAGCAAAAGCGAGCAACTTGAGTTAAAGGAGAAAAGAAAAACTGTACAAAGCAATAAAAACAGCGGGGGTCAATATTAAACAAGGAAGCACAAGAACCAGAAGAAGAAGAAGAAGAAGAAAAAGAAGAAGTGAAAGCCAAAGGACGGAATAGAAAGAAGGAAAAGAAGAAATTGAACAAAATCAGCAGTCGTTAGCCACAATGGCAGCGCCCCATGGAGCGTCAAAATTGTGTTGCCAGTCGCACTGAGGGCAAATAATGCGCACAAGGGACGCACATGGTTGGATATTGAAAAGCTGTTTCCCCCAAAATTCTAACGTGACAATAAAAATGCGCTTTAATTGCGCAAACTTTTACACTCTCAACGTGGCTGTTTTATTTTTGTGGGCCGCCTACCAATGCTTTTCAGATTAGTTAAATTTTTTTTTTGGTATTTTTTTTTACGCGGCAATGACAATGAAACGCACTTCAATGTGAATTTTTTGCATTAATATTCTTTTGCAATATTTTTTTATGTTTTTTTTTATATTTTTTTATTTTTTTTTTTTATTTTTAAGAATTTCCATTGCTACATTTTGTTGCGTTCATTTTCATATTCCTTTGCACGTAATGATGGTTCAGTTGCCATAAATTCCCTTAGCATGCTTAATGCGCCTGTAATGCTGCAACAAAAAACATTTTAAAAATTTGTAATAATTTTTCTTTTTATGGGGGCCGTTAAGCCCCCCCATGTGCTCGAAATGGTCAGCGTTGCATGGTGGGTGGAGCGCCGCGAACAGAGGCCAAAAAAAAGTGGTTGTAATTAAATGTTAATTATTTTTCGAGCATATTATGGCAGATAAAGCGCAAAGTTGGCGCATTTATTTGGCACAGTGAAAAATACGCCCCAAGATAGGCTACAATTTATGCTTGTAAAGTTGTTACAAAGCGTATTTACTTGAAGAAATAAGTAACAAAATAAGTTAAGACTTTTTTAATGTCGTTGAAAGCTTATTCGCTGAGGCTTGTTTAAAACTGTAAGGAAATATAAGAGTATGGAACCAAATAGCTGAGAGGAAGTTAATTTTTGGTATCATTAAGATAAAGTTACTGATTATTAAAATGTATTTATTAGAATTGTAACAAAATATATTTTCCAAAGCAAATAATTCGAATGTGTTTTTAATGTTGATTGGCAAAGTATCTAATTTAGATAAAAATCTGAATAATTAAAGAGCGAATTAATAAGATCTAATCTTTATTTACATATTGTAACGATGAGGCACTCTGTGCTGTGCTATGCATGAATGCTTTTTCAAGCATACTTTTAGGCCGGGTGGCTATAATTCCGATATGGCAAGGATGTTTCGCGAAGGTGATGGGCTGTGCTAGAAAGGCAGCAGGCAGTATAAAAGGCATCAGTGTGCGGCGCAGGAGACGAGTCTGATTAGTAGTGTAAAGATAACCAAAGTGCAAATCTGTAAATAAAGTTATTGTTGGTTTTTGAGTGCACTTGCGCTGAATAATTGAAATGGTTTCATTTTTCAAGCACAATCCAGATACGAACTTAGAGAGGTCATTTTCGTAACAATATCATCTGGAAAATTCAGTTACTTCTCGTCTCTTGATTTAACTTTCTTTCCGTAATAACTTAAAATTTTAGCTGCATTTTGTCTACTAAAACACATTTAAGGAAAATAATTATCTTTTCTATAGCATACTTTTAGGTGACCATTAGCAGCTTCTTGTCTTCTTAAGAAAAAATCTCGCCTTTTCTATAGCATACTTTTAGGTTACCATTAGCTGCATCTTGTCTCCTTGAGAAAACATTTCGCCTTTTCGCCTTTTATAGCATACTTTCAGGATACTATCAGCTACTTCTTGTCTCTTAAAAACAAAATCTCTAATCTAAAGCCTCTAATTTAGATAAAAATCAAAATATGAAATGGACAAATTATTTGATTTTAATTTTTTTACATAACATCTGGAACCTTAAACTGGTTCTTGTCACTCGAGTTAAGTTTTTTAGTATAAATTTGAATATTTTCTTTTCGTCTTATATGAAGATACCTCGGCATTTTTATAGCATACATTTAGGTTGTCATTATCTGCAAAGAAAAAATCTCGCCTTTTCGCTTTAGGATACTTTTAGGTTACCATTAACTGCTTCTTGTCTCCCTAAGAAAAAATTTCGCCTCTTTCATAGCATACTTTTAGGTTACTATCAGTTAATCTTTGTGTCTTTAAAAAAAATCTTTAATCTAATTTAGCTTTTTACATATTGATACGATGAGAGATTCTGTGCCGCACTGTACAGGAATGCTTTTCTCCGCACGAATGTTTTCCAAGCATACTTGTAGGCATGCACTGTGAAGTACAGCAAAACTGTTATAAATTCGCTTGGTATAGTCCGATATGGCAAGGATGGTTCTCGAATAAATGGGCTGTGCGAGAATGGTCGAGCGCTTTCCAATTAGAAGTTGCAAGAAACTTCGGCGCGATAAGAAAATTGGTATAAAAGCAGCAGTGGCAGCGCAAGGGGTCGAGTCTGTGTTGAGCAAGCAATGGGGAAACATGCAATAGTAGTAGTGTAAAGTAGAACAAGTGCAAATTTGTAAATAAAGCGATTGTTAGTTTTGACTACGTTGCGCTGGATAACTGAAGTTGTTTTATTTTCAAAACCAATCCAAACGAACCTGTGAAAGTAAATTCGTAACAATATCATTTTGAACCTTTAGCTGATTTTTGTCTCTCAGATTAACTTGTTTCCATATAACCCTTAACCTTTAGTTGCCTTTTTTCTCCTCAAGGGAAAATCTCACCTTTCCTGTAGTATACTTTTAGGTTATCATTAGCTGCTTCTTGTTTTAAAAAAAAATTCTCTTTTTCTATAGCATACTTTTAGGTCACCACTACTTCCACTACAGTGAAGTCTTCACTGCAATTGTTCCACGATTTTCCATCTCATTCAAATAATTTAACACCAAAATTTGACTGCAACACTTAACCGCAATGCAATTTATTTCAATTCATAAAATCGTTAATCACTCTGCTTCCTCACCGCTTTTTTTAAATGTGTTTTCACTCTAACCAATTCGTGTCGTCACAATTTCCATAAATCAAAACACAAAATCAAATGTATTCACATTTCCACTGCATCGCCGTTCTACTCAACGCAAATTGAATTATTCCATCGAATTTAATTTCAACTAAAACAACGCTTAGCATTGCACATTTTTAATGGATTTCCAGCAACATGACAACATTTTAACATTTCGTTTAAATGTTTTAAAATTTGTGGCATTTGTTTTGTTGTTTTGCACGACTAATGACAGCGCACCGTTTTATGAATTTGGCGCGCACGTTTAACGTTGCGTGTAGCTAGAAATTAAATTTTCATTTATTTGCAAAATGTTATTTGTTTTCTGTTGCTGTTTTTAGCTGTCACACCCTGCAGTTAAACATTCGGTTTTATTGGCTTTGCAGAAGCTCAGAAGGAGACATCCAAAAATCTTTGCATCAATGTTCGTTTGTTCAAATATTCATTTGTTCAAATGTTTTAAAAGGTTCATCTATTCATACGCTCGTTCATCCAGATACGCCTGTTCAAGTATATTTCAATTCAAGGTTTGGAAAATTGCAGCCGAAGCTTTTGAAACTCTCGCCGTCCAGACATACGTCCATCCAAATATTCGTTTCTCCAGGTATTAATTCGCTAAAATATCCCTTTATCCAAACGTTCCATTGTTCAGTTTTCTTTTCCTCTAGAAGTTCATCTATCCATGCGATGATCCATCTAGATATCTTTCCGTTCAGACGTTCCTTCGTCCAAGCATTCACTCGTTCGTACATTTCTCTATTCAGACGGATAGAAGATTCCGTTTTCTTCCCTCTATAAGTTCAACTATTCACACGAGCATCTGATCAGACATACTTCCGTCTAATTGTCTGTCCTGACATTTCTTTGGGCCACACACATCCACACATGCCACTTCTGAGCATATCCGTCTACACGTTTCTCCAAGTATTCATTCGTTCACATAATTCATCATCCAGATATTCCTCTGTCCAATCGTTCTTTTCTCTAAAAGTTCATATATTCACGAGCATCTATCCAGGCATGCTAGTTGTCTGTCCGTTCGGACATTTCTTTACCCAAACATTTCCCTCATCCAGACATTGTTCTTCCCTCTACATTTCATCTATGTATATAAACGAGCATCCATCCACATGCCCCTTCTAGACATTCATCCATCTGCATGTTTTTCCATTCAAGGATTCACTCGTTCACATACCTCTCCATCCAGACGTTCCTCTGTCAAGTCGAACTTTCCTCTAAAAGTTCATATATCCAGCCGAGCATCCGTTCAGGCATGCTTCCGTCTAGTCATCTGTCTTTCTAGATGTTTCTTTGTCCAAGTATTCGTTCATATAAACATCCCTCCATTCAGACGTTCCTCTGACCAGCCGTCTTATACTATCATGTTTATGTATCCATTCGAGCGTCTGTTCATACATGCATTCGTCTAGACATCCCTTGGTCCGGACGTTCCTTTACCCAAAAGTCCATCTATCTAAACATTCCTTTGCCCAGATGTTAGTCATTAGACATTTATCCGACCGGATTTCTATATGTTCTAGCATGCTTCAGTCAAAACTTCTCCTCTCCCAAACGTTTACTTGTACTACGTCCAAATATCCTTTCATCATGATCCCATCAGATATTGATCTTTTTCTTCTGAATGTGATTCAGCTGAGATGTCTCTCCACCAAAACATTCACTTATTTCGACGTTTATACCTCCTGATATTCTTTTGTCCAGATGTCCCACAATTCAGGGTTTCCTTCACTCAAAAGTCCATCTGTCTAAATTTTCTTTACTTAACTATCCACCTATTCAAATGTCCGTACATCTAATCCGAGCAGATTTTGATCTGTTCTAACGTGCCTCAATTAAGATGTGCCTCACTACCCAAACATAAACTTGTTCAGACCCTAATACGTCCGGATATCCCAAATGTTCCTCCACCCCAAAGTCCATCTATCTAAACATTGCTTCGCCCAGATGTTCCCCTATTCAAACGTCCATTCGTCCAAATATTCCTTCATGCAGATATTTATCTGACCAACATATCTGACTTGATATGTTCTAAGATAAGAATACGTCTCTTAGCCCAAACGTTTACTTATTCAGACGTTGAGACATCCGGATGGATCTTGTCTCTTGGAAATGTCTGTTCATCAATATTGATGGAGTTGGAATTGATGGATGGATGGAATTAATTACTAATTTTTATCGGTTTTGACGTGCTTCAGCCCAATAAAACATATACTTACTTAGACGTTGATTCGTTCAGATATTCCTATTCCTACTTCCGAACCTTCAATCGTCTAGGCATCCCGTCCAAATGTCTCTTCATCAATATTGATGGATTTGGAATTGATGGATGGACGGAATTGATCCCACCAAATATTGATCGGTTTTAACGTGCTTCTGTCCAACAAAACATTCACTTACTTAGACGTTGAGCCGTTTGGATATCTCCATTCCTACATCCGAACTTTCAATTGTCTAGGCATCCCGTCCAAATGTCTCTTCATCAAGACATCTTCAGTCGAGACATCTCTCCGGATGTCTTTACGTCCAAATGTCTCTTCATAAATATTGATGTAGTTGGAATTGATGGATGGATGGAATTCGTCCCACCAAATATTGATCGGTTTTAACGTGCTTCAGTCGAGACATCTCTCCAATAAGACATTCACTTGCTTAGATGTTGATCCGTTCGGATATCCCTATCCGAACTTTCAATCGTATAGGCATCCCTCCATTAAAAAGTCCCTATGTCCAGACGTCCCCCCATTCAAACCTTAATTCGCCAAAATATCTGTCCGCTCAAATGTGTCTCCGTCCAACTCTTAATTCATTCTCATCTATCAATCTAATCGGAACCCCTGCGTTAGACTTCATCAAAGTATTCTCCGTTTAAACGTCTTTCCATCCAGATATCCAGACTATCCTCCAATCAAACATGAATTTATCACAACATATGTCGGCTTAAACGTTCCTCCGTTCAAACCTTCATTTGTCCTCACAACCACCCGTTCAAAGACCGTTTTTCAACCTCCGTTCGTCGAAATATCCTCTGTTTAAACGTCTTTCTATTCAGATGTTTCGACATCCAGACTTTCCTTCAATTAAACTCTCTATCATACAAACATCTTTCGT
Organism: Melieria omissa; assembly: GCA_963971225.1. Classification (NCBI taxonomy): domain Eukaryota; kingdom Metazoa; phylum Arthropoda; class Insecta; order Diptera; family Ulidiidae; genus Melieria; species Melieria omissa. The sequence continues at coordinate 77,067,282 of OZ020268.1, read as the reverse complement.
ACCAGACGTTCAGAGACCCTCAAACTAAACTTTCGTTTGTCGAAATATTCTCCATAGAAACGTGTTTCCAACCAGACGTTCAAGTGACCACATTTCTCTCAATCAAACCTTAATTCATCCACAAATTTTTCAACCCAAACATCCCTTCATTCAAATCTTCATTTGCCTTGATATCCATTCATTCAGAAACCCTGCCTCAAACGCCCATTTGTCGAAACATTCTCCGTTCAAACGTCTTTCCATTTAGACGTCCAAACATACAGACATCCCTCTAATCAAACCTTTATTCCTCCCCTCCCCTCCCTCTGTTCAAACATTCATTTGTCCTGGCAACCGCCCGTTTAGGGACTGTTCTTTCAAGCTCCATTCGTCGAAATAAGCACTGTTTAAACGTATTGCTGTGGAGACGTCCAGACATCAATCATACAAACAACTTTCGTCCCAGACGTTTAGGGACCCTCCCTCAAATCCCCATTTGCCGAAACATTCTCCATTCAAAGGTCTTTCCATCCAGACGTCCAGACATCCCTCCAATCAAACCTTTATTTGTTCAAACATCAATCGTCCCTCCGTTCAAACCTTAATTTGTCCTAACAACCGCCCGTTTAGAGACCGTTTTTCCAACCTCCATTCGTGAAAATATCCTCTTTTTCAACGTAATTCTATGCAGACGTCCAGACATTAAGACATCAATCATTGTATTAACTACAAACATCTTTCGTCCCTGACGTTCAGAGACCATCTGTCACACTTCCATTTGTCCAAGCATCCTCCGTTCTAACTTCATACCATCCAGACGTTAATGGACTACATTTCCTTCCAATCAGACCTTAAACTATCCAAACATCTCTCAGCACAGACATCGCTCCATTCAAATCTTCAATTGTCTTGACTTTCTTGTCAGACTTTCCTTCAATCAAACTTTCTATCATACAAACATCTGCATACCAGACGTACAGAGACCTTCAAACCAAACTTTCGTTTGTCAAAATATTCTCAATCCAAACGTGTTTCCAACCAGAAACATTATTTTACATTTATTTTCTAAAATGTATTTCACAGGTATTAAAAATCTTACATTCTTCTGAAAAATTCTGCATAATTTTGTTTACAGCTTTGAAACACTACTTTACTTTTTTTACATTAAAATTTTTATATGAAAATCATAAAAACAAAACTTAAATGCTTTGAGTTTTCACAATTTAATAGTTTGCATCCATGTTTGTAGTTTTACCTTAAATGCCTGAAATTGTAGTAACATTTTGTTGTAGTAATAAAATAAATTTTTACATATGAAAAAGAAACACAAAGCTGCTGTGTGACTTCTGTCATTTTTATTGCTTTTGTTTTGTTTGTTATATGATTTTGTTGTTTGATGTTATAGTGTTTTGTAGTTGTTTTTTGTTATGGTTTTTTGTTGTTGTTGTTTTGTTATTGTTGTTGCTCATAATGTTAGTATTTTACTACTTGTTGTTGTTAGTAGTAAAATGGCAAATTTATGTCACATTGTCAACGGTCATTTAATGTGTTCACGTGCACGTGTTGGTAATTAAAAAAAAATTAGAAAATGTTTAAATGTTTTTCAAACACTACTGTCATATTTTTTGTGTATGCAGAAAACATTTGTTTTTATAAAAACTCTTAAAATGATTTGATTTTGATTGGAAAGAGTGAGAGTGAGTGCATGTAGAGAGTGAGAAAAATTTGAAAATATTTCCCAACCCATTATTTTAAAACTTTTCAAAAGCATTCATCAACATTGAGGTGCAATTTCTATTTTTTAGAATTCAAAGTTTTCGTGCAATTTTTCAGAAAGTCTGTGAAATTCTGGTTTGAAAAAGCTTTCTGTTTAAATTAAAATTTGAATTTGAATTTTTTTTTTTTAGTTGATAAAGTCTGCTACCCGATTGCCTCGTTAAGCTTCAACTTTCTCAGAATTCCAAATTCGGACACTTAAAAACATCCAAAGTATTATGAAATCATTTAAAACTTTAATCTACTTTCCTATTTCAGAGACTTGAAAACTTTTAAATATTTTGTTTTTTCAACCTGTCTAAACTTTTAATTTACTCTTAGTTTTTGTAAAATTTCAAAAGCATTGAGCCAATTTGAGCCTAAGTAAGGTTTTGTTAAGTTAGGTTAAGGTGGCTGCTTATGAGACTAACACAGGTCAATAGTGTCCTTAAATATTTTTAAAACTGTCTGCAACTTTAAGTTACTCTCATTTTTTTAACATTTCGAAAGCTTTGAGCCAAATTGAGCCAATTTCTAGGTTAGGTTTGGTTAAGTGAGGTTAGGGTGACTGCTTGTGAGACTAACACAGGTCAATAGTTACCCTACATATTTCTAAGTCTGTCTGCAACTTTAAGTTACTCTCAATTTTTGTAAAATTTCAAAAGCTTTAAGCCAAATTGAGCCAATTTCTAGGTTAGGTTTGGTTAAGTGAGGTTAAGGTGGCTGCTTATGAGACTAACGCAGGTCAATAGGGACCCTATATATTTCTAAAACTGTCTGCAACTTTAATTTACTCTCATTGTTTGTAAAATTTCGAAAGCTTTGAGCCAAATTGAGCCAATTTCTAGGTTAGGTTTAGTTAAGTGAGGTTAAGGTAACTGCTTGTGATGCTAACACCGGCCCATTAGTGACCCATTGTGCTACCACAGGTATAGGGAAAGATTCTTCAACTGAGAATACCTTATAAAATGGGTACAGTGGCGCACACAATGGGGGTTTTGAGGGTTCAAACTTTCTAAATTTATATTTGTTACAAACATTTTCGATGGAAAATATGGTTCCAAAAGTTAGGTCTTGGGTTTAAAAATTGTATATGAAACTCGTTCAAGTAAAAAGCTGCAGGTGTCACTGAACGAGGCAATGCATTAATTTAAACTTTCATAGGTCACCCGAAAAGGGGATCCCAAAAAGATGAAGTATCCATCGTTCCAAAGCTGCACAGTGGCACATCAGACGCAAATGTCTTCTTTTTCCTTCAAAGCGCATATTTAAAGGGAGGCCCAGCCCACTGGGCGTATCGTTCTATGGACCAGTGAGCAGTTAAAACTGTCATAGTAGAGGGGGTTATCCAGTTCAGGAACTTTTTGGTCTTCTTATGGTGGGATAAATCAACTAGAAAAACGACCCCAAGATAACAAAGCCTTTACCGGGCCAAGGCTGCACAGTGACACATCAGATGCAAAAGTCTTCTTTTTCATTCAAAGTTCCAATTTAATGGGAACTCCATCCTACTGAGCTGTCGTTCTATGGGCCAGTGACAAGTTAAAACTGCCACAGTGGAGGCGGTTATCCAGTTCAGGAACTTTTTGGTCCTCGTTTGGTTGGACAGTTGAACTAATGACCAGTGACCAATTAAAACTTCCTAAGTAGAGGCGTTTCTCCAGTTCAAAGTTTCAGTTTAGTCTTCTTATGGTTGGATAAATCAACTAGAGAAAGGACCCCAAGATAACAGAGTCTTTACCGAACCAAGATAGCACAGGGACACATCAGAAGCAACACCTTCTCTTCTTCATTCATTCGTTCTATTTCTTTTATTTGAAAGAGAGGCCCGGCCCGTCCAATGACCTGTTAAAACTGCTTTAGTAGAGATGATTGGATCACGACCCCAAGCCCGGAAACTGTTTGGTCCTCTTATTATGATATACAACCATGAGAAGACCAAACAATTTTCAGTCTTTTTGATTCTCTTATAGTGGAACAGATCAAAAAAAGGGCCTCAAAATTATCGAGTTCCCAATGGGACAGAGTTGGCCAGTGGCAACTCGCCATCGTAACCAATTAGAATTGCTCGAGTAGAGGTAAAGCCCAGCAGCTGCTTGGTCTGTTAGGTCTGCATAGAGACCCTTCAGATCTCTGGTTCCAACAATGAAATGTTTCTTTAATAATATAGGGTGTTTTTTTTAGAGGTATAGAACTTCGAATTGAAATAAAACACAAGAAAATCGTTTTAATGTCCATCAATTTGGCTTTATTGGAAGGATAATTTTATGCCATTAATGTTTAAATATGATTTCGGGCATGTGGCCGCCGCGGCTGGCTCGAATAAAGCCAATTCTACAGGTCCAATTTTTAAAGTTGATGGACAAAGCTCCAATTGCTGTGCACGGTGGCGAATCGATTCATTCGGGTCCTCTTCAACATTTTGCTCTACAGCGGCAATTGTTTCTTCGGTGCGCACTGTTCGACGTCTCTGCGGATGCGTATTATCACATAGAGTAAACGTAGTGCGAAAACGACCCATGGTTAACCGATGGATGGACCGATTTTGCTCTGATGGACGATTATGTCGACCATAAAATGGACGGAGCTTGCGGTAAACTTCGCGAACTGAACCATTATTTTCGAAATAAATTTGCACGATTTGCGAGCGTTGTTCTTTTGTCAACCTGTTCATGATGAAATGGCAAACCAAACTGAACATAAATGACATTAGAGTTGCCAGATTTGACCACAAAATGCCAGTTTTATCTCTATTCGAAAAACAAACCTCTAAAAAAAACACCCTATACAAACAAAAATTCTGTATCGAAACATTTAGCATTTTTTTTCATTTCCTGTAATCTTCTGCTCATCAAGCACTTCGAACAAGGCGAGTGACAACTTTGGTTTCCTTAATGGCAAATTAAACCGAAACTTTAGTGAACACTCTGCTAAACTTCGGCACTCAACCCAACTAAAGTTTTCTACATTCTGCGTTAAGTGCGCTCGACGCAGATAGAACTTGAGTCATATACGTAATGCACATTACTCATACGCCACATATGGCTGGCATTAGAGCAGAACTCTAGAGCGCCAACACACAAACAATGCTGCTCTATAACTAATATACTTTATAGTAAATTAAACGCAGCTGCTGCCTGAGCGTGCACCCTACCCCTCCCAGACACACACACACATACACACCGGTCAAAGACTGGCAGTGGTGCAGAAAATATGCGAGCGCTCATTACTTATGCAAAACTTTCATACAAATGTGGCAGATTTTAAATGGTGCACACATTTATGGCAGTTTTCTATACAAGTCTATGTGTGTAGTAGTTTGTGTTTGTGTGTGTGTTTGTGTCTAACCGGCATATGCCATTAGCGCGCACATTTGCCGCTTTTGGCGCACAACAGTCGGCAAACTGTGCGTGCCGTGTGCCTGTGCGCAAATTAATTGAAAATGCGCCAACCACACACACAGCAACACACACACACAAACAGACACGCGCGCAGACTCGCTCACCACATACGCATAAATTAAAATGAAAGTTTCGCACACACTTCTCGTGCCGCGGCAGCGTCAAGACGACAGACAGACAGACAACAATGACAGCGGCGCAATAACCTTTTCAGCTGCGAGCATTGTGTGACGAGACGCGAGACGGCAAACCCACTCGGTGGGCGTCAACACTTCATAATGTCATCAGCAGCCATTGATGTGCGTGGCGTTTGTGTAAGTTACGACACAGCGGCAGGTTGAGGGGGCGAGGAGCGCAAAGCGTAGCCGAAAGGGCCGTTGAATGTGCATGTGATTTATTAAAAATTGACAGTGATTGATTGAAAATTGATGTTGTGTTAAACTAGTAAGACGAGTAGTGCGGCAACAGTGTGGGGAGGGTTTGACGTAGTTTTTTTATTGTTTGCGGTTGTGCACCAACCATGTTGGTGTTTCAAGGATGTGTGCATTAATTTTATGCCATGTTATGGCTGAGTTTGGGTTTTTGTTTTGTTTTGTTTTCATATAATAATAAAATTAATGTGGGTGTGAAGGCCAATTTAATGGAAAAAAGTTGACAAATTTTGCTCGTCATAGATTATTTTCCATTAAATTAACGCCCAGATGTAGGCTATGAATTATTTAGTACATTAACTTGTTGAACAGTTAAGTGAGAAGAACAGAAAATTAGTGTATTTTGTAAACTTTTTATATTAAAAGAAATTGTATTTATATCAAAACAAAATAGAAAAATTTAAGATAAAACATTTCAACTACGAATGAATGAATGAAAATTTTTGAAATTATAAACAGACACGCTTCAAACTTGGGTACATTTTGTTACATACTTTTAGGATGGTCGCTGTATGAAATTCCGTATAAGAACGCACAAGACTGCAACAAAAACCAAACACACACACACAAAGAAGTTTCAGTAAATATTTGCCCACTTTTGACTTTAGTTTGTTTATGTTGACGCCGACCGCCAAAAATAGCAGAACAGTAAATAAACAGTAAAGAAAACACAAACGAATGCAATGTACGCAGACATGAAAACATTACAAAAAGTGGCAAATAAAAAACAGCAACACCACGTCTGCTTTTCAATGTGGAAACGAAAAAGTTCTATTTCAACTATTTTTCACTTATTCGCACAACTCTTCTTCAGTATTTGAACTACATATGTATGTGTATAAAATTTTTTTTTAATATTATTTTTAAGATTTTATTTGATGCAACATATTTGTGCAAAATTTCCGTGCGCGTGTAAATCCGTCTGGCTTCGTTACTTGGCCCTCGTTGCGGTTGTCTGGGATTGGCACACAACACTGCACACTCACACACACACACACGCACACACACAGAGAAATACATTTTATTGACTAAGCCAACCAGTCCGCCAACATTTGCACTCGTAGCGTTCGCGATTTTTTTTGCGGCTGATTGTGGCCACTGGCGTTTGTCTTTGTGCTTATTTTTTCCTTGCCATAGAACATATTTGGCATTCACAACAAACAACCAACAAACAGCTACAACTAACAGCGGAAATCGTTGAGAGTCGCAATAGCAGCAGATACTTTAACTCCGCCTTAGAAGTGGCCTTGGCCGCTCTCTATGGTCCAATGCTGAGATGGAGTTATTTACTTAGGAGTATATATACATAGAAGTATTATATATATATGTGTATATATATATATTTTATTTATAATAGAAAGATTTTGCTGCTGAGTGCAAAGAAGCATGCGCCGTTTTGATAAATATTGCAGCTGAGTGCGGCCCATTTTGCCAGAAAGCAGGGATTTTTGCTTCTAAGGATCATCGCCTAAGCTGCCGATGCGATTGTTTTAAATGATTGAAAATTGTTTTATAGACTTAGGAGTATTTTAGAAGTTCTAAAAAACCATTACGCGTTACAAAGTTTCGTGAATCAAGTGAGATAGACGTAACTACCCGACCATTAAGGGTCCTTGGCCATAAAAAATGATGATCTTTTCATAAGTTATAATAGTCATTCAAAACCTGAGTATTTTTGATTGGCAAGTTGACAAGTTTTTTGGAAAACCTAGAAATCTAAAATAGTGAATTATAAAAATTAATTATTTTAATTAATAATTGCATACATTAAGGCGCAGCTGCCAAGTCTGTTGGAAAACCTAGAAATCAAAAATAGTAAATTATAAAAAATAATTATTTATGATTAATAATTGCATAAATTTAGGCGCAGCTGACAATTTTGTTGGAAAACTTAGAAACCTAAAATAGTAATTTAAAAAATTAATTATTTTTAGTTAATAATTGCATACATTTAGGCGCAGCTGGATAGTTTTTTTGGAAATATCAGATATCTAATAGTAAGTGATAAGAAATAATTATTTTTAATAAATTATTGCATACATTTAGGCACACCGGACAAGTTTGTTAGAAAACCTAGAAATCTAAAATAGTAAATTACAAAAAAATAAATATTTTTAACAAATAATTGCATACTTTTAGGTGCAGCAAAATCTTAATGCATTTTTAGTTTAACCGTAGTCCTACGGAAGTGTAGAAAACTACATTTTTTAATTTTCTTTCTTAAATTTCTCAAGAACTGTACAAGATATGAAGTTGAGCTTTCGTGACTTTTCCTAAATCATCAAAACCTACTACGATCATGTAGTTTCGTTTTTTAAATCATTAACATTTCCGTTAAAAATATGAACTTCCATTTGAGAGGGTAAGTGTAGTTTTCTACACCTAGTGCTTTTTTCTATAGTAAGCCATGAGTTTATAGAAATTATTGCTTAATAGCAATGGCTACTGTTATTTTTTATGTATTTGAAATAATCGTTAATTCCTGCGACAAAAATATTTGAATATTATTATTATTTTTTGTTTGAAAAGAATTGAAATCGTCAGTAGAACATCGGAAGTGAACGTAAACGGTTGTAGAGTTCATATAAGAAATGGCCGGACGGAATTTTTGTGCGAAAGAAATTGAAAGTGTTTTATATGAAGATACAGAAAGTGAATGTGACTTTTCATCTGATGGAACTGATAATAATTTCGGACCTGAAGTTAATTGTGAAAGTTCAGATGAGAGCAGCAATGAGTTCAGTGCCGAAGAAAATGATATTTTATCCGGTTCTCATTTTGCAAATGCTGACCCGATGTTCGTATCGAAAGACAATATAGTGTGGAGTCCATTTGTGAAGGCTCAAGCAGTTGGACGTACTCAAGCTGCAAATATTTTGCGGTTGAAACCAGGATGTACCACAGCAACTACTTCTCGCGTGTCCAGTATGATTGATGCTTTTTTTATTGTATTTTCCTCCAAAGATTGAAAAAATTATTTTGGAGAACACAAACAAATTTGGATGTTTCATCAACAAGAACCACAAAGAAGTTGATGCATTTGCTTTATGCATATATAGCCGTATTGCTATTAGCTGGTGTATATAAGTATGTTCAATATTTTCTTTAAAAAATTATATTTTTAGAGCAAAAAATCAAGCTGTATCGGAACTCTTTGAGGCACATTTTGGTCCACCCATATTTAGAGCCATAATGTCAAAAGAAATGTTTGAATACCTGAGAAGAATTATTCGCTTTGATGATACTGAAAATCGTCGACGTAATAGATCGGAAGATAAATTTGCTCCCATTCGCGAGTTATGGGAACATTGGGTGCAGTTATTGCCTAAATATTATAATCCATCTGAATGTGTTACAATTGATGAACAATTGTGCGGGTTCAATGGACGCTGTTCGTTTAGGCAGTATATACCAAGCAAGCCTGAAAGGTATGGTTTGAAATTTTGGCAACTTGTGGATTCGAAATCGTACTATGTATGGAACATTCAACCATATCTTGGAAAACTTGCTGGATGTGCTCCAGAAAAAAATGTTGGACAGCGTGTGGTAATGGATTTGGTTGAAGGCTTACGCGGCCACAATGTGACTATGGACAATTTCTTTGTGTCTCACGAATTGGGTCAAAAATTGTTGAAGAAACAAATAACTGGTTGGAACAATTCGCAAATATAAGCGTTCAATACCTCCCAAACTTTTATTGTGCAGAAAGGCGCCGCTATACCAATCCACATTTGCTTTCGCCGAAAACACTGTTCTTGTATCGTACGTTTCAAGAAAAGACAAATGCACGGTACTTCAAAGTACTTTACACGATTCTGCTGAAGTGCGAACTGATTCGAAAAAAATGCCAGAGATTGTATCGTACTATAACAAAACAAAGGGCGGAGTGGATACTGTTGATAAAATGATATCCACATATAGCTGCAAACGCAAAACCAATAGATGGCCAATGGCAGTTTTCAGCAACATGATTGACATATCAGCTTTGAACGCTTTCGTTATTTTCCAAGAGTGAGTTATCAATATCAGTAATTATTATCTCAGTAACTATACAAATAAAAACATATTTTTAGAATCAATCCTGGTTGGCCACTGACACAAAAAAAGTCAAAACGTCGCCTTTTCCTGCGCAATCTTGGTTTAGAATTGGCTAAACCGTACATGGCGGAACGCGGAAAAAAAGGGCGATCGCCATTGGTATTAAGCGATATTTCTGACCAGCAGTCAACCGTATCAAAATCAATTCCAGAGCAAATAAAAAAAATAGGCAAATGTTTCCTTTGCATTAAGGAGAATAGTTCAAAACAAACATATAATCATGAATTTGCTTGCTGCCTATGCAAAAAAACCATTTGCAAGGCACATAACACTCGAACCGTATGCGTAGAGTGCATTTTTTTAATTTAAATTTTTTTATAAAATTAAATACTTTTAAGCTTAATTGCATTTTATTAATACAGAGACAAAAAACTAAAATAAAAATGTAAATGAAATACTTTACTTACTCAAAACACCCATAGTGTAGAAAACTACACTAACGTGGGATTATTGAGTTTTTTTTCCGTAGGACTACGGTTAAAAATATTCACAGCATTATTTATGGTCCTGACGAAAAATGCATTTAAAAATTTATTTTCATACCAATTTTCGAAAGCTGAATGATGAAAGCTGTGCATTTCTTAAAAGCGAGAATTTGTGTAAAATGCTTTTTAAAAAAAAAATTTTCATTTTTTACTTTCAGCAAACCGAAAACAGTCTATGATATACAAATTTGTTAAAAATATGCAATGAGCCCATAATTTTACGCTTTTAGTTTAGTTTCTATGGTTTGTTTCCAAAAAATAATGGCATACTTCTAGGCTTAGAAATTTAAACTGAAAATATAATGCATATTCAAATCATCTAACTGTTCATTTTACTAGCAATTTTACTTGTTCGAGAGCCAAACCAGATCAGTGAGATCAGTGGCGTACAAAAGATTTCATTCGGGGGGGTAGGGGGTTTTGAGCACAACTTTTGAGCCTAATACCATTTGAAACCATATTTGCAAAATGTTTGTTACAAACAGTTATTTGAGAGGTTTGAACCCCCAAAAGCTTACCGAAAGATTCTATAGAATACTTAAAAGTCATAGGAACCTTTAGATGACCTTCAGAAAATGGATAAATCTCTGATGAATAACAGGGTTCGAAATCTTATTTACACTTTGCTCCTAAAAGTATACTCGTCCATACTTTTGTTTTGAGAAGCTTAGACTGACTGATGCACTGGATCACTTTACGGACTATTAGGAGTCTAGTAATTCGATATTGAATGCTACAGGTGTGCTCAGGTGTTTGATACAGAATGACTCCGACGTGGCTTAGAAAAGTTGTTGGAAGAAAGTCAAACGAACTTGTAGGTCCAAAAGAGACAAAAAAATGAGCAGATGAACAAATTAAGAGAAGCTCAAATTTGACTTAATTACATCTGTTGACACAAATTACATCAGTAAATGACAGTTTGGTGGACAATTGAATGTCTTCGAGACATCAAAGGGGCCAGAAAAAACTAACAAGCAGCTGAACTGACTAAGAGAGACTTGAATTCGACTTCTGTAAGCCCGAAGCTGGAATTCAATTCAGTCAGTAAATGACAGTTTGGTGGACAAATGAATGGCCTTGAGACATCAAAAAGAGACAAAGCATGAATGAATTGAATGCTCAGGTGTTTGATACAGAATGACTCCGACATGGCTTAGAAAAGTTGTTGGAAGAAAGTCAAACGAACTTGTAGGTCCAAAAGATACAAAAAAAATGACTCAGCGAGATTCAAATTGAAATCTTCTGTAAACCCGAGACTGAAATTGAGTTACGTGAGTGAATGACAGTTTTGTAGACAATTGAATGACCTCAAGACACCAAAAGGAGACAACAAATTTAGTAGGCAGATGAACTGACTCAGAGAGACTCAAATTGAAATCTTCTGTAAACCCAAAACTGACATTGAGTTACATGAGTGAATGACAGTTTGGTGGGCAATTGTATGACCTTGAGACACCAAAACGGCCAGAAAAAATTAACAAATAGATGAACTGAAACAGTGGGACTCAAATTGGACTTTTCTGTATATCTGAAACCCTCTTGGTTCCATTGCTCAGCTGCTTCCTTAAATCATCATCTGCAGCTCACAATCCCAATACACCTTCTGTGGTGACTCAAGGATATTCAACTATCAATCAAAGCGCCATAATGATATACTTATGTGTTGTTGTAATGGAGTCAGCAAGAGCCTAAGTGTGTTTAAGTTGAGCCAAAGTGAGCCATGGTGATGTTGTTGTAGACCAAGTGAGCCATTTAAGTGTATGACTTTGCATTCTTGCCTGCAGACTATAGATCAAAAATCAGTGGCCAAAATAAAAAGGGAATCTCAAGCCCCACTACAATGGACCTATAGTTGACCTCAATCACAAAAAAACAAACAAGTAAATGTACGCCGCTAAAGAGTAGAAGATAATAAAGAAGAGAGTGACCCATGGGCTATAAGAATCACAAGAATCTATCTAATTGAGAAAACCATTCAAGTAGTAACGAGGTCGATCAGTTTATTCTTTTTGAATCATGAAAGTATTAAATCATTATCTCTTCTATGATAGCTTATTTTGTCTCCTTAATCAACGAAAATGACTTCAAGTTTTGATCTGAAAATATATTTTAATACAAAAAACTTGAAGCCAAGGTATCAAAATCTATGCAATTTGGATTGCGGTGAAAGATGAAAACCGCCGCCGTAGCTCAGCTGGCTAGTGCGTTGAGCCGCAAGTCAAGACTCCGCGAGTTCAATACTATGTTGCGTTAACATCGAAAAAAAAGAAAAAGAACAATTTTTCTTTCGGCTGTCCTCTCATCAGGAAATGGCAAACCTCTGAGAGTAAAAATTGCCAATGAAAAAAGCTCCCAACTCGCCGTTCGGAATCGACATAAGACTGTAGGTCCTTTCCAGCCCTGTAAAAAAATTCACACGCACAACACGGTTGGTTGCGGGTAGCTGGGCTTTTGTCTCGTAATCAGGATGTAGTGCCAGTCAAGAAGAAGAGAAAGATGGAAACTTACCTGGTTGCACTAGTCTGACGAACGAAATGTCCTTTTAAAAACAAACTAATTAAGCTGTTTGCTTTGTGTACTTAAACACTTTTCTTTGAAGCATTTTCAGGCCCATTTGCACTCAAGCAAAATTATGTTTTTATTAAAAATTAATTTTCTATTTTATTTCCTTCTTATATTTGAAGAGTTGGTAATAAATGAGAAATCAATCAACCATAGATTATTACAGAATAATCATGAATTAAAAATTCCCAAATATATGCTTAATGCATTTTTTCTTAAATGATTTATTTCAATTGCAACTTAGTCTAAGCCACGAACCCAAACTAGCTGAAACCAAAACCAATGTGCTTGTGCTCAATGATGAGGCTGATATTTAGTGCATCAACCGCAGTCATATGAACAACAACAAAAAATTTTATTTATATAAATGGATGCGTGAAAACTATTAATTAATTAAATTATTATAAATTAAGTAATAAAATTTGTAATCTTTGTTTATATTAAATTTTGAACAGATTAAAAAAAAAAGAGATTACAAAGATTACAAATTTTATTAGTTAGTTTATAATCATTTAATTAATTAATAATTAATTTTTTGTTTTTTAATTTTACTAAACGGATACATTTTTGCTTCTTTCTTTTCAATTTCTTTGCTGAACACGTCCAATATTTTGTCCATCATAATTGCGACTTTAATATTCTTATTATTGACATCTTCCGTGTCCGATATATGCTTCAATTCAGTCTTGTAGCCCATAAGTTGATCTTTATAGGGTTTTGATTCCCATTCATCAAATTTTTTCATTAGACCTGCAATTCGCTTATTTACTAAACCGTTTTCACCCTCAAAATGTCTAAAATCTGCGAGTGCTTGTTGGACGTCGCCAACATCGGAAATGGTAACGTTTTCGAGGTTCTTAAAATCCTCAAATATTTTCAGCCACGCATTATGCTCGAGATCAGTTGGTGATATTGCTGGAACAATTTCCTTCGCGTCCATCATTACGAAATCAATTTGTTGCAATAAATCTTTTGCTAAGCGTTGTACGTATGTTTCGTCATTGCGAGGACACCGCATTGCGCAAAACCCTGCATCCTGTAGAAAATACATAAACGTTCTGATGACATTTTTTAGGTACACATGCACATACACACACACATAGCTCGACCAGCAAACAAACATGGCTTAAATTCATTTAACGGGTAAGGAAAAGAAAAGTCTAGTTTTAATTATTTATTTTGGGGAATCGAATTTCTGTTTGAAGAATTGAATTGAAATTTATTCAAGTATGAAAAACAAAAACTAATTAATTAATTAAATGTTATTAAGTTTGTCATACAAAAACAAGGATTTCTTGTAGAGCATAAAATCTTGAACCACAAACCAAGTAATTTTTGAATCAATGTTCGACTGGCAATGAGAAGTTACGTGGGGGTTTTCATGAGCCCATTTGCTCAGGACAGGTTTTGACTAGCAGCTAGACTCATGCAGGGACAGTGTGATCCCATGCCAGGACTTGGAGCCGTGCACACTAACTTCATTACTCGCAAGGCAGCAATAACTTCATACAAGTGTGACGAGATATGCTTTCATCAGCGTTTTTACCAACGCCTCCAAGATGAACAAAGGCACAAGAGGCTGTCCTCCACTTAGATCTACAACGAACCCAAAGGTCATTCAGACTGTTGGACTTTCCCCGTAGTAATTTTCAAGCAGAGATCAATTAAGTTCGCACAGCTGCTAAACTAATCCGAGGCAATGAATTTCTACAAACAGATGTCACAAATTTCGTGTATAGCCTGTTGGCCCTTGGAGCACTGGAGTCAGTTGTAGTGAAGTTGAGTTTTGTTCAGAGTTGCCATAGTACTCGAAAGTAACAGAAAACTACTAAGCAGTCACTTACTTGCAAAGCAGAAAGATTTTCTTATTAAACTTCAATTGAAATAAGTACCCAATTTTTGCTTGCCAGCCTCAGAAATCATATTTCAGAAACACAGTCTTGAAGAAAACTTTTGGCACATCGGGCGCCTGTAGTGATGTCAAATATTCCAAGTTCATTTAAGCTTTGGTCTTCATTGTGAGTCGAATTATGCTTTGTGCATATACAAAATTTTATTTACATTTTCAACTTCCATTGATGCTGCCTCCAACACCAACAACAAAAGAGTTCCAAGGCCAAGTGTTCTCATCATTATACACACACGAATTGTTTATTACGACTGAGTAGAAGGCAAAGTGATCGAGTTGACTTTCTAAACACAAACTGATTGCCAGCAAAAGGTTTGCACAGCTCTTATACTGAATTTTTGAGCCAAAGTGCTTTGGAAGATTGGCTGCTGATAAGCCAAATGCAGCGTCATACCATTTGTTATTGGCGAATGCGGCAGGCGGAATTATGGTAAAGGCTGCAAATATGGCAAATCTGTTTAAAGCAGTTTGCAAATTGGCTTCTGGTGAACAAAGCATGGATGTGCTGGAACAGTTGAAAGCACAAATTACGATTGTGAAAAAGTGATGATGTGTTTTTGTTCAGAATAATAACAACAATTTGAAATGTTGTCTACAATTCTGACTGTTTAGATTTCATAATTTTTTGGGAGCAATAAAAGTGTACATTCGATTTGAGTGCTTTGAGGTCCTGGAGGACACAAAAACTCCAAAGATTCTTAAAGTGGGCTGCATACATGGAACAGGGCCACTGCTGCACTTGCACCAGGCCAACGCTAGTCACAGAGCACTTGTCATCACTAACAACTAATTAGAACTAATTTGCAATGGACTGCAAATGAAACTGTTTTTAAAACAAATTTGCTTTAATTGTGCCAAGTTGAACAAAACAGATGTAAATAAATCTGTTGGAAACTGTGTCCAGTGAAAATTGTCCAAAGAAGTCTGTTCAATCTTGTGCTTAGTTAGTAGTAAAAACTGTTGGAATGCATTAGTGATTGATTTCAAACAACTTTGCTCATCATGATGCCAACAAGATGTCCCCATGGTTTTAAAACCATTGGCATTTGAAACAAAGTTATGTTTATTACAAAAATATACATTTTTCGTTTTATTTGCTTCATATATTTGAAGAGTTAGTAATGAATGCCAAATATTTGCTTAATACAGCTAACGAGATTTTTTACTGATCTTTTTTACTGCTCTGATTTGGGCCACTGTGATAGCTAGCTGGGGCCCATCAATTCCATTAAATGTCTGCGTGCCCAATCAAGTTTGTGTTTTTTCCTTTGGGAAGTCTCGTTTCTGATATGTGCTGCAAATCACTTTTGTATTGGTTTAGTTTATTTTGTTTGTCTTCTCCCAAACCCGATCTACTGATAGTTTTATCGACGGTTCTTAACAAATCTTTTATTTCTCGATTCACCTCTTTGTTTTCGTCCAAAAAATTATTATACGACGCTATTGCACCATTGCAATCATTGAGTTCGTAGAGATTTGTTAAATAATTTAACCATCCGTTCAGCTCCTCATCAGCTGATGTCACTGCGGGATTAATTTCTTTCATGCCAGCTATGACTTTTTCCTGCCGTTTTCTTATTTCGGTTTCGACGTAGTTATAACTTGTCGTCATTTCGACGACTTGCATTTCACTTGTGATCGCTTCATCGGTGATTTTTTCAAAGTTCATGATAGTTTTTTCGGTTGTACTTTTTTCAGTGGGCACCTCATCATAAATCTGTGTTATATTCAAAAACGTTTTGGTTTTTTTTTATTAATGTTCACACCTACACACACACACACATATCTCGACTCAAAACAAAACATGACACTTTAAACATTTTAATATGAATCAAATGAAAAAGAGGAACAACTCTGATAGAGTAGTTAATAAATTTATGAAAAAGCTAAATAAAAAAACAACAACATATCAGAGTAATTAATTATCAAATTTATTAAGAAGCCAAAAATTTATAAAAATTCAAATTAGATTCTATCAGTTAGTATCTCAATTTACATACGCAAAAGTCTCAATCAACAAATTAATTTGTACTAATTATTCTTAATTTTGATTACTAATTATTATTATTAATTATTATTGTGCTCATTTTCATTGTGAGTTGCATAGTTCACTTTGCAACAAATTATTTTAATACGCATCTGCGAAACGCTAAGCTTCAATGTCCCTAACACCAACAACAGCAACCAAAGGCAAAATGTTGTCCTAATCACGAAGCAGTCAAGTTGGCTTTCGAAACACAAACTGACTGCCAGCAAGGTGTTTGTGCAATTTTTATACTAAATGGTTTGCATTGAGCGTAGAAAATTCCATTGTATAGGGTTTTCCAACAAGAGGTGTTATTTTGAATCACGCGGTATTTCGGTAGCTGTCACTTTTCAAGCTTTTATTCTTTGACATTTGACAAGTAGAAACTACGCCATTACTAAAAATGGAACGATACACGCTTCAACAACGCATTGAAATTATTAAAATTCACTACAAAAATGCTGAAAATCATGCAGTCACAGTTCGCAAAACTAAATCATTTTTGGGTCGTCGTGAAGCACCTTGTCGGACCGCATACAGAAAATGGTGGAAAAATTCGAGCTCGGAAAACCCAAGAGTTATTGTTGAGAAGCCTCTCCATCCTCAACGTGTGACTGTTTGGTGCGGTTTATGGTCCGGCGGGATCATTGGACCTTACTTTTTCGAAAATGAGGTTGGATCAACAGTTACGTTGAATGGATTGCGCTATCGAGAGATGATTAATGATTTTTTATGGTCGGAGTTGGATGGTATTGATCTGGACAACGTTTACTTTCAACAAGACGGCGCTACGTGTCACACAAGTAACGAAACCATTGCTCTTTTACGGGAAAAGTTTCCGGACCGTGTTATCTGTGGAAGAGGTGATCACAATTGGCCACCGAGATTTTGTGATTTAACACCTTGCGACTTCTTCCTTTGGGACCACGTGAAACATAAGGAGTACGCCAACAGCCCAGCGTCGATTCAAGACCTCAAAGATAGAATTCGTGAGACTATCGAGGACATAGGGCAGCCACTTTGCGATTTGGTTATGGAAAATTTCATGAAAAGGATATGGTCCTGTAAGCGTGGTCGTGGTGGCCATTTGGCTGATGTTGTTTTTCATTATTAACGGCATACCTTCCTCTTTTTTATGAAATAAACAACCGATCATTTATCTCAAAAAATAACATTTTTTTTTAATACCACAATAACACCTCTTGTTGGAAAACCCTGTAGTATTAGCTGCTGATAAGCAAATGCAGTCGCATAAAAATTTCCTAAATCTAACGAACAATGGCACAAATGATGAAGTGTGACTTATAAAACAGTTTTCTGCATGAATTTAAAATCTATTTCGGTCACTTCAAGGCAGTGAATGGACGAAAAGTTATTCAGAGCCATGCGGCCAGAGAGAATTACTTGATGGCCGTCTGACTAGTGGTGCACATAGGATTTCATTTTGGGGAAATTGGCAACTTTTAAACCGAATACCATTCGAAACCGTATTTTGTTTCAGCATTTTTTTGTATTTGGGAAGGGGTTTAAGCCCCCAAAATGCCTCTATGTGCATCACTGTGCTCCAAAATATGTTAAACAAAAATACGAAATTAAGGAAACAACACTAAGTGCCTACATTGGCAGAATTGAAAATAGTTTAGTTGTGGTTTTTAACTGAATGGCAGTGAATTTCAGTGTTGCCAAATACCTGAAATGACTTTCTCCTAAATCCTAACAAAAATACTAAAATTTCCTTCCAAAAGTTAAAAAAATTGCTTACAATTTTTGTTTTGTAATTTTTGTAATTTTAAAGGAATTAAACTTTTCATAACTAAATAAAAATAAATTAACGATAAGACAGTCTGTCGCTGTGCAAAGCAACCCTGCCGCTTCGCGCCGTGCCATAATTCAATGTGGCAACGCCGGCCACGATATTAACTTTTAGTCCAATCTGGCAACGATGGTCGCGATCATCAGGGAAACCTTTAGTCCACTCGGGAATATGCGAGAACGATCTGCGCGATGGCCGGACGGGTATAAAAGGCAGCCGGATGCGGCGCAGTCGGTCAGTCTGGTTTTGACAAGTGAAGTTGCCACACGGAGTAATAAAGCAAATACTTAAGTGTACGAACAGTAAAGTGTAAACTGTGAATTATAAAGTGACTGTTGGTTTTTAATTGGCTGCGTTCGAATAAACAAAGTTGTTTCATTTTCAAATTGCACAATCCAGTGATACGTAACAGCCCACTAGAATTAGTATTCGTAACAATATGATATATACGCATAATTTTAATTTAATGCAGCCCTTTTATATTCATCTTCAGCTTAACAACAAATACAAAAATCTTAAAAAAAACAAAATATATAAAAAATGAATGAAGGAAGTGAAAATTAACAAAAAAAAACGCAGCCCGTTTTTTATGCTTCTTCAGCTTAACAACAAAAACTTAAAAAAAAAACAAAACATATACCAAATGAATTTGGCGGAATTTCATTGTGACAGCAATAAGTGAGAACGAGATCGATAGAAAACTTTTTAACATAATAGAGTGCTTTGACAATTAACCCCTCGTCTCCGAATTGTACCCTGTGTCTCGATATGCCCTTTTGGTATTTAAATCATGAAACATTTTTCTGAGAAGTGTGCACTCTTTGTTATAGTTCTAGAGCTGTTTACTTTTGAACACTTTTAGCTTAAAACGGGTTAAATAAATTTTCTATTCATATTTTTTAATTACAGAAAAATTGTTTAATATTTATGGAAAAATACAAAATTATCAGTTTCTGGTTTTATTTGTTATTATTTTATTTACTTAAAAACTACAGAAGTCATCACGCCTCTTTGTTGGAGTTCTAGAGCTGTTTACTTTTGAACACTTTTAGCTTAAAACGTGTTAAATAAATTTTCTATTAATATTTTTTAATTACAGAAAAATTATTTCTTATTTATGGAAAAATACAAATTTATCACTTTTTGATTTTATTTATTATTATTTATATTATTTGTTATTATTTTAAATACAAAAAAATTATTTAGTATTTATGGCCAAATACAAAATTATCACTTTCTGGTTTTTTTTTGTTATTATTTTATTTACAGAAAAATTATTTAATATTTATGGAAAAATACAAAATGATCACTTTTTGTTTTTTTAACCATTATTAAAGAAACAGGATTTCGATCAAACGCATTCAGTTTGTAGACTTCAATTAGAACACAAACTTTCCCTGATATCGCTGCACATTATTAGAATTTATTTTGGGAATAACAGTAAAATTTTTGTAATTTGCTTTGAATTCACTTGTAAAAATATTAAATTGTTGGTGCCTACTTAAATTAAACCCAAAAATTAATCATAGCTTTGGCTATAAGATGACAAATAGGTGAAGTTGCTCTCAGGCAACTTTGGGGTGGAAAAAGTTAAAACAGTTGCAACAATATGTTTTGTTCCCATCATACTTTGTTATCCAAAAATCTTCTAAAATTCACTAAGGATCCGAAAAATCCCTTAACATTACATATAAGTCTCCCTAACTTTCTCCTTAGTAATTCTTCCTCCTAAAAGGTCTCTTAAAAGACCAAGAATCTTATAAATCTATAGGGAATTCTGCTGGCAACACTGGTGAATTTTGGGTGGAATTGTGTGAAATTTGGACGGGTTAGAAAGATGGGAGCATCGCTGGCAAACGTGTAGTTAGACTTGTAAGGAGTCCTTGTAGATAAAAAGTAAATTTGAAAAAACATTTCTTGTATCCTTGTTAGATTGCAAACTTTTCACACTATCCTCGTATATAGTCGAATGTTTTTTTAGTTCATTTGTTCAAATTTTCAGCGCATGAAATTCGAATTTTTTTTTTATATTTGTTAATATTTTTAAATATTTTTTAAGCATTTCCATAATATTTAAATTGTGATGACTAAATTTCAACATGGAAACATTTTCTGCAACTAAAATGAAAAATTACAAAAAATCCAAATTCAATTAAATTCCACTGCCACAAACGGCTAATGTCATGCAACACAAAACTAGCAAAAACCTCTGCGAAAGAAAAACTTAGAGAGGGAGTGAGAGAACATAAGAGAGGGAGCGCGCTATATAATTCACCACATTTTGCGAATGCGAAATGTCATAAAATAAAGAAAACATAAAAAGTGCTGCAGAAAATGTCGAGTGGCATGTGGCATCGCCAAAAGCTGCGTGGCATATTTCACTAATGCGGCATGCAACATATTTGCAGCACGTACTCTTAATTAGCACTTCACGGCCGCATGAATGTGTGGCATCTCACTCGCACGTTTCTACCATTCGCACTCATAGCATTTCTCTTCTTCTGCTAATAGAAGACTGTCAGAGTTGATTACTTTTGCAAACGTGCTGCATTATTTTACTTATTGTGTTGTTGTTGTTGTTGCTTTAGTTGCTGTTGGCATTGGTTTGGTGCTTCTTCTTCTTCTCTGCTTGCTTGCTTAAAAATATTCTTGATTGTTATTTTCACTATTTTTTTTTTGTTGTTGTCATTTCAACAGTTGCTGCATATGTGCTGATTTTGCGGCAGTTGCTGGCTGATGAGCAACATAATAACAACAACAACAAAAACAGCAATAAGAACAACAAAAATTCTACCAAGAACAACAACAACAGCACACTGGCGCTGACTTTGACAGCAATGACGTTGTTATTATTGTTGCATATTCTGACAAAACTGTGACTGCACTGACTGCAGTGCCACTTGCCACACCAACTTGCAACATGGCTGCTGCAGAATGTTGCGCACATTTCCCCTCACTTTTGTCCCACGAACAACAACAAACCAACCACTTTTGCTGTCGGCAATATTTGGCGCCGCTCACATTGTGCAGCAACAAAGTAAGCGGATATTTGTGCAGTTGTTGCTGTCGGTGGTACGGTACGTGCCTTTGCGCGCGTCTCGCAGCTTTTTCCGGCCTGAAGTTAATGGCAAATGTTGCCAACGCTGCTGCACATTGGAACAACTGCTGCCATCACAATTCTCACCCCCCACCCCCGCCCCTCTCACTCGATTCACTCGCCTGTGCATTGCAGTCTCACGCTTTTCTCATAGGTTTCGCTGTGTGTTTACATTTTGATTTTCACGATCAACGTCAGCACGCCGCAAGCAATAACAATGCATGAAAATGCCAGACGACGCAGTGGGAAAAATGCATTTTGTCAACGTCATTGACTGTTTAAGCAGCACTGCAACTGTCGCCACTTGGCCGACTCGCCAGCTGACTGGCTGACTGACTGGCTGGCTGTCTTAATGAACGAAACAATGAATGAACGCCACACTTTGCTGCCTTTTGCACACAGTGGCATTGTGCCGTATCGGTTGGCCTGGCTTGCCGGTTTGAGCCAGAAGTGTTCATGCCTGAAATTGGCCTAAAAAGCGTACACAGCGCAATGTGGCACAATAGCGCAAGAATTTTAAACAACATCTGCACATAATAGCATCACATCTCGAACTAGCAGGGCCCCGCAGTTTTGCACACAAGTTTGAAGTCAATGGGGGCCAATAAATCAAGTTCTTCTTAACCCTTTATTGATCACGTCAGATTTTTATGAAAAAATACTCATCTCATTTTTTCTCATTTGAAGTGCTGCGATCACATTTTAAGTCTAAAGGCTTAAAAAATCATGTTGCTTCATAAAAACCTTTAACCATTGGTTGATGCCGTTAAATTTTGATTTTCGAAAAATGAAAAACAAAAACAAATATCAAATTAGTTTTCACTAAAAGTACTTTCACAAAGTTTGGAGACAAAAGGCCCATAAAATCTTGTTTCTCCATACAAACTCTTAACCCTTGGTTCACCCCGTTTGATTTTGCTTTTCAAAAAAATAAAAAACACGTATCGAATTATTTCTCACTAAGAGTACTTTCACCAAGTTTGAGGTCAAAAGGCGTAAAAAATCATGTTTCTTCATACAAACTCTTAACCCATCGTTGACCCCGTTAGATATTGATTTTTGAAAAAATTAAAAACACATGTCAAATTATTTTGCACATTAAATGCTTTTGAATTAAAAAATCCCATAAAATCGTATTTCTTCATACAAACTCTTAACCCTTCGTTGACCTAGCCAGATTTTTATTTTCAAAAAAGTACAAAACATGAGTCGAATTATTTCGCTTGGTAAATGCTTTCACCAAATTTGAAGTCAAAACACGTGAAAAATTATGTTTCTTCATAAAAACTCTCAACCCTTGGTTCACCCCATTAGATTTTGATTTTTGAAAAAATAAAAAACAGGTGTCAAATTATTTTTCACCACTTCTCACTAAATTTGAACACAAAAGGCCCATAAAATCTTGTTTGCTCATACAAACTATTAACCCATTGTTGACCCCGTTCGGTTTTGATTTTCGAAAAAAATAAAAAAACAGGTGTCAAATTATTTTTCACCAAAACTACTCTCACCAAGTTTGAAATCAAAAGGACCAAAATTTTTTGATTCTCCATACAAACTTTTAACCCCTCGTTGACCCCGTTCGTTTTAGATTTTCGAAGAAATTAAAAACATATGTCAAATTATTTTGACTTTCACTAAGTTCGTAGTCAAAAGACACATAAAATCTTGGTAAATCGTAAAAATTCATATTTCTTCATTAAAACTCGTAACCCTTAATTCAACCCGTTAGATTTTGATTTTCGAAAAAATAAAAAAAAAGTGTGACAAAATCTTTTTCACCACTTCTCACTAAGTTTGAACACAAAAAGTCCATAAAATCTTGTTCCCTCATACAAATTATTAACCCATTGTTGACCGCGTTCGGTTTTGATTTTTGAAAAAATAAAAAACAAGTGTCAAAGTATTTCTCACCAAAAGTAATTCTACCAAGTTTGAAGTCAAAAGGATCATAAAATCTTGTTTCCCTATACAAATTCTTAACTCGTTGTTGACCTTGTCAGAGTTTCAATTTCGAGAAAATAAAAAACACGTGTCAAATTATTTCTCACTAAGAGTAGTTTCACCTAATTTGAAGTCTAAAGGTCCATAAAATCTTGTTTCTCCATACAAACTCTTAACCCATCGTTGACCCCGTTAGATATTGATTTTCGAAAAAATATAAAACGCGTATTGATTTATTCCTCACTGAGAGTACTTTTACCAAGTTTAAAGTAAAAGGACGATATTTTTTTGTTTCTCCATACAAACTATTAACCCATTGTTGACCCCGTTCGGTGCTGATTTTCGAAAAATCAAAAACGGTTTTTAAAATTTTCTTTCACCGAAAGTACTCTCACCAATTTCGAAGTCAACAAGTCCATTAATTAATGTTTTTCACAGTTTCTCAGTATTAATTTTTAACCCAACATTGACCCCGTCAAATTTTTATTTTCGAAAAAAAAAACACGTGTCAAATTATTTCTTACTTTCACCAAGTTTAAAGTCAAAAATCATAAAATCATAAATCATCATAAAAAACTTTTAACCCTTGGTTCACTCTTTGAAGCTTTGATTTAAAAAAAAAAAGTAAAAGCACATGTCAAATTATTTTTAATTTCAAGTATTTTCACTAATCTTGAAGTGAATAGGCCCGCCGGCCCCAGTTTTTTCGCAGTCTTTCTGTATATTGAGAAAAGCTTAACCCATGGTTCACCCCGTTAAATTTTAATTTTCGAAAAATTGAAAAGTACGTGTCGAATTCTGACTTAGATTATTTTCAGCAAGTTTAAAATCAAGAGGCCTATTCAAAAGCATTTCTTATAAAAAATTTTAACCCATGTTTTGCCTCTTTAGACCCCGGAATTTCAAAAAACTCAGTAGCGCAGGTTCATTTTTCAAGATGTACCTACAGCTTAAATTTCATATTTGTAGCTTTAGCGGTTTGGGCTGAGCGATGATGGATCAGTCAGACAGTCCGTGAGTCAGTCAGGACAAACAATTAAAAGCACGAGTATGTGGTTTTGATTAGTATAGGCAGTGCCACGCCCCTTTCATGCAAGGCCAAACCCAGTCTTGCAGTCAAAGGGTGCGAACCAGTTTCATTGATGTGAAACTTACAGTTCCAAAGATACGCAAGAAATTTTAGTCACAAAACATGTGTCACACCTCTAAAATTTGGCCAGTAGAATCAAACATCTTTGGGACGACGGCGTACAGGAGCGTGAATCGAGCACTGTCCAACTGTATGGAATTTTAAAGATAATTTATTGAGGCTATAATGCTGTCAGAAATACCGAGTACAGTTTGATGAGTCAGTGAAATATTCTTTTCCAAAACAAAACGTTTAATTTCTAAACGTATATATATGATAGATTTTCTTATGTCTTTCAAATAAAAGTTTGTTTCAGAGGTGACCTTTGCATTTGAGCCAAATCTCTAAATGTCAGTACATTTCATGAAGTTTGAAAACCGTAAATATTTAGTCGCAAGCTGCACACAGAATTTCATTTTGGGTGACAGAGGGTTTCGAACACAACTTTTGAGTTCAACATTGTTTCAAATCATATTTGTTACTCGGAATATTTGTAAGCAACAGATGTCTGTAGGGTTTTGAACCCAAAAACCAAGAAAGTAAATTTTTTGTTATTACCTGAGAGCAAGTGGCTACTGTGACTTTCATCCTAACTAAACATTTTCAATGTATTTCAATGTAAAACTTGTTTAAGAATTTAATAATTTTTTAATATTAATTCCAATCATTAGTTTTGAATAAACTGAATTAACTTAACCTATTTTCATTTGACTCCCGTTTTTTGTGCCACATGTATCAAGAAGTGTGCGTAGGCAACATCGGTGAACCGGTTAATGCGATCCGACTGTGTCAGTTCACGCTGTGGTATTTCAGGAACTTTATGAACGCTGTCATCTTTATACACCAACTTATGCCATTATTTTATATAGTCACATATAGAAAGCTGCACATACACACGAATGCAAATATCTGTCCGTGTGTTTGTGTGTGCATTTGTTTTAGTTTGAAACGCGCCTGACTGAACTCTAGTCGCACATTTGCTTGCATGACAGCTGCCTGCCAGCATTGCCGCCTGCCAGTCAGCTTCACTACACCTTTCATCTTGTCCCCTCAACAGTCGCACACACTCAAACACACACACACACACACACATACACACACACACACATTTAGCCATTTCGTTGCAGGCCCACGTTGCTTGCACTGTGCACCGACTGTCTGGTGAGCCTTGATGGCTTTTAGTACTAATTAGTTGCAGCCTGTCAGAATTTTTTCCCTCGTCAGCCAGGCAACTGTCGTTAGAAGTGTGTTGCTAAAATTTAATGCAATGAATTTTCGTTGTGAACCGGAAAATGAACGAAATTTGTACTTTGGTCAAGTTGAGTGAAATTTGTGCTGGAAAGCAAAATTTGAAAATGTTCAAAGTGTAGTTGGAAGCTTTTGTATGGCAAATAGAAGCGTTCAAGTACAGCTAAGAGTTTGGTCAATGGACTCTGAAAATCATGGCAACTAATTCAGCTGGCAGCAGCTGAAGGCCATCACTAATAAGGGGGCAAAATTTGTTCAGTAAGTGACACAAGCGATTAGTGGAAATTAGGAAACGAATGACAAAAAAAAAATGTGTTAGTTTAAGTTTTGCGCAGCTTTGGTCAACATATGAAATGTGATGATGATTTGAAAATCTAAGTCAAGAGTTTTGAAAAATAAAATAATACACAGTATGACAATTATGTATTAAGACTGCCTCTAGAAAACACAATTAAAACACTATATCTGCTAATTTTCCTGTTTATTTATTCGAAATATTCTTCTCCTGATTCAATACACTTGTTACACCGATGTGAGTGATTCAAACGCGTGTTCCAGCTCATTTTTCGGAATTTCGTTCAGTGGCTCGTCGAAGCCCGTTGTGTGGTCTGAATGTCATCAAAAAAGCATCCCTTCAACTTCAATTTCAGTTTTGGGAACTAAGAGAAGTCGCACGGTGCCAAATCAGCTGACTACGGCGGATGATTCAACACACAGACCTGATTCCGAGCCAAAAATTGACGAAAAATGAGTGCTGTGTGACTCGTTGCCTTATCGTGCAAAAGAGACCAACTTTTTGGATCGCGGTATTCTGGTCGAATACGACGGATTCTGGCTAACAAACGCTTTAAAACTTCGAGGTCATATGCGGCAGTAATTGTTTGATCAGTTGGAACAAATTCTTTGTGGATAATTTCTTTGCTATCGAAGAATGTGAAGAGCATTGGTTTGATTTTTGATGGAACTTTTAGTGTTTTTTTTGGCTTGTGGTGATTTTTTTGATTTCCATTCGGCAGTTTGACGCTTGGTTTCTGCATCGTATTGGAAACACCATGTTTCATCACCCGTAACAACTATTTTCAGGAAATTTGGATCATTTTCTGCGGCTGCAACGATGTCTCTAGAATGACTGACTTTCATTAATTTTTGCTCCTCGTTCAATGCGTGTGGAACAAATTTTGCGCAGACCTTTCTTTTACACAAAAATCCTCGTGAAGAATGAGTCCAATAGTTTCTCTGTTGATGTTTAAAGCCTCTTCCATCATTTTCAATGAACCATTGCGGTCTTCTGCAATAAAGTCACGAACTTTCTGGATCATTTCCGGCGTTCGAACGGAAATTGGCCTTCCTTCTTTTATTTCATCTTCCAGCGACTCTCTGCCATCCACAAAACATTTATGCCATAAAAAACATTTGATTTTGATAAACAAGCATCGCCATACGCTTGCTGCATCAGTCGGAATGTTTCTGATGCACTTTAACCAATTTTTGCGTGGAATTTATTGACCGCACTTTGCTCCATGTTAAAATGTCAACATCAAACGAAAACGTGTTTTGCAAAATTAATTTTAATAAATATTAAATGTCAACCAACTGTAATGAAATTTTGAAAGTTAGTAGAGGAAGGTTGAAGCTTCAAAACGCATCTGCTTGCATATAGGTGGCACGCTTGGTTACTAGATATGGTTCGAGTCTTAATACATAATTGTCGCACTGTGTATAAATATATAAATAAAAACAAATAAAAATATAAATAAATAAATATGTTTAATCACATATATAATTTTTTATATTTTAAACAAACGAAATTAAGCTTTAACTTAAAAATATTCCATGAAAAATTCAACATCTAATCTTGGATTTTCAAAAGATTTTTCTAAAATGAATCACAAAAAATACAAAAAATTCATTTCACGCTCCAGCGCTTTTCTCATCATTCGTCTCTAATTACGAAAAATAATTCCAACATTTTAGTTCGCGAATTTCGTTTACCATTTCAGTGCATTTGCTGAACTCAGTTCAATTTTGTGCATTTAATTTTGTTTCGTTTCATTTGCTTAAATCAATATTTTCCTTTTATGTAAATATTTCTTTTTTCAAGCTTTTTCATTTTGTTGTTGTTGTTGCAGCTATTTTAGCAGACCATTGTAAATAAGAGCGACTGCAGCGCAAATGATTTTCATTCATTTGCGTTTGGTTTAATTTGGCAGCCATGGCCAGCAACAACAACAACGATTAAAGTACACAAACACACCAACACATATAAATTGCATTGCATTCAGTTGTGAATGGAAAATTCATTGGCGCAAAATACACGCGCCGAATGCGCACAATGCTTGCTCCACTGAGCGGAGAGCGAGAGACAGGCAAATGAAAAATACATTTCACTGCAAAGTAAATAAAAGCTTAAACAATCTCTTGCCTCATATTATGGCCATCAACTCATTGATTTGCACGCTCGCTAGTTGCCATTAAATGTACACTTTGCCGACCCCCTGAGCGTCGACACCCTGACACTGTTTTTATCTGCTTGTCTGCTGGCTCGTTTGTTCCTTTCACTCAATGTTCCAATGATGGACAGCAACGAATGCCGGGCGTCGAGATAATTTCTCTGTCAATATTTGAAACTTTTTGGCCCAAAATGCGCTTAAATAGCGAATGCGCATTCAAACAACAACAAGGACAATTTAAAGTTTTGCACATTTGCTGCATCGTAATTGCAGCAGCGAACAAATCCATGAACGAAGGACGCAGGACGAGCGGCACACAACGGATGACAGCAAATTGAGCGCCAGCACGTAATGCAATTTCAATTGAAAATCAAATGTCAATTAAAACTGAATTGTGTGTCAATGCGCATAAAGTGTAGCATACGCTGAGGCGTTGCAACATTGGAGTGAGAGAGCGTTGAGCGTTGAGCGTTCAATGCATTGATTGAAGTCAAACTTAGTGAAAATTAGCGTAATTTGTTTTTGTTTATTGCTTTATTTGTTACTAGTTGTTGTTGCTTTAAGTTTGTGTTTTTTTGTGGTTGAATATTTATGGATTTTTATTTCATTGATGAGTTAATTCGGCTTAACTGAGTTAGTTTGTGTATTGGTTGAGGTGTTTAATAGATTTTTGGAATTTGTAAATATTTGCTTGAGAGCCTTGAATGAGCCTATTAAAACATTTGAAGATGATCTCATAGCTTACAAAAAGTCTTCTTAATATTAGAGAAAGATTTGCAATGAAAATTACATAAAAGAAAATAAATTGAATAGCGATTAGTAATTGAAACTTTTTTGTTTTATTACAAAATGTTTTGTCTATTGCAATGTAAATGTAAATGCAGCACTCGTACTGTACTTCACCGAATTTTAGTAAAAACTGTAAAGAAATTCAAAATGAAAAAAAATTTAAAGAAAGTATAACAACAATAAGAAAATATTTTAAAATACAAAAAAACAACAACTATAGTAACAACCAATGCCACCTCAACAGCAAAAACCACATAATGAAAGTCATTGAAAACCTGCACATTTCTGCATTCAGTTGTAGTTGTTGCGGGCACCGCTAAGGCTGTTTTTGGCATTATTGTTGTTTTTTTGTTGCTGCTGTTGTCGTTTTCACTATTTTCCTGCCGCTGAGTAGAACAAGAGTGACAAAAGAAGCTGTCACTCAGTTGCAACATTTTCCTCATACACACTTTTTCGTTGTAGTTCTTGTTAACAGAATGAACACACATACACACATACGCACACATTTATATAAAAACTTACATACAATGCTAGATGCACAAATGTGCTCGTAGTCAGTTTGCCACGTGCACATGTTGCATTTTGTAGGGTAAATTGGGTGCATATGGCCTTAAAGAATTTTTTCATACAATTATATTAAAATTAAAATTTCATAAAATATTGCAAAACATTTAAAACCTATTTATAACAAATTTTGTATGTAATCATTTAAAAAAAAAATGTTGTGTTCTTCCAAAAATGCTTCACTTCCCCTTTTGCAATTTGCACTCTTTACACACACATGCGTGTGCGCCACTGTTGTTGTTGTATGCTCTGTATGTGTGTGTTTTTTTTTGTATTTTATTTTGTTGCATTTTTGTAATTTTTTTGCTTGTTGCCGCGCTGTTCCAACTAATGTCAAACTCTGACAGCCCACGGACAGCTAACAATGTGAGGCTGCTGTGTCAGTCAGTGTTTCGTTGCGCTTCTCTTGTCGCCATTCACACGTTGCCACTCATTGCCAGCCTGGTTTTTTTTGTGCTGCCTCTCTTTAATTTTCGTTCTAAATAGTTTGCAACAGCACCGCCAAAGCCAGTGACAGCTGCGCGGTAATTAAAAATTGGAAAAAATTCATTCGAAAGAAGGTGAAACAAAATAAAAAAACAAAATTTGACACAAAATTAAATTTCTTTTTGGCAGAGACGGTGAAATGGGCGCCAAAAAAATAAGTGTAATTTGGTCGCTGGAAAATGTGATGCTTCATTGGCATTGACTAAAGTCGTTAGAGGGACATGAGTTTTATAAAACTTTTTTTTAACATTTTTTATGCGTTTTTGAAAGTAGTTTGAGTTTAAGTTTTAAGCATTTGGCCATTGCAACGAAACTTTGCAGTGATATTTTGACTTTAACTCCATTATTCACAATTTTTTACTACTCTGAACTTTATCAACACATAAGCGCATTACTTATGGAATGACCCAATATGTTGAAAAAAACTTACTCATTGCCACAAAATTCCGTAGTCAATTCCGTAGTAAATCCAACCTGATTGCACTTGCATTGCACTTCAAAATGTTGTAGTAGAATTACCTGCAAAGAAATTAGATTTCAGATAAAAGTTAGAAATGTGTAAAACCTTACTTTGTAGCTAATAAAAATATGTCAAAATATGTAAAAATAAAGTAAAAAAAAATACAATAAAATAAAATAAAATAAAATAAAATAAAATAAAATAAAATAAAATAAAATAAAATAAAATAAAATAAAATAAAATAAAATAAAATAAAATAAAATAAAATAAAATAAAATAAAATAAAATAAAATAAAATAAAATAAAATAAAATAAAATAAAATAAAATAAAATAAGATAAAATAAGATAAAATAATATAAAATAAAATAAAATAAAATAAAATAAAATAAAATAAAATAAAATAAAATAAAATAAAATAAAATAAAATAAAATAAAATAAAATAAAATAAAATAAAATAAAATAAAATAAAATAAAATAAAATAAAATAAAATAAAATAAAATAAAATAAAAAAAAAAAAATTAAATAAACTTAAATTAAATTAAATTAAAAAATGTGATTAAACAAAAATATAATCTAATCTATAATCTTTAACAAAGAAATTCACAAAGAAAATCCCATTAGACTTTTGCCATCTGCAAATAATGCCAATTTAAATTCTTTAAAAGTTATCTCTGTCATGGCACTTGTGCTTAAAAGTGAAACAACAACAACAACTATTAAACAGTAAAAAAAAAACTTGAAAATTGTGCGCCGAAAAAATTTCTAATCAATCTTCAAAATGCATTCATGCATGCCGCCGCATTACAAGCCCACACACACACACACACAGGCGTACTGAACCAAACGCGCCAACATAATGACGCAAACACAAACACACCGACACATACAAGTAAACAAGCCGCTTGCTAACAACGCACACAAACACACACACACACAAACATATCGTTTTTCTGCTGGCAGCAAGGCAGCGAGGCAGTCGAGCTAGTGAGGCTGGCGCAGTGGCGTTTCGCAATTACAACTTAAGCACACAATCATTATCATAATCCTTAATCGATATTATGGCTTACAGCGGCCAACAACAACAATAACAACAACAACAACAACGACACTAACAAAAGCAACGACAAACAGCAGCGGCAGCAGCTTTAGCTGCATGTCTGGCATACAAATACACATACAGAAATATACCAATACGCGTACACGTGCGCATACATTAACGCGCCAGCCATAGCGACCCACTTCCGCGCAACCATTTCCGGCTTTCATTATGGGACACAGACACTCACTCACTCACTCACTCGCTCACTCACGCCACATATGTGTGTGCGTGTGTATGTGAGTGTGAATTAAAATTCAACAGCTAACGTGCCTTCTTGCCCGCTTTTCTACTTTCTTCTCTACTCAGGCTGCAATGGTGCCGATTCCATGGACTCTTGTTCGTAGCAGCTCCTACCGGCAATGCTACCCTTGCTTCCGGTCGCACGCCGCTGAGTCGCTTCAGCTTCAGCTCAAGTAAGCCGGCCCTGTTGTGCTAATATTACATGAATCCTTCTCTCCACTGTCCCAAGCACACCCACCCGCCCCCTCCTCGCAGTCGCCTTTTACCTTCGCTCTTTCTCGGTTGCTGCTAATGTCAGCTGAATGCAGAGAAAAATGCGCAAAATAGCACACAAAGTTTATACATATCGAAGCCATAAGCATATATACGAACATACAATGACATCGTGACGCGACGCCAAGGCTTTGTGATGGGTTGTGCAGCGGGGTCGCATTGGAAAAAAAAAATCCTTAAGAAGATTTGCACTAAACACAGGATAATCCGTGTTAATGGATGAGCTACAAGCGTAGCGACTTTGCAATGCTCCACAGCGCTTGGCCTGGTCACATTTGTTATTATGAATGCTGTTGTTGTTGTTGTTGTTGCTGTTGCTGACGTTGACAGTATCTAGCATTAGAATGGGTGTGTCCTTGGACATTAATAATTTGATATTTTTACATACGAAGCAATCCTTTGCCATGCAAAGCATTCAACGCCGCTTAGCTGCGTCAACGTTTGTCGACTTTGTAAGGAGTTCCTGATTTCAAATTGTTGTTCTGGAAAATTCTGATTTATTTTATGCTTTCTTGGTATATTTTTTTAACACTAATGCTGCATGAAAAGAATACACGGATGCTAAAAAAATTCAGTGAAAAATAACTAATTTGAAATAGAAATTTCGTTGGTAGCCCTCAAAGTGTGCTCACTCTTAGCTCAAAGTTTATTTCACACTTCATTTAGTTAGTTTAAACCAGTCTATCTATTTTTCAAATTTTTTGCTACATAAAACGCTTTCAATATTGTTAAACAAAATACCCCAAAGAATAACTAATTAGATCATAGAAATGTATTAAGTGTCCTTGAAAGTTGGTTCTCGTTTCATCCAAAGTTGTTTTCAATCTTCGTTTAGTTAGGTTCCAACAGTGCCTTCACTAACTTTTAAGCTTTCTTCATCTATTTGTAATTATTTTAATTTGATCATTTTAATTTGATTTAATTAATTAACTTGATCATAGATTTTTACAAATTTGGTAAAATTTGAAGCTGGTTCACTTTTGATTCAAAATTGCTTTGAATCACCCTTCGTTTAGTTAGGTTTAAACAGTCTGACTTACTTTAAGCTTTCTTGATCTATTTTCTTTAATCTTAACGGTCTATAAGAACATTCAAAGTTGCAAAAACATACACTGAACAACAGTTACACATTTAGGTATAAATTTAGTGGCTTTTGAAGTAAAATTCTTCTTAGCTTAAAGTTAGTTTCATTCTTTGAAGTTAGGTTGAACCAGTTTCTAAATTTGTTTGGCCTATTTTCCTTATCTTTATGGATAGTGGTTTTTGATTCATGAATCTACTTTTGTTTCCACTGATTACGATTTGTGATTCATAAGTCTACTAATCACAATCAGCTTTAACTTCTGCTTCCACTAATTCTAATTTATGATTCATGAATCTGCTTCTGATTCCACTGATCTTGATTTATGATTCATTAATCTAATTCTGTTACCATTTATCCTAATTTGTAATTCAAGAATCTTATTTTGCTTATATTTATTCTGATTTGTGATTCAAGAATCTAATTTTTCTTCCTTTTATTCTGATTTGTGATTTATGAATCTACTTCTAATTCCACTGATACTGATTTGTCATTAATGAAACCACTTCTGCTTTCACTGTTCCTGATTTCATATTAATGAATTTGCTTCGAATGACACTAATTTGTGATTCATGAATCTACTTCTATATCCACTGATCCTTATTTATGATTCATGAATCTAATTCTCTTCCCATTGATCCTAATTTGTGATTCATGAATCTACTTCTGCTTTCAAAGACTCTAATTTGTGATTCATGAATCTACTTCTACTTCAACTGATACTGATTTGTGATTCATGAACCTACCTCTACTTCCACTAATACTGATTTGTGATTCATGAATCGACTTCTACTTCCACTGATACTGATTTGTGATTCATGCATCTCCTTCTACTTCCACTGATACTGATTTGTGATTCATGAATCTACTTCTACTTCCACTGATACTAAATTATGATTCATGAATTTACTTCTGCTTCCACTGATCCTGATTTGTGATTCATTAATCCACTTCTACTTCCACTGATACTGATTTGTGATTCATGAATCTACTTCTACTTCTACTGATACTGAATTTATGATTCATGAATTTACTTCTACTTCCAATGATACTGATTTGTGATTCATGAATTTACATCTGCCTCCAATGACCCTTATTTGTAATTCATGAATCTACTTCTGCTTCCACTGATCCTGATTTGTGACTCATGAATCTACTTTTACTTCCATTGACCTTAATTTGTGATTCATGAATCTACTTCTGCTTCCATTGATCCCAATTTGTGATTCATGAATCTATTTCTGATTCCATTTATCCTAATTTGCCATTCATGAATCTACTTCTGCTTAGATTGCTCCTGATTTTCAATTCATGAATCGAGTTTTGCTTCCACTTATCCTGATTTATGATTCTTGAATCTACTTCTGCTTCATGAATCTACAGATCACTGTCTTCATCTTCGACTTCTGATTCCACTGATCCGAATTTATTATTCATGAATCTACGTCTGCTTCATGAATCTACAAATAAAAATCATCGCTGTCTTCAACTTCAACTTCTGCTTCCACTGATCCTTGTGATTCATGAATCTACAAGTCACAATTATCTCGAACTTCTGCTCCAACTTCTGCTTCCACTGATCCTTAATTGTGATTCATGAATCTACAAATAACAATTATTTATATTTTCAGCTTCAACTTATTCTTCCACTGATCCTGATTTATGATCCATGAATGGACTTCTACTTTCACTGATCCTGAGTTGTGACTTATGAATCTACAAATCACAATCACCTTTTCAAGTTCTGCTTCTACTGATCCTAATTTTTTTTCACCGATCCTGATTTGTGCTATAAGAATCCTGCTATATGAATTAAAATTTTCTTTGTCTTTACCTTCAACTTGTCCTTCTACTCATTCTCAATATTTTTGTATTTTCGAGCTCTACCTTCTTCCTCTATTTTCCTTCTTTATGTATCCTTTTTTCAATCATTTTCACAATTAATTTAAATCTAACTTTTAAACATCCAACTCAAAATATCCTTCACAACTTTTTACTACTCCACACATACTCCTTGCTGATTACTTCTTCACCATTCTGCCTAAGTTAAATGCAATTTTGTTCTATCAGGCATTCGCTCTCACTTCCTTTTGATATGCGTACGTGCAATGTTGCCAGTTGCTTGTTAATACAAGCAGCAATTTTTACTGTAAACAAATTTAATGTCCTTAATGTTCCTTAATTTTACTTGGCAAACGTTTTGTCGCCTTTACAAGCGAAACGTGTCGCACCAAGCTCGACACAGCTGAATGGCAAAGAAATCAGGTGAAACAAAATGATGTCATACAAACACAAACGCAAATACAAATATATGCGCCGTATACCACTTGTACAAACAAGCAAGCTTAATACATGCAAAGAAGAAATTCTGTCGCAAACAGAATGCGACAGCAAACGAAGCACATATCACGTTCGCACTTTATTCCAAAGGATAATGAAGGCATTTACCTGGCTCGAGTGTAAATGGAAAATAGAAATGTGTGGATGTGTATGAGTGTATGTGTGTATGTGTGTTTGTGTATGAAATTGAGTTTTGTATGAGTGTGTTTGTATGTGAGTGAGAGTGTGAATTTTGTGAGTGTGTGAATTTGTTTTTGGTGAGTGTGAGTGTGTTTGTTGCTGCCTATGAAAAGTCGAAAAGTATCAAAGCCAATGCAAAGTGAGCGGAATGAGATTTTCATTGCACTGCTGCAATGCTGACAATTGTTCGAGTATAAATTCTTGAAAATTTGAGAATAATTGAAAGAATTTATGGCGGATAAGAAGTGACGCGAAAGAAATCGCGTGGTTGGTTCGTTGGTTGATGTGGTTGGGACTTTAAAAAAAACGATGGGAAAACTGACAATTGGTGCGATTCGTTGCGATTCTTTGGTGACAACTTAAGTGGGTTAATGGTTGTGTAAAAGTTCTTGTAACTGTCAATGAAAGGATAAGGGTGGATTTTTTTGAAAGTTTTCAAAGCCTTTTTGTGGTATTTCTAATACAATTAAGTGGGTTTATAAAGAGCAAAATTGATGAATGATTTTAGACTTGAATTACAAGTCAGAAAAAGATTAGAAAATCATTGGTTCCAAACTTAAATCAGCCAACATTAACTATTTGAAGCTTATTGCTGTCTAGTCATCACATTTTTACTATTTAATTTCTTCAACGAATTCATTTCAATTACACAAATTGTTGCCCTGTAATTATGGCACATAAATTTCAACATTAATAAATGTCATCAACAATAATAACAGCAACAACAACAACAAACTCCAATTGCCATTGCAATTGCACATTCATGCTTATAAATTTGTATGTTATTTGTTTGTGTATTCGAATATATTTTGCCATGTCACTCATACGCCCCATTAGGCGACAAATATAAAAGGCGGCAGTAACGACAAATCTGCGCTGCAGCCGTTATTGAATTAAATGATTGGCCATAAAAACGACAAGTTTACACTGCACACCCGATGGTTGGGCAGCTACTAGCAGCCGCAACTAGCAACGTGCACCGCAAGCGCCATTAATGGCAGCAAAAGCATTTAAACGTTTCATGCGCACACATGCACACACATACAACAGCAACAACAACAACAAAAGTAATGCATGCATCTATGTAACTGCATCAATTAATAAAAGCAAATAAATTTACCACCACAACAACAACAACTACATGTGTTGTGTGTATGTGTATGTGTGCACAATTGCCATTTCCTTCGGTCATTTCTTCTCGCACACGCTCACATGTGGCACCAGCGGTTCGGTGCCGTTGGCCGTCACATTGCATGACTTGCATGCCAACACACCACAGCGACATCAGTGGCCTTTTGGCTGTCGTTATTGTCGTTGTTGTTGTTGTTGTTTTTGTATTTGCCGCCAGCACTAAAGCGCAAATATGTTGGAGACAAAAACGAAATTTTCTCACGCGACTTTTAAACGTATGTCCCACGCTCGCCACGCCTTCGACCTACAGCACTCAGCTTGTCTGTCTGTCCTTTAGTTCGCTTGCATGCCGCCGCACACTGCATTCGCGCGCTTAACGTTGCCAGCACGCGCAACAAACGCCCACTACTCTCTAGCTTTCCCCTCTATCCTCCCTCCTCCCGGTCATTGTCCAGCACACTCTGTCGTTCGTCTACAAAATGCGTTGTAATTGCCGCCCATTAGAGACTCCAACGCTGTCAAATGCCGCCACACAATGACCAGTCAACGCGGCAACGGCCAGCCGAATCCGTTGCCGCCAACTTGCTACAAGTCAGTCCGTTGTGCATTGTGTATGTGTGTGTGTGTGTTTTATTGTATGCAAAATGCAACTAAATTGTTGTGTGGCAGTCAAAAGAGTGGGCGGCCCGTAATTGGTAGCCATCGCCGATACATGCCATCAGCATGCACCATGCATTGTTGTTTTCTTTTTCGATTTGTTGTTGTTGTTGTTGTTTCACTATTGATGGGCGTTGATGCAATGCACATGGCAGCTACGTTGGACGTACGACGGTGAACTGCACGTAGAGACGAATGCATACATAAGTGGCTGCGCCGCTGTTCGTTCGGCACAAAATGAAATATTAATGACAAAAGTGATTTTTAAGTAAGGTTCATGATTACGTTGACATTTTTCAACAATTTTGCAATTTCGATTTTCTACTCAGGGCGCTCGCCTTTGGCTATTATTAGAGTTTTATCGTTGCAGTTTAAATGAGTTTTAGACAATTTTGCTGTTGCAGTTTAAATGATTTTTAGACAATTTTGTTGTTGTAAGAGTTGTTATTTCAAGACATTGAAATTGATGAAAGGTTATTAAATTGTCAAGAAAATTCGATGGGCATTGCTTTTCGATTGACTTTTCTGAACGTAATTTTAAGTTTTGTTATTCCTTGTTTAATTTAAAACAAATTTCAAGACCATTAATTGAAAAAATTATAATAATACTTGAATATAATTAACTGAAACTTTTAATTTGAAATTTTAGATTTTATTTTAGTTTTTATTTATTTTATTTTTATTTTATTTTATTTTATTTTATTTTATTTTATTTTATTTTATTTTATTTTATTTTATTTTATTTTATTTTATTTTATTTTGTTTTAATTTATTGTATTTTATTTTATTTTTCTATTATTTTCTTTTCTTTTCTTTTCTTTTCTTTTCTTTTCTTTTCTTTTCTTTTCTTTTCTTTTCTTTTCTTTTCTTTTCTTTTCTTTTCTTTTTTCTTTAATTTTATTTTGTTTTATTTTATTTTATTTTATTTTATTTTATTTTATTTTATTTTATTTTATTTTATTTTATTTTTTCTTGCAGAACAACCACCCAACTCTATTATGTATGAGATCCTGAAGATTCTCAAAGCGATAAATATTTTCGTTTTTCCATTTTACTTAAGTGCCTAAAAAAATTTGCCTAAGCTCTCTAAATTATGAAGCATTGTGCTGACATCTCCAACCGACACCACACCCATTCGATTACGAACAACTTCAGCACTAACCGATATACGCACTCAGCCGTTTTGGCTTTCACTCACTCCAACACACTTCTCTAGACACTCACGCACACTTCTCTACACACTCACTCGCACTTACACTCAATGCGTTTGGCAACAATAACTCAAAGACTTAATGCGCCAACAGACGTGGCCACAATTTGCTAGACACTTTATCCATGAAGCTCAACTGAGACAATAACAACAAAAGCTATTACAAGAACAACATAGAAGCTGGCAAGTCAAGCATTCAGAAAAATCGTACCAGACATTTTCAATAAATTAACTGTCAAACCAGACCATAGGAAAATTGTATGAAAGGAAAACCACAAACATTAATATGCAGAGATACGTTTCAAGTGATATGAAAGGAGCAGAGAAAAAGTTTTAGAGGCTACAAATAGATGGAAAGAAAATTGAAAAAATAAAACGACGCAGAGACAAAATAGAAAATGGGAAAACAAATAACAGAAATTTGTAGCTAATAATAAGAACAGAATAGCACTTAGTGAGGTTAGGATGGAATATAGAATAGTTATGGCATATTTTCTCGTTGTTGGTGTCAAGTTTTGATTCGCGCTCGAACAAAACTAAGTGATGCTAATGACAAAATTGTCTGAAAAGTTTCTTTATTATAAAATGTTATCTTTCAAATGCTATCTCTAAAATTGTATGTATTTTCTCTTTGTAAATATCCTATTTTGACAGGAAAAAGCTTCAAAAAAATTGAGTCAAGCAGTAACCAAACTGTCTGAAAAGTTTCTTTAGTATGAAATTGTATCTTTCAAATGCCATTTCCAGAATTTGATGTATTTAATCTTTGCTAGTATCCTGTTTTGACAGGAAAAAGCTCAAACAAAACTAAATCAAGCAATGACAAAACTGCTGAAAAGTTTCTTAAGTATGAAATTTTATGTTTTAAAGGCCATTAACAGAATTTGGTGTGTTTTCTCTTTGCTAGCATCCTATTTTGACAAACAAACGCTCAAACAAAACTGAATCAATCAATGACAAAAGTGACTTAAAAGTTTCTTTAGTATGAAATTGTATCTTTCAAATGCTATATCTAAAATTTTATGTATTTTCTCTTTGTAAATATCCTCTTTTGACAGGAAAAAGCTCCAACAAAATGGAGTCAAGCAGTAACCAAACTGTCTGAAAAGTTTCTTTAGTATGAAATTGTATCTTTCAAATGCCATTTCCAGAATTTGATGTATTTAATCTTTGCTAGTATCCTGTTTTGACGGGAAAAAGCTTAAACAAAACTGAATCAAGCAATGACAAAACTGCTGAAAAGTTTCTTAAGTATGAAATGTTATCTTTTAAATGCCATTTCCAGAATTTGATGTATTTTATATTTACTAGTACCTTATTTAGGCAGAAAAAAGCTTAAATAATACTGAATCATGCAATGACAAAACTGTCTGAAAAGTTTCTTTATTATTAAAAAAAAATTTTATGTTTTAAAGGCCATCAGCAAAATTTCTTTTTGCTAGTATACTATTTTGACAGAAAGAAGCTCAAACAAAACTGAATCAAACAATCACAAAACTTTTTGAAAAGTTTATTTAGTATGACATTTTATCTTTCAAACGCTTTATGCAAAATTTGACGTATTCTCTATTGATGCGCGCTCAAACAAAACTGAGTCAAGCAATCACAAATTGTCTGAAAAGTTTATTTATTATAAAATTTTATCTTGCAAATGCTATCTCTAACATTTTATGTTATGCTTTATGTCCAACAAAATTGAGTCAAGCAGTAACCAAACTGTCTGAAAAGTTTCTTTAGTATGCAATTCTATGTTTCAAAGGCCATTTACAGAATTTGATGTGTTTTCTCTTTGCTAGCATCCTATTTTGACAAACAAACGCTCAAACAAAACTGAATCAATCAATGACAAAAGTGACTTAAAAGCTTCTTTAGTATGAAATTTCATCTTTCAAATGCTATTTCTAAATTTTATGTATTTTATCTTTGTTAGTATTATATTTTGACAGGAAAAAGCTCCAACAAAAGTGAGTCAAGCAGTAACCAAACTGTCTGAAAAGTTTCTTTAGTACGAAATATTATCTTTCAAAGGCCATTTACAGAATTTGATGTATTTTCTCTTTGCTAGCATCCTATTTTTACAAACAAAAGCTCAACCAAGACTTAATCAAGCAATGACAAAAGTGTCTGAAAAGTTTCTTTAGTCTGAAATGTTATCTTTCAAACGCTTTCCGCAAAATTTTACGTATCCTATAATGCTGTGGGCTTAAACAAAACATAAGCAAGCAATGACAAATTGTCTGAAAAGTTTCTTTAGTATAAAATTGTATCTTTCAAATGCTATCTCTAAAATTTTATGTATTTTCTCTTTGTAAGTAACACATCTTGACAGAGAAAAGCTCATACAAAACTGAATCAAGCAATGACAAAACTGTCTGAAAAGTTTTTTTTATATTGAATGTTAAAAAAAATTTGTTTTTAATTTTGTATAATACAATAATTGATTTATAAAAAAAAATTATTAAAATTATTATTATTATTTTGCTTTATTAAAAGAGCAAAGCAAATTTTTAGAAACAACTTCACGTGACAAATGCCAACTTGAACCTTAA
Organism: Melieria omissa; assembly: GCA_963971225.1. NCBI lineage: Eukaryota > Metazoa > Arthropoda > Insecta > Diptera > Ulidiidae > Melieria > Melieria omissa. The sequence continues at coordinate 77,025,893 of OZ020268.1, read as the reverse complement.
ATAAATAAACACACTTCTCATACTTGTGACACATTTGTTGTTGTTGTATCCGTGCTATCGCATACCAATGCTGCCATAAATTCTCTCAATAATTTTTTTGGGTTACTAAAACTAACACAAGCCAACACAGCTACACACGGTTGCATAAAAATGCACATTTGTTTTATCACACCGATAGAAGTGTGGCCATGAAACAATTTTTGCGGAATTTTTATGCATATTTCAAGTGGCCCAAAGCGAAAAAATGGCACATTTTGCGTGTTGAGGAAAAATAAAACCATAAAAAAAATATTAAAATTGCTCACGTTGTGCTAGAATGTCCATCAATAATGAATTTGTATGCTGCGCTGTGCATATTCCTACACAGATATAAACCAACCGATAGCAGAGATTTTGGCCAATGCAGTAAAATGCTGTGAAAATGCAACGAGTAACGAAAAACCAAATCAAAATGGCGCCACGGCGCAACAAAACGTACACAATTTTGAATATTTAAATAAAATGCAATTTGGCGCTTTGCTCTTAACTCAACTTGAATTTGTTGTTTTTGATTTTTTTTTTGTTTTGCTTGGCATTGCATAAATTGGGCCAAATGCGTGGCGGCAGCGTTTGGCGATCTTTTTTTCTTTGTTTTGTTTAAATTTTTTGTTGCTATTTGCTTTGTATGCACAAAATTCAATAAAGTCTCAAAATATAATCCAATTGACAATTGTTGGCGCATAGAGAGCAAACTATGGAAAGTATTAAAGTAAAAAATTTAAAAATAGTGCAGCATTCTAGGCGCATTTGATTTAACAGATTAATGGTAAAACTGTAATAAACTATAAAATGTTGGGTTTTTCCAAAAGTTTGGCTATTAAGAAAGAAACCGTGGAGGTTGAAAAATATTTGATAAAAATAAATAAATAAATAAAAATATTTAAATATTTCAAAAAACCTTCTATTTTTAGAGGTTACGTACAAAGTTGTTAAATTGTCCATAAACATTGAAATAAAATTTCTAAAAAATGGTCACACTGGCCATTCGGTACTGTATTTCCCGACAGCTACTTCACATCTGCTTGGGCAGTTAATTTCTGTGTAAATTTCCATCACTAAAAAACTTTCAATTATTTGAATATAAAATGACATGAAATTGTTAAAAAAAATAACAAAAAGTAAAAAACTTTCCCATTAAATATTCAATTAAATTTATTGAAAAAATTTTCAGTTTATATTTTAAATTTGCCACAGCAATTTCCTCTTCATGAAGTGGCGACTGCATGCATTATGAATGTGTAATTAAAATTGGCTGGCGTCTCTTTTAATTTCCTTTATGCATTTTCACCTTGGCTGCTTAGCTGGAAAAACACCTTCCTTCTTTTCCTCCCGCCTTCCTTCCTTCCTTCCATTTATCCTTTGCCTGGCGCACTTAACGCTCGAGTCAGCAGCTGACTGCTGCTTTGCTTTCTCCTCTGTTTGTTGCTACATTTTCGCTTGAGTTATGTTTATAATTTTTAGTTTTTGAATTTTTACGCTTCTACTCAGCCGCATTACATTCCGCGTATTTAGACTTAGAAGTGGCTGTGGCTGTGTTGCTGTTGCTGCCGACTGAACTTTTGCGGTTCTCGCTTGGCTGGCTGGCTGGCTGACTGACTGCTCGGTTTTATATGCGCCGACGCTGAGACCACAAGTTTTGCCGCAATCTTTCGTTGGCCTTTTGAGCACAGCCGCAGTCGGCGTTTGGCTGCTGAACTGGCTGACTGGCTGCCACTTGGAAAAATTGCCAAAACTATGAGTGAGTTGAGGTAAAGTTTTTGTTTTTGTATATTTTGCTATTTGTTGCATAGTGACGTTCAAAAGGACGTTGTGTGCTTCTCGTTGGGCGGAAAAATTACTTGGTTTAGTATTTTAAAGTCTGTGTTGAGGATTAATTAATTAATTGGATGGTTTTATAGAAGAGCGAATAAATGATTGAAATGGAGTGAAAGGATGTATGGATAGGAAGATAGATGAATTTCTGACCTAATAGAGAGATCAAATAATCTGTAGAGGACTAAGCAAATGAATATTGGATCAAACGATGGAACGAAAAAATATGTAGAAGTAGTGTAAAGGAATGCAAATGGTAGATGAACAGACTCATGAAGGATATGGAAGGATACGTAGAAGAAGAAGATCAAACATTCAAGAATAGCTAGTCTGAAAAGTTTCCAATCTAAGATAAACTTATCACATTTTTTTCTTCAAATTAATTGTTATTTTTCTATATCCTTTGGTCTACTTGCTAGTCTAACCACACTTCTGTAAGTTTACTGTCATAAAGACCCATTTTCATGTTAAGGTCGGAAACTTTTCAGACCACCTTTACACTCATAGATGGCGAAATAAAACTACAAATCCAGAGATAAAGAGATCTTGAATCATTAGAAGTATAGATTGACCGGTGAATCACCAAAGATTTAATATGGAAACTTTTCAGACCATCTTTGTACCCATAGATGGCTAAATAAAATTAGAACTTCATAGATCAGATTCTTATATAAAGGAAACTTGAGTCATCAGAAGTACAGATTGACTGGTGAATCAGCAAAGATTTAGTTAATATGGAAACTTTTCAGACCATCTTTGTACTCATAGATTAGCCATCTATGAATTTAGAAATTCGTAGATAAAAGGATCTTGAATCGTCAGAAGTATATATGTGTATTGACCGGTGAATCAACAAACATTTAATACGGACACTTTTCAGACCATCTTTGTACTCATAGATGGCTAAATGAAATTAGAACTTCATAGATCAGATTCGTAGATAAAGGAAACTTGAGTCATCAGAAGTATAGATTGACTGGTGAATCAGCAAAGATTTAGTTAATACGGAAACTTTTCAGACCATCTTTGTACTTTTAGATGGCTAAATGAAATTAGAAATTCATAGATCAGATGCATAGATAAAGGGATCTTCAGAAGTATAGATGGACTATTTAAACGAAAAAAATTTAATATGGAAACTTTTCACACCATCTTTGTACACATAGATGGCTAAGTGAAATTAGAAATGAATAGATCAATTTCGTAGATAAAGGGATCTTGAATCATCAGAAGCCTAGATTGACCGGTGAATCGACAAAAATTTAATATGGAAACTTTTCAGACCATCTTTGTACTAACAGATGGAGAAAAGAAATTAAAAATTCATAGATCAGATTCGTAGATAAAGGAAACTTGAGTCATCAGAAGTACAGATTGACTGGTAAATCAGCAAAGATTTAGTTAATACGGATATTTTTCAGACCATCTTTGTACTTTTAGATCGCTAAATGAAATTAGAAATTCATAGATACGATTCGTAGATAAAGAGATCTTAAATCACCAGAAGTATAGATTGACCGGTGAATCAGCCAAGATTTAATATGAAAACTTTTCAGACCATCTTTGTACTTTTAGATGGCTAAATGAAATTAGAAATTCAAAGATTAGATTCGTAGATAAAGAGATCTTGAATCGTCAGAGGTATAGATTGACTTGTGAATTGACAAAGATGTAATATACAACTTTTCAGACCACATTCGTTCTTATAGATGGCTAAATAAAAAAAGGTAACGGTAGGTAGGTAACGGGATCTTGAATCGTCAGAAGTATAGATTGACCGGTGAACTGACAAAGATTTAATGCGTATTGCTATGTGAACGAATAGAGAGATGGATTAAGAAGTGAATATATGCAGGCAATTATTTGATGGAAAAGCATGGAAAGCATTGTGAAGTATGAATAGTCTATCAGTGTTGTTTGACGATTTGATGGATCTGTATGAACGAGTAGAGAGTTGAATTGATATGTGGATAGATGAGTATAAGAATTGTTTGATGTGATGTACGGACGAGTAGAGAGAATGATTGAGATGTGGATAGATGATCATAAAAATTGGTATGACGTAAAAGTATAAAAGCATTGTGAAGTAGAAATGGTTGAGGAAATGTTTGATGGACGAATCCAGAGATGGACTGAAACACTTATAATTTAGTATAAAACTATGCTTGATGTGATGTACAGACGAGTACAGAGATGAATTGAGATGCGAATAGATTATTGTAAAATTAGTTTGATGTGATGTACGAATGAGTAGAAAGATGAACTGAGATGTGAATAGACGATTAAAAGAAATATTAAAATACAAATTTCATTTATAAGTAGAAAAGCATTATGGTGTAGAAATAGTCGAGCGAATGTTTGATGATTCGGTGGATGAAAGCATATAAACCATTGCGAAGCATGAATAGTCGATCAAATATTGTTTGACGATTGGATGGATTTATATGAACGCGTAGAGAATTGAATTGAGATGTGTATAGACGAGTGTAAGAATGGTTGAGGTGATATATTGGCACAAAGAGACATGGATTGAGATGTGGATAGACGATCATAAAAAATTGTTTTGACGTAAAAGTAGGAAATCATTAGGAAGTAGAAATGGTCCAGCAAATGTTTGATGGTTGGATGGACGAATCCAGAGATGGATTGAAATACAAATAAACGAGTATAAAACTGATTGAAATACAGATAAAAAATGGACAAGCAAATGTTTGATGACTGAAGGGATCTGTATGGATTAGTAAAGAGATAGATTGAGCCGATAGGTGATTCTAAAACAAGGTTTGAAGGATAGAAGAGCAGTCAGAAGTAAAAGTGGTCGAGTAAATGTTTGATGATTGAAGGGATCTGTATGAACCAGTAAATAGATAAGTTGAGATGCCAATAGGTGATTGTAAATAAGATTTAGTTTGATGGATAGAAGAGCATTAAGAACTAAAAATGTGCTAGTAAATGTTTCATGATTGGATGCATCTACAGGAACTAATGGAGAGACGGATTGAGTTTGATTGTAAGACATGGTTTGATGCATAGAAAGCATTGTAAAATAAAAATGGACAAGTAAACTTTTGATGATTGAATAGATCGGCACATAAGAGGATAGAGATGGATTGAAATGCGCATAGCTGATTGTAAAACATGGTTTTATGCATAAAATCCATTCAAATATAAAACTTAACAAACAAATATTTGATGATTGATTGGATCACTAAGCCATGATTGCATAAAACTCAATCTGTTCTATCTGTTTTTAGAAATTAAAATCATTAAACCAACAAATTGATGAGAAAATCATGTGACATATTCATCATTGGGGGCCACAAAATCAAATTAGGCTAATATAAAAAAATAACAACAAAAACAAGACAAATATTATAGAGACAAATACATACAGAGACAAGCAGATAAACAGACAGACCGATGAACTGACAACCGCAGACGCGCACAATACATCAACTGTGCCAATGCTTCAATCCAATCCAATGCTAACCAATTCAATTCCAGCCAAACTGCCACTTACTGTAGAGTCAAGTTGTGCATTCGACCCTCGCACACAACTTTGCGCCACACATCTGGCAGTTGAGCGCTGCCAAGTTGGCACCGTAAAACCACAAATGCTGGCTAAAAAGTTTGTTGGCGTGATGTGAAGTCAGGCGCCGGCACAGGCGCCAAGCAGTATGCAATAAATCTTATTCACACATACACGAAACGCGGCGAGACATGCTTTCCATTTGTGGTGCGTTAAGTTGGTAGACAAGAGGAAGGAAAGAAAAATACAACAAAAATATAACAAAAATATAAAAATAAAAAATTTAGAAAAAAAATATATGAAAAATATAGAAAAAAAATAAATAAGCGGCAAATACAATAAGAATGTGAATGTAAGAAACTGAAAGCAGCTCGAAAAAGCACAATCAGAACAAGAAAAAGAGTCAGTTTTGGGGCATTTTACAGCCTGAATGATTTACACACACACACACACCCACACACAGACAGAGCAGCCGCTAACAATTTTGTACCGAAACCAATGTGGCGATTTACGAGCTCACTTTTGTAGACAACCAAACCTATATGCGGCATTGCGCGGACCGAACGCTTTATGCGGCTGAGCATAATTTGATTTTTCACCCATACCAACCGAACTGCTGCCGAATGCTGTTGTCGCCGAAATTGAAAGCAACCAAAGCGACATCATTTTTTACTTTCGAAACCGCTGCGGCTGGATTGAGTGTGTGTCGACTTAGACGCTCGCGAACGCACGCAGCTGCAGCTGTGGATTATGCGAAAACCCAACGCAACAAGAATTGACAAATAAAATAAAATCAAATTCAAAATGGAAGCCAACGTCGAGGAGGCAAATGAAAACAAGCTCAGAAAGGCATAAAAATGGCTTTCAAATATCAGCAAACACACACAAACTTATGTGAGTGTGCCAGGCATATGTACAAACATACGAGTATATATGTATATGTATATATGTATGTACATATGTGGCACACGTATAGGCACGCACTAAAAGCGAATTAAAGTAATAAATTAGTTTATTGTACAAAAAAGCGTTGGTCGTTGTCTGTGTTGCGTATACGCCGCGTTGGGTCGCCTTGTATTTTGGCAGCGATTTACATGCGTTTACATGCATGTGTACACATATTTATAAAGGCATGCGTGCTTTTACACACATGTGTGTGTGTGTATATATGTTTTGTATTTGTTTGTGTGTGTGTGCGCGCATCGTTAACTTTACGCACGCTTCGCATTCCATTCTGGAGTGCGTTCCAAGCTTAGGCGCCTTATTTCGTTGACTTTATGTGTTATGCGTAGCATACTTTTAGGCGTTTGACATTTTTGGTTTCTTTTTTGTTTCGAGTTTGATTTTCTTTTTTTGTTTGTTGTTTTTTTCTTTGCCATTGATTGCATTTACTGTTTCGCACCGCTTGACTTGTGTATGTTAAGCCAAAAATATTGCATATAAATTGTGTCAGCCGCCGATAACTTTTTAAGTGGGTGTAGGAAGTCGGATTGGTTTGAGTGGCATGTAAAATAGGTTTTTTTCGATTTTCTGTTGGATTGTTTTGTGGTAAGTTCGGTTAGAATATTATTTGTTGGCATTTTGACAGCGCTTTCTTGAGCGCATTAAACAAACAAGCTCGTAACGGGCTTGCGTTGGTTTTGAACTTTTTATTATTGTGCATTTATATATTTTTTGGGAATTTTAAGTGAGAGAAAATTTGAAACTAAAGTCAAAACATGAACTTTCTGATATGTATTTATGGTTTTTCTTCTGCAGTAAATTGTCTTTTAAACACTTCAGAGGGGGAGAGAGAGAAATAGAAATTGTGTGCATATTTTAAGAGAAGTTTAAGTGAGAGAAAATTTGAAACTACTGGCAAAACATGAAATTTTCTGATATGTAGAGAGAGATAGAGATTATTTTGTATATTTCTAGAGAATTTTAAATGAGAAAAAAGTTGAAACTAAAGTCAAAACATGAAGTTTTCTGATATGTAGAGAGAGATAGAGATTATTTTGTATATTTTTAGAGAATTTTAAGTGAGAAAAAAGTTGAAACTAAAGTCAAAACATGAAATTTTCTGATATGTAGAGAGAGATAGAGATTATTTTGTATATTTTTAGAGAATTTTAAGTAAGAGGAAAGTTGAAACTAAAGTCAAAACATGAACTTTTCTGATATGTAGAGAGAGATAGAGATTATTTTGTATACTTTTAGAGAATTTTAGATGAGAAAAAAGTTGAAACTAAAGTCAGAACATAAATTTTTGTGATATGTAGAGAGAGATAGAGTTTATTTTGAATATTTTTAGAGAATTTTAAATGAGAAAAAAGTTGAAACTAAAGCCAAAACATGAAATTTTCTGATATGTAGAGAGAGATAGAGATTATTTTGTATATTTTTAGAGAATTTTAAATGAGCAAAAAGTTGAAACTAAAGTCAAAACATGAAATTTTCTGATATGTAGAGAGAGATAGAGATTATTTTGTATATTTTGAGAGAATTTTAAGTGAGGGAAATGTTGAAACTAAAGTCAAAACATTAAATTTTCTGATATGTAAAGAGAGATAGAGATTATTTTGTATATTTTTAGAGAATTTTAAATGAGAAAAAAGTTGAAACTAAAGTCAACACATGAAGTTTTCTGATATGTAGAGAGAGATAGAGATTATTTTTTATATTTTTAGAGAATTTTAAATGAGAAAAAAGTTGAAACTAAAGCCAAAACATGGAATTTTCTGATATGTAGAGAGAGATAGAGTTTATTTTAAATATTTTTAGAGAATTTTAAATGAGAAAAAAGTTGAAACTAAAGCCAAAACATGGAATTTTCTGATATGTAGAGAGAGATAGAGATTATTTTGTATACTTTTAGAGAATTTTAGATGAGAAAAAAGTTGAAACTAAAGTCAGAACATGAATTTTTGTGATATGTAGAGAGAGATAGAGTTTATTTTAAATATTTTTAGAGAATTTTAAATGAGAAAAAAGTTGAAACTAAAGCCAAAACATGAAATTTTCTGGTATGTAGAGAGAGATAGAGATTATTTTGTATATTTTTAGAGAATTTTAAGTAAGAGGAAAGTTGAAACTAAAGTCAAAACATGAACTTTTCTGATATGTAGAGAGAGATAGAGATTATTTTGTATATTTTTAGAGAATTTTAAGTAAGAGGAAAGTTGAAACTAAAGTCAAAACATGAACTTTTCTGATATGTAGAGAGAGATAGAGATTATTTTGTATACTTTTAGAGAATTTTAGATGAGAAAAAAGTTGAAACTAAAGTCAGAACATGAATTTTTGTGATATGTAGAGAGAGATAGAGATTATTTTGTATATTTTTAGAGAATTTTAAATGGGAAAAAAGTTGAAACTAAAGTCAAAACATGAAATTTTCTGATATGTAGAGAGAGATAGAGATTATTTTGTATATTTTGAGAGAATTTTAAGTGAGGGAAATGTTGAAACTAAAGTCAAAACATTAAATTTTCTGATATGTAAAGAGAGATAGAGATTATTTTGTATATTTTTAGAGAATTTTAAATGAGAAAAAAGTTGAAACTAAAGTCAACACATGAAGTTTTCTGATATGTAGAGAGAGATAGAGATTATTTTTTATATTTTTAGAGAATTTTAAATGAGAAAAAAGTTGAAACTAAAGCCAAAACATGGAATTTTCTGATATGTAGAGAGAGGTAGAGTTTATTTTAAATATTTTTAGAGAATTTTAAATGAGAAAAAAGTTGAAACTAAAGCCAAAACATGGAATTTTCTGATATGTAGAGAGAGATAGAGATTATTTTGTATACTTTTAGAGAATTTTAGATGAGAAAAAAGTTGAAACTAAAGTCAAAACATGAACTTTCTGATATGTATTTATGGTTTTTCTTCTGCAGTAAATTGTCTTTTAAACACTTCAGAGGGGGAGAGAGAGAAATAGAAATTGTGTGCATATTTTAAGAGAAGTTTAAGTGAGAGAAAATTTGAAACTACTGGCAAAACATGAAATTTTCTGATATGTAGAGAGAGATAGAGATTATTTTGTATATTTCTAGAGAATTTTAAATGAGAAAAAAGTTGAAACTAAAGTCAAAACATGAAGTTTTCTGATATGTAGAGAGAGATAGAGATTATTTTATATATTTTTAGAGAATTTTAAGTGAGAAAAAAGTTGAAACTAAAGTCAAAACATGAAATTTTCTGATATGTAGAGAGAGATAGAGATTATTTTGTATATTTTTAGAGAATTTTAAGTAAGAGGAAAGTTGAAACTAAAGTCAAAACATGAACTTTTCTGATATGTAGAGAGAGATAGAGATTATTTTGTATACTTTTAGAGAATTTTAGATGAGAAAAAAGTTGAAACTAAAGTCAGAACATAAATTTTTGTGATATGTAGAGAGAGATAGAGTTTATTTTGAATATTTTTAGAGAATTTTAAATGAGAAAAAAGTTGAAACTAAAGCCAAAACATGAAATTTTCTGATATGTAGAGAGAGATAGAGATTATTTTGTATATTTTTAGAGAATTTTAAATGAGCAAAAAGTTGAAACTAAAGTCAAAACATGAAATTTTCTGATATGTAGAGAGAGATAGAGATTATTTTGTATATTTTGAGAGAATTTTAAGTGAGGGAAATGTTGAAACTAAAGTCAAAACATTAAATTTTCTGATATGTAAAGAGAGATAGAGATTATTTTGTATATTTTTAGAGAATTTTAAATGAGAAAAAAGTTGAAACTAAAGTCAACACATGAAGTTTTCTGATATGTAGAGAGAGATAGAGATTATTTTTTATATTTTTAGAGAATTTTAAATGAGAAAAAAGTTGAAACTAAAGCCAAAACATGGAATTTTCTGATATGTAGAGAGAGATAGAGTTTATTTTAAATATTTTTAGAGAATTTTAAATGAGAAAAAAGTTGAAACTAAAGCCAAAACATGGAATTTTCTGATATGTAGAGAGAGATAGAGATTATTTTGTATACTTTTAGAGAATTTTAGATGAGAAAAAAGTTGAAACTAAAGTCAGAACATGAATTTTTGTGATATGTAGAGAGAGATAGAGTTTATTTTAAATATTTTTAGAGAATTTTAAATGAGAAAAAAGTTGAAACTAAAGCCAAAACATGAAATTTTCTGGTATGTAGAGAGAGATAGAGATTATTTTGTATATTTTGAGAGAATTTTAAGTGAGGGAAATGTTGAAACTAAAGTCAAAACATGAAATTTTCTGATATGTAAAGAGAGATAGAGATTATTTTGTATATTTTTAGAGAATTTTAAGTAAGAGGAAAGTTGAAACTAAAGTCAAAACATGAACTTTTCTGATATGTAGAGAGAGATAGAGATTATTTTGTATACTTTTAGAGAATTTTAGATGAGAAAAAAGTTGAAACTAAAGTCAGAACATGAATTTTTGTGATATGTAGAGAGAGATAGAGATTATTTTGTATATTTTTAGAGAATTTTAAATGGGAAAAAAGTTGAAACTAAAGTCAAAATATGAAATTTTCTGATATGTATTTATGTTTTTTCTTTTAAAATAAACTAATTTTTATACACTTAAAAGAAAGAGAAAACATTTTTGAAAAATATTCATTTTTTTTTTTGCTTTGTACTTCTTTCTAGGTGATTTGTTTTATAGCAATTTAAAGAGAGAAAATGTTCGACTAAAGCCAAAATATAAAATGCTCTTCTTTGTGCATGAATCTGTTAAACTTTTTCCTTAGAAAAAAATTTTTTTTATTACCTTCAAGAAAGAGAATGAAAATGTTTTACTATTTAATAACTAATTTTTATATAATAATCTGAATCTCCCCTTGAAAAGTGCCTTCGAGTTCTGTTAAAGTACATTAGAAAGATAAGATTTCATACTAAAGAAACTTTTCAGACAGTTTTGTCAGTGCTTGACTGTTAATTGTTGTTTGAGTTTTTGTTTGTCAAAATTGCATACCAAAATATGAAGATTTCTTACCATTGACTACTCTGAAACATGAACTGAGTTCTTAAGCATGAACCAATTTGTTGTTTTAATTAGTTCAAATTAAAACAATATCGCTGCATAAAAGTATTTCTTCTCTGTCTCAATTAAGTTCAAAATATTTTTAATTACATTTTTCTTATTACACACTTGAAGTCTATGGCGCTACTTAAATTCGTCTAGACTGTTATTCTATAATTACCAGAAAATTCAGAAATTCAGTGCCACATGAAAATTATGTCAGCAGTATGTTTTTGTTGTGTTATTTGTTTGCATTTGCCAATTGAATGAATTTAGCGGGGAATTCTCAACGACAGCAGCCGCACCGATGACTAAATACTTTGGCATCTGATGCTCAGCAAAGCAACATCTCAGTAAAGAATTGTTGTTAGTGCTATGGCAAAACAGAGCAAAAAGCACCTTGTAGTGTTTTATTCTACTCAGTAATACGCAGTTGAAATGTAATGTTTGTTGTTAAGCTAAACAAAAATTGAGTGTAGAATGCCTTACGCATTCAGCCACCGTTTGTTTTTCTCATTTTCTTTGCACTTTTCTATAAATATTCGATGCAGAAAATTTTAAATGCCAGCTAAATGTGAAAATTAAGTGGAGCAACCAGACACAGCACCAATGCGGCAGTGAGTCATTTCATGAAATGCTTAATTCTGGTAAATAAATAAATATAAAATAACATAAAATAAAATAAAATAAAATAAAATAAAATAAAATAAAATAAAATAAAATAAAATAAAATAAAATAAAATAAAATAAAATAAAATAAAATAAAATAAAATAAAATAAAATAAAATAAAATAAAATAAAATAAAATAAAATAAAATAAAATAAAATAAAATAAAATAAAATAAAATAAAATAAAATAAAATGACATAAAATAAAATAAAATAAAATAAAATAAAATAAAATAAAATAAAATAAAATAAAATAAAATAAAATAAAATAAAATAAAATAAAATAAAATAAAATAAAATGAAATAAAATAAAATAAAATAAAATAAAATAAAATAAAATAAAATAAAATAAAATAAAATGAAATAAAATAAAATAAAATAAAATAAAATAAAATAAACTAAAATAAAATATAATAAAATAAAATAAAATAAGATAAAATAAAATAAAATAAAATAAAATAAAATAAAATAAAATAAAATAAAATAAAATAAAATAAAATAAAATAAAATAAAATAAAATAAAATAAAATAAAATAAAATAAAATAAAATAAAATAAAATAAAATAAAATAAAATAAAATAGAAATAAAAAATTTATTTATTTTTTTATATTTTTTTTTATAAAAAATAAAATAAAATAAAATAAAATAGAAATAAAAAATTTATTTATTTTTTTATATTTTTTTTATAATAAATAAATAAATAAAATAAATAAGAAATAATAAAATTAATTAATTATAAATAAATGAAGAAATAAACAAAGAATAAATAAATAAACAATTAAATAAATAAATAATCAAAGTATATTAAATTTCCTTAGTACCGAAATATTTCATTAAATTTATAGTCAACCATCGTATGGTCAATGACTTTAAAGTCATCAAAGGAACCACTTCAGCTTCAGCAACAAAAAATTATGTTGCCATCAGGTAAATTGAAAAAACCCCAGCATGCATTGGGGAAAAATCGAAAAGATAAAAGAGAATAAAAACCAGAAAAAAAACAACGTAAATGTTGCACAATCAAAAACGCAACTGCACACGTCTCAACTTTCAAGTTGCAACAATTGTATGCAGCATGCCGCAAGCTGCACAATGCACGGTGCAGGAGGAATTGACGGTCCCGCAGCTGCTTGGCGGCTGCTTGGTGGTAAACTTGCCTTGTTATGTTGTCACGTCTGGTTGGCGGCACACAGCCATACACACATATGCAAGCACACATCAGTTGCATGCCGCATGTGCATGTATACACATTCACATACAGCACGACTCCATTACAATTTATTTGACGTGGCATCAAAAAGAAATGCCACAAATTTCAATTGTAAATGTCAAGATCAGCCGAACGACCCTGCCTGCGAATTTACACTTGCATTTCTTTTATTCAACTGAAAAAACGAGAGAAAAAAAATAGCTTTAGCGGAAAATTGCCAGCAGAAGCTATCGTGGTAACAGAAAAATTCGCTTGCCACTGCAATTGCTGACAATATTTTTCGTTTGTTTGTATGTTTGTGTGGTATTGTTTTTGATGGCAGCTGTTGCGCTTGTTGCATGCCATAATACGAATATATTGGCAACAACTTGACTGCGATATTACTAATAGATATGTACAGTTTAGAGCAAAGTTGAGCATTCAACAATTTGCTTCATGTTACGTATACGACTGGGTGCACCAGACGTATCTGCTTTGTGTATATGTGAAGGAATTGTTTCCATTGAATAAAATTCAACATGGAGTTATATAAATGTGCCAAACGAGTAGTAAATCACTGCTTTTTATTATTAGTTCTTTGAAAAAAATTTGGGTTGAACAGAAAATTTTTACTAAATTTTTCAAACCTTGGGTTTTTATAGGTTTTTTTTAATGCACAAACACCAAATGGAAAACAAACCAAACTATTTCCACTAAAACACACTGCTTTTCTACATTTTGTTGTTGCCAGTTGACCCTTGAAGGTCATTGACATTGACTTATAATAAAAAAAACAAACGCTAAGTGGCAAATTTCTACCAAATCTACCAAATTTTTCTACCAAAACCTTCATGCCAAACTTTTTTTGTTGCTATTTCTTTTATGAGTTGATATTGTAACAATTATTTTTATTTTCTTTTGCATAAAACTTTTAATCGTTTAGCATTTTTGTTCCTTTTTTTGGAATAATTTTGTTTTTGTTTATCATTTTCCATGTTTGTGCAAAAGTTTACTTTTCGACTTTTCATGTTGCAGCAGCTGACTCTGACATAGACTATTGTTGTTGTTTAAGTTGTTGCTGCAACATTTGTGAACTCTTCTTGGCTGTTGCTGTGCGTTATCGACAGAAACAGCATTAGGTAGAGACGCCTGCTGCCGTCTCTACTAATTCGCATACAGAACTAACAGCCAAAGACACAAACAACAAACAAAGAATCGTTGTGGAGAGATAAACAGCACAACAAAAGTGGCACAAAGTGTTCAGTGCCATGAAGGAATTCTTCACGTGGCACATTAAAATTGCAAAATACGACAGCTTGCAGACGTTGTTTGTTAGGCTGCATTAATTTTTGAACAGGTGTTTTAGGTTCGAATTCAGTCATGAGACAGGGGTTCAGTAACAGCATAAAAGAAATTAGAAGAAAAGTATTAACTAGAAGTTAAGAATTCAACATACAGCTGGATATGAATCCATGAAGATATTGTATAGTAATGCTTAACCAGTTCTGCTCATCCAAAATGTCTAAAGTTTATGTACCTTTCGAAAAAGTCACAAACCAATTTCTTACCTTTCGTTGGAGAGAGCTGCCATCTTCAAGTTGAAGTCGAAAACTTTTCAGACCTTTCAGCCTCGTGAGCTAATCACAATGAGCTGCTAATTCCGTTATATAGGATAAACTTCCATTAAGTAAATTTCTCAGTTCATTCTCACATCAATCCATCAGTCGTTTAGGTGATATAAACAACAAACTATCATTCAAAGCTATTTGACTTAAGCTATTCAAATAACTTTTTGTTGACGTCTTGTCTACTTTTAGGCATCACAGCACGACCTTAACAAGGCAAAGAATCACCTAACAAAATGTTAGTTGTATATTTTTCAATATTAAGAAACCTCGCCTACTTTTAGGCTCCCCAGCGCGAACTAAATAAAACTTAGAATTGTCACCAAAAACATAGCAGCAGTAAATGTATTTTGTTTTTTTTTGGTAAAACTCTAAACTTTAGCTAAAAAATTGCCTACTTTTAGGCTTCCCAGCTTGAACTAAATAAAACTTAAAATTGTCCACAAAACAAACATAGTAGTAGTATATGTTTTTTGTCTTAGTTACTATAAACTTTAACAAAAAAAACCTTGTCTACTTTTAGGCTCGCCAGCGCAAACTAAATACAATACAGAATCGCCAAAAAAAAACAGTAGTTTTGTGTTCTTTCTTGATATTTTTCAGATTTTGAACTCCAATAAGAGACGTTGCCTACATTTAGGTGTCTCAGCATTATCCAAAGATAGCACAGAATAATTCAAATGAGTTGTGGTTGCATATTTCTTATTGATTTTTGATCAGAATTTCAACTCTAATAAGAAAGTTTTTCTACTTTCAGGCTCCTCAGGGCGACCTAAATAAACCACAAAATCGCTTAAAAAGTCATAGTGTTATACTTCTTATTCTATTTTCCAAATTTTGCACTCTGCTAAGAATCGTGGTGTACTTTTAAGCTCCCCAGCGTGACTGACATAAAGCACAGAATGACGCAAAAAACTTTAATTTCATATTTTTTCTTGATTTTTTCCAAATTTTAAACTGTTCAAAGAAACAGTTTTGTACTTTTAGGCTCCCAAAGGCTAAGTTATAATGTCATATTTATTTTTCTCCCACATTTTGCACTCTACTTAAAAACCTTGTGTAGTTTTAGGCGCTCCAGCGCAACTCACATAAGGCACAGAATGACCCAAAAAAATTGTAGTTGCATATTTTTTCTTGTTTTATTCCAAATTTTAAACTCTAATAAGAAACTGTTTTGTACTTTTAGGCTCCCCAAGGCCAAGTTATAATGTTTTATTTATGTTTTCCACAGATTTTACACTCTACTTAGAAACCTTGTGTATTTTTATGCGCCCAGCGCGACCCAGAATTGCCCAACGATGTTGTTGTTGTATATTTTTATTAATTTTTTTTCCACATTCTAAACTCTAAACAGAAACCTTTCTAATTTTAGGCACCCCAGCACAAACTAAACGAGCCACAAAATCGTTCAAAAAATTTTGGTTGTACATATATTAATTTTTTTCTTTTTTTCAAAATTCCAAACTCTAAAAAAAAGTGAAATATATTAAAAAAAAACAATAAAAACAACAAACCATAAAATTATTCTTATAAATAAATTCAAGTATTTCAGTTTCCTATTGTCTCACTCAATGTCTTACGTGGAAGCCACTTCAATTTTACGCCCCAAAGTATGCAACGAATTGCATTTTTCTGCAACATTTCAGTTTCACTGGTCCACAGCTGCATGTACATCGATTTTGTTTGCTCACCCCCTATTGTTGTTGTTTTTATTTGCGCTTGTTATTGTTATGGTTGTTGTTGTTGTTGTAATATGGTGCCATCATAAATAAAGATTTTGCTATGTTGCCATACTTTCGAATTTTTTCTGTTTGGATACATAAAACAGCCGAAGCGGCTTTGCACACCCGGCAGCAAATAAAACAAAAGTCAATAGCACAAACAAAAATAAACAACAAAATACTCGTATGTAACAACAATTCCCAAAACAACAAATAAAATAGCATCACAGCCAACGCCACCACAATCATCATCATCATCATCACCATCACCATCATTATTGTCTTCATGGCCAACAGCATTGGCGGAGTGCAACAACAAGTGCACCAACAAAAATAGTCAAAATAACAATAACAACAAACATAAATGAAAATCTACCATTTATATGAAAATCTACCAATTCAAAGCTACACCAGCACCAACAGCTGGTACCACATTCTGCACCAATGCTTGCACCCGCCAATTTCGTGCGGGTGGCAACACCGCCAAACCCCAAAGTGCACCATAACCGCTAAGTGAGCAACTTAGCTGACCTAAATCAAACATGCTAATGCCCGATTTGCAACGCCACCAACACCAACACCAGCAACAACAACAAACTCCACAATAGCACAAGAACAATAAAACAAATAGCAACGAATGAGCACAGTGCCAACAGTCAGCCATGTTGTTACTGGCTTACAAAGCGTTGCCACATCGCACACAAAAACACACAATTCATATTTTGTCTGCGCGCATTGCGCCGCTCAGCGGCCAAAGCGAATGCGAAAGGAACTAACAAAAAAAATTAAAAAAAATAAATATTTAAAAATATAAAATGCAACATTCGTTGGCCAACAATGCCAGCAACAACAACAACAACAACAACTAGTAACAGCCACAACAGAGAAGGGACAACTATATAAAAAATGACAGTCACAATCATGCATTTTCGCAGCTCTTGTTGTGTTTTCATTTATTTTGTATTTTTTCTGTATTTTTTTTTTTTTTTGGATGCGGAAAAACTGTAAAATTCTGTAAAAACTATAAAACTCTCAATGCGTTTTTTATATTTTTGTTTTCTTTTTTGTTGCTGTCTCCGTTGTGCAACTTTCCACAGCCGAAAATGTAAAATTTTTTGCAATGCTTTTTTTAGTGTTCCACTGTTATTGTTGCTGTTGTTGTCAGTACCAACGCTGCTTTTCGGCGCCCAACGCACGCATCATTTTTTTTGCCAATTTCTTTTTATTTTGTTTTTGTTTGTGTGCTCCCATTTTGACATTTCTTCTCGGTCGCTTTCAAGCTCGCCACTCATGGCCGCCCTGTGGCTTTCGCTGTGTCGGTGAGCTCAGGCAAAGCGCAGTGGCAGTGTTGCTCATTCAATAAATGAATATTTATACTCGAAACAATATAACAGCTACAAAAACGCCAACAACAACAACAACAACAACCGCAATGACAATGAATCGTATTAAATGTGGGCAGAGTATGGGGAAAACCATTTTTTACGGTTGCGTGTAGTTTCGCATGAAGCGGTTCTGCTTCTTTATAGGCGAACTTTGACCCTAAGACCTATTTTTGATATTTTGTATTATTTAAGAACAGTTATATTAATGTAGAGTTACTTATAGTTATGTATAGTTTACAGCAAAGTTGTACGCTATCAATTTTCAGCAATGGAACGAAACATCCTTTCCTTATTTCCAGTACGCTTGGAAACACGGCAGATATCTGACAGAAGTTAGGACTGCATAGCCCGCAAGTTACTCAACTAGAGATTGGCTCAAGAGTGGAGATCAGCCTTCATTGGAGATCATCTTTGACTAAAGATCAACCTTAACTGGAGATAACCATTGGGTAGAGATCGTCTTTGACTAGAGATCATCCTTCAGTACAGATCATCTCTGAGTGTAGATCATCATTGAGTACAGATCACTATTGTGTGAAGATTATCATTGAGTGAAGATTATCGTTTACTGGAGATCATCCTTGAGTACAGGTCATTATTCAGTACAGATCATCATGGACTGCAGATTATCCTTGACGGGAGATCATCCTTGACTGTAGATTTTCTTTGAATGGGGATCATACTTGACTGGAGATCATCCTTGAGTACAGATCATCTTTAAGTGAAGACCACTATTGAGTACAGATCACTGTTGAGTGAAGATTATAATTGAGTGAAGATCATCCTTGACTTAATATTATCCTAACTAAATGTCAACCTTGATTGCAGATCATCACGGAGTACAGATCATCCTTGACTGGAGATCATCATTGAGTACAGATCATCCTTGATGGGAGATCATCCTTGATTGCAGATTTTTTTTGACTGGAGATCTCCTTGACTGGAGATCATCCTTGAGTGGAGATTATTTTTGACCGGAAATCATCATTGAGTACAGATCATCCTTGAGCACAGATCATCCTCGACTAGAGATCATCCTTGACTGGAGATCATCCTTCACTGGAAATCATCCTTGAGTACAGATTATCTTTGATTGGAGATAATAAATTGAGTGGGGATCATCTCTGACCGGAGATCATCCTTTACTGAAGATCTCCTTGACTGGATTTCATCCTTGACTAGAGATCATACTTGGCTGGAGATCATCCTTAAGTACAGATCATCCTTGAGTACAGATCATCCTTGGCTGGAGATCATCCTTGGCTGGAGATCTCCTTAACTGAAGATCACCCTTAACTGGAGATAATCATTGAGTGGAGATCATCTTTGACCGAAGATCATCGAGTACAGATTACCCTTAAATACGGATCATCCTTGGCTGGAGATCTCCTTTACTGAAGATCATCCTTAACTGGAGTTAATCATTGAGTGGAGATCATCTTTGACCGGAGATCATCATTGGGTACAGATCATCCTTAACTGAAGATCTCCTTGACTGGATTTCATTCTTGACCAGAGATCATACTTGGCTGGAGATCATCTTTAAGTACAGACCATCCTTGAGTACAGATCATCCTTGGCTGGAGATCTCCTTAACTGATGATCATCCATAACTGGAGATAACCAATGAGTGGAGATCATCTTTGACTGATCTCTGGTCAAAGATGATCATTGAGTGGAGATCATCTTTGACTGATCTCTGGTCAAAGATGATCATTGAGTGGAGATCATCTTTGACTGATCTCTGGTCAAAGATGATCATTGAGTGGAGATCATTTTTGACAGGAGATCGTCATTGAGTACAGATCATTCTTGACTGAAGATCTCCTTGACTGGAGATCTTCCTTGACTGGAGGTCATCCTTGACTGGAGATCATCCTTAAGTACAGATCATCCTTGAGTACAGATCATCATTGAGTGCAGATCATCCTTGACTGACGATCATCCTTGACTGAAGATCATCCTCGTCGAGAAATCATCCTTGAGAGAAGATCATCTTTGACCGGAGATCATCTTTGAGCGCAGATCATTCTTGACTATAAATCATCCTTGAGTACAGATCATTATTGAATGGATATAATTTTTGAGTGCAAATCATCCTTGAGTGGATATCATTATTGATTAGGGATTTTTGTACAAAGGTTCCAAGATAAGCGCACCGTAATACATGGTTGTGCTCCAATCAGCTTTTGTTCAAAATTGTTTTTATTCAAATCCTTTTTTCTAGACATTCAAACCTTCAATACATTCAAACTTTCAATTGAAACCTACAATGCATTCAAACCTTCAAAAAACGTTACATGCACTCACCACCCTCTATTTTTTTAAAAAAACCTTCGTCCAAATCTGAGCTTAACCAAATACCAAATCCGAACTAAGCTCGGCAACTGTATTCGCTATTCAACTTCATTTGCTTCGCTTTATTTATTTTTACTTGTCAAAAACTTTTTCGCTACAGCCAAAAACGACAACAAAAATCCGACGCATTATAAAAATTAAAACACATTTCATGTGCGGCGCCGGCAACAACACAAAAAATGAAAGGAATCTGCGCTCGAATTCTGCGCCACTCAAACTGTTAATGCCTTTTCAGAAAGCGATTATAAACAATTTACGCCAAAAGCTTAGCGTCTAATCCTTTTCCGCGCCAACAAAAACCCGAATAGACCAAAGGAAGCAGCAAAGGAAAAACTTTTGCGCTGCGGCATGGCGCAAGTATGTGGACAACTGAGGCGCTGTATGTGTGTGTGTGTGCATGTTTATGTCTGTTCATTGTCACATTTACTTGTAAAAGTTTTTGCTTCACCACAAAAACAAAAAACCAAAAAATATCACAAAGAAAGCAGAGTATGTGGAAAACATGATAGTGCAAAGTTTTTGCTGCAATGCAAAGGCGGCCGCATGCCAACATTTGTGTGTGTGTGTGTGTGTATGTGTTGGCGAGTGTTGGCTGCCGAAGATGTGTGGAAATGTTTAGTGAAAGGGATAATCGAAAAAGAAAGACACAATGCGCGAGTTGCAAGGAAGCAGTGCCGCAAAGTGCCGTGAAGTGAGGAACTGCAGCGGCTGAAAGGAGCATGACAGACGACACATGTTGAGCTGAACTTTCAACTGCATGACAACAAAAACAATGTCAAAGAACAACAATGACAGTGTGAGCAGAAGAAGAAGCAGGCAAGAAAGGAAGCAAAAATGCAGCAAGCAAACGACAAACATACACACACACACACAAGGCAGGCGTTGGCATTTAATCCTCGAACAAGTGAAAAATGCATGAACCCGATTAAAAGTGCAGACAACCCCAACAACAAGAATAACAATGGACAGTAAGAAAATCAACAAAACACCCGAATGCATGCTGCGAGCATAATAAACACACTTAATAGTTGTAGTAGACGCGTTGCTCCTGATGAAATTGTTGTTGTAACAGTGGTCGTAAATGACAAAAATGAAGAAACATAGTAGAAAAGTGTGTAGTAAAAAAATTGTAATCGCAGTAATGGTGGTAATAGTAAAAAAAAAGTAGTAAAAGCGGCATCGGCAGTGGTTGAAGGAACAAGAAGTGAGGTGGCAAGGGGAAAGGGAGAAGAGAAGGTGTGGCTGCATATTAAATAGGCGGAAGATATTGTTGACAGACAAAAACACAGACGGAGACGGAGATGTTGTCGCCAGCGCTATTTGCCATTGAAATGTTGCCAACATCCGGCAATGTTCTTGAGAAACGGAAGTGCACCAGCTTTGGCCAAAGGTTGAGAAGAGGATAGGAAAAATTTAAGAGCTGATGGAAGTGCTGAAAATAGTTGAACGAAGGAGGAGTTGGAGGAGAGAAAAGTAGAATAGATGTAGAAGTGGAAGTAGAAGTAGAAGTAGAAGTAGAAGTAGAAGTAGAAGTAGAAGTAGAAGTAGAAGTAGAAGTAGAAGTAGAAGTAGAAGTAGAAGTAGAAGTAGAAGTAGAAGTAGAAGTAGAAGTAGAAGTAGAAGTAGAAGTAGAAGTAGAAGTAGAAGTAGAAGTAGAAGTAGAAGTAGAAGTAGAAGTAGAAGTAGAAGTAGAAGTAGAAGTAGAAGTAGAAGTAGAAGTAGAAGTAGAAGTAGAAGTAGAAGTAGAAGTAGAAGTAGAAGTAGAAGTAGAAGTAGAAGTAGAAGTAGAAGTAGAAGTAGAAGTAGAAGTAGAAGTAGAAGTAGAAGTAGAAGTAGAAGTAGAAGTAGAAGTAGAAGTAGAAGTAGAAGTAGAAGTAGAAGTAGAAGTAGAAGTAGAAGTAGAAGTAGAAGTAGAAGTAGAAGTAGAAGTAGAAGTAGAAGTAGAAGTAGAAGTAGAAGTAGAAGTAGAAGTAGAAGTAGAAGTAGAAGTAGAAGTAGAAGTAGAAGTAGAAGTAGAAGTAGAAGTAGAAGTAGAAGTAGAAGTAGAAGTAGAAGTAGAAGTAGAAGTAGAAGTAGAAGTAGAAGTAGAAGTAGAAGTAGAAGTAGAAGTAGAAGTAGAAGTAGAAGTAGAAGTAGAAGTAGAAGTAGAAGTAGAAGTAGAAGTAGAAGTAGAAGTAGAAGTAGAAGTAGAAGTAGAAGTAGAAGTAGAAGTAGAAGTAGAAGTAGAAGTAGAAGTAGAAGTAGAAGTAGAAGTAGAAGTAGAAGTAGAAGTAGAAGTAGAAGTAGAAGTAGAAGTAGAAGTAGAAGTAGAAGTAGAAGTAGAAGTAGAAGTAGAAGTAGAAGTAGAAGTAGAAGTAGAAGTAGAAGTAGAAGTAGAAGTAGAAGTAGAAGTAGAAGTAGAAGTAGAAGTAGAAGTAGAAGTAGAAGTAGAAGTAGAAGTAGAAGTAGAAGTAGAAGTAGAAGTAGAAGTAGAAGTAGAAGTGGAAGTGGAAGTAGAAGTAGAAGTAGAAGTAGAAGTAGAAGTAGAAGTAGAAGTAGAAGTAGAAGTAGAAGTAGAAGTAGAAGTAGAAGTAGAAGTAGAAGTAGAAGTAGAAGTAGAAGTAGAAGTAGAAGTAGAAGTAGAAGTAGAAGTAGAAGTAGAAGTAGAAGTAGAAGTAGAAGTAGAATAGAAGTAGAAGTAGAAGTAGAAGTAGAAGTAGAAGTAGAAGTAGAAGTAGAAGTAGAAGTAGAAGTAGAAGTAGAAGTAAGTCTTTAAGTAACTAAGACCAAGCACCGCTATCTTAGTTACTTAAAGATCTGGCCTGGCCATGCTGATGGGCGTGTTCGAACTCTGTTTCGGTCATGTCCGGTGGGTTCAACCGTGTCAGACGGCAGCCGGGGAGTACGAACTAAGCGCTACCATCTACCCAAACCATCCCCGAACTCATTCCTCTGCTTACCGTCACTTCTCCATCCCTATCCAAACTCCCGGGGCGTCGGTTACCAACAGTCTGCGTCTGACTCCAGTGGGGCGTCTGACTCTTTCACCTGGCAGTAGGTATAAAATGCAACCCCCCCTCAAAGGCGAAGCCTACTCACAGTTTTTCTACACGGGGTAACCAAACTTGTGCGAATCCTCCCGCCGATCCGTCGGCGGCTTGGGCATTGGATGTGCAGGCCCAAAGCTCACCTTCCCTTATGACCGAGACTTTCACCCAGGGTCCCGGAGGAAGCAAATTACTAGCGTTGGATGATGGCACGTTGACTACGTCAATGGAGAGCCTACTTTTGGGGGAGAATGTGGACAGACTAATGTCAGAAGCATCAAAGTCAGCCGTCAAGGTTAATGGAGATGGGGAGATGTTGGATAGCCCATCGACTTCAACGAGTCGAATTCGGGTACCATGCGTATCTCCGAAAACAGTTAAACCTGGTGCGAACCAGGAGAGTTCCGGTAAGAAGGTTGCTGGCATCGGGTGTTCGAAGGCAGGTGAAGATCTGCCTGCCAGGCAGCGCAAAAGGAGGAGACATAACAAGAGGAAAGTTACCGTGAAAGCAGCGGCAAGTACTCAAGTTTTGCCAACTTCAACACCTGTGATGGCCACATGGAAGCGTGACAGAACGGGCGATGATTCGTCTGCTATGGCACACTCTTCTGAGGCCGCTCTGGGTTCTGAGCACTCGGCTGTAAACAGTAGCAAGGCAAAGAGGAGGAAGGTTCTTGGACCGGAATCGGACGTACCGGCACACTTGACGCAGGAGTCTGCAAGTCAGCCATCTACTGACATGGAGAAGGCTGCAGGATCCCAGAAAATGTCGGATGACACTCAGCCGACTACCTCTGGTGCCACTTTTGCGGGAGCGGCTGCCAAAGCGATGATGGTTCAGATACATACCGACAAAGGGAATGGCCTGTTGTCCCAAGGACAGCAAGAGTATTTCGACACCTACCTTTCGAAGGCAATCGGTGATTCGAAAGAAAGACCGATGTACGAAAGCGCGTTGAAAACTGGCATCATTAAGGTGCAATGCTCCAATGCGGTTTCTCGAGAGTGGCTGGAAAAAGTCATAGCGAAGGTGCCAGCCTGAGAAAAGAGTAAGTTCGTGCTCACGGATGGAAATAGCATTAGGCTGGTGAGGGCTTTAGCTTGGATACCGGGGATTCTCCGGAAACCAGGTGAAATCCTCGCACATATCCGTGCCCAGAACGCAGGTCTGGACACGAGTCCATGGCGAATATTCTCGCAACCCAAGGATGTATCAGCTGTCAACAAAGAAGTCGGTGCACACTTGATGGTGGGTATTGACTTAGACTCGTTGAAGGTCGTAAAGTCGAAGTACGGGTACCGTCCTCACCTATACCTGGGGTGGGTGCACTTCCGCCTACAGGATAAGGAGGAGGATAAGGCGTAACGGTAGTTTCAATCCCTTACATGACTAAAATTATTATCACGCAGAATCATCATGCCGCGGTCGATCGAATGCACAATGCTTAGACAATTCTGTTTTCAAGATGTCGTTACGGTTAAAATAAAGTACTGGGTTGGTGGGAACAGCGTCGAAATAGCCTAGAAGTAGAACTAGAAAGGGAACTAGGACCAGGACTAGCAGAATAGGGATGTAAATGGGATCGAGAACCAAATGAGGACTTGAAAGGATTTGAAGTAAAAAAAGGATTCAAAGTTGGAAATCAAAAGAAAACAGACTTTAGTGGTAAGGATGGCGTAGGTTAAAATTAGGCTGTGGAGGAAGAAGAGGAGATGAGGTTTGAGAAGGAGAAGACGTGAAAACGACATAAATGAAAGTAAAGCAAGAAAATGGAAATAAATTCAGGAAAGCAGAGTTTGTGAATGTCCAATAAAGGTGAAAGAGTGTTGCGTGGATGTCGTAGTACCCCATTTTAGATACGCTGGAACCTACTATTTGATGAGATTTGATACGAAGGCACTTGAGTCAAAAAATTAAGGACTTGAAGCGCGTTTCTACTATATATTCGACATTCATTAACGAGAACTTCCTCTATTAGCTGCTAAATATATTTAATTATTTATCAGATTTTGATTTAGTTCAAGCGTCTCTTGTGTCATTCAAATGTATTGACTAGTTTTTTTCTTTTGTTCCAAAACCCGTTCAGACGTCGGTTCCTTTGAGCGCCAATATAAAGAATTTCAGCTTTGACCAGAAAATAGCCCAGTAATATATTTTAAAATTTTATTATTTTCTCTTCACTCAATTATCGCTCAAGGTGAATGCCCCTACGAACAACGATATGTTGATTCCAAAAGGGTAGACGGGTTTAATTTCAGAAGCCACTAAGATATTTCTTCTTTTTTTTTTGTACAAACGAGCCAATCCAGCTGCAAGCATATGCCGCCAAAATCTATTGTGTTAATATATGCAAATACATGCACACAAACACATACACACGCGTACTAAGCCACACAAATACATACAAAAGTAAACAAACAAACAAAGAGAACAGCTGCCAACAGGCAGACAGACAACGCTTCAAAGTAATAAAACGCGATTTCAATTTTACATGTTTGTTGGCATTGAGCTGACACCAGAAGCCAACCAACTGCTGGCTGCTGTGTAAACTTTGATGTTGCTGTTTTTCTACTTTTCTTGGCATAGCTGCGAATGCGCTGTTTTGTGTTGTTCTTTTTAAGATTTCAGGTTTCTTCTCTCTTGCATCCAGTTGAATGTGTAAAGTTTGCGCTTAAAGTGGTCCTTTGTAAGGACAATGTCCTTGCAGTTTAGAAGTGAAGTCAAACAGTTGAATGACAACAAGTTATAAGCAACAAACTTCAAATAATTTTTAATATTTTTTTGTTTATTTTTAATATTTTTTTTTTATTTTTAAATTTTTTTTATTTTTTTTTAATTTTTTTTTAATTTTTTTTACAATGGTTTTTTTTTGTTTTAACCGCAAAAGCAATTGTATGCTTATCGACATTCATTAGCCACAATGCCACGTTTTGTGAACGCCTTTGATGTGCATTAAAATTAATTAATTTAGCGTTGTTTTTTTGTTTATATTTAAAAAAATTTTAATTAAGCCACGCTGTGTGTGCTTTCACAGCAACAAACAAAAAGAACGCATAAAAATGTATTTAGTGGCATTAATACTACTACAACTATTCACTGCCAGTCAACTTTAGCAGTAACCACAAAAAATAATAATTTTTTTATAATTTCTTTAATTTTTTTTTTTTTTTTTTTTTATTTTTTTTATAACATCGCACACTTTATTAAGAGTGAAGTGCACCAAGCGCTGTTTGTTTATTTTATTTTTTTTTAATTTTTTACTTTACCAACATTTTCATATTTTCACATTTTTGCTCTTTGCCCAGAGAGCCAGACACACCTTGGGATATGTGAAGGTGTGTCTGGCTCTCTCAAATCATAAAAATATGGCAACACCACTACACACATACCACTTGTGTTTTGTATGTAGTGAAGTCAGCAGTCTAACTAGCACATAACACTGGCACAGCAAAATAGTAGACATAAAAAAATGCCATCAAAAGAAAAAACGCAAACCGCACAAAATTTAATCATCAAAAGCGACTCGACTCAACACAGGTTCACACAGCAAAGTTGCCAAGCACTTTCATGTTTTTTTTGTCATGAAATCAGCTTTTGCGCTGACATAATTAAAAAAAAAATTTTTTTTTTTTAAGTCTTTATTTTTGCTTTCATTTTCAGCGGCACTTTTCACCTCGTGCATGGGTTGAACATTGCACCGGCTCGTACTTGGCCACTTGTTGTAAATTTGGTGCAATCTCACCCTTTTCGGCTATTACTACCCACCTTCCTTCTCGCCTCTTTTATCTACTTTGTTGTTTTGCACTTATTTAGCATTTTTTTCAAATTTTTCGCGCTGCCTTTCTGTGGGCATAAGCACTTTTGCGCAGTTTCTATCATATTTTAGCACAGACAGTTGGCATTTTTTTCATAGCTCTGTTGCTCTGATTATGTTTGTTTACTGTTGTTGTAGTTATTTTTTTATTTTATTTTTTGTTTTTTCTTGCCGGCGCACAATGAAAATGTGCAGTGAAAGTAGATATTTGCGCAATAAAAAAGCGCATAAAATTTATTTTTTATGTATTCCTAAAAATGCGTGAATACCGTAGAGAGATTTCGAAAGCGATAGTGAACAATAGTGTCGATTGAAATGTTTTCAAAGTGTATAATTTTTTTTTTGTTAATATGAGAATTATAATAAAATAAGAGACTTAAAGACACTTTAAGGAGTCTATTCTATTGAAATTAAGAAGTTTGAATTGAAAATTTTTAAGCTATTTGGCCACATTGCGAATAGCTAGAAGTGGCTCTTTAGTAGCTCAGAGACTGCATAGACCCATTGAAATACCTAAAAAATTTACACTCAGACCCCTTTACTCAGAACCCTTTACTCAAAAAATCAAATTTTAATGCACATAGCATTTTAATGCTATAGTGGACACCACCTTTGAAGAACGGATCACCATGTTTCCCAACAGTCAAGTTGCCCTGAAGGCACTGGACTCACTGATTTTTAACCCCCAATTGTCTGTAATAACAGGGAGGTTCTCTTAAAACTAGTTGGTTAATCCACAAATGATAATCTACATGAGTTTCCGTTCTTGATCAGAGGGAGTCAGTGAAGGTCCATTCTCTAATAAGCCTCGTCGAGATGGGAATCTCTAAACACCTTCTAGCCCTTGAGCAGGGGGATTCGGTGGTGATCCGCTTTTTAATAAATCTCGTAAGGAGCAAAATCTCGAAGGCCCTCCTAAATTTTGACTAGAGGAGATCTTGTGGAGG
This sequence comes from Melieria omissa, assembly GCA_963971225.1. Classification (NCBI taxonomy): domain Eukaryota; kingdom Metazoa; phylum Arthropoda; class Insecta; order Diptera; family Ulidiidae; genus Melieria; species Melieria omissa. The sequence continues at coordinate 76,997,791 of OZ020268.1, read as the reverse complement.
TCGAGATGTAAGTGTCTTAAAAGTATTGCCTTCTCTGTCTGGGGATCCGATGGAGGCTCGCGCTCTTATAAACCTCGACCTTCTAGCTTTTATTCAGGAGGATCCAGTGAAGGTTCGCCTTTCGGTGGAGATTCGCCTTTTAAAAGCCTCTTTAGGAGTAAGATCTCTAAGGATCTCACAGATTTTGACTAGGGGATCTGGTGGAAGTCCGCCTTAGGAGGTTAAGAGCAACTTCTCTAAAAACCTCTTCGAATTTGATAAGGAAGATCTTGTGGAGGTCTGCCCTGTAATAACTCTCATCATAAATTAGATCTCTAAGGACCTTCTGGATTTTGACCAGGGGATCTGATAAAGGGTCCGCCCTCTTATAAACCTCGTCGAGATGGAAACCTCTTAAAACCGTCTTGCTGTTGATCAATTGGATCCGGTTGAGGTCTGCCCTTTAAGGAACCTCGTTAAAAGGGAGATCTCTAAGAACCTCCTAAATTTTGATGAGGGAGATTTTGTGGACGTCTGTCCTGTAATAAGCCTAATCAGAAATGAGATCTCTTAGGACTTATTAGGTTTTGACCAAGGAATCCGGTGGAGGTTCGCCCTCTAATAAACCTCGTCGAGATGGAAATCTCTAAAAACCGTCTTGTCTTTGATCAATCGAATTCGCTGAAGGTCCGCGCTCTAATAACACCTCGTTAGGAGCGAAATCTCTAAAAAACCTCCTAGATTTTGACAAGTGGAATCTTGTGGATGTCTGTCTTGTCATAAGTCTCGTGAGAAGTAAGATCTCTAAGGACCTTCTAGCTTAAACCTCGTCAAGACCGAGAGCTGTAAGAACCTTCTTCCTTCTGGTGGAGATCCGCCTTTTAGTAAACCTCGTTAGGAACAAAATATCTGAGGACTCCCAAAATGTTTACTAGGGGATTTGGTGGAGGTCCGCCCTTTAATAAACCTGGTTGAGATAAAACCTTCATGCCTTTAGGACCGTTGGGATCCGATAGAGGTTCGTGCTCTAATAAACCTCGTCAAGAGTGAAATCCCTTAGGACCTCCTTGCTCTTCTTCAGGGGGATCCAAAGGAGGTCCGCCTTTCAATAAACCTCGTTAGAAGCGAGATTTTTAAGGATCGCATAGTTCTTGATCAGGGGAATCCAGTGGATCTCTGCCCTCTAATAAGCCTCGTCAATATTGAGACCTTCTTACAAAGGGCAACGAAAATAGTAGAAACTAGATACATGCAGGATTAACACATCAGTTTGCCCAATATGCCCAATATGTGATCAGAAAAAAACTAGGCGATCTGGCTAAAATCACTGGTACTTTCAGATAAATACAGAAAGAGTGGTTTGAAGGTGGCGCATTAGCGCTAATTAAATGTCAAAGACATTACAAATCCAACCAACCAACATATCACAGTGAATGAAATTATAAAGCAAAATGTGAAAATAAATGTATTTTAATTCATTGAAACTAAAAATACCTGTCAAAAGACATATTAACCCTTTTAGTGTCGGAGGTCGATATATCGGCTCTTGCTGCACTAGCGAGAAGTGCCAGAGCCGATATATCGGCCCGCGCCTTGTAGCGCTTTGCTATTCGCATTGCGGGAGAACTCTATCTCAAAATAAATTTTTAATACGTTATAAATGATCTAATTTCATTACGAGAGAATAAAAAGTATAATAGTTTTTTGTTTTAACTCTTTGTGGACGTTTATGTTATCGGAACTTTTCGGCAGCGTGTTATGTTAACAACTGTTTGAAGACTCTCGCGAAATAAAGTTGCATTGCCGCAACGAGACGTAAGATCAGTAAGTGTCTCCTCGATCCTTGTTCTGAACAGTATATTTCGTCCCAGTTGCAGTTTGAAAGCGTAATTTTTGTTACTGCCGTTGTTTTCCGCTTGTGTCAAACATTGTTGTTTTTGACAAACCAACAATCAGCAATACAGGATTACGAAAATTCGATTTATTCTCTTTTTCATTCTTAGTATACTGCTTTTTGAATCATGTAAATATAGTTTCTCGTTTGGTTTTTATGAGCATTTTCTCAAACCCTAGTGAAACTGTGAAATTCGGTCGTTTATTCTCGCATAGGCACCTCTTTTTCGCCCGGCACTAAAAGGGTTAAACACCTTGTGATAACATGTTACTTTTTGTGGCAACTTATCACACTTTGTGAGAACCTGTCATACTCTGTGACACTATGTCACAGTTTGTGACAACATGTCACACTTTGTGACAATTTGTCACACTTTGCAAAAAAATTTCCGAAACGCTTCCGTCCTGTAAAAAAGTAGCACTTTAAGACTTGGGTGCTTTGAGACTTTGATTTCAACTTAAAACTTAGATTTTCGCCCAATTCGAATACGCTGCCTGCAACCAAAAATTATCTGCATGCATTTTGTGAGCGACATATCTTGAACTGTCATCATTTGTTAGCATTTTTACAAATGCTACACAGCTGATACTCATTTTTTGTTGCCCCAACTAAATGCTTCATTATTATAATCTTTCATCCGTTGTAAAAAGTTACTGCTGCTTCAATTTTTCTAACAATTTTCCACTATTTCTTCATAGTTGTCCATTTATCATATTGTACATCTTTCTCTGACTACCTGAGCTGCTTAAAAGTTGCTACAATTTAAAGATTTGTTGCCTTAAACACGGGATACCTTTTTCCCCCCTATCACCATGTACAACACCTTTGCTTTCCTTACGCATTCATCAGTGTCTGCCAGCGCTATCCTAATTGGAGCGTCCTTTTAAATGTCAGACATAGAAAGAACACATCAAGAACATCAACAACAACAAGAAGCAAAAACAAATGTACATTTGGTGCCCATGTTTGTGCTCGTATTGCGTGTTGACACTCAAAACGAATGTCTTTGTATTTGTATGTGTGTGTGTAGCATTACCCTTTCTTATCCTTAATTTTCTATTTCTGTGCTGTCATTTTATTTTGAGCTTTGTTTTTTCGCTTCGCATTTGCTGCCCTGTAATTTTTATATTCCATCGCTTCTTGCTTATCTTTTGGTCTTTGCATTTGTTTTTTTTTCTTGTTTTTCTTTAGTTGCTGTTGTCACCTCAACATAAACCAGCACCAATGCGGATAAATTGTTTTGTTGCTGTTGCTGCTCGTTATTGCCGAGCTGCCTTTGCTCCTATATAATTTGTTGTTGTTGTTGTTGTATTTTTGTTGTACTTACTTTTTTTTACTTTTACGTACTTTTGTTTCTGCAATTCCTTTAGTTTTGTTGATCTTTTTGCCAACAACATTTTTCACTTGTCGCCTGCAACGGCAACTAAAGTGTAAGCAGCATTAAGAGTGTAAAAACATTGCAAAAAAATCAACAACAAAATTGCACAAAAAAAGCAAAAACTATTAGCGTGTTGTGTGCCAACAGTTGGCACAATCACACTCACCAGAAGAAGAAGAAGCAGCAGTAAAATTTCGAGTAACCAACAACCGACAGCACATGTTCGCATTGTTATCCTTGCAGATACTTCAGCTCCGACAGACAAAAGCGACGCGCAGTGCGGCACATGTAGCGGCTACAACGAATTCTCAATTGGCTGTCATCAGCAACGGCAATGGCAACAGTAACAACAGCAGCAGCAAAAACAACACCAACAACAATAAAAACTATGACAACAACAATGACAGCAATAGTTATTGCAAATGGGCCAACGCTGCCAACGGCGGCCAGGTGTGTTGTGCACTGTCGGTTTTCCTTCAGCTTTGTCTCAACTTTTTACTAACAAATACTTTAGGGATTTATCCCGTCGACGCTGCCGCAATCGTTGAGATTATTTATGTGCGCACGTGGTTAACCCCAATGATCGAATGCCAGGGCGCGCGGTCACGTGCTGTGTGCGCTTTCACTAAACAATGCCAGTATTTGTAATTATACTGGTCCCAGTCTTGGCACAACTCTGCCATGATATCACTCAACACTGTTTCGTTGGTTTTTTTGCTGCCATCGCAAAGGGTTAAGCCGAGGCCAGAGAAAACCAGTTTGCCGCATCGCAGCAAGAAAGAGCGCAGAAAAAACTGAAAACCAACAAGTATTTTCATGCGGTAAGAAAAGATGCTGGTCTGCATGAGTGTGTTTTTGTTGTTCTTGTTGTTTTTGTTGTGATTGTTGTTTTTGCGGTTGATTGTATTAGGCGTTCAGTGAGCATTTTTTATCTTTTAATGGAATTTTAAAATCAAATAATTGGTTGTGTTAAATTGCCAGACAGCGACACAGGCAGACATGCAGAAATGCAGACAAACAGACAAGCAGCTTGAAAATCTGTTCGAACGGAGCAGACAGTGTGGTTTAAAGTGCAATGTAGCACAGAACAAACAATATACAGAATGCGCATCTGGTGTAAAGAAAATTTTCTTCGCGGGTTCCAGCGGTACGACCCGTTTGTGGATGCGGGGGGAAGCAGTAAAGGGGATGAGAACGCACAGAGCGCGAGAGCGTGAGCTGAGAAGCTGCGACCGCGCACCACACACTGTGGTTGTTGTTGTTGGGCAACAAAGCGATGTGCCGCTTGCATGTTGGTGCTGGCTCGTGCTCGCTCTCCGCTTGCTTTTTGACAAACAAGAACAAGAAGTGGAGAGGCAGTTTCATAGAAAAATTGATTGAGCGATCGCCAAGGCACATAAGGTGGTAGCACTACGAGAAAAACCAAAATTCAATGGATTTTATAAGTTCTTTTGGTCTGCTTGTAAAATAGAAGTTGTAAAAAGTACAAATGGCTACAATGAAATATATGTGTTAAATATTGAAACAACCAAGACGCATTAAGAAAGTGATAATAAGTGGAAAACTATTGCTACAATGTTGTGCTAATTATCAAAGAATGCTGCAACTACCTATTGAATTTGCCTTGGCGATTGCTTTGCCAAATCAACCACTTTCAATGTGCACGAGTAAAGCCAAGCTGGCTTGCTGCGCAAGCCAGCCGCAACAACATTGCGTGTTGTTGTCGAAATGAGAATAAAGCCCAAAAAAAATCGAATCTATGCGTATACAATACATCAATTCGCGCTTACTCTCTCGGTTCCCTTTACATTTTCCTCACCTTTGTTGCTTCCCGCCCGCGTCTGAAATGAAATCGCAAAATTATTTCAGATGCGCCTTCTGTATACTGTTTATTCTGTGAATGTAGTCACACATACCGCTGGAGAAATCTGCCAGAGACAGCAATGCTCAACAGAAAAATAAAAGAATATTGAAGCGTGTGCGGCAACGGGGCGTATGAGCAACATTAGTTACAGGTGAAATCAAATGAATATAGTATATAAAAAGTTGTCATGTTGTAGTGAAGAAGAATGGTTAGATAGAAAGAAAGAGCAGCAGACGAATGGACTGACAGTTGCATGGAACGGCAAGGAAATGTAACGAAAAGCCAAAAGGCGTTTCGAGTAGTAAACTCCAGATGTAAGGTGGGTGTTTGACTAGATAGATGTTTGACATTCTACTCAGAAAAAACTAATGGTTGCATAAATCATATGAGAGCTTTGAATCGACCAAAGAAACAAGAAAGTTATGATGCCAGGTGACTAACTGAATCTATGAATTACACTGCACAGCAGCATGTCTGTTGCACGGAGTTTTTTACATGAATCTGAATCGTTTTTCCACACTGTTTTCAAATCCATACTCCGTTTTTATGTAACAGCTCTAGTTTTCGCAAAAAAGTGTTTTTTTTTTGTGCTGTGTTACTTACATCACTCCGGGCCACCAGAATAGGTTCACATTTTTTTCTGGAGGAAAATGAGTAGTGTTCTTACAAAACACAGTTTTACCTCATTTATTGGTATCAAGATGTTCAAGGCATCTATTGTGAACCTACATGTCCAAAACACAATTTGACATTTATTTCATTTTTCTTTTTTGGCCCACTTTTGTAAAGTGAACCCCAAAACTTAGTACATTTTAGTGGGCCACCAGAATAGGTTCACTCTGAAAATTAAGATTGAAACAGTGGTAAATGCAAATAATATGGACTGTTTGGTAAACAACACTTAAATTTATTGGTTTTAAAAGCGAGTATGGCCACCTTTATTTAGTATGGCTTCAAAAGTTCGCGTCAACATTGACTCGTATAAAGACTTAATTAAATCTAGAGAAATAGTCTCCCACGCTGCTTCAATGGCACCAATAAGTTCATCCTTGTTGTCGAACTGGCGTCCGAAGGCATAGACCTTCCTCACCAACCATCTCCATACGTTTTCAATGATATTAAAATCAGGAGAATAGGGGGCCCGCTCCAGCTGATCAAAGTTTTGCTGCATCAACCACTGCTTCACGACCCGTAAAGTATGGATGGGTGCATTGTCCTGTTGGAATATCCACTTAATAGGACCAAACAAGTCAGACAATTGTGGAAAAACTCTCTCAAGCATGGTTTTATAGCCCATTACCGCCATTCTGGCTGTTTGAAATTTCAGCTTGACAGTTCCGTAGTAGGAAATCGCTCCCCATACCATAATTCCACCTTCTCAACCGTGGTGGCGTGTTAAAAAGCGTTCCTTTTTTCTAAGGTCATGGAAATACAAATTGTATTCATCGGGTCCATCAAGATTAAACCGTTTTTCGCCCGAAAACTCGACGTACTTCCATTTGTCGTTCCATGCCATATGATTTCTGCGAAATTCCAAACGGTCTTCTTGGCGCTGAGCAGTTAGCGGTGGTTCTTTTTGCAGTTTTTTTCTTTTTAGGTTGGGGACATTCCGAATGACACGTTTGATAGTAGAATAGCTTGCAGAAGTCCAGTTTTAGCCTTGATTTTGGCAACTGAGTCAGCGGAATTTGAAGCACATCGCAGTATGGCACGCTTGTCTGCAGACGTTGTCACCGAATGCGTGCAGCCTTTCATGTTTTTTCCATTAGTGATTTTATTTCGCAAATAATTGCTCACCAAATTTTGACTTCTGTTTATTTTAAACGCTATTTTATGCAAAGAATAATTTTCGCTTTCAAGCACTTTAATTTGAGCGATTTCTTCGGAAGTTAGAGCTTTTCCGTGACCCATTTTCATACAACCGTTAAGAAAAACATTTAATGGAATGATCAAATTTGGTTTTGCTCTCAAAAGTCCCGTTATTCGCCAAAAAAGCAGCGATTTTGAATGTGAACCTATTCTGGTGGCCCACTAAAATGTACTCAGTTTTGGGGTTCACTTTACAAAAGTGGGCCAAAAAAGAAAAATGAAATAAATGTCAAATTGTGTTTTGGACAGGTAGGTTCACAATAGATGCCTTGAACATATTGATACCAATAAATGAGGTAAAACTGTGTTATGTAAGAACACTACTCATTTTCCTCCAGAAAAAAATGTGAACCTATTCTGGTGGCCCGGAGTGTACATACTAAAGCTGATGATGACCAAACCAAAGCCATAATTTAATCAGATGGTCAGTTTAAATCTATCAATCAGACAATAGTTGAAAGTCACTTAAAACGTTTTGAAGTTGTAAAGAAGTTTGATTTTTGAGTTCTGTCCAAATTGAAAGAGATTCACTTAGCACAACGAACCAATATGCAATTCAACCCAATGCAGTCGACATTTTCTGCAAACAAAGTATCACTTCTGATTTTTAAGCTAAGATAGTTTTCAAAACACTAATCGAAAGAGAGGGTTTTTGTATTTTGAGCTGCTTTTAATGAACCAAATAATCAATTTGGATGTTTACTGTCAATAACTAAAGAAACAGAAACACCAATTAAAAAAAACAAAATTGGAAAAATTTCCACAATGAAAGACCTCTTACGTGTTTGTGTGAGGTGAAGAAACTTGCTTGAGCTTTGTTACGAATTGATCCATCATCTTTTGCAACAGAAGATTTTCAATATTTCAAATTTTTTTAACACTTTGAAAGCTAACACTGTCCCCAATAATAATAAAAGCTGTCACATCAGGTTGGAAGTCCAACATAGTTGATTGATTTGATTAATTAGATTGATTAGAATGATTTGATTGATTTGATTGATTTGATTGATTTGATTGATTTGATTGATTTGATTGATTTGATTGATTTGATTGATTTGATTGATTTGATTGATTTGATTGATTTGATTGATTTGATTGATTTGATTGATTTGATTGATTTGATTGATTTGATTGATTTGATTGATTTGATTGATTTGATTGATTTGATTGATTTGATTGATTTGATTGATTTGATTGATTTGATTGATTTGATTGATTTGATTGATTTGATTGATTTGATTGATTTGATTGATTTGATTGATTTGATTGATTTGATTGATTTGATTGATTTGATTGATTTGATTGATTTGATTGATTTGATTGATTTGATTGATTTGATTGATTTGATTGATTTGATTGATTTGATTGATTTGATTGATTTGATTGATTTGATTGATTTGATTGATTTGATTGATTTGATTGATTTGATTGATTTGATTGATTTGATTGATTTGATTGATTTGATTGATTTGATTGATTTGATTGATTTGATTGATTTGATTGATTTGATTGATTTGATTGATTTGATTGATTTGATTGATTTGATTGATTTGATTGATTTGATTGATTTGATTGATTTGATTGATTTGATTGATTTGATTGATTTGATTGATTTGATTGATTTGATTGATTTGATTGATTTGATTGATTTGATTGATTTGATTGATTTGATTGATTTGATTGATTTGATTGATTTGGTTGATTTGATTGATTTGATTGATTAAAAAATTTTTTTCATTTAATTGATTTGGTTGTTGTTTTTTTTTTATTTCATTGACATTTGAGTAAATTGATTGATTTGATTGGGTTAATTCATTTGGTTTTTTCTAATTTAATTGATCTCATTTATTTCAGTGATTAAAACTATTTGATTTATTGAATGACTTTGATTGATTTAATTGTTCAAATGATTTGATTGGCTTGTTTTATTTGGCTGAATTTTTGTTAATTTGATCGATTTGATTGATTTGACTTACTCGATTAAATTGAGTGATTATATTAATCACAATCCTGAATCTATCTCTCTCTTCAACGCCAATTCATGATATTTCTGTATATTTTCTTACTATTTCTCTCTCACTCCAACTTTACTAAACTTCCGGTCCAATTTTTTGCGGTAATGTTTTGGCTTTTACTTTCCTCTTCGTTGCCTTTAAATTGTGATATTTGACGATGTGTTTGTGTGGATGTGCGCCATACACTTAACTTCAAAAAAGTTCTAATTTAAAATTGAAAACTAGTTTACTCTTCCCGGAATTGACAAAACTGCCCCCAATGCACCTACCTCCCCCCTTGCTTCCTGCCTCATGGAACACTCATTCATACGAAGCCGTACTTTTCAAACCAATGGCTGACTACATGACTGCAACAATAAATAGAAAATACAAAACATACACACACACACACTCACACATACACACGATTGCCGAGTGCAATTGTGCAACATTTTCAACTACATTTTCTCCATTTTACCTATTTCACTCATTTCCTTGTATTGCTTTACAGCAACAAAAAAACATCAAAATAAAATAGAAAAGAAAATGAGTGCAACAACAACACCAGGTCGAGTCAAAAGTGTAAAGAAGTGATTGCATTGAAATGGCATTGAAAGACTTTTCAAGTTTCGTCCAGCAGAAAATCGAATAATGGCGTTGATATTGTAAGTAAATTGAGAAATTGAGTGAATTTTCCTATAACAATTACAACAACAGCAACAAGTCTTTATTTAATCCTCTTTCTCAACCAAATATATAAACACACAAACAAAATTTACTTTAAGTGCTACTACAAAAAATTCTTGATTTTTCAATTTTAGCTTTTTTCCCCATTGTAAAAATTGTGTCAAATTTTGGCTAATATGAGGTTTTTTGTTTGCTTGAAGCACACAAAAGTCAAAATGATTTTTAAGTAAAATGCTGATTTACCTTATTTTGGTTGATGCTCTTCGAGTTGTGCTCGCAGGCACATTGCAAGTTGGCTGGATTATTCCACAAATTGCCGGTGTTGTAGAAACTGTAAATTGTAGAAAATACATTTTCATTTATTTATGTGCAAAAATTTCAAACATAGACGAAATGTGTGCAACGTATGCAGCAGGAGACGAATCAACAACACTCTTGCAAAGTTCGGAGAGTAGTAAAAGTTGTTGTGGGCAATGCCTAAAGCTTTGCATTTCGTATTTTTCGTTTGCATGTGAGAAGTGCAACAAAAATGTATGTACTAAATTTTTGAAAAAGTAATTTTTGAAAATATAAACTTTTGCCTACCTCAGGCTTTTGAAATGAACTCGAGGTGCAAATGCATATGTGAAAAATAAAAACTTGAAAGTATCAAAAGAAAGTTGAATTGAACAGCCACATTTGATTTTGGGTGCGAAAGGACTTGTGGCAGAATAGAGAAAAGTAATGTAAAAAGTGATACAGTAGTAGAACAATAAAGAATCGGGTGTACAGAAAAGTTGTGAGGTCAGATTAGAAGTCTATAAGAGCTCATTGATTTGATATACTAGATTGATTTGACTTATTTGAATGATTTGATTGATGAGATTGTTTTGATTGATGTGATTGTTTTGATTGATGTGATTGATTTGATTGATTGTGCTGATTGAATAATCATTTGATTGATTTGCTTGATCTGTTTAAATTAATTGATTCGGTTAATTGAAAAATTTAATTGAATTAGTTGAGTTATTTCATTTAGATTGTTTCTAATTTGATTGATTTATTTGATCGATTCTATAAATTGGATTGATCAATTTGATTGATTTAATTCATTTCATTTATATAATTAATTTGATAATTTCGTTTGATTTCATTTATAAGATTGATTTCATTGAGTTGAATTGAATTGAATTGAATTGAATTGAATTGAATTGAATTGAATTGAATTGAATTGAATTGAATTGAATTGAATTGAATTGAATTGAATTGAATTGAATTGAATTGAATTGAATTGAATTGAATTGAATTGAATTGAATTGAATTGAATTGAATTGAATTGAATTGAATTGAATTGAATTGTATGATTTAGATCGATTTAATAATTATTTGTTTGATCTGTCTAATTTCATTGATTTCATTGATTGGGTTGATAGAAAAATTTGATTGATTTGATTATATTGATTGATTTGATTGATTGATGATTGATTGATTGATTTGATTGATTTGATTGATTTAATTGATTTGATTGATTTGATTGATTTGATTGATTTGATTGATTTGATTGATTTGATTGATTTGATTGATTTGATTGATTTGATTGATTTGATTGATTTGATTGATTTGATTGATTTGATTGATTTGATTGATTTGATTGATTTGATTGATTTGATTGATTTGATTGATTTGATTGATTTGATTGATTTGATTGATTTGATTGATTTGATTGATTTGATTGATTTGATTGATTTGATTGATTTGATTGATTTGATTGATTTGATTGATTTGATTGATTTGATTGATTTGATTGATTTGATTGATTTGATTGATTTGATTGATTTGATTGATTTGATTGATTTGATTGATTTGATTGATTTGATTGATTTGATTGATTTGATTGATTTGATTGATTTGATTGATTTGATTGATTTGATTGATTTGATTGATTTGATTGATTTGATTGATTTGATTGATTTGATTGATTTGATTGATTTGATTGATTTGATTGATTTGATTGATTTGATTGATTTGATTGATTTGATTGATTTGATTGATTTGATTGATTTGATTGATTTGATTGATTTGATTGATTTGATTGATTTGATTGATTTGATTGATTTGATTGATTTGATTGATTTGATTGATTTGATTGATTTGATTGATTTGATTGATTTGATTGATTTGATTGATTTTATTGATTTTATTGATTTTATTGATTTTATTGATTTTATTGATTTTATTGATTTTATTGATTTTATTGATTTTATTGATTTTATTGATTTTATTGATTTTATTGATTTTATTGATTTTATTGATTTTATTGATTTAATTGATTTGATTGATTTGATTGATTTTATTGATTTTATTGATTTTATTGATTTTATTGATTTTATTGATTTTATTGATTTTATTGATTTTATTGATTTTATTGATTTTATTGATTTTATTGATTTTATTGATTTTATTGATTTTATTGATTTTATTGATTTTATTGATTTTATTGATTTTATTGATTTTATTGATTTAATTGATTTGGTTGATTTGAGTGATTTGTTTGATTTGATGGATTAGATTATTTTGATTGATTTGACTGATTTGATTGATTATATTGATTAGATTGATTTAATCGATTTGATTGATTTAATTGATTCAAATGTTTTAATTGATTTTATTGATTAGATTGATTAAAAAATCTGAGTATTTTATTTTATTTTTTATTTATATTGTTATTGTTGTTTTTTATTTTATTGATTTGAAAAATTTTACTAATTTTATCATTTTGATTGATCTGTTTGATTTAATTGATTTGATGTTTGAGTTGATTGAAAAATTTGTTAGAATTGTTCAATTTGATTGAGTTAAATGATTTGGTTGTTTTTGTTTAAGTTGTATTAATTTTTGATTTGATTGATTTGATTTATTTGATAGATTTTTTGATTGAATCGATCAATTTTATTGATTCCAATTATTTGATTTATTTTATTAATTTGATTGATTAAATTGCTTCAATTGCTTTTATTGACATGTTTGATTTGACTGATTTTTTTGTTACATATTTTGATTGTATTAATTTGATTTACTCGATTGATTTTATTAATTTCATTAATTTGATTAATTTGATTCAACTGTTTAGTTTCATTGATTTAATTGATTGAATTTTAATTTGATTGATTTGATTTATTTGTTTGATTTTAATAATTTTGATTAATTAACGTGATTGACTTGTTTCATTTGACTGAATTTTTGTTAAGCTGATTTGATGATTGATTGATTGATTAGTTTGAATCGATTTATTCGATTGATTTTATTAACTTTTTGAATTTGAATGATTTGATTGATATGTTTGATTTCATTGATTTAATTTATATACTTTTAATTTGATTAGTTTGTTTGATTTGATTCTTTTGTTTAATTTTATTAATATCGATTAATTAATTTATTTATTTGACTGACTTGTTTTTTACAGAATTTTAATTCGATTGATTTAATTTAATTGATAGTTTAATTAAATTTATCGATTTGATTTAATTGATCTGTTTTATTTCATTGATTTAATTGGTTGACTTTTCATTTGATTAATTTTTTGGATTTGATTTGTTTGTTTGATTTTATTAGTTTTGAATGACTTTTATTTAATTTTTAATTTTTATTTAATTAATTTGATTGATTTAATTGATTCGATCGATTTGATGGAATTAATTGACTTGACTTGACTTGACTGAAATTGTTTTGATTTAATCATCATTTATTTAAATAAATTGATGGATTATATTGATATGATTGATTCATTTGTTGTGATTATTTCGATTAATTTGATTAATTTCCTGATTATATTGATTTTTTTATTTCATTCATTTACTTGATTTGCTTGATATGATTGATTTGATTGATTCGATTGATTGACGATATTTTCATGATTTTTTACAGTGCAAAAAAATCATGTCTTCTAAATGACACGCAGAAGGAAAACTAGAGAAAAAAACTGTTAGTTGGAAACTATAGAAAAAAAAAAAAAATATAGTTGGAAACTATAGAAAAAACTTATAGTTGGAAATCTCTAAAGCTGGTCTTAAATACGAAGTCTGTCTTAAATGTTTTCTACATAACAAAGATACAAGAAATTTTTTCTGTCAATATGCGTTTGTTTTACGAAAAAGTCTTCTGCACTTTCAATGCTTTCATCTCTTTAACCCTTTCAAATACAGAGTTTGTAAATGTATATTCAAACACATTTTGGTCTAACGTGAGCCAACTTCCAGCTCTCTCATGCTTAAGTCTTGATTTAATATGTAAGAAACAAATTCTTTAGACATATTTATAGACACTGCTATCTGTCACACACCATTTGGTGGACTTGAGCCATGTTAACGTCAATGGTTGCAGTTTACCAGAAAAATTGGCTTCCAGGCTGTTAAGACCACATTAAAATGCAGAGACCCTGTACACATACTTCAACTTGTCTTTAAAACAAATATTTAGTGATTATTCTATGCTCGACTTTTGGAATTTTTACAAAAGCCGCACTTTGACTGACTTTTACTGTTATCAAACAACATTCAAAGCATTCAAAATTGCTAACATTTGTTTAATTACCTTTCAAAAGAAACTCAAACACATTCCTCACGTTTTGTTGATACTTGCTGCCATCTTCCTCTTGAGTTCAGATACTTTTCAGACAAATCTCGTGCTGTTTTGAAATTCTAATATATATCAATATTCTATATATCAATAGTCTGATAGTTGTGTGATAGAACTATCAGAGCCATCACTTGCTAAAATTGTATATCAAAAATTAATTCTAATTTAAAATATCAATTTTGGGTAGGAAAATTCAACTTCATTTTTCCAGTAACTTTAAACATTGCTGGCAATTTCATGCAATTCAGCATTCTCTAAATCCTTTAAGTGAGTATTAAACAGCAAAACTTTACAAGCTTCAAGTTTGCACCCAGCGAGCTGAGATAACTATGCTCAATAATGTATATTGTGCACAAATTATATGAAAACATATACAAAATATGGCAGCAACAACGCAACAGACAAGACAGCCATGGCTCAATGGATAACTTTCCACCCCAGTTGCGTTGGCTGTCAACCAACCACCACCCAATGAACTTTAAAGTCCTAAGAAGTTGCAAATTAAAATCCACTTAAGCAGTCACAATTAAATGAAAAGCACGCCACAACAAAGCCAAACATTTCCGCACAACGCACAGTACACAGCCAGACAGACAACAGGACTCGCAACAGGCAAAGCCTGAAGACGGCGCACAGACTACACAACGAAATGCTGCGCACATCAAAAACGTGCAGCAGGACAAAGCTGACTTGGTTTGGCGACAAATCCACAGTTAACGTTGGCATTGGCATTGGCACAAGCAGCGGCAGTCATTGGCCGCGACTGCCGATTCATGCGGCGTTAAGCAGTTAGTTAAACATTTAAGTCAACGGCTGGTAGCGACAAGAGGAGGAGCAGCAAGATTGCTGCTAACCCGCAGCAAGTCAGCAGTCAGGATGGCAGCAGAGACTACTTAAGTAAGTAAGGTACAGGTTTGTGGTATTTTGAGTGTGTGTTTGTGTAAAGCAAATGCCTTCCCTGTGTATGAATTTAGTTCACCCCCAGTCAACAAAAAATGCCACATTTTTGAGAGGTTGAGTTCATTGTGAGAACATAACAAACCAAAACACCTTTCGGTTGTACCACAGCATGGCACATTCAAGCGCCGCCACACTCACGCGCCAAATAGCACAGCATATGGCCAAATGTTGCGCTTCCTTCAACCCTCCAAGTATTCTTCATCCAAACGGAAATAACAGAAATACTCAACAAAAACTTTTCACTTTATCAAAAGCCAAACAAGTTGCGCGGAAATTCATTAGCGGCGCATCAAAGCAAAACTCACTCATACACAGAAATGCCAAATCAAGCTTCTTAGAAGCGCTTCAGGGCTTCAGGGCACCGGCTGTTCTATGCTCAAACGTTTTGACGCTAAATAATCAACAAAAGTTGCCATCTAAAGTCAAAATTTGCCACTTGCTTCATTAACAGTTTCGTTCTTATTTACTTTTTAGAAGTATAGTTTTTTTTCATTTATATTTTCTATACCATTCAAATATGGTTTGACGTGGCACAGCAGAAACTACAACACGCACCCACACCATTTCTAAAATTATGCACCCACACCTTGTTACTGTAAAACTTTTGCTACAACAACAATTAACACAAAATTCCGCGGCTTCTTTTATACTTTTAACAACAAAAACTTGCAATCAAATAACCCCCAACTCCGATCAGACAATCCACAAAGTGTAGGTTCGCATCTACAACTTGAATGCAGCCACAGTCTTGCGCCGCCAGGCCACAGGAAAATTACGTAAATTGTAAGAAAATATTTGCCGCAAAAGTCGAAACGTGCATTCAACGGAAATGGCGGAAGCCAAAACTTAAGTGCAGCAATGATAACTGGCACTAACTGCATTTGGTGAAGGCCAAAGGCAGCTGGTTTTTTTAGTTTTTCTTTACTTTTCATTTTGCGCGCATTCTTGGCAAATGTGCCAAATATTTGTGGCATTGTAGGTGTATAACTTATGTATTTGTTAGATGACTGGCACTGTCTATGTATGTGTGCAGGCACAACTGCAAGAAGGCGCATGAATTCACCAATGTTACTCATACGCCATGGAGGCCGCACAAATTACGTTTTACTTGCACAGTGTTTCAAGTTGAATGCTTAAGCAATTTGCATATTGAAAACATTTAATAATATTGCTGTACTTAAGTCAATTGGTTTTTGTTGTTCTACTAGGTCGTCTGATGCAAAGGCAGAAATCTCTCTAGGGAAATGATTCCAAGTTACTTAGAGAAGTTTTTTTACATTTACTTGCAGCTTACCTAAGTTTGAAGCTGTGTTTAAATTCAAAGTGAAACTTTTTCAATAAAGTTTCTCTTATAAATTTGTTTTGTATTCGACTTTTATCTCAGTAGATGTGAATAGATTAGTTTGGAAAGAAAATCAATTTATATTTTTCAAGAAATATTCATATTAAGTTTACTGCACCTGGGTGCAGTTTCAGGTTCACTAACTTTAATATATAATATTTATTATGAATAATTCAATAATTTAAACAATTTAATAATTAAAGTGAAAGCAAAACAGGCACAAAAAATTGGTCAGAAAAAACATCAGTTTTCTCCAGAGATCGAGCAGACAATGCTATATTTCACATTAATTTTTCTGCAATCGGTTTCAAGCCCTTTGATTTTTAGTTATTTACTTTTTTGTTTATTAATTAATTTATTTATTTATTTATTTTATTTATTTATTTATTTCTGGGCTTACAGAAAATGACTCCTTAGACATCAATATGAAAAATTTCAAACCAAATTTAAATAAAAGCAGCAGTACACTCCACACACTGTTCAGCTATTCACATTCATTTGTCAGCACCCAAATTTCAGTCTTCTAATCTACATCTATATAAGCTCCTAAGATGTCTTTTCTTAGTATGACCTTAAAGCAGAATCAACTGAAAGCAAAGCAAACACAAAACACTGTTGGGTCGCTTCATAAGCCTTCATCACTGATCTCACAGACTTTACTCCGCTTCACATTAATTTTTCAGCATATAAATTCAATTTTCATTCATCTAATCTTAATCTATATTGAAAATCGCAGTAGATACTGATCTCACCCCTAGGTACATCAATGCCAAAGACAGGTGCAAGTGAAGCTAAGCAGAGAAAAAAAGATTCGTTGAATTGTTTTCTTCCCAGACTGCGCCGAATGTGCTTTCTAGCAGAATTAGATACACTTTTTATAAGTTTAGATCCCCTTACAAATATATTCATTACAAAATTTAACAGATATATAAAAGTAAATAAAAAACTTAGATCATCGGTGTAATATGGCAGATGTTATAAAGTAGTAGAACTAACGTCTGAGGTCCTTCTTAGTTTTTACATGATTGTGTTTGATTCCAAAGTAACTCAACGCCTCAAGGCTATGGTAGAAAAAATTCAGAGTAAACAAAATACGAAATTAAAGAAAAAACTTCACTATGCTTCGACCTTTAATCAAAAATTAGATTAAATAAAAATGTTAAATACTAGTAAAACATTTGGCGATCCTCCTTTCTATAGTTTTCTTGAATCAATATCAGACACCAGGTGTTTCTCTCTGGATATCTGTAAAAACTGTGAAGATGAAAAAGTGTTAGAAACGATACAACACTTTTTATACCACTGGTCGACTCTGCAAGTATACCGACTTCATACCGGACTCAGGACTTCTGACGGACCTGTCTGAAATGGCGAAAATCAAAATTTGAAATCTCCTCTTCTTCATTAAGAGATTGAACTGGCTTGCCTTGGATTAAAACTGTTGGTTAAGTCTAGAGGACACCTAGAAGGGATACTCTGGGTCACTCTGGCCATCGAATCGAAGTGCGCTCTGTGCTGCACACACTATTTTCTATCTAACCTAACTTAACCTATCACAGTCGGCAAACACTTTTTCGCCTTCAATTACTCTTTTAGTCAAGTGAAGTGAAGTTGAGGTGAAGATTTGCTTATTATTAAGGGATCTTTTAACATAAAAAAGTTTCTATAATCACAGGTGTAGGTCATCAAATATGAATTCGAATTTTGTAACAGTAAACTAACAGAGCAAAGGTCGAACAGTTATGATTAATTAGTTGTCTTAGCCGAAAATAACCTTGCTTCAAGTCCATTTCATGGCTCTCTTTCATATTTATCCATACCTTCTCTCATTCCATCCACTCGTTCATCCATACCAGGTAGAACAGTTGTTTAAGAGACGATTTTCTTGACTCTCTCTCACATCTATCATCCACACCAACTAGAACAGCTATTATAGCGAGGATTTTCTCGACTTTCTGTCACAACCATCCATCCATCAATTCAACCATCCATCAATCCATTCATCCATTCATCAATCCATTCATCCATTCATCAATCCATTCATCCAATCATCCATTCATCAATCCATCCATCCATCCATCCATCCATCCATCCATTCATCCATCCATCCATCCATCCATCCATCCATCCATCCATCCATCTATCCATCCATCCATCCATCCATCCATACATCTATCCATCCATCCATCCATCCATCCATCCATCCATCCATCCATCCATCCATCCATCCATTCATCCATCCATTCATCCCTCCATCCATCCATTCATCCATTCTTTCATCCATTTATATATCTATCCATCCATCCACCTAGTCATCCATCAATCCATTAATCTATCCATCCATCCATCCATTCATCCATCAATCCATTCATTCATTCATTCATTCATTCATCCATCCATCCATCCATCCATCCATCCATCCATTCATCCATCCATCTATCTAACCATCTATCCATCCATCCATCCATTCATCCATCGATCTATCTATTAATTCATAAATCCATCAATCCATCAATCAATCCATCCATCCATCCATCCATCCATCCATCCATCCATCCATCCATCCATCCATTCATCCATCCATCCATCCATCCATCCATCCATCCATCCATCCATCCATCAATCCATCAATCCATTAATCTATCCATCCATCCATCCATTCATCCATCAATCCATTCAGTCATTCATTCATTTATTCATTCATTCATTCATTCATTCATTCATTCCTTCATCCATTCATCCATCCATTCATCCATCCATTCATTCATTCATTCATTCATTCATTCATCTATCCATCCATTAATTCATCCATCTATCCATCCATCAATACATCCATCCATCCATTTCCATCCAACCATCCATCCATCCAGCCATCCATCCATTTCCATCCATCCATCCATCCATCCAGCCATCTATCCATCCATCCATCTATCCATCCATCCATCCATTCATCTATACCAGCCAGAATAGCTGTTTGAAAGACAATTTGTTTGGCTTTCTCTCAGATCTATTCATTCATATCAGCTAGAACAGCTGTTTGAGAGACGATTTTATTGGTTTTTTTCTCGGACGATTTTCTGGCTGTTGAGCTGTTTGAGAAAGGATTTTTCGGCTTTCCATCACATCCAATCATCCATTCATCCACACCAGCCCGACCAGCTCTTTGAGAAACGATTTTCTGGATTTTCTTTCACATCCATCCATCCATTCATCCATACTAGTCGAAATAGCTCTTTAAGAGACGATTTCCTCGGCTTTCTCTCACATCCATCCATCCATATAAACCGGAAAAGATCCTTGAGAGATCACCTTAGAGCTCTCTGCGCCTACCCGTCTATTGTACGACTTTATAAAAGCTCTTCATATAACTTTATGTTCATGCAAATTATTTTATTTAACTCTTAAAGTTTTCTAAAACCCGCTAAAACAGCTATTCCAAAGAAAATCCTCCTTTTAGGTTGCTGCTATTTAACTATTCATTCGAATCCATTTTGTGTATTTTACATCAAAGTTAATATTTCCCAATATCCGCCATTAAGGTGTACAAATTTCAATTCATCTCACTTTAAATGCAGCGTTGACATAACAACACTTGTGTCAAACTCTACAATTTTCAAGCATAACAATGACAATTTGTAACATTTCCACTAATTGTATATTACTCATACCACATGTAGTACGCTCGGTGACAGTATGTCGCTGAGCACTACAGCACTTGCAACGCACCGCAACAATGCCAACATAATTTCTATTATAATTGTGTGAAAAATCCTTTTAATTAAAATCTGGCATACACACACACACACATATACACACATACACAAATGTATATCCAACTGCTTGTCAAAAAAGCAAAACATTCAACTGGCAACTGATGCCTCGTGTCCCACCAACACTTCACAGAAGCAGCAGCGGTAGCCAGCATTGGTATCTACACTCACACATATTCAGACACAAATATAGACACACAGATAAGCAGCTAACTGTACGTTTGCCAGCAGTTGACACAAAAGTTGACAGACACAGCCAAACAGTGCGAGACCAACATGAGCACAACTGCCAGCCTGCACTGGCTGTCTGCTGTAATTGTGAATGTTTTCGTGGGTGTTGTTGTATGTGTGTGTGTGTATGTGTGCTTTGTAAGCGTTTGCGCTTTTCGGTAGAGCAGCAGCAACGCGTCCTTGCAACCATGATCCGCTACTTGCAACTTAAGCACCTCGTAATGCGCGCGTGTTGCATGCAATTTTTCTATTCACTCTATTTTTGTGCTTTGGCATTCATTTTTATTTGTCTCATTTATGTGTGTGTGTGTGTGGGTGTGTGTGTGTGGGTGTAGGAGAGCGCGAAATCCCCTAATTAAATGTAAATTATAAAACGCTCAACAGTAGCGGCATGCCGACCTGAATGCGGATTGACATGGCAACGTCGCTGAGGCCACACAACGGCTGAGCGACGAGCTCTTCGAAATCGCAGGGGAAGATGCGTCAGCCAGATAGGGAGCTAGGATTTGCGTACGCCGCATGCCGGCAGGAGTAATGACAATGTCAACTGCTGCCACCATTTCTTACATTTTTCTTCCAGACGCCCGCAGCTGCCTTTTGCCATCCAAAACGTGGCTTTATAGTTTTTATTTTATTTTGTTTTTCATTTCAATTCGTTGTGTTTTTTTTTCATTTTTTTTTGAACTGGCAGAAGCCAACGCGCAGCCTGTGTGTTGTTTTGTTGCTTTGTCGCTCTGTCTCTGCGCTGTCTATGTAATTGTCTTCATCTAACTTTGCTCAGCATTTACTTGAACGCTGCCAGCATTAGCGCAATGCTGCCACTTTTCTTGCTTACTTATTTCAAATGTTTATGGGAGCCTGCGAGCGGCTGCGTGGTGCGCACAGTGAGCCGTGTGCAGTTGGTTGACTGTCGGCTTTATTGTTTTCTTATCATTAGCGCCAAAAAGGCACGCTGGGTCTTGCACTTGGCGGCGCGCAAAAACTTTGTCCTTGGCAATTTTCTGCTAAATTCTTCAATGCAGCCGAGAGGAAAACGAGCGCGTGGTGCGCACAAGTTTTGAACGGTTAAGGCATCTTTGCATTGCGTGACGCTGCGTGAAGCATGAAATTAAAGCATAACATGAGGCGCACATAAATACTGGCAATGCCTCTCAGCTAAGCCAACAAAATTAAAGACAAAAAAACAAAAACGATTCAATTCAGACAACTTGCATCAAAGTCAATGCTGCAGGCTTGGTTGAGATACTTTTTAAATTATGAATTTTTAATTGAAATTATTTGTGTGGTGTATTGTCACGAAAATGACTTCTCTAAGTTCGTTTTGGATTGTGCTTGAAAAATAAAACCACTTCAATCATTCAGCGCAAATGCAGTTAAAAACCAACAATCACTTTATTTACAGATTTACACTTTGCTTGTATCCACACTTGTTACTACTTTGCTTATTCAACTAAGACTCGACCCTCTGCGTTGCACACTGCAGCTTTTATACTGGTTTTCTTATCGCGCCGAAGTTTCTTGCACATACCAGTTGTTCTTTCTATCTCGATCCTTCTAGCACATCCTATTACCGCCGCGAACCATCCTTGCCATATCGTAGTTATAGCCAACCGGCCGTACTCCAAAGTGCATGCCTAAAAGTATGCTTGGAAAAGCATTCATGCAAAGCACAGCACAGAGTGCCTCATCGTTAGAGTATATTTATGCCAACTTTGACTGATTTCATTATTTCACAACCAATTCAAAACCGCTAAAAGTTGTTATCAACGAATGCCAAATGCTTACAATTTCTGCGCTCATTTAAATTAAAAATATATTTGCCTAATGACAATGCCCGCTACTGTCCTCTACATTGCTCATACTTAAAAAAAAGTTTTTGCATATTTGAGAAAAAAACAAGGCTCACTTAATGAGCACAAAACCACGCTGTCCTTTTGAATGCAAAACAACCACAAATCATTTGCAGTAAAATGAAAAAATGCAAAACTAAAAACAATCACTGCCACATAGAAACATTGTGCAAAAAGTACAATTTCGGTATTTATTTATTTTTTTTTTACATTTTTTTTAACATTGGCAATGACAACTCGCCGGTAAAGTGGGGAGACCAACTATGCTAACTAAAATATTTGACTGAGCACTCACAAACACACACACACACATGCGGCAAATTTGGTGTTGGCTTTTGGCTGCTACTTGTTTGAGTTTTTTCCACCTCTCTCTTTTTCTCTCTCTCTCTGTCTCTTTCTTTCACACCACCTTTCGCACAACAACTTTTGATTGCAAATTTAATTTACCAACTAAACTTGATTGAGTGGAAAACTGAAGTAAACATTTCACAAACACAAAAAATTAATGTTTTGAACAAAAATTGAATTTGATATGGAATTTAGAATTTCTTTACCTTTCATTACGTATTCATAGTCAGAAGTCAGCTTTGATGTTGCAATATTCACAGAGAAACATTTTTTGAATGAGTGTTTTTAATTAATTTTTTTTGCATTTAGTTTGAATAGTTGAATGTGTTCAGTTTTTAATATTTAATTAGAAACAATTTTTTGTGTTTTTTTTTTGTTTTATTAATTCATGCACTTTTATTTCAAAACTCTGCGACCGTTCTGGCAGCAAGCAAGCATCAGCAGAAAAATTTTGCATACAAAATGTATGACTATTTCTCTTCTCATGTTTTCGCTACTCTCATGTTTGTCATTTACCAAAGAAATTTCCCCCTTTTCAAACCATTATAAAGCAAATACCAACAACAATTTACTTCACTAATAAACCTACAAAAATCACTGCCCCTCATTTTGCACCAAATCAACACTGCAACTCCCCAAAGCAACTTCAACACTACCTTGCCCAGCACTCGCCAGCACATTCAGCAAACTCCACTCCCAAATAACACCAGCAACGCCTGCTCAATAAACAACAATTGCAGCTGCAACAATAGTTGCAGTTGCATGCAGTCGTTTATGCGTTTGTATGCGTGTCTGGCCTCAACCTGTATGCAGCACTTTACACACACTTTCCCCCTTTCCCCCTCAGTAAATGTGCGAATAAAAACCACATTCAACCGAGCGAACGTTGTAATGTCACATTTGCACAGCCATTGCTTTTGCTACTCTGGCCCTGCTCGCTGCTGTTTAATTCCAGCAAAACGTTGCCGTAAATTGCCAAAAATGTACAACTTGCAAAAGCCACAAAAGGTGGCAACGCCAGTGCAGTTAGCACAATAGCTAAAACTACAACAACAAGTATGCACTTTACTTGGCAGTTTACTGTGTGCTAATCGGGGTTTTGACGATGAAGAACACTTGCACAGTTGAGTTGAATTTTTGGTAAATATAAAAAAAAATTGGGGAAGTTATGTCTTTAAAATTTTTATAACGTGAACTAATCAAAACTTGTTAAACCTTACATTAGCTCAATAATGTATATATTTCATGCAATCTTTTCTACTATTATTTTCTAAAAATTTGTTTAAAAGATGTGTTACACTTTGTGCCAACACACAGTGACAGTTTGTCCCAAAATACTTCAACAATTTAAAGAAACATAAACATGGTTTTAATTAAAATTTCATAAGCAACATGTGAAACTTCTGTCAAAAGTCAAATACAAATTGTTTGCGAGTACACTGTGACAGGTTGTCCCAAAATACTTAAACAATAAAAAACCATCCACTTTGTGTTTATCAAAAATTCATAAGCAACAAGAAGAATTTCTATCAAAACGAAATGGAAAATATCTTTTACGAGTCGAGTAACATTTTGTGTCATTACACTGTGACATTTTGTCACAAAATACTTTAACAATTTAACCTTCTGTCTGTCCTTTGCTCAAAAGACCATTTTTTTAATTCCGTCTGGGGTAAAATAGAACCCAAGGGACAGGTAGAAGGTTAAAGAAACATAAATTTTGTTTTGATTGAAACCTCATGAGCAACATGTGAAAATTCTGGCAAAAGTCGAATGAAAATTGCATGCGAAAACATTGTGGCAAGTTGACGCAAAACCCATAAACAATTAAAACCACTTTGTTTTTATCAAAAATTCATAAGCAACGTAAGGAATTTCTCTCAAAACATAATTACAGATACATTTTACGAGTCGAGTAACAATTTGTGCCGTCACACTGTGACAATTGGTCCATAAATACTTTAACAATTAAAGGAAACATATAAACGTTTTTTATTAAAACTTCATAAGAAACATCTGAATCTTCTTCCAAAACTTAATGCCAAATTAATTAACAGTAACAGTTTGTGCCATCACACTTTGACAATTTGTCCCAAAATACTTTAACAATTCAAAGAAACATAAACTTTGTTTTAATTTAAACTTCATAAGTAACATGTGAAACTTCTCCCAAAACTAAATGACAAATATCTTTTACGAGTCGATTAACATTTTGTGCCATGACACTGTGATAACTTGTCCCAAAATAATTAAATAATTGGAGAAAACATCAACTTTGTTTTTCTTAAAACTTCGCAGGCAAGACGAGTGCGAGAGGAGTAAAATTTTATACCAGAACACTGTGACAATATGTCCCTAAGGTATTTAGCAATGTAAAGAATCATCAACTTTCTTTTATCACAAATTCATAACCAATATGTGAAACTTCTCCCAAATCTGAAAATTTTTTTTTTTTTTTAGAGGAGTAACATTTTGTTTCAACCCACTGTGACAGCTTGTCCCAAAATACTTCAAAGACTTAAAGAAAAATAAACTTTATTTCCACTTAAACTTCATAAACACATGTGAAACTTTTACCAGAACTGAAACAAAAATTATATGTCAACACACTGGGACAACATGTCCCAAAATCCTTTTCAAGAAGCACCAACTTCGTTTTTATCGAAAATTCATAAGCAACATATGCCCTTACTTACTCCCGAAACTGAAACGAATATCGTTTTTGAGATGAGGATTATTTGTCCCAATATTTCACGAAACATCCACTTCTTTTTTATCACAAATTCTTAAGCAACATGTTAAACTTCTAAGCTTGAGTAACTGTAAAAATTGAATATTTGTTTGTGTTTCATTTGTTGTGCTTTCATATAAAATTCAACACTGTGTGACAATTGTGACACTGTCATATTGACACAAAAAGAAAATCTTTAACTATTTAGAACAGACTTACTTAATTTATTTTATTGTTTCTAAAACACTTCGTTATTTAATACAACACTGTGTGATAAAATGTGACATTGTGTTTTACAAATAACTTATTTAAGCTTATAATACTTGTTTTAATAACCAGTTTTATTTCCTGCATCAATATTAATGAATATTAAAAACTGTGACACTAATCTATACAATGTAATAGTGTGTCACACAAAACATATTCGTATTTTAGCTCTTAGTATTGTTTTTTTTATGAGTGCTATTTTACTGTTATTAAAACAGATTTTTTACAAAATATATTTTTCTTTATGGTAGTGTGACACTATGTCACACTAATAATTTTAAAGTTTCAAATAGTTTCACAATTTTTACCCACTTTTGTGCTATAAATACTGCTCATTTACAAAATATTAATACTCTGCAATGAAATGTGACACTGTGTCACACAACAAAATGCATAATCAAAGCCTTTTATATTGTATTGCTGAATTTTACATATTATTGGTGTTTTTAGTACAGTTTTTTTACAAAATATAATGCGCTTGAATGGAATGTGACACTGTGTCCCAAAAAAAAATACATACTTAAAGTTTTTAATGCAATTTTATTTAATTGTTAGATATTTTTGTGCTACTTGTAGAGTTGTTTACCAAAACATAATGCTCTGCAATGGAATGTGACACTGTGTCACACAAAAAAAATGTATTTGTAAGCTTTTAAAGTCTTATCTAATTTTTCATATTTTTGTATTGTTAAGAAGTGGACCTGTTTAACAAAATATAATGCTATGTAATGAAATGTGACACTGTGTCACAGTCTTTTGCTTGTTGTAAGCCTATCAAATTTACCACTAAGCACTTTTGTGTTAAAAATACTGCGTGTTTGAAAAATATGAATACTCCACAATGAAATGTGACACTGTGTCACACTAAAAAATTGCATTTTCCAAGCTTTTAATATTGTTTTGTTGAATTTGAGATATTTTTGTGTTATTAGTATAGCTGTTTAACAAAATACTTACAATGCTCTGTAATGAAATGTGACACTATATCACACAATAAAATGAACATACAAAGCTTTCATTAAAGGTTTCTTAAGTGTGTGCCATTTTTTAGTTATTTTTACAACTTCTTTACAAAATAGAATGCCCTGTAATAAAATGTGACACTATGTCACACAATGTTTTAATGCTTTTTAAATGCATTTTTTGAGCTTGTGTTCATCTATACATTAGATTTGCGTGACTTATGGCACTACCTAAGAAAGTGTGACAAAGTGTCACACCAAAAATTTCATATGTTGTTCATTCAAGTGATTTCAAAAATTGTACGTTATGTTTTATGTTATTAAAAACTCTACACTCTATGAAAAACTGTGACACTTTGTCACAAATTTTTAATTCCCACTTTCTAAATTCCCAATTTTTTAATTTCATTTCTTACAGCTCACTTTAAGATATTGCAAGTTTCTTTTTTTCTAATTTACTCCACATTTCCCTTTCCCTCTACACATATTTGCCCCCATTGCGCCCCTTCATCGACACCAAACAAAGAGCGAGCTCATCGAAATCACTTGAGTGGCTGCAAAATACTCAATCAACACTTGATCAGCACTTCAGCGCACACAATTGCTGAAAATTTCCACAACATTCCAGCGCGCACATATTTCACATTTCTATGCAGCGCTGCACCACACACACGCCGCCGCACACAAAAGCACCAAGAAAAAAAACATCGAAATTAATAGCAATGAAGAAAATAACAGCGTAAATAAGAGCTGGAATGAAGCTGAACGCCGAACAATGCCAAATAAGCGACTGCACTTTTATAAGCAAGCGGCAGCGTTTCATTTTGCTGACACACAGAAGTGCGACCCTTCCGGTTCGCGCCCCCACTGACATGTTGGCAATTCAACAAATTGTCAAAAGCAGCCGCCAGCAATGGCCACCAGCGTCATTGTTTCGTCAAAAGCAACACACTTCACACACACACACACACACATAGAACACTTTGGGGTAATTTCTTGGCAATTGAATTTTTTCTTCTTCTTTATTTTTTTTGTTGTATTACTATAAACACTTCTGTGCACTGTGTGGCACTTTGGGTGCTTTTTAATTTCGCACTTTTCAATTTTCAATTGGGGGACAAGAAAAAGCGAAGAAAGGGCGGAGAGGGCGAAAAAAGTTAAAGGCACACAAAGCAGAAAATGGAAAGCGAATTATTGACAGAAGCAGACGTGCGCCGCTGGCGACTTTGAAATGAAAACGCAAACTTAGCACAGTTTCAGGCGCAGTAGAGTGTTTTTTTCTGCTGACATTTAATAATAAAATTGAGTGTGTGCGTGCATGTGTCTGTATGTATGTGTGTGCATGGGTATGAGAGAAAATTCTTGCGGCTGCATTGTACATGTGCGCTTTAACTGTATATGTGTGTGTGTGTGTTAGTGTGTCTGATTATATCGAGCAACACATTGCGGCATGTTCAAACAATCAAAATCGAAGTAAAGCAAATACAATAGAATTGCGTTCAAGCTGAAACAAGCGTGCAAATATACTCGTTGTGACCTTCTCGTTTGCCTCATTTTCAGGCATTACTTGCTGCCAAGTATGGCTTTACACAAACACACACACACATGCACACATTCACGCACTTATATAGCAATAAAATTGTGTGGTGCAAACGACACTCGATATGGCAGTAGCTAACGCCTGCTGCTTGCTGCCTGCTAACTCCACACCAAAACCACAAACACCACAACCGTCTTTGCTTTGGCCCTTTACCCTCCTCTGCCCCCCAACTGTGAGTCCTTTTCCTTCTTTAACTCTGACTGCATGTCGCATCACAACGTTGTCGCGCCAACAATTTAACTCACCCATCCATACACCCACCCATCCGTCGGCAAACTGCTTCATACACGCTTTTTATCACAGTTCTTGCTTTCATCTATCATTCTGCTAACCGCATTGCCTTTGAGGTTATGTCAATTACAAGTTTTCGCACTCCCCTGCCACTGGTCGCTGTGTCGCTGTGTCGCAACGCCTTTAGTGCCAAGCACGCTGCGTGCCTTTGTTAACATTTTAGGGCTCAACTATTGCCGTCTTACTCTGCCCGCACTGCTGCGACAACAATGTTTTTGCAGCAGTGGGGCAGCGGTAGCAAAACTTTGCGGCACACACCAGTCGCAGGCAATCCACAACGCATTCACACCCTCACACTCAGCGCGTCACATTTTTCTTTCATGTTGCCACCACACACTCATTCTGCTCCCTGCTTACCGCTACTAGTCAATGTGTTTGTTTAAGTGGTGTGTGTGTGTGTGTGTGTGTATGTGTAAGTTTAAGCATTACACTGGCATGTGTAAACAGAAAACTTCCTTCACACCTACTCACACATGGAAACAATTCGCCACACATAAAAAGCAAATAATTGAAAACCCTCACCACACAGCGTCGTGTAAAATGAAAGAAAACAACAAAATTAAAAAAAAGATTTCAAGTCAAACCAAAGTAAGCAAGCAAGTTCAAAACTGATCTTTTCAAATGCATCAAAATTCTGCTGAACACCAAAAAGGACACTAATCTTGAAGTTATCTCTGATTGCCAAAGTGATCATTTTCATCATTTGGAGAGTCTAGTATTTCATTCATAATTCTATAGAAATCGAAAATCTATAACTGACTGATTGACTGACTGACTGAATCAAAATTGCACAGCCCTAACCGCTGAAGTTACAAACATGAAATTTGAACTGCAAGAAATAAAGCTGCGCTAGATAGATTTGAAAAGGGAAATGTGCACTGAGACCAGAGTTGATCTGTTGTGCCCCTGAAAAAACCTCCGCTAAGATGGAGTTCTTTTCAATTCGGGGTCTAAAAGGGCAAAACATTTGGGTGTTGTTTGAAGAAATGCGATCTAATTTGATTGTAAACTTGATAAACATACTTCAAGTCAAATATAATTCAACAATTATTTTTCAGTATTTCAAAAATCAAAATCTGACGGCGTCAATAATGGGTTAAGGTTTGTATGCACGAAAAATGGACTTGAAATTGACTGCGAAAATGGTGAAAACACTTGAAATCAAACATATTTAACCCTTTTGGGACTACTGGGATAATACGTCTCAGCCAGTTTTTATGACCCATGCAAAATATTTTTTCGATTTCGGTGTTCCCGCATAAAAGGATGATTTCAGAATTTGTGAGCATCCAATATAATTTTCTAACCCCAACTTTCATAGCATGAGAATACTTCTACCGAAAGTACATATTTTGTATTTCAAAATTAAACTTTGTCCCGAAAGAGTTAAGTCCGTATTTTTTTATTTTTTCGAAAATCAAAATCTGACAACGTCAATGATGGGTTAAAAGTTTGTATGGAGGAAACAAGATTTTTGTTTACTTTAAACTTGGAATAAGCACTTCACATGTAAAATAATTCGATATGTCTTTTTCATCTTTTTTATAATCAAAATCTAGTGGGTCAACAGTGGGTTAAGGTTTGTATATGGGAACAAAAGATGAAAAAAACATAAATCGATAAGGCCCATTGACTTCAATTCATAGGTGAGAACCCTTAAAATAAAAAATAACTCAAAACTTTTTTATTTTTTCGAAAATCAAAACCTAGCAGTGTGAACCAAGGGTTAAGGTTCTTTCCACATACGGAGAGGCTACGAAAAAACCCTCAACCTATTAAAAGTTGGTAAAAACACTCAAAATCCAAAATTATTTGACATGTGTTTCGAATTTTTCGAAAATCAAAGCTTAAATGTGTAAACTAAGGGTTAAAAGTTTGTATGAAAAAATAGATTTTGTACGCATCTTAACTTCAAACTTGGTGAAAATATTCTTAGTGAGCAATAATTCGATACATGTTTTTTATTTTTTCGAAAATTCAAAACTTATGAGGTCAACGACGGGTTAATTGTTTATATGGGGAAGCTGAAAAAACATGAATTAGTGCGCCTATGGACTTGAAACTTGGTGAAAGTACTCTCAATGAGAAATTGTTCGACATGTGGTTTTAATTTTTTTGGAAATCGAAATCTAACGGGATGTATCCCTTGATTCACCCCGTTAAGTTTGTACACGGAAAGACTACAAACCCCTGAACCGATTGGTCCATTAACTTCAAAGTTGGCAAAAATACATAAAATTAATTTGACACGTGTTTATAATTTTTTCGAAAATCAAAACTAAAATGGGTAAACCAAGGGTTAAAAGTTTGTATGGAGAAACACGATTCGATGGGCTTTTTGACTTCAAACGCATGGATGTCTCGAGCGTGTTGATCATAGCAACAACAATGCTTATGCCAGCAACAACTGCAATTAGACTGTACAGCTCTTTACTTATTTTTTCTTTTTCCCTATCTTCTTGTTTCCCACTATGTTTGACTATACTATCACCTCCGAGTAAAGCTAAGATGTGCTCTCCAAAGGTTGTTTTTGTTTACACATTTAATACTTCAGACGGCGTTACTAAAGTAGCAAATTTTGCTTACATTTATTACAATGGGCCTGAATACCTGTGAATCTACCGCCAGAGGCAATTGCTACGAAATGATTCGTGTCTTAAATAGAAGTCGAAAAGGATTGAGTATATGCCACATCAATGCGCAAAGTCTACTTAAAAAAATCGACGAGTTTCGTCACTTGTTTGAATGCTCAGGTGTAGATATTGTTTGCGTATCTGAGACATGGTTTGCTCCAGAACTAAGCGACTCACTTTGTAAACTCGATGGGTATCAAATATTTAGGGCAGATAGAGAGACGCATGCTGGTGGGGTGGCCATCTATGTGAAAAGCGGAATCAAATGTAAATCATGTTGCAAGTCGTCGTTTGGAGACAATATTGAATATGTTTTTCTTGAGGTCTATAATAACGCAGACAGAATACTTGTTGGTTGTGCATACAGGCCAAATCGTAATGTCGATCTTGATCCACTCATGGTGGTCCTAAACAACTTATTTCTTTCATACAGTGACTTAATTATTACGGGTGACTTTAATAGTAATATTATTGTTGAAAGAAACCTAGTGAATAGAATGTTGACATCTGGACTCTACTTAGCCAACTCTGCGTACCCGACGCACTTTACAAAAACGAGTAGCACACTTCTAGATCTATTTCTAGTAAGCAGCAAAAAGCACATTTTGTTATATGATCAACTCTCGGCACCTGCTTTCTCTAAACATGACCTTATATTTCTGAAATACGATTTCAGCCTAATAAACTCCGAAGAATCTTTCAGTTTCCGTGACTTCAAAAACGTTAATTACTCATTGCTCAATGATGCTGCCCTTTTAATTGACTGGTCGCAGATATACCATATGGCACATGTTGATGACCAAGTCAACTTCTTACAAAATAACATTTCCAATCTTTTTAATGAGTTTGTTCCTATACAAAACAAAACAATTCGTGTTGCACAAAAGGAGTGGTTCGACGATAACATTAAAAAACTGATTCGTGAACGTGACGATGCTTACATCAAATGGAAAAGATATAAAACTTCCAATTTGTATGCACTATTCAAAAAGGCTAGAGCTCTCGTAGTAAGCAGACTTAAAAAAGCAAAAAGAAGATATTATCAGAGTAAATTCAGTTCATGCATTGGCTCAAAGCAAAAGTGGCAACATATACGTAAAATTGGTATCAACAATAAAATATCCAAGTCAATCAGCCCCTCTGAAATTGATGTTAACCAATTAAATATAAATTTTTTGAATTTACCAGCAACCATGGCAAATGCAAAACGCCCAGGGGCTACACAGAATCCGAACAACCCTAGCTCTGAAAATTCTTTTAGTTTCTGTTGTGTGCATCAGTTGGAGGTTTGGCAAGCATTTCAGTCGGTTAAATCAAATGCTGTGGGATTTGATGAAATGCACCCTAGATTTATAAAAGGACTCCTCCCAATATTGCTGCCATTTTTCACATATCTTTTCAATTCAATTTTTACCACCTCAACATTTCCACAAAACTGGAAAATGGCAAAGATAATACCAATTCCAAAAGGAAATGGGGAATTTAGACCAATTGCGATATTGTCCTATTTGTCAAAGGCATTGGAACATCTCATCCATAAACAATTGAGTACATATTTACAACAAAACAAACTGATAACCGAAAGACAATCGGGCTTTAGAACAAAGAGAAGTTGTGTGACTGCGCTTATTGATGTGTCCGAAGAAATCAGAACACAGTTAGATGCGAAAAAACAAACCCTGTTGACTCTTCTTGACCACTCAAAAGCATTCGACTCTGTTAACCATGACATTTTATTTACCAAGCTTGCAAATCTTTTTAATTTTTCAAAAACTGCAGTTGATATCATTAAATCATATCTGTCAAATAGAACCCAGGCTGTAAGCATAGGTAATCTTACTTCGGACGTCCTTGCTGTGCCAAGAGGCGTCCCTCAAGGATCCGTGCTAGGACCACTTATATTTATAATGTATATTAACGACTTACCGAAAACTCTCAAGTATTGTCATGTCCACATATATGCAGACGATGTCCAGTTATACATTAGCAGCGACCTTAATAACATTCATTCTTGCGTCAGTAAACTTAATGAAGATCTGGAAAATATTCGTATTTGGGCTAGAGAGAACGACCTTTGCCTTAATCCTGCCAAATCGAAATGCCTTATTATTTATAAAAAACCGCTCGACCATGTAATTTTTCCGAAAGTTTTGCTGAACGGCTCAGTACTTGAGTTCATCAACTGTGCAAAAAACCTTGGTGTAATATTTAACGAAACGCTAAACTGGAATGATGATATCCTGCGGACTATTGGGAAAGTTTATGTTATGTTACGATCACTCTGGGTTACGCAGAATTACACTCCACCAAGAATTCGACTACTTTTGGCTAAAACGTATCTTATTCCTACGCTGCTATATGGGTGTGAATTATATGCGAATTGTGACAGCACATGTCGACAAAAATTAAACCTACTCTACAACAACATCGCCAGATATGTTTATGGGCTAAAGCGCTTTGATCATGTCTCCGCCCATGCAAAACAAATTTTTGGTATCACATTTGATAATCTACTAAATATGCGCACCTTGTTGCAATTGCACAAGATTATCTACAACTCTGAGCCCTCGTACTTACACGCGCGTTTAAATTTTCTTCGTTCAGCCCGGTCGAATAAAATTATTCAATTTAGGCATAAGCTCTTAACGTCAGAGCGCCAATTCTTTATCTACGCAATTCGCCTTTGGAATTCACTGCCACATTAATTGCTATCTTTTAGTAACGCTTTGAAATTTAAAAAAATCCTCTTTACTTACTTAAGTTCGATCGAATAAAAAACTAAACATACTTCCTTAATAGTTCAATCTAGCTTTCCTCTTATTTTTCTCTCTTCCTCCTTCCTTCTTTCCATACTTCCTGCCTTAGTTTAATTAAATAGTTTTATAAGAATACAAATTTCCTAGATATTAAATCTCTTAAAATAATGTAAATGACTTAAGCTTGTTAAATTTAAGATATCTTATTATCTTGTAGCTTAAGGATCTGTTACAATAAATAAATAAATAAATAAATAAATAAATTTGGTGAAAGCACTTCACATGTGAAATAATTCTATATGTGTTTTACATTTTTGTTTTTCATTAAAATCCAACTAGGTCAAAAGAGGGTTAAGAGAAGTTTACTTTATTGGGTCAATTTGCGTCAGAGTTGAAAAAAAACACTGAAAACTAAAAATAATTCAACGCATGTTTTTCAATGTTCAAAATCAACATCAGACGAGGTAAAAACTTTGTTAGAAGTTTATGTTAAGAAACATAACCTAACATTAGTTAAAATCATAAAGTGAGTCGAGATTTAATAAAATCAAATAATAAATAAAAATCATGAGAGCTAAGCCATTGGGACTAATCGCTTATAAAACCAGGTCTATGTTACATATTCGTTGCAGTAAAACCCATTCTCAGTGTGTGTGTTTGTGTGTGTGTGTGTGTGTGTGTGTGTGTACTTGTACAACATTTAACGACAATTAATATTTTATCTTAGACATTATTTGCCATATGGCATCGGCTAGTAAATTACATAAAATTTACGACCTTTCAGCAACACAAAGTTAACCATTGATATTTGTTCCTTGCACACTTCGATTCATCCTGCAACACATTCGCGTACGAGTATCCGCATCGTATAACGCAGTCGTGTTTCGTGTCATATCAACTTTAACGGCAATTAAATGGGGATTTGTAATTTAACGCCTTCCAGTCGATTGAACGCCTTCCAGTCATAAAAACGACAGCGTGTACATACTTTTCTGTGCGTCCCAAGGCGCATGGGGCCAACCCCAAATTGAAAACTTTTTAAAGAAGCTCTTTTTGTTTTCAACTCAAATACGGCAAAAGTTTAAGTTGTGCAGAAAAAACCCAAAATAAGAAATTCTGCATTAAAAACAGACTAAAGAAAGTATTTGATCACTTCGCGTGTGGGGAAATAAAACGTAAATGGCAGCAAAGTGGTTGGTGGTCATAGCAAGAGAAAACAGCGACAGAGAAAAACTAATAAATTATTAAAATAAACCATAATTAAGTGGAAAACAATTGAATGTGATGCAAAAAAAGAAAGGGAAGTGGAAAATATAAATTGACGAGAATTGCTATTGAATTAGGAAATGTAGAAACGAGCAAAGTGAGTACAACAAAACGAACATTTTTTGTTTAAGTGAGGAGCATACAAAGGGTTAAAAAAGGGTTAGAATGGTTAAATATTGTAGAAAAAAAACTTTTTAAAAATTTAAAGAAAAAGTTTATTCGGTCTCTGAATAGAAAATTCATCTTCTAGTGTGTCCAGAAAAACACAAAAAAAATAGTATTCTGTCTCTGAATAGAAAAGTAATCTTCTAGTGTGTCCAGGAAAGCTTGACTCTCTCACTAAGTTACAAAAGATCAACCCACTTTTATACTTGGAATGAACTTGCAAACTCGCTTCAAACAATTAAGGTTTTAAAAATCCATTGAATCCCTGAAAATCATTTCATAGATTCGGACTCGGTTTTGATGTTAAGGACCAATTGAATCGTTGAAAGGCATTCCATAGATTGGGACCTACCTCGACTAGATTAATACCATGCCGGTGTTTTAAATGTCCGACTTTAACCCTGAGAAGACTCCATAAACTTCTACTTGTACCTCCATTCCATCTCTACTTTACTGACCTACTGAAGATAAAGCGAAGATTTCGAAGACTTTCCCCTTTCCAAATGGACCTTACTGACCTATTAAATAAAAGTGAATCTAACCTACGTGATTCATTGCTGAATCAAACTGGGTTTGCTTTGATATCTGGAAATTGCTTGTATAGATTTTCTTTTTTCCATATCGATCTTTCAGAACTATTAAAGATAAACAGAAGACTCCAGTGTAGACGGGACAGTGTCAAAGGTGAATCCAGGTCACTTGATTCATTGATGAATCGAACTGGGGGTTGCATATGTAGAGTTTGTAGAGATTTACAGTATTAAAATAAGTCAGCTATAGGTCACCCGGTCAATTACAGATAAAGTGCTTTAACATGATTCATGTCCAATGAATCATACACAACTCTAGTGATCTGTTAGATATGAAGACAAAACTCCAAAGGATTTTCCCCTTTCCATATCGACTCTATGTTACTTGATTCATTGATGAATCAAACTGGGTTTGCTTCTTCTTTCCATATGGATCTTGTTGAACTGTTTACGATAAACAGAAGACTCCAGTATAGACAGATAGTGTCAAAGGTGAGTCCAGGTCACTTGATTCCTTGGTGAATCAACTGGGAATCTCATATTTAAAGTTTCTAGAGATTCGCGGTGTTAGAATAAGTCAACGATGGGTCAGCCGGTACAGATGAAGTTCTTTAACATGATTCATATCCAATGAATCATACACGACCCTACTGACCTGTTAGATATGAAGACAAAACTCCAAAGACTTTTCCCCTTTCCATATCGACCTGACTGGCCTGTCAAAAGCGAATCTATGTTACTTGATTCATTGATGAATCAAACTGGGTTTGCTTCAATACCTGGGAATTTCAGATATAGATTTTCTTCTATTGACCTGTAAAAGATGAAGAGAGGACAGTGTCAAAGATGAATCCATGTCACTTGATTCAGTGGTGAATCAAACTGGAGATTGAATATGTAGAGTTTCTTGAGGTTAATTCTTATTGCGGAATTAGAATAAGTCAACTATGGATCAACCGGTCAACTATAGATAAAGTAAAGTAAATAACTTGAAAAGACATTTTCCATGTCCAATGGATCAAACATGACCTTACTGACCTATCAGATAAAAGATTCAGAAGAAGACTTCGAGGACTTAGATATACTTTCCATGTCGACCTAACCGACCTGTCAAAGATGAAGAGAAGATTTCGAAGACTCAAACACCCTTTCTATCGTTATGGGCCTTACAAACTTGGCAAAGTTAGATTTATATCACTTGATTCATTGATGAACCAAGTTTTGTTCGCTTTAGTACCTGAAAAATGCATATATGAAGTTTCCTTAGATTAATTCAAATCCTGGTATCACAATAACTATAGGTCAACAACTCAACCACAGCTAATATGTACTAACTTTAATGGTTGTAATTGGTTCACTTTCTCGGCTAACCTCACATCCATCCATCCATCTTCAATGAATCTTAAATGATCTGACAAAACATGTGAAATATAAGAGAAGATATAAAAGAAGTCTCTAAAGACTTAGATCTCCTTTCTATATGGGCCTACACACCTGGCAAAGGTAAATTATTATCACTTGATTCATTGATGAATCAAACTGGAAATTGCATATATAGATTCTAGTAGTGTTTTTGTATTATAACATTGGTTCAACTAATACTTAAATTAGGTTGTCTCATAAGCTCCTTGTTTAATGAATCATATATGATTCATGTCATTGATTTCATTTATTCGTAACGTTTTTCAGTATATGAATGGGTCAACTAAGACTTAAGTAAGGTTATCTCACAGGTTCCCTGTTTGATGAATCATATATGATTCTTGTCATTAATTTCTACCATTCGCAGTGTTTTTCCAGTATAAAAATAGGCCAACTAATACTAAAGTATGTTTAGTATGGTCTCACAGGTTCCTTGTTTCATGAGTCATATATGATTCATGTCATTGATTTCTACCATTCGTAGTGTTTCTGCAGTATAACAATGGGTCAACTAAGACTTGAGTAAGGTTGTCTCACAGGTTTGATGAATCATATATGATTCATTCCATTGATTTCTACCATTCGTAGTGTTTTTACAGTATAACAATGGGTCAACTAAGACTAAAGTATGTTTAGTGTGGTCTTACAGGTTCCCTGTTTGATGAATCATATATGATTCATGGCATTAGTGTCTACTATTCGTAGTGTTTCTACAGTATAACAATGGGTCAACTTAGGTGAGGTTGGGTAAGGACAAGGTCAACTTGGGTAAGGTTGATTCACAGGTTCCCTGTTTGATAAATCATATATGATTCATATCATTGGGTTCTATCATTCGTACCGTGTATGCTGAAATACTTAAGCACAATTTTGAATACTCATTCTAAGTTATGGTATCCCATTGGTACCAGGTTGGGAAGTGTTTTCAATAGATTTTGTTGAATCAAAGAGTCGGTAATCACATAGTCACATTCATAGTTCGTTTACCCCCCACCTACCCGTAGTAGTATGTAAACATGTCCCATTATGTCACTGAGGGCATTTCTGTTAGTTTAATTAAATGTCAAAATTCTACAATATTCAAATAAGTAATTCACACAAAGACCAGAGCTGCCATTAAAACCACAACATAAAACTTGAAATAGCAACTCAAATGTGAGTCATATTTTTAATCCATCACAATTGCAACAACATAAACCAAACACATACATAAATGCGCCTAAAAAGAGACAACAAAAAATTGCAATTTTTTTGCTGAGCGTTCGTAGAAATTTATATGAACCACTTACAACACTGCACTGGGGTAATAAATTTATTCAATGTGGTAACATTTTCCACATACAAACTGGATGCAAACAAATAAAAAAAACTATTACAAACAAAAAAGGCATTTAAAAAAATAAAATTTTAGCCATTCAGTTGCAAAATTTAGCGCTTTGACCTCGTTATTTTTTATAATAAAAAACAATCATACTAGGCAAACTGCTGCTGCTGCAAGCGGAAAAAGGTTTTATTTGAAAAAAAGAGTTTGTGAAAAATGAGTTTTGCAACACAAAACAAAATATTTAAACTTTTTAAACGCCAACAAAAATGAATTTTTTAAAATTTCGCGCAAAGCATAAAAGTTGACAAAAAACAAAAAGACCAACAACTAACAATATACAGTCGTGCGCCCAAAAGTATGCTCTAAATTAAGTTTGCGCATATAAAGCAGTGCGCCGTCGGGTCACACACACACAATGCCCAGGCGAACAATTAAAATTGTATGGGGTGCATGTATTTGTGTGTGTGTGTGTGTGTGAGTTTGTTTATGAATTATTCAAATTTACGCCACAACATAAACTGAATGAAAACCTAGTACGAAATTAAATTTTCACCCAAAAACTACACACACATTTATATGAAACTTGCCACCAATTAAAGAATTTGAAGAAGAATAATTGAATGATTTGGACTCTCAAAGTCTCCCCGCCTTCACTCATCTGCCATCTGCCAACCAAATCCTTGCTTTCTATATATGATTTCAATTTCCTTTAACGTTCAACGCTAATTGATCGCTCGCAGCAACTTGCAACTATTTAAATTATGCGCCTAACTGTATGCAATATTAATGTGCACTTAAATAACGTCGAATGTGTAAAATTGCATTAATTAGTTATCAGCGATTTTTTAGTGCTTTTAGGCATTAAATGGAAAATTAAATTACCCTGTTGAAATTTTAATCAAGCGAAAATGTACGCTGTGCGTTACCCAAAAAAATATTGCCTACTTTTTTGGGCCTCAATTGAAGTGCGCGCATGTAGTGGTTGCCGGGCAAATACGCAAACCCACGCGCCACTTTTAGTCACTTTTCAGTCCATTCTAGACAATTTTAGTTGTACTTAAACATTCACACAGTACAACACACAACTCAATTTGTAATTGTGTGCGT
This sequence comes from Melieria omissa, assembly GCA_963971225.1. NCBI lineage: Eukaryota > Metazoa > Arthropoda > Insecta > Diptera > Ulidiidae > Melieria > Melieria omissa. Next base: position 76,957,957 of record OZ020268.1, on the reverse strand, counting down.
GCGTTTTTTGAGCCCAAAAACATGCTGCAGGCAGTCTGTGGTGAAAAAAGTTTTGCATGCTTTTTTATATGGGAAAATTTCATTAAAACTGTTGTACATATGCAAATGTACAAATGCGTACAAATATGTACCAGAACATGGGAACATAGTCATACAAAATTGTACATATATAAGTAAATACATGGTTGGCATTGTTGTAAGGATTTTTCGGTAGGAAGTGGCAAATTAATTTGTAGAAAATTACGTGCACATTTGGTCATTGTTAAAATTTGCCACATACAAAAACTCACCCAACTGCTGCTGTCCTAATAGCCAACGCCAGCGTCAGCTTAGTTTGCTTGTGTTGGCGCATAAGCGCCTAAAAGTATGCTATGCTTAATTTGCTCGCTTTGCTTTCGCATATGTGCCGAGTGCCAAACAAATTGGATTAATTCATTGCGGTGTTGATTTTTACTTTTTCAGTGTTTTTGTTGTTGTTGCTGCATGTTAGTATGGCACTAGTTAGTGTTGAGTTTCGGCGCACAATTGGCCAGCAATGAACGACGAGTTGCTCATTTGCGTGTAGGCGTTAGACACAATTTTGCTGCGACTGCACCAAAAAAAAAAACATATGACAACTTTTGTACGTTTCGGAATTTTTGTATTTTTCTATTTTATTTTTTAGATTTTTTGGAGCGAAATTCTATGGCCTCGTCAATTTGATTACATCATTTGGTAAGTTTTTTTCAGCAGTTCGGTGGAACTTTGAATTCGTTGGCACAGAGAAATGTTCAAACTTGAAATTTCTGAGCTCAGAACTGAACTGAATGCAACATAGAAACCACTGTACTCAGAACTGAACTTGTCAAATATCCTTTAGGCAAAATATTTTTAAGAATCTGCATTTTCAATAATTTTGTTTTCTAATTTTAACTCATCTAAAACCAATAATATCCACTAAACTCAAAACTTCAAGCAACACATTTTATTTATAGTTCCGTAAAAAAAAAATATGATAAAGCAAAAGTTAATAAAGCATTTCGAATGCAACGTTTCAATGCCAACGGCAAAACGTTTGTGTCTGGACGCAACAAAAAGCACCACTAACCAAACAAAATTGTCACAAATACCGCAACGACACGTAGTGCAAACAATAATGACGACTTAAGAAACACTTCGCCCCCCCCCCACCTCTTCCTTGAGCGTGTTGCGGTCACAAAGTAAGTAAACGTGTTGGTATTAGTAGCAAAAGTGCCAGCAAAACTACTCCATTCGGTAACAATGAACGCAGGCAAAGTGCAATTTTCGCCGCAACACATTTTTTATATATAATTTTTTTTCTTTTTTAACTTCCAACTTTCTTTCAATTTCGTTTCCGTCGATCTTTATTTGCGCAGTGTCCGCCACCGAAATGCAAACAAAGCGGTCGCCCACTTAGAATTGCTTGCACACACACATACACATACTCAACCACACGCACACAAGCACAGCAAAACATACATATATACATTGAGAAACTTTGCACAAAGAAATTGTGACAAAAACCAACGCAACGCGCAACGTGGGCATTGTGTTAAAAAAAAATAGAATGAAAATGCCACCAAAATCGCTAGCGAACTGCACGCAATTTGTGTTTGCATTGCAATCGCACTGTTAGCACAGTTGACAGTGCTGGCAATATGGTCATTTGACAATGACAGTGGCGGACTGTGACAGCGCCACAAAAAGTGGGCAAAACTTTTACGTTTTGTTGCCCCAAAGGTGTGCAACTGTGGTTGAACTGAAAAGACAACCAGACAGCTGAACAGAGAGAAATGCGTTTGTAGAAATGTGCATGCAGTGTTGCCACAGTGTGTGTGTGTATGTGTGTGACAAATTTTATTGATATTTTGCTAATGGTTTTTTTTTCATTTGGTGTAAATATTGCGATGTTTAATTGAACTTTATTAGTATTTCATTCACTATTTTCGTGAAATTGGTCATTAAGTGTAATTAGTCAGACAATTGAAATTCAATAGTCAATTAAAATTTAAATGCAATGTTTTAGTGTGCGTGAGTAGTATGTGAAATTTGTAAGAAACGTTATTTGAGTAGAAACAATTGAATTTTGAATGTGTGACAGTTTGTCACAAAATTTAAATTATGTCAGAAAGGCAAAAAATTTGTGAAAAATATAGATTGGGATACAAAAAAACAATTTTATGTGTGTGACACATTGCCACAAAACTCTATTCGTATTAAATAGTACATGAAATTAGTTGAAAATATTTAAGATAGTTCAAAATTAAATACTAGTTAAGTTAAGGTCATAAAAATGAAATTTCAGCACACTTTGTCACAAAAAAAATATACATAAAATTCCTTAGGAATAGTTAGGGTGACCAAAAAGTAAATTTTAACTTGTGACACTTTGTCACAAAATTTCATTTGCATCAACTAAGAACGTGAAATTTGTGAGAAATAGTTAAGGTGGTCAAAAATGAAACTTCAGTGCGAAACACTTTGTCACAACATTTAATATATTTTAAATATTACGTAAAACTTGTTAGCAATAGTTACAAAATTTATTATGCATCAACAAGTACGTAAAATTTGTTAGAAATAGTGAAGGTGGCCAAAAATTAAATTTTAGCATGTGACACTTTGCTAAAAAATTTAATTTGTATCAACTAGTACGTGAAATTTGCTAGAAATAGTTAAGGTGGTCAAAAATGAAATTTCAGCGCGTAACACTTTGTCACAACATTTAATATATTTTAAATATTACGTAAAACTTGTTAGCAATAGTTAAGGTGGTCAAACATGAAATTGTAAAGAGTGACACTTTGTCACAAAATTGAAATTGTACTTAATGGCACATAATATTTATTAAAAATAACCGAAGTTGTCAATTTTAGGTCATCAAAATGAAATTCAAGCGTGTAACACCATGTCACAAAAATTTAATATGCATTAAATATTACGTAATTTGTTTAGAAATAGTTAAGGTGCCCAAAAATTAAATCTTAGCGTGTAATACCTTGTCACAAAGTTTAATTTGTATTAAGTAGCACGGGAAATTTGAAAGAAAAATAGCTTAGGTGGTCGAAAATCAAATTTTAACTTGTCACAAAATTCAATTTTATTTAATTTATGCATCAAATTTATTAGAAACATAATTGTAGTAGTCAGCAATGAAATATTAGGCTTATAAAAGAATGCGTAAAATTGAATTAATGTTAACAAATACATAAAATGTTTTTTTTTCATTTGTCACTACAGCTTAGCAAGGGCAACACTCAGACATTAGACACTCCATTGTACTACTTATGACTTGATGTTTCTTATTCATGTGCTTCAAGTCCATCCGATGCCCGAAGAAAAACTATGCTACATTTTTAATAAGTTTTAGGCATGTGAAAGTGTGTCCCAAAGCTTTGTTTATGTTTAGCAATGCATTTATTGTGCCAAAAACAGGATTATAATAGCCAAAACCCAAATTTGGATTTTGTGACACTTTGTCACAAAATTTAATTCATGCTTAAAACACACTAAATATGCTAAAAATATGATTGAAGTAGCATTTTAGCTTTGTGACACTTTGTCACAAATTTGTATTCTGTTATAAAAACTTGTAATTTGCTGAGAATATGATTTGAGTAAGCAACAGAGAAATATGTGCAATTTAAGGTAATGCACAATCTGTCACATATAGGTACATTCACACAATTGGCACAGAGAATAATTTTAACTAATTTTATTTGGTCCCACTACATAAAATTAATGGGTTTCTTCATCTATATCTTTCTCATATTCCTACAAATATCAAGTGGACATCATAACTTATGACAAGTTGTCATAAAATTTCTTTTTATTTCCATAAATTGATATTCTAAAATATTGGGAAAACCTCTAAAATTCTCATAAAATCTTTTTAAATTATATTTAAATCATTAGAAAAAAACACAAATAACTAGTTAATTACTTTTCCACGTTTTTGTTTCATTGTTTTTACACAAATACACTACTTTTCTTTTTATAATCAATATTCGATTTACCAATAATAAACCGCAGACATTCTTTGTGCCAACTATTTGCAAAAGTTTTACATTTTTTTTCTATTCTTTGTCGACAACTTTGCCACACAACTCCGCAACTTACCTTAAGTCATAAAACGAAGGGGGTGGCGGAATATTTTATACGCTTTGGCTGCATGATAAGTTTCACAACTTCACTACGTATTGCCGTGGGTGCAGTGCAAACTTTTGTCATCTTTTATTGTGGCCTGGCAACACTACGATTTCCGCTTACGCTACTTAGCGCATAATATAAATTACAGCTTAAAAGCAGACAACAATAACAGTTTTTCAATGTGCAGGTGCTAGAAACCACATAAAGAATGGGAAACAAGAAAAACAGAAAAGTACAAACAAAAAATGATAATAAAGTTGATTCAGAAAGAGGAATAGGAAGCAAAGGAACGAGCTAAAGCACCGGCTGTAATAAAAGTGTAAACTGCAGTCAAAGTTTTTGCTTTAATTGCTTGCATTTTGAGTTAATACGCCTAAGGTTAGGCCACAAGTCTTTGAGTAGTTCCGTAATTTCGTAAGTAATTAAGGTAATGCCACGGCGCTGGTAAAAGGCTTAAATTGTTGCAGACACGCAAGCACAACTAATTAAAGTTGTGCTAAACGAATTTAAGAACTATTGAACTTAAAAGCTGTGAAAGTCTTACAAGGGTTGTTTTATGAAACGTACTTATTTTGATTATTGGAAAATGTTGCAAGTAGGTTGCAATTAGAGTAAGTCGAAGAAGAAAGGATGATAAAATGAGTGAGGTGGCCAGCAAAAGGATTTTCAGTAAAGAACTACGCGTACAGGTAGACGAAATGGCAGTTTTAGTAGCTTTCAGTAATTAGAAGTATGGTACAGATGAAAGTACAGCAGAACATACAAGTCCAGTACGACTTATGTGAAGTATGTACAATCATTCAGCAGAATCACATTTAAGAGATAGTCCAACTGGAATATGCGAGAACAATCGGAGCGATAATCAGACAAGTATAAGAGGCAGCCGCATACAGCGCAGAGGGACGAGTCTGATTCGAGCAAGCAAAGGGGAAACATGCAATAATCCAATAAGTAGTAGCAAGTGTAAAGACAAACAAGTGTAAATTTGTAAATAAAGTGATTGCTGGTTTTTGACTACATTTGCGCTGAATAATTGAAGTGGTTTTATTTTTAAGCACAATCCAGAGATCCGAAATAAGCCTATAGAGAACTAATTTTCGTAACAATATCTCTCTCAACGCCCCAAGGTGGACATAGACATCACTTCAATTTAAATCCAAATATAATTTTTTCAAACTTTATCTAAATCCAATATATGTATTGCATTTAATAGACATTTATATCAAATCAGTTTTCTGCTATAACTTCCTTTAAAAAAAAAGCCTATGCTCATTAAACGAACAAGCAAATCAATCATGCATTAAAGGGTTAAAACTGGGCCTCCTAACCTCACTGGTGAAACTCGAATTAGTTGATTTCATTTGGCTTCAAAGCGAACATTCTTCGGACTTGTGCCACTCAACTGTGAACCTAATCAGGCATACAAAGAGATTGCACTGTCGAATGTAATGCTGCCACTTGAATACACCTAAAAGTATGCACGACAGCAATAACTACAAAAGGCGTATTTCCCATTCACAGCAGCTTTATGGCATTTCATTTGACTTACACAGTTTTTGGTTTTATTTCAAAATTTTTCTTTGTTTTTTTCTCATAACACAAAATTGGTTATCCTTCGGCAGAGTGTTCGCTTTGGCATTGCCACCTGAATGCGCCACTAAGTACTTCAATTCCGCTTGATTATGTTCTGCGCCCGAGGAAAAAAGAAAAAACTCAAAAACAAAACCTAAAAACAAGAAGAGCCAAATTTGAATGAAAAGTGCTGCAATGCAAGAATTGGCGGTACGAACAAGTGGCACACCTGCCTGACTGTACGGCGTCGGGTAGGTGTGAGCGCGCACAAGCGAGCAAAATTAAATATGCTCAATTCAATTCGTAGCAATTCAATTTTCGCTGCCGCACAAATAAACTTCTCAATTTCAGCAAAAAAAAAGAAATGACAGAGAAAAAAACCAAAGAACAAAGTTAAAAATTGAGAAATGTTGGGGAAAAAAAATTGAAATTCAAATGCAGCGCTGAAAAGGTAAACGTATAAAGTATGCCACGAAAAATTGTAAAAAAAAAACAACCAACGAGAGCAAAACGAAAGGATAAAGCGGCCAGCAACGTCGCCATTCGCGTTTCATGCGGCCAAATGTAATAAAGCAGCTCACTGCCTGACTGGCTGGCTGACTGACTGGCTGGTTGACTGTCTACGGCGGCGCTGCGTTGACGCCTTGAACCGGTCATCCGTTCACCCACCAGCCAACAATTCAGCACAGTTACCATTCGGCTGTGATTTTCACCGTTCCGGCGGTGGCAGCGACAAATGGTTGCGGCACCATCGAAAAAAAATATTAAAAAAAAACCGTATAAATGAGAAATCAGCGAATGCGCAGCGCGCAAATCAACGGCGAAAATAACGAAATCGAATTTTGCGCGTAGCATACTTTCGGGCGCTGTCTGCAGGCAAAAAACTGCAATAACTGGCAGCTGAAGCATGCTGGCGACTGCTTGAAAAGCGGCGCAACGTGCTAATAATGCGCTTACCTTGTCAGCCAAACGACGTGCTTGGCTTCGACCACACCCACCGCCCACTTTGCTTCACTTATGCGGCGCTGAGTGCTGCGCGCAAACACACCAAATGAAGCTGATGTCAATAGCGGCAACGTTGATGCTTATAGCTTTAAACTTTAAGGCGACGCAGTGAAAGAGACACAGCGAGCATAGAGAAGTGAGAAAGAGAAAGATAGAGAGAGAGAGAGAATGGGGGAGCTGATAAGGAATTATAGGACAGCAGTGAGGAAAATTGAGTGCGCAAATTTTGTTATTGCGCTTTTTTGCACTAAAGTTTAATGTAACTTTAGTGCAATGCCACTGAAAGCGTTGCCACTGTCGCATTTTATTTATATAAATTTCCCTATGGCACATTGTAAAATAAAAAATATTTACGAGTACTTACAGATGTACTACATACATATATATGAGTGGGAGGAGAGGGCATGAAATGTGATTTTATGTTGAACAAATAAGCCAAAATCAGGTAACATATATATAAATAAATGGCGCTCTGAAGTATGCTACAATTTTTATTAAAACGTTTATGAGTGTTTGTTGTTGCTGTTGAAGTTGTTGATTTAAAATTGCTAAATATTTTGAGTGTGTGTGTGGGTATGTTTTTTATGGCCACACTTTGGAAATGCGGCATTTAATTAGATGCACTTTGACTTCGGGGCCTGAAAAAAGGACCATTGTGATTTCCTTCAGGGATATGAAAGAGTATCCAGTTCTCTTTTATTGAGCATTCAGTGAATAAACCAATTTAACTTCTTTGCTAGAATTTAAAAAGCTTGTTAGTTCAGGTTTAGGTTCGGCCTTCAGACCAGACAGGACTCAGAAGTCTGGAGGAGTTTGGAGGTGTTTGGGTGTTCAAACCCCTTAAAAATATTTGGATATTGCAAGCATTTTTAAAGGAAAAGATGGTTTCATTTGGTACTCAGCTGAAAAGTTGTGTTCGAAACCCCATTTTCGCCGCCATTTTCTTACCACTACTCTCGGTTAGTATTGTCATATGTGGTTAACCCTCTCGATAATCTGCTCCTTCAAGTCACTTCAAAAACTTCATGAAGGCAACAAGCGATCCCAGATTGCATTTCCTTATGTCTTCAAAATAGCCCATAAGAATGGGTGTTGTATTTATTGGCATATTTTAAATAAATAAATTCATAAATATTGTTACGAAAACGACTTCTCTGAGTTCGTTTTGGATTGTGCTTGAAAATAAAACTACTTCAGTTACTCAGCGCAAACGCAGTCAAAAACCAACAATCGCTTAATTTACAAATTTACACTTGTTACTACTTTACACTACTACTATTGCATGTTTCCCCTTTGCTTGCTCAACTAAGACTCGACTCTTTGCGCTGCGCACTGCTGCTTTTTATACTTGTTTTCTTATAGCGTCGATGTTTTTTGCACATTCCAGTTGTACTCTCTATCTCGATTGTCTTAGCGCAGTTCATTACCTTCGCGAACCATCATCGCCATATCGGAATTATAGCAAGTTTGCCGTACTCTAAAGTGCATGCCTAAAAGTATGCTTGGAAAAGCATTCATGCACAGCACAGAACAGAGTGCCTCATCGTTACAATATTTTATTTAAGAATTTATGAAAAATGGTGTGGGCATATGTTGCATACAGTTGCAAACTTTCACAATAATTTTGTTGAATAAGTTGTGACCAATGCCAACTGGAATCAACTCACCACTTTAGGAGAGAATTTCAATGGTTTACAACTGTTACGAGGGAAAAAAAATTAACCGGTCATCATTTTCTTTATGAGGCATCGGAATGGGGCTAATATGGCCTATGTGAGCTTATTACTTAAACGAAATAAATAAGTAAAAACTTACTTGAATACCTTTCGAAACGTATAACCTAAAGTATAATCTAAAAATTGGGGTCTTCTCCTAAAAACATACCACAATTTTTTGTGGTAGGTTAAAGTTAACTGTAATGTTAAACTCATCTGACTTAACGAAATAAATAAGCAAAAACTTACTAGATATCCTTTTGAAACTTGTAACCTTACATGTAACCTACAAAATGTTTTTTCTTCTAAAAATATACCACAATTTTTTTGTTATAAAGCGATTGCAGTTAACTGAAATTTTAAACTCATCTGACTCAAACGAAATAAATAAGTAAAAACTTACTTGAAATCCTTTTGACACTTATAACCCAACAAAATACCATTTCTCCTAACACTATGCCACAATTTTTTCTTAGAAAATAGATTGGAGTTAGCTGAAATTTTAAACACATCTTACTCAAACGAAATAAATAAGTAAAAACTTACTTGAAACCCTTTTGAAACTTATAATCTAACAAAATTCCATTTCTCCTAAAAGTATGCCAAAGTTTTTTGTTTTAAAGTATATTGACGGCTACTGAAATTCTAAACTAATGTGATTCAAACGAAATAAGTAAGTATAAACTTACCTGAAACCATATTGAAACTTATAACCTAACAAAATTCCATTTCTCCTAAAAATATACCACAATTTTTTGTTATAAATAGATTGAAGTAAACTGAAATTTTAACTCATCTGACTCAAATGAAATAATTACGTAAAAACTGTCTTGTAATCCTTTGGAAACTTATCACCTAACGAAATACCATTTCTCCTAAAAATATGCCACAAAAATTTGTGAAAAATGGCTTTCATAACGTCTTCTACCTACTTATCGATAAAATTGCATAGTAAATGTTCTAACGTCCCTGTTTTTTCTTCAACACCGCAGCTGCTGAAGATATCATAAGACAAAAGGTGTCCTTTTTATGAACAAGGACCCAATAGTTCAATGTTCTGTAATGCCTTCAATGTGAAGCCTCATGGAAGCACAACTCAGTGACAATGGAAAGTGACTTAATTGTAGAATTTATGTGTGTTCCGAACGATTTTATTCTCAAAGTCAAACAAATAAGGATAACACCGTGCGACAAAAATCAAGAAATTGTAAAACACACAAAAAAATCGATATACTTGCAAAACTAGGGGCCTAATGTAGTAAAACTGCGTTTTTTCTAGTTTTTCTCTCTGACGTCAGGATTTTTTTTAAAGGACTTTAAAATTTCAAGGACGTGTTTTCTTCAAAAAAATATTCAAAAAATTGAGCGCATTCTAGAATAACAATATAGGTATCAAATAAAAGAGAAGAATCCTTTGAGTCTTAGAAAATTTAATGTTTTGGTGCAAAAGGATGAAGAGGTATCGAAATTGTTCTTTTAAAACTTTATTCTTGAATATTCTTGAAAATTATCAATAGTTTTTAAATATATCTTAAGATCTAATATGTATACTACCATATCCTATAATGTTCTCATAGAAGTCAACTCATTGACAATTGAAAATGACTTGATTGCAGAATTTATGTCCGTTCAGGATCATTTTCTTTTCAAATCAAACAAAGAAATATTACTTCTAAGAACTGCAAATACACAGTAATAAAATCCATAGTACTAATGTTATCTCAACAGTGACCACATATATCTTGTTCCCTTCATTGACAATCCTGACCACAAGGACCACGGTCAACCCTTTTTTTCAGAAGGATTCAATGTCTCTGTCCTTCTTTCTTTCTCGGTTTCCTAACAACCATATGGCTTGGACAAAACATAAAAACTCCGCCCACTTAAATGTCAAATGATTCGCTTTGCTTCCAAAAATATACAAAAATTATGCAACATATGTTGTCCATTTCAAAACACTTTCAAATCGTTCATATGCCATTTTGTGTCAATTCGAACCGCACAGCATAACAAGTGAACTCTTGCCACTGACCCAAATTTAAGCATAAACATGCAAGGCATACATTTAGGCGCACAAATGAAAACCATAGCAAACGCATTAAAACGCCTAAATATGTACTAAAGCATCAACAAAACGCTACATTTGACTTTTCAAAAATGCAAATTAAAATATGCAAACAAGCGGCACAACGTTGCCACATGTTTTGCACATTGCTTGTAACTATTTCGTTTACTTGACCGGTTGCCATTGAAAAATTAATTTTCGTCCAAAGCAAAAAAACGAAATACATAAAATCGACAACAAGAAAGGTTGTGACTTTTGACTGAGCTTTCGTTAGATATATAAGATACCAAAAAAAATACAGCAGCCAAGTCAATATGCGCAAAACAAGGCCAAGGCACATTGAAAAGACATGTGCCCGAAAAACCATAGACAAACCGAACAACTGGAGCATACAATATGCAAATAATATAGTCGAGTCGAAAAAGGATATGCGCGGCCAACTGCTGTCGTCGCCACCGCCACCGCCACTGCAAACAAACAGGCAACCATGGCGACAGACAATGCGAGCGAAAACATGCGGGCGTTGTTGGCTAAATGGCAAAAATAGAGCAATAAAACCCTTGTCGAGTTGACTGTGGGTCAGCGACAAGGCGGCGCAAAAAGACAAATAACAAGCCAACCGACACGAACCGACAGCGAAAGTGAGTTGTCAGTGCGTGCGATGGGGCAGAGTGGGTTCAGAGAGCTGTGCGACTTGTTGTGCGGCGAAAGGAAGCGACGCCGCATTGGCGCAACCGCAAGCAACCAAAGGTTATTAAGAAAGTGTTAATGAGGTGTGGAAAATATTCTCCAAAATGTTTTTTTTTTCTTTTCGTATGCGTTAAGAAAATGACTTAATGTTGTAGGAAATTTGACGTAATGAAATGATTATGTTTTGGTTGAATTAAAAGGAAAAGGATTTCAAAAAAATTGGCTTATAGAATCAAGTTTCAAATTATAGAAATTTTCTGTCACAAAAAGATTAAAAAATATGTGGGAAGCAGTGGTCAACGACAGACATTGAAAAGATTTCTTTCGGTGATATATATAGAAAATAGGAATTACAATAATACGAAATTAAGTGTCATCCTGAAAGTATGCAAAAGTCGTGCGCAAGCTTTTTTCATACAATAAAATTCCACTTTTCAAAGTATACTTTTAGGATGTGTTTATTAATAATTTACAAAAATTAAAAAATAATAATTAAGATAATACGAAATTAAGTGTCATCCTGAAAGTATGCAAAAGTCATGCAATACAACTTGTGTATGAGACAAAACATTAACCAAGATTATCTACAGCTCGATTTATTTTTTTTATTTATTTTTTATTTATCTATTTTTACTGAAAATATTTATATTTCATTAAAAATTCAATAAATCTAATTTATACAAAAACTGCATCCAATTCCATCTGAAAATCTTTCATAAAATACATATATATACATTTTAAAATCGTTGGCAATCAGAAAATGCTTAGCATGCGCCATTGACTGCAGTCCTTTTCAACAATCAAAACAAAATCCTTACAGACTCTACTGTGCCGCAACACAAAGCCAAACACTCGCCGGCGCCATGTAGCCAAATGGCAAAGGCAAAATAGCTTCACAAATAAATAGAAATGTTCCAGATTTTTGTAAAATACAAAATGCCCACACACACACACACACACGCGTAACATTGCGCCATTAAATGCGCATCCTTTTCGCTGCGGCTTTGTGCTTGGTACGGTCTCCTAGGCGGGGCGTTTCGACTTGATTTGCGTGAATGATTTTACACTGAAACCCAAACGCAAACCCGAAAGTCAGCTCCACGCATTTGCACACAAGTCGAGTCGTGTACAAAATCATAGGTCCGGAATAGGGATGGCCGCGTTTGTCGGTTGTAGGCAGTTAGTTGCCTTGACTCTTTTCAAGCTTGATTGCCCAAAATCGATTGACATCATATGCTTGAATTGTTTGGACCATATTTTCACTTAAGCCAACCCACACACACACACACACATACACACGCAGCTAGTTGCCTCAACCGCGGCGCTTTGTGAAGTTTGTGAAAAATTATATTGCCTACCAGTTAGGCGGAACGAGAAGCCAACACAACAATAACGCAACTGCGCGCATAAATAACAACGGCCACAACAACAAATGAATAGAAAATAACAAACAACCGAGCATCATCCGAAAAAGATTGATTGATGGTTGTCACTTTTGTGGCTTTAAGTGGAAAATTTAATAAATGTGTGTGCCGTGTTTGAGTGTTTGTGTGTCTACTTATGTGTGTGTGGGTGTGTGTGCGCTTTTGTGGGCATACAGCAGCGTGCCGCAAACTGCAAATGGCTTAGCGAACAGATGTGTATAGTTTTTTTTGAAATGTGGCATTCTTTTTTGCTAGTGTAGTGGTGTATGATTATTTTTTCGGGTAGTTAATTTGATTTATTAGCGGCGACATATGCTGCACTGCATGAACGGGCAATTAGTGTGTTGCCGAAGTCATTTAGCGGCTGCGCGGAATGAACAGAGGAAAGTGAGGAGAGTTTTAAGAAATAATATATGCAATCAAATCTTAAATACAAAGAATTAAATTTTAAATATGAAGTTTAAGACATAAAATATAGAATATAAAATATAAAATATCAAATATAAAATATAAAATATAAAATATAAAATATAAAATATAAAATATAAAATATAAAATATAAAATATAAAATATAAAATATAAAATATAAAATATAAAATATAAAATATAAAATATAAAATATAAAATATAAAATATAAAATATAAAATATAAAATATAAAATATAAAATATAAAATATAAAATATAAAATATAAAATATAAAATATAAAATATAAAATATAAAATATAAAATATAAAATATAAAATATAAAATATAAAATATAAAATATAAAATATCAAATATCAAATATCAAATATCAAATATCAAATATCAAATATCAAATATCAAATATCAAATATCAAATATCAAATATAAAATATAAAATATAAAATATAAAATATAAAATATAAAATATAAAATATAAAATATAAAATATAAAATATAAAATATAAAATATAAAATATAAAATATAAAATATAAAATATAAAATATAAAATATAAAATATAAAATATAAAATATAAAATATAAAATATAAAATATAAAATATAAAATATAAAATATAAAATATAAAATATAAAATATAAAATATAAAATATAAAATATAAAATATAAAATATAAAATATAAAATATAAAATATAAAATATAAAATATAAAATATAAAATATAAAATATAAAATATAAAATATAAAATATAAAATATAAAATATAAAATATAAAATATAAAATATAAAATATAAAATATAAAATATAAAATATAAAATATAAAATATAAAATATAAAATATAAAATATAAAATATAAAATATAAAATATAAAATATAAAATATAAAATATAAAATATAAAATATAAAATATAAAATATAAAATATAAAATATAAAATATAAAATATAAAGTATAAAATATAGTATATAAAATATAAAATATAAAATATAAAATATAAAATATAATATATAAAAAGTAAATATAAAATATTAATATGAAATATAAAATATAAAATATAATATATAAAATATAAAATGTTAAATATTAAATAGAAAAATACAAAATAAAAAATATAAAATATCGATAATTGAATTATTTCAGTATTTACAACAATTAACAAAAAAATAACCCACACAAACGCAAAGAAGAATCTCAAGAATTAATCACCAAGCATCTGTAGTCAAAAGCAAACGAGCTACGATTAAATGTGGTATGAAAGAAGAAGACTAAAGCATTTCAGTGAACGCATAAATGCGCAAATTTGTTTGAACAAATCCATCAACTCGGTATTTTGTTGTTTGAGGCAAAATTATGTTCGTCTATTAAAATCGCTACAGTGCTGCCGGTCCGCAACGAGAGCCATTTCCTGCCACATAAATTGCACGAATGCGACACAGCGTTGACACTGACGTCTGCTGGCCGCAGCCAAGAGAGCAGCGAGTACATGCCACGCCACGCCACACCACAACAGACAACAACAAGCCAGAATCCTACACGACAGTTTGCGCAAGGACATTAAAAGGAAAGACCTTTTTTTAACAAGCAATGGCAACATTTATGGCTACAGCAGCCGTGATGCTACATCGGTGTATATACACCACAGGTCCATGTTGTGCTGCAGCCCCCAAACACTTTGACCTTCTCCACTGACATATCGGCCATTTCCTGCTGCAGCTACTTTGGCCACAACTGCGCTGTCTCGTTCTCTTGACCGGGTTTTTTTCTTCTACTTTTTCTTTGTCTTCTCTTTCTTCTTCAACCACATTGCTCTATTTGAATAGTTCCCTTCGTTCTCCTATCTGTCGCTGCCATCGTAAGTCTCATTTGTTTATTTTCCATCGACCTTTCGTTCAACTATCGCATTCATCTTCCCAACCATGGCTGCCCCGACTCGCCCTTCATTGCAGCTTTGCTTCAACTCGCTCACAACGACTTTGAGCGAAAAGTTCCATTTAATTTCGCTGCAACCTGCACCACATATTGCGCGCCAAAGGCGTTGCCGCCAGCCGGCTGAACTGTGCGCCGTCTGCGCGGTTATTAAATGCGATTAAAGGCTTAACGCTGCTCAGCGTTGTATGCTACCAGCTACAACAACAACAACAACCGCCAATATGCTGCCAATGTCATTACAATGCTGCGCTCTTTTGTGTCATGCTGCCGCTGCAGCCGAACACTGCCAGCAGCACTGCGTTGTGCATGTCCTTATTATCCTTGAAGCAGACAGGAGGTGCTGGTAATTTTGGCTTTGGTGCAGTTTTTATGGCAATTTTGCGCTGCAGTCATTGCGCGTCATTTGTAGTTTATGTGGCCACAGCGTGTGACATGAGGGGTAAGTAAAGTAACGGCAAATTTTGCTGTCACTTTGACTTTAAGAAGTCGCGCCCATGTTACAGAAACCGCACCTGAAATGCTGCGTTGCTGCATTAGCGATGCTTATATTTTTGCTAAATTTTATGTGAGAGTTATTGTTGTTAAAGTTATTGTTATTGTTGTTGTTGTTATTTTTAATGCTACCATAAATATGTGTTATGTGCTTTTTGTTTTTGTCATACGAAATTGCAGCTACTGTGCACTGTGGCTCATTAAACTTGTTTGCAACACATTTCAATTTTTGTTATTGTTGTCTTTCTAATTACCCGCATTGGGGTTGTTGTTGTTGTTGCCGTCATTAAAATTACCCTTTGTGGTAGTCATTTGCTTTCATTTTTTCATAATTTGGTGCAACAACAAAAAAAACTCATTCATATTCATTCATTCATTGCCCACTTTTAGGCGCCATCACTTTTGCCAGCTGCGTTTTTTTCGTTTTTATGTTCACCACATAAAACTGACTATAAAAATATTATGCACCAAAATTTTAATTAAAAATTAAAAATTCAATAAACCATAATCACAACAACAACAATGACAGACACTTTTTTTTAAGCACACAAAATTGCTTTGCGCTTGCGACGGCCACTTTGTTCATTTCACCATGTGGTGTATTTAACTAACCACCGCAGTGGGCTCATCAGCATCATTAACAACAAAAACAACAACACAGCCACATTCTCATCATTAAATTAGCCCAAAATGGCCAAATGTCATTTAAATGTCATCGCCACTTGATTTCGCACTTATAGGTCCGCGAGGCATTGTCTGTCCGAGGTTATCTTGCATGGGTCTGGCAATTATCGCCGCTTGAGTGCAGACAGCGCAGCAGCCGCCACACGCATGCAAACATGCCCACGTTCACGTCACAGTCGGCTGTCTTTTTGTCACTTGCGCGTGCACGCCCACAGCGCCACGTCCATGGCTGTCATTCTCGACGCGTTCTCGCCGCCGCGTCAAGTGTGCATAATTGATGGTTTTGCTGCCTTCAGCACTGTCCTATACTCATTAGTTCGGCAGACGCGCTGTGCGTTCGGCGGGGCGTCTTGCATTTGCGGTCAAATAATTGGCAGGTGAGCAAGTAACCAAAATTGCATACTAATTGTATGTTTTAAGCAGTGAATTGAGCGGTCATACGAACATTCTGA
Source organism: Melieria omissa (assembly GCA_963971225.1). NCBI lineage: Eukaryota > Metazoa > Arthropoda > Insecta > Diptera > Ulidiidae > Melieria > Melieria omissa. The sequence goes on along the minus strand of OZ020268.1, from coordinate 76,941,354 downwards.
CAGTGGCGGCTGTATGCAATCAGAGCTCATGAGATGCCACACTGTGCAAATGTCATTTGTGCATCGCAAGAATTTGCATTGGGAGAAGTTTAAAGAATTGAGGTATTAAAAAATTTAATAAATCTTAAAGAATAAAATTTTATTGAGGTGGGTAGGCAGGTTGTATTGGTTGCCTCTGTATGAAACACACTCAGGCCTCTCTAGGACACATTGTGATATCATGAATTCCCGTTCAAAATGTGTATGCACCACTGTTTTTTTCAAAAACGGATGAAGAAAGAGTAGGGGACCTTTAGTTTTATGCCGACGCCGAACTGGGTTTTTTTTGGCAATTTTTTCTTACCCATGAAGGTAAATAATTCTCACCAGCTTCATGTGGATAGCGATAGAAGTAGACGAGTGTTTCACCAGCCTGAACCATAGTGAAATTAATAAAGTGTGCCAGATAGCAGACACTCTCTCTTCATCGTACACTTATTTTCTGACAGTTAATGTCATTATGCTGACAAATGTCAGAGTTCATAACCCGTCTGTGCTGTATGAAAAAATGTCAAAATAAATTATTGTTTGAAAATATGTTTTGGACCAAACCCGACACAAAAAAAGCAATAACGTGCCAGGAAGAATGTGCTGTCTCTCCAAAAAAAGCACGGCAAAGCAGTTTCTGTGTTTTTCGAACATAAAATACATAACAAAAACTTATATTTCTGGAGTATTGAAAGTAAATTTTAAATTTTGGGCTATTTTAGCGACAACAAAAATAAAGGTTAACTGAACGGACACAAATAAATTGACACCCTGACAATTGCTACTCTGAGAAATAAGTGTACGTCATCTACCTGGTACACTTTATTTATTTCACTATGGCCTGAACTAGAATTCGAACCTAGGGCCTCTGGTATGAGAATCCAACGCATTACTCGCTGAGACCGGCAAAATTTAATTTAATAATTAAAATGTAATTAAAATAAATTTAAAATTTACTAATTTGACTTATGGAGACTTAACCCATTAAAGCCCGGTACCAGTTCAGCCCCTACGATTTTGATAAAATTTCATGCAAGACCTGGAATTGACCCAAAATGATCAGAAACAATATTTCAGCTAACCCTCTCTGCACGTTGCTGAGATATTCATTGGGTGTTTTGTACCCATTACGTAACAATGGTAGCTTTTTTCCATACTTTTTAAAGTGACCAGCTAAACACGTGAACAAAAGATATATTGTTTACAGGTGAGTTAGGACGTTTCGCCACATTTTCCACCCCCGGAAGATCCACAACTTTTAGAGTCTGGTAAGTCTAGCTAGATGGCGGAATTTTAGGGTGACCTGCACTAGACTAATGTATTTCCATCTTTACCCCAACCATCCCTATCAATGATTTTGAGATATCTCTACCACGAACTTTTCTGTGATTTTTTTAAAAAGTCAGTTTTCATGTTAAAATTTTACCCATTAGGCAGCAATGGGCTAAAGATGAGAATAAACGGCGCAAGATTGCAACATTTCAACAGGGTCTTTCTTGAAAATATATTTTCAAGATCTATGAAAAAAACATGGCCAAGATTAGACCTCATAATATCTAAATTCTTACTAATTAATTCACAAAATTCAAAAATATTGCAAGAATCTCCGCTTGATGAGAGTCTGTGAATGCGATCAACTCGGCGATCAAACTCAGAACAATCCTTGTTTCTCCTCGATAGCCTTTCAGCAACTGCTGAGTGGATAGATTAATAGATTTGAAGGAAGCCGAGAAAATAAACCATTGGAGATACATTCCTCAAGTACTCAATCTTAGTACTTAAGGGTCAGGAAAGGCTGATAGAAGAGAGAGGGGTGGGAAATACTAGATAAGTAGGAAATGTGAGAGAACTACTCGTTCTCCTGCACCAATTTCCTGAACTCTTTTCTGATTCTTAGGAGATCGCACACAGAATAAGAGAATGGACCTCGTTTATCCTCATAACATCTGAACCCAAAGTGCCTAATCTCGTTACAGCGAAGGCAAAGCATACGCAAAAAAAATTATCGGTGCTGCCTACCGCCTTCAGATGCAAGTTGGATCCTCAATAATGCCCATGTTGACCATATGCCAAACCCATGGATTGTGTCCTGTGATTAGCCCGACCATCCCATGAAGAAAACCCTCTGCCTTCCTGTTAAGACACACCACAAAACACTTGGTAGTCCTACAGCTTCCCATAGTTGGCCAACGCTCCCTATGTAAGTTTTTTACATAGGATTTTATCCAATCCAGTGTACCTGCTAGATTGGTTTTGATTATTGGTTCTGGTCCCAAGGGTTGATGCACAGTTAGTCAGTTAGTCACTTCCACTAACACATGTATGATATTTATAACCTGTGCATATGTCTCCCAAGTCCCTAACAGAGTCGACATAGAAAATATTTCTTGTATTTTTCATATCATTAATTTGAACTTGATTTTTGTGGATCTTCTCGGGAAGCACATGGGTTGAATACATACCAACTCCCAGAACTCCCAAATCTGATCACATAGAGCAATTCTCAGTCTTTACAGGCTTTGGTAAAGTCCCCAACAGGAAAACTACATAGCACCGAAGCTCTCATTCCAAAAGAAATACTCGATATCATTTCCTATATCAGTTCTTATAGGCTTTGACAATGGTTCCCCTAATAGTTCAAGTCATCTACTTAACACCGAAGGTCTCATTCCAGAAGAATTGCTCGATATGAATTCCATACGAGCCCTCATAGGCTTTGACAATGGTTCCCAAAAAGTCGACTACATAACACCAAAGTTCTCCCTCCAGAAGAACACTAGATATCATTTATTTTATTAATCCTTATAGGCTTTGAAAATGTCTCCTAACAGGTCGACTTTCTTATTTTCTTTCTCATTTTCTCGGCCCTCGTTCCAGAAGAAATACTCGATATCTTTTTCTATATCAATCCTTACAGGCTTTGACAATGTGCCTCAACAGGTCCACGCACTGAAAGTTTGATTCCAGAAGTAATACTCGATATCACAATATCATAGCTTTAAAAACGAAATGGAAAGATGAAAGTTCATTCTTCACGGAGTCTCATATTCCATTAAAAATTCCTTAACAGAGAAACAAAAAGAAGAAAAATGACGTTCGAGTTAATGCAAAAAAAACTAACGGACCAAATTTCCATCATCAAATCGCTGCTGAAATGCAAAAAAATCGATCGATTTCTAAAGTGCATAGTGATTGAATATGAAGAGTGAATCATTTACGGCAACGTCAAGCGAAAACGGTCGTAAACAATTACAAGGCCAAGATTGACAATCAGGAAGGTTTTTCTGTGTGTTTGGTGTGATTAGTAGGGAATCATCTACTATGAGCAGATCTCTTAATTTGAACCTGGAACATCTGAAGGAAGCAATTGCCCAGAAACGTGTTCAGCTTTGACCAATAAGATAGGAATTGCGTTGTATAAGGACAACGTCCGTGGCTAGACACACATCGATAGTGGCTCAGCAGAAGCTCCGGGAACTTCGTTGGAAGATTCTTTTTATGATGCATGCAAAAAGATATTTTAGAGGTTCAAATCGCACACAATTGTCTGCTTGTTATAAAGAATTTGGATTACAGATATGGTTTCGAATATTCTGGGGTTCGAAAGTTGTGTAGAAAATGTATGAAACCCTGCGTGCATTACTGGATCCTAATGCATCCACCTTATTGGAGATTGGACCGAGCACCAAATCAGAATAGATGGATTTTTGTCTAAGATTAATGATTTTGCTGGTGAAAATTTTGCCTTAAGAGATGTTTGTGAAAATTTACTGTCTCAGTTTGTTTTTTTAAATAGTAATGAGGATTTGTAAGGAAAAGACATGAGGGAATGTTTTTCAACATGGAAAGAAGTGTGGAACTTAATGTAGTTAATAGATTTCTTTGAACTACATCGTATAGAATGAAAGTAGTCTGTGTGATTCACAAAGTTAACTTATTTTTAACAAACCTTGTATATAGTTTGACAGCCAATATCAATCAACAGTCATTACCTGAAAAATACAAGAAATAAAGAAATATTTATAAAAATGTTTCACTGTTAACTTAGATCTTAGATAAATTTGTCTAGGAATATTTTACGGAATACCTTACAATGCTATTAATCTCATAATTTGCAATGTTTTCAATGCATATACTTATCAATAGTATTGTAACGATGAGGCACTCTTTCGCTGTGCTATGCATGAATGCTTTTACGGGCATACTTTTAGGCACGCACTTTAGAGTACAGCAGACTTGCTATAATTTCGATATGGCAAGGATGGCTCGCGATGATAATGGGATGTGCGAGAACGATCGAAAGATAGTCAAACTGGAATAAGCAAGAACAATCGGCGCGATAAGGAGACTAGTATAAAAGGCAGTCGGGTGCAGCGCAGAGGGTCAGTCTTATTTGAACAACAAGGTAGTAAAAAGTGTAAATACAAGGAAAGTGTAAATCTGTAAATAAAATTATTATTGGTTTTTTGACTGCGTTTGCGCTGAATAATTGAAGGAGTTTTATTTTCAAGCACAATCCAGAAACAAACTTAGCAAATTTTCGTAACAGGATCTTATATTCTTACAGCCTGCAATAATAATAATAATAAATTAAAAATAAAATAAAATAAAATAAAATAAAATAAAATGAAATAAAATAAAATAAAATAAAATAAAATAAAATAAAATAAAATAAAATAAAATAAAATAAAATAAAATAAAATAAAATAAAATAAAATAAAATAAAATAAAATAAAATAAAATAAAATAAAACAAAATAAAACAAAATAAAATAAAATAAAATAAAATAAAATAAAATAAAATAAAATATTTATTTATTTATTTATTATTTTTAATTACAATTAAAATTATAATTAAAAAGGAGCACTAGCTGCCAGGGCTATCGGCTATAAAATAAAATAAAATAAAATAAAATAAAATAAAATAAAATAAAATAAAAAAAAATAAAATAAAATAAAATTATATTTTCATTGTCTTCAATTTGTTTTTTCTAAATAAGCTTTCAGGTTTAAGAAATTTCGTAAAATGCATTTAAAATAATATTTCTAGAATTTTAATTTCTTTCTAATGGAACTACATAGACTAAGTTTTTAAAATTCATTAACTCCACCATTTTCGCCGCTTGCATCTGAAAAGCAATTCGCCTTAGTGCGACTTCGCAACATTGAACTAGCGCCCTCGACCTCGCCCTCGTTTCGTTTCGTTGCCGTTTGCCACAATCAACGCAAAATCAATAAAAATCTGTACGCAACTTTTACATTATGGCCGCATTTCCGGTAGCACTTCCTGCGTCACCAGTTGCCCCAATCACGACCGCGACCGCGACCGCCACGACTCGTTGCAATGCCGTCAACTTTGTCATTCACTTTGTTTCTTTTTGTGTCCGCTGCGGGCGAGCGGGAAACATAACCAGCGACCATTTAATGGTTGCCTGCACAACTCTCAATATTTACAAGCGCAGCCGTTGTTGTTCATTCATTTTTTTCATACGCTTTATTTTTTTTCTTGTTTATCTTTAAGCGAAATTGTTTTTGTTGCCTCGGTTGTTGAGTGAGCGCAGAGAAGGAAATTATTAAGAGATTTTCTGCAATGCTTTTTTCACCACTGTGCATTGCTTTTTACGGTACAGTATGCTGAGAATGTTATTGTTGTTGTTGGGCGCCCACAAACACAGCAATGCGCTTCCTTGTGTTGCCACTGAGTCGTCCCTTCAATTTAACGCTGCGCCGTTAAAATTCGTTGCTGTTTTTTTGCGCATCTTCTGCTCCGAACTCTTGCAAGCCTCGCCTTGCCGCCACCAACTCTGCTTCAGCTCATAAGCTTTTTGTGCGGGCAATCAGCTCAACCGTGTTGCACTATTTTCCTCCTTTTACTTTTTTCCACTTTTCTTTCTTTTTTCGCTGAATGCTTTCTTACATTAGAGCAATTTGATTCCTTTTTGTGCTTTTTACATACTTTTTCTTAAGTCGTTCTATATGAATATCTTTCTTGCTGTCTGTCTGTATGTCTGTCTTGCCGTATGTCTGCTTGTAGTTGGTCTGCTGGTGGCTTTAACTGTCTGTCTGCCTTTCCGTCTATCAGTCTGTCTGTCAGTCTCCCTTCGGTACATCTGGCATTGTTTATCTCTCTCTGTCCATCTGTTTTTTTTCTCCCACAATTTTTCTCTGTCCATTTATGAACCCCTTCTGCTCCTCACCTCGCTTGCAGTGCTACCAACTTCACTACACTTTTCTGCACTTTGCACAATTATTGGGATTTTAAACGCTGCTCATAATGCAAAAGTAATAAATGTTGCTTGCAACAACATCAACAACAATCATAACAATAAAACTAACAAAAACCACACTTTCAACTAAAACAACAATAATCAAAGAACGCTTATGGAGAGAAAGACAGAAAAACTATCACTGTAGAGCAGCAAATACGGCAAATAGTGGCTTCACAAAAACAACAAAAAAAATTTACAGTAAATCGTTTTAAGTGTTTTAAGCGAAAAAGCGCAATGCGGTCAGTAAAACCAGAAGTGGCAACAGAGCTTAAGAATAAAAAGCGGACGCAATGTCTTGAAGTTTTTCGAGTATATTAAAAAAAAATGTCTACTCAAATAAAAAATAAAATTGCACAAATTGAAAGCAAATTTGTGCTATTGAAACTTCAATCGATTTTCAAAGTATGGATGCATTTAAAGACAGTTTGGCGTTCAGATTTAGCGAAATGAATGAGAAGAGAACAGACTTGGCAGCTCTTTGGGAAACCAGAGGGTCTCACTGAATACCAGTGGCGCAGATACGGTTTCCTTTTTTTAAGGGAATTTGGTTTTTATTTTGCGCCTAAAAGTAGGCTATAATGCGTTCTAATGATTTATACATATTCTGACTATAATGCTCGCCATCACTGTACAATTGCGAGGCAATACTGGAATATTTCAGAATGACTTGCGAGCATAGCATACTTTTGGGAGCATGGGAATTTCGTTGGAACAATCGAAGAGACAATGCAAGACGATACTGAGATGTTCGAGAAAGAAATAAAGTGACTACTAGTTTAGTTCGTCATTGAAGAATTTAAATGGGTTTTATTTTTAAGCACAATTCAGAGAAACGAATTACGCCTGCGTTAGGTAGGAGAACTAATTTTTTGTAACACTATTAAAGAACAAAGATTTAAAAAAACAAATCAAGTCACTCAACTGGAATGACTTACCAATTTAATCTTCGTTAACCCTTTCGCTACTATAGGGACACTGGTGTCGACCACGGCATGTTCAACCAACTTTGACATTTCTAATTTGTATTACAAACTCAACCAAATAGCGTCTTCAAAAAGTGGAAAATAAATGAACGAAGGGGTTAGAATTTAGAATTTTTGTATATAATATTTTCATACCAAGGGATGCACAAGCAATCGGCCATCGATCTTTGCTGAGGGGCAGGAGGCGGGATGAAGGCTTTTGGATGCCTCTGGACCAGATGCCTTAGAAGCACCTCTTCAGAAAAAGCTACGCAACGTACATACCTCACAGGTTGGACTGAGCTGATAAAAAGATCAGTCTCACGTGTGATGACATTGTCTGGTACACCGATAGGTCCAAGACGGAAGAAGGAACTGGGGCAGGAATCTTTAGCTCCGGTTACCAGCCTTCTGTAAGTCTTGGGGATAAAGCCTCGATTTTTCAGGCTGAAGTCTTTGCCATAAATATGTGTGCCAGGAAATTACTAACGCTCAATGTTAGAAGGAAAAGGATAATCATAATGTCAAACAGCCAGGCGGCCATCAAGGCCCTGGGCTCGATGACATTTGACTCCAAACTGATCTGGGAGACAGCAAATGTTCTCTAGGATCTCTCAAGGGAAAACCAAGTAGTAATGGTAATGAGGAAGCGGATAGATTGGCAAAGGATGGGGCTGCTAACCGGCCCTACGGACCTGAACCAATCATAAGTGTTAGCAAGTCTCATTACAGACATTGTGTTTAACAAGAATTGGAATGAGTTATGCGCTGAATAATTAAAGTTGTTTTATTTTCAAGCACAATCCAGATACGAACTTAGAGAAGCCATTTTCGTAACAATATACTTAGTATTTGTATGAAAAAGTCTTCCATCTAGGATGATCTTTCCATAAATTTTCAAGATGAATATGCAAAAATTTTACACTTTATAGAAATCATTCTAAAACATATTGAATTCCTTTTTTAAGCGATGATTTTCAATTGATGGCAACAACAACACCCAATGTGAGGTCCAAGTCACTCTAACACTCAACTGTTACTCGATTTAATGACATGTAATCCACCCACATGAAATTGTCTTGTCACATTGTCAGTGGAAATATTTCAATACCTGCAAACATTTCAAAGCCAATCAAAAAAAATTTGTGTCTCTTCTTCTTAAGCCATCAAAATCGAACAAGCATTCAATTAGGTTGACCACAAAAATCAACAACAAAGAGAAATCAATCATACAAAAAAATATGAAATGTGACTTTCACAAACCAACTAAAAAAAACCCAAGAACGAATGACCACAGAAGCTCTTCAAATCGATGAGTACCAAAAAAATAAAAAAAAAATAAATAAATTTTATACATACGAGTAGCTGGCAAAAACTGACAGTAAAAAACAAAAAAAAAAACAAAAAAACTTCCACAACAACACTAACAATACAAACAGCAAATGTCTCCCACAAGGCAACGACAACAACAACAACAGCTGTAGTAATTGCTAACCAAACAACAACAACAGTAAAAATTTATGCCAGTCACGATTTGGCAATTTGTGGCAGGTTGCTGCTTTCTTTGCTTCCTGCTTCTTCCTTCCTTTTCATGCTGCTGACAATTTTTGTTTTCCTTCTCATTTTTATTTTTTTTGTAATTTTTCTGCTTTACCATTGCCATATTTTTGCACAACTCATCAGCTAAAATGAAGGACTTGTAACACACAAAATAGTGGACGAAGAGCGGGCAAAGTGCAAAGTGGCAAATGGAAATGATTAAACATAAAGTTTCCACATAGCCCGGAAACACGCTGCCACCCAGTCACACATACACACACACACACACACACAAACTAATATATATTGGACCAATGCTGTCCAGCTGCTTTCTTTGCTATCTTTTGTGCTTAAAGTAGCGCAAAATTTTCAGGCACCTGCTAGCAAAACTCATTAAAGCCACAAAATAACATAAAACACAATGGAATAAAAATGAATGAACAATGCGTAACTGCTTTTCCGTTGAGGTCCTGTGGTTGTCCTTGTATGCAAGAGCCATTAAGACACAGCTGGACTAAGAAATTGTGGGGCACTTTTTTCGCTTATATGGAGACATTGTGTTGGATTTAACAAAAGCAGAAGGAGAATGACAGAGAGATGACAGTCAAGAGACTAGTTTGAAATTTCATGCTGATATCTCAACTCGTGCGAAAAAGTTATAGATGGATGAAAAATAACGAACAAAGGTATAATCATCGAACGCTTTAAAGACCTATGAACTCAAATACCAATGAATAAATAGACACATGAATTGTTTAAAATCTAAGTTGCCGTTTTTCTGTTGAGGTCCTGTGGTTGTCCTTGCAAGTGAGAACCATTAAAACACAACTGGACATAGAAATTCTGGACGGTTTTACTTATGTTGAGTCATTGTTTTAGACTTTGAAAAACAGAAAAGATGACATGGACCGCAGTCAAGAGACTAGTACGAAATTTCATTCTGATATCTCAACTTGTACGAACAGAGATGATCAGAGAAACGAACATATGAAATGGATGGACGAAAAGTAATGAAAAAAGGGACATTTATTAGACTACCTGAAGGCGTATGAACTCAAATACCAATGACTAAATAAATATACACATGGACACATGAATTGTTTAAAGTCTAATTTGCCGTTTTTCTGTTGGGGTCCTGTGGTTGTCCTTGCAAGCAAGAGTCATTAAAACACAGCTGGATTAAGGAATGTTGGGCGCCTTTTTCACAAAGACGCTTTCTTTGGAAACAGAGATGACAGCCAAGAGAGATAACAGTTCAAAATTTCATTCGGATATCTCAACTTGTGCGAACAGAGATGAGCAGAAAAGAGAACAGATGAAACGAATGGACGAAAAGGAACGTACAAAAGGGACATTCATCGGGCTGTCGGGAGACGTATGAACTCAAATGTGAGTATGAGAGGTTTGAACCTGATAAAAGATTCAGAACACTATTCGATACATCTTCAGATAAAACAAGAGACTCACAATGGTCTCATTAGGTCTTTGCGTGGAAGTAGAACTATGCAAACGCTACTCAATCCATGCTAACCTGAGTGCTTAAACGTTTGTTTTCTTCGCTCTTCAGCTCCCCTCTCTCCCACTGTTTCTTACTTTGCATGTCTTCAAATACTTATCAATGTTTTTTATTCCACATTTTCTACAAACATACATACATCTCATCTTAATTTCGACAGGCGTTGCTCGATACAAACTTCAACGTCTGCCTCTTAATTTCGCCTCCATTCTGTAATCGTTTGCGCCTTCAGATAGCAATAAATGTTGCGAAACATGTTGGCAATTACTCATTTTATATGCTTTTCATTATATGTAGTCATTTTATGATGGAATCATTATGCCCACACCGCAGTCACGTGACTGACTACACACCAGTTCCACGAAGTCAGCCGCTCTAAGCGCTGCGTTCTTTTTACAAAACATCAACGTAAAATGTTAAAAAATGTATGAAAATTTGTATACATTAAATGTTGGGCAACGCCGAGGAGTGCGCGGCGTCATGTTGCAAGTGACCAACGTGAGGTTGAGGCATGCGGCGTGTTCACTTGCCCGCAGCTGTCACTGTCTATTCGTTGTTTCTTCTACTTTTTCTGCTTTTTCTTCTTCTTTCTTTTCTGATTACTACGCTTATTCCTTACTTTTACTCGCACTGCGCGCGACTTTTGCTCTCCGTACACTTTCATAGCGTCGATGAATAATGAGCATTTAATGTCCTTTAGTGTGTGCGCGCGCGCGCGTTTAATATCCTTTTCCTTTGCAAAATTGCAACAACAAAAAAAATATTACGCAAACAAAAAATAAATAAAAAATTTAGAAAGAAAAGAAGAAAAGCCAGCGGGCATGAAAAAATATGCCTTTTGCACGCAATCAGCATTGAAAGGCAATGCGGGCATTGCTGCCGCAACACGCAGCCCACAGTAAACAGGACAAGAACAACAAGGCTGTTGCTCACTGCGGTATGAGCCAAATTGAAGTAAATTGGACAACGCTTAAGCGCGAACAACGCTGGCAAACTGATAACGGTACAAGCACTTTAATGAGGCCACAAGTGGAAAGAGCACAGCAACCAGACCTGAACAGAATAGATCAGCGCAGACCAAGCAAGAAAAACCAGACCAGACCGAAAGAGACCAGACCAGACCAGACCAAAGCCTATCTATGTGGCTGTGAGTGATGATTACAGCAGCTCACGCGCTCATTTCACTTCATTAAGCGAAAATTATAGCAAATAGTAAAACATTTCACATTCTCGAAATATGTAGCATAGTGTGAGGCGCTCGCCGCAATGCCAGTGTCAATGCCACGAAGTTGTAATTTTTCACTGAAACCATAATTTGTCAGCGGTGTTATGAGTAATGACTTGTCATTTGTTCACAAAATCATTATGTTGTCTTAATTTTGTGTAAAATAGTTTATGTTTGCTAATAAGCAGCAATTTACAACACAACTTAGAACCAAATACACGTGACGGGTGCATGCTTTGCAAATGTGCGAGTTGAAAAAGTTGTCTGTGGCGGTTTTGTCAATGTTGTTAGTTGTTAGTCTTTATTAAGAGAATTTTAGTGAAGTGAAAGCATAATGAAGAATCAGCGAAGTGATCAATGAAAATGTTGTAAAAGAGCATATTTAAGCAATTGAATTTCATAAAAGAAATTTGACAAAGAAATGTATGATGATAAATTGTTTTATTTTATTTTATTTTATTTTATTTTATTTTATTTTATTTTATTTTATTTTATTTTATTTTATTTTATTTTATTTTATTTTATTTTATTTTATTTTATTTTATTTTATTTTATTTTATTTTATTTTATTTTATTGTATTTTATTGTATTTTATTTTATTTTATTTTATTTTATTTTATTTTATTTTATTTTATTTTATTTTATTTTATTTTATTTCATTTTATTTCATTTTATTTTATTTTATTTTATTTTATTTTATTTTATTTTATTTTTTTTTATTTTATTTTATTTTATTTTATTTTATTTTATTTTATTTTATTTTATTTTATTTTATTTTATTTTATTTTATTTTATTTTATTTTATGTTATTTTAATTTGCGTTGGTACTTGATTCAGTAATCTTAACCCCTTGAATGCAGTTCACACGAAAAATCGATGAGATATAACGTAAAGAGAACAAAATGCGACCAGATTGTGCACTAAAAGTGGCAAAATCTAAAATGTTAATGTGCAAAAGACACAAACGAAAATCCAAACACACACACATGGACAGGTTAGCTAATATCGATTGAGGACTTTTCACTTCCGTGAGCCGAAAAACGACCATAAACTCAGATATTTACACAGTTGGTGCTTTCAAAAAGCAACAAAGACCGGCTGAAAGCAATAACACAACTACACACAACTGTCACATAGTAAAAGCAACAACAAACCAACACAAGACGAGAGTCTGAGTGGACATTTCCGCTTGGACCAATTTCGAACAGCGAATGCAACAACCATTGTAGTGGCAACAACAAAAATCACAGTAGCACCGGTTGCTGCTGTTGCTGCTATTGTAATTGCCGTTGTTGTTGCTATTGTTGTTGTTGCCATGCTAGTAGAAGTGGTGCTTGACCTGCAACACTTTTCACGTGATAAATCTTACGAGGCGCACAAAATCCAATCGCCAACACACCTTAACTCGCTTACGGACACAGACACACTTACAACGTTGCAAACGCAAAGCACTTAACGCACACATGTGCATTAAGTTGGTTTACTTTATTTATTCTATAGTTGGCAACATTTGCCCAGAAAAAATAAAAATCACATTAAAATGTCAAACTTTACGACGAATCGCCAACTTGAATGCTGAGACGTCGACACTAACCTCACAAAAAAATGGCAAACTGCAACTGCTGAACCTGTGCCCACTTGAGAAAATGAATAATTTCGCTGGTGCAAAATTGAAGCAACTTGAAAAATAAATAAATGAAAACAAAATAAATAAAATATTTCAAGTGTTGAATGAAAATTTTCGTCGCTGCAACTCGAGTGGTGGCAGCCGCACGCAACAGCTTTCCAAGCGTTTTTCAATGCGCTTAACCACAATTACAAACACACACACACACACACATGTAAACAAACATAAACACTCCCACATAGATAAAGTTTATGTACACAAACACATTGCTGCTTAGTTCAATTTTGCTGCACTGACTTCAAGTTGTGCGGCTCGTAAACTTGCCAACGCCTTCAAGTCGCTGTTGGCCATCTGGCCGCAGCGTTGCCAACCAACTGCAAGTGCAGTCAGGCCGTTAAAACGACGCACACTGTCAGCTCGTTGCATGTGTGTGGACTGCTGCGTTGGCTGTTGTTCGCTGCACGGACAGGTGTCAAACTGTGGCTGCGGCAGCCAGTGCGCAAATTTTCACCACTCAACCAAGACGATACAGAAAAGTGTTGGCGGCATTTCTTGGGTGCGCACCTGCAGGCCAAGTTTTATATCAGCTTTCTAATTTTTTTTTTTACTCCTTTTGCATTTTTGCTGCTTTTGAGTCTTAAGGGTCATGCAGCAGACACTTTGTTGACGCAACTTAAATGCAGACAAATTGGCTGCGCAAACAAATTTTCCAGACAAGAAGTGGGTGGAGTACAGGTATGAATGCTTAAGTGGGTCTTCATTAACTTATTTGTGCGTGAAAAATGTGATGGAACTGTTTTGAACATGGAAAGGACCTTTGTTAATGCGTTTCAAATTTCCTGAAACATCCTAAAGATTGTAAAAGCCCGTCAAATGTTGCAAAAAATTACTATAAAATGTTCCATAAAAAGTTACCATAAAAAGTTCACTTCATAGTCGAATGGGGCCTTTGGATATAATCTTACCAAATGAATATCAGAATATAAGATTCCAACTTTTAAATATACGACTAAAATTTGGTCTATGTTCTTTGAAATCCGCTATGGGATTCGAAGGACTATCAAAGCCTGTAAAAATGTATACAAAATGTTCATGAATTGCTGACTTAATGGTATTGAAATTGTTTAAGATATCTAAAAGACATCAGAGTTCATGAAATTTTCGAAAAAAAATCTCATGAAAAAATCAATATTAGGTCTTTTTATAAAACAAATCTATGGAGGTCTTTTGCATAGAATTTAAAGTCAGTTAATATTATCCAATTTGGACCCAACCTAACCTGAGATTGAGAATGAAAATATAAGATTTAGTTCTTGGATATAAAAAACCTTGTATCTATTTTTTTTTATTTTGTATGAGCATCAAAGAACTATCAAAGCTGCTCAAATGGTACACAAAATTCGCATGAATCTTTCACTGATCCGTGCTTTATAAGATTATTAGCTAAGAATACAATCGAGGTTTGTGGAATAGTTCTGAAATTTCCTTGGAGATCATTGTTATCTCTAGCTAAAAGTTTAGAACCAAGTTTCCAAGTTTTTAAAATGCAATTTATGTCTTTCAAATGATCTTGAAATCTCCTGGGAGATCACCGAGATCTTTGACTGTCTTTTTAGGACCAACAGGCATTTAAACTTTTGGTTTTATTTGAAATTTTAACCCTGAGGAATATAACAGAATAAATACTGTCGATTTTTTTACTGTGAGACTTGTCTTCAGACAAGTTAAAGGTTAAATTTCAAAGTCTATCAAAGTCTGTAAAATTTTCGACAAAAATTATCTAGAAATTTCTTCAGATCTTATACTTCTGGAAAAAATATATTTTTGTAGATAGCTGAAATGATGCTCAACCAAATTTTGGCGTATAAGAAGATGAAAATTTTGCTCTAAGCTTCGAAAAAAATCAGATATCTCTCACTATGATACAATATCTAAGATGACCGGATCATCAAGCGTTAAAAGTCGACATGGGGTTTAAGTAGCCAAACAAAAACATCGCAGGTTTGAATTTACATTCCACTCTCAGACTTGTTATCCAACCAATGAGCTATGAATCGTGGTAAAAGTATCCTATGCATGCAATGTCTTAAGGAATAATCCACAGACAAACAATCCATCATTAGCAGATTAAATAGAGAACTTAGTTAACTTTGGCAGGTAGCCTCATGGAACATCACTTTAGTCTGAATAGTTCACAGACTTGAAAGTTATCACAGTATCTGAAATATCACACTAGATCTGAAGCATCCATATTATCTGGAATATCCCACAAGATCTAAAATATCTCCTGTAATATCTCACAAGATCTAAAGTATTCCACAAGTACTGAAGTATGCTACAATATGTGAAGTATCACAAGAACTAAAGTACCCTTCAAGATGTAAAGTATTCCACCACAAGTATGCCATAAGATCTGAGTTATCCCACAAGATCTAAAGTACCTTACAAGATAAAGTATCCCAGCAGATCTGAGATACCCCACAAGATTTGAAGTATTCCACTAAATCTAAAGTATCACACAATATCTTGAATATCTTACAAGATCTGAAGTATCCCGCAAGATCTAAAGAATCCCACAAGATATAAAGTATCCCACAAGGTCCAAAGTATACCGCAGAATTTGAAGTATCCCACAAGAACTAAAGTACCCTTCAAGATGTAAAGTATACCACAGGATCTGAAGTATCCCATAAAATCTGAAGCATCCCACAAGATCTAAAGTACCTTACAAGATGAAGTAACCCAAAAGATTTGACGTACTCCACAAGATTTGAAGTATTCTACTAGATCTAAAGTATCCCACAAGATCTTGAATATCTCAAAAAATCTAAAGTATGCCACAGGATCTGAAGTATCCCACAGAGTCCCACAAGGTCTACAGTATCCCACAAGATTTGAAGTATCCCATAGGATCAGAACTATCTTTCAAGTATTAAAGTATCCCACAGGATCTGAAGTATCCCATAAGATCTGAAGTATCCCTCAAGATCTAAAGCATCCCACAAGATTTGAAATATTCCAAACGATTTAAAGTATTCCACAAGATCTGAAGTATTCCACAAAATCTGAAACATCTCACCAGTTCTGGAGAGTCCCGGCAGAATAACGGAATGACGCACAAAATCTAAAAATATTTGTCCAAAAGCAGAATGAGCCCTCTTTATGCAGCACGTATCGAACGTTTATACAAATATTCTCCAATTCGAAAACTCATTTAATTAGCCACTATACCAATCGCTGCCCTTTAATACTGATGCATTTTTTAAACTGAATGATATATTTTCAATTTTTTTTTTAACTGAATGAAAATCCAACTCTATGAGAAAACCATTGCAACCAAAATCAGATGTCACATTCACACTTTTTCAACGTTCGTTCAATTTCATTGCCCACACAAACGTCTGCTGTCTGGTTATTCCTGTACATAAACACATTGCACACATATGTGTGTAAATATGAACAGTGACAAACACACAAACGCACACAGACACAGACAAAAAAAACCTACGCCCCCACATAGATTCGCACCAAATGTGTTTACTGAAGACAAGTAAAAAGAATAACAAACGACCCAGAAAGACGAGCAACGATTTTCAAGTTCAAGTCACAAAGCAAACCAGAGACTGATTGCTACGCATTCGCTCACTCACTCATTCACTCACTCATTCATTCACTCATTCATTCATTCGCTTATTTATTTATTTATTTCTGCATTTATTTATCCCCTTCACTGACTTTGACGCATTTGAAGTGCGCTACAAAGTTAAGCGAAAACATTTGGCAAAAGGTCACAGCCCAAAATAAGAAAATGCATGAAACATTTATAGACCAAACGAAATGATTTAATAATTTGCCAGATTTTCACAAAAATAGACGCGAATACATAAATAAATAAATAACATGGAGATGTGAGATACAGAAATAAACATTTGGGGGGGAAAAAACAAATTGGATAAGAAACTGGATCCAATTGGATTGGAAAAGATAAAATTGCTTAAGTAATTACAATGCGTCGCCTGAGAAAACGATTGTCGTATGTTCTATGAAATTCAATGAAACATACGACATTCGTTTTCTGCAGCGACGAATGGTGATGTGGATAAGCTAGAAGAAGCATAGGAATAGAAATGGTATTTTTAACAGCAATGTACTGTTTCTGATTTAAATCTGACAATATCGAGGCAGTTTATCATTTGGCGATGACTGTTTGATCTGACAACTAAACTTTAATAGTTTTTTTCCAACATTTAATGCAGCCTGCGCTTATTTAAATGGATACCAAAAACTCAGCAACAACAACAACAAACACAACATTAGCAAATTACCCAAAATTTGTGTGCATCCCAGAGACATAAACACAAAAGCGGCCAAGGCGCAGTCAGCACTCACACTCAACTGGCCACTGAATGGTTAGTGTACTAACAACAATTACAACAACAACAACAACAGACAATTCAACAAATCATTGGGAAAAAAGACACAACTCATTTAGCATTTGTTTACAAATACTAGAAACTGACAAGTGGGCGCGTTGCCATTTTGCAGCATTTTTCAGTTCTTCGCTGAAATTTAAACAACAAAATTTTTCAATCTAAACAAACTAGAAAAATGAAAAACAGTTTTTTTCTCACTGGAACATAAACAAAATTAAAAACATAAACAAAATTAAAAATTAGGTCTGTGTATATGCAATTTTTTTGCAATAACGTTTTGAAGGTCACGGCCAATAAAACGAAATGGCCAGTGGCGGATCCAGGGGGTGTTTTGGGGGGTCAAAACCCCCCGCAATATTTGGATCGACTATAAAACTACATACATATTAAAAAGAATTTTATAAATATTAAAGAATTACTTTTTAAGACCCCCCGAAATATTTTTCTGGATCCGCGCCTGGAAATGGCAGAATTTGAACTGGAACTTTGTTTATTTCATTTACTTTCTTTTTGTGCTTTTTTTCTCAAATATTCGTTAGCCAACTTCTTGAAACTGTCAGTGGTTTGTCTCACTTCAAGCCTTTTGAGGCGAAAATATCTGTCTAAAAAAAATCAATTGGACCACTTGAAACGGTCGATTGTTGAATGAATGAAAAAATCAAAGGGAGAAGAGTCAGAGAGGCAATGGGATACCGAAAAACGGATGTGTAACATTTATCCCAAAAAAGTATTGATGCGAAAAGATGTATGAGAAATTGAAAGAATTCGTTTGGGAACTAAGTATATGAGATGTTTATGCTTGAAGAGATGTTTGAAAGATGAATTCATCAGATCTTTTTAGAGGAAGAGGTCCGTAATTGATGGATTGATCAGATATTTAAGTCTGTCCAAAAAAAAAATTAAAGAAACATAGGTCAGTTGAACAGCTCAATACTTTAACTTAATACTTTAAACGTTTATCATATGAATTTATTCGAAAAGCATTTATCCGAAAATATGTATGTAAAAACAATGGGTTCAGACTTACATAAGTATATCGCATGTTTTGAGGGATCGAAGAGAGAATTGTGATGTCTGAAACATGGATTTTTTTGACACTTTAGTGTGTCAGATGCTTATCTCGAAAAGATCAAGATTTCAAACATATATTTGAATAAAGCAATTGTAAATATTTCGAGATAAGCATCTGACATACTAAAGTGTCGAAAAAATCCACATCCAACCACAGATCGGTTGAATATCAAAGTCTATCAAGTGTATATATCCAAAAGATGTAAAGAAGACGGATGAATTAGAAATCTGAGTGTATCAAACGTTTCTATCGAAAAAGATGTAACACTTCGTTCAATAATGTGTGTGACTAACTAATTAAAACACATTTTTTTGCCAAAATTCGTTTTTATTCATCAACATAGTCCTCTTTTAGGGAGATACAATCATTCCAACGCTTTTCCAATCTTTCGATACCGCCTTTGTAGAACGATTTTTCTTTGCCTTCAAAATAGGCGTTAGTTTCGGCGATTACTTCATCATTTGAGCCAAATCTCTTACCACGGAGCATCTTTTTGAGGTCTGCGAAGAGCCAGTAGTCGCTGGGGGCCAGATCTGGAGAATACGGGGGATGAGGAAGCAATTCGAAGCCCAATTCATGCATTTTTGCCATCGTTTTCATCGACTTGTGACTTCTTCATATGGGGCCGCTTAATCGCGATTTCTTCTTTCAAACGTTCCAACAACGCTATATAATAGTCGCTATTGATTGTTTTCCCTTTCTCAAGATAGTCGATGAATATTATTCCGTGCACATCCCAAAATACTGACGCCATAACCTTGCCAGCCGATGTTTGTGCCTTTGGACGCTTTGGGCGGCTTTCACCGGTTGCATGCCACTCAGCAGACTGCCGATTTGACTCTGGAGTGAAATGGTGGATCCATGTTTCATCCATTGTGATGTACCGACGCAAAAACTCCGACTTGTTGCGCGTAAATATGTCCAAACAGCTCTTTGAATCATAGATTCGTTGTTGTTTTTGCTCCGGTATGAGCAAACGCGGCACCCATTTCGAAAACACCTTTTTCATAACCAAATGTTCGTGTATTATGGTGTGTACACTGCCTGCTGATATCTTTAGAATGTCAGCAATCTCCCCCACTTTCACTTTACGGTCGGACATAATGATTTTCAGTGTTTTTTCAACATTTTCCGGAATAACAGCGTCATTTGGCCGTCCAGTAGATGGAATGTCATCGGTGTCTGTACGACCACTTTTGAATTCGGCAAACCAATAACAAATGGTTCTTTTTGATGGAGCAGAGTCCGAATAATGTTTTTCAAGCCATTCCTGGCATTGAACAGTATTTTTTTTCATTAAAAAACAATGATAAATCAGCACACGGAATTGCTTTGAATTCATTTTTTTTGAAAACTCAAAAGTAGTGTCACTTAAAGCACTGTAACTTGTAAACTAACGGTCGGATTGACGTATAATTTTGACAGTAAGCCTAAAAAGGTTCACAATTTCGAAAAAAAATATTGATTTAGTATTGTGCCGCCATCTATGTGTCAGTCACACACATTATTGAACGAAGTATTATGAAATTCTTATAGCTAAAAAAACGGGAGAAAAGAATGATCTGTTTGAGATCTATGTCTGGTTTGATATGTAAATGTATGACAGACGGATTGGTTGGAGATATATACCAAGTGTATTTATCAAAAACAAACCCCCCAAATGTATACTCTGGCTAAGCAAGCGTGATTTGAGAACCATTGTCGTGCTCGTTCCTTGACCATTTGGGACATGAATCTAGTGAACAATGAGACTATTGGAGATTGAGATATTAGTGCATCTTCAGCTTTGGGACGTTCCAAGATGACTTGAATGCACAATAAGCTACTAGAACTCGATTTGCAGTACAATCTTTGCTTTACAAAAGTGACGGACAACCTGCTGAAAGATATTCAGAGACTCTGAGAAATTCCAAGGGCTGCCCATTGAAGACCGCAGAATCTCGAAATGTGGGAACAGGCCAGATCTGCTTCAAGTAGTTGCAAACACGGGCATTTACTAGTCAAAAGGGGGTAGGCAGTAAATTTCAATGTATAACTTAACTTAAGGAGGTATTCTAGTCTAGAAATTCTAAAAATAGATTTTTTTAATTTCATATTTTCAAAGTTTAGACCTTTAAGAAGAAGCATCCAAGAGGATTTACGGAAATTTTGAATTATTTTCTGGGTTCTAGTTTAATTTTGTGACGCGCCACTCAGACTGCCCGAAATAAAACTGTAAACTTTAAACACGATTTTCTAGAAATTGCTTTGTTTCGATACGTTCGACATGATATTTCAAGTTCTAATCCACCGATAACTTGAAATTTTTAAGATACAAAATTAAACAAATTTGTATTTCTTGTTATTCAAATTTTTTAACTTTAGAGATTTTTTTAACTTTATTATTTTTGTAATTTGTTTTGTTTTTAATATTTAAAAAAAATTACTAAAGTTGTAGAAAAGGAGGCAAAAAAATTACCTTTATTTTCAGAATGACGCCATATTTTGCAAAACTTGTTTTTTTCAAATCGACTACGTCCAGATAATTCTACATCCTTGTTTTACAAAAACTAATCTTATTTTCATGTTTCAAATCACCAGAAGCACTGGAACCACGACAACAAGGAGACAAATTTTTTTTAGTCTTCACTTTGCCGGTCTTTACCGACTTAAATATTGAATTTTTTCAAATATTATATATTTTTATTTTATTTTTCAAATATCAGTAAAAAACTGATAAAAACATGAATGGTAAAAATAATTACCGTTTTTTTCTCAATACGCCCGTAAAATCAACTCAAATCGAGCCTCTATACTAGAATATCTATTTAACTATTACAGAGGCTTAATGTTCTTTTGCAAGTTTTATTATTTTAGAATCTTTCCTTCTCAACAAAAGAATTAATTCAATAATTTTTAATGCACTTCGACATTGAACTCGACTTGTGTTTGTTGCTTCAAACCATTTTCAAAATATTTTCTTGTTGAAACATAAATAAACTACTTAAGTATTGGGACAACAATAACTAAATACACATATAAATATTGGCGCCTAATACAGCAACAATACTAAAACAACAACGTATGAGGTTGTGTGATGGCATGTGCACGCCCACTTCTAGACACATATTTGCATAGCTGTCGATACGTGACTGCATTCGGAATGCAACAAGCAGCTGGGTACAACACTGGCAATAACAACAAAAACACAGACACAGAACAGGTATGTGTGTGTGTGCTGCATTGCTTGTGTTTGATTTTTGGTTTATTTGTAGTGAAGTGATGCGGTGTTGACACACACACACATGCACAACAAATCGACAGCTGCTGTTCGCACTTTGTGAAACCAATGCCAGCGGCACAACTTAGTTTCATTTATCTAGTTGGCTATTACTTGAAGATTTACTTGCAGCTATTAAGACCACTAATCGATAATATATTCATTACTTTTGTACAAAAACCCAAATAAAAATCCTCTCAAAATGCAAAGTGCACTAATTCAATGCCATCTGTCATAACATATTCAGTTGCGTTCAAGAAACCTTTAAAACTCTAAATGTTGTCGACAAACACACAAACCACGTGTCAATCGTCCAGTGGTGCCCACAGACGCCTCCCTTTCATTCCATTCTAACTACTGGGACCAGCAAAGTGCCAGCAGGCTTTGCAGTCAATCTCAAACTCATAAGAAACTTGGCTCATGTGTGTTCAAAGCACAGCTGCCTGTTGCCACCTTTTACGCGTAATTCCGCACAGCAGTGAAAATAAATTAAGAGCAACGAAGAAGGAGAAGAAGAAAGTTACACAAAAGTAAAGTCATGGAAAGAAATTTCGCTCAAATAAAGCAAGCAGCAACGCAAAATTGCAAAGAGACACTGAAGCCAAACCAGAAAACAACACAAACACATAAAGCAATGACTGGCGCGTGTGTAAGGCTCTGTGTATGTGTATGTATGTGTGTTTGTATGCGTATCTGTGGTGGCATAACTTTTGTCGTAAAAGAGCCACAAAATAAAATTTCCACTTTTGCCGTTGTGCAGCTTTTGGCGCCAACCACCAAATGAATAAAAGTTAATTTTTTTTCTTTGCTTTGCTTTTCGGTTTTGTTTATATGTGGTTGTGTATGTGTGTGTGTTTGTGTTGTTGTATGTACATATATTTGTTGTGGCTGCTGTGAAAGTTCGCGTTACAGTTACAACCAAATAACAACAACACACTCAACCATCACAAACACACAAACACAGACACAAACACAGACAAACACAGAGACACACACGAGCACGAATTCAGACCGCCTAACACACACACACACACGTGTCATTGTGGCAGAGACTGACGTTATCCTTGCGGATTTGATGAGCATTTAATGTGCCGGAATTTCTGGCATACAATGGCAGCGTTGCCACAGTACGGCATTTTCATGCGGAAATATTTGTGTTTGTGTGTGTTCGTGTGTGTGTGTGTGTGCCTCAAAGGCAGCAGCTAAAATGAAATTGATTTTCTCACTTCCTGGGATGTGGCTCACACTCCGTCACTGCGACCAACCCGTTCTTGTCAAATTTTTTGCCCAACAGGTGCAGCTTAAATTCTTGCTCTAGCTTTGCTATGCTTAAGTTTATTGACAAACACGTGTGCTGAGTCTGAGTCTAAATCTGTGTCTGTGTGTGTATATGTGTGTGTTTGATGAAACTGTCAGCATGCGAACAGCAACAATAACAACAACCAACAAGCAGCTAACACAAGCTCCTTGCTCCTTGCTCCTTGCTCGTTGGTCCCTACTCCCTGCTCGTTGCTTACTTATCGGCAGCAATTTAATTTCTTTGGCAAATACTTTGGCAGCACATCTCATCAGACTTGGCAATGTACCTGTGATTCTTGTCGCTGCGTTGTACGTTTTCCTCGTTTTGTGAACAGCGCATTCTGTCCAACTGTCGAGCCTGCAACATTGCTGAGTTCCTTGTAATTGTCTATATGCATGCGTAGTCGCCATGGCCGAACCTACCAAACTACTCCTCACTGTATGCAATGCTCTTAAGTGGCAAATGAAATTTACTTTGGGATTTCTTCATTTCTTCATTTTCGTCAAGTAGCCGCGTCGAGTGCGGCCCGTTGCCGTTTGTCATTTACGACCGAGTACGCCAGACCAATTCTGGGTCACAACTAATGGCAAACGGCACGAAATGTACACATTTTATGCTTTAGTGAAGCATAATTTTAGGCGCCTAATATTAACACAATAGGCTTCAAGTTGGTAATTGCTGTTAATTAAAGTGCAGCATACAAATTAATGGCTTCTATAATAGTTTTAGTTGCATGTCGTAATGATAAAACAAACTTTTGTTGCATAGTTTTAGGCATACAAAAGTTTTATAAATTAACTGCAGCTTAATTTAATGAACTGAAAATGCAGCTAATTATTGGTTTTTTTTTTTGGTTTAGTTTTTTTATTTTGTATTTTTTTAAAAGTCGCTTTGCATGTGATAGATTGAATTCGATAAAATATATTTAAAAAAATTTACAAATTTTAAATATCCAATTCATGATTTTACTTGTACTTTTGTTACATACTTTTGGGCATTTACAAATTTCAATAATCAATTGGAGCTTATTTAACTGAATTGAAAATGGAGTTAATTATTCGTTATTTGCTTTTTATTTAATTTTTTTACTAAGAATTTTTTTAATAGTCGCTTTGATAAATCAAATTCGAGAAAAAAATATTAAAAAACTAAAACAAAAATATACAAAAAATTCATGATTTTGCTTGTACGCTTTTGTTGCATACTTTTAGGCATTTGAAACTTTTGTAAATCAATTGATGCTTAATTATTTTTTATTTAATTTTTTTATTTTGTATTTTTTTATAGTCCCTTTGCATTTGATAGATTGAATTACAGTAAATATATAAAAAACATTTTTAATTTTAAATATCAAATTAATGAACTAACTTGTGAACTTTTGTTGCATACTTTTAGGCACTTAATGGTTTTGCAAATCATTTGATTGGAGCTTAATTAAATAAACTGAAAATGGAGTCAATTATTGGTTTCTATTGATTTTTTATTTATTTTCTTTTACTTAAAATTTTTTTATTCGTCGAGAAAATATATTTTAAAAAAAATTCTAAAATTAAAAAAAAAAAACATTTATAAAAAATTCATGATTTTACTCTAAAGAATTTAAATGGAGTAAATATTAATTTGTTAATTTAGTGTTTTTTAATAGTACTCACTGTTTTTTTATAGTGCAGCATACTTTAAGGCGCTTTGGATTTTTTTAATTCTAACTCGACCAACATTAAATTCTTACTACGCAATAAATTGCAAATTTTAGTTTGCTGTATTCATACTAAAGCAGCATTTTAGGCGCATTTTAGGAAAATTACTAGATAATCACATATTTTTATATATTCTAACTAATTTGTTGCACTACCTAACTGACATTTTTTATCTGAAAAACCTTAAAATTATAAGAAATTTACAAATTCGCTTCAAACAGCTAATGGTGAAACCTTCAACTATAAAGAAAATACTGCCAACTGACTTTTGAATAGAGCATAAAATTAAAGTTCCGCTCTCCTTCTTCCATCCGTTTGAAATGCATCTATAACACATTTAAATTGTGTGGAATTGTGACACTACAATGGGTCATATAGACCCAAGTTTGTCTCATATAGAGGCAACCATTCTAACATAACTTAACTTAATCCCAAATAGCAGCTTTAGTTGTGGTAGCAGATAGAAGAGGACTAGTGAAGTCCGCTTTGGATTCCTTATTTGGAAGTCTTTAACGACTTAATTCCCTATAATGTCCTTGAGTCCAGGGACAGGACAGATGACAGGACAGGTGGCAGGAGACTAAAATCCTTTCGTATTAAGTTTTTTATTCTATTTTAATTTTTAATTTTTTTATTATTTTACTACTTTTAATATTTTTATTATTTATGAAATTAACATGTGACCTGAACAAGATCTATATTGCTGCATTACTGTGACTGCAGATACAGATGTGAAAGATAAGAAATGAAAAGTCTTTTGAGTCAACACTAAGTAATGACTTATGAACTGCAAGACGTTTCTCTCTGCTAAATTATTCACAGATGGTCTGTATAAAAACATTTTTAAATAAAAAAATTCTACAATAATCCTGAAATTATTTCAGCATTGTCCGTTTATCCTAACGTCTAGCACAGGCAATTGAATTTATATTCATTTAAAATTTAAGAGATTCAATAAACCTAACAATTGATCAGAGTGGCTATACCACAATTCGATTCAATTTGTTACAACTGTTCTCTGTAAGTATTGTTGTGTAAGTTATTTCTGCTAGCCAACGTAGCCGTAGTTCGTATCGCTGGATTGTGCCAAAATAAAACACACTGAATTTTTTCAACGCAGTTCACCTCCGGTGGCGCACAAAGCTTATATGCCATCCGAGGCAAATTGTCATAGTGCCGTTCTTAAGTTTTTGTATTAAAATACTAACAAAAATTCTGTGGCCGTAAGGAATAACAGCCAAAGTCGATTTTATGAAGTTTTCAGGAGAACACTTTTAATTTTTGAATTTGCTTTAGATTACACTAGATAAATTTTAGACTTTTGGGCGTAAAACATTCATTTTATGAACAAAAGCCATAGAATTTTGTGTAGTAGAACATTTGAATACATTTGACGAATGCAATGGTGGTAATAACTCAATTTTGTCCTTACTCGACTTCGGCTTCGACATGTGAATTACATTTTTGTTTAAATTCAATTTTGTTCATACAAATCTAACGACATTGAAAATTATATTGAAAATGTGTGAATATTTTAATGAATGCACTTTAAGACAATATTTTTCCGAAATTTTTTAAATATTTGTTTTTTTCACGTACAAAGTTGCCACCCATCCTTATATGCCAAAATAAGTATTTCCCTCATAAGCCTCGTGCTTTGACCGCCATTGTTCACCACTGTAAACACTTTATTGACAATTTTTCAAGTCACTTCGATTTCACTTCACTGACTCGTAGCATCATTATACCCCATCCTATTATATTGAAACGAAAAGGCACTCTGTGCTGTGCATGAACGTTTTTGTAAGCATACTTTTAGGCATGCACTTTGAAGTACAGCAAAACTGGTATAAATTCGCTTGGTATAGTCCGATATGGCAAGGATGGTTCTCGAAGAAATGGGCTGTGCGAGAATGGTCGAGCGCTTTCCAATTGGAAGTTGCAAGAAACTTCGGCGCGATAAGAAAACTAGTATAAAAGTAGCAGTGGCAGCGCAAGGGGTCGAGTCTGTGTTGAGCAAGCAATGGGGAAACATGCAATAGTAGTGTAAAGTAGAACAAGTGTAAATTTGTAAATAAAGCGATTGTTAGTTTTGACTACGTTGCGCTGAATAACTGAAGTTGTTTTATTTTCAAACACAATCAAACGAACCTGGGGAAACTTGAGATTTTCGTAACAATATTTATCTGCCCAGAGCGTAACTCGTTCGCGAACGTTCTAGCATCACCTCGAACCATTTTTGAGATAATTACCCTAAATTTAACATACCCCTAAAAGTATGCAATACTGCCGCTGCCAAAAAAAGCGCATTGAGTGTTGTCATGTTGCTTATGCTAAGAAACACAGTTGCGCAGACCAAGCTGTATGATCGTCATAGTATTTTAATAGGTATTTAACCCTCTCGGTGATCGGCTTCTTACTGCCACTCCGAGAGATTCATTAAGGCAAGAAGAGAACGTAGAATTAATTTCACTATGTCTTCGAAATCGGTCAACAGTAGCTTTCCCAATATCTTCCATCTACTTTTTCATAGAGCCGGACAGACACAGTGGAAGTGGAAGATGATTGCTTTCTCATCTGAGTTTTCCCATCTCATTTCTCATATTTCTTCTTTCCCATCTGGCTGCGAGTTCTCTAATGAGCCAGTGACCAGTAGCAACTGCATCTCATCTCAACTACAACTACATCTCAGCATTCTCGATTTAAAAGGTACGCGGATCTGCTCCCAAAATGATATAATAACTTTGCAGTATTCCCTACTTAACCATCAATTGTGTCATTTGTGACAATTACAGTAAATACTTGAGGTATTTTAAGAATGTAATCTTGATTTAGCTTAGTGGAGAGTGAACCGTCAATGCTTTACTCTCGTCAAGAGCGAATTCTATATGTGCCAACTCATCCATTTATTTGCTAATGTCGACGTTGTTATGAAAGGGAACCAAATCAGGGTAATTCCGACCCCATAAGCCAGCTTCATGAGCACCTTTCTAGATAAAATAGTAGCAGCTTTTTCATAACTTTTAACGCATCTAGACTGTCGTTTGGTAAGCTGTTCCTCCGTCTTATGGAAAGTGTAAAACAGTTTCCTCTTTGGTTTCCTCTTTGGGAGTCGAATTGAACCTTGCAGGCCTCGCTGTTAGGAGTCTTTCTCCTGTAGTCTTACTCCTATAATTTTCTTAAATTTTTAAATTTCATTTTGGCTTTATTGAACAACAAAGAAATACCTTCTTTACTACGTCACAGATAGAATAAATTCCTTGTCCAAAAATGCATAACTACGTAGGGTGACTCACATGATTACAAAAGTTTCTATATGTATCTTACTTCAAGCTGTTTCATAGAATCCACATAGATTGAAAATCCTACAATTCCTAATCTCAAAAGGATGGCAAAATACACACAATTCGTTTACTTTTCAGCAAAGTTATCAAATAACAAAATTTTAAGAAAATTTTATACGATTCTATTAATCAATGAAATTCCCCTGTTTATGCATATTCACAACAAAATGCGCAAAGTTATCTCACCTATTCAGCTTAATGAAGCCAACTATGCACATTTACAAATAAACATGACAACTCTTATGGGAAATTTAGCACAGGTCACTGACCATTTTGGGGCATTCACACCCAGACATCATTTAAACGCATATCACATTATTTCATTATTCGATTCGGCATAGTTCGGCACAAATTCAATTTCAATTTCATACTTCACAAAGCATCAAACAAATTTCCGCTGACAGCTCAATCAAAACATTTGTGAGCATAGATTATTTGCAATATTAGTGCAGAGTCTCAAGGCGTCTGAATTATTTATTTGCATGCGTGTACAAGTCCATGTGTGCGTGTGTGTGTTTGTGTGTGTGTATTTTCGTGTTGTTATGCATACAAAATATTTGTGTTGATATACTTCAGGGTCCACACTGGAGCTATTCAAACACTTACATAACATTGTGAGAACGTTTAAGAATTTATGAAATTTTGCTTGATGCAAACATTTGGGCCACGCAATGTCGCGTAGACATATGCAATGACTAGTTGAAGTTAAGTTAGAGCAACAACTATTCTACTACTACTGTCTATGTATGGAAACATTACAATGCTCGATATTTATAGATATTTATGGACATGTTTCAGTGGTCATGTGTAAGCTGATTGCTGTCGATTTGCAAAGTTAACAACAACAATAAGATAAGCTGTATGTATGAATTGGTGTATGTCTTGATTGTGTGGTTTAGTTGGGAAATTATATGATGAGAAAATTTATTGTTGGATTTTGTTGGCAGCTGATTAAGTCAGCAGTTTGTTGTTAGATAAAATGAGCTGAAATAACAAATTAATAACTTTGTTGCCTATTTTTAGGCATATTTTTTGTTAGTCGAAAGCAATCATAAGCATACTTTAAGGCGTTTCAGCAAAATGTAATACCACCATTTGACGCATACGGCATTGCATGAAACAATTTAATTATTTTCCACTTAAAAACAATAACAATAATACAAAAACAACAACAACGAGTGCTCTGTGAAGTGATTAAATGTGCACGCAGACAGCGCACACGACGCCCACTTCTGTCGACTTGAGTAGAGTAGAGCGTTTGGGAGTTATTAAAAACATATATATATATATAAATATTCATGTACATAAATACATATTTACATGTATATAAAAATTGTATGCGTAGTAAGTTTGCACATGGCGCGCAGAGTACTTGCTGTCATTAAACTCATTGACACATTTAAATAGAAGCATATGTATACATCAGTGACGCACACAATGGGG
The DNA here is from genome assembly GCA_963971225.1 of Melieria omissa. Taxonomy (NCBI): domain Eukaryota; kingdom Metazoa; phylum Arthropoda; class Insecta; order Diptera; family Ulidiidae; genus Melieria; species Melieria omissa. The sequence continues at coordinate 76,911,642 of OZ020268.1, read as the reverse complement.
GCATGTTTTGAATTAGGGGGTTCAACCCCCCTGCCCTCAAAATAAAAAATGTCTGGTTCAAAATATGATTTCAAATGGCATTGGGCTCAAAATTTATACGCAAACCCCCCAGTCCCCCCAATGTGTGTACACCACTGGTATACATAGAAGCAGTAACGCACGCAGGGGGATTTTAGGGGGTTCAAACCACCCAAACATAAGAATTGCTGGTACAAAATATGGTTTCAAGTGGTATTAGGCTCACACGTTGTACGTAACTCTCGCAGCTTCCTGCGCCACTGGTATACATACAAGCAGTGGCATACACAGGGGGGATTTTTGGGGTTCAAACTCCCCAAACACAAAAATTTCTGGTACAAAATACGGTTTCAAGCGGTATTGGGCTCTCAAATTCTACGCAACCCTCCCAGCTCCTCAAATTTGTGTGCGCCACTGGTATAGATACAAGCAGTGATGCACACAGGGAGGATTTTGATGGGTTCAAACCCCCAAACACAAAAATTGTTGGTACAAAATATGGTTCCAAGTGGTATTGGACTCAAAAGTTGTACGCAAACCCCCTTTCCCCCAACTTATGTACGCCACTGTTGAACATACATATATAATATATATATATAATAACATTCACATACACACACACATATATAAAAGATCATAGTTACTGTTTAATTAAAGTATTACCAGGCTTAAAGTTTATAGGTTTATGTGTCTGTGTGCATTTTTTGTGTTGTTTTTATTTTTCGAAAATATCAATTTAAATTCATAGAATATGCATTGACGCAATTAAAATAAATTATATTAATGCACCACACCCACAAAAATCCCTCTCACACACGTACAGTTACTACCGCACACACACACACACACTTACACGCCTCCGCTCGCATATTTCGAAACCACAAACGCATCGCAAATGAATGCAAAACACCACAGAAAACCCAAATCAAGCGTGTATAAGTAATATCTTCATTTTTATTTTGCATTTTCAGTTTATTTTATTTTTCATTTTATTTTCATTTTATTTTATTTTCATTTTATTTTTATTTTACTTACTTACATTTTTGTTTACAGTTTATTTCGTTAATAATCTCGCAATCGTTGAGGTGCACAAAAAAAAATTTAATTAATTTGAAATTATTGCTTGTAGAATACAGGGTGCCGCCATACTCCCCTGCAATGTTTCTCTTAATTAACGCGATTGCTGGCCACTGTAGGCCAAAAACAATATTGAAAACAACCAAAACAAGTAGAAAATACTATTTTAACCAAAAAACCAAATGCGCATTTGCACAAAAAGTTAATTCTAGTAAATGCAATTTACACACAATTGCTACGATTGGCAATTGAATGAAAGTAGAAATGAACAAAGATACTTTGTGTGTGTATTAAAACAGTTTGAGGGAGTATAAAGAAACAAATAAATGTCCCATAAATGACACAACAAAAGGCAAAAGAACACTTGGCAAAAATAATGAATGAAAGAACCCACTGAAGATTAACAAATGGGTAGAGGAAAGTAATCTCTAAGCAATCAAGAATAAGACAAACAACTGCGCTAACAAAAGAACATTTTAACCAATGGAAATGGAGGATGAGCTAGCAGACAGCTTCAATAATTACTGAACAGACAAATTTATCAACAATTCATTAAAGAAGGAAGGAATTGATTCAATCGAGTAGCTGATGTGATTCTGTTTTGAGAAAAGAATATTTGAACCAATGGAACAAATGATGGGCAAACCGGACATTAGAGAGACAAAAATTACCAATGATCAACCAGAGCTGATTCGAAGAATTGATTCAATCGATTAATTGATATGGATTTGTTCTGATAAATGAACATTTGAACGAGTGGAACGAAGGATTAGCAAACAAACCATTGGACAGACCAAAAAAAATTATCAACCTGAGCTGATCCCAACAATTGATTAAAGAAAATAATTGATCTGGATTTGCCCTGAATGAAAATTTGAACCAATAAAACAAAGGATGAGTGAGCAGAAAGCTTACAAAATTACTTTACAGACAAACATTGCAACGATCAACCAAAGCTGGTTCGTAGAATTGATCCAGTCAAATAATATGGATTTGTTCTTCTAAAAAACATTTGAACTATTGGAACAGGCGATAAGCAAACAGACCATTGGACAGAGAAACATTCCAATGATCATCCGAAAGTGATCCCAACAATTGATTCAACCAAATAATTGTCTTGAATTTGCTCTGAATGAAAATTTGAACCAATAAAACAAAGGATGAGCGAGCAGAAAGCTTACAAAATTACTTTACAGACAAACATTGCAACGATCAACCAAAGCTGATTCGTAGAATTGATTCAGTCAAATAATTGATCTGGATTTGTTCTGATAACAAAAAATTGGAACCAATGAAACAAATGAAAGCCAACACTAGACCGACAAAAATACCAAAGATCATCCGAAGCTGATCCCAAGAATTGATCCAATCCAAATAATTAAACTTGTTTTGTTCTGACAAATTAAAATTTCAACCAATAAAACAAACAATGAGCAAAGCTGATCCCAAAAATTTATCCAATCAAATAATTGGTCTGAATTCGTTCTGATAAATGAACATTTGAACGAGTGGAACAAACGATGAGCAAACGAACCATTGGACAGACAAAAATACCAAAGATCAACTAGAGCGGATCCAACAATTGATTCAACCAAATAATGTTCTGAATGAAAATTTGATCCAATGAAACAAACGATGAGCGAGCAGAAAGCTTAAAAAATTATTTTACAGACAAACATTGCAACGATCAACCAAAGCTGATTCGTAGAATTGAACCACTCAAATAATTAGTCTGGAATTTTTCTGAAAAAAGAAAGTTTGAACAAATTAAACAAAGGATTCGCCAACATACCATTGACGGACAAAAATACTAAAGATCATCCGAAGCTGATGCCTAAAATTGATCCAATCGAATAATTTATTGATCTGGATTTATTTCTGAAAATTCAAATTGGAACTAAAGAATGAAATGTATATTAAAAAGTATAGAACATTTGCTCTCAAAACACCCAACGCTAGAAAGAATAGACTCCTAATCTATGAGGTAGAGGCCACCCAGAAATTGTATAAGATTCATAAGGGACTTTAAAAGGTTTTGGAACATGAGAAGCGACTGGATTGAAAACACGTTCGAGTTATAGTTAGTTCGAGTTATAGTTAGTTATAGTATCCTCGCGATGGCCACAATATTGTTACGAAAATGACTTCTCTAAGTTCGTTTTGGATTGTGCTTGAAAATAAAACCACTTCAATTACTCAGCGCAAACGCAGTCAGAAACCAACAATCGCTTTATTTACAAATTTACACTTGTTTCTACTTTATACTACTACTATTGCATGTTTCCCCTTTCCTTGCTTAACACAGACTCGTCCCTCTGCGCTGCACACTGCTGCTTTTATACTAGTTTTCTTATCGCGCCAAAGTTTCTTGCACATTCCAGTTGTACTTTCTATCTCGATCGTTCTAGCACAACCTATTACCGCCGCGAACCATCTCTGCCATATCGTAGTTATAGCCAACTGGCCATACTCCAAAGTGCATGCCTAAAAGTATGCTTGGAAAAGCATTCATGCATAGCACAGCACAGAGTGCCTCATCGTTACAATATCTATCAGACTACCTACTTGAACCAACATATTCACTATGCAGTTTAATAAAAGACCAATGAAGAGAGGCGCAATATGCAGGAAAATAAGGGAAGATCCGCTCTCCTAATGCCCAAAGCTAGTAAAAATATGTTTCCAATTTATGAAACAATATGATCTATGAATCATATGCGATACATAAGTGTAATTGAATGGTTTTCAATCACGAAAAAGGAGAGAATAACCACAAATGGGTTATGGTAATGGATCCTATGGTCTAACTGTTCCTCTCGAGGTGAAAACCTTATCAATTGCGTCCTACCTGGACAAACTTAATCGCTATTTATCATAGATGAATAAAATACCAGTGAACTGACAGCAAATATGATCTATGAACTGCGAGAAACTTCATTTAGAGCTTTTCGATCATATTTGACAGTGTGTGGTAAAGCTAATTAAAACTTGACTAGTCGGAACATAGTCGAAACTCAATCATATTCCACACTGTTTAATAAAACTTATTAAAGACAGTAGGGCCTCCAACTTCATAGACTACTCGGAACATAGTCGAAACTCAATCATATTCCACACTGTTTAATAAAACTTATTGAAGACATTAGGGCCTCCAACTCCATAGACTGCTCGGAACATAGTCGAAACTCAATCATATTCGACAGTTTAATAAAACTTATTGAAGATAATGGGACAATCAGCTGCATTGACTGCTCGAAACATAGTCGAAGCATGGCATATGAGATTCTATTATTTTTGCTAACTGCTTAGCAAAGTTGAAAATCGGTTGACATTATTTCGAGTATTCACATAAGTAACCCGTTCAAAAACAGATCCCATGTTCTAATACTTTTAACATTTCACAGAGAGATAGAGAGATACAAAGAGAGGAGGAGAGTTTCTGGCCCTACAACACAATTTTGCAATTATCTCCCAGTCTTAATTTACAATGGCACCATAACGTTTATGGGTTCAAGTCAGGTCAGTGCTGCCAGACCAAGAGATTTCTTTGTAAATTTAGAAGATTCTTGGCTTATTAGTAAAATTTTCAAGAGAAAAAATTGTTTAGAAGTTTGAGCTCAGGATTGATGTCTACATGGTGACCTAAGTCTAATGAAGTACGGTGAACATTCCCCAAGGCAGTTTCCTGATCAAGGCGAAACCTAGTCTTGTATTCCCTGCTCTTATTCGCTACTTCGACCGCGTGAACTAACAGAGTATAGTCTTCCTCTGGAACCTCCTCTGTAAACTCAGTACCACTAGCCTGGCATGGTGGAATCGACCGGGTCTCTTCGTTTCTAATTTTGGTCAGACACTTTGAGCACATACCACAATTCTTCCTCAGGTTGAACAAATCGAACGCAATGCTATCTAAATTCTTTGATTCCTTTAATGCTGTTTTCAACTTTACAAGCTCTGTTCTAGAATACATTTTAACTTTCTTAAATTTACATAAAAAGATTTGAAATTTTTGTAACAGATCTCGCCCAATTAAAACGGGCACGGAAAGATCTGCATCAGGTAGGATGGAAAACTGGTGTTCAATCGTCTGCCCCTTCATTCGTATTTGGCATAAAATTTCGCCATACGTCCTAAGTCGTTCGCTACCCACACCGCGGTAATTACTGGGCCTTAACTTCGCACGGAAGTTGAATGGGATTATTGCGCGCCTAATAAAACTCTTCGGGCTACCGGAGTCAAGAAGGGAAAGAAAATAATTAGCCTCAGTGCGTTCGCTTTGATCCCCTAAGATGACGACACTTACCGTTTGCATAGCGTCCACTGCCTCAGCCAACTCCGCACCCTGCCGCCCCGGACTAAGCGTGGTGGGCTCGTCAATGGCGCCGACCGTCCTCAGCTTCCGCGGGCAGGATTGGTGGAAATGCCCCATTTCGCCACACTTGAAGCATGATCCAGGTTTCCGTTGCGGCTTAGGGCACTGCGACTGGTAATGCCCGAACTGTGAACAGTTGAAGCAGCGTGGCGCATCCGGTTGACTACGCTGCTTGGCTGGCACTGCCGGGACCCTCGGCGGTAGCACTTCGGTTGCACGCTGACGTTGCAACTTAGAATATCGTTCGAACTGCACTTTCAGTTGCTCGAAGGTGGTGGCCTGATAAAGCATCGAGACCAGCGGCGACCTTTCGTTCAATCCAGCGATGACAGCGTCGACCACGACGTGCTCCGGAAGGTTGGCCCTGTCTGCTATGACCCGCATCTCCACTATGTACCGTTGCAAGCTCTCCCCTGCTCTGCGCTTCCGATTCTTGAGCTGCTCGTGTACCTCCAGGAGTGTATGTGTCTGACCGAATTCACGCAACAATGACTGCTTCAGTTGATTATACGTAGTGGCGCACACTGCGCTAGCAAATAATTTTGCGGTTCCGTCCAGGAGTCGCCGCGTACATACAAGTCTGCTGCGCTCATCGCACTGGAACATCTCGAGCGTGTCCTCCAGATCGTGCAACCACTTCCTTACGTCTTGCGAATCGTCGCCCGTGAATTTTGTTACTAGGGCCTCGACCGAGGCCATGTCGTTTGCCGAGCTTCGGTGGCCATAGTGTTGCAGGGCTTCCACTTCGCGCCTCAATAGTAGCAGCTCCCTTTGCATGTTCAACCGGGCAACCTCCTCCTGCAGGTCCCGTGAGCTCATGTCTTCGCGACCATTGTTGGGCCCAGGTTCAGTTGATTTGGGCATGGTGGCAGCAGTTTCGTCGAAGATGGATGCGGACGCAGCGGTGGTGGAATCGGTGGTTGCAGCGGTGGTGGAATAGGTGGTGGCAGCGGCGTCGGTGACAGCAGTAGGATCGGTTACATCGGTGGCGGCAGTAACATCGGTGACAGCAGTAGAATCCGTTGCGTCAGTGGCAGCGGTGAAGTCGGTAGCGGCGGCAACACTAGCAGCGGTGGTGCGCTTGTCCGCCGGAGCACCCCCGAGACACGTGGCGCTCTTGTTTGTGGAGACTGCGGTCGCCGACTTGGCGCAATTGAGATTGGCACCTTTCGCAACTGAATTTCTTAAATTCATTATCCCACTTCTGAGATTTAATTTAGTATTTCTTTTATTTATTTATTTTTAATTTAGTAAAGATGTTCGTCGGTTTATTTTTTCTTGTTGCGTCTGTTCGCTTCGGCCGTCAAATTTTAAGAGGAGGAAGTTGGCATGTTGGCTGCGGTAGTCCAGGCTGATCGCAGTCAGCGGAGTTGGCTGCGGGTGGCAAACCATATGGCGCACCGGGCGCACCAAATAATAAAATTCTTGTTTTCTTTATGCAATGCTTACAGAAGAAAGTTTAGGAGATTCTAATAGTGATACAAGAGAATTTTTAGGGGGAAGAATTGTCTAGGGGAAAGTTTAGGAGATTTTGATGACAATACATTTGGGGAAAAACTATTCATTTATCAATGTAATTTTATTTTAGGTTTAACTTTTAATTTTAATTTTGATTGATTGATAGCAATTTTCACGTCTGCATCCTCGTATCTGACTCAACTGTCCGTCGTCCGTTTGCTCACCGTGTCTCTTTCCCCTCCCTGCAGGGTGTTCATTCCTTTTCTGTCTGGGTTGCCTACTTCAATGTTCGTTTAGTCCCTTTATGTATGTCTGTCCGCTTCTAGTTCATCCTACATACATTTGACATCATTAATGGCGCTGAAGCCTTAAATATTGAAAGCTTAGGTGTCTGATTTAATTTAAATAAATTATTTGCTTCAAAGTGAATCATTTATGTAGTGAATAAAGGACGTTTGCAAAAGCAAATTTCATATCGATCTAATTTCTTAAAAGTTTTCTTAGAGTTAAGTTGTTGTTAAGCTCCATTTAAAGGAATAAAAAGGCTGTAATAAAGAAAATTAAATATATTTTTATGAAAAGTTTAATTCTTTAGTTTGTAATGGCAAAAATAATTTACAAAAAATTATTTTTGTGGAAAATTTTTTAAATTTTTTCGACGAAATTTAAGTATGTTTTGTTTTTAAATTTTCAAAAATTATGAAAAAAATGTTTGAAGCAGTTTTTTTTTAATTTTTGGGAAGAAATTTAATTTTTTTTAAGATTCTGGTCATTTCTTGTATGTGGCAACACTGATTCAGGTATCCATAACTTCAAAACCCTGTACTCTACGCTTTTGATCCTTTCAGAACCCATGCAACGCTTTGACAATTATATAAGAAACCGCAGCTGTCTTCCAACTTTTGTATTCTTTCTGAACTGAAAGAATCTTCAACGTGTTCACTCATATTGAAACAAATTTTTTTAATTTTTTGCATAACTCTGTAAGAAAAATCCTCAGTTTTTTAATTGGAAATATAAGGATTATTTATGTTTAAAGTGAAAAATGCTCATCAGTGTTCAGTTGCCTGACCTACTCCCAGATCATTTAAAAATCAGATTATATATCAATTTATGTACTTTAATGTGTTAATTCATGTTTCGGCAGAAACATGCAGTTGTGTAAGAACATGTAGACTCCACAAAACATATGTATACATATACATATATGTACTATATACATACATATATCTGTGGTCAAAAGCAATAACCGCTTAAGTCGAAAATTGCTGTTTTGAGCAATCTCGTTTTAAAGTTGTAGCGCGTAGTGTGTTCGTTATGGGAATGCGAATAGGTTTTTATTAATAACTTTTTTTATTTTAAAGTTACAAACTCCCCGATTTTACACAAACGTAGAGCACAGTCAAGGGAACGTTGTGGCATCCATAACTCAATTTCTTCTTAAGTCGACTTAAGCGGTTATTGCTTTTGACCACAGATATATCATTTGTATGCACTGCGAGTAAAATAATAATAATTAATAATTAATTAATGCGAAATTGGCAAATGAAATCAATTTGAATTTTCAGCATTCGTGGCAATAAAAATTACAACAAAAAATAAAATAATAATACTCGACACAATACGAGCAATAAAAATAAAAATTAAATTTACAAAAAAAAACAACAACAACTACTGACCAACATTTCAACGCATGAAAGCCGGCATGAGGCAGTAATATTAATGCGCTGAATCATTGGTAGAGATGAAATTTAGTGTTGTTGTTGCTGCTGCTATTCGATGGCATATCGGTCAGACTCGACAATACGAAAGCATTTTCAGTGCTTAAATTATCATTTAAATGTCATCAAAAATGAATTGAGCACTTGAACAACAGACGACCCACACACACACACATACAACAACACCCACACAAACACAAACACAAAGACACAAAAGAAGATCACAAATAGCCGCAACAGAAGCATGAAAGAAAATACATCAAATTAATGAAAATCACTCAAAGCCGTCGTCAGGCAGGTTTCATTTTCATTGTCATTGCATGAGTTTCAAAGTTCGTAGCCTAAGTAAATACACGGTAGCGTCAATTTTTATACTTTTGCTACCTAAACACAAACAACAACTACAACAACAACACTAACAAGAATTGTGCACATTGTCAGAGTTTGGCGCTGACAGTGACAGTGGACAATGTGTCTATAATTGATGCGTATTTACGCTGAGCAACGATTCCGGCAATGCCCGAAAGCCCATACCAAACAACAACAACAACATTTCAATAGAAATTTATAGTTAAATTGATTTTAAATTCAATCAATTTCTGCTAAGCAAATAAAAATCGTTACGAATTGCCAAGCAAACAGCCTCGCTGTTCAAAGTGTATAGCTGCGCGCCTAAAAGTATGCACTAGCTGTGCACAAAATTGTAGGTAAACAGCATTAACACAGTTTGTGTGGCGCAAATTATGCCACACTTGTACAAAAAAGTATTTGCCAACGCAAGAAAACTTTTAATTGAAAATGGCTGATAGTAGGCAAGATTTACTTTGACGTCACAGAAGAGAGTTTATGAACTGAGAGTTTAAAAATTGATAGCAAACTCAAAGTGCGGACAATAAGTTAAACGAAGAAGTTAGTCGATGTTTCTGTGCTTGAATTTGGTACGCCTAAAAGTAGGCAGTGACTAATAGAGCTCAAGTTGAGATGCCTTAAGGTAGGCAGTAACAAGGGAAACGTTAGTTAAGATGCCTAAACATAGGCAGTGACTAGGACAGCTCAAGTTTGGATGCCTAAAAGAAGGCAGGGACTAGTGAAACGCAAGTTAGGTTGCCTAAAAGTAAGCAGTGACTAATAGAGCTCAAGTTGGGATGCCCACAAGTAGGCAGTGATTAATAGAGCTCAAGTTGGGATGCCTAAAAGTAGGCAGGGACTAGTGAAACGCAAGTTAGGTTGGCTAAAAGTAAGAAGTAACTAATAGAGCTCAAGTTGTGATGCCTAAAAGTTGGCAGTGACTAGTAAAGTTCAAGTTGGAATGCCTAAAAGTAGCCAGTGATTAGAAAAGCTCAAGTTGAGATGCATAAAGGTAGGCAGTGACTCTTAGAGTACATGTTGGGATGCCTAAAAGTAGGCCATGACTAGTGGAGCTAAAGTTGAAATGCCTAAAAGTAGGCAGTGACTAGTAGAGCTCAAGATGGGATGCCTAAAAGTAGGCAGTATCTAGTAGAGCTGAAGTTGAAATGCCTAACAGTAGGCAGTGACTAGTAGATCTTAAGTTCGGTTGCCTAAAAGTAGGCAGTATCTAGCAGAGCTGAAGTTGGAATGCCTAAAAGTAGGCAGTGACCAGTAGAGCTCAAGTTGTAATGCCTTATAGTAGGCAGTGACTAGTGGAGCTCAATTTGGGATGCCTAAATGTAGGCAGTAGCCAGTGAAACTCAAGTTGGCACGCCTAAAAGTAGGTGGTGGCTAGTAGATCTCAAGTTGGAGTGCCTAAAAGTAGGCAGTGACTCGTTGCGTGCAAGTTGGGTTGCCTAAAAGTAGGCAGTGACTAGTAGAGCTCAAGTTGAGATGCCTAAAAGTAGGCAGTGACCAGTAGAGCTCAAGTTGTGATGCCCAAAAGTAGGCAGTGACTAGAAGAGCTCAACTTGAGATACCTAAAGAAAAGCAGTGACTCTTAGAGTACATCTTGGGATGCCTAAAAGTAGGCCATGACCAGTAGTGCTCAAGTTGTGATACCTAAAAGTAGGCAGTAACTAATAGAACTCAAGTTGGGATGCCTAAAAGTAGGCAGTGACCAGTGGAACTCAAGTTGGGATGCCTAAAAGTAGGCAATGTCTTATAGAGCTCAAGTTGGGATGCCTAAAAAAAGGCAGTGACTAGTAGAGCTCAAGGTGTGATGCCCAAAAGTAGGCAGTGACTAGTAAAGCTCAAGTTGTGATACCTAAAAGTAGGCAGTGAAGCTCAAGTTGGTATGTCAATTCTCATAAAAACTGTCATATAAACAGTTTTGGATGAGCAAAATTTGTTTAAATTTCAAAAGAAATTTTTTCAAAATCTTTTCAACCTTAAAACAGAAAATTTTTCGAAAGTATTTCACATAAAAACTGTCATACAAACTGCTTTAATAAAGCAACTTTTTTGTAGTAATGTCAAAATTTTTTCGAACTCAATTCTCTTAAAAAACTCCGCTCCAATACATTTTGCTCCTTTCGAAATTGTGACCACCATTTTCGATCAAAGTTGCAGCCACTTCAAAAAAAAATTTAAAACGAAAACTCCTGTCCATAATCCAGTACAAAGCCTAAAAGTAGGCAACGACCGTGTGCGCAAACATACGCACCCAATTTGGCAAGTTTCATGCGCGCGATTAAGCGCACAATTTTGTAAATTTACTACGGCGAACAATAGCAACAAGAACAACAACAGCGGCTACAACACACAAACATGCGCTGCGGCATGAAGTGGCGTGGCGAATTGGGCGAGGAACGAATGTGAAAGGGGAAAATAAAGTGAGCGCACATGAAAAGCGCGTAAAAGCGTTTAATTATATTGAAAGTGCGCAAATTGGCGCATTGCCAGTCGCAGCAACAACAACAACAACAATGAAATTGGCTAAAAAGTGGAAAACCAACGGGCACACACACACAAATTTAACCAAAGGCAACTTTACCAATAATAACAACAACCACAAAAAGAGCCCTAGAAGCAAAGCGAACGCCAGTCACTTTAGTCAGCACAGCAATTGAAACATTTCGGTGTGTTTGTGTGCGTGTTTGTGTCCTTTGGTGCGCGCAAATTAGAGCAACGTAAACTTTGCGCCGACTGTCGACTTTGCATGCGAATTCAAACTATTCAAAAGCGAAACTTTTATTTACCGCTTCCGCTTCACTCGCTTGAAAAAAAATATTTAAAAAAAAAAACCCACAACCCAAAAACTGCACACAGTGTGGCCAAAATGTGGAAAGATGCGAAAAATGGTGATGGCTGAGTTCGGAGGGGGAGGAAGAAGAGGGAGGGACCATGGGTTGTTGAAAACCATGATCAGCTCAAAAATCGAACTAACGAGCGACTGCTGCCAAAGTTTTAACCCGCTTAGCGGCAGCTAATTGAAGATGCCACGCCCACTAAAATACACAAAAACAGCAGCTAGCATGCACACTGTAAAGTCTCATTAATATTGCTTTTGTTGTTGTTTTTGTTATTGTTGTTGTTGTTTTTGTCATTGTTGTTTTCATTGCTCGTATTGTTGAAGTTCAAAAACCGCCAACGTGCCGTCTAATCGATTGAAATCAATGCCACAAAATTTGCCATTGTATACTTTGAGGCGCACACAGTCCTTTACAATGCATTGCTATATGAAATTTGTAGTGTGTTTTATGGCGCACGCTATGCACTAATGAGGCTCGGTTGTGCTGCCAAAATGAAACACACACACACACACACTGACAAGTTGAATCGTTCGTGCAGCATTAACAACAACAATAATAACCATAATTGACTATCGAAATCGATTTGCAGCCAAAATATGAATATGAATATTATACGAGAATTATTGCAATTATTGTATATGTACAATTGTTGTTTATATGCTCGATGACAATCTACCATTGTCGTTTTTGTTTTTGTTGTAGTTTTTTTTGGGGCTTATTATGGTTATTTGCTTTAAGTGAGAGCAATATTATTATTATTATTATTATTATGGCCATTTTGAAGCTTTGAAATGTCAGTGGAAATTGTGCAAGCGCACGACACCAACAACAAAATGTCAATAAATAATAATTACAAAAACAACAACAACAAACCATAACAAAATAACCTAAACCATGGCATATGACTGTATGTGTATGAATGTTTGTGTGGGTGTGTGTGTGTTGCTTGTAGTCTAGCAAAATATTACAATAAAGAGTGCAATAAAAGCTTTAACAACAACAACAATAATCAACATGGGAAAACCCACAGCCACAACATGGCGACATCAGCGACCAGCTCAGCTCAGCTGTTACAATGCACCGCGAAAGGCATAAAGCAACCAGCTATTACAACAACAACAACAGTAATAATAAGTATTAAAGAATTTACAACAACATTTAAGAGTCACAAAAACACATCAGCAGTCCATCAAATTGATGACACAGGCATAAAAATTGTTTCCTTTTTTTCAACCTCAGCATTGATGAGAATTTTATAATTGATTTACGTTGTTTTTGTTATGATTAATAATTGGTTGTTGTTGCTGTTGTTGCTCATTATATTACATATAGCATAATTTGTTGTTGTTGTTGTAACATATTATGTTAATGTTGATTGCCATTATGAGGCCACAAAAAATACGAAATTATATTAATGGCTGCATACATTTAGGCGTGCAAGCAGTCACTCACTCACACTTTCTCTCTCTCTCTGTTCTTGTCACTCAATAAGCGCACAAAAACTGCAATAAAAATGTCAATTATTTCATGTATTTAATGTGAATGCGTGCTGGCGGCAATGTGGGCGAGAATCTGGTGCTGGCGTTGGTTCTGGCATTGGCTTTGGTTTTGGCATTGGCTTTGGTGCCAACGTTGGCGGTTGGCGGTTGTCGATTGACGTTGGTGTGTGTGCAATTGACATTAGCGCTCATGTTGGTGTTGGCGTTGAAGTTGTCGGTTGGCATTGTTGTTGTTAACGGTTGGTTGGCGTTAGTGGTTTTGATGTTGTTGGCATTATTGCAGGCACCTTGTTGATGACATTCGTCACATTCACAAATTCGTTTATGTTAATCATTTATTTGCTTGCGCTGACAGGCGGCAATTTGTAACCAAAAATATTGAATGCAAAAAATATATCATACATATATACAGACATATATACAGATATATAGATATATACAGACATTCGCAACTACAAACATTATATACTTTCATGAGGTTTTAGGTGTGCACAAAATATTATAAACAAAATATGTTTGCTCCACTTTCAACACATTATTATGGTGTGCTTTTAGGCGCTGCATAAATCAGCAACGTTTTCAAACAACTTAAAATATTAGAAAATACCTAACAGATGAAAAAAAACCACGTTGTGGAAAAAGTTAACATACTGCTTCGAATAAAAAGTGTTCTATTTTTTCTTTCTTTAGAAATAATACAACAAAAAAAATAACAAAATTACAAGAAATAGATAGAAACGCTACTAACTATGAACAATGACTCAACATGGTCCTCCTGTTGAAAGATCCATCTTTCAATATACAAAATTTTAATGTTTGGCATATAAACCCCGTTTTGTCTGTGCTTCCGCCACACGGTTTCAAGAAAATTACTGAGTCTATTAAGTCCAGAAAAAGCTTGAGTAGTGCATGCCCGCAGCCAATGTAAAGTATAAAAGCCTCACAATACTTCAAAAACTCCGGAACACCTCCTCTACTTTTGCACTGTTCTTCAAACAATAACTTCCCACTCTAAGGTCCTTTGAGTTCATCGGTCTGCAAGAAGTGTTTGTATAATATATATTATGGACTCAAGTATCTACTAAAGTTCGACCAAAGCCTTCATATTCTAACGAATCACTACTAACTACAACTCATAAATGAAAATTCTCTGGTATTCATAACGACCCAACACATCTATAGGCATAACCAATCGACCAGACAGTTCTACCTGTCTACCTCCTAAAAAAAAATATATGGAATAATCCTTTTACTACAGATTTTTACTTGAGAAAGTTAAAATTTGAAATTTCACTTTTTAGGATTCTATGGGATTGCATAAGCAACATTCCATAAGACATTTTAATTTTTATAATCGGACCCTGTATTTTAGTGTATTTTTCTATGAAAGCAACCACATCGTTGTGGCTGTAATAATTACTTAAACATAAAACCATAAAACGCATAAAGAAAAATTTAATATTTCTGTATTTACTTCAACCAAAATTAAAACAAAAAAGTATCTAAATTGAAAGAAAACGTCAAATTAAAAAGTTATCTAAGTTGTATGCTTCTTCTTCCTTTAACCATTATATACCATTAAAAACATGTATATTTCTCTTCAAACTTAAGTATTCAGTTTATTAATTTTGTATTTTTACTAAAACTTCAAACTATTCTAAGAACCAACAAAAAATGTATTCTTGAAACCACAAAGGGTTCAAACGTCCACAAAGTAGCATGTTGCCATATGGCAACAAAATAGCGAAATGGTTAAAGTGCATCGAAACCTTTTGAAGAAGTGTAGGATTCCCAGCATTGTTAGAAAAGAACATTGGCACCCAGAAGACAAGTTGGAGGTTTAAAATATCTGTTTTGTTACAAAAATAGTGGCCGACAAATATCAAATATAGATTGGCAATGTCATTGGGCCCACAGGTTGTAGACAAACCCACCAACAAGAAGTTCTGTATGTGCCACTGGAAATCATTGTATATAATTTTCAATAAATTCAAGTAATATTTCTTCAGTCTAAGTCTTCAAATTGCTATACAAATATACAGAAAATTGGCAGCAAATAAACAAATTCCAGTCATTTTCTTAGCAAAAATATCATGACTGATTAGAAAAACCATTGAAAAATAAAAATTTTAAGAAGCTTTCGTCACTAGAAGTTGTTGTTATGACCTTAGATTAGCTTTAACTCGAAATATGTTGGCATCTATGCAAAGAGTTTTTGAATAAAGTTAAGTATTGTAGCCTAAGCTCAGCTCTAATTTGAGGTCATAAAAAGTTATTATAACTTGAACTCAACTCTAACTCAACCCAACTCAGCTAAAGTTATTGTCATCTTAGCTCTAATTGAGGGTCAGTAGAAGTTATTATAACCTAAGCTCAGCTCCAACTTTAGATCACTAAAAGTTATTGTAAGCTTAGCTCAGCTCTATCTTGAGGTCAGTAAAAGTAATTATAACTTTAACTCAACTCAGTTAAAGTTTATGTAACCCTAGCTCCAACTGAAGGTCAGTAGAAGTTATTATAACCTAAGCTCAGCTCTAACTGGAGGTCAGTAAAAGTAATTGTAACTTTAACTTAACTTTAACTCAACTCAGTTTAAAGTAATGTAACCTTAGTTCCATCTGGAGGTCAGTGGAAGTTATTATAACCTAAGCTCAGCTCTAACTTTAGATCACTAAAAGTTATTGTAAGCTTAGCTCAGCCCTTACTTGATGTCAGCAAAAGTTATTGTAACCTTAGATCAGCTCTAACTCGATGTGAGGTAAAGTAATCACAGCTTAGTTCTAACTGACCTCAGTAAAAGTTATTATAAGCTTAGCTCAGTTGTAACTTTAGGTCAGTTAAAGTAATTGCAAGCTTAGCTCAGCTCTAATTTTAGGTCATTGTATTATAACCATAGCTTAGTCCTAACTGAGTTCAGTAAAAGTTATAGTAAGCTTAGCTCAGCTCCAACTTGAGGTCGTTTTAAGGTTTTGTAACCTTAGACCAGCTTTAAGTTGAGGTCAGTAAAAGTTATTATAAGCTTAGCTCAGCTCTAACTTTAGGTCAGGAAAGTTATTGTAACGGAGGTCAGTAAAAGTTAGCTCAGATTTAAGTTAAGGTCAGTTAAAGTTATTGTAACGCTAAGTCAACTCTAACTAAACTCAATTCAGTTAAAGTTATTGTAACCTTAGCTCTAACTGGAGGTCAGTTAAAGTTATTGTAACCTTAACTCTAACTAGAGGTCAGTTAAAGTTATTGTAACCTTACCTCAGCTCTTATTTGAAGTCAATGAAGGTTATTATAATCTGAGCTCAGCTCTTACTTTAGATAAATAAAAATTAATGTAACCTTAGCTCAACTCTAACTTGAGGTCAGGTAAACTTTTTATAACCTTAACTTAGCTTAAACTCGAAGTCCTTTGTCATCTGTGTAAGAGGTTTTTCAATAGCTATGACTGAACTTAGACAGCTTATGGCTCTGATGTTTCAGATGGTCACGAATCAACTAATTCAACCTTGAAAAATTTAATTCCTTACGCATGTCAACCACATTTCGGGAGTTATTACTCTGCACAACAAAATCAAATTTTTTTTAAATAACAAAGTTCTGACAACGGGTTCTGGTAGAGGGGACCACAAAAAATATACGTGTACCGGCGTTTTGAAAGTTTATGTCTGATTTTTTTTTTGGGAGGGGTCAAAGTTTTCTTCTTTTTTCACATTCATATGGTGAATCGGCATATAAAAATCATATAACCTCACATTTTAGGTATATGATGTGTTCAGCAATTTGGCGTAAAATATTACGAAGAAAATTTTTGTTGAACATTTTAACACTGTAGCTCCTATTTATATGGGTCAGTTTGACCTTTTTTCTAAAATGCCAAAAATGTCCTATAAAACAGGACTTTTTAAGGACAAAATGTACCACGAAAATATTAGCCGAAAAATTCTACTATAGGTCTCTGAATGCAGCAAAGCTCAGAAGTTAACTTAATCGCCAGAAATAAGCCAAAACTGATAATGTGTTTCAGTGTCTGTTTCGTACTTATTCAAAATTGGTACTAAAATCTCCTACAAAACTTGATTTTGAGGGTTAGGGTGTATTGGGGAAAAATGTTAAACGAAAAATTTCACTATAAGTCACCGTTCAAAAGAAAGCTCTAGAGATAATATATATAAATAGAACAATCAGAACAATTTTTTTTACATACTATCAGCAGATCAGAGCTCACTATATGATTGAGAACAGTCACAAGTGCATCATGGGTGTTTCAATCAGAGGAAATAACAATTCTAAATTCTTAAATTATAAAAATTTTAACAATTCTTAAACAATTCTAATAATTCTTAAATTATAAAAATTTTTGCACATTGCCAACTGGCATCTACATAAAAATTGAAGCTCATTGTGTTTAATTGTTTCAAATGCCTTCATTCACAACTCACTAGAAATATTCACATGGCCACTAAATTTACAAATTTCGAATTACTTATGCGCCCAAAAGTATGCCATCATGCACACATATAAACACGCACTCTCCAAACATAAACGAATGCAGATGTTAAACGCTGGAGATGGCAAACGCTAGAGATGCTTAAACAAGATGGAATAGCAGCGAATTCGCGGCACATTTAGATTTTCAGCGCACACAGACCGCAAGCGTAAATATGAGACACACACACACACACATATATTCACCCACGAACCAACGGCCATGAGCGCGCCAAGCATTGTTGCTGACGCTCGCGCCCTGTTAATAATGCGCTTATGTGCTATTGTACT
Source organism: Melieria omissa (assembly GCA_963971225.1). Lineage (NCBI taxonomy): Eukaryota > Metazoa > Arthropoda > Insecta > Diptera > Ulidiidae > Melieria > Melieria omissa. Next base: position 76,893,530 of record OZ020268.1, on the reverse strand, counting down.
TTTCGACAGCACACAATGCACCATAAATAAACACCCACCCCACACACACACACACACATACATACAGGACGCATACATTTGCAGTAATTTAACTGCACTTGCCAGTGTCGTGGCCGCTGCGCTGGCAATTTTAATGAAATTCAACCTTTTGGCAGTAATGCGCGCTGTAAGCAATAAATAGCCTGCGGTCGCTGTTGCTGCTGTTGCTGCTGCCAGCGCAACGCGTGCAAGTGCGCAACAGCAACAACGGGGCAGGTAGTGGCAAACGATGGAAAAAATTAACAAAATATAGTGGCAACGCGGCCGCAGCCACAAGCGCTTTAGTGGCTATTCAACGCAGCGGCCATGCTGCTGCGCCTAAAGGTATGCCTGCCTTTTTCATGTTTCAGCTGTTAAACATCTGCACCGGTGTTTATTTGATTGTCTATGTATTTGTGAGTGTGTGTGTGTGTGTGCATGTGCTGTGATGTGATAGTAATGTATGCAGCAGAAGGAAGAGAGGAATTGCAAAATAACATTAAAAAAATATCAAATTAAAATATAAAATAAATAAAAAACCAATTGTGAACAACTTCTCATTTGGGCGACAATATTGGACCGGAGGACCTACAGTTTAAAGCCAAATCCGACCGGCGGTTAGCAGTTTTTTTTTCACACTTGGAGCTTTTGCCATTGTCAGCCAAGAGCGCACTTCAACGATTCCTATAATTCTCATCAGCTTCATGTAGATGACGTTAGAAGTAGACGAGTGTTTCACAAGCCCAAGCTAGGAATCAAACCTAGAGTCTCTGGTGTGAGAAGCCAGAGTGCACCCGCTGCACTATCGAGACCAGCATAGAAAAAGTTGCTTTTTAATAAGAAATCCGCGCTAAATAAACTTTAGCCTCAAGAAGTACAAATACAGGGCTCGTTCTCAATTGACTTTTTCAACAATTTTCGGGCATTTTGTTATTGTAGGGTTGTTACAACAGTGACAATAAATATTGGGCATCACTGGGTCACTCGCTGCTGGGTTCCAGTTCACTTAGGAGTAGCAGCTTACAAGATGGCAAGAAAAGATGTCACCTTGCCCGAACCATCACCGAAGGAGATAACTCTGTTCTATACTTCAAAGGTTGTTCAAAGTTGAACAACGAACCTACAAAAGAACTAAACAATTTTCAATAAGACTTCAAAAATGAGAATTCAGTCGCTTAGTCACATTCTAAATTAGTTTTCTTTTAACAAGAAATCCACACAAAAACTTTAGCCTCAAGAATAACGAATATAGGGCCACATTCTCAATTAATTGTTGACCTATTTTCGGGCAATTGCTCTGTTAGTCCTGCACTGGTAAGAGTGTAAATAAATATTGGGCACCAGCATCTCACAATCTGCTGGGTTCTGTACCACTCGTAAGTAGCAGGGAACCAAGCAGAACACGAAATGGCAAGATGGGCGCCATCTTGGCTATCACTAAAGTGGATAACTCTGTGCTTTCTTCGACATCTGCCCTGTATATTGGAATGATGAGGCACTCTGTCGCTGTGCCATGCATGAATGCTTTTACGGGCATACTTTTAGGCACGCACTTTAGAGTACGGCCAGCTTGCTATAATTTCGATATGGCAAGGATGGCTCGCGATGGTAATAGGTTGTGCGAGAACGATCGAGAGATGGTTAGGTTAGGTAAGACAGGCGGCTTGCTGGTTCTCAGCTAGTACACTCGGAGGCCCCAAAGGCCCATTGTGATGCCCGATGAGAATGTGGCAAGCCCTTGTCATCCTGTATTCGGTGCTGCCTGAAACCAACCTGAGCGTCGTTCCTCCTCATCTTCGCAGCTGCGACAGTAGTCTCGATGGGGCAGATCGAGTCTTTCCGCAAAAGTGCCGATGGCGCAGTGCCCCGTTAAGACCCCCGTGAGAATACGAAGTGTTGTTTTGCTAAACCGTAAGAGTTTCAGAGTTCTCTTTTGGTCCAGTTTCGGCCACAGCGCGCGTGAGATCCTGCCACCATGCTCGCATCCGTAAGCTCCGATCCTTTCCGAGCCAGTTCATCCGCTCTTTCATTGCCAGGAATGCCTTTGTGACCAGGCACCCCGCAGAGTGTGATGTTGTGGTCCCTGATACCATACAGAGACTAACGACATTCCATTCCATCGAGAGATAGTCCAATTGGAATATGCGAGAACAATCGTTGCGATAAGCAAACAAGTATAAAAGGTAGCCGGGTGCAGTGCAGAGAACGAGTCTAATTTGAGCAAGCAAAGGGGAAATATGCAATAGTCCAATAAGTAGTAGTAACAGTAGAACTAAATTTCGTAACAATATGTAAATGGATAGGTTGAGCTTAGAAGCTATTGAGTTCTAATGACACACCATGCTGCTCCCTTTCCTTAAAGATTTCTATTATCTCAGACTCAAACCTCCATTAGCCTGGACCCCATCGTTGGAGTCATCACTGGGCATTATGACATTGAATCTCTGCTTATCAAATAGCACCCATCCCTATCTCGGACTTAAACCTCCATTAGCCTGGACTTCATGGTTGGTGTCATTACTGGACACTATTTTATTGAATCTCTGCTCATCAAATGGCATCTCTCATCCGTGTATCTATAGAAGTTGCGGAGATGAAGAAGTAGAAACGAGACAACACTTCTTGTGTTACTATCCGGCTCTGCAGGAACTTTGACTCCATACCCTGGGGTCAAGATTCCTGATGGGCCTGGCTAGTGCAGCCCTTGAAATCTCGGGTCTTGTCTCCTTTATGAAAGGGTTGAACTAGTTTACTCCTGATAGAAACTTTTGATTAGCTCCAGACCAATTGAAGAAGGAATTCATAATGGGCCATTTTGGTCTCCGAGTGGACTTACTCCTCGGGTCTTGTCTCCTTTATTAAAAGGTTGAACCAGTTTACTCCTGATTGAAACTTTTGATTAGCTCCAGAGCAATTGAAGAAGGAATTCATAATGGGCCATTTTGGTCTCCGAGTGGACTTACTCCTCGGGTCTTGTCTCCTTTATTAAAAGGTTGAACCAGTTTACTCCTGATTGAAACTTTTGATTAGCTCCAGAGCAATTGAAGAAGGAATTCATAATGGGCCATTTTGGTCTCCGAGTGGACTTACTCCTCCTCCTCACTCCTCTCTGGAGCATAAGTCCTCCACAAGGCTATGCCTTGTGTTGGTTACGGTAATCGGTTGTGTTGTTCTGCCAGGGTAGGTGATTGGCCTACCGCAGGTAACCCTTGTACTGTAAGACATATCGTTGGTTCTGTACAAATACACAGCTATGGAAAACAAGTTTAAAGGAGAAAGCTATTTTCCGCATTTTTGGAAAAGTTTTGTCATCAATGAACGCAGTAAGTCAGTCTTTAAAGTTTTTTTACGTTCTACTTACACACTTCTACTACACTTACACGTTCTACTTCTCTTCTGGTACCACTATGGACCAACATGGTCTATGTGAGACCCCCCCGAGGGTCAGCCAGCCTAACCTACCAACCTACCTACACAAAGTAAGTTAAGTCATGTAGTAATCTTCAGCTAACAAGCTTCATGAAGTCGTTATTGCCCAAAAGTTAGTCACAGACTATTCTTGACAAGTTGCTTCTCGACAGCAAAAGTGTCATGAGTTCTTTTTATGTAAAATTTTTAAAGTAATAAAGGTATTTGTACGTATCTATGGGGTCTATGGGTTCTTACTATAAATGTAGAACCTATCAAAACGAATGTATAATAATAATAAATAATAAAACATTAAAATTTTTTTCATGGTATTTGATACAAAATCCATTAAACGTTCAACACTCTGACTAAAACTTTTCCCATATAGTAACACAAATCGTTATCAACTAAAACAAATCATCACCTCTCAATCTGCAAGAAAAAAATGCAAGTAGTTATCACTAACTGCAACACTTGCACTATATTTCATAGCATACTTTTTGGCAATATTATTAAATTCTGTCATACCCCAAAAAGATATTTCACAAAATTTATTTTCATTTTATTGCATCATTTTTCATTATACAAAAAATAAAGTAAAACAATCCAAGCAACAGCAACGCTGCCCACTTACAGTCAAGTGTGCCCCACCTTTAGTTCCATGGTTCGAAGCAAAGTGGTTTAGCTCGAAGTGCGGCATATCACACCGGCAACAATTCCACTTATCCGCTTTTCAACACTCTCCACGATAACAACAATGACAGCAAGAAAGCCAAAAAAATAAAATAAAATATCAACAACAAATACAACGCACTCAAAGCAACAAATCCACCTTAGCAACAATAACAACAACAACACAACTATGGCGCATAACAATTGCAACACCAAAAAAAACAGAACAGATGCCTGCAAAAGGCAACGGGAGCTGCGATTGAGACTGACTGACTGAAAGTGCACAAGTGGCACCAACAGCCCGTGTAGCGGCGCTTAAGTGCCGCTTCAATTCACACTTCACACTGTTGAAGCGTTCTCTACCGAACCGTGTGCCCTACTTCTGTCTTGTCTATTGCTGCTTCGGTTGTTGCTGTTGCTTGCGAAAATGGCATAAATGACAATCAATAAGAACAGGTGTGCCAACGGGCGCAAACCCACACACACATGCAAGACACATGTGTGAGCAGCGCACACAAACGCTTTAGATAGTGGCGTGCTTCCTCGCACTTTTCCTTTGCTCCCTCACTGGCAAATTGGTTCAGTTTTCGTTTCCCTCGCTTTCAACGCTTTCTAGCTGCCTGGAAAATCCCTTCATTGCCATCTGTGATTGATAAAAGGGAATGCTTTATGCTCTCAATATTTTCGAGTGATCTGAGAAAATGAAATTTGCTTTCAAGTAGCTAATATAAAACATAAAAAAATATCATATCGATTATTTAGAAATTTACAACCAAATCAACAGCTTGAATTAGAGGAACCCAAGATTCGTATGTTGACTAAGATAGGAATAAATATGAAAATTATTCTTTCGGTTGCTGGGCTTTTAGAAAGCAAAGTTAAGCCACAGAACATGAAGTGATTGTCCATGAAAAGCATTTCATTTGCTCTTTGGAATCAGCATAAAAATATTTGGTTTATATGAAACGTAGATAAGATAATCCTATCATTATAAATCTTTAATATAAAATTCTTTTCTCATTGCCATTGTTGCCATGGCTCAGTGGAAAGAACGTAAGATGACGACTCAAGAGTCCAATGACTTCAGACTTGACTCAACCCACATGAAAATAAAAGAGATGGTTGTTGCCGTGGCTCAATGGGAACTGTCTGGGATAACAAGTCAGACGGTCAGTGGCTTCAATATTGACTTAGTCAAGACATTTATAAAAAGAGACAGTTGTTATCACAACTCAAAGGAAAGTGCCTGGAATGACGACTTAGAAGTTCAGTGGTTTCAAAGTTGACTCAACCGACAGGAAAATAAAAGGAGATGGTTGTTGTCGTAGCTTAGTTAAAAGTGCCTGGAATAACGAGTCAGGGGTCAGTGGCTTCATTATTGAATTGATTTATGGTGACTCAGGAGTTTAGTGGTTTCAATGTTGACTCAGCCCATATGAAATTAAAAGGAGGTGGTTGTTGCCGTCGCTCATTGGGAAGTGTCTGGGATAAGAAGTCAGGGGGTCAGTGGCTTCAATATTGACTTAGTCAAGACATTTATAAAAAGAGACAGTTGTTATCACAACTCAAAGGAAAGTGCCTAGAATGTCGACTCAGAAGTTCAGGGTCTTCAAAGTTGACTCAGTCCACATGAAAATAAAAAATATGGTTGTTGCCGTGGTTCAATGAAAAATGTCTGGGATAACGATTCAGAATGGCAGCTTTTCAAAGACAGTTGTTGCCGTGGCTCAGTGGGAAATGCCTTGGATGCTGAGTTAGAGTTGGTGGCTTCAATATTAAGTCAGCTTACATCAAATTAAACAGATAGGTTGTTCCCGTAGCTTAGTCAAAAGAGCCTGGATTAACTAGTCAGGAAAATAAAATAAGACGGTTGTCGCCGTGGTTCAATGAAAAGTGTCTGGTCAAGTCAGACGAACAGTATAGACTTAGTCGGGACATCTAAAAAATGAGACAGTTGTTATCACAGCTCAAAGGAAAATACCTGGAATGATGATTCAGATGGTTGCTGTCGTGGCTCAATGGGAAGTGTCTGGAATAACAAGTGTCTGAGATAACAAGTGGCTTCAATATCGACTTAGTCGAGAGGTTTATAAAGGGAAACAGTGGTTGTCATAGCTCAAAGTAAAGTGCCTGGAATGACGATTCAGGAGTTCAGTGGCTTGAATGTCAAAATAAAAGGAGATGGTTGTTGCCGTAGCTAAGTGCAAAGAGTCTGGGATAACAAGTCAGACGGTCAGCGGGTTCAAAGTCAGCATAGTTCACACGATTATAATTGGAAACATCTCATAGCTCACAACTCAAAAGAAATTGCCTAGAATGACGACTCAGGAGTTCAGGCTTCAATGTTCGTGGCTCAATAGGAAGTGTCTTGGATAACAAGTCAGAAAGGCAGCTTATTCAAAGGCTGAAAGTCACTCGAGAGCCAAAGAAATTTGACCAGTTTTATTCGCAAAACAAACCTAAGAGATCTCTTATGTTAGCTTGTCTGAGGTCATGTAACTTGTTGAAAAAAAATAGGCCTAGAACTTCAAATCTCCATCTAGAGAGAACCGTACAGTATCAGAGAACATGACTGATAAACTCCTGTTATTTTAACTTTCCAGCTTTTCAATTTTCGTGACTTTCATATAAAGAAATCCTGATTATGTCACCTGTTTTCTTTTCTTTCACTTATTTGGACTAAAACTTTCACATTTCCATACAAACTTCTGATTCTGCTCACTTTGAGCATCCAATTGAAACTGCACAACTTAAGGTTTTACTTTTTTTTTAATTTTTTTAATATATTAAATTTTTTGAGTGCAATGAAACACAAAAAAAATACACACACACTTCAAAAGAAAATTTACAGCCCAAATACGACGCAAAACGAAACAAAGTCAATTTCGAAGTTTTTATTGCTGCAGACATTTTTGAGCTGTAAATCGATACCAGCCGTTTCGCCATTTGGTGATAAATTGAAAAATTGCAACGAGCCAAATCATTTCGACTATATTGAAAATGTTTGTCAACCTGCTGCCTTTGTTTACGTTCGTAAGCTTTGAAATATCTTTCTCTTTATTTTTGCAGTTACAATTCCATATAAGTGATGAAAAATGTATGAAAAAGTTGTTGAAATTTATGAGTTGGCACACAACATTCAACATAAAAAATGAAAAAAATTTTGTTTGAATTCAAAATGAAAATTTCATATGGCACAGTTTGGGCTCAGATCGTTGCAAAGCTAAATGTGAAAAGTTTGTTGTAAATTTAATGCAGGTGTTGTGATATAGAAAATCATTTTGCTGCCATGAAAATCAAGACTTAGGTTTTAGAAGGTTTGGAAATTTTTCAAAGAAGAAATAAGTAATCAATTGATGAATTATCAAAATTTGAAAAGTTTTACAGAATTGATAGATTAAAAAAAATTGTATTTTTTAAATGAAGGAAAATCTGTTGCTTTAAAGAAACGTATTATTTTAAATGCCAAGAAATTTGCTGGTTTAAGAAAAGCTTGCGCAGGGATTGATTTAATGATTCAATTGATGTCGATTTAAGTAAAATATTAACTTCTCTCTCTAAATTTATATTTCTTGCATTTGTTGGTCGTAAAAGTTTGAAATTCTCTGCTTCGTACGGTCCCCAAAAAAAATGCAGATCCTTTGTTAGATCCCATCTGAAGTACAGTGCGTTTCAAAATAAAGTGTTGCTAATAAAACTCATAAAAGAAGGTATAGTAATGAATTATATATATTTTCTGAAAGGCTGTGCAAATATCTTTTTCGCATTATTATCAAAACTTTGTTCAGTCTTCGCTGTTGTCAGTAATAGCTTGGCATCTTTTGCTACAATTTAGGCTTATTTTTGAGTGTACTCCAAAGAAACCCCTCTCGAAATCCGTTTTAATGCCAAAATGAGCTGTTTTGTGGTTGCCATTCTTTTTCCTCTAAGCTTTGACTTCATTAAAGACGAAACATTTTCGATCGGGTTTGCATCTGGACTTTGAGATGGCCAATTCAGTGTTTCCACCCCAAAATTTCTCTTTCCCATTTCAGACGATTTTCCACATGTTTTTACCCAATAGCGATTTCGACATGGTACTTCTATGAAGAATGCCCGATTTCAGAAGCCTGCATCGGATAGTGACCATTGATACTTTGACTCTCTTCTGCGACAATCTTTTCTTCGCTTGCTTCAGGCTAAGAGTTGGAGTGTTATCAAACATCCGGACTATCGCCTTATCCGCTTTGTTCTGAGTTGTTCTCTTCCTGCCTCTCCGTGGCTCGTCGTCAACATTTCCGAACTCTTTGAATCGACTGACCCACTTCCTCACAAATGAAACTGATGTTTTCGTGTATTTTGCGACTTGTGGAGGTTTCATTTTTGGACCCTTTGGATGGTTTACCAAAAACAGTACATCGAAGCTTTTTTAAATATAGCACTCATTTTTAATTCTTGATATTTCCGCGAAAACTTCTACCCAATTGTATTTTAATATAGAAGATAATCTGACATTAAAACCATGGCAAACTTTTACAGTTAAGAAGATATGGTCAACACTTATTTTTGAAACGCACTGCATTTGTCTGGAATCCATGTTAGGTCTCTCAGTGTAATCAGTGTCTCAGTGTAAAATAGTCCTTAAGTCTTCAAAATAATGAGTCTAACCAACTTTGGCGTTTCTTCTAGGATCCTTTGCCACTACAATTTGTTCATCATTTGATCCTGTAGATCTAATTACGCCTTAAATGCTTCTTTGGTAAGAACGCTTTTACAATTCAACACGTTTTCTGATTCTCGTAGTTCACATTTCACAACCTTTCAACACTTGGCACTTCTTCTAAGATTTCTAACACGATTTCTGATTCACGTAGTTCATATTTCACAACCTTTAAATATTTGGCATTTCTTCTAAGATGCTTTGTCACTACAACTTGTTCATCATTAAATCCTGCAGGTCTAATTAAGAAATAATTTTCGTATTCCTTTCATAAGAACTTTATTTTTTTATCATTTTGTTATCTGTTTTTAAGTTAATATTAAATGTAAGGTTTCCAACGTAGACGACGGACAGACTTTTGAAATATAAAAAAAATGTTCACTGACAAATGAAGGAATTCCTTGCAAATAAACGCTTATTTTGGGTCAAATTGTTCATCTTCAAAGGAACAATTTTCGTAATTAAATTCATCCCAAAAATATGCCACAAATAAACTAGGAAATTTCATATGCCCAATAATCATATACAAAATTTTAAGAAAATTTTATTGCATACATTTCGGCTGAATTAATCGTATTTTTCATATTAAAACTACAAGTTTTGAATGCAGATACATAAATTTAGTAAATTTACTAATTGTAAGAATATGGAAACATTAGTCAACACTCACCTTTAATTTCCACCAACAACATTTGCAGCAGCTTTTCTCTCTAATTTCATAATTTTTAAGCACCTTTTTTACGCAGCACCGCACTCACAGATAACACATTATTTTCATATTTTTATTTTTAATATTTAGAAAATATTTAGAAAATATTCCTATTGTTTTTTTCATTGCCACTTATAATTCAGTATTCCTATTTTTGTCAAAAGACTAAAATTCAACCGAAATTTCACAACAACTGCGTTCGCAATGCTCTTGTTTAGAACTTTAAGTTTTAGTAAATGTTGAGAAATTGTTATCAAAGTTGTTTAATGTTGAAAGTTTTAATGTTCAAACTAAGCCTAACTTAACTAAAATGCACTAAATAACCAACCAAGGGTTAACCAAGCTAAGTCTTGGTGTCAAAATTGAGCAAAAACGCTCAGTCATATTTTCCTTCATCACCTTAACTAACTGACATACATTCAATACAACTTGAAAACCTTGCAAATTGATTTTAAATAAATTTTGTAGTATTTGGAATATTTTCATTATATTTGAATATAACTTGAAACCCTAGTAAAATGATTTCAAAAAATGTTTCTAATATTTTAAAAATTTTCATAATATTTGAATGTAACTTGAAAACCTAGAAAATTGATTTTAAATAATTTTTCTAATATTTTCAAAATTTTCATCATATTTTTACTTTAACATTTGTCTTTATTTTGAATTAAATAATATTTTTTATATAATTTTTTTATGACTTAATATATGTAAGTTTACTTCTAGATGCGTCTTTACACTTTCACACAGCTAATAAAATTTATTAATTAAAATTTTTATTATTTTTTCATTAATTAAAATGAATTGTTATGTCACTCTTAAATGTTTGATTGGCTCATTTCTAACACATAAAATTCATTTAACGACTGCTTTAATTTAAATGGTTTCAATGCTCATTGCTTTTAATTGGTTTAGTGTAAATTTATGGCCCCAAAGTATTTATGAGTGCTAGCAAATTTGACATTAAAATGTTTGACATTGCTTGAAATTGAATTTTCATTGAAAAATACGTAGATAGAACCACAACAGCTCATATCTAATTGGTGAGTATAAATTGGATGATTACACAAATATATAAGCTTCCTTAAATGTTTTTAGTTGAATACAAATCGCATATATATCCATGGATTTCTATCAAGAAACATGAATAAGCTTGAGCAGAAATTCGCAATGAAATTCTTTGGACATCCAAGTGACAAAATTTCAGAGTGAGCCAAGCTAAACATTTTATTTTTGTAGCTGCATTTACAGAATTTTTCTCTCACAAATTTTTCCTTTCAATTGAAAATTTCAAAAAATACAAGATTTCATTTTAACAAAAAAAAATTTTAAAAAATAAAATAAAGTAAAAAAATGAAAAAATAAATATACATAAAAATAATACAACAAAATTAAATAAATAAAAATACATGAAAATAACAAAACAAAAATTAATAAAAAAAATTAATACAAATAAAAACTAAACAATAAAGAATACAAAATTGGCTTTAAAGCTTACAGCTTTAATAAAATTAATAATAAAAATAAACTGGTAAATACAAAATACACAATGAGCTTCAAGCTTCCAACTTCCACAAAATCAATAAAACAAATATTTCGGTTCAGCCAGTTTTTATTAAGGTTTTTAGGTATTAAGGTCCTGCACGAGAAAACGAAAAAAATATTTAAACTATATTAATAAAAAAAAATATTCAAATATTTAAACAAATATTTAAGCAAACTTTTATTAAAAAAAAATTGTGATCTCAAAACGTAGACTTATATTAGTAATTATTTTGTAATCGAAAGACACAGATTGTGTATTCTGTGTGTCAATTTCTCAGGCTATTGTAAACATCTCAAAATTTATTGAATATTTTTATAACCACTACACTTTGAACAACAAAAATACGAAAGTTGAAAGTTTTCTATTAACAAATTACAGAAACACCTTCAATATGTTGAATTAAATACTTCACATACCCTTCATACTACTTGGTTATTATTAACCAACATTTAAAGCCTACTTTTAGGCTACCTATTTATAGCAATTGTTAGCTTTTCAGTGCATTTTTTTGGTACCAAATATTTTTTTACAGTCACAACTCTTCGTATTAAAGTTTAAGCAATAACGAAATAGAAAAAAATTTGTATAGTAGACTATTTACTAAACTAAGACTAAATTTATTTCAACCAAAACTTTAGGTTTTTCAATCTGTTTACCAAATAGCAAACATTTAGAGACTTTTAGGCTGATTTTGTTTTCAGAATTCAGGTTTTCAAAATGAAATAAATGTATTTAATTCAATTGTCTTTCGCTCTTCTAATCGCTCTACTTTTATATAGCGAAAATTGAGAATACTTTTAGGATTATTTTGCTTTCTGAATTCAGGCCTTCAACATTTAAATGAAAATGAGTTAAATAAATTGCGTTTGGTTAATATAAAACACGAACTTAATCTGCTTTTAGGTCCCACATTAAGGCCAAAGCTAAGTCTACTTTTTGCAATTTACTACGATCAACATTTTTTAACTTTAGTTTCATTATTTTAAAGTAAGAGCCGCGTTTTTAGCTCAGATTAAGTAAAGGTTTGGGTTTAATGCTGTTAGAGCTTAATTTTCTCTTAGGTCCCACAATGTCGAAGCTAAAAAATTGGTCTCTCAGTATAGACCGAAAATAGTCTGTTGTTGATCTCCAAATTTAACCAAACTGGATCAACTTTTAGGCGCAATTATGGAGGTAAACCCTAGTATTCTTTTAGATTTCTCTATGCAGCTAAAACGAAGTTTTCTTTTAGGGCCAAAAAATGAAGCAAATTCTAATTTTCTTTTAGATTTTTTTATACGAGCTTACTGGTTGGTAAATTGCGGCGAAGCCTAATCTACCTTAAGGGCCCATAACTGTGTCAAAACTTAATTCAGATTTAGGTTTTCAAACTAGCTGAAACGTAGTATATTTTTAGGCCTAACAATTCAGATAAAGCGCCAAATTCACTTTCCACTAAAGCGTAGTCTACTTTTAGGCCCGAAAACTAATTCAAAACCTACTTCAAAGGACCGACAATTGTGTCAAAATGCAATTCATTTTGAGGATTCTCAAACTTGCTGAAACATAGTTTTTTTTAGGCCCAGCGATTGAGGCAAAAAGCCTAGTTTTCTGTTAGACTTTTCTATATCGCTAAAGTGTAGTATTCTTGTAGGCCGATAACTGATTCAAAGCGTAAACTACTTTTAAGGACAAACAGTTGTCTTGAAATTTTATTCGTTATTAGGTTTCTCAAACCAGCTGAAGCGTAGTTTAAATTTTAGGCCTAACAATTGAGGCAAAAGGCCTAGTTTGCTCTTAGATTTTTCTATACTTCTAAAGAGTAGTCTTCTTTTAGACCCAAGAATTGAGGCAAGGCGACACATTTACTTTAAAACTTCTCTTATCACTAAAGCTTAGTGTACTTTTAGGTTCGATAACTATTTAAAAATCTAAATTACCTTTAAGCTCGGCAACTGAGGTAAAACCGAAATTGAGTCAAATCAAATCTACTTTTGGGTTTCTCATACAAGCTAAGGTGCTGTCTACTTTCAGGCCCAACAATTGAAACAAAGCGCCCGAATTTATTTTCATACTTCTCTATATTGCTAAAGTGTAGTCTACTTTTGGGTCGACAGCTGCGTCAAAATGTAATTCATTATTAGATTTCTTAAACCAGGCTAAAACGTAGTTTATTTTAAAACACAACAATTGAGGCACACGACCTAGTTTGCTTTTAGAATTATCCACATCGCTAAAGCGTAGTCTACTTTTAGGCCAATAACTAATTCAAAGTCTAAACTACCTTCAAACTCGACAACTGAGGCGAAATCGAATCGAGTCAAAACTAAATCCACTTTCAACTTTCTCAAACCAGCTAAAGCGTAGTCTACTCTTAGGCCCAACAATTGAGGTAACATACTTAAATTACTTTTAAACTTCTTTATGTCGCTAACGCGAAGTCTACTTTTAGGCCCAACAATTGAGCCAATGTACTTAAATTTACTTTAGACTTATCTATACCGCTAAAGCGTAGTCTACTTTTAGGCCAATAACTGATCCAAAGCCTAAACGTTCTTTAAACTCGACAACTGGGGTGAAATCGTATCGAGTCAAAACTAAATCCACTTTAAATTTTCTCAAACCAGCTGACGCATAGTCTACTTTTAGGCCCCGCAATTAAGCCAATGCACTTCAGTTACTTTAAAACTTCTTTATATCGCTAAAGCGTAGTCCAGTTTTAGGTCCAACTTACTTTGAAATTCCCAATTACTTTAAACTATCTCTAACCTTAAAGCATAGTCTACTTTTAGGCGTGAAAACTAATTTAAAGTCTAAATTATTTATAAACTCGACAACGGAGGTAAAATCTAATCGAGTCAAAACTAAATCTACTTCAAAGTTTTTCAAACGAACTAAAGAGTAGTCTACTTCTAGGCCCAACAATTGAGCCAAAGCACTTAAATTTTCTTTAGACTTATCTACACCGCTAAAGCGTCTACTAAAGTCTACTTTTAGGCCGATAACTGATTCAAGGCCTAAACTACCTTTAAAGTCGATAGCTGAGACAAAAATCTAATCTTGTTTTAGGCGTAAAAATCGAGTCTAAACTAAATATACTTTAAAGTTGCTGAATCCAAATAAATCGCAGCCTACTTTTAGGCTCGATAACTGATTCAAAGCCTCACCTACTTTAAAACCTAACAATTGAAGCAAATCTACTTAAAGATTTCTCTATAAGCGAAGTCTACTTTCAGACTTTTTAATCAAATTTCGTAAAAACATTCTTCCTATATTCGAGTCTACTTTCAGGTGTAAAATACATTTAAATGGATAATGCTTTATTTCAATTCACTGAACAAGGCCCAACTGCCAATTATAAGAAATTGTTAGTGTTTTTCCTGAGCTTGGACAACATTTTATTCATTGACCTTACAACTGTTCAACTTATTCAACAGCAGTCAGAATCAATGCGATCTGCTTTAAGACTCAAATGTGCTCAATGAAAAAAAGACTTCAATGCAAAAAATTAACTACCAACAATTTCAATCTCCCCAACCCGCAACTACTGCCACATCGCCCATTGACGTCAAATCGCGTCAGCGTCTCAGCAGGCCGAGAAAATTCAAACAACACACAAAACCCCCAACAAGCTGCAAATGTGCAAATATTTCAAACAAAAAACACCAAAGCGAACTCGCTGCATTTTTGTCGTCACTACGTCACGTCGTGCCGCACTGGCCAAACGCAACACAAAATTTACGACTGGCCGTTTCGCTCCCACACGCGCAACTTTTCTTATTTTATTTCATTTCATTTTTCGATTTATACTTTTTCGTACACTGGCCGACATTCAGCTGCAACTGGATCTTGCTTTGCGCCGATTTTAGCCGCAACTCGCTGCCACACCGCGTACGTACGCGTTTCTATTTGCTCGTTGTTGTTGTTGTTGGCGTTGGCCAATTCGCCAAACAATTTCCACCAATTTTGCGCAATTTTTTTTTTGCGCACTTTGCACGTTGGCCGATTAATGCATTAGCAACTTTTTGCTTGGGCTTTCGATTTTCCCACTCGGATTCATTAGAATTTTTCAATTTTTTTTTTTGGGTTTGATTCTTTTGCGAGACCGCAACACGCCGCCGTAAGCACTCGCGCTATGCACACCTGACTGCTCGAATCGTTTGTTCGCAACTGAAAACTGAAACTGCAGCATTTGCCGAAATTGCAAAATGTTCCAACCAAACAAAACTGCACAGCGTGTGCGAAGCTTTGCGAAAATTTTCGCAAAACGCCCGCAAAACGCACAGCGCACGTTTCATGCGGCCGTGTTCCGTAGCGCCGGAACCGTTCGGTCGGGTCGTTGCATGTGATAGGTGCGCGCTCGGGGACCGCACTTCGGCTGACGTTGCTGAGATTTTTCTCGCGCGTGCATCTCGTCTCCGCCGGATGAGTGCGCGTTCGCTTCGTGCGGAACTACGAAACGGAACGCTGCGAAAAACGGAACGGAAGTAAACTGGCGCTAGAATTTGCATGCATATGCGAGAGTGGAATTTCGAAAAAACAGCAATAATTCAAACAAATTTTTAGTTTCAAAAATCCAACTAACTGATTGGCAACTCAGCAATGCACTAACACACACACACACTCACACACGTACATGTTTCAAGCAATGTGCAAGCAATTTGTGGCATTGAAACAAGTGTGCAACACATTCGCATCAACAAACAAATCAAAATCAGCTGCAATTTTGGCCTATTTGCGTGTTTGCTGTGCCGTTTTGTATGTGTAAATTTTATAGTAAATGCACATTTTTTGGCAGCGAAACGCGGCGCTCAGCCGCTCGCAGAGACTGACGTTGGTCAGGATTGTGGCGAGCGAAAGGTCAGGACAGTCGCTGGACGAGGAGCAGCTTTCCAAAGCTTTGAGAGCAACAAAAGTTTTGAATTTAAGAGAAAATTGTAAACTTTAAGAAAACTAAAAACAACTAAATACGTTTATATGGTTTCTTTTTTGGGCAGTTTGGGTAAAGTTTTTTATTAGCCATCACATTTTTTTGCTATAATCTACTATATAGTATTAAGTATTTATTAAACAATATCCTTGTATACAAAAATCAGAGATTAATTTTTTTTTGGCTGTTTGTTTGTTTATTTATTGGTCCCACGACACTAAAACTTAAAAACCAGACTCCCGATTGAGCTGAATCTTTCACAGAATGTTGGTCTTGACTAAATTTCAGTAACCCACATAGTGCAAATACGACATGACAGGTGGGCGTGGCACCTCCCATACCACCTAAATATTTATTATGGAATTTCTTCGGAACTGTAACGTCAACCGCATTGAATCGTCCCGTAGATGTGTCATTCCACTAGTAAAATTTCATAAACTTAGGGCAAGAGGCGTGGCATGTCCAAGCGACTCAATTGTTTTGAATAACTTTGAAACTGCAGGTCACACATCAATGACATTTGGCACAGCCTTACAATGTAGACGTTACCTTCGACAGGAGGAATGGGTAGGTATGACCCCTTCGTCCAGGGTACCGCCCATACAACTCAAATTTTTAATATGAAATATCTTCGGAATATATTCGAACAGCATTGAAATTGTTTACACCGCCGTCCCATAGATGTGTCATGCTACTGGTAAAACTTTATTGGCGACTGACTGATTGACTGACTGACTGATTCATTACCGCCCAGCCCAAACCCCCAAAGCTACAAACATGAAATTTTAACTGTAGATACATTTAAAAAAATAAACTGCCGCCAAGATGGAATTTTTTCCAATTGGGGCCCAAAGGCGCAAAACATGGATTAGAGTATTGTATACAGATATTTGATTTATTGGGCCCATTGACTTCAAGCCATTCTGTCCAAGTCGTTTTCTTTCATATGTGATTTTTCGAAAGGCAAATAAAAGTCCATCCCTATGTTACTCCTTTGCAGATCCCTTCCATTCATATATAAAGTCACACACACTTCACGGGTGCTTATAAGTTGCTTAATATGGCTATAGGACCTTGGCTCCAACGATGTAGTAAAATTTTTATGTATGTTTCTATCTCAAGCACATTACCACACATTCCCATTCTTTACCAATGCCACACTCTTCCCAATTGTTATCTTAACTTTTTATGGATATCCTACCTCTACCGGTTTTATTTACTGTTGATACTTTTTTCTGCCCTATTTCTCTCCTATCCATATTCTAAGTACACTGAGATAGAATGCAGAAGAAATATTCCAGCCCTATTTGTCTCATATCGATTTCCTCCATTTAACGTCAATATTTTATACATACCTGATCCCCATCCCAACTCTTTGTCATCCCTACCTCATCTTTATGACCATAACTTCTCTATTCATTCATAATTCGTAGCTCTTCCCTACACCAGTCCCTATTCAGTAGTCATACCTACCTCATCTTTATACCCATAACTTCTCTATTCATTCATAATTCGTAGCTCTTCCCTACACCAGTCCCTATTCCATTTCTATCCCACCCCTTTCTCATCCTTATCATAACTCTACCTCAATTCTTTCTCCATCTCTATACCATCCTTATCCCACCTCTATCCCATCCTTATTTTCATCCCTATCCCATCCTTATACCAT
This sequence comes from Melieria omissa, assembly GCA_963971225.1. Taxonomy (NCBI): domain Eukaryota; kingdom Metazoa; phylum Arthropoda; class Insecta; order Diptera; family Ulidiidae; genus Melieria; species Melieria omissa. The sequence goes on along the minus strand of OZ020268.1, from coordinate 76,875,900 downwards.
CCCTATCCCACGCCTATATCATCCTTATCCCATTTCTGTCCAATCCTTATTTCGTCTCTTCCCCGTCCCTTCCATCCGATCTTTATTCCATTTCTATCCCATCACTTTCTTCATCCCTATCGCATGCCCATCCCACTCCTTTCCCATCTTTATTTCATCCCTATCCCATCGCTAGGGAGGGAAGCCGTGTCTCCGGTGGAAGAACCAAGCTGAGGTCGCCCTAACTTCTCTTGGTGTGACCAACTGGAGAAGGCGCCTGGAGAGAAGTTTTGCGGCAGGCCGTAACTCAGTAACGGGTTGTTAGGGCCAGTTAAGTAAGTAAGTACCCCATAGCTACCCAATTCTTACCTCATCCATATTTGCAACCCTATCCCATCTCAACCCCATTCCTATCCCATCGTTATTATACATAACTTCTCTACAAATTCATCAGTATCAGCCCTTTCCTACCCCAGTCGTTACTCCATTCTTATACCACCCCTATCCCAACCGTATCATATCTCTATCTGATTCCCTTCTCCATCTCTAATTCATCCTTATCGCACCCCTATCTAATTTATTTTTTTTTTCTATATCATTCTTATACCATCCCTATCCAATCCTTATCCCATCTCTTTCCATCCCTATCCCATATCCACGCCTTTCTTATTTTTATCTCTTCCTTATCCCATCCATATTCCTCTCCAACCTGATTCCTATCCCTCCATTATTTGTAACCGTATCCCATCTCTATTCTGTTTCAATCAAATCTCTACCCATGCCTATCCCCTACCTATCTCATTCCTAGCCCATCCTTATCTGTCGCATCCTGTTAACATTCCTATCCCATCACTATCTCCCTGCCTATCTCATTCTTATCTCTTCCTTATCCCAGCCAAGTTTCACTTCAACCCAAGTCCTACTCCACCATTATATGCATCCTTATCCCATCTCAATTCTATTTCCATCAAATCTCTATCCCATGCCTATGTCATTCTTATCTCAGCATTATCAGATCTGTCCCTACACCATCGTTATTTTATTCATATTCGTATCCCTATCCCATTTTTACGCCATACCTATTCCCATTCCCATTTTTCATTTAGCTTTATGTTTCCACTTAACCTTTCATTCTACCCCCTCCCAATCAACATCATCTATCAACATCCTTCTATCCTAATCCTATCCTATCTTCCAACCTTTTTATTCATTCCCTGCCCTTCACACTCATCTCTTCTTTCCACTTATTTGTTTACCTTTTATTTCTCTCCTCAACCTAAGCATTCCAACATGCCCGAAAAACTATCACAAATCTTTTCAATTTCATACGGTTTAGGTTCATGACCTTAACAACAACCGTTACTCGTGCCATAAACATTCCACACGCAATCGAGGAAATACACATTTGCTACACACACACACACACACAAAACAAAAATGTCCTTCTTCCGCTTCACTAACACTCGTAGTTTTCTCTTAAATCCTACTCGAGCGCTCTTCAGCTGCAACGCGCTCATATTCCATTGCCATGCGTTCCGCACTCGCGGAAGTCGAGTCAAATACGCTCACTGATGCGCCACTGCTCCCCCAGAAGTTGCTATAAATTCCAATATCCACAGCTGGCATTCGCTCAGAGCGACCGATTTTCCCGGCCGCTGTGTGCTCCACTTTTCGGCTGCCCGAACACACGAACTGTTGACGTTTCACATGTCATTTCCATGCCATTTTCGGGGCTTTTACTTCTGTTCGCACGGTGTTGTCTCGTCGCACTTGCCCCCGCTTCATGTAAAACACTCAAGCAGCAGCAGCTGAGCGTCGACAAGCGGCCAGCGCACACGAACCTACCATAACATGCCGGCCGGTTTGTTGTTACACTTTCCACTTGTGACTTGTGTGCGTATGTTTTCCACATGCGAGCAACTACAACAATTCAAATAGTTATATATGTGTGTGTGTGTGAGATTTTTGTATTTGTGTGTGTTGCGTATGTTTGGGTTTGTTGTTTCAGATTTTTTTTGTTTTGGCAGACTGGCCCATTGGCTGAGTGGTCAATTGCTGTTGAGTTTGGCTGGAAAATGCAGAAAATTGCCACAAAATTGCCAAAGAATTGAAGCTAAAAGGAAATTTAAAAATCAGAAATTATTATAGGCAACAAAAATGCACTACCAATGTGAACCTGAACGTTGACTAGGACGGCGGTTTTGTTTTGGTTTCAAACATTGAGAAGCTTCGGCAAGCAAGCAATAACTTTTATAGTGGAAACTTTACTCTGGATTGTGGTCCTTTATTGAACTGTTAACAAGTTGGGCTCAATGATTGGTGCATTGAATCAAAGTCAAAGGATCGTAGGTTAAAATTTCAATTTAGTTAAAACCAATAATGATTACAGAGGCGAATGAAAAATTTTAATTTGGGAAAGAAGCACTGTTCATTAAACAATTTTTTAACTCAAACACCCAAAAAGATGATTATTGTTATTTTTTTTATGAGAAGGCTTTCTGCAGCCATTTTTATACAAATTTAAATACACAACATTAATGAATTCGACCAACAACAACAACATATTACACACTAAATACAAAAAAGGCACAACTGAAAATTTTCCAAAATCTTCAGTCTTCCATAAATCAATTCACAGTGCGCTTCTCTAACTATCTAAAAAATTTCACATTCAGTTTAACAGAAGAAATTCTTTACATATTTATATTTTATGTTAATTGCATTGCTTCTGCAGAATCAAAGAGATTTAGTTTTGACTCTTTTGTATTCAGTGTGATACGGATTTGTTTCTTTAGGGGATACAAAATATTAACTGAGTTAAAATTGTCTTATAAAAAACATTGTTGGGTACATCCTTTCATCCAGAAATATATGCAACATAGAGTTCAAAGATTCTCCTCAGTTAAAAAATCTCCCTAGAGATATACATTCATTCGGGTATCCATTCAGAACCTTCATAAGGCTTCATATACATCAAAATTACTCTACTAAAAATTTCTCTGGAAACGTAAATCCATTCAGACTGCCACATATACTTATACTTACATATACATATACTTCTTATACTTCTAACCCCCTCAGTTAAAAGATTCTCGCAGCTAAACAATTTCTCTGGGCATATTCATTCATCAAGACATCTATCATCTATATCTTAGGACTGGTTAGACCGCTGAGTTAAAGTTTCTTTGGGTGCATCCATCCATCCTGACACCTATTCATCATAAAGTTAAAGTTTTTCTGGTTACATTCATTCATCTTGACATCTAACTTTATCATAAAATCAGACTTCTTGGACTGCTGAGCTAAAATACTTTTGTTTGCCAAAAAGTTTATCTGGGTACATCCATCCATCCAAACATCTATTCTTCATATTTTAAGGCTTCTTAGACCACTGAGTTACAAGATTTTTATCTTTTGAAAAGTTTATCTGGGTATATCCATCATACAAAACAATAATTCATCCTAACTTAGAACTTATTAGACCGCTGAGTCTAATGTTTCTTTGGGTACATGGATCCATCCTGACATCTAACTTCATTATAACTTAAGACTTGTTAGACTACTGAGATTTGTCTTTTAAAACATTAATCTGGGTATATCCATCCAAACAAACATCTATTCATCATAACTAAGGACTTCCTAGACCGCTAAGTTTAAAGTTTATCTAAGAACATTTATCTATTCTGACATCTATTTATCTGAGATGCTGAGTTTTGTCTTTTAAAAAGTTTATATTCATCATAACTAAGAACTTCCTAGACCGCTGAGTTGAACGTTTCTCTAGGAACATTTATCTATTCTGACATCTATTCATCTGAAATGCTGAAATTTGTCCTTTAAAACGTTTATCTGGGTACATCGATCCAATCAAACGTCTATTCATCATAACTAAGAACTTCCCCGCTGAGCTTAAAGTTTTTCTAGGAACATTTGTCTATTCTGACATCATTCATCATAACTTAAAACTTCTTAGACCGTCGAGTTTAAAGTTTCTTTGAGGACATTCATCCATCCAGAAATCTGTTCTTCAGACCTTAAAACTTCTTAGACTGTAACTAAGGAATTCATATATAAGGAATTCTGAGAGCGCTGAATTTAATGTTTCTTATCCATTCTTCCAGATATCTAATAATGATAATTTAAGACTTCTTAGACATCGGTGTCTAAAATATTGGGTTCAAGATTCTTAGAAGACAGTTGAGTTACAGTCATCGCATCCAAGCAGCTTTGAAAAAAGTTCGAAATAGTTTCATCCTGGAGACCAAAACGTCACCATCGTCATAATGCAACATTTGTTAAGTAGAAAAACTTATCCTAGTGAATGGTCGACTTATTAACCTAAGCTAACCTTAAATTAACACAATCCATACTTTCTTAATGCTACTTTCCTTTTTGAAAGTCGCATAACATATCAAAGAAAACAACTTTTTGGAGCAAAACCAGTTCAGGAAGATCTAAGATCATTAATATTTTGGGCCTCATCGAACATCAAACATGTTGCCGTTAGTACTTTTTTTCATATTTTCAGCTACATCGAGGCTTATGGCTTCGGGTTCCAACTTCTTCTTAAATAACAACGAAAGAAAAGGAGAAAAGGAACAATTACGAATTATTTCCCATGCTTATCTCACTCGCACAACTCGCGCTCTCTCTCTCTCTTTCCTTTAATAGAAAAAAATAGTCCACTATAGCATTTTCAAGCTTCGCTTACAGCTAACTAAGTTCTACTAAAACTCCAAAGAAAGTTCAAATCCATCGCGAATTACTTTTCATGCTAATCTCACTCACAACACTCACTATTTCTATCTCTTTCTTTTAACACCAAAAATACGCTGCTCTAGCACTTTACAGCTTTGCAGGAATTTCAGCAGTAAGGAGAAGAAAAAATACGAAAAAATAAAATTCCGCGCATTCAAAATACCAACGACTTTTCCTTCCAAAAATTGTCACTGCTCAACCAGACAGACAAACGAACATCGCAATAAAGCAGAACTTTCCATTTTTTACGCAATTTGCATGGCGTAATTTAAATGCAAAAACAATAACTCAATGAATAGCAACAACAACGGCGAAAAAGTCCAACTTGCAATCGGCACCCAATGCCGAAAAAAAAAACCCAAACAAAAAAAACATTTGCAGCGCGCGTTACAAGCGAAATCGCTGAAAAATAGTTACGAATTATTTACGCTGAAATACGCTAAAACTATTGTTAGAACTCTGCTATTACCGAACAATAACAACAAACAAAATCCGTAAACAACGCCACAACACAGCACAAGGATTTTGGTGTGGGGGAGGGGGGAAGGGGTGCTACTGCACAAAAATAAAGTCCTAATAATAATAATTGATTGGCACGACAGCCCGCTTACGCGAGACTAAGGCCTAGCTTCCCGCAACCACCCGTGTTGTGCGTGTGAATTTTGTACGCGGGTGGAAGGGACCTACAGTTTTATGCCGGTTCCGAACGGCAGGTTGGGAGCTTTTTCATAGGCAATTTTTACTCTCAGAGGTTTGCCATTTCCAGCTGAGAGGACAGCCACCGAAAGAGAAAACGAGTTTCCCGTTACTTTTTTTAGGTGTTACTACATGCAGAATTCGAACTTGCGTCGCTCTGCATGCGACTCGCTGGACCGCGCACTAACCAACTGAGCCACGGCGGCTGCCGTGTCCTACGAAGTCCTACGAAGGCGAAAAATCGGTGGTGGGTGGGAAAATGCGCGCCAAAAACTGTGCCGCCTCCATTTCCCACTAACACGCTTCACTTGCTGAAAAACAGCAGCTAGGACGAGGGGGTTGCAGGGGTCAGGGCTGCGTTGCAGCGGCAGAGATCGTTGGGAATTGCGAAACGAAAAGTGCAAAATTAAAATCACACAAAAAAGATGAGAAACTATGAAGGGCGGCCAGACAAAACAAGAGTTGATAGAGAGAGTGAGAGAGAAGGAGGGAGTAGGAGAGGGAGAGGGAGTGCGTGGCGCTTCAGTTGAGGCCAGTAGAACGCAGTGTTGCCAAAGATATTTTCCCCAAATCCACAGAAATCATTAGTTTTTTACTAATCACGTCATAAAATATGTTTGTATTGAAATAAATTAATTCAATATGAAATTAAATTATTGTTTTAATTATTGAAAAACAGTAGTCATAGTAATTCTGCAAGCTTCAAGTTATCGTTGTCTGTCGTCTTTTCTTCTATGTCTTCCAATGGCATTAAATGTATTTGCTGAACTGTTTCAAATTTTCAAAATATTTACCCTCAAGCCTTTTCATCATTTATTTATTTAGTTATTTTAAAAACGGGGAAAAATAATACAATTAATTTATTTTTTCATTTTATTTTATTATAATTTCTTACATATTATTTTATTTTATTTTATTTAATTTTATTTTATTTAATTTTATTTTATTTTATTTTATTTTATTTTATTTTATTTTATTTTATTTTAATTTATTTTATTTTATTTTATTTTACATATTTTATTTTATTTTACTTTATTTTATTTTATTTTATTTTATTTTATTTTATTTTATTTTATTTTCTTTTATTTTATTTTATTTTATATTATTTTATTTTATTTTATTTTATTTTATTTTATTTTATTTTATTTTATTTTATTTTATTTTATTTTATTTTATTTTATTTTATTTTATTTTATTTTATTTTATTTTATTTTATTTTATTTATTTTATTTTATTTTATTTTATCAGGTGTACAACTTTGCTTCCGCCGTTTTCCGATAGGTGGCTGTACCAGCTGAGGCTGGTTGAAATACATAGATGGTAATACCTTTAAAGTGAGTGTGGACAGTGCCTAACGAATTGTCATCGCCGTTTCAGTGACAGTTGTTCTTGTTTTCGTATTATTCACGCTCGAAAATGTCCGTTTATGTGCCCAATTCTCGCCATTTGCGGGAAGTTTTACTTTTCTGTTACAATTCGAAAAAAAATGCAGCTGAAGCGCATAGAATGCTCTCAGAAACTTACGGTGATGCTGCTCTGAGTGAAAGAACGTGTCGGGAGTGGTTTCAACGTTTTAAAAATGGTGATTTCGACATGACAAAGTCATCCTCCAACACGACAATGCTCGGCCTCACGTCGCAAAAGTGGTCAAAAAGTACCTGGAAACGCTGAAATGGGAAGTCTTGCCCCACCCGCCGTATTCCCCAGATGTCGCCCCTTCTGACTTCCACCTATTCCGTTCGATGGCACACGGCCTGGCAGATCAACATTTTCAATCCTTCGAAGAATTGGAAAAATGGATTGCTTCATGGATAACGTCAAAAGAGGACTCCTTTTTTCGAGCCGGGATCCGAAAATTGCCGGAAAGATGGGAGAAAGTTGTCGCTAGCGACGGACAATACTTTGAATAATACATCTGTAAGCACTTTTTCGCAATAAAGCTTTTAATTTTGGAAAAAAACGGCGGAAGCAAAGTTGTACACCTGATATTTTATTTTATTTTATTTTATTTTATTTTATTTTATTTTATTTTATTTTATTTTATTTTATTTTATTTTATTTTATTTTATTTTATTTTACTATAATTACTTGTAGTTTATTTTATTTTTATTTATTTTTTTTATTTTATAAATAATACAATCAAATAATTTGTTTTATTATATTTTAATTTATTTTATTTTACTTTTTTTATTTTATTTTATTTAATTTTTTTTATTTTATTTTATTTTATTTCATAAATTTTTTAACTTTACTTGATTTGGCTCGATTTGAAAAGTATTGTTCTTATCTTTAAGAAGTCATATTTTGTGTGACAGCGACCAAACTTCATTCGAATGATCAAACATAAAATCGTTTGATGCTCGTTTGATCAAACACAAAATCGCCCAAACCAACACCTGCACTGTTCATGTGGCAACTCTGTCAAAGGCATTGAAACAACATTTGAAATTTACGAAAACGTGCGCCGAACACAATAAAGCTTATTTGGCCTGATGTGTTTGTGCTTTTTTTTAAGTTCACGTGCATGTGTTGCAGTGTATATGTGTGTGTGTGTGTGTGTTTTAGTGTGTGGGCATTGAAGAGCGCGCAATATTTGCTGCTACCATTGTTGCTGTTGTAGTTTAGCTATTGTGTCCTTTTTTATGCGTTCAGTGTTTAATTCGCACTGCAAAACTTATGTATGTATGTGAGTGTGTGTGTGCGTGTGAAAAAGAAAGGTGAGCGAGCGAACGAGTGCACCGTTAAGTTGGCATTGCATGGCGCTGAAATAAACCGTTAGCCGATTTGCAAATTCCGCAACGACAACGCAACACTACATGCCGAGTGCACTGGTGCTGACTCACCGTTCGGCTTTGTTATTGCACTTTAACAAAAACAAACAACATCAACAACAATGCCAACAATAAACGTGCTTACAAGCAAATGAAATCAAACGAATGCCCAACATTTGATTTGAGCTGCCATTCATCGATATCATTTACAGCGATCTATTGCATACTTTTAGGCATTCCACTGACATTTTTGTGAAGTGATGCGAGCAGCATGCAAGGACTTTTTGTAGTTCATTTAGATAGATTTGAAGGTTAGAATTTAAGTGAAATTGATGCACCTAAACCTTACCACATATTAACCCTTTCAGGGCCGTTTCAAAGGCGCTAAGAATTATTTCTTTTAGGCATTGCAGATGGAATTTTTTAGAAAACTAATAGTTTTGAAGAATTGTTTAGGCAGATTTAAGGCTTCAAACTTGCTTAGATGAACAATCAATCTTAACCCTTTCACGGCCGTTTCAAAAGTGCTAAGTAAGAGCTTCTTTATTTTAGGCATTGCAAATTGCATTTTTCCGAAAAGCGACTAGTTTTGAAGAATTTTTTAGGCAGATTTAAGAGTTCAATCTTAACCCTTTCACGATTGTTTCAAAGGCGCTAAGAATTATTTCTTTAAGGCCTTAAAACCAACATTTTTGTGTAAAGCGAGCAGTTTTGAAGTATTCTGTGTGCAGATTTAAGGGTTCAGACTTGCTAATATTAAAAAATTCATTTTAACCCTTTCACCGCCGTTTCAAAAGCGCTACAAATTTCTTATTTAGGCATTGCAACAACATTTTTGTGAAAAGCGAGCAGTTTTAAAGAATTGATATGCAGATTTAAAGGCTCAAAATTGCTTATCTTAAGAATTTAGCTTAACCCTTTCACGGCCGTTTCAAAAACGCTACGAATTTCTTTATTTTAGGCATTGCAAATGGCATTTTTCTTGAAAACGAATGGTTTTGAAAAATTTTTGGCAGAATTAAGGGTACAAACTTGCTTAGATATGTAATTAATCTTAACCCTTTCACGACTGTTCCAAAAGCGCTAAGAATTATTTCCTTGAGGCATTGCAACTAACATTTCTGTGGCAAGCGAGCAGTTTCAAAGAACTTATTTGCACATTTTAGGGTTCAAACTTGCTTATCTTAAGAATTCAGCTTAACCCTTTCACGGCCTTTGTAAAAATGTTGAGAATTATTTATTTCAGGCATTGCAACCGACATTTTGGTAAATAGTAAAAGATTTAAGAGTTTAAACTTGGAAGCAATAAATCTTAACCCTTTCATGACCATTTCAAAAGAGCATACAATCATTTTCTTTACCGTTTAAAATTGCTTATATTGACGATTCATCTTAATCCTAAGAGAGAAAGGAGAAAATCTTACACCAGCTAAACTGATCTTTGAACTCTGAAAATTTAAATCGTGTTGACTCCAAGCGCCTTAAAAGAGAAACCACGCCAGCTTTTTCAGATAAAGAAGAAGAAAAAGGAGATTGTGACCTCAACGTAATCTTACTTAATGCCTTTAACTTTTTTATAATATAGAAGAATCTTGTACTATGACTTTGTTTATGAGGCTTTAAGTACCCTAAGGCAATCTTTGAACTAAAATATTCACAGCAGAGTAAGTTGACTAAGGGCTGAAGAACTGAACTTAAAACAGAGATATGTTAATCCATAAATGTGTTTTGATTTCAAGGGATTGAAATAAACTAAGGATAAACGAGAATAGAACCGAACTGCAGGAACTGCGGACACAGCCAGGAACGGAAATCCAATCACCAAATATTATTTCAAACCTTAATCTTCCCTTACTCTTCTCTTATCATTGCATACTTCAACTGTTATTAGAAAAATTTACAGAATCTTCAAAGGCGAAAAGCATGGGACCTTTCAGAATCCCACAATTACCCAACTGCAACCAGTTCTGCTTAAGCATTAAAATATTCTCAGAATCCCTCAAAATTCCATTCTCCAGCCGTTCAAACACTACAACCACCAAACGCCTAAAATCCCCAACATCACTTCAAATCCTACTCTTTTCTTCTCTTTAGTCCATACTCAAATTAATTTGCCTTGACTCGAACCCACATATCGCTAAATGCTCTCAATAGCGTTGGCCTACTTTTTCCCCCCCGTTCATCACTTGTGTAACAGCGCACCCCGGTTTGTCGGTTTGAAAACGAGACCGAACAAAACATTGACGAGGCGGGTAAGTTGTCAGAAAAGCTTTCAGTCAAAATTTAAAATTTCAAAAACTCACAAAAACCCTTTTCGCTTCTCAATATTTGCACCGTACAGGTTATCGACGTATCTGGTGTAACCCGTCGTAAGCCGCCACCTCGAAGAACAGTCGCCGGAACAGCAGCGACCAACGTACGCAAGCCGCGCCGCCAACCGCGACACAACGCTGAGCCGATTCGCCAGCGCCACGCAACATCGTACAACGCCGCTTCGCGTTGGTGTAAATGATCATAGTGTCCGATAGCACACGCAGCCACCTACAACCGCAATGCCAAGAAGTTGCACCCAAAGCAACAGCTCGACGCGCAGTTCCAAGAAAGCGGACGTGGGCGCAGGCACCGAGTCCGAGGTCAATCTGGTGAATTCATCGAAGCTGCGCATCAACAGCTGCGAGATACCGTATCTCTGGTATCCGACGCTGCAGAGCGTCAAGCAGATCGAGTACGTGCGCAAGCTGGAGAAAGAGTTCGCCTGCCTGCAGAAGGCCTTCCTCACCATGACCACACACTATGCGCGCGTGCAGTTCCGGCTGCGCCAGATCACACTGGCACGGCCCTGCGAGCGCGACAAACTGCTGATCGAGCTGGAGAAGATGGCGTTCGACTGCTCCGACCCCGATGAGAACGACGAGCTGCCACGCATACAGCGCGACCTGCGCTGCATGGGCGACGTGCGACGCAAGCAAAACTACATGCTCGAGAAGCTGCGCAATCAGCTGACCGCGCTCACCGAAGCCTCCGAGATCGAGGGCATCGAGACTCCGTTGGCCGAATCCGAATCATCCGAATCCGGCCGGCGTTCCTGCTGCTCCGGCTCGAGGCGCAGCACATCGAACAAGCCATCCGCGAGTTCCGCGACCACCCAGTAGAGGACCACGTTTCGGGCGCCGAAGAATGCACCGAATACGTAGATCACGCCCCAACCGACTGCAGTTAGCAACCGTCCATTCCGTTTCACCAGTGTTCGATTGTAGATTTTCATCGATGCCGTGTCGATGCTGGCGCCATCTGCCACATTGCTCAACCACAACAGTTGCATTTATGATTTCAACTTTCATCATTTACGAAGCTTTCGAACGCAATGCACATTTTTTTTATAAATGTATATTTTTGACAAATGAGACACTCGCAGGCCACATCGATTAATTACGACTTTTCGAAACTTTTAACATTTCGAATGTTACACATAGTTGAGGTTCATCAATACCGGAATAGATTAAGTAACGAACCGAAGAGTAGAGTGAATTTTGCTAGATTTTTGCATTGAATCAGGTAATAAGTTTTACTTTTACTAACTGTAAAGTGTAAAATATTTTGGTATTCGAAGACTCGGCCATGACACGAATAATTGAAACTTTCAAAAAGTTGCATTAACCGATATGGCTTGAAAAGGACTCACGTGTATGTAACATGATTGATTATGTATAGCAATGCTTTGCAATGACAATGCGCCAATAAAATCGGGGCATCGACTGCAGTTAACAAAAAAAATATAAATAAACAAAACCAACATGAAACGCGAAGTTTTTTACTTGGGATCGGTTGGAAAAAGCTGATGAAAGGATTACCGATCTAGACAGTTACCTCGCCAAGACCAAATACTTACTTAAGTGGCGATAACAACCCGTTATCGGGTTATGGCCTGCCGCCAAATTTCTCTCCAGGCGCCTCTGCTTTGCGCGCGCCTTCTCCAGTTGGCCAGTTGGCTCCACACCAAGAGATAACAGGGCCTCTTCAACTTGGTCCTTCCACAGGAGACACGGTCTCCCTCTTCGCCGTCGACCTCCAACCATCGCATCGAACACCTTTTTCGCCGAAACTTCGTCGTTCATGCTGCAGACATGACCGAGCCAGCTTAGCCGTTGGATGTTAATTCGCTCTCACATCTCGTTATTGGTTCGTATACGATAGTCGTCACCAACACGAACAGGGCCGAAGATTTTGCGAAGTACCTTCCTCTCGAACACTCCAAGGGGCGGTATGGCGTTGCGGATCATTGTCCATGCTTCAGCGCCATAGAGGAGCACGGGCAAGATGAGCGTCCTATAGAGTGCAAGTTTTGTCGGTCGAGAGAGGTCTCTACTTCTCAATTGCCTACCGAGACCGTAGTAGCACCTGTTGGCAAGAGTAAACCTTCGCTTTATCTCCAGGCTGACATCATTGCTGCTGTTGATGGTGGTGCCAAGGTAGACTAGTTCCTTGCCAACTTCAAAGGTATACCTGTCGGCCTCGACGTGAGACCCTAGCCGCTGAGAGTCCCTGCGTGTAGACAGCATATACTTGATCTTGCCCTCATTTACCACCAGACCCATTTTGGCAGATTCTCTTTCGATAGCGGTGACATCTCGCTTGTTACGCCCGATGACATCAATGCTTCCGGACCAAATGCTTCCAAAACATACCGTCTGGATCTACAGAGACCCGAACGGATAGGTCTGGCTGCATCGGGTCGGGTCTAGTCTTAGTCTTAGTCTTAGTCTTAGTCTTAGTCTTAGTCTTAGTCTTAGTCTTAGTCTTAGTCTAGTCTAGTCTAGTCTAGGCTAGTCTGGTCTAGTCTGGTCTCAGCTGGTCTGGTTGGGTTTGGTCTGGTATGCTTTGGTCTGACTTTATTTGGTTGGATTTTCCAGTTGGATTTTTGTCTGACTTTATTTGGTTGGGTTTGATCCAGTTGGATTTGGTGTGGTTTGATTTGGTTTAGTTCGGTTTGATTTAATTTCGTTTGGTTTGATTGGTTTGATTTTATTAAGGTAGGTTAGATTTGGTTAGGATAGGTCGAACCATGATGCAATAATTTCATTTTGAGGCCTAATTCTGAGGTCAATCGACTAAATAGCTCAGAACTCCACCTCAAAAATGCAGATACCCCATCTTTGTGATCCAACAAGCTGGAGGGTGAGTTCGCCTGCCTGAAGATGGCCTTCCTCGCCATAAGGAACCTTAGGTTAGGTTGAATTTAGTTGGATACGATTTGGTTACGTACGGTTCAGTTAGGTTAATGTGACTGCAGGCCACGAAACCTTCTCGCAAGACACACTTAATTCACAAATTGGTCCTTTGATACCACAGATACGTAGATATAAGGATATCTACTTTATATAACACTACACCCAGTAATATGAATGAAGTACTTATGGACTTAAGCGATTATTGTTTTCGACCACTGATATATTTAGTACTACACCCAGGAATAAGTGTGTAGGTCACTGACTTCTCAACCCAAAGGTCGTAGGTTTCAATCCCATTTAAAATTTTTTGTAATTATCAAAATTTTACTTAAATTTTATTGTTTTTCATTTCATCAACATTTCCCAGTTCGATTCCGTGTCTTGGGAAAAGTTTAGTAAAACACTTTCTATAGTCGTTGATTGGTCTTTCGTATAGACTTCTCATACTGATTAGATGATTTCTAACTAGTCTGGCAAATGCAATAAAAGTCGCTTTTACGAATGCAGTAAACTTTAGAAGGACGCAGCGAATGTTTCATTATATATTCCTACTCCAGCTTAACCCTTTCAGAACGGTTTAAATGAATTTTTACAAAACAAAGATGCAACACTGAAAGCGGAATTAACATTTTAGTAAGTTTCCATATCGTATCAACCCTTTTTATTATTGATCCCCAAATTCCTTGCTTGGTTTCATTTACTCATCATCAACGCACATGCATTCATAAATTACGCACAGCAAGAAATTTTCTAACTACGTTTCACAATCATCAATCAAACAAAAAAATTCATTCAGCTACTGGCAATGTCTCTGATTGCTATCCCATTTCACTTTCAATGTCAATGACCCGAAAAATATATATAAAACGTATGCAGGATGAGTGCATTTTCAGCTGCTAAGCAGCAAAATTGCCAATCACACTCACACATAGTGTTGTGTATGTGTGCGTATGTGCCTAAAGAAACAACCAACAGGGCTAATAGACAAACAGCCAACAAAGGTCCTAAACCAGTTTCACCCTTCGCACATTGCACATTATTTGGCGAATTCTTTCATAGCCAATGGCATCAAAAAATCCGCAACGCTGCTGCTCAAACGATGAAAAATGTACGAAGGCGCCTTTGCGCAGGCGCATCACACATTTTCATTGCATTTCTTGCCTCGTCAAATCAGACACGCATGTTGCAGGGTTAAAAACGCTTAAACTAGACAAACGGTTGGCCATCGTCATTGGTGGTTGCAAGCAGCTTTGCTGCGTTGATTCATTAAAAAAAAAAAAAAAATTCTACCCCAACTGCAAATAGCCAGCAGCTCTCTTCAGTTGATTTGGTGGTTTTACTGGTACAACAATAACAACCCGAAAAGGTCTTTGACGTCTTTGATGTGCGCACAGCTTCACATCTGGTTTTCTTGTTTTTGTTTTACTCATTGCTTCGTCATGTATGCTGCCCGCTGTGTTTGTTGTCTCTACAACTGACTGACTGACTGTTGCTTCCATTTCGCTGACTGTTGCAACATTCTTTATGACTGTATTTTTCATTTGTTGTTGTTGTTGTTGTTTTTCTATTCTATTTTTGGCGCAGGCGTCTGGTCCTTGAGCAGGGTTTTACTACCGTTTTATGTTGTTGTTGTGTGTTATATGTATGTTTTGTATGCTGGCATTGAGGTAACGAACGAACGCTGCTGTTGCATGCTGAGCTCAACATCTGGTAGCCTGATGGCTAAATTTTTGTCACGCTTCACACGTTCGTGGCACAACAATGACATGGCAATTAGTAACGATTTTAAACGTTCGAATAGGACAGAGTCGAATCGTAGAAGATGCTGACTGACCTTATGCCATATGTGTTCCAATTGGATAGATTTGAATGTTTAAATGGAAAAATACATAAAAATTGTACCAAAAAATGTTTGTTTTTTAAATTGTTCATATGTTAGCAATTTGTTTTATGCCTAAAATTGCAGTCATTCATAAAATTCATGGCTACAATTGTTGTTTCTTTGCGACAAATATTTCTAAAAATATCTTTCTTTCAGGCAGATAAATTTTCATTTATTTTCATATACATTTCTATTTTTTTCATTTAATTAAACATTTGTTTTCATATGAATTTTCTTTATTTAGCAAAAGTTAGCTTATGTCTTATGGCATAGTATGCAGAAATTTTGATTACATTTATTGTTTTGAATATTTACAGCTTCGTTTGTATTGCTAGAAATTCATTTTGACTCAACTTTTTGACTTAACTATTTTTACACATGTCAAGCAGCGCCGAAGCAGAATATAAAAAAAACCTTAAACTAAATAAAAAATCATATGGCAAATATTTTGGCATGTAAATGAATTGCTGTGTGTGAGTTCGGTTAGACAAGAGACTACTTTGTCCCAACAGACTTGCTTCGAGCGCAACTTTTGTGCATCTTCAAAGCACAGTGAACTTTTACTAAAACTTACATTAAAAACTAAACTTAAAAGCTTTAAAGGCTTTAAAAAGGAGTATAAATTTAAAATTAATGTGATTATGTGCAAAATTAAGGAGTTGTGTGCTAATGACTATCAACAACAAATCAATATGGCTGCTTTTAAATGTGATAAATGATATCTGTTCATGAACTTCTGTGTTCTACCCATATAGTAGGGTTTTTGTTGAAAAAAACCCATATAGTTCTAAGGTTTCTTTGAACTGTCTATGAACTTCTGTGTTGTGTTTTGCTTGTTTAAAAAAAAACCCATATAGTTCTAAGATTTTTTTGAAACTGCCATTAGGCAGATAACTGAGTTCTGATTTCATTGCAGTTCTGCTTTCTTATTGCTCACTTTTGGCATGGCACTAATTTGGCATTAAGTTTGGCTACAATATTTGATTTAGTGTCACTTTTTTTATTATTAACTTAATTTTCTTTTGTTAATAAGACAACACGCAGTTTAAATGTGCTCAACTTTTTGGCATTTCTGCTTAGAAGACATTTTTTAGTATTTTCTTTGGCAAATTTGCTGTTTGGCTGCACTCATTGGTTCAGCATTTTTTTTCAAATGTTTGGTGCATTTTGAGTGTAAGGTGAAAAAAGTGTTTACATATAAAACAAAAAAGGTAATGAAAAAATTCAATGCAATTTGCTTAATGTGATGGATTACATATTTTTAATTAAGCATAAAAATTAAATTAAATTTGTCTTGCTTCAAATTTCAAATTTCATATTTCAACTTTGTGTTGAGCTGCAAAAATTCATGGAGAGCATTTCATTTAATTCATTTCACATTTGTGCATCAATAACTCATTTAAAATATTATTAACAAGTCAATCAAGCAATTAAATTGAGAAAAGTATTGATAAATTTTTTTAATGACTTGAGATGAAAAGTATTTACGCTGGAGGCTTTTAATACAAAAATTGTTTTACATGAAAAGTTTCAATTACTCGCCGAGTTTCAAGTTACTTTTGCAAATAAAGTGGAATTTGTAAGCTTAATTGTGAGTAACAATAAGTTCAAATAATATGATGACACTTAAATACAGAAATAAGAACAACAAAAAATTTGCAATACAAACAAAAATGTTATGAATCATTTAGTTTCAATGTCAATTACAGGGAAATGTGTTTCTATTCAACAAAAAAAATGTATGAATCATTTAATTTCACTGTCAATTTTTGGTTATAACAAGTGGTGTTTCTATTAGATTCGATTAGAATGCAAATGAAATCTTTTTTCCTCTACTTTGAAACTCAACTTATACAAAATTTAGTTTAAAAATAGTTTAGCATTATTTTACATTTAGTTTAAAAATGCAGTTTTATGGCAAACTCAGAATTTAATTTGATATGTAGATACATTTTGGCACTTAGCAGAACATTTTTCATTTTTTATTTATATTTTTTAACTTAATTTTTTTTTAATTTTTATTTAATTTTTTATTAAATTGTTCATTTAATTGTTTTATTTTCTATATTTTTTTAATTTATTTAAATTTTGTAATTTTTATATACACACCAAATATACGAATTTTGGCAAAACTTTACTTCAAATCATATGTCAAGCTCGTCTGTTTTTACTTAACCATTCTTTTTTATCAAATGTCCTTTTTTTAGTTTGAAAAATTTATTTATTCATATTTCAAAGCAAAAAAGTTGTCATTTTTTAAGCGCTAACAGCTAGTTTTGTGTGCTATATATTTGATCTTAATTTAAGTCTGTGCTGCTTTCTCAAATCTAAACATATCAACTAATGTTTTGTATATCAAATGATGTGTGTAATCTTTTTTATTGAGGCTTACAAATTTCTTTTGAGCATTTTCGTTTAAAATGTAAAACATTTTCATTACAAAATACCATATTGAAATTTGTAACTAAAACTTTTTCCATTAAAACTATTTCAAACTGCATTGGCCAACGCCAGCACTACCCGCACAAACAGTTTAACTCAAAAAAAACTACAAAATTAAATTAAATTAGAAAAATCAAAAATACTACATACAAAAATTGTATAAAAGTATTTAGAAAAAAAAACTAAAAATACAAAAACCAAAATTAACATAAATTAAATACAACTCAGCAAATTAAAAATAATCTCTTCAATTTCAACTAAACACCAACCCACAACCGCTCTGCATCACATCACTTGGCCTCGTTGCCCTGCGTCTGCACCAGCAGCATGAGAATTTTGTTCATCAGATTGTCCGCCTCGGTGTCCTCCATGCTGTTCAACTTGGCCGATATGAAGCCGCAGAACTTTGAGTTGAGCACCTCGCGCACCGTCTGCGCCTGCGGCATGTCCAGCATGCAACCCATGCTGCTGCCATTCTGCTGCCGCAAGTGGCGATGCTGCTGCAGCATTTGACCCTCGTAGTCGTCATCGTCGTCGCCGCCATCGCCATCTATGCTCAGATCGCGTCGCTTGCGCTTGCTGGCAACGCTTGAACCATTGCCACCGCCGCCGCCGCCACCACCACCGTTGCCACCGCCACCGCCACGCGGCGAATTCGAGTCCAATATGAGCGGATAGGGAAAGTCTGCATCGATTGCTTCGAGCTCCTCGACCTCATCGGAACCCTGATGGCTGAGCGCTGCATTGCGCATCGAAGCCTCATCGCCGCTGCGCATCGATGATGCATCCAAATCGTCAAAGGTGCTGTTCTGTGCATTGCTATCGTTGCGCGTCGACGAGACGCGACTATCGTGCGGTGCATTGTGCAGCTGCTGCTGCTGTTGTTGCTGCGAGTGTAGTTGCTGTTGTTGTTGTGTGGACTGCTGATGCTGATGCTGATGTGCGGGTAGTGGATGCTGGCTGGCCATGGCCGCTGCGGCCGCCGCGACGGCAGCACTCGTCACCCCATTGCCATGTGCGCCCGCTGCTGCCGCTGCCGCCGCCGCTGCTGCGGCCAAATCTAACTCGGGCTTAACAAAATAATATTCGTCCTCGTGGCTCATGTTCAGCGTTGAGCATTTGGAGAGATTCAGCGCCGATTCATTGTACAGCGAGTGTAGCGGGTTGAATTTTAGTGCTGATTTATTGTTGTTGTTGTGGTGTAAATGCTGCGAAAATGCACTCAAATTGACGCCAATGGCAGCGTTCTCGGCCGCATGTGAGCCACCCCTGTGGAAAAGTGAAGAGAGAGAAGCGAATTAATGAAATGTGGAAGTGTTTCATTGGAGAAGTCAACTTAAATTATGATTAATTAAATTAATTAAAAATAATAATAATAATAAATGAATTTGAATTAAATCAATTAACCCTTATTCTCATACCCAAACTTACTAACGTCGTTCCATTTCATGAAATTTTTAAGTTTTCAATATTTTGTTAATTAAAAAGTGATTTTTTTTTTTAATATATGATTTGTTCGCTTTTCACCTAAATAACGAGGATCCGGAAGGTACAAAAAAAATTTTCATTATTTGTCAGTTTTTTCACGAAAATACATCGCAGTGGGCACCCGGGTACCCGGGTATGAGAATAAGGGTTAAATTAATTTATAATTTTTAATAATTATAAATATTAAAAAAATAAATAACAAATAACTAGTTAATAATTTTAAATAATCATTAATAATTAACGATTATTTATTTAAATTTATTCAATTTAATTATTAATAATTAAAACTTAATCAATAACTAAATTAAATTAATTTAATTTAATTAATTAAATATAAATAAATATTAATAAAATAAATTAAATTAATTTATAATTAACTCATAATTTTTAATATTTATAATTATTAAAAAAATAAATAAAAAATAACTAGTTAATAATTTTAAATAATTAATAATAATTAACGATTATTTCATTACATTAATTTAATTATTAATAACTAATCAATAATTAATTAAACAAATTTAATTTAATTATAAAACAAATTTTAACAAAGAATTTTTGACATTGAAAAAAATTTTTAAAATCTTTGAATTAATTTCAAAATAGCGCTGAAAGTTGTTCCAACAGACAGGAACTTGTAATGAAAAAATTATTCAAATTAAAAAAATTTAGAATCAAATTTTATGAATTTTGTAATTTTAACAAAGAATTTTTGACATTTAAAAAAATTTTAAAAATCTTTGAATTAATTTCAAAATAGCGCTGAAAGTTGTTCAAACAGACAGGAACTTGTAATGAAAAATAAATAAATTTAAAAAAGTTTTTGAATCATGTTTTATGAATCAGGCATTTTAACAAAGAATTTTACACATTTAAAAAAATTTTTTAAATCTTTAAAATAATTTCAAAATAGCGCTGAAATTTGTTCAAACAGAAAGGAACTTGTAATGAAAAATTATTAAAATTAAAAAAATTATGAATCAAATTTTATGAATCAAGCAATTATAACAAAGAACTTTTGACATATCAAAACATTTTAAAAATCTTTTAATTAATTTCAAAAAAGCGCTGAAAAGCCATTCAAACAGACAAGAACTTATAATGAAAAATAAATAAATTTAAAAAAGTTTTTGAATAAAATTTTATGAATCAAGCAATTTTAACAAAGAATTTTACACATTTCAAAAAATTTAAAAATCTTTAAATTAATTTCAAAATAGCGCTGAAAGTTGTTCAAACAGACAGGAACTTGTAATGAAAAATAAATAAATTTAAAAAAGTTTTTGAATCAAATTTTATGAATCAAGCAATTTTAACAAACAATTTTTGATATTTCAACAAATGCAAAAAATTTTTTAATAATTTACTAATTTGGAATTTTTAAAATTGCAAACAATTAAAAAAATTTTTGAATAAATTTCTAAATTTGAATTTTTTCTGAGCCTCTCTCAATCTTTTAAATTCCAAACCATTTAGATGCAAATACATTCGGTTAGATTCAAAATTCCACCAATTCAAGATTAGAAATGCCCAGCCAGGCACCAAACGATCACTGATCGGCTGTCATGTGTAAGGATCACATACCCCAAAAACAATCCCCACATCCGCTGCGTGCATTCACTTCAGTCATTTACCATTTCCGCTTCAGCAAAACCATTAAACCAATTTGAAAAATGTAAATGCTGACCTGAACGACACACGTAGTCACAGACCGATTTGCCGATCTTCAATTGCTGCGCATTATGGCTTTGAGCTCTAAAACCGAAAACCCCCCTCGGAGCGCATTGGCGGGTATGTAAAATCGAAACGTGCTAGTGTAATGTTTGAGCAGATTTCTGCTGCGCCACTTGAGAACGCAGCACAGCTGCCGATGCCGCTCAACCGCAGTCAGAACCAGAACCGAAGCCCGACACACAGGCACAGTGGCTCTGGCTATGGCAGCGACGTGTATTGGCTGCATAGAACAAGCCATGGCTTGGCGAAACAGCCAGCCCGAGAGTTGGTGTGTTGTGCGGCGCATTTAATAATAGAATTGAAATACATAATGAAAAAACTGCCAACCGGAAATACGAACATTGATAACAGGGCAAATAAGAACAACAGCGGCGACGACGAAGAGGCAAAAACCATCAACCATCAAGCAGCCGCCTGCAGCTGGGCGTCACACACACATACACATACACACAGACAGAGCGTCGCACAATAAACGCAATTTTCAAGAGTCCCCAAAAAAGGCAATTGTGGCTGCGCGGCTGACAGACCATTGAAGCCCAACTTGCAGGCGTACGAGCGAAATGCCACTTGGCCGAGATTAAAAATTGACACAACGCACAACGCCACACACTCACACACACAAACACGCATACATGAACTGCACAGCAAAAGACAACAGGGGAAAAATTTCCATATGTCGAGCAGTCAAAGTGGAGTGGGAAAACAACAAAAATGCTGGGCCCAAGCCAGGCAACAACGTTGACTCTGGCTTTGTGTATAATTTTCACATAAACAAATACAACAAAGCAATGCAAGAAGAGGCTGAAAAAGAGCACAACATTTTCAGTCAGCCACAGAAAAATAAAAAAAATGCTTCTTGATAACTGAAAATTTTGCAACAACTTCTGGAAAAATACTTCAACTAACTCAAATACATAAAGTGAGAAAAAGTGCATAGTGAATCGCTCGACCAACACAGCCAATCAGGATTTGTGCACTTACAGCACAACAACAAATATTGAAATTGTGCTCGCTCACCCTTGAACCCACACCACATACGATTCACATACAACAACAGCAACGCCAACTTGCAGTGCCCATCGAGTTTTGGGTCTAAATATAGCACCAACACACCAACTGCAGTCGAGAAGGAAGCCAGTAAAACTAGAAGTTTAATGTCCTTAGCTGCTGGGGAGCTGACAATGTTCGGCGCTGAAAACTGAAAACTCTAAACGAAAAACCAAAATTATGTAATTTGATATTTTCCACATGTCGAAAGTAAATTCGAAACGATAGGAAAAATGTTGTGTTGTGTCTGTGTGTCTTGAGAGGTTTCGCCTATTCGGAGGGTTGAAAGTGGTTGGCTATTTTTGGAGTCTGGCAACTGTGTTCACAACACTGGCAAAAGCAAATGTTGAGTCAGTTCAAGCGAGCGCTGAAAGTTGTTCAAACAGACAGGAAATTGTAATAAAAAATAAATAAATTTAAGAAATTAAAAAAATTCAGGGTGTTGATTTAGTTCATCATAACATAAAATAAAATTAATTAATTGATTAAAAAAATGTATAACAAAAAATTATGGTATTGATTTAATTAATAAATCAAGCAATTTTAACAAAAAATTTTTTAAACTTCCAAACATTTTAAAAATCTTTGAATACATTTCTAAATTTTAATTTTTGAAATTTCAAAACATTTAAATAAGTCTGAAAAAATGTCTAAATTTAAATTTTTGAATAATTTTCTAAATTTGAATTTTTAAAATTAAAAAAAACAAAATTTTTTTTAATAAATTCCTAAATTTAAATTTTTGAAAATTAAACAAAATGTAAAAGCAATCGTTATATGTATTTTTAAATTTAAATTTTGTTAATTTCAAAATATGTAAAAAATTTTTGAATTATTTTCTAAATTTGAATTTTTCAAATTTCAAAATATGTAAAAAAGCTTTGAATAATTTTCTAAATTTGAATTTTTTAAATTTCAAGATATTTAAACAATATTTGAATAAATTTCTTCATTTGAATTTTTTAAATTAAAAAAAATTTGGAAAATTTTTAAATTTGAATTTTTAAATTTACAAAACATGTAAAAATCTTTGAATAAATTTCTAACTTTTAATTTTTGAAAATTAAAAAAAATGTGTTAAACATCGTTGCATGTATTCTTAAATTAAAATTTTTGAAATTTCAAAATATGTAAAATATCTTTGAATAATTTTGTAAATTTGAATTTTTTTAATTTCAAAAAATTACAAAAATCTGATGAATATTTCTAAATTTTTAATTTTCAAAAAATTTACAAATTCTTTGAATAAATTTCTAAATTTATTCTAAAAAATAAATAACAAAACATAAAAAAAAAGTTATTTAAAAAAAGGCGAAAGCTGCAATTCTAATGAAGTACAATAATTCTAATTTATTTGATAATCAGTATTTTAAATCATAAAAAGATACAAAATTAATGAAACGCGAATAATGAAATTTTAACACATGATCAAGGAGATTCGGGGTTTTAACATACTTACTTTTCAAGGAAATGTGAGGTTAATTTTCAAGGATATAAAGGATTACAATTTTCAAAGGACCGTTTTCATATCCTTATTTTACAAATAGATAAAAAATCAATTTTATTGGAATTCTTGAGCCTTTCCTCTTTCATTTGATATACATATCACCATATTCTAACGAGGTTAAGTATTTCTTATATTTTTTTTATTTTTTATCCCCTTCAAAATTTTGAAGTCCTTTTAAAAGGACAAAGGATGTAGAAATGAAAAACTGAGAACACAGTATTACTATGTTTGGTCTCTAGTTTCACGCCCATATGGATTTTTTCCAGTGTGAAAAATGCTGTCGCACGGTGTTACAAATTGGAAAATAAACTTTATCAAATTTTACCTAAAAGCTTTAATTTTTAACTCATTTCACTTTAGCCAAGTTGAAGAAATGTTTTCTGCTTTTCATTAGATATAACAAAAGTTTGAAGACCTCTGGTCTTACACCATAAACCACCATTCAGACACACACGCACACACACCCACAGAGAAACAAGCGCGGTGGGGAAACAATTTCCAAACGCAAATGGAAGCGAATACGACTAATAAACCAGCGAAAAAATGCAGGAAGATGAGATTAAAAACTGCAGTAACAACATTCCAGCCAGCCAAACTAATTGACTGTACTCTGAGCCGTAGTCCAGATGTGCGCGCACACATACACGAACACACACACACACACATACATACGAGAACTGTTGTGAACGTGCAGCGTGCGTGTACTTTGGGTACTTTGGCGCTCACATATATTTGCGGGGTATTTATGTATTTAAGCTGATAACGATGTCTCATAGCCGCGAACAGAAACGTCGCGGTCGTCACAGCCGCAAAGGCAGAACGTAGCTACGAATTGAAAGCAATTGTTGTTATTGCGCGCATTGCCGCTGGTCTGCTTGCACGGCCCGGCTGGCGGCGGCGGTGAATGAGATTGTGCCGTCGTCACCAAACAGTCAAACACAACAGTGTAGCAACAGTTGGATGGGACGCAAGACGCCCAAAGCGACCGGCCAGCTGCCGCTGATAAATCCAATCAAAATGGACCAAGTTTAGAGCGCATACAGCTTGCCGTGAAGTGCGCAATGGATGCGGCGGCAGGGAGCTCGAACGCTCGAAGCAGACGACACAGAGCACACAGCAGAGATCGCCACCGCCACAACCAC
Organism: Melieria omissa; assembly: GCA_963971225.1. Lineage (NCBI taxonomy): Eukaryota > Metazoa > Arthropoda > Insecta > Diptera > Ulidiidae > Melieria > Melieria omissa. Next base: position 76,851,226 of record OZ020268.1, on the reverse strand, counting down.
AAACAACAACCACCAGCATAAACGCGACAATCAGCAATTACACTAACACAGTTTAATTGTGTAAACGGTTTGGTGATAAAACGAAATAACAAAAAACGCCACAACGAAACCGAATAAAATGCGCATTGCGTGATGAAGGAGGAGGAGGACGGGGGTAGCGAAAGCGAAAGCGCGGTTTAATACTACAAAAATAAAAATTAAAAAAACATGGCCAGCCAGCCGATCGACAGAGGGTAAGAAGCGCACACACACGAGTCTTGAGGCCGCTGTTATATGTGTTTGTATGTGTGCGCGTGTGTGTGCGTTCAAGTATGTGTTTGTGTGTGCCGCGCACTTATTTAAAATGATTTAATAAGCAAATGAGCTGAAAATGTTGCTGTGAAAAGATCGTCAAATGAAAAGAATGCGCCACAGAATGTGGCAACGCGCCGTCGCTGACGACTCAGCGCCAATGACAACAACGACAACGACGACAGCGATGAGCGCACTTCAGCTCGATCAGCAGGCCGTATCGCCGCTGGGCATCGTACAAAACGGGCAAAAACGGGGGTTGTTGGGCCAAATAACTGTGTCGCGTCTATGCTTTGGGGATCTCATTGCTGCGGCGAGTGTTTCGATCGTCAAACGCGGCAATCGCTTGGCTCGGTTGGGCTTTGGCTCTTTGCTTGGGTTGAGTGGCTCGCTGACTGCTTGGTTGGTTGGTTGTGCGCATTGCTTAAGTCTGGCTGTTCTGATTGCTGTACTCTACACTATATATATATATGTATATATGTATGCATATTTGTATGTACTCGATGTAGAAATGTGTGCAGATCGCGTCATAACTGGGCGTATTCAATTTGTGCTTCATTCGTTGCGATCTTCTTCGGTTTTTTTTCCCATTTGTATACATTTTTTTATTGAAAAATTGCCTGATACATATTTTAATTTTATTATGGCATTGAAGCCGCAACGAGTGTTTCTAACGTACATTAGTTGACTTGAAATTGTGAACCAGGTTTGGCTGTTTCATTTTTCTAGTCTGTCACAGCGCTGATTTCTGTTGCTGTTGATTGAACTTTGACGGTTTTTGAGCTCAATTCGTTAATATTTTGGAAAGAAAGTTGTTGATTAAATGCTTTCTATTAAAAATTTCGCAAACAATGCAACATACAGTGGTGTTTGGATATAGTGAACAGTGTTGAGATTGTTCACTATATCAAGGTTAACATTTTTGTTGAAAAACTCGTTTTATTTGCTCAAAAACACTTTTTTTTGGCTTGAATTTCTTCTTTCTTCCATATTTAGAGGCTCGATGTCAAAATTTGGGTGTTCACTATATCGAGGTGTTCACTATAAAGGGGTTTCACTATACCCAGACACGACTCTATATAAATTTTAAGTGATCTTTTCTAGAAGATCTTCAATTTTTGCAACTACATTAAACGCCATTTAGATAAATATTAGTTTATTTTGGATCTATTATTTTTTATTATTATTATTTTATTATTATTTATTATTTTTTTATCTCGAAACAAAACGCATGGGATTTGGCAAATTTTTAACAAAATAAATTTCAAAATATATATAAAATTTTTCAAGATAAAAATAAGTCAATAAAGCAAAAGTTGATGGAAATAAAAAAGGAAATACAGATATTTAAAAATGAAAAACCATCAAAATAACTGCAATAGTCTTTCTAGTGTTAACAATCTTCCAATAGGCATGAGAAATTATATACTTAAGTACACATGTATTTATCTAGAAGAAGACTTTATGAAGAATTTTGCATGACAGGAAAAAGGTTGTCCAAAAAAGATCTATTGAGATGCCCAACAATTTGGAAATCCCACCTTTGGAATAATCAGAATCATGCCGACTTTCGCATAAATCTGATGAACCGACCCTTAGTGACATATTAGCTACAATTATCACACAATGAACAGATTTGTCAACAACAAAGCATTAACATTTGATTGAAGTGCTAAACATTTGCATAGAAAAAGTCTGATGACAATAACTCCTGTAAAAAACCAAGACAATTGTTTTGAAGTGAACATTGGTTAGATAAAAGTCTGAAGAAAATATCTCCTGTTAGTTAGAACTTCAACCAAACATCACAAATTTTATCAGGTGTACAACTTTGCTTCCGCCGTTTTCCGATAGGTGGCTGTACCGGCTGAGGCTGGTTGAAATACATAGATGGTAATGCCTTTAAAGTGAGTGTGGACAGTGCCTAACGAATTGTCATCGCCGTTTCAGTGACAGTTGTTCTTGTTTTCGTATTATTCACGCTCGAAAATGTCCGTTTATGTGCCCAATTCTCGCCATTTGCGGCAAGTTTTACTTTTCTGTTACAATTCGAAAAAAAAATGCAGCTGAAGCGCATCGAATGCTCTCAGAAACTTACGGCGATGCTGCTCTGAGTGAAAGAACGTGTCGGGAGTGGTTTCAACGTTTTAAAAATGGAAGAGCGACATGACAGTCATCCTCCAACACGACAATGCTCGGCCTCACGTCGCAAAAGTGGTCAAAAAGTACCTGGAAACGCTGAAATGGGAAGTCTTGCCCCACCCGCCGTATTCCCCAGATGTCGCCCCTTCTGACTTCCGCCTATTCCGTTCGATGGCACACGGCCTGGCAGATCAACATTTTCAATCCTTCGAAGAATTGGAAAAATGGATTGCTTCATGGATAGCGTCAAAAGAGGACTCCTTTTTTCGAGCCGGGATCCGAAAATTGCCGGAAAGATGGGAGAAAGTTGTCGCTAGCGACGGACAATACTTTGAATAATACATCTGTAAGCACTTTTTCGCAATAAAGCATTTAATTTTGGAAAAAAACGGCGGAAGCAAAGTTGTACACCTGATAGTAAAGAAGATATTTTCTTCAGAATTTTCCACCAATTTTCCAAATGTCCACTTCAAATGTCTGCTTTTTAATAAAAATTATTTTCTTCAGACTTTTTTATATAAAAACTGTGGGGTTTGATTTAAGTGCTGAACATTTGCATTAAAAAAGTCTGAAGACAATAACTCTTGTAAAAAAGCGATAACATTTGTTTTGAAGTGGACATTTGTTAGAAAAAAGTCTGAATAGAATATCTCCTGTAACAGTTCAATAATTCAACCAAACATTACAATTTTTGTTAAAGGATATATTTTCTTCACAATTTTTTCAACAAATGTCCATTTCAAATGTCTGCTTTTTAATAGAAATTGTTTTCTTGAGACGTTTTTCTATGGAAACTGTGATGTTTAGTTGAAGTGCTGAACTTTTGCATAGAAAAAGTCTAAAGAAAATTTCCTCTGTCTACCAAAAAGCGGTAACATTCGGTAACATTGAAACCAATAATTTTTGTAAAAAAAACTGTAACATTTGCATATAAACAACATTGTAGCCAATAATTTTTGTAAAAAAAAAAACGGTGGCATTTGGTTGAAGTGATGAACATTCACATAAAAAACTCTGAAGACAATAACTTCTGTAAAAAACCGGTGAGATTTTGTTGCAGTGATGAACATTCGCATAGACAAAAAATTAAAGCCAATAATATCTGTAAAATAGCATATTTTTTCTATGCATTAAAGATTCAGAACTTCTAAAAAAATTATGTATTTTATTCATACATAATTTTTCAGTCAATATCCTTTTTAAGATGAGCATCATTGCTCTGTTTTAATCTCTAGAATTCTAATATTATCTATGAATTATATTATAAAACGTTTATAATGTTAGTCGAATCAACTAATATAAATGTTCCAGGGTTAAACGTGGTAATTATGATTGATGTGTGGGAGGTCAAGTCCTAAGTAAGTGAATGTAATTGAGGGAAGACAAACAGGTCAAAGAACTTTCATAGCACAGAATCAAGGTATGGGAGGGAAAGAATTTAAATCAATTAGGTATTTTCGCTTCTATTGAACTTTTTAATTACTTTTAGGTACCTTAGACAATTGGGGAGGTTTAGGTAAGCTGGTATGTCTGATATGTTGCGAAGCGACCACCTTTTCAGTCAAGGCTACCTGGGCTCCTTGCCGCCACAGGATCAACTGAGATCGCTCCGAAAGTCGAAAAGATTTAAAGCAAATTAACAGGAAACCTAAAGTCAAAAAGAGCAAATGCTGGTAGAGTTTGGGAGGAGGTAAAGTATGCTGGCAGAGCATTGGTTCTTAACTTATTTTTAGTGTGGGAAAACTAGAAAAAATTTACAAAACAAAACTAACTAAACTGAAAGAATATTTGAAGTGAATACAAACTTCAACTGTCCTCATGAAATCAAATAGGAATAGGAACTAAAACGAAATAGGACCCAATTAGAATAGAAACCAGGCTTAAAAAATGAAAAAAAATTTGCTTCAGTTGAGCGCTTAGTTTTATAAGCAAATACTATTTCATGTTTTCACTGACTGTATAAAAATGCCATGAAGTCTCTAATGATTCATACATAAATATTTTCAATACTCGTATATATGTGTACAAATGTGTAACACACACACACAAACGTGAGAACAGCAGGCAGGCACAATGACGTCTCATATTTTTTTACATTTTATTTACCAAATGCGATCAAAATGCATTTTCAATTCAAACTCATAGTTGTTCTATGCAAAACGAAAACAATAAAACTGCAGTTGTGAAGGTGATTTAAATTTTTAGCTGCAGCAATTTTAATGTATAAACAATTCTACAAAATTAAGTGTAGCCCTTCAATTCTTTATCCCTACTTAACCCACGTATCTGACCCAAAAGAATGAAATGGAATCAATGGTACAATATTCAGAGGGGAATACCCCGAGTTTGGTTGAAACAAATAACTTATTATGGTTTTATTTTGCACAAATGTACACAGAAAAAAACTACAAAATGTAGATAACACATTCCATATAGAAAGAAAGCACAAGAAAAATGTTAAAAAATTAATAAATAATTTTTTAAGAATATTTCCAGTGAAAGTGAATACCGCCAACATTAGTGCAATTCAGTGAGATTTTGAGGGTTCAAAGCCCCAAATATATAATTTTATAAAAATGTAGGCCACAAATATGGTTTCTACTGGCCTTGGGCTCACAAGTTGTGAATGGAATCGCCCAAAATTAAATCATTTGTAAACCACTTAGCGAAATTTCTTGTTAAATTCTTTTCAAAGTAGAACTTCGCACCAGAACTTAAGGCTTTACTTATGGACTTATATATGGTTTAACTTACAATATCAACGATCTCAACATATCAACATTTTTATGTATTCTCCAGGAATAGGATGTGAAGGATCCAGGATGGATCCAGGAGGGATGTGAAGTTTTTTTCAAAGAGACTTAAGATTTAAAAGTGCTGCAGGATTCTGAAGAAATAGCCCCGCTCCGGATTTCAAGGGCCAAATTTTAGTTTCCTGTAATTTTTGGGCCCTGTTGTGACTCTATGCTGCCTAGCGAAGTGATTAAGGAAAGATTGTACTTTTTAAACTTTAACCCTTTCCGACATGAAAATAATAGCCCGCTGTATGAATTGTATGGGCTGTAGTCCAATATATTGGACATTATTATTATTTATTATTTATTATTTATTATCCAAATTATTGGACAGTACTTTTTAAGCTTATAGGTCATAGGTTATGTTTATGTTTAAATAAAAAAAAAACTAAATATTTTAGTAAATACAAATTAGAAAATTTGTGACAACCCTAACCGTAGTTAGCTAAGCTACAAATATTTTCTAACACTAAAAAGACCGCAAGTTTTCCATACCTACAAAAACTACATGTCATATCCGCTGATATCTCGTAAAGTACATATCGGATTTGGCTAATTTTTCACAAAATAAGTTTAAAAAATAATAAAATTTTTCATGACAAAAAAATAAAGATAAAAAAATTAAAGATAAAAGTTTATAGAAATACTAAAATAAAAAATATTGAAAAATTAAAAAACCATCAAAATCACCACAATGGTCATTCAAAACCAAATTCAAAGCAACAACAACATAAAATATGCGCTTTAACACTAGAATGCCCGAGGGAGTCATTTTGACTCCATTGTGGTCTTTTATTTTTTAAATTATTCAAAACACTATACGTACCAGAATTACACTGTAATTTAATTTCAACAGCAAAAGCCACTGACAATAACTGTACAGTAGTTATGAATTCAAACAAGGCAATTATTAACACTAGAATGCCCGAAAATCTGACATACCTAAAATGCCTCGGGCATTCTAGTGTTAAGCTGCCTTAGTTCAGTCAGTCCGAAAGAAAAAAGAGAAGTAATTGTCTCCGTGCTTAGGTAACCCACATTTCCTCTTTGGCATAAATGATTGAACAACAATACTAAACAATATTAAAAAAATTTATACTAAACATGGAATTCATTAAAAAAAAGCTTGAAAACTAAAAAACTAGGACATTAACCTACAGAAAAAACCTAACTTAACCCTTTCCGACATGAAAATAAACCGGGCTGTATGATTTGTATGGGCTATAGTCCAATATATTGGGCATTGTTACTGAAAGGGTTAAGTATTTAAAAAAATACGAAAAATCTAAAAAAGTCATAAAAGGATCACAAAATCACTAAAGATGACCAAATTTTAAAAGCTTAAAAAACTACCCACACATATAGCCCTCAATATTACTACAACAACAACAAAACTCACAAAACTTTTTCAAAAGTACTAAACAACAACAAAATAGTGCTTTGGAACAACCGTTATTGGACTTAGTCAACCCGCAACTCCTCTCTGACAAAAATCGCTACACAACAAAACAATGAATATTCAAAACACTTGTATGTACTAAACATTGTTCTGAGCCAAAAAAAAAGTATTAAAAAATTCACATTTTTTGCATTAGTTTCCAACAAACTTAAACTTAAATATTTCAAAAAATATATGAAAATTCCGAAAATCATAAAATTCCCAGAGATCACAAAATACTAAGAGATAAAAAAAATTTCAAAATTTCGGAAAACTACCCAAATATCTCAAGAAAGTACTAAGTAACAACAAAATTGTGTTTTGGCACAACCTAACAGTAAACTCCTCTCTGGCAAAAATAAATGGGTATTCAAAACACTTGTACTAAATTTGTTCTAAACCAAAAAAGTCTAAGAAATCACGTTGTTGGATAAGTTTTTAACATACTCAAACCTAAATATAAAGAAAATATATGAAATTTCAGAAAATCATAACATTCCTCGAGATTACAAAATCCCTAAAGATGACAAAATTTCCAAAAATTCGGAAAACTACCCAAACAAATATCTTTCAAGATAACCAATTCAACTACAACACATAACAATTTTCAACAATCAAAAGTACTAAACAACAAAAAAAAAGTGATTTGGCACAACCCAACAGTCATCTCCTCTGAGGCAAAACTCGCTACACAATAAATAAATGAGTATTCAAATCACTTGTACTAAAAATATTGTTCTAAACCATACTTAAACTTAAATATTTCAAAAAAATAAATGAAATTTCAGAAAATCATAACATTCCTCGAGATTACAAAATCCCTAAAGATGACAAAATTTCCAAAAATTCGGAAAACTACCCAAACAAATATCTTTCAAGATAACCAATTCAACTACAACACTCATAACAATTTTTCAAAAGTACTAAACGACAACAAAAAAGTGATTTGGCACAACCCAACAGTCATCTCTGTGGCAAAACTAGCTACACAACAAATAAATGAGTATTCAAAACACTTGTACTAATAATATTGTTCTAAATCGAAAAAGTATAAAAATTCGAATTGCGGGATTAGTTTTCACCATACTTAAACTTAAATATTTCAAAAAAATAAATGAAAATTCAGGAAATCATAAAATTCCGAGATATCACAAAATACCTATAGACAACAAAATTTCCAAAATTTCGGAAAACTACCCAAACAAATATCTCTCAAGATAACTACAACTACAACACTCAGAACAATTTTTCAAAAGTACTAAACAACAACAAAATAGTGCTTTGGCACAACCCAACAGTCATCTCCTCTCTTACAAAAATCGCTACACAACAAATAAATGAATATTCAAAACACTTGTACTAAATATTGTTCTAAACCGAAAAAGTCTAACAAAATCAAATTGTTGCATTAGTTTTCCACATACTCAAACCTAAATATTAGAAAACATATGAAAATCCCGAAAATCATAAAATTCCCAGAGATCACAAAATCCTTAGAGTTAAAACGAATTTCAAAACTTCGGAAAACTACCCAAACAAATATCTCTCAATATTACTATTTACAATTACAACACTCGGAACACAAATTCTCAAAAGTACTAAACAACAACAAATTAGTGATGTGCCTAAGCAAAAAGCCCAAGAGATGGCAAAATGTCCAAAGTTCGAAATGCCACTCACACAAAAAATTTCCCAAGACTTCTAAATCTTACAAATACGAGTACAACTTAAAATATGAAAAAATAACAACAACTAAATAGTGTAATTTAAAAATCAGTTTCGACTTACTTCCGCTCCCTGATCACGTCGCGCAAAAAATCCATCGCATCGTAGAGACTCCACTTGGGCTTAAAGCCGCTGCCCATAAGCTTCACGTGCGCCAACTCACGCCGATACGATTCGCGCAGCGATTTGAAGGCGCGCGCCACCCGCCGTCCGGGCGCATTGAACTCCTTGCCGATCTGCTCCCAGGCGCGATTCTTCTCCTCCTCGGCGCCCTTGAAATTGGGCAGTCGCGAGTCCCACAGTATCGGATTGTCGTGGACCATTTGGATAAGGCGCAGTTTGTCGGAGGCATTTCGGCGGACCACTGCAAGTAAATCGAGCGTGAGTAAAAATTTTTCTTTCGTCGTCGTATAGAGGAGTTGCTGCTGCTGCTGCGGCTCGACGTCGTCGGCAGCAGTCTGTTGTTGTTGCTGCTGCTGCTTTTGCTGTTGAATGGCGATTTTGAGTTTTGTTTGCGTTTTGGCGACGCTGCGCACATTCGAGCGCCGACTGTTGGCGACGGCCGTGCTGCGCCGCGATTTTGTTCTGGTCGCAGTGGCAGTGGCGGTGACAGCGACAGCAGCCGTTGTCGCTACGGCGGCAGCGGCGGCGCTGGCCGTTATTGTGGCAGCAGCACTCTTATACGGTAATTGCAAATTGTTGACACTTTTGCGTGTGATTTTTCTAAAATTAAAATTTTTTGATCTTAACGCACATTTTTTTATCTTCTGCGCCGGCAGCAGTTCCAGCGACTTGGGCTTCATGTCCAGCGTTGCGGCAGCGCCACTCGCTACGCTCATCTCCTGCGCCGCTGTGGCGATAGCGCTCGTATTCTCGTTGGCGGCGGCGTCGACGGTGGCGTTCGAGATGTTCAGGGAGGAATTGGTGGAGGTGGAGGGAGAATTGCAGGACGAACGTGACGAATTGGAGGAGGCGGGCGAAGCGGCAGGCGCCTCCGTTCTGGGAGTGCTAGTCGTTGTTGTTGTTATGGCTATGGCTGCTGTTGGCGAAGGTGTTGTTCTTATTATTGTTGTGGCAGATCGTTGGGGCAACGTTGGGTTGGCGCAGCTAGTTGCGAATGCTTCTTCGTTGTCGCTACTCTCGGCGCAGTTGTTGTTGTTGCTGGTTTGGCTGCTGTTGGAGTGTGCAACGTGCGCGTCCATCAATGTTTGCAAAAAGTCTCTCGCTTCTTCACTTTTAAGTTCAGTTTCATCGAATCATTGCACTTAGTTTACTTGCAGTTGCGGCCCTCAAATAGTAATTGTTGTTGCACGCTAACGAACCGTTATACACACAAAAGAAAATAGACTCGGCAATCGCGCGGCCTACAATTCAGGGCTTCCTGCTCCGCTTTTGCTACCCTCTCACGACCAAGTTTAAAAACCGACTAAAACCCAGCCGCCAACCAACCACCCGAGCCCGCATTAAATGAAAGCAAAGCCAAAACGTTACAGCAACAACAACCACACAACAATAAACAAGCGCACACAAATACAGCGGTGCATGAGCCGAAGCAACAACAACGAAAAATCAGCGCTTCAAGCCGCCTGAGTTCAGCCAGCCCGTAAAGAACAAGAAGAAGAATCGCCAGAGCCACAGCCAGAGCCGAAGAAAAACCCCTCAAAATGCGTTCAGCTATTGCTGCTCTTCTCGTTGTTGTTGTTGTTATTGCTGATATTGTCGTAGTAGCCTGGGCCAATATACTCGACACATTCGCGTACTCGCGCCGCCACATGCGTTCGTTTCGCTGGTGCGCGGTCGCTGTTGTTGGTGTTGTTAGTGTTATTGTTGTTGTGCGGTGGCCGCTATTGCCTTCGTCAACAATCGTTTCGGCTGTTTGCCAACTTCGTTGCGGGCAGTCGTGTCGCGTAAGCCGCGTTTGTAATTCGTTTGCTCGTCATAAATCGTTTTTAATTTAAAGCAACAACAACAAGCAATCAACTGTAACCGCATGCGCTCACACATATCGCACCGGTCCAAAAAGTGAGGGGTAACAACACAATCGCAACAACAACAACATCTGCAACAAAACATACAACTGGGAGCAGCGCCGTCGCACAGAAATAGCCAAAAATCCCTAAATGTACGAACCACAGAACGCCGAAGAAGAAAACTGCGACGACGACGACGCCGTGAAAAAGCAGAGGAACAACAGCAACAAAGCGCAGCCAAGTAACGAGCCACATTATTCAGCGAGCAACGCGCCCTCAAACGTTTAACCGATAGCGCACGGCACGCACACATGCGCATCAACAGCTACATTAACAACAACAACAACACAGTGATACAATAATCACAGCCAACAACAACAACAATAAGTAGCACACTCGCCAACTCGGCTCAATCTCGTCGCCGTTTGCTTGCTACGCTGGCTCGTCTTTTTCGCGTTCTTTCGTTCGTTTGCTTTGGTTTTTGCCTGTGGCTGAGTCGGCTGCCACTGTCAGCGAGCCAGCCCAATGCTTGGCGGCTGGCTGCCTGCGCTTGCACACACACTCAAACGTTTCATTGAGTGAAATTGTCGCACTCGCGCTACCCTCAGCCGCACTCTCAATTCAAACGGGGAAAATGATCGCAATTGCAGCAGCACACAGTGGCACAAATTTGGCAAGGTTTGTACGAAATATGAATGTGCTGAATTATAAGAGAAGGGCAAGGTAAGAGCTGACGCTGGGGTCATAGAGTAAAAATGTTTATTAGTTAAAATTTAATTCTCTCACATACTTTATATATACATAAGTAGCTGAAGCTTTATAACAAGTTCTACTCATAATGGCTAGTAGAATCTATATTGACTGATTTTTAAATCAAACATGTAACTAAATATGAAAAAATATGGAAAAGTAAATAAAAAGAATAAAAAAAATTATTAATTAATTAAATATCTAAGCATTAAAATTTAGAAATTTTTCTAATTAATTAAGCATACACAAATCATTAAGGCAATTATAAATAAGTTGTAATGGCTCAAAAAATCCTTCCATATCGACTGATTCAAACATGACTGAAGTCAAACATGTAACTGAATATTGACTTTTTTGATCATTTTTATATGTAAGTAACCTTTATAAATAATTTTGCCATTAAAATTTTTCCAATTCTTTTAGTCTGAGCTCCAGAAAAAAGAGATATATTCAAAGCAGGCATGTTTTGCATTTAACTTTCATGCTAAAGTAAAATCAATTCATACTAGAGATTACTTCATTTTCACATAAAAATTAGATGCAACACAAATTTGTTAGTTAGAAGGCTAAGGCTCGCAAATCAACCAATTCAATCATCCTTTCGCGTAGAAATTTCCCTTCCAGATCCTTACCATTTAAGATTCTAATTTAAAGCAATATCGAAAATCTAAGTATCTATGAGGGACCTAAAGTGTCTGGAGAGCCTTAAATGGTACACTCTAAAATAAAATAAAATTTTGTACGTAATAAATTGAAGAAAAAGTGCTTATAAACTTATACAAACCTTGAAAACAGTTCTGATCCTCATATATTTCTCATTATTCTCAGAGCACTAAATTAAAAAATCTATTATTTAATTAATAATCTATTCAATTTTATAATCTAGAAGAAGTCTAGTTGTAAAAGGAATTAATTTTAAAAACAATCAGATATTTCCCGGAATTTCATTAAACAGCACAGGATTTGTATTTCAACTGAATTGACAACGACTTAGTGGAAAAAAATGTGCCTTTGGCTTTAAAGTGTTTGAAATCTTTTTTCCATGTAATCGTAAAAGAGTTAGTTAACTTTCCGGCAGTGTACTAGAATTGACATAACTAAAATTTTTAAAAAGGTTAGGGTTTTTAAAAAGGTTAGTTAAATTTCCGGTAGTGTGCTGGAATTTACATAGCTAAATTTTTCATTTAAACGCTAAAACTTGATATACAACAACATCAAGAAAGATGTATAATCAAAATTTTTGCATTATGTGGGAAAATTTTCACCAGTGGAATTTCTATAACGAAGGTGTTTACTTAAACACTTAAATTTTATATACAACAACAACAACAGAACTGTATAATCTTTGTATTATGTTAAGGGGTTAGAAAAATGTAGTGTAGTGGAATTTTCAAAACAAAGTTTTTCACTAAAACACTAAAATTTGATATAGAACAAGAAAGCTGTTTAATCAAAATTCGTATTCCCAGTTGGAATTCTTTTGACGAAGTTTTCCCCTTAAAATATGAAATATAAAATGAAATTTTATACCAACACGGAGATTCAAGATTTGATTCTATTGTAATTTGTATAATAGTGTAGCGTTTTTTTTTTTAATTTCATAACAAAGTAAAACTTCTACTTATTCGCGTTTATTAAAATTAAAAACAAAAATGTATATTTCGTACCCGTAAGAAATACTTTGATAAGACACTTATGTGAATCTCTTTAAAATAATAAGAACATTAATTCGAATCAAGATATATCTCTTGATTGATTGATTAAAACTATAATTGGTTTCTGAACACTCAAAAGTTTTTCCAAAAATCTTTTAAATACCATTGAGTATCCATGTGAATTATCTGACCTGGCAACCTTAGTAATAATGATCCTCGTTTTCAAAAACACCGCTTAAAGATTTCTGACAGGTGTCCATAATTTAAAACTTAGTATATCTGGCAATCTATATCCAATTTAAATGTATAAATGATCATTTAATCTTATTTTGGAGTTGATAATGAAGACATCAAATCAAGCGTTCAGACAATTTCTCGTTTCATTTATTCTCAAACTTGGGTTTACAATTTGTAACGTAACTAAGCAGGAGGTTGTGGATGTTGTCGCAAATAGGGTTACAAATTTAAAATTTTAGATTAAAAAATTATACGCAGAATGCCACAATATTCAAACTGACAATCTGTTAATGACTTTATACTATATGAAGTATCCGAAAGACATAGATACTAAGACCATTTAGACCATTGTACCGCGGCTATGATCTCCCTCGTTCACTAGCAAATTCTCGGCGATTTTTACTATCAATCAGCCAACCATCGTCGTCAAGTTTCCCAAAGACTTTGAAAATCTTTTAGCCGATTTGTTGCTCTTGTGAAAAAGTGAAAAATGAATTGACGATCTAATGCTTATGAACAAAATTTTTCAATCCAGGGATCACAAGTTATACAATCGGGCAGAGCTCGAGTTCAAGTTTGCCGAAGACTCAGGATCTCTTTCAGTCAATTCGTTTCTCTTGTGAAGCTAAAAATATGTGAAACATGAATAGACGTTCTAAGATAGATGAACACAAAAAGCAGCAGTCACAAAATTTGTGACATCACAATCACGGGACACACAAGACATTCTTTACATTCTTCTTTAACTAAATTATGTCCTATAGTCACAAAAATTTGTATATCACAATCATGCAGGTTACAAGCTTGCGAGTGTCCCAGAATAAGTTCAATGGAATGAGCTGTGAGCTATGAGGAAGAAGATGAAAACTAACTAAATTGTATGGTGTAGTCACAAAAATGTGTTCTATCACAACCACGGGACACAGAAGTCATTCATTTCCATTCATACTGACATTTGCAATTTTATGAGGAAGAAAATTAAAACTAACTAAATTTTATGGTTTAGTCACAAAAATTAATTACATCACAATCATGAGGATTGCAAGCTTGGGAGTGTCCGAGAATAAGTTCAATCAATTTAGTTTTTATGAGAATTTCTGGAAGATGAAAACCAATTCCAAGTACTGGTGGTCACCTTAGGTAGTTTTTCTCTTTAGAATTAATGCGAAAAAAATTCAGCAACCCTTCCAAGCGTTTGCGAAAATGTTTTCACGCAATAATTTTCTGCATTCTTACCACAGTTGATGCACTCAAAAACTCAATGCACTCATTTAGTTGATGCTCAGACTCTCCGCTGTCATTCCCCTAAAATCAAAGATTATCTGCTCGTTTGCCTTTTTTTCGAACCATGTTTGCAGCAGAAATGGCATAACGAAATTTGCCGACCCTCCCCGGGCCGGCATCGTCAATGTGCCAGGCCAAGAAACAACAAAGGCGCAGGCGGCAACAACGACGACGACGACGGCCAGCATGTGTGGCTTATGCGTGCGCGTGTGTGCGAGTGTGGCGCGTATGGGCCCACTGTACTTTTTCAATTACCATAACATGCGATTTTGCCTGCTTTCAAGCTGCGGAACGGACAGCAGCAGCAACAACAACAAATGGCTGAATTCAATTGATGGCAATTTTTGAGGCAGCTGAACGAGCGGACAAAACGTTGTTCGTTGGGAGGGGGAAGGGGTTGACAAGAGGGCAGAATTGCCAGCTATCGTGGTCGATGCGGCGGCGCAGACGGCCAGAGTCCAGCATTTGGTGGCAATTGCTGGTGTTGTTATTGCTGATGCCATTGTTGTTCTTGTTGTTGTTGCGATTTGATCATAAACAGAAATTTAGCGCATCGAACCAAGAAAAAGGCAACGGCGAAAGCAGCAGCGACGGCGATCGTTTACATTGGCTGAAAGCGCAGTTGAAGCTCGACGCCAACTTGCAACCAGCTGAATTGCCGAATACAATCGCCGCTTATATGTTCATACATACATAGTAAATATGTATGTGTGTGTAAGTAATTCATTTTAATAAAAATTCCCAACAACGAGTACAACAACAACAACAACAATAATACTGACGCCTGATGCTTGCCATGAGGGTACATTTTGTTGCCACTGCCGCATTGTCGGCCGCCGCTCCACGCTCGCAACGTTTCGCCCAAAAACGCTACAACAATAACAACAGCCAACAACAATGCCAAGAACAAATGGCAATTCTGTTATGCGACGGCAGATTCTGCGCAGTGCCCAACTCACACATGCACACACACACACACACAATCACAGTCACCAAATTGCCAGACTGTGTGCCCGCGCAGCTCGGCACTTGAGCCATGGGCCATGGCAGTAGAAAAACCGTCCGTCGCTTCATTTCAATTTCAATATTGTTGCCGTTGCCGATGCTGTTGTTGCTGATGTTGCTCATATTGTTGTTGTTTTTGTTGTTTGTAAATTACTAACGGAAATGGCTTCTTAAGTGCACATCTCGTTTTTTCATTATTGTTGTTGTGTTCATTGTCGCTATTTGGCATTTCATTGTTTGCTATCATTTATGAAGGGGGCCAGCAAAATGTTGTTGCTGGCATGCAACGAAGTGAAGAAGGAGATGAGAAGGGGGGTCTGTAGGCGGCGCAGCGAACGGCTCGCATGATTTCTTTATTAAGCATTCTAGACGAAATTGTGAAATTCACATTTGCGCTGGCTGAGCGACGCAAATGCTGAGTCAATGCAAAGATTATACAACAACAACAACAACAGCAACAGGAATTGTAACAAACATGGCCGTAAATTTTGCCATGGTTTTTTCAAAGTTTGTTGATTGAAATTGATGGGAAAATTTTCAATGAACCCGCATGTGATCTGTTGCTCGATCACAACAGTTTGGGAAACACTGTTCTAATGAATGATGATTAGAAAGTGGGTTGAATAAATCAACCTTGAGAGCAGATATGTATATGATTCCTTATTGCAGTAATGCACACAGGATTTCAGTTTTGAGAATTTTGTGAGCAACTTTTGGGCCCAACTTCATTCGAAATCACATTTTTAACCCAAAATGTTGGCAACAAACAGATATTTTCAGTGATTTGAACCTTTCAAAACCCTCTTGCGTGCATTAATGCCTCATTGTGATATCATCAATTAGTCACGCAGTCATAAAAATCCTTAATCCCTCAATAAATAATCTCAGGATGAGTACTTCTAGTTCGCGTTACTGAGTAACATTAAGCTTAACACTAGAAAGACCTCAACTTTTCCATACCTACATAAACTTCGTATCATATCCGCTGATATCACAAAGATAAAGTAGACATCGGACTTGTCTAATTTTTGACAAAATATATTTTAAAACATATATAAAAATTTCCACGATACAAAAATAAAAGTCACTAAAGCAGAAATGATAGAAATACTAAGGAAAATACAGATATTTAAACATTAAAACATTGACGAGTTGATCGGAATGGTCTTTTTAGGGTTTAACAGCTAATAGAAGTCTGAGTCTCAGACTTAAAGACTCGCTAAAACAGCGTCCACTATAGCCTTAATTGGGAGTACTCCATCAAAAAAGAGACTTCAAATCTCTAAAACTCGAGTAAAAGGCCAGAAACACTTTACGCTGTGCCTTAGAACTAAAAAACTTGGAGAATCTTCTTAAAGAACCTTGACTCCAAAGAGAGCTCGCTTTGTCTTAGCCTCTAATAAAAATCAGGTACTACAACTCAGAGGCTTTCTGACTGGACATTGCCAAGCAGCCAAGAAAGCAGCTTTCCCAGAGTGATTTAATGTATCTAAACTCTTATATGTCAAACAGACCTGATGGCAATATTTCTAACTGTTATAGAAATACTCTTCAAATCCCATTTCATTATTTTTTATCTGATTTTTTCCTAAGTTGGTTTTTTAAACCAAGTTCAACAGAGTCAAAATCTTGGCACAGGTTCATTGGTTTAGAAATTACAAAATTTGGAAATAGTAATAGTAATCCGCAAAAGTGACGCAAATTTTTTGCAAAAACTCGAACTTAGTTTGAAAAATGATTCATGGACTCAAAATCAGTGATCCCCAATCTCCATAGAACTGATGTCAAAATCAGAAACATCGGGAAAAAGTTCAAATAATAATAATAAAAATTATGAAATCTGGCTTTCCATGCGCTTTAAAAATATACAAAAGAGTTCAACATGGAAGTAATCTTCTTCGTTCCAGCAATTCCAAAGAGACCTACATGTCCACTAACTTTAAAACCACAAACTGCGCTTCCTTTGAACTTAAAAATAGTTTTCTCTAAGAAACATTACTTCTAAACCTTAAAATTTACTTCAGCTTCTTTAACAAAAAGAAAAATGCTGGACCTATAAAATTAAGAAGGCTTCAACCATCTCAATTTTGATCTCTCTTTCGCTCCTTGCATGAAGACTTTATTTCTATATCTTGATTTATATTTCACTCCTTGCATGAAGATTTTACTTCTATATCTTAAAATAAACTTTAGCTTATTTAACAAAAACAAAAAGGTTGGACTTAAAAGATTAAGAAGGCTTCAACCATCTCAAAATTGATCTCTATTTCGTTCCTTGCATGAGACCTTACTTCTGTACCTTAAAATAAACTTCAGCATCTTGAACAAAAACCAAAATTTTAAAACGTGAAGATTAAGAAGGCTTCAACCATCTCAAAATTGATTTATATTTCAGTCCTTGAATGAAGACACAATGATATCAACGGCATTAATGTGACCATGTTGCCTGTTATCCCACAAACGAGTCTTCCCACATCCCAACACATCCCTGGTTATGGGTAGTGTGGGTATTGCGGAATCGGCAGCTCTTGATGTTTTGGGCATGTCCCTTAAGAACGATCTTCGTTGGAATGATCATATTTTTGTCGTGTCGAAAGAAGCAGCCAAGTGCCTCGGTTTCCTAAAGCGGTGCAAAAAATATTTCACTCCGTCTGATCTCCGCATTATTTACACTACCTATATCCGACTTAAGATGGAGTTTAACTCGCACCTCTGGGCGGGGGCTTCAAAAACCCATTTGAAGCTCCTCGATCGGGTGCAAAACCGTGCGATTAAACTTATAGGGGACAGTAGGGCATCCAGCTCTATTGACTCCTTGGAACATCGTCGAAACGTGGCATGTGTGGTGTTATTTTACCGATACTTTTTCGGTAATTGCTCAGTGGAGATGAGCAGCTTGATGCCATCACTCCGGGTATTCCCTCATTGACTCATTGACTGACTCATTGTCTATTTTACATTTTTTTCGAAGATATCTGTAAAAGGACAACGGGCCGAATATAGAAGGATTGAGAGTAGAGAGGCAGATTTCTTAATACCAAAGGGCCCAAAGCAACTATCTCATTAAACAGATAACATATTTATCATAGATCCACAAGGGATAGTGGACCCAAAACGAGATGTAAACTTAGAAACCAATGGTTACAACAATCTTAAGAAATTGAAGAAAAAGCAGCAGACTGGCCACTTGGACGAAGTTCTGTAAATGAAACTCTGATGCACATCGTGTTGAATGAAAGATTATAATAACAAGGCACTCTTTGGTTGTTAAGATAACAAAAGAAGGGCTAATCGGAGGAAGTAATAGAACACAGAGCTATTCGTACATTTCAAAAAATCCTTTAAGTGCCTGTCTTCCATGATTTAAATTATCTTAAATCAGCTCACAATAGAGACTTATTAAACTTGCCCCAGCATTTGTTAAAACTAAGTAGAGGAGACTAAGTAAAGGAATTGTATTTTTCTACTTTATGGCAATTTGTGTAGGGGAGACAAAAAATTGTGAGACTCGAGTGGAGTTAAATGGCATCGCATCGAAGTCAGAATTTACAAAACAAGCTAAGAAATTCAACAAATTGCTTCACGGCTGCTCAGAAATTGCTCTTAGACGGTTAACATCTTTGACTGACCCCCAATAGTTTTCGCTACTGGAGATTTCTTTCAAACATACTTACCCCCTATCTCCAACCCTTAATGGGGTTACCATACAAAATTATTGTTTTTATAAACTAGGCTCCAACTGCTTCCAGGTTGTTCCCAGATGAATCACATATAAGACTGACCCGCATTTATTTGCCCTTCCAAATGTTTTTTCTATACATATCTAATCGCTATCTACAATTTTTAAGGGGGCTGCCATACAAAAGTGGCAATTTTCTATGGAATTGACTCCCCACTTGGAAATGTAAGCAAGAAAGCATCGTATTTTGAAAACTACTAAACCGATTTGAATGATTTATTCAGCTATTGGAAACTCTTTTGAGTACAAAAAATACACAATTATTTAAGGGTCAGAAATTCAACACCAGAAGGCATCTCCCATACAATCAGAGTTGTGAGGTTGTCATCAGTAAACATCATAACTCGAAAACTACTCAACCAATTTGAATGACTTATTCTGCTATTGACAACTCTCTTGAGCACAAAAAATACAAAATTAATAAAGATTCAAAAATTCACCAGCAGACAGGATCTCCCTTACAATCGGAGTTGTGAGGTTGTCAACAGCAAACATCATAACTCGAAAGCTACTGAACCGATTTGAATGATTTATTCAGCTATTCGCAACTCTGGTGAGCATAAAAAATACAAAATTAACTAAGGTCCAGAAATTCACCATCAGAGGTCATCTCCCATACAAACGAAGTTGTACGTTGTCAGCTTTTGGTTTTGTAAGAAGCAAAAATCAAAACGAACTACCGAAACCCCTTTAAATTCCCCATTTTCAATATTATTTAAATTTTAGATGAATGTTAGGTTAAATTAGGTTCAAAGGTTATTGCCTATTTTGGTTCATTGCCTACTGTGAGTGCCCTCTATGACTGCCAGAAGGAAGCACATTGCTCTAACTGAAGTTCCTGTAAACAATCGACCATCTGCTTTCCCAGATAAATTTGAGGGATCCAATAATTTTACTTTCTTAACACTCTAAGGTCTGTAAGAAAATTGGAATTGGAATGGAACTTCAATTTATTAAAGTAACCAACAAACAAGGATTTGTCTTGTTGTGTCCCTTTGTTCCCAAGCGGAGTTAATAAAGTCAATAAAGTTTCTTTGGTGCTATGGTTTTCCAAAAGGATGACAGTAATTAAGAAGCCACTAACTCGTTTAGTAGAAAAAAATTTGAAAACTAGCCTCTGGAGGTGTCACCTTCTTCGCGACTTTTCAAATGTCTCCAGGCTTTCTTTGACTACTTTGCTTACTTCCAACTTGACTCACTCACCAGTGTCAAAAATCTACAAGGTGGCATGATCGATTTGCAGCTCAACAAACCCTAAAATTCAAGCGAGTTAAAAACTGTCAACAGCGCTCAAAAATTTGTGATAAGCAATGAAACTGTGTACAGAACAAAAAATAGAAGTGAAACAAACTGAAAAACCGTTTCAAAGTACAACCGGGTTCAATGTTTATAAATAATTGACTGCATGGGTAAGTAAATACATACATATGTATGTACACATATACACATGTATGTGTGTGTGTTTGTGTGATTTCCAAGAAACGTTGACTCATAACTCCAACAGCGAATGGTCAGCGCCGATAAAGCGAAGCCGACTCGAACGGCATCGAATTCAGCAAACGAAACGTGGCTCAGAGCGCACAAGACGCCGCTGACCGCGAACCGCCTGCAATTGGAAATCTTATCTACGAAATGCAAAATACAGCTCGGCTCGGCACAATCGAAGCCACAAAGTACAAAATGTACTTAAAGCAATAATAACAACAAAAACTGTAAACGAAAAATTATACCATATTCAATGATTTTGTCTACGACGGTCTCACCCTACGTTGGCGTCTATGGTTCATTGGGCTGTGCACCGGCAGCGGCAGCGGCAGTGGCAGTCGCACGCACGAAACGAAACGAAACGCCACCACATGTGATCCAAATGTCGCCTTTCGTCGTCGGCCAAGCGTTCATGTGTCGCTGCCGTTCGCGCTCTGTGCCTGCGCCACTGTGTGCTGCGGCGGTCTTAATGCATATTTACGAGTATGTAAATACTGTTCGCAACGGCTACAGCAACAACAACAACAACAACAGCGACAATGGCAACAGCAGAAATAATAACAGCAACGACAACAGTAGCAAAATGTTGAAGCATTTCGGCTGCAACCAAATGCGTTACAGATAATGCCAATGGCAATAGCAACAACAACAACAACAAGAATGACAAAAACTCAGTCGAAGACCAACGAACGAACGAATAAACGAACGAACGCGTCAACATTTCATATGCACAGCAATGCATCGGCAATGACGATAATAAATGAACTTCGACACTAATTTCCAACCAGCAACAACAACAATGGCAGCACACTGAATTGTAACGGCAACAATTGTGATGACTACCGAAGCGTCAATAAGTGTGAACAGCAATAAGCGGCGACAGCAAGCAGCAATGGCAAAAAATACGGCGAAAAACGTCAAATGCGCTTAACCCATTCACAACCAGTGTGTCATATGTGGTACGCATGAAAAATGTTGTAGTTTTATTAAACATTTTATGTATTCAGAGAGCACAAATTTGACACATTATAACTGCATATGTTTGTATGTATGTATGTCCCATTGGTCAAGAAAGGATTAAGTTTAACCCTTTCGATCCCGTCTTTTACCCTGTGTCTCGATATTACTTTTTGGTATATATAAATCATGAAACACTTTCCTGAGAAGTGTGCAAACGACATTTGAAGTCGCCACGCCTCTTTGTTAGAGTTCTAGAGCTAGTTTACTTTTGAACAACTTTATCTTTAAACGGGTTAAATAAATGTTGTATCAATATATCTGTGGTCAAAAGCACTAACCGCTTAAGTCGACTTAAGAAGAAATTGAGTTATGAATGCCACCACGTTCCCTTGACTGTGCTCTACGTTTGTGTAAAATCGGGGAGCTTCTAACTTTAAAATAAAAAAAGGTATTAATAAAAACCTATTCGCATTCCCATAGCGAACACACTACGAGCTAAAACTTTAAAGCGAGATTACTCGAAACAGCAATTTACGACTTAGGCGGTTATTGCTTTTGACCACAGATATTTTAATTACAGTAAAATTATATAATATTTATGAAAAAATACAAAATTATCACTTTTTGATTTTATTTCACCATTATTAAATAAACAGGGTTTTGATCAAATGCGCCCAATTCGTAGACTTCAATTAGAGCACAAACTTTCCCTGATATCGCTGCAAATTATTGAAAATTATTTTGGGGATAACAGTAAAATTTTTGCAATTTGCTTTGAATTCACTTCTAAAAATATTAATTGGTTGGTGCCTACTTAAATTAAACCCATAAATCAATCGTAGCTTTTGATGAAGTTGCTCTCAGGCAACTTTGGGGTCGAAAAAGTTAAGAAGCATTAAAATCTTGAAATTTGATGCCATAACACAAATAACAAATTAAACTTTAAAAGCATAAAGTATGAAATTGCAAACAAAGTTTAGCTATCTACTAAAAAAGTGGTCTAAGATAAGGTTAGACTAAGTCGACCATTCATAATCCCTGTTGGGTCCCTAGCGATACCAGTTAGATCTCCTTAGTGTTGCGAGTCAATGTAAAAGTGGCCCGCAACAGTTAGACTGTGACAGTTAGAATGTGAGTTTTCATAGTGAAGTTCAGCAGCAAGTTAATGTTGTGCTGGCGACCCATCAAACCCCAAGAAGAAGCTGTCTCTGAGTAAGCAAAACCCAGTCTTGAAGTAGCCGTACAGAAGCAAAAAATGTGCTCCAAGGTCACATCTGGTTTAAGAAAATCAAAAGTTAAAGCCTTTCTTTGATCTGCTAAAAGGAAACAGTTTTGTTATCCATTTTAGAGTTAAATATATCAGTGTTCTGCTATCCCTTGGCTCGCAGTCCAACGCACTAACCAATAAACCACAAAGACTATCGATTACAAGGTTCAACTAATGTAAACATTCTCTATTCAGTAGTCGATTTCTGGTTCAAAAGAGTTAAGCAAAGCTAACTAAATTTATTGCAAATACATTTGACCAATGGAACAAGCTTGTCTTCAAAGGGTCCGTAGAGTCTGGGGTCAATTTATTCTACATAGAGTACAAATACAGAACAACAGTATCGAACGACTTTTAGGTATGAAGGCTTTGATAAGGATAGGGTTACCAAGTTTCCCCAAAATTTCAAGGCATTTTAACGATTCTCTTTCAATGTTACCTTCATAAACACAAACCGGCCCCATTCTAAAACAGACACTAGCAACTAGGATCCAGTGGCGGGTTCCAATAATTCAAAAAGGACTTTACTTTGTAGAAGAAGAAGAAGCTTATTTAATACCAAAAATTTCATTATATATATTTTGATAGAATAGAACTATAGTTTCTATATTAAATTTTATTTCTTTTTAAAAACCTTTTTTTATTTTTTTTAAATAATAGTATTTTTTAAATATCACTCAAATGGAAAAACAATTTCGGAAAAATTTGTACTTCAAAACACTATACGATGAATATTAAAAAACTATTTGATGATTGTACCAAATTCTAATTTGATAAAAATTTTTGAAAAAAAGCAAACAACAAATATTTGAGGTTGTATTCATTTTTAAAATCCATCCATTTTTCTAGTAATGTGTCTTAGTGAATCGATATTTAAAAACAATTTAAAAGTTTTACCAAATTCAATTTAATTTGAAAATTTAATTTAAATTTAATTTAAATTTAACCCTAATTAGTTTTAGTGTCAATTTTGACACTATTTTCATTAAAAAAGGCTCATAACTTTTTTGTGTTAAATACAATCGGTCGGAACTTTCTCGACTTTGTTTTTTTTTATAGGAACTTTAATTTTGTATCAAGCAAACCTTTTTTGGATCAGTAGTTTTAACCATGCAGGAAGTGTAACGAATTAGTCAACAGTGTCAAAAATGACACTTGCACGAAATTCAAATTCAAGAAGAAATCTAGTTGCCTTTTCAAAATAAAATGGACATTTTGTCGAACACGTTTTTATTCAGTGTGTATCATAATTTCGAATAGTGAACAATGAACCATGTAAAGCTTTCAAAAAGTGAAATAGAGCAAGCGCTCAACGATTTGTGAAGTAGCGAGGAAGAAGATTTATTGTCTTCTGATGGTGATGACGATAATGCTCCGGAACAAATGAAAGACAGTGACAATGGAAGCGCTGATTCAGATACAGAGTCTATTAATAACTTGCCGATGGATACCAGAATAAATGCAGAACTAGACCCTGAGGTTTTGTTTTGGTCAAAAGACCATACAATTCAATACTCTGATCAACCAAGGCCGACTGGGCGTCTAGGTTTGGCAAACCTAATGAGGTGCAAACCTGTACCAACGGCATATGCAAATACTCGCTGCGATGGTTTGTTTTTCCAGCCCATTGAGGGCATAATTCTTCAAATGATAAACATAGAAGGACTGGGTATTTATAAAGATGATTGGAAGAGAATTGATGAAGATGAGCTACGAGCTAAGTTTCGACTATCAAAGGGTTATTATTTTCTGACGAATGTCTTTCCTGAAGCTTGCCTTTGACGCGATTCAAGGTTATATTGCGCACATTACGCTTCGACAATAAATCTGATCGTGCTGAACGTCGCCTTCGTGACAAACTGGCCCCAATAAGAGTAGTTGTATGACAAGTGGAATAATAACTTACAAAAGATGTATACCATCGGAGAAAACGTAACCGTGGATGAAATGATGATCGGTTTTCGTGGCCGTTGCCCCTTCCGTCAATACATTCCCTCAAAGCCCGATAAGTACGGGATAAAACAGGTGGCAGTCGCACTTATTATGCATGGAATCTACCAATTTATACCGGTCGGGCTCCAAACTGTAGACCCGAAGTTAACCAGGGCAAACGCGTTGCTCTTGACTTAGTGAAAGATCTTGAAGGTCGTAATGTCACCTGTGACAACTTCTTTACATCCTATGACCTGGCTAAATAATTGAAAATGAGGAATATAACAATAATTGGAACGGTTCGTAAGAACAAATTATTTCATCCACCACTACTGTTAGATATGAAAAGAGAGCCCGTTGGTGCATCGCGATTTGCTTTCGGCCATTCGCTTGGAGCCACATTACCAAATGGAATCGCATAGTAACGTTGCTAAGTACCCAGCACAATGACAAAAAAATTAGCAATGAAGACCACAAGAAGCCTCAAGTCATTTTAGATTATAATAGTACAAAATGCGGCGTTGATATTTTGGATCAATTAGTGCATACTTATACTTGCAAACGCAAAACTAATCGTTGGCCATTTACCGTCTTCTGTAACATGATGGATGTGTCAGCTTATAACGCGTTTGTTGTACACACAGAAATAAATCCACAATGGAACATTAGAAAGAAGCAATTCCGCCGACGTATATTTTTGAAAGACTTAGGGGAGGCACTCGTTCAACCTCACATTCAAGCGAGGAAATCATTGCCTTTGAGTTCAAATGCAAAATTAGCTGTACTTCGAATTCAAAACAAACCTCTTCCGGAAACACCAAAAGCTAAAAAACGTGGTCGATGTTTTTATTGCCCATATAAAATTTCTGCAAATTTGCAGAGTAACAAGTGTGACTGTTGCGATAGGTTCGTGTGCACTCAACATCATATAAAAATTACGATATGCAATAGTTGTAACCAAACTTCGAAGTAACTTGGAAGAAACACCATATATTTAAATGTATAAGAATTGAAATGCATATACACGTTTTTATTAACATTGAACTTGTTTTAAATTAATGAGTTATAATAAAAATGTTTTAAAAAAAACTCTACTGTCAAATCGTTTGGGATCTCCACAGGTAAATGTATAAATTAGACTGTAAGTATGTAGTGTCATTTTTGACACTATGAGCTAATTAAATATAAAATTGCCCGATCTAATGAGGGTTAAAAAAATATTTTATAAAAAAATGTTTTAAAAAAAAATTATTTGAGGTTATATTCATTTTTGAGTCTAACCGATTTTTCTAGTAATGCGTCTTAGTGGTTAAAAAAAAAACAATAGCAAAACTCTAACTTGATAAAAAATTAAAAAAAAAAAATATTTGAGGTTATATTCACTATTGAGTTCCACAGATTTTTCTGGCAATACGTCTTAGCGATATCTATATTTAAAAACTATTTAGTGACTATACCAAAACTCTTACTTAATAAAACAAATTTTTGAAAAAAAAACAAAAAAATTTTTGATGTTATATTCACTTTTGAGCTCCACCGATTTTTTGGTAAGAGATATCTATATTTAAAAACAATTTGGCGACAGCATCAAAATTCTAATTTGATAAAAAATTTTTTGAAAAAAATTAAATATTTGAGGTTTTTGATTGATTTCTATATTTAAAAACAATTTGGTGGTTGGACCAAAATTTTGACTTAATAAAATTTTCGTTTTTTAGACAAACAAAAAAATTTGTTAGTTACATTGAATATAAGTATATAAAAAAAAATGTTTGAGGTTATGTTTGATTTTGCGTTCCATTGGTTTTTTTTGCAATGCGTGCTAGTGATATTTTTGATTTGTTACAATCCCCTCCAAATCGGATGATTTGTTTGAAAGTTATACATTTCCATTTTATTTATTTATATTAATTCTGGCTGATCAGGAATTAACTGTTGTGGAAAAAACTCTGTAAAATTGTTACATATTTTATTGTATACAGTCGTGTCTGGGTATAGTGAACACTAGACTGGAATTAATGGACGATTTTTCGATTTCGATGCTCCGCAAACTCTCATTTTATGCGGTTTGGTAAAACAGTGCGTGAGCCAAAACATTTTGGAGCTAGGTGGGGCTAAATGGCGTCGCATCGAGGTCAAAGTTCACAAAAAAGCTGGGAAATTCGACAAATTGCTCCACAACTGGTCAGAAGTTGCTCTTAGAGGGTTTAAATTTATGACCGACCCCTCTAGTTTTTCTTACTGAACATTTCTTTCAAACATACTCATCCCTTATCTCCAATGGGGCTCCCATACAAAATGGTCGTTTTTATAAAATAGGCTCCCATTGCTTCCAGGTTGCCCCCAGATGTATCAAATGTATGACCGACACCCATTTATTGTCTCTTCCGAATGTTTCTTCCAAACAAACCTACCCGCTAACTCCAAGTCTTAAGGGGGCTGCCATACAAAATTAACCATTTTCTGTGCCATTGGCTCCCCACTTTTGAATGTAGTAGTTAAGTAAGCGAGAAAACTACTTCATATCTCGGAAACTACTGAACCGATTTATTCAGCTATCACCAACATTCTTGAGTACAAAAAATACAAAATTAATTAAGGTTCAGAAATTCACCACAAGAGGGCGTCTCCCATACGATCGGTTTTGTGACGTTGTGAACTTTTGGGTTTCTACAAAGCAAAAATCAAAATGTATTGCCGAAACCCCACTAACCTCCCTACTTTGAATATAATTGCAATCGTTAGTGAGTGTTAGGAAGAAATGATTAGAATTTTGTGAGAAACTCTGATGAGTTTCACGCCGCTTCCGACAGCCTCGTTACCAACATGTATTCATGTCTCTCTAGGCCCCCGACCGTGAATACCACATACTCCAAGACATAGTCCAATTTCAAACTTGTCCCTGATTCCGTATTAAAGGCAGCCAAAACATTTCCTATTGGGTCAATTGGCTTGCATTCGGTAAGCACTCAATTAAGCTCACATCTACCGATCTCAAAAACGATTTACAAACGTACAACACACTTCGCACAAATGAGAACGAAAGTGTTTCTGCAGCCCCTCGGTGCAATTTTCTTTTTTGGAGCAGTGGTGCGCTCTCACATTTCGTGCTCTTACTCAAAACTCTATGCCAGTGTTGCAAGATACCTGAAATGACTTTCTCTTAAATTAAAAAAAAGCTGAAATTTACTCTCAACAATTTAAAAAATTTCTAATAATTTTCATTCATTGCATAAATTATAAAAGAAATTAATTAATAAATAAATTTATTAAAATATTTTAAAATTTAATTAAATTAAGTTGGACTCTTTAGCTTTCAATATTCAAGGCTTCAGTGCCACTAATGATGTCAAATGAATGACCATTAAAATTTTCTAGACTTTCTCCTAAAGAGCCAAAAATCTCCTAAATGTAGAAGGAAATCTCCTGATCTGGCAACACTGCTTCATGCTGCTTCCCTCTTCTGCTCTTTTGCTTTCGTTTCACTATCAACGCGATCGCTTTGCCAGATCCCAAAACTACAAACTACAACGTAATTTTATAATTAAGCCTGGATTGTGCGTAAACAAATACAACAACAAAACCACTCGCAATCCAATGCGCACACAACTGTTGCCGAATTTGAATGGCGTTTTGTTAGTGTTATTGTTGTTATTGTTGTTGTTGGGTGCTGTTAAATGTTTGTTATTGTAATTGGAAATTTATGTGGGATCATTATGACAAAACGCAAAAAATACTTAAGTAGCAGCGAAAAACAAAAGCAAAACAATAACAACAAACAAAAAACTACAACAATTGAATTTCAGCTGATTGTGTCGTCAATGTGACTCATCGGTTTTATGAGTGACGGCATGACGGTATTTGAATGCACTTCTTCAAGGTCTTTGTTTTTGTTTTTGTGTTTAACATTCATGTGGAGGGTACAAAGTGCAGTTGTTGGGAACTTTGTATGTCAAAAATTTCTGTAGTTATGCAATGCGAACTGTGAGATATGAAAATCGCGAGTGGAACTTCACTTTGGTCATCTTTGTTTGCATCTTTTGAAATTGATTGTTTTGAGCTTTAAGCCTTTGGAATGTAGTTTCAGAAAGGAATTGATGGATTTACAGTTCATATCAGACATGGGGGTTTTGCACTAAAATCCACTACCACTACCACTAGAGGTCTGCTAGGAAATTTTCCATTATTCACTAAATAAATTTTAGTGGTAGCTGAATTTTTTCCACTAATCACTGATCTTTATTTAGTGGTAGTGCCATTTTTTTCCACTAATTTTTTTTAGTGGTACTTTTTACCACTACCACTGCCATGAAATTCAATGATTAGTGGAAAAATGGTTCTGGTTCATATATTAAATACTGAGAACATTTATTTAAGTCTTCGAAGTCATTTGATCAATCTATAAAAACTGTCTGACCGATCCGCTTTGACTTTCGAACAATCCAAACTGTCAGAACAGATAAGCGCATAAAAACGATATGAATATTTTAAAGTATTCAGATAGTTCACATAATCGGAATGTTTTCAAAAACTTGTTGTTTTCGATGTTTTTTGAGCCAACCAGACTGACAGAGCAGCCTTACGCATAGAAACGATCTGAATATTTCAACCCTCTGTCACTGATTGGACTGTTAGAATGTCCAGGAGTCCGGAAGTCGTTCAAAAACTTGTGTTGTTTAGATAGAACTCCTTTTGCAATATCTGAACTGTGCAAGCGAATCAGATCTTTTAAATAAACCGCATTATTTGAGTGATCCATACCAGTCGAGCGATTCACAAAGTCCAACCAATGCGTACAATTTAGACAATCTTCAGTGATCCAGATGGTTCAAAGCATTGACTCGACTAGATTTTCAGAACAATTTAGAAAGCTCGAACTATATACAACTCACTTAGAAACTTGGTCCTTGCAAACATTTACAAAAAATTTTGAAAGCTTTATAGTATACAATTTATACCTTCTAGAACGATTAAAGAATTTTGATCAACTTGAACCCCTCTCAAAATCCATTATCTCCCAGCGATCTTAAGGTCTATATATCAACCCTCTGAAAGATCAGTGCCATCTGATAACCCTGTTTAAACACAGGGTACAGATCCCTGTGTTTAAACAATCTGAATTATTTAAGCAATACGAACCTGGGGCACAAATTGAATCTCCCTAAATAACTTAACTATTTATAGTTAACTATTCATAGTAAAGTTAAGCCATAGTTAGTACTGGAAAAACGCATATGGTTTGAATTACCAAACTATACGAATAGTCTCGAGTTGGGTGGGTTCGCCGCCTTATGAAACATCCTAGTTTGTGTCTCAGATATGATATGAGAATCGTTCGAACTGTATGAATATTTCTACAAATTGGTTAACTGTAAGATCTGCTTCAAAGTCTGCTATAGACTGATTAAAAACTCACGACTGTCGATATAACCTGAGTTGTGCAGGTTCATCACAACATGGAGCACCATAGTTGGTATCACCTTAGTTGGTATCTCAGATATGGTATTTAAATCATTGTACTGTTCAGATAGTTTAATAGATTAGTTAGCTTGAAGCTTTACTTCAAATTTTGGTATAGAGATCGATTAAAACCTCAGAACTGTTCAGATAGCCTGAGTTATACAGGTTCACGACTTACAAGGCATCGTAGTTGGTATCTCAGACATACTTATAGCACCAAAATCATTCGATCCATATGGCATTTCGGCAGACTAGTGAACTAGAAACTCTAGTTTAAAGTGTTGTGTTGAAACTGATTACAAATTCAGAATTGTTTCGATAGCCTTAGTTTCGTAGGTTCACCGTCTCATGGGGCATCATAGTTGGTACCTTAGATATGGTATTAAAATCATTTAATCTGTTCAAATAGTTCAACAGATTGGCTAACTCAAAGCTCAATTTCAAAGTCTGGTATAGAAATCAATTAAAACCGCAGAGCTGTTGGGATAGCCTGAGTTACATAGGTTCATTACAATATGGTGCACCATAGTGGGTATCTTAGATATGGTATCAGAATTGTCCGAAACTTAAAACTGTAGAGATAGTCTGAGTTACATAGGTTCACCATCTTACGAGTCATTATAGCTTGTGTCTCAGAGATACTTGTAGCAACAAAATGATTCGAACTATACGGAAATTTCGACAGACTGGTTGAGTGAAAACTCGACTTCAAATTGTGGTATGTGAACTGATTACTAACTCAGAATTGTCCAGATAGCCTTAATTTGGTAGGTTTACCTAGGGGCATCCTAGTTTATATCTCGGATATGGTATCAAAATCATTCCAACTATAAATATCGTTCTACATGTTGGTTAACTTCAAAAATCTGGCTAAGAAATTTGTTAAAAACTCAGAGCTGCACCTAAAAACTTGAGTTATTGCGCTCATTAATAAATGTTATGGAAAAAATTATCTCTAAAAAATTTACCCAAACTTTGCATAACTCACTTAAACATATCTGCTGAGTTTGCTTAAATTTTCTTTACAGTTCTGTGACCTGAAACTTTAGCAGTAATGATCATTGAAGCACTTAGGACACTCAAACCATATTAATCCTGAGTTAAAGTCGTCACTGTACATTGCCATAAAACACAGAATGCACTGAATGACGTTGTTAGATTTGCTAATTTTCTGCATTCTTAGTAAAACAAAGAGACAAAACACCCTAATTAATGCCTGAAAGTGGCCTCTAATAACAATTTTCATAAAAACCAAAGTTAATGTATCGATCTTCCGTTATCTGTCACCGTCAAAAGTGAACATTTATGATGGTCATTTAGCGGTTTTCCACATTTTCTACAACAATTTTTCTACCTGCTTTTGACGAGCTGCTTATCTACCAACGAAAGCCATTAACCCTTTGCGGGCTGTAAACTGTCGATTAGGTAATTCAGCGTATTTACACAATGATGAGAGATCTTCGTTTACACTTGAAGGGCAAATTATTTTTGTTGTTGACACATGTATAGTTCCGGCTGAGAAAATTCTACCTGCTGCATAGGGTTGCACTAAAAAAAAAAAATTATAAAAAAATCCATGTTTAAAATTTGTTTAAATAAAAAATATTAAGAAGCCCTTTAAAGTTGTCTTTTGCACCAAATAGGAATTCCAGAAGTTATGTTGAAGTTAAAAAAAATAGCAACATAAGACAAGAAATCGCTGATATTTGAAACTGTTGACAACTCTGGCAGCAAAAAGTCGCACTCAATGTGCATTCGATGCCAAGACGAATTGTATGTTGTTGTTGCTGTTGTTTGTGAGTGGATGCGTCAATATTCGAGAAAACCCAAATGAAATGGAAAACATAATAAAATCGAAAGCGACAACCAACAACAACAACAATGCGAACATAGGTAATAAACGCAGCGATTCCAACAATCGATCGACCATCGTTGCGATCGAATACTCGAAATGCTGATAACTTCTAATATTTGTCTTCTTCTTCTTTTCTTTACATTTGAGTTGGGTCAGCAAAGCACTGGGATGAGCCAACTAATAAAATTAACTATAACAACAACAACAATAATAATTACAATAGCAACAACACTTGAAGGCTATGTCAATGCCTGTTGTCAACTGTTGTCATTGTTGTTACTGTTATTTGTGTTTTCGTTATTTACTTTGTATTTAAGGCAGGTTCTCACCTTGTGGATCCGAAAAAGTGCACTTTTTTAGGAATTTTTTTTGAGAAAACGGTTAAAGATACGACGCTTAAAATTGTTTCTGGATATGAACACACATTTATTTAGAGAATACAATTTTTCAAATTGAATGAATCAAAAAAAGGGGGAGGGGGCGTCCATCAGTGGCGGCATGTCGGCGAGGAGGTGTCCCGCTACCGGAAGTGATTCCGTCAAAACCCGTGATCGGAAACACAAAAATCGAACACATTGTTAATGTGTACCGTATTATCTATTGAATGAACCAAGATCATGAAAAAAAAATCAAAATTACAAAAGTTATGAGGTTTTGAAAAAAAAATTAAGATTTTCGCATTTTTTTGTTCACTTATTATTTTTTTAAATAAACAATTTTCAATATTTTTGGCTGATCGGTGGTTCATTCATTAGAAAAAACCCTAAGGAACATTTGGTGACGATTGGTTCATTCCAGCGCCTTCAATCACTTCCGTAAGGTCCGAAAATGTGGTTCTGAGAAAAACGCGTTTAAAGTTTAAAGCGCGCTTGGCCGGTGCTCTACACTGCTCTATGTAACGGCCTGTAACTTTTGTAATTTTTCAGATTTTGATCTGAAATTTCTGGAGTACATTTTTGAAACATATATCTACACGATAAGGCAAACAAAAAAATTGTTGTTTTTTTTCCACAAGGTGAGAACCTGCCTTAATTGAAAAATCAGTCAACAACAAAATTGAGTCTCATCCAAGTGACAAAATGCCAACTCGCTAATGCTGGCCTCTTCAACCTAATGTGCGAACCAAATACGCTTCGAAACGCTCCGAGAAGTGTTGAAGAGTTGAGTGCAAATGTGAATCACACAACCACACATGAACGCATAATGAAAATAGCGTAAAATGTAAAACAAAAACTACAAATAAAATACAGTTTCACAATAACAACAACAACAACGGCAAATTGAATACACAAACAGCGCGAAAAATTCAAATTTTGACCCAACCCAAGTGTATGAGGTCAAAATCATCATAAAGCCAAAAGCGCCCAACAGACAAAACGATTTCGTGCCTCGTCGCTTGCGTTTCCTTCGTGTTGTGCGACCCAGAACAAAGTCGTTGATCGATTTTGAAGGTGCCACAAGCAGTAATTGAAACGTGTTGTTGTTGCTATTATTGTTTTTTTTTATTTGTCATTATTCGCTAACAAATGGCTTAGACTGAGGAACGACAATATTTTATGCGTTCTTGTTTGACGTTTAAAAGAAAACAGGGAGCATATTTTTACATCTCATTAGAAAAATGAAATTCAAGCAAGGAGCACGTGTGCTCTCTGGTTTGGCATTGCAGACGCTCGGATTCATCAAGTTTTAGTGAAAAATCGGTTTAAATTTTTTGGCTTTTTGGACTCAAAAAGATTTTTATAGACTTTTAAATACAAATCCACAAAATTGTAGTGAAAAATCAACTTTTTTGTCTTTTTGGACCTAACCCGCCTTTTAGTGAAACTTTTTGTCTTTTCAGACAAAAACTGACATTTGTGGATATTTAAATACAAATACAACCAAACTTTAGGAAAAAGTCAGTTTAAACTTTTTGTCTTTTCGAACTTAAACTAACTTTTATATATAAAGTCCACAAAATTTTAGTAAAAAATCAGTTTAAACTTTTTTCTTTTCAGACTAAAACTGACTTTTTAAAGACTTTTGAATACAAATCCAGTCTTTTTTGACTTAAATCGACTTTTTTATATTTTTTACATAAAAATTCACAAAATTGTAGTGAAAACTCAGTTAAAACTTTTTATGTTTTCAAACTTAAATCGAGTTTTAAAGACTTTTAAATACATGTTCACAAATTTCTTCTCGGACTTAAACTTACTTGTTTTTGTCTTTTCGGACAAAATCGAATTTTTATAAACTTTTACAAATAAGTACAAATCAACCAAATTTCAGGGAAAGATCAGCTTAAACTTTTTGTCTTTTTGGACTTAAACTGACTTTTATACTTTCAAAGACTTTGGAATACAAATTCACAAAATTGTAGCGAAAAATCAGTTAAAATGGTTTCTTCTCAGACTTAAACCTACTTGTTTTCATCTTTTCGGACAAAAACTGAGTTTTATAGATTTTTAAATACAAATGAACCAAATTTTAGGGAAAAATCAGTTTAAACCTTTCGTTTTTTTTGGACTTAAACTCACTTTTATAAATTTTTGAATACAAATCTGCAAAATTGTAATGAACATCGGTTCAACCTTTGGTCTTTTCCGACTTAAACAGACTTTCACAGATTTTGGAATACAAATTCACAAAATTCTAATGAAAAATCAGTTAAACTTCTCGTCTTTTCAGACTAAATCTGGCTTTTATAGAGTTTAAAAAAAAACTCCACAAAATTGTAGTGAAAAATCAGTTCACACTTTTGTCTTTTCAGATTAAAACTGACTTTTAAAGACCTTTGAAACTACTTCGACTAAGCAGGTCCAAAAAAACCGAAACCATCTATGAAGCGTAATAGGCCCATAGTGTGGATTTCTAAATGTCTAATAGACTTCATAAGTTGCTCAGAATAGTTTCAGATCTACTAAGAATCTTTACAATACTTAATACAAAAATTGAAAGAAACATTTTTCATTAAGAATTTTCGAGATTACAAATTTCGAGAGAACAAAAAATTTATTTTTGAAAACTTTTTAATTGCAATGAAAACAAAAATTGAAAGAAATATTTTTCAATTAAAAAATTATGTTTTGAATTATTAAGAACTTTCGATTACAAATTTCGAGACAACAAAAAATTAGTGTTCCGAAAACTTTTAATTTAATTACAATGATACAAAAAATTAAAAAATATTTTTCAATTAAAAAAAACTATATTTTAGAATTATTAAGAATTTTCGAGTACAAATTTCGAGAGAACAAAAAATTAGTTTTTGGAAAACTTTTAATTGAATTACAATGAAAAAAAAAAAATTTTAAGAAATATTTTTCAATTAAAAAAAAATTATGTGTTCGAATTTTTAAGAATTTTCGATTTAAAATTTCGAGAAACAAAAAATTAGTTTTTGAAAAACTTTTAATTGAATTACAATGATACAAAAAAAAATAAAGAAATATTTTTCAATTAAAAAAAATTATGTTTTAGAATTATAAAGAATTTTCGATTACAAATGTGGAGAGAAAAAACATTTCTTTTTTAAAACTTTTAAATTGAAATACAATGATACAAAAAACCTTGAACGACTATTTTCAATTAAAAAATCTCTTTTTTTTGTTTAATAAATCACAAACACATTTCAATGATTATGAAATTTAATTACAAATTTCGAATGTATCAGGTGTACAACTTTGCTTCCGCCTTTTTTTTTTCAAAATTAAAAGCTTTATTGCGAAAAAGTGCTTACAGATGTATTATTCAAAGTATTGTCCGTCGCTAGCGACAACTTTCTCCCATCTTTCCGGCAATTTTCGGATCCCGGCTCGAAAAAAGGAGTCCTCTTTTGACGCTATCCATGAAGCAATCCATTTTTCCAATTCTTCGAAGGATTGAAAATGTTGATCTGCCAGGCCGTGTGCCATCGAACGGAATAGGTGGAAGTCAGAAGGGGCGACATCTGGGGAATACGGCGGGTGGGGCAAGACTTCCCATTTCAGCGTTTCCAGGTACTTTTTGACCACTTTTGCGACGTGAGGCCGAGCATTGTCGTGTTGGAGGATGACTTTGTCATGTCGCTCTTCCATTTTTAAAACGTTGAAACCACTCCCGACACGTTCTTTCACTCAGAGCAGCATCACCGTAAGTTTCTGAGAGCATTCGATGCGCTTCAGCTGCATTTTTTTTCGAATTGCAACAGAAAAGTAAAACTTCCCGCAAATGGCGAGAATTGGGCACATAAACGGACATTTTCGAGCGTGAATAATACGAAAACAAGAAAAACTGTCACTGAAACGGCGATGACAATTCGTTAGGCACTGTCCACACTCTTAGGGCATTACTTTAAAGGCATTACCATCTATGTATTTCAACCAGCCTCAGCCGGTACAGCCACCTATCGGAAAACGGCGGAAGCAAAGTTGTACACCTGATAAAAAAAACCAAATTTTGTGAAAACCTTTATTTGACCTTTGACATTTGATTTGATAGTAATGAAGTCACTGAAAAAGTCGTAAAAACGTTACTAATGGGTTAAAGTGGCTATCAGAGCGCAAACATTTGCGAAAATTAGACTTATTGGGTCTTTTGTGATATCATAACATTTCTGTTTTTTAAGAAACACAATAAATTTTTGTTATTCTAACAAAAGCTAAATACTTGTATGCATTGTCATAACTGTGCACTCATTACTGAGCACACATTGCCCCATCGAACTGACATGACTTATGTAAGCTTATCTCTGTCTAAAAGCTTGTCTAATGCCAAATCAGATTAAGTTGAAACATTTAAGAATATTGCGCCAACAAAAAATGGTCGTGAAGTGCGCGTGAGCACAATGCAATACACGCATGATCGCTCAACAGTGTTGCCACATTTTGTGTTTTTGGCAAATTCTTTAAAATGAGAAAAATTTAGATTTTTCTAATTGAAATCATAATTGAAATGATTTGTAATGTAATAACAAAGAAAATATTTAGAAAATTTATTGAAAAATAAAATCAAAAAATATTAGAAGAAGAAGAATTTCAAGTCTTAGGTGAAAAATTATGTTTAAATTGTGTTTAAGTTTTAATTAAAATTAAAAAAACAAAACTATTTATTTTGGAATAAAATAAATATTAAAAAAAAACTTGATTGAAAAATGAAATCAAAAAATTTTAGAAGAAGAAGAATTTCAAGTCTTAGGTGAAAAATTATGTTTAAATTGTGTTTAGGTGAGATTGAAGTAATTATTATTTAATTAAAATTAAGAAAATAAAGTTATTTTTATTGAAATAAAAAAATATTTAAAAACATGTATTGAAAAATTGAAGTTAAAAAATTTGGGAGGAAGAAGAATTTGAAGTTTTTTGTAAAAAATAATGTTTAAATTGTGTTTAGGTTTGATTGAAGTAATGATTATTTAATTAAAATTAAGGAAAAATTTCATTTATATTGAAATGAAATTAAATATTTGAAAAAATTAATTGAAAACTGAAATTAGAAATTTTGGGAAGAAAAAGAATTTGAAATTATATATAAAAATTATTGTTTAAATTTTGCTTAGGTTTGTAAAATTGTGTAAAATTAAAAATTATATATATTGGAATAACAAAAAATATTAAAAAACTTCATTAAAAAATGAAATTAACAAATTTGAGAAGAAGAAGAGTGTGAAGTTTTCTGTAAAAAATAATGTTTAAATTGTGTTTAGGTGTGATTGAAGTAATGATCATTAAATTAAAATTAAAGAAATAAATTAAAAAAATAAAAATTAAAAAAATTAAGAAAATAAAAATAAATAAAAAAAATATTAAAAAAAAATTGATTGAAAAATGAAATTAACAAATTTGGGAAGAAGAAGAATTTGCAGATACACTGCGGGACACTTGATTACCCTCACTTTACTTTGTTAGCTAAGATTTTTGTTATGAAGTCAACAACTTTTTTTTTAATGTCAAAATTTTCTGGACACTTAGTTACATGTGTTCCTGTTTTTGAACCGCCAAAATTGTATGCAAAATTATGATGAACCACATTTTTGTCCTTTTAAGCCTATTTCAAGTGGGACACTTGATTACCCTCATTGCAGTTTCAGACCTGTAACAAGTGTTAGAAGGCAGGATTAGTATAAATTGGTTTGAAAAACTAAATTGAAAGTATTAGGCATATAATTTTTGGGAAATTTACAGACGGCAGATGCAATGGCCCGCGGTAAAACCTTAAAAGAATTGGAAATGGGACGAATTTCGGCGTACAAGGAGGAAAACATAAGTAACCTCGAAATCGCTCGTAGAATCGATCACGATCCATGGGTAGTAAACAATTTTCATAAAACATCCACAACTTATGGCAAAATCAGCAAAGGTCGTAGCGCAACAGAAACTTCTCTTAGAGAGAGAAGAGCAATTCTTCGTGAAGCGTCCAATTCCTCTGTGTCTGCGGGTCGCTTACGAGGTCTAACCAGCACGACAGCCAGTGTCAGCACTGTCCACAGAGTAATTAAGCAGTTTCCTTACATCAAACGCAAAAGGCTGCAAAAAAAACCACGTTTACTGCAAAGTCACAAAACGGTACGCTTAGTTCGCGCGAGCTCATCTCAGTTGGCAGCAGGAGTGGAAGTCAGTCGTCTTTTCCGACGAAAAGAAATTTAATTTGGACGGACCCAATGGCTTCGAACACTATTTTCACGATCTAAGAAAATCTGAACGATTTTTGTCGCGGCGTCATTCAGCAGCATTCTCAGTTATGTTGTCGGCAGCAATGTCGGCCCATGGCGCAATAAATTTAACAATATTGGAAGGGCGCCCAGTTTCACAGAATTATATGGAAATGTTGGAGATTGGATTTGTAAACTTTGACGAAATATTCGCGGGATTGGTGAAGTTGCTAGTTGGTGAAGGATTGGTTTGAAGCGGAAAATGTTAATGAAATAGATTGGTCTGCATTCTCCTCCGATCCAAACATAATCGAAAATGTTTGGGGATGGTTGACACGTAAAATTTATGCAGATGGCGTCTTATAGACACAATTGAAAAAGCATTTTCCGAAATCCCTGAAAATTATCTTACATCGTTGGACAACTCTTCGCCTTCTCGTCTTTTTGAGGTTATTCGCAGTAATGGTGTCCATACAAAACATTAGTAATAAAAAATTAATAAATGTAATGAAGAATTACCTCTAGTTTCTTTGTTTTCTATGAGTGAGGGTAATCAAGTGTCCCACTTGAAATAGGCTTAAAAGGATAAAAATGTGGTTCATCATCATTGTGCATACAATTTTGGCGGTTCAAAAACAGGAACACATGTAACTAAGTGTCCAGAAAATTTTGACATTAAAAAAAAAGTTTTTGACTTCATAACAAAAATCTTAGCTAACAAAGTAAAGTGAGGGTAATCAAGTGTCCCGCAGTGTATAACACTTCGTTCAATAATGTGTGTGACTAACTAATTAAAACACATTTTTTTGCCAAAATTTTATTCATCAACATAGTCCCCTTTTAGGGAGATACAATCATTCCAACGCTTTTCCAATCTTTCGATACCGCCTTTGTAGAACGATTTTTCTTTGCCTTCAAAATAGGCGTTAGTTTCTGCGATTACTTCATCATTTGAGCCAAATCTCTTACCACGGAGCATCTTTTTGAGGTCTGCGAAGAGCCAGTAGTCGCTGGGGGCCAGATCTGGAGAATACGGGGGATGAGGAAGCAATTCGAAGCCCAATTCATGCATTTTTGCCATCGTTTTCATCGACTTGTGGCACGGTGCATTGTCTTGGTGAAACAACACTTTTTTCTTCTTCATATGGGGCCGCTTAATCGCGATTTCTTCTTTCAAACGTTCCAACAACGCTATATAATAGTCGCTATTGATTGTTTTCCCTTTCTCAAGATAGTCGATGAATATTATTCCGTGCACATCCCAAAATACTGACGCCATAACCTTGCCAGCCGATGTTTGTGCCTTTGGACGCTTTGGGCGGCTTTCACCGGTTGCATGCCACTCAGCAGACTGCCGATTTGACTCTGGAGTGAAATGGTGGATCCATGTTTCATCCATTGTGATGTACCGACGCAAAAACTCCGACTTGTTGCGCGTAAACATGTTCAAACAGCTCTTTGAATCATCGATTCGTTGTTGCTTTTGCTCCGGTGTGAGCAAACGCGGCACCCATTTCGAAAACACCTTTTTCATAACCAAATGTTCGTGTATTATGGTGTGTACACTGCCTGCTGATATCTTTAGAATGTCAGCAATCTCCCCCACTTTCACTTTACGGTCGGACATAATGATTTTCAGTGTTTTTTCAACATTTTCCGGAATAACAGCGTCATTTGGCCGTCCAGTAGATGGAATGTCATGGGTGTCTGTACGACCACGTTTGAATTCGGCATACCAATAACAAATGGTTCTTTTTGATGGAGCAGAGTCCGAATAATATTTTTCAAGCCATTCCTGGCATTGAACAGTATTTCTTTTCATTAAAAAACAATGATAAATCAGCACACGGAATTGCTTTGAATTCATTTTTTTTGAAAACTCAAAAGTAGTGTCACTTAAAGCACTGTAAGCACTTTAGGATTGACATATTATTTTGACAGTAAGCCTAAAAAGGTTCACAATTTCGAAAAAAAATATTGATTTAGTATTAGTGCCGCCCTCTATGTGTCAGTCACACACATTATTGAACGAAGTGTTAAGTTACAAGGGAAAGGAAGAAGTATTTCCTAAAAGATTATCTAGATCATCAAAGGACATGATCCAAGATCATCCAAGTCTTAAGAGATCCCCTTCTTAAAACTTCCCTAAAACAGCCCATCTATGCCTGGAGAGCATCAGGCAGATGTCTACGGTTGCCTCTCTGTCATTGAGACAATAGTCCCAAGATTCAAGACCTTGTATAGGGCCACAGGCGCAGACAGGACTTCATTTTGGGGCCGGGGAGGGGTTTGCATATAACTCTTGAGCCCAGGAACATTTGAAATCACATTTTATACCAATAATTTATATATATCTTATGTATTTGGGGTATTTGAACCCCCAAAACCCTCCCGTGTGAATACACATTCTACATAATGACACACTTGCTGTACAATTGGGATAATTTTAATACAATAATTGAAAAGTGGGCAGAGAAAGTAAAGCGTGATCCATTTCGAGGTTCCCTACTTTTTTAAAGAAAAAAACACAGAAAATTAAAATTTAACGGGGAATGTTTATTATCATTCGAAAGAACATTCTTTGGCATTTATTTTTTGAAGATTATCTCTTTCAAATGTTGGCCGCGGCTACGTCTCAGATGGTCCATCCGTTGAGTCCAATTTTCGATGACTCGTTCGAGCATTTCGACTGGTAACTGGCGAATGACACGCGTGATGTTTTGCTCCAAGGCCTGAATCGAAGCGGGTTTATCCGTATAGACTTTAGACTTTACGTATCCCCACAGAAAAAAGTCTAACGGTGTGATATCACACGATCTTGGTGGCCAATCGACCGGCCCATTACGTGAAATTAGCTGTTCACCGAAATGCTCGTAAACAGTTCGTAATAAAGTTGAACGATTTGTAAACGTTGTTCAGGCGTAAGTCTTTCCATGATGAAATGCCAAACAATACTGAACAAAAATAATATGACAGCTTGACACGACTCACGCGTGATCTGTCAAAAAAAGGTTATTGAAAAAAGTACCTCTAGTTGGATCACCCTATACTTCCCAGAAATCTGTGTAGAGCCTTAAGTCAGTTTCGGTTCTAGATGAACCTCAGCAAGTGTCTTAATATCCACTAATTTGAGATCGTCCAAGTCACAAATCGTCAAGTCAAATATTCCCTTTTTGAAAGTTCATTAAAACTGCTAATCTCTGCCTACAAAAGCCGGCCAGATGCCTTACAGTCCTCTCTTTTTGATTGAGACTGTAGTCCTAAGTTTCAAGGCCCCAGTGCTTATTCTACAAACTGAATGACACAATTACTGCACAGTTGGGTCCACTGTGCAACCATAAATCAAAAGAGATGAGAAAGAAGTGCTTTCCTACAAGTCTGTGTAGAGCCAATTTGTGCAGAATCAGTGTGAATTCTAGATGAACCTCAACACGTGTCTAATATCCTTAGCCCAGTTTGATTTATAGTTGAATCTCAGTAAATGTTTTAGTATTGATTGAATTAAAATCATCCAAGTCCCATAAGATTGCCGTCTTCCAAATTTCCTAAAACTACTTACCTCTGCTTGGAGAGAACTGTACAGCGACTGAGCTGAGATAACTTACAGGTTTTCTTTGATTTATACAATAGTCCCACGCTTCCAGACATTGTCTAGTGCCTTTTCTAAAGATCCATTATCCCACAAATGGTTTTGAAGCACAAATATCCCAAAAATCCAAAAATAGCATGCAAAACCGTAGAATATTTAAAAAAAATGTCTGACCAGCGTCGAAAAAATAAGATGAAATACTTTTTTGTAGTTCATATTGTTGTTGCTATGACATTCTGCATGTTGCTCATGTTGTTGTTGTTATTGTTGTTTTACTTCTACTAAGCACGCATTGTTGTTTTGGCCGTTGACACTCAACTGGCAGCATGAGTGATCGCATTTCTAAACGAAAAAATAGCACAGCTAAAGTGCATCCCCACAAGACCTCACGGCCCGTATGGCACATAATGCAATGTTGCCCACGTGACAGTGGCATGCAACCAAGAACTTTTAAACACAACAACAACCACAAGCAAAACCTCAAAACACGCCAACTGGAGAGAGAGAGACTTGTGAAAAATATCAAGAAATTAAAAACTGTAATTAAAATTCTCACTTACACACACACAGACAAATGTGCAATAATTTGTTTTAAATTGTTTCATATAATTTTTTTTTATATTCCAAGAATGTGAGTGAATTTGAGTGCAACATGCAACACGAAAATTTAATTAACTGTTATGTTGCATGTACCTTGGAACATTTGTGGACAGTAGCGCCATTTCCCCAGAGCTGACAAGTGTACAGTGTGTTGTCATTTAAATGACAACCAACACACGGCAACAACAACTAACGTGGCAACAGTGGGTGAGATGTGCAACAATGTTGTTGGCACCAAAGAGATTTCCTAAAGTAATTTTGATTGAAGACAAACAATCATAACAACAACTAAGTGAAAGCATGTAGATGAGAAAATTTGATGGCATTTAAATGCGTTTGAAATTAGTTGGCATATTGAAAGAAATCAAGATTTTAAAAAAGTTTCTCTAAAAGCTAAATCGATGATGGTCAGATACAGCCACAACCCAGTGGATTCCATTTTAAGGGGGTTTGGCGTACAATTTTGAGCTAAATTTTTTCAACCATATTTTGCACCAGCAATTTTTGAATTTGTTGGGTGGTTTGAACCCCCAAAACTCCCTTTATGTGCATCATTACTAAAACATTATTCCAAACTACCTAATTGAACTCAATTTTAAGGCATATTAACTGAATATTTAAGGAAAAGGTGTAAAGGTATTAAATTGGAATCAGTGAAATCTTTGAAAAATTAATAAATTAGTTATTTTCTATTAGTTTCCGACTATTTATCTTCTTAATAGCCACCAAAAAACTATTCAAACTGCTTTAGAAAATGTTTACAACTACACACAAATATGTTAACCAACCAAAACTTTTGGACCAAAATTTTTCACACACATTCCACGCACTGCATGCGACCACTTTAGAGCAGCTATCGAGGGAATACAAAGCAATTTGCGCTGAAAGTGACAGTGCATCTTCGAAAGCATATCTGGCAATTGTTTTTAGTGGACAACAACAACAAATAACACATACAAGCAAGGCGACTATTTAAGAAGCGCTGTCCAGCGCCCAAAATCCCACGTTCGCCTCAAAGCCAAATGCAGAGTTTGAGGGAAAATAACACTTTTCAAGATAAGCCAAAACATTTTGTATTACTACAACAACACAAAAAATAGTCAAGTGTGTGTACGGGCGGCCACAAGCCAGCGCCGACTAGTACCAAACAACAAGCAACGCCATAGCCACAACTGTTGGGCGATAAGGCGCTGATCCGGCGACCACAATACAAACAAAACGGCAAAAGATGTGAAAAATAAAAATTAATAAAAATAAAACGAAAAAAAAACAAGAAAAAAACAGCCAAGTCTGTAAACGAATTGAGAGCCAAGCCATGACTTCTATGGCAGCAGCGAGTGTGAATCCAGTTTTGCACCCCTAACCAAGGCCCTGGGTACAAATTGTAAGCGACTTTAATGCGTAGCTGCGATACTGACTTGCAGCATTTTAGTGGTTTGGTTGGTTTTCAGCGCTTCGAAGGGGCCACAAAGCTGATA
Organism: Melieria omissa; assembly: GCA_963971225.1. Classification (NCBI taxonomy): domain Eukaryota; kingdom Metazoa; phylum Arthropoda; class Insecta; order Diptera; family Ulidiidae; genus Melieria; species Melieria omissa. The sequence goes on along the minus strand of OZ020268.1, from coordinate 76,806,959 downwards.
TAACAGCAACAGGCCAAAGCGGCCGATCGCTTCAAGCAACGCGACGCTCTGATAAGGTGTTTCTTTATCTTCTAAACCATACACACACTCTCACACAAACATACATATATTCACATACACACCTATACAAAGTGTTGGAGCGAGATCCGTACAGTTTGAGCGCCACTGTAGGCGTTGGTGAACGTTCTGAAAAGAGTTTGTATGGTCAGCAGTTCAAGCCTGCGTCGGCCATGTGGCCTGTAGACTGCCACCACTGCTCTACTCGCTTTGTGAGATAATAACCGCTGCCTCGCTTACACATTGTTGTACACTTCAGTCGCATTGTATTGATTGCAATATAACCGCATTCCATGCTGATTACAAACTCGGTTTTATGACATACCGAGCGCACATATTATTTTCAATTTTTTCCATGAAACCTTAACTTCTTGCCACATTTTGTATTTGTCATCATAATTTATTTATAGTTATTTATTTTTTAATTTTTTATATTACTTTGGGCTGGTCTTCGAGCCAGAGATAGTTGAAGTAAAGAGCTATAAAAGGTTAAAAGAATTGGTCATTGGAATTATTGAACATTGGTTTTGACGCCGTAACCCATGTTTCTTCATTAGTTATGACCCATTCGAGCAAATACGAGTCGTGCTTGCCGTCGTCCAATAGACTCATGTCACAGTTTTTGTTGGTCAAAACATAGCATTTTCGAAAAACCCACCTTTCATGACAAAAATATTCGAAAAATTGCATAACATGTATCAATCGATTTCGATCGATTTGACCATCTTTCATTATAATATTCTTTACTGCTTACACGTTTTCATTGGTCAAAGTTCTAGAATGTACAAGGTGGGCATTGTCGCTTACATCTTCACGATCTTTTGGGAAAATCTTGTACCATTTATAAACCATTTTTTTTCTAAAAGTAGTTGGACTCTTTTAATGCTTGACTGGACTCTCCAAGGAAGCAGAAATCACGAATGACCCCAAAACATCTGAAGAAGTTTCTTAATGTAACTTTCTGGCTGCTTTGTATTCACCTATAATGGGTTCAGGGACAAAGGGACATTAAACATAACTTTAGAGGAGGTGAGCTGGTTCAACGAACCTCTACTAAACAGACATTTCAAAATATGACAACATTTGGTATCCTTGTTTTAACCCGTAAGCCTCGTGCAATACCAGCTCCATACAAGAAATTAACCTAAGATGAGCAGAACTTTTCAAATTTGGCCCGCGCACCGCAACCTGAGAGGTGTATTGTGCCCCAACCTTAAACCTGTTGGCCAACCTAAAACATCCTTTATTCTAGGGAGCTTCTCTCACTGAGAGAGTCATGATTGATGTTCTCACAGGTCACTCTGTAATTGGCAACCATGATCGGAAGAATCATGACTGATATTCTGATGGGTCACTGTGTAATTGGCAACACCGCAGATAATTCGGTTTGTTTTCAAATTATATCTGAAATAGGAAAAGAAGGAACACGTACCTTTCCTTCTATGTAATAGTCCCATATTATCTTGAAATATTCAACTTCCTTTTCGACAAACTATGGAATTCAGCCCATAGGACTATTCACAGTCTTCAAAGCTTCGTAAGGAAGCCTCAAACTGGTTTAATTAGTGAGCAGCTTTAAGTTCATCACTCACAAAAATTATCATCATTTGTGATGTCTGTCTTAGTGATGTTTCTTAGATATTCAAACGTCTACCAAAAATCCTCTAAAGACCTGAAAAATCCAATACAACAAATCAAAATTTCGCAAACTTTATCAAGAGGAAGGATTCAATTCTGTTAATCTGCCAAAAATCCAACAACAAAAAGTTAAAGTCTCTCAAACTTTCTCAACGTTAACTTTTCCCAAAACTGGCCCTGATAGGTCACAATTCTCTCGCATCTAGGAGGTAATCTCTTAACTTGAAAAAAACGAAACAACTAAAAGTTAAAATCTCCTGAAATGTCTAAACGATTCTTCCACTTAAATCTTCTTGTAAGAGTCTAAATTCTCACATATCTGGGAGGAAATCTTTTAATTTGTTAAAACTTCTATAACAAAAATTGTATATCGCCCAAACTTTCTCAACGATTCCTCCTCCTAAAACTTCTCCTAAGGGCCAAGATTTTCTCGAATCTAGGAAGATTTTTTTTAAACTGGCAAAAATCAAACAACTAAAACTTAAAATCTTCTAAAATGTCCATATGATTCTTCCTCACAAAACTTCTTATAAGAGGCCAGAATTATTTCAAATATGGAAGGAAGTCTTTTAATTTGTTAAAAATTTAATGACAAAAATTTTATATCTCCTTAACTTTCTCCATTATTCTTCTTCTCAAAACTGCTCCTATAAGAAAATCTTTTAATCTGACAAAAATCCAACAACAAAAATCTCTCAAATTTTCTCAACGATTCTTTTCCCAAAACTGGCCCTGAAAGGCCACGATTCTCTCAAATCTAGGAGGAAATCTCTTAATGTGTCAAATATCAAATAACTAAAAGTTAAAATCTGAAAATCTTAAAATCTAAATGTCGAATGATTCTTCCTCACGGAACTTCTCTTAAGAGGTCAAAATTCTCTCAAATCTAGGAAGAAATCTTTGCATTTGTTGAAACTTCAATAACAAAACTTCTACAATATCTCCCAAACTTTCTCAACGATTCTTCTTCTCAAAATTGCTCCTATAAGAAAATCTTTTAATCTGACAAAAATCCAATAACAAAATTTGAAATCTCCCAAACTTTGTCAACGATTCTTCCTCCTAAAACTTTTCCTGGGAGGCCAAGCTTTTCTGGAATCTATAAGGATATTTTCTAATCTATAAAAATCAAACTAATTAAACTTAAACTTAAAATCTTCTGAAATGTCTAAACGATTCTTCTTCACCAAACTTCTTGTAAGAGGCCAGAATTCTCTCGAATCTAGGAATAAATCTTTTAATTTCTTCTAATCTAATCTAATCTAATCTAATCTAATCTAATCTAATCTAATCTAATCTAATTTAATCTAATCTAATCTAATCTAATATAATCTAATCTAATCTAATCTAATCTAATCTAATCTAATCTAATCTAATCTAATCTAATCTAATCTAATCTAATCTAATCTAATCTAATCTAATCTAATCTAATCTAATCTAATCTAATCTAATCTAATCTAATCTAATCTAATCTAATCTAATCTAATCTAATCTAATCTAATCTAATCTAATCTAATCTAATCTAATCTAATCTAATCTAATCTAATCTAATCTAATCTAATCTAATCTAATCTAATCTAATCTAATCTAATCTAATCTAATCTAATCTAATCTAATCTAATCTAATCTAATCTAATCTAATCTACTCTAATCTAATCTAATCTAATCTAATCTAATCTAATATAATCTAATCTAATCTAATCTAATCTAATCTAATCTAATCTAATCTAATCTAATCTAATCTAATCTTTTTAAAGGTCAGAAATCTCTCGAACCTAGGAGAAAATCTTTTAATCTTTTAATAATCAACAAATATTTCTCCTAAACTTCCCCTAAAAGCTCAAATTCTCTCGAATCTTGGAGGAAAACTTTGAATCTGACAAAAAACCAACAACCAAAAATTGTAAATTTACCAAACGTTCTAATGATGTTTTCTCTCAAATCTAAAAGAAAATCCCTTTATCTGGGAACACTGGGTTACCCCTGCAATCAACAACAACAACAACCCTCTAAGCGATCATTATCAACTTATATCTTCTAAAACATTCTTACTTTTGAACATTTTAAAGTAATAAAAGAAATGTTCATATTAAGTAACTTTCTCATATTTTCACATAAATCATGTCCATTGTTGTTGCAAATCCGATTGAATTAAAGCGTTAAAAAAAATAAAACAGTGATGCCAGCTGTCTGACTGTTTGCCGTTGTATGCGGAGAAGTAAAGACAAATACATCATTTTTGTATTATTGTGGCATTATCCTGACTTAAAAGCATGTTTTCTCAAGATTACAAAAACAACAAAAAAAATTACAACGAAATAAACAAAAGAATTGCGCAGCTAGGAAAAAGGGGCAACAGAGACAGAGAAAGAAAGCGAAAACAAGTGCGCAAAGCTCATTAGAAACGAACACAGGCTGCAAGGCGTGTTGTTGTATTCGTTGTTGAAGTGGTTGTTGTAGTTTCTGTAGCTATTGTTTTTACAACGCACTTTTTTTTACTACTATTTCTTTCGTTACTACACATTTTTTTCCCAACAACAAAAACCACAACTATTTTTAGTCGACTGACGTTACATATTTATAAATGTTGCGCTGATAAACATTTTCATGTACCCCCCTCTCCTCCTCCTTTCCCCTTTCTACTCGCCATCCTTTTGCATTTTGCTTCTTTAGCGCACTTTGTGCGTTGCATTTGTTGTTTTTGTTCTTTATAAAGACTTGACGAAAAAACAAAAACAAACATGCGCCCACAGCACAAATCTAATTAAGCACCGCGCCCACTTTCCCCGCGCCGCTTCGCTTCCATGAGAGCAGCACTCATTATGCCCACATGGCCGCTACTCCTTTGGCTTCTCTTTCTCTTCTTCTTCTTCTACTTTCTTTCATCCTTTCATGCACTTTACATGGAAACCCCCAAACTGACTGGTCCAATGTTGTTGCTTTTTTTTTAATTTTTTTATTTTTGCTGCTGCCAGTGTTGCTGCACAAATTCGTGCAGTTTGTTGTTGCTTTTGTTACTACTTCTGCTGTACTTCTAACAAGAGTGTGGCTAGTTTTTTAGTTAGTCGTATGCTGTTGTTGTTGTTGCTTTTATTTTTAGCCGGATAACATTTTAATTGGATAAATGTACCGCAGTGTTGCATGGATGCGTGGGAATTGTACAATGGTTGCCACCCGCCGCCGAAAGCAAGCAGCTGGTTTTAGCTGCTTTTGTTGTTGCTTCTTTTTTTGTTTTTAAGTGCAGCTGTTGCTACTCTCCCCAGTAGTTGGTTTTTATTGTTGTATCGTGTACCTTATCATTTGGTGTTTAATTGCTAAGCAAATTGTTTAGTTGCTGTAGTTGTGGACGGGTGTGAAAGCGATGTGCAGCACATAGAATAGTGTTGCCATTTGTTGATTAATTACAATGCTGGAAATTTGTTGGCTTATTTCAAATGTCTTTCATTTTGCTCTTCTTTTTCCATTTCATTTTAACCACTTTTCGGTTTGATGGGTTTGATGAGATTGACTGGCGTTAATGACATATTTATTGGTAACATGAAGAGCTGTTCTTCGACACATACACATACATACACATAACTTACAAGAGCGTCCATTGATGGACTAATGCCAAGGTTCCCATATCTCGCATGTATCTCATTGCGTGTCTGTGTTTATGCTTGGAAGGTCCCAACAGTTTAGACATGTCAGATATGTATCAGCTATAGCCGAGTAACGGGAATCAGACTCAGCTTTCTGCAACCATGTAGATAGTTTAGGTTAGATAGGGAAGGGTGTGTGCGACCCAAAGGTCCCACTTCCAGTCGGAGGCCAAAATGGCCCATTGTGAATGCCTTCTTGGAAAGTTCTGGAGCTAACCAATGGCTCTCAGTCCGGGGCATACCAGTTCGTGAAGGGGAGTAGATCCGAAATTTCAACTCTTGCCACGCAACCCAAGTCTGCCAGGAACCTTGACCCCGGGGTGCGGAGACGGCGTTCCTGCAGAGCCAGGCAATGGCCCAGGTAGTGCTGGATCGTTTCCACTTCTTCTTTATCTCCACAGTTTCTGCAGACATCACTGGACGAGAGGCACCATTTGACAAGCATGGAACCATGTACATAGATAGATAGATAATATTTGAATAAACAACTTATTCACTTCAGTTTTTGATGCCCATTTCAGAGCGTCAAAGAACTTTCGCCAACTCTACATTCTAGACAAAACTGAGTATGTGGATTGGTTGATTGGTTCCAGTGGCCATGTACAGACATCCAATTAGCCGGTAGGCGCCGTTTTGATATCAATATTTCCGATAGATACTATAAGGTATGTTCATGTCTCGTCTTCTTCACTATAAGGCCTTTGAATCCAGTCCGAGAGGTTACGGAGTTTACGGCGCACTTTGCTATCGCCTCAAAGTTCTGAAATATTTACTTGCCAAGCACTTTCCATCTTCTTCCTGATAGATCAAAGTAAATACAAGCAAGCGCAGGACTTAGAAAACTATACGTCTATTGCACTACGACTTGTTGGTCCATGTTAATGTATTTTAAATCTACCCGACCTCCGGAGAAATCTTGAGAGATCCTGGGGTGCCAAGGAGCCAAGGTGGTCGCTTCTTAGCACATCAGTGCCAAACGTCTCAAACCTACGATACGAGCGAACGCGAACACCTTTTTCGCCGGAGCTTCGTCGTCCATACGGTAGACATGACTCAGCCAGCGAAGCCGGTAGATGTTAATTCGCTGTGCAACGTCCATGTCCTTATACAGCTCATACAGCTCGTTATTGGTTCGTATACGATAGTCGTCGCCAATACGAACAGGGCCAATATGAACAGGCCACTCGAACACACCAAGGGCCGCTATGTCGTTTCGTGTCATTGGCCATGCTTCAGCGCCATAGAGGAGCACGGGCAAGATAAGCGTCCTATAGAGTGCAAGTTTTGTCGGTCGAGAGAGGTCTCTACTTCTCAATTGCCTACCGAGACCGTAGTAGCACCTGTTGGCAAGAGTAATCCTTCGCTCTATCTCCAGGCGGACATCATTGCTGCTGTTACCGGCGGTGCCAAGGTGGACAAATTTCTTGACAATTTCAAAAGTACAACTGTCGGCCTGGACGTGAGACCCTGCGTGTAGACAGCATATATGTACTTCGTCTTGCCCTCATTTATCACCACACCCCTTTTGGCAGATTCTCTCTCGATAGCCGCAAAGGCGGCGGTGTCATCTCGCTTGTTACGCCCGATGACATCAATGTCATTAGCGTAGGCAAGGAGCTGGACACTTTTGTTGAAGATTGTGCTATTACGATGTACACCGGCCTTGCGCAGAACACTCTCCATGGTTAAGTTGAAGAGGTCGCAGGACAAAGGATCCCCCTGTCTGAATCCTCGAACGGTATCGAATGGGTCGGAGTGGTTTGCGCATAGAAAATTGCCCGTCATTAACCCGACTAACTGCCTGCAGTCCTTTCTGCCTAGTGACAGAAGAAACTGTGAGCATTTGTCGGATATGGCGGGAAGCATAAGTTTCGGCCACCTGCAGCCGTTCTTAGCCTGCCATGCTCGCTGCTCGGTCATAGTGACCCATTCGTTAACAGTGGCGTTGATGGCCGCAAATGGCAGAACAGGTTCAGAGTTGACAAAAGCAGCCTCAGAGCCCATTCTAGCTAAGAAGTCCGAGGTCTCGTTACCCTCAATTTCTGCGTGCCCCGGGACCCAGGTAAGCATCGGGCTATTGTATTTACCGGCATAATTAAGCCTGGATTTGCAGGGCTTGACTAGTATAGACGTGGTAAGAGGGCTGTCCAAGGCCATGAGCGCAGCTTGGCTGTCGCTACATACACAGATTGATCTGCCTCTCGACTAGGTGGACACAAAGTTCATCGCCTCAAGTATTGCATGCACCTCTGCCTGAAACACAGATGCGTGCAAGCCTAGGGTAAAGAACCGTCTAGTCCTCGTGGATTCAACGAAGACCCCAGAACCAGAACCTTCTTCCGTTCTGTAACTTTCCGTGAACATACGGAAATAGGGCTTACAGGGCTCATTCTCATCCAACGCATCAGTTGGCTTTTGCAGTAATTGAGTTCTGCATCAGACAGCCTGTGGTCAGGGCCCATTTTCCCAATCACTGTCGCGAGCCAGCAGCCTTCTCGCTGTACGATGGCTCGGCTGCACATTTGGAAGTGCTTCGGCGGAGATCCAGCTCGCTGCCCTCCGCTGATGAAGGTTACGCCGGGCAGGCAGACGTGCTGGTTCGGAGGCGTTGGGCATTGCGCGGCTTACTGGCAACACGCTTCTCCGCCGCTTTAACTGCTGCCGGGGCTGTGCTCGTGCCTTTGGGGGTCGTGGCGCACCTAACGACAGCAGTTGCAGGGCAGGTGGGGGTGCAGTTTTCGGCTGCAGTCTTCATCCGCTTGCCTCGAGAGCCGGACGATTTGAAGATTCCCGTGATATCCGCCGGACCAGTGGCTTCGGTGAATGTTACCTCAGCCGACCTGGGTCTTTTGGAGGACACGGGTTCCGGAGTGCCGGCCATGTCACCTGCTCTCTCAAGCTGGCGCATAGCCATCCGCTTCCTTCTGTTCCTCCTCGCCTTGCTCCTTCTGTTTGATTCCTTAGAACCACTAGGAGGTCGTTCAGCCACCGTAGCGGCTTCCCGACACAGGCCCTCTTGTACCTCGGAATCCTCCGTCTCTGAAGAAGAGGAGGTAGTGCCGACGACCCCGCTTTCGACCCCGCGGGAGACTTGAGCAATGGTTGGGACCTCCAGAATCCTTGCCTCTGCCGCCGAAGCGGGTAGATTGCCATCTGTGTGGACTCCAACTGGAGTATTACCCATTTCGTTTCCCATTGCCAAGAAATGATTTTAGTTCCGCGGATGGTACCCATACTCTAAACCATCATTGTGGTAAACACAACAGACATATCTCCTGTGTCTCCAAGGGTACCGAAGTGACGTCGTTTGTCCACGAAGGGGCCCCCCTATCTGCCACCTGGGGATGCGTCCGATGGGAGATCAGGTAACTCCTCACGGATCATGTCTGGCTGGTAAAAGTTAAACTCATACAAAGAGTGTGAAAAGGATTTCTTACGAATTACGATAGAGTTCGTTTATGGTTTGTACAGCGCGATTGCAGAGTGGTTTGACTTGATGGGTTCAAGTCGAGTGTGGATAAATTCTTCATTCAGGATCCTGTTTTATAACGTGTGCATCCGTATAGAACCAACGCTAAGCTTCGCATTAATACAGAAGCCTCTGCGCTCTGACTTGTGGTTAACATAATTCTAGAGTTGTGATCGATATGTTGTATTGATGATGTGAGGGTGGGCAGGCAAGCTACGTGCCTTCCTTAGCACTGAGTCCACTGATTTGGACCATTGTACTATGATCGATATGTACAAATGCATGTGTTGGGGTATCTATCAGGTGTACAACTTTGCTTCCGCCGTTTTTTTTTCCAAAATTAAAAGCTTTATTGCGAAAAAGTGCTTACAGATGTATTATTCAAAGTATTGTCCGTCGCTAGCGACAACTTTCTCCCATCTTTCCGGCAATTTTCGGATCCCGGCTCGAAAAAAGGAGTCCTCTTTTGACGCTATCCATGAAGCAATCCATTTTTCCAATTCTTCGAAGGATTGAAAATGTTGATCTGCCAGGCCGTGTGCCATCGAACGGAATAGGTGGAAGTCAGAAGGGGCGACATCTGGGCAATACGGCGGGTGGGGCAAGACTTCCCATTTCAGCGTTTCCAGGTACTTTTTGACCACTTTTGCGACGTGAGGCCGAGCAGTGTCGTGTTGGAGGATGACTTTGTCATGTCGAAATCACCATTTTTAAAACGTTGAAACCACTCCCGACACGTTCTTTCACTCAGAGCAGCATCACCGTAAGTTTCTGAGAGCATTCGATGCGCTTCAGCTGCATTTTTTTTCGAATTGTAACAGAAAAGTAAAACTTCCCGCAAATGGCGAGAATTGGGCACATAAACGGACATTTTTGAGCGTGAATAATACGAAAACAAGAACAACTGTCACTGAAACGGCTATGACAATTCGTTAGGCACTGTCCACACTCACTTTAAAGGCATTACCATCTATGTATTTCAACCAGCCTCAGCCGGTAGTTGTACACCTGATATGTTTCTAGCAACAATTTTTCTTCCATGAAATTACTTTTCTTATATTTCAATTATTACAATTAAGTTCAACTATTTATTTTATGGAAACTTATTTAAAAAATTTTGAAATAAAATGCCCAAAAAAATCTTCGGTGGCAACCACTCAACAGAACTTGAAGTCATTGCCTGCTGTTTCCACAGATTCTTTTGTTGTTGTGGTGTTGTTATTATTATTGGAAAGTACACCAACAATATCCACTACAAAGTGCCATACGACTCTCTCCACATACGTGGGCAGTCCGATAAGTACTTAGTCCCACCGCCCGATGGTGCCACTATCGTAAGAGAAATTTACTATCGTGTAGTACATCCTCGTAGACGGCTACTTTCAAAATTTCAGCCATATTAGATTTGTAGTTTTGTTTTGACCGCGTGTGAACGTGAACGAACGTGTCCGCGGATTTTAGAAAAATGGAAAAAGAGCAATATCGGTCGGTGATTCGCCAAATTGGTCGCTTTAGGCTACGAACAGCTGCCTCATCCACCGTATTCTCCAGATTTGGCCCCGTGTGACTTCTTTTTGTTTCCAAACTTGAAAAAGTCACTCGCCGGGCAGAAATTTGAGTCGAATGAGGAGGTTATCGTCGCCACGGAAACCTTCAGAAAACGTATTTTTCAGACGGGTTAACGAAGTTGGAGCATCTCTGGGTCAAGTGTATCGAGTTGAAAGGAGACTACTTTGAGAAATAAATCGCTACTTTTCCAAAATTTTCGTTTTTCTTTTGTAGGCTAAGTACTTATCGGACCACTCACGTATAACTCTTACATGTCCTTACAATACATAAACATTATTCTCAACCTTTATTATTATCATCCCACTTTAAAAGCTTTAGAAATGTCATTGAAAGTTGAAATTATCGAAAACGCATTTCTCATGGAGTTTTGTAAATATTCTTTTACATATTTTCCCCCCTAACAAATACATAAAGCGAACAAAAACAACTCAAGCAACTAAGGGAATTACTATTCGACTTTCACTACCCTTTTGGTAGGTGGGAGTTTTTTTTTTAGGTGACACAATTTTGTGAGTTTTTCTGCTTTGGCTCAAAACTCTCTCAATGCAATTTTCACTGTCCAGAGCATAAAAAGCAACAACATGTGTGGGCAAAAGTGACAATACAGATTCGTTGCTTTCAACATTTGTTGTCATAATATTGAAATTTATGGCAGCAGTAGTACAAAAAAAAAAGGAGCAAAAGTAAAGTGGAGCAAGAGCTACTACTATTTTTTTCTCACTCTAGGTTTGGGTTATTTTTCTTTTCGTTTTTTGTTATTTTCGTTTTTTTATTATTATTTATTTGTTGTTTTTGTAATGCACTGTAAATTGCTGGGGAGTGACAATGTTGAAAGAAAAATCGAAAATACTAAAAGAAAAAGCAATGTACCAAGCGAATTGGCCGTGAGGGCAAAATATATCAAAGCTGCGTCATAAAATCATTGATGGGGAATTGGTAGCAATTGGCCAGAGTTGCTGGCGTAGTTTTTTTTTCTTTCTCTCGTACACTTGTTGCAGACACTGCTGTTGTTGTTGTTGCAGTTGTAATAGTGGATTTTTTTTCGAGTAGACTGAAAGCGTATTGGGGTTTGTCGCGGTAATTTACTTTGAATTGCGCACCAAATGTCCCCAGGCGCTGGTCGTATTAAAGGCACAAAATGACATATAAAAAGGGGAAAAAAGTAGCAGATAGATTACATGCAATGATGATGTTGTCAACTATGATGAAGGCAGTAAAATTTTGTTTGCATAAATTTAAGATTTAACTACTTTGTGATATGAAATGTAGTCGCAGAATTGGGTGAAATGTTTTAAAGAGCATTTCATGAATGATAAAAGTGTTCTATGGGAGGGAGGGTTTTTTTATGAATTAGAAGTCATAATAATTTGCACTATTTTGTTATTTTTACGAATTTAAAGCCCTTTTTTCTATACCAAATAATGTCGAATATATATGTCGTTGACTTCATAGTCCTTTTTATCTATGAACCTAATTGAAATGGAACAATTTTGGTATCACTGAATTTGATGATTTTTTATTAACATTTCTCTCTTATATTTCTCTTTACATACTTTCTATATACCCTCTATATACCCATATATATATCTATATATATGGCATAATTTTTCACACCAGACATTCCCCCCCTCTGGGCACCAACGCAGCTTAATCAAAACCACCAATTAGGTAACACACCTCAGCTTCATTGCGTCCCTCCCCAAATTTTTAAATGGAACCCTTTTCCGAAAAAACATGTTTTCTCTTTCCTCTCGCACTCGCACCTGGCAACAGCGACCGCACATTTAAGCCAATTGCGCTTAGACTAATCAACGATAAACCACTTCAAAGCGTTCTAGCTGCCGCTTGGGGGCACCCCAACCCGCTCCACATGCGCCCCGCCCCCCCACCGCACTCATTTGCCATCAATACCACAAAAGCCAGCCAAAAATTCCACCATGTCTGCATACTTTTTCCTACCCCCCTCCGACCTCCCCTCATCCGCTCAACAAAAGTGCAAACTGTACACAAATTCACAGCGCTTAAAAAAAACGAAACATAGCACGTGTAGTGTAGTGTAAATTTAACATGAACTGTGTGCAACACTGTTGCTAATTTCTGCGTAAGCGAAGAGTGAAATTGCAGGCAAGCAGCAGAAACAGCGAAGGCCAACGCGCAAAAGGGGCAAAGGGCGAGTTGAGAAAATAAAGGAGTGAAAAATTGCAATGCAATCAAAATTGATTGGTAGCAAAGTGTGCAAGAGTGTTGGATCGATGAAAGGGCACCGACAAAGATTGCCCCATGGCGTTCGGGGTGTAGTGGTTGGGGAGCGAAAGTTGCGTAAAGGAGGCAAAAGTTTTGGCGTTGAAATGATGAAGCAGGAATGAATCACAGATGCAAAGTGGTTAAGGTAGAAAAATTTAATAAGGCTTTAGCAAAACTTTAAGAGTGGATCAAGAAAACGAGAAGAGCGAGGTTTTGTGACTTAGGAAGAAGCAGCAGAATTGGGAGCAGAAGGGTTCAAAACTCGTAACACAAGTATCCAGGCAGATTAATTTTAGAAGAAGAAGATGAAGGATTATCTTTTAATCTTATTTGGAGGAAAATGGAAAAATGAAAGGAAAAGGAAGACAAAGAGAGGGAAAAATAACTTGTAGATAAGTAGAAGAGATCATAGAAAACAAGAAGAAGACAAAGATGCATTTTTTGAACTTTACTTTATGAATGGCAGAAATTTAGATTTGAGAAGAAAAAACCAAAACGAAAACAGAAATTCAATAAAGAAGGAAAAAGAAAGGTAAAAAAGAAGATAGGGAAAAAAGAGATAGATAAAAAGAGAGAAGAAAAATGAACTTGAAAATAAATAGAAGACATCAGAGAAAATAAAGCCCGCAAACTTTACTTCATTGGTCAATCGTAGAAATCAATCAAATAAATAAGACAAAACATTTTTAAACTAAATAAAGAAAGAAAAACGAGGGAAAGAAATAAATAAACAAAAAATTATCTAATACCTAAAGGAAGAAAGAAAAAAGAGGGGAAAAATAAAAAAAAATTTATCAAATAAAGAAAAAGAGGGGATGAAAGTAAGAACTTGTTTCTAAAAACAAGCAGAATGAAATAGAGAGGACAAAAGAAGAAAGAAGAGAGAAGAGAAAAGAACTTGAAGATAAGTAAAACAGATCATAGAAAACAAGGCAAAGAAACCAGTAAACTTTTGGAACTTTAGTTCATTATAAATGGTAGAAATTTAGATTTGAGGAGGAAAAAATAAAAAAATTAAAAAGAAAGAAAAAATAAAGATAAGTAAAAAAAAGTGTAAAGGAACTTGAAAATTAAGAGAAGACATCAAAGAAAATTATCGTAGAAATCAATCAAAACAATAAAACAAAAAATGTATCAAATAAATCAAGAAAGAAAGAAAATCGATGGAAAGAAATAAATAATAACAAAATTATCAAACAAGGAAAGAAAGAAAGAAAGAGAAAAGAGAGAAAGAAAGTAATAAAAAATGTATCAAATAAAGGAAGTAAGAAAGAAGGAAAAAAAGGAAATGAGTAAGAAAAATGGAAATACAAACAAACAGAATGAAATAGAGAGGAAAAAAGCAAAAAGATGAGAGGAGAGAAAATAATTTGAAGATAAGTAGAAGATCATAGAAAACAAGGCAAGAAAGCCAGGAAAATTTCGTAACATTTATTTAACTGTCATTGGTAGTTATTAAGTTTCAAGAAAGGACGACTAAGAAAAATTAAAAAAGAATGAGAGAAATACAAAAATAAAAGAAAGAAAGGGTAAGAGAGAAAAAGGACAGAGAAGAAGAAAAGATAAGTGGAAGCGATCATAAAAAAAGACAAAAATAATAATAATAAGAAGAAGAAAACTTAAAGATACAAATTAAAGATTATAGAAACCAAAACGAGGAAAACAGGAAACTTTTGGAAGATTTACTTTAATGTGATTGCAGAAAGAAGGAAGAGCAAAAAATACCAAAAAATAGAGCAAAAAGAAAAAAATCAATAGAGGAAGAAAAGAAACAAAAGAAAAAAAGAAAAACAAATAATAAATATAATAAAAAACAGAAATAAAAACGTAAAAAAAGAAAAAATTAAAAAATAAAAAGATGAAAGAAAGGCAGAAATATAGAAAAAAAATAGAGAAAATTATAAAAAGAAATAAAAGAAAGCGAAAAATAAAATGAAAGAAAGATGGAACGAATACAAAATAATAATGAAATTTAGAAATAATAAAAAAAATTTTGCAGAAAAAATAAATAGAGAAAGAAAAAGAAATAATGACAGAAAAGTAAAAAAGTAAAAAAATCAATAAAAATGAAAGAGAAGAAAGAAAGACCGAAAGAAATATTCAAAAAAATATAGAAAATAATAAAAAGAAATGAAAGAAAGCAAAAAATAAAATTAAAGAAAGATTTCTATCTTAAAATCTAATAAAAAATAATAATGAAAGATAGAAATAATAAAAAAATTGTGCAGAAAAGTTAAAGAAAAATTAATGAAAGAAAACAGAAGAAAGAAAAGATGAGAGAAAGAAATAAAGACTAAAGAAAACAATAAAAACATATAGAAGGGGGACAAAAGAAATAAAGTTAAAGAAAGAAAGACACGAAAAATTAAGAAAATAAAAAAAAAAATTTCTTAATATTTCTTTTCTTTCGGCGAAAAATAAAATGAAAGAAAGATAGAAAGAATACAAAATAATAATTAAAGGTAAAAATAGTAAAAAAAAAAATTGTGCAGTGAAATTAAAGAAAACTTAATGTCAGAAAACAAAAGAAAGAAAAGATGAGAGAGAAATATTGACTAAAAAAAAAAAACAAAACCATATAGAAGGGGAAAAACGAAATAAAGTTAACCTTTCGTTGCATGATTTAATTTCCGTGAAGAAAAAACATTTTTGTCATATAATTCTTGTTGCTTGTTAAGTTCTGATGGTAACAATGGATTTTTTTTTAATTCCTGTACCTATGAAAGAAGTTTTGCGGACATTTTTCGTACCTTGGTGAGAACGCTGCCGCCGAAATGAAAGTTGGTTTTATCAATATTTTAGTGTTGGCTACTACGGGAGTCGAACAGAGGTGAGACGTCACTGTATACTCGTAATTCAACGCACTGAACAGCTGAGCGACGGCGATCGCCATATCATCATCGCCATCAATAACTAAAATTATTTCACCAAATCGAAACACTTGTTTCTTTTTCGGTTCTTTTGTACATACTTTCAATATTAATCGAAAATTCCGTTAGTAATCAAATGTTTTAACATAAAAGACACAACTGAAGGATGAATGACTGTAAAATAGTTTCCAAACCTATGAAAAGTTTTCATTGCATATATGCAACTCCATGCAGCGAAGGGTTAAAAAAAGACACGAAAAAATAAAGACATAAAGATGGGCAAAAACCTAAACGTAATGATTTCAAACAGTGGCGCACGCAAGGGGAGTTTTGATGGTTCAAACCCCTACCAAGTGTCTGTCTGGTGTAAAAATTTTATTGTGTAAGTATGGTTTCAACTGGTATTGGCCTCAAAATTTGTGTACAAAAGTGGAAGCCAAAGAAGTGGGAAGTTCAAGAAGTTTATGACTTAAAGTGAGTAAATATAGTTAATTACTATAGATTGCAGGAAAAAATAAGGACGAACTTTTATGTCTACATAATCTGGGACAATGCTTGGTTTAAAAATCTGAAGAAAACAATCTGATAGAAAAAAATTTGGGTGGGATTTTTTTAACTAAAAATTTTCTTTTAAAAGTGGAACGATTCTTAATTATTTTAAATTTAATTTAAATTGTTTTTAATTTATTAATTTACTATTATTAACCAAGCAGTAAGTCGACCTCTGATAGTTGAAGTTAAGATTTCCATTAAAAATCTCCTAATCTGGAACTCTAATCGTTTGTCTGAACTCTGATCGTTTGTTTTTGAATTGCCACTAACTACAAAGAATTCTTAACTCCTCAGAAGATAGAATACAAAGAATCCCAAATCTTGTCTCTTTCAGATCAAATCATGTATTGGTTTGCATAACAAGAAACTGCAAAGCCCAACGTTCCTGTTCCCCTTCTGAGCCACAAGACATATATCGAAACTGTCATAAAACAGTGGGCCTCATTTTATAAAAAAAAATTAACAAATTTTAGACAATTACAAAAACTTATATAATAATAAAAATAAAATATAAAAAAGTTCCAGTACTCGAGACCAATTACACTGCACAACACAAAAAAAATAACAAGTAACAATTTTGATTAAATACGAATTAAACACTTAAACACATTTACAGTTTTGGCTTAATTCTGGCGTTCAAGTTAATTTCTGAGCTTTAATGTATTCAGAGACCTATAGTAGAATTTTATTGCGAATATTTTTATGGTACATTTTGTCCTTAAAAAGTTCTGTTTTACATGACTTTTTGGCACTTCAGAAAAAAGGGTAAAATTTACCCATATAAATAGGAGCTACAGGGTTAAAATGCTCCACAGTAATGTTCCACGTAGTGTTTTACACCAAATTGCTGAAGACATCATATACCTAAAATGCGATGTTACATGGTTTTCGTATGCCAATTCACCATAAGAATGCGCGAAAAGGGAAAAACTTTGACCCCCCTAAAAAAAATTTAGACGTAAACTTTCAATACGCCGATACACGAATACTTTGTTTTGGTTCCCTCTACCAGAATCCGTTGTCAGAACCTTGTTATTTTAAAAAAAGTTTGATTTTGTTGTGCAGTGTTAGTACCCATTTTCAGTTTTGGCTTATTTCTGGCTTTCAAGTTAATTTCTGAGCGTTGATGCATTCAATGACCTATGATAGAATTTTATGGCAAATATTTTCGTGGTATATTTTGTTCTTAAAAAGTCCAGTTATAAAGGACATTTTTGGCATTTTCGAAAAAGAGGGTCGAATTGACCCATAAACATGGGAATTAGAGGGTTAAAGTGTTTCGGAAAAATGTTCCTCGTAGTATTTTACATCAAATTGCTGAATAACTTATGAACCTAAATTGGAAGCTTAGATGGTTTTCGTATGCTAGTTCACAGTAAAAATATGCAAAAGGGGGAAACAATAAAAAAAAATTTTAAAAATGAAAAAAAATAATAATAATTAAAACAAAAATTTTAATTAAAAAAACAATTTAAAAAAATTTAAAAAAATTTAAAAAATTTAGACGTAAACTTTCAAAATGTCGATACACATATAGTTTTTTAACGCTTCTACAAGAATCCATTGTAAGAATCTTTTATTTCATTTATATTTTTTGTTGTACAGTAATTGTAATTGTTAGAAAACCACTCTATTAATTTTATTGAATAAAATTTAAATTTAAATAAAATTTAATTAATTAAGTTCTTTGAATTAAGTTAGTTCTATTAACTTTTGATGCAATGAAATTTTATGTTTGTTGGCAAATTAAAAAAGCGAAAAACTTAAACTAAAAATATGCTCAAAGTACGTTTAAGAAAAACTGCGAATTCCTGCAATTTTGTCCGTAAACACATTGAACACTTCAACGAGCCAAAAATCCAAACAGGCCGCCTGACACCAAAATGTTGCTTTGCTCATTTGTTTTACATTTTTATGGACATGTCTCACAGCGAGCCATGCGACCAAAAATCGACAACGGCAAACTTTCAAAAGTAATGCCAAACGAAAGGATACGCCCATACGCCCCTAAGGACATGCATTAATGCGCAGACAAAATCAAAGCGCACGGCAGAAATTATTGGAAAAGTTGCCCCAGCGGCGTTAAAATGCTCGTTGGGCAACGAGACAAACGAGCAAAAGATGCATGGAGCTTCAATAAAAAAAGAAGAAACTTGTATATGAAATTGAGAAAAACTTACGCATCAATGAGAATAAGTTTGGCTGCGTGTGTTTTTTTTTCTTACATTTGGAACTTTTGTTGTTGGCTGTCGCTGTGTGAGTTTGGTGGCGTGTGGGGAATTGCAACCTTGTTGCTGTCCATAGTTATTGAAAAGCGTTTATTTTGTGCAAAAAGTTTGTGACATGTCACATCTAAGCGCCACCCAACAAATTCAACACAAACACACACATACACAAACACACGCACACACACACATGCTGGTCAGCTTGCGCACAGCTGTTGCCCACGCACTTTTCACCCAGTTGACTGTCTGCGCCCTGCCAACCTGTAATGATGAGCTTCCACGTCGCCGTCGCCAACTGTTCGGCGCGCTGTGTATCCTTCGTTTTTTTGTTTTTGCAAGTTGTCTATTGATATTTGATAAGTTTTCGCATAGTTTGGCCCACTTCAGCTGCCAGTTTCTCACACATACATTTTTATATTCCAAATCTGCGCAGCGTGGGGCTGCATGTCCACAAATCAACGGACTTTCTTAGCGCCGAAAAGGCCAAACGTGTCGATAGATACGCATTGAGTTGCACTTGAGCGCTCTCCCTGTCCGCTGGCCAAATTGCGTATTTATGAAGTCGGCTAACTGGGAATTCCTTCAGCACTTGCCGCACCGTCTGTCTGACTTGTCTTATGCAAAAGTTTTTGCTTGTCCATCCGCAGGGAAGGATCTTTTCAGGATTCGCGAGTGGAATGAGATTCGTTGTGTGTGGGATGGCAGCGATGGGTGTAAGTTACGTTATGAAATCTGGCTAACTTTTGTAATAAAATGGCAACTAGTGTAGACATATGAAATCAGTGTTCACTAAGCGCCAAAGGATAACAAATAAATTGATAGAAAAATCCAATACTTAAATGTTACATCGTTGACATGAAGCTTCAGAGAAGCGGCTGTTCGAAGTTGACATCGAAAGGACAATGAGGAAAGTAAGATTGCATGGGTGGATACATGCATTGTAAAGCTTACGAGGCCAAAGTTCTTTTATTGCCTGTTGTCATGAACTGAAGAAGACACGCGTGAAACAAAAATATCCCCATAGAAGTTATATGGCAAACTTTAGTCCTGCAGTCAGTGCGAGGACTTGTTTTGTGATTCTGATTTCGTGCTGATTAAGTTTTTACGTAAAAAAAAATGTATTTGTAAAAGTATACAAAAATTCGCCACAGAAGGATGAATACACATAGAGTTCCACATTTTGTCTGAAGGTTCAACGGTTTGCCAACTTAAGTTATAATTAGAACGCAATACTCACTTAGGAACAATGTTACAATTCCCAGAAATGCTGTTACAGTTCTTATTAAGTAGTCTTGTTATAGTTCTGGGATAGATTGCTTTAATTTGTTTGCTACTTTAGTTATTTTGCATTCAAAATTATCCAATGTCCATAAGAAATTCTCTGACTAAGGGCTTCTTCACTTAGTTTTAAAGTTCTACCAGAGATGTGTCAGCCTAAATTTTGTGAAGGCTATCTTATACTTTAGAACAATTTCGACAAGTCTTGTAGCTTATAAGGTGAACGAGAACCTTGGGCTTTGTTGTTTCTTTGTTTGGATCTGAGTGGACGTAATTTAGTTCTGTTACTGGACAATCAGGTCTCTTTTCTTCATAGTCTCATACATGCTTTGAACCGAAAGGAAAGCCTGTATTCCTGCTTCTGGAAAGTTAGGATTTCTTTACGTAGTAACGTAAGCATGTATTTGCTTCAATCTGTAACTTAATGTTATTCTGATTCTGAGGAACTAAATATTCCTATGTGTAAGCGAAGAGTAGTAGTGGGTAAGAGTAATAGTTCCTGCTTCTCAGAAGTTAGGTCTTTTTTTGGAATCCCATACATGTATCGATCTGCTTCTGAGTTCCTGCTTCTGAGGAATTAGGTCTCCCTATAGAATCCTAAACATACTTCGATCGGAAGAGTATTAGTTCCCACTTCTCAGAAGTTAAGTCTTCCTACGGATGCCTATACTTGTGTCAACCTGAGGAGTAACAGTTCCTGTTCTCAGAAGTTAGGTCTTCCTATGGAGTCCCATATATGCTTCGACCTGAAGAATAACAGTTCCTGCTTCTCAGAAGTTAGGACTTCCTATGCAATCTTATATAAGCTTCGACTTGAAGATTAACAGTTCCTGCTTTTCAGAAGTTAGGACTTCCTGTGGAATCCCATATATGCTTCGACCTGAAGAGTAACAGTTCCTGCTTCTCAGAAAATATGTCTTCCTATGGATTCCTATAAATGTTTCGATCTGAAGACTTACAGTTCCTGCTTCTCAGAAGTTCGATCTTCCTATGGATTCCTATACATCTTTCAATCTGAAGAGTAACATTTCTGGCTCCCAGAAGTTAGGTTTTCCTATAGATTCCTATACATCTTTCGATCTGAGGAGTAACAGTTCCTGCTTCTCAGCTGCGAAGATGTTCGGATGAGGGGACTCTCTTGGATTATACAAGAAGGCAGCAACCACAAACATCACAGCCGAATGTGTGCTGAGTGGAAACAGCAAAATGGGGTAGAACTGTTAGATTGGCCTTCACAGTCGCATGATGCCAACCCGATAGAAAATGTGTGAGAAATTGTAAAGCAGAAACTCAGAGAAAATACTATATGGACAGCAAAACAGTTATCGAGACAAATTCGGCTGATTTGAAGTCGATTGCCTTGGGAACTTGCTCAGATCTTAGCGCAAAGTGAGGGTCGGAGGTTTGAGGCCATAAAAGCGAATGGCGGCGACTGTACCTGTTATTAAAAATATTGCGTACAATAAATATTATAAACGCATAAAATGCAGTTTGTTTGAAACGAATCGCACAAATAGTTTCCAAGTTACGAAGATCACGCTGCTACTGGACAGACTGTATATGCTGTCTACACGCAGGGACTCGCAGCGGTTAGGGTCTCATGTCGAGGCCGACATGTATATCTTTGAAGTTGTCAAGGAATTCGTCTACCTCCATCAACAGCAGCAATGATGTCAGCCTGGAGATAAAGCGAAGGATTACTCTTGCCAACAGCTGCTCTACGGTCTCGATAGGCAATTGAGAAGCAGAGACCTCTCTCGACCGACAAAACTTTCACTCTATAGGACGCTCATCTTGCCCGTGCTCCTCTATGGCGCTGAAGCATGGACAATGACACGAAACGACATAGCGGCCCTTGGAGTGTTCGAGAGAAAGGTACTTCGCAAAATCTTTGGCCCTATTCGTGTTGATGCCGACTATCGTATACGAACCAATAACGAGCTGTATAAGGACATGGACGTTACAAAGCGAATTAACATCTAGCGGCTGCGCTGGCTGAGTCATGTCTATCGTAAGGACGACGAAGCTCCGGCGAAAAAGGTGTTCAATGCGATGGTTGGAGGTCGGCGGCGAAGAGGGAGGCCGTGTCCCCGGCGGAAGGACCAAGTTCAAGAAGCCCTGTCATCTCTTGGTGTAACCAACTGGAGAAGGCGCGCGCAAAGCAGAGGCGCCTGGAGAGAAGTTTTGCGGCAGGCCGTAACCCGATAACGGATTGTTATGGCCAGTTAAGTGAGTAAGTAAGTTGTATTTTTATTTTTTTTGTTGTTGTCTACCAATAGAAAAAATAGAATATAATTTCAAATTCGAATATAATTTTCCTTAAATACATACATTTTTTTTAAATTGAGTTTAGTTGTATATATTTTAAAATCAATTATTGTTAAATAGATTTTTTTTTTAACCTCATCTTTATTTTTTTACGGTCTTTAATTTTTATAAAAAACTATGAAGACAATTTAAATTAAAATTTAATGATAATGTTATTTTTATAATAATTTTTTAGTTTTTTTATTGTCTTTAAATTTTTATAATTTTATGCTACGAGTATTAAAATATTATAATTTTTTGTATTCTTTAAAATGAAATTTGTTGATGTATGTACAACTTTTCACAACTGTCATTTGCATTGTGTTGTT
Organism: Melieria omissa; assembly: GCA_963971225.1. Taxonomy (NCBI): domain Eukaryota; kingdom Metazoa; phylum Arthropoda; class Insecta; order Diptera; family Ulidiidae; genus Melieria; species Melieria omissa. The sequence goes on along the minus strand of OZ020268.1, from coordinate 76,784,780 downwards.
AATTTACCAGCGTCTATCGATGCACTTTTACATATGTACACATGATATATTACACGGTGGCGTTTTCTTTGTGCAAGGCTTGTCGCAAAAATGCACATCCCCAGGCCGAGTTTCGTGTGCAAAAGTGCGTATTTATGTAAAGCAGTGGCAATAATTATGAAAATTAATATAAATTACATTGACAATGAGTGCGTGCAAAATGAGCACGGAAAGTTGAGCACATCGGTCAACTGAATATGAATGCTAAAGCTGCGACTGCAACTATACGTTCGAGTAAAAGGCCGGTAGGCATTTTTTTCCCCCTTCACACTTTTTTCACCAAAGAGCGACCAACTTGTGGCCAGCAATAAAGCAATGAAAATCATTTTTTATATGCTTGTTTTTTTATAAATTTACTCATGAATGAGTAGAACGGCAGAAGGACGAATTAAAACTGGCCGAGGGAATTCAAGAACTGTGAAAACATTGCAATTAAATGCAGCATTGCGTTCAATACTGCAAGCAACAAACACACAGACACACACACGCAGAACCTTAACGCTTGCTGACAATGTAATTATTAATATTGTGATTGTTGTTGTTGTTGTTGTTAACGATCCTTGCTTAACCTATACACTCGCTAGACACGTGTCCACTCTGCCATTAAGGTGTGTTAATAATGATTTTATTGTCTGTCCCAATGTCAGTTGTTGTGGTTGCCTTTTATCGCCCATAATTACTACCGCAAAATTTTACATTTAAATTCAAATTAAACAAAAGAAAAAACAACAACAACAATAATGAGAAAAAACAAACAAAAAATATGAAAAACGACAAAATGGCGGAAAATATGAAAAAATACACATTTCCGGCATAATTTAAATGCCACACACGCAGTTCAACAAACATACAGTTGCATATGCACACATACATATAAACACTCTCACACATGCACACACATTCACACACATATGTGCAGCTTCTTAATCGAACAAACGTTGCCAATATTATTGGCATAATTTACCGTTAATGTGCACACAAACACACACACACACACACACATACGCTCAGCATTAACAACCAACGGATGGCGTTTTAAAAATGCAATTGTTGCAATCGTAAACGATTTTTCACCATTGCGTATTATTTCGCATGCAGTTATAATAGTTGTTGTTGTTGTTTTTGTTGTTTTTATAGCTGATTTTAATTGCATTGCGCGCTATTTGCAGCATTTTGGGCCACTCGTCTCCGGTTTTTTTTTTGTTTTTTTTCACTGTTCAAGCTCTCTTCAAGCTCGGATTGCGTGCGGCACTGTGGCAGCACTGTGCAGCCACCACCTGCAGTGCTGCCAATATGCATAATAATATATAATTTTTTAATGTATGTTTGCTGTTGGCGTGTGTGTGTGTGGGTGAGGGATTGTATCGGCCGCGCCTGTTGCCTGTTAGTTATTTTCATTACTTACGGTAAATTGGTGAAAATTGAATCTGTTGGTTTTGTTGTAATACTCGAATTCATAGATATATGTGTGCGCATAGTTAGTGAAAATTTACAATTTCTTACATACATACATTGTATTCATTTCTGGGTCGTGCATGACTACTTGTATCGCACATTTAATACAAAAGAATCATGTTTCAAAATTTAAAAATGAAACCGACTTTTTTAATAAATCAATTCACATTATACAATTAATTTAAAAATTGCATTGTTATCACTTCTTTAACTGGGAAAATACTGAATATCTTTTTTTTAATTAATTGCGTTGCTTCAGCAGCATCAATGGGTTCCTCTCCCTCTTCTCCTCCTCTGAAAATTTGAGATATTTTAGTTGTGACTATTTCGTATTTAGTGTGCAATCTCTCTTCTCCTCCTCTGAGAATTTGAGATTTTTTAGTTGTGACGATTTCGTATTTAGTGTGCAATCTCTCTTCTCCTCCTCTGAGAATTTGAGATTTTTTAGTTGTGACTACTTCGTATTTAGTGTGCAATCTCTATTCTCCTCCTCTGAAAATTTGAGATTTTTTAGTTGTGACTATTTCGTATTTAGTGTGCAATCTCTCTTCTGCTCCTCTGAGAATTTGCGATTTTTTAGTTGTGACTTCTTCGTATTTAGTGTGCAAGCTCTCTTCTTCTCCTCTGAGAATTTGAGATTGTTTAGTTGTGACTATTTCGTATTTAGTGTGCAATCTCTCTTCTCCTCCTCTAAGAATTTGAGATTGTTTAGTTGTGACTATTTCGTATTTAGTGTGCAATCTCTCTTCTGCTCCTCTGAGAATTTGCGATTTTTTAGTTGTGACTATTTCGTATTTAGTGTGCAAGCTCTCTTCTTCTCCTCTGAGAATTTGAGATTTTTTAGCTGTGACTATTTCGTATTTAGTGTGCAATATCTCTTCTCCTCCTCTGAAAATTTGAGATTTTTTAAATTTAGATTAGATTTTGTAAGTTTATGAATTTGTAGTTGTGACTATTTCATACTTAATGTGCAATATGTACATATTTTCGAGCGAGCGATTAATTCGAAAATTTTTGAAAGAAAATAAAACTTAAGAGCCATTTTTAATATATCTTCTTTAGTCAAGTCTTAATTAGAACTATTACCGAAAGTGGCTTTTCAGTGACCAACATTTTCAATCAACGTTTGGTTGAATGCATAAAGCAATTCGATAACTAACAACTTTGTTGTTGGTGGAAAATGTGTTCGAAGATAGCTTTGGAAAATCAATTACGATTACAATTATATTCGAAATAGGGGGAATCCCCAGCACTTATGATATTGATGGGTTCAAGACCAGAGTTCATAAATTCTTCACCCAACATCCTTTGTCCCAACCTATATATCCATCCTGAACCAGCACAATGCCTCGCATTTATAGGGATATCCCCTGCGCGTTGGCTCGTTTAATAAAAAAAATATTCAGATCAATGAAGTTTCGAGAATACAATTAGATTTTTGCTTCTTTCAAAACCAAAACTTGACAACGTCATAACTTCGTTTCTATGGGAGGTGCCCTCTGGTGGTGAATTTCCGAAGCTTAGTTAATTTTGTATTTTTTGTGCTCAAAAATGTTGCCAATCAATCAAAAAATCATTCAAATCTGTTTAGTGGTTTCCGAGATATGATGTTATCTCGCCGACTTTACTTCATTTACAAACCAATTCCATCGAAAATGGCCAGTTTTGTATGGCAGCCCCCTTAAAAGTTGAAGATAGCAATTAGGTGTGTATTGAAAAAACATTTGGAAAGGAAAATAAATAGGGGTCAGTCGTACATGTGATACGTCTGGGAGCAATCTGGGAGCAGTGGGGGCCTATTTTCAAAAAACGTTGATTTTGTATGGGAGCCTCATTAAATGTTGGAGATAGAGGGTAAGTTTGTTTAAAAGAAATATTCAGAAGAAAAAATTAATGGTGGTCAGTCATAGATCTTAACCCTTGAAGAGCCATTTCTGAGACGCTGTAAACTAATTTTTTGAATTTTGACTTCGATTGCTTTGGAAATGAGCCCATTTTATCTATAAACATTTTTAAAAATAAATTAAAATAAATAAATATTAAAATATAAATATTATAAATGTAACTTTTGTGACTTAAGATCATTTTCATTGTTAAAATAAAATTTTTTCCAATCCACTTGTATGACAGATGGTCATAGTTTTGCTCCAATTTCGTTGAGAGTGCAGTAAATCACAGCAATTTCTTTATTGCATACAAAATTTCATTTAATTGTAAATGGAATTGCATAATGTTAGGTAAAAATTCTTTATAATATTTCTTTTTTCAAAAAATTCTATTTTTTTAAAACTAGTTGCAATGTCAAATTAAAAAAAATGTATGCATGAATACCTCTTCTTCAACTTTTGTCACTCCGCTTTATGAACTTGTCACACTGTGCGTTGTCGTGTTGACAATGTGACGCCTTCTGTCGATTCACATATGCAAATTTAATGTCACCTTCAGAAAGTACTACAAACACACACACACACACACATGTACACATGTACATTTACATTTACATTTACTCCGCCTCAAGTCAAAGTCGACTTTTACTAATGTTTTCTAGGGGTTTTTGATTTTTTTGCATTGCTTCTGTTCTGTTGTGTTGCCAACTGTTGATTGTTTGCCAACACAGTCACCAACGCCAAAGTGTCAGCCAAGTTCAACGGCATGGACACCTTTTTGCCGTTTCCTTGGTTGTGTGTTTGTGTGCTCGCATTTTTTGTTTTTGTCTCACCGCACGTCTGTCAACCAGTCGCATGTCAAGGTTAATTGGTTTGTCCTTGAATTTCATGCACTGCCGCTTGCAAGTAAAATGCACAAGTCGACTTAACATTGTGGCTGTTGCTCACAGATTAGAAATTCAAATTAGTTGAACTTAAGTTGAGAACATGATTTTTTAAAGAATTCTTTAAGAGTTGATTTAAACTTTGATTTCAACTTTGAACTTTGAAATATTTTGATGGACTTAAAACAGTGAGCATGTCCTTTGTCACTGGTTAAGCTTAAAAAATTGTCTATAAATTTTTAAAGACAAATTGCCAAAACAGAAAACGTTCCATATTCCTCAAAGGTTCGAAATAATGAGTTGAAATGTTCATATTCTCATTATAGTTTTCTATGAATGTCTGAAGGCAAGTTTTAATCCGAATGTCGACAAATTAGATCAAAACTTGTTGAAATGTAGAAAAAGTTTTCATTATGATTTTCTATAAATTTCTAAGGGCAATTTTCAATTCAAATGTTGAAAAATTAGATAAAAATTTGTTGAAATGTTAAATTGTATAAAAATTTCGCATTATAATTTTCTATGAATTTCAAAATCAAAATTCAAATAAAAATCAAAAGATCCAAATTTTCTATGATTTTCTACAGGCAAGTTTCAATCGAAATGTCGAAAAACTAGATCAAAGTTCAAAATTCCTCAAAGGTTAGAAATAATGAGTTGAAATGTAGAAATATTTCTTGTTATAATTTTCTATGAATTTCAAAATCAAAAATCAAAAATCAAAATTCAAATCAAACATTCAATGCAAAAGTCGAAAAATTAGATCAAAATTTGTTTAAATGTTAAATTTTAGAAACATTTTTCATTATGATTTTCTATAAATTTCAAAATCAAAAATCAAAATTCAAATAAAAAATCAAAGGGTCAAAATTTGTTGAAAAGTTGAAGAAACAAAATTTCTCATTATAATTTTGTATGAATTTCTTAAAGCAAATCTCAATTCAAATGGCGAAAAATTGAATCAAAATTGTTAACAATGTCGTTAAATTTTTACTTATCAATCTAAAACCTAACCTTTTATAACATAACCTAACCTAACCTCATCCAACCTAACCTAACTCTATTTTGTTTTCAGTTACAATGATAATTAGTTAGTGATAATTAGTTACAATATTTATTCAAAATATGCATTTAATAAATCAAAAAATTCCCATTAAATTAATATAAATTTAGCTTTCTTTCTCTTTCTTTAAACTCTCCAGTTTCATCAAACGTCCAACGAACTCTTGAGATATCTCTTGCAATCGACTTGAACCTTCATCAAATCAGTTTTAACGTATTTCCATTGAATCCTGCAACGAATCCTGCAACAAAAGCGCCAACCATTTCATACACCAACACAATCAGAATTTGTGCCAATCATGCAGCTGTCACTGGCCACGCCAATTTTAAACTACTGTCAAAATTGACGTTGTCGCCAAATTTGCAATTCAAAAACGCGCGCCAAACCGCTGAAACGCCTAAAAGACTGCACTGTGGTTTTCAACAGCACTAAAGTCTACTATGGAAAAAGTGTAAAAGGGATTGTAGAAACCATGAGCAGTGAGGCGATCACGAAGAGTGTGAAGACATCGAACGGAAGTGCAGCCACACAATGCAATCCCACAAATGCAAAACGGTTTGCACAACGTTTCTTGCCACTTGCGACTTGTGCCTTTTGCCTGCTTCAATATTGTGGTTTGTATTCCGTCAACCCACACACACACACACACACACACACATACAGCCAAACACTGTACTGCGCCATTTTGTGCATTTTTTGTGGTTGTATGCAAAGTGCGGTCGCTGAAAAATGCAAAGAAATCGAGTCGAAGAATCACTGCGCTGCCAACAGCACACAAACACACACAATCACATACACACGCACACTTCAATGCATAACAAATCAAGTCGAACAGCAAGCAAACACAATGGCAACACCTACACTAACACACACACACACCCACAGACCACACACGTTCAACAATGCTGCCTGCAACATATTGACGAATGAGTGTCGCCGATGTGTCGTTTGTGCACTTGTCGTCGCGTTACGTGTGGCTGTGCCAATGATTGCAACAACAACAACAACAACTATAGTGCAGTGGGGTTTTGTTTCCTTTTTTTGATGTATATGTAGTGGTTGGCTTCTTGTATTAAGAAAACGCTAAAGGAATTCTTCAATTTCAATACTTAACGCTTGTTGGTGTCATTTGCAGTCAGCATAAATTTTAAAGTGTTCAGTGTTATCAGTGTAAGGTATGGTTTTTATTAATTTTCATTTTTTTTATTAAGATGAAAAGCATGGAAAGTCTTCTCCCCGCAATGTTGCCAGATACCTGAAATGACTTTCTCCTAAGACTTAAAAAAAATACTGAAATTTCCTACTAATAGTTAAAAAAACCTCCTAAATTCTTGTTATAATTTGCGTCATGTTAAAGGAATTAAACTTCCTATAAAAAAATGTTTCCATATAATTTTTTTTTTTTTTTTTTTTTTTTTTAATGCAGCCTTTTTTTTTTTTTTGTATTCATGGTCGGCAAAAATCCACTTAGTTTAACCCTCCTCGCGGGTGCCGACCGGGCAATGGGCACCGCCGTGTCTATGCACAGGTAAACTGGCAAGGCACGGCGATGTCTAGCTAAGAGTGAGGTGGGGCTCCACAAGTCATGCCTGAGGTCCAGCTTACATGCCGCCCGAGGGGTGGCTTGTGGAGTCCTACCTCAGTCACGCTAAGTGGTGCCTGGCGGGTAGGCATAAAACGCTAAGGGAGGAGTCCCTGAAATAAAAACCAGTCTGGAGTCGAAGAAGGGGAAAGAGCGGGTCAGGATATTGACCCAAACGTCGGTGGAAGAAGTGACTGCTACCACCGGCGGGCACGGTGGGGAATTTGATTCCCCTCTGCGTGTCGCCAGCGGTCACACCTCTGCTAGAGTGGTTGCAGGCTCTAGCAGTCGTCATGCGACTGCAAATTTTACGAAGGCTAGGTTAGTCACTAGGGGTACTGCAGTCGACACAGACTCAGACCTCGACAGCGTATGCAGCGTGGCAACCACAAATACGATAGCTGAGGAGGAGCTGCTGAAGTCCCCGAAGGCTCTCGACCCGAGCATCGCATCCACTAGTAGGAGCGAGCAAAGGAAGAAGCCCAATAAGGAGGGCCTGAAAGCGCTCGCCCAGTACAAAGCGGCAATACGCATCAAGTTGCGCCTGGAGAATAAGGACACTCTTTCGCCCACGGAGCGAGAGGACCTACGATGGGCAACTGAGACGGTCACGAAAGGCAGGGAGCACTTCTCGCAAAACGAACGGTTTGCGACCACGCATCCCACCTTCGTGAACAAAATAGAAGAAAACGTAGCGACGGCTATGAAGGGAACGGAGGCGAAGAGACAGAGGTCCACGGAGGGAGAAAAACCCGCGGCCAAACGTCCTCGCACTCACACCACAGCTACTCCATCTGACCGGCCGACCTCGTCCAAAAGAGTGGCGACGACCAGCGAAGTAGCCAAACGGCACTTGACCGTGGCGCTCGTTGACCGACGACACGAAAATGGCCAGATGACGGCGGAACAGTGGAAGCTAGTTGACAGCAAAATTATCGAGGCCATTGTTGCACAGGCGATCGACGAACCTAACAAACCTTCGCCCTCCTTTGAAGGAGCGGGGTGGTACAGGGGAGTCAAGATTCTAAAGTGCAATGACGACCTCACGCTTAAATGGGTAAAGGAGGTGGTCCCGAAACTACGAGGACTGTGGCCGGGCGCTAACCTGGTTATAGTGGATAGGGACGATATTCCCGGTCCACCGCGGGCTAAGGTACGTGTACCAAGCGCGGTGAAACCGGAAAACGCCCTACTGCTTTTCCAGCGGCAGAATCCCGATGTCCCGACGACGGACTGGAAGATGATCCACGCGGGGAAACCCAACGCCGACGGTACACTTGATCTGATCCTCCAAATCAACAAAGAGGCAGAGGACAAGTTGTATCAACGGTTCGGAAAGATGTCTTGGGGGACGGGTAGTGTTTACCTGCGCCTCAAAAAACGTCATCCGAAAGACGGGAATGAAAACACTCTGAAGCCAGGTGAAGCAGAAAAGGATCTTGGGCCGGAACCCATGACCGACGCTACTATCATGCTTCGGCTAGACGACGGGAAGATTGACGAGCTGGAGGTTGAGACGGGTGGAGTGTCGGCGGTGACAGCCACACCCACCTTGAAGGACACTGTACCTTCTGAAGGGAAAGGTCCTACAAATCAACCTCAAGGTGAAGCTGAAAAGGATCTTGGGCTTGAACCCATGACCGACGCTACTTTCATGCTTCGGCTTGGTGACGGGAAGATTGACGAGACGGAGGTTGAGACGGGTGGAGTGTCGGCGGTGACAGCCACACCAACCCTGAAGGACACTGTACCTTCTGAAGGGAAAGGTCCTACAAATCAACCTCCACCACAGTAAGGTGGCTTCAGCTGAGCTCCTTCTCACACTAGAGGAGGGCAGCTACGACGTGGCCCTAATCCAGGAACCCTGGCTTTCCTCCGGAAATAAGGTTTCAGGGTTAGGGTCCACGAACTATAATCTTTTCCATGCAACAACGGTAGGTAAGATTCGATCTGCCATCCTTGTTAGGAAGGATATTAACGCATATCTTCTACCTAATTTCAGTTCTGATGACCTGACGGTGGTCGCCATCGAAGGGGACGACAAGCTTAGACTTGTGGCCTCGTGCTATATGGCCCACGACGTCGAGGCACCCCCCACAGAACTACAGCACCTGACGGAAGAGGTCCTCAGACAAGGTTTCGACGCCGTGGTAGGTGCGGATGCCAATTCGCACCACCCTCAGTGGGGAAGCAAGGACACGAACGAACGGGGTGAGTCCCTCTTTAACTTTATATTACAAAACAATGTAGATATAGCTAATAGAGGGAACATCCCAACTTTCAAGGGTCCGACGTCGGAAGACGTATTGGACATTACTTTTTCTTACGGGGCAGATACCTGGATCTCGGATTGGAGGGTGCTGGAAAGACCCTCCTTCTCTGATCACAGCTACATACACTTTACGGTCAACTTTAAACCGTTGCGTACAGTAAGGGTCTTCAGGAACCCCCGGAATACGGACTGGGATCTGTATGCAAATCGGTTAAAGACTCATCTGAGTAATGCCTCTCAGACTCTCTCCAGGTCGGACGTTGAGGCTAAGGCGAAACTCCTAACGTCAAAGATCCTACTTGCTTACCACGAATCCTGCCCGCCCTCAAGGCCGGTAGGACGAAAATCCTATCCGCCCTGGTGGAGCAAGGACATTGGTAGGCAAAGAAGAGAACTTAGAGAGTTTTTCAAACTGGCCAAACTTGCCGACTGTGCGGAGTGTTGGAGAGAGTACAAGACACTACTTCACTCCTACAAACAAGAGATACGGAGGGCCAAAAGAAGCTCCTGGCAGAACTTCTGTGGAAGTATGGACAAGACCTCCGAGGCATCCAGACTTCGGAAGATACTCGCCAAATCCCCCCCTATACCATCACTCATCCGCAAAGAATCTGGAGAATGGACCAAGGATGGCAAGGAGACGCTTGAGGCACTTATGGAAGCCCACTTTCCTGGCTGTTCAGAGGTTCCCGACTCGGTCTCAACTGCACTCGGCACAGAGCAAGGGAATTGTGAGGGCCTAATCACCACATCCAGACTTCGATGGGCTTTGGGCTCTTTCGATCCCTTCAAATCCCCGGGTCCGGACGGCATTTTTCCCGCGCTTCTGCAAAAGGGAAGTGCTGTTCTGATACCGTGGCTCAAGGACGTTTTCAGGAGCTGTCTGAGACTGAACTATGTACCGATGGACTGGCGATTATCAAGGGTTGTATTTTTGCCGAAATCAAGTAAAAGCAGCCATTTGTATCCGAAGGACTATCGGCCCATCAGCCTCACCTCGTTTATACTGAAGACCTTTGAAAGACTGCTAGACTCGTTTATTAAGGAAAGGGTTCCACCTGGCCTGATATCAACGAACCAACACGCCTATATGAAAGGCAAGTCAACGGAGACAGCACTTCATCAGGTGGTTTTTCAGATAGAAAAAGCTTTTCACTACGGAGAATACGCGCTGGGAGCCTTCCTCGACATATCAGGGGCTTTCAACAATGTCTCCACAGAGGCATTGTTGGAAGGCCTTGCATCAATTGGGGTGCACCCACCCATACAGGACTGGATTGGTAATCTGTTGAATTGCCGTACAGTGGTAGCGGAGTGGGGCGCAACAACCATGACGAGGAAGGCGAACAGGGGCACCCCCCAGGGGGGTGTGCTCTCTCCGTTACTATGGAATCTAGTCGTTAACAAAATTCTTTTAAAGTTGAGGGACGGGGGGCCAAGGCTAACCGCATATGCGGATGACCTCGCCGTTGTCGTCTCAGGCAGGTGTCTCACCTCAATGAGCCAAGTACTCGAGAGGACACTGAAAGTGATTAACAACTGGGCAAAGACTGTGGGACTGGAAACAAACCCAGACAAGACGGACTTAGTTCTTTTTACAACAAAGTACAAGATCCCAACCTGGCTTCCTCCCAAACTGAACAACACCACACTCACCCCCAAAACATCTACTAAGTACCTAGGAGTCATCTTGGATAATAAACTGTCGTGGAAATTGAATGTGGAAGACAGGAAAAGGAAAGCCTTGAACGCCTTATACGCTTGCAGGAAAATGCTCGGTAAGACTTGGGGCTTATCCCCCCGTCTCACACATTGGATTTACACTGCAGTGATTAGACCCATTATGCTCTACGGGATCATAGTATGGTGGACTGCGGTGGATAAGAAGACCTATGCCAAAAGACTCGAGACTGTACAGAGAGCCGCTGGGTTGTGTATAACAGGCGCAATGCGCACCACTCCGACAGCGGCACTGGACAAAATCTTGGGATTTTATCCAATTGGTCTGACTGCGAAAAGCGTCGCTAAAAAGGCGGCGCTTAGACTTAAGGTAACTGGACAGCTCACGCTACGACATTACGGCCACAGCAGGTTACACGCAGGGGTGAGCGAAAGCTCAGACTACGCCGTACCTCAAGCCAATTTCAACTTCAAACCCCACGTGATCCTAGAACCGGATGGGTGGCGACAGGGGCTCGAGCCCGGCCGTCAATCCTATAACCTGTTCACGGATGGATCCAAGATGACAGAGGGAGTGGGATCTGCAGTTTTCTGTCCGGAACTTGACCTTCAACAGTCTTTCCGGCTCCCGGACTACTGCAGCATCTTCCAAGCAGAGGTACACGCTGCCACAAGAGCGGCGCAACTAGCAATGGGTCGCACCCCTCCAGACTCTCGAATAAACATCTATATCGACAGCCAAGCAGCCATAAAAGCAGCAGCTGGGGTATTGTCAAACTCGATATGCGTACGGAACTGCAAAACCAAATTGGACGAACTCTGTCGCAACAGAGTGGTCACTATCTATTGGGTACCGGGTCACAAAGGAGTTGAGGGAAATGAGAAGGCCGATGCGCTCGCCAAAGCCGGGGCACGACTGCCTACGGTTAGCGAGCCAGACATCCATCCACCCCTCTCCACGCTCAAGACGGAAATAGAAGAGAATATGATTCGTGAAGCGGCGTCCATGTGGGAGAGATCTACATCTCACAGGACAGCAAAAATCATGCTTCGCGAACATAATGTCAACAACACAGAGTTTGTACTATCACTCCGAAGAGATGATTGCAAACTATTGACCGGGATACTCACGGGACACTGTCTCACACCGTCCCACGCTGCCAAACTTGGCTTGGTACCAAGTGATGCATGCACAAGATGTGGTGAAGACAGTGCCAAGGGTACCCTGGAGCATTTGCTGTGCCACTGCCCTGCTCTCTACAGATCACGGGTCAGCTGCCTCGGATCCGCGTCGTTCCCTTCCTTGGAAAGAGTCGCGGAACAAAAAAGCAGCGACTTACTTAGATTTGGCAAAACGTTTTTGACTAACTACATACAGGTCTGAAGCTCCAGAACCTTTCTGGTACCACTATGGACCAACATGGTCTATGTGAGACCCCCCGAGGGTCAGCCAGCCTAACATACCTACCTACCTTTTTGTATTCATCCTCAGCTTAACAACCAAAACGTAACAAAAATATAACATACATATAACAAATGAATCAAAGAAAATTTCGCAATTTTTGGTGCGATTTCATTGACGTTTTGTAGGCTTAACAATTTTTAATTTAATGAAATTAATTTAAATTTTTCATTTTTGTTTTGACTATTAAAATAGTTGCCAAAATATGTTTTGTTCCCAGTGTTCCTAATACATCATACTTTGTTATCCAAAAATCTCCCAAAACTCCGCTAAGAATCCGAAAAATTTCCTAAAATAAAATTTAAATCTCCTAAACTTTCTCATAAACAATTCTTCCTCCTGAAAATTCTCCTAAAAGGCCTAGGATCTCCTAAATCTAGAACGAAGAACCCTGATCTGGCATCACTGAAAACACTAACTCACTAAAAACATTGTAGTCCATCCTTCTAGTCCGTTTGTTTCCCTCCGGTACAACCGTCAAGTATTTCGTGGGAAGGTGAAATGAGCATTTAGCTCGAAGCGTCTAAGTCAACATCGAAACGTCAGTCATCATCGTCGTAGGAACGTTGGGGTCCTGTTCCAATTCTGGGTACGCGTTGTAGTTAGTAGGTGTTGCGTGTGGTCAGGGAAATGGATTTAGTTACATACGAGGGCGGGTCAATAAGTCCGTGACTTTTTGAATATCCGGCCTCTTAATTGAAATGGCAACACTGTCATCTGTCAGTTGACTCTTGTCAAAAATTGAACAAGCTGCGTCATTTAGTTTGTTTTTGACAGCCGTTCATATCAGACTACCGCGTTGACTGAGAAGAAAATGGAAAAAAGTGAATTTCGTGTGCACGGGTGCACACATGTGCAGTTTCCATGGAAAAAATCCATGAATTGGGCTACGAATTGCTCCCTCATCCCGCCTATTCACCCGATCTAGCCCCAAGTGACTATTTCTTGTTCCCAAACTTGAAGAAATGGCTCGGCGGAAAGAGATTTGCCTCCAATGACGAAGTCATCTCACAAACAAATGCCTATTTTGAAGACCTCGACAAATCATATTTTTCGGAAGGGATAAAAAAACTGGAGAAACGTTGGGCTAAGTGTATAGATCTCAAAGGAGACTACGTTGAAAAATAAAATAACTTTTTATCTAAAAATCTGTGTTTCATTCAAAAAGTCACGGACTTATTGACCCGCCCTCGTATATCTGTTTGTCAGTCTGTTAAGCTGTCTGTCCCATTCAAGTGAGCGCACTTAGGCCGCCATTGATCTGTTGTGATATCACAAAAGAGAGAAAAACTTACTTTAGATCCTCCAAAGTGTTACATATTTAGGTATCAGACAGAGTGAACTGGGTTAAGACATCCAGCCGGCCTCGATAGTGCAGCGGTTAGCGCGCTGGATTCTCATAACGACGCCCTAGGTTCGAACCCCAACTCGGGCTGCTGAAACGCTCGTGTTGTATTAGAGAATTACAAGAATCCCATGAATCTTAGCAGGCAATGGCAAGCAGGCAAATCCAAGTGTAAAAGAAAAATTGCCCAAACCACCATTTGGATTTGGCCTTAAACTGTAGAAGCCACATACAAAGGCAGCCACTGCAACCAACCAACTAACCAAGACATCGGTGTTAACTTTATGGCAGTAAGGTCTAAAAATCGATAGAAAGGTCAGTGCTTAGGTGGACAAATAGTTGCTGAGATATACAAGTGTGCAAGTAGATACAAGATAAAGACAGCCAGGTAGTTAGGTTAGTACATCTGCTCCGATGAAAGCTTTTTTAGGCCTCAAAGGTCCATTGTGATGTCATAATTAACTGTATTCAGATTTCCTTACTTATAAGAAAACTTGAGCTACTTCTACGAAAGGAAGTAAACTGTCCTATCGGCAAGATTCCTTGGATTGTTTAAGATAAATTTATCCCAGTTAGTCCTGCAGAACAGGTAGATTTTCTTTAACTTTTTAGTCCATACATCTCTTGCAAAAATCATTAAAAACAGTCTCAGTCGTTTTAAACCTATGAGCACCTTTCACCCGTTGAACCGTCAGAACACCAATTATAGTTCTCAACTGCTATCTTTTTTGTGAGAGAAAATCTCCAGAACAGCGAGTGTTAGGTTAGAGCAGAGATCAGTAAGATCTACATGCTTGTAAGGTCTGTAAGGTGGAAGGAAGTAAAGTGAAGGCTAGTAAGTTGAATAAAACAACAGAACAAAGACCTAAGGATTTTTATTCCCATTCGATCTAAGACAGGGCCATATCTAGTAGTCCTTTCCGAGCTAATAAAAGGTCATAACTTATTGCCAGCAAATTAAAGAGGTCAGCAAGGTCTGTGAAAACCGAAACCTAAGAATGTGTAGTTCATTTTGGTCTAAGACAATGTCATTTCTTATGGTCCGTAAGATAAACAGATCAGTAAGGTAAAAACAAGTAAGGCGCATACAACAACAGAACAACGTCCTAAGGATGTGAAGTCCTTTCTAAGCTTAGAGAAGGCCATAACTTTTGCTTAGTAAGGTAAACACGTCAGGAAAGTCTAAAGGACGAATGTTGGTAAGGTGAGGTCAGTAAGGTAAACAAAATTACAGTACCGAGTTTCAAGGAAATGTATACCTTTTTAATCTAAGTGAGTGCCATAACTTATGGTCAGTAAACTAAACAGATTAATAAGTTGAGGTGAGTAAGGTGAAAAAAACAACAGAACCGCGTCCTAAAGATACGTAGTCCTTTTCGATCTAGGAAAGGGTCATGGCTCATGGTCAGTAGAGAAGCGGGTCAGTAAGGTGAAAGATGGTAAGGAAAGGTTACTTATTTGAACAAAATAACAAAGTCGAAACTTAAAAATGTGTAATCCATTTCGATCTGACATAAATTCATGGTCCGTTAGATAAACAGGTCTCTAAGATGAAGGCCAGTCAGATGAATAAAACAACAGAACCGCGTCTTGAGAATGTGTAGTTTCTTTCGATCTAAGACAATACCTTACCTTATAGTCATTAAGGGAAACAGGTGAGCAAGGTCTGTGGGGCGAAAGTTAGTATGGTGAAAGCCACTAAGGTAAATACAACGGCAGAACATTGTCCTGAAGATGTGGAGTCCTTTCCGACCTAAGACAAGGTTACAACTCATGGGTTAACCTTCATGGGTAAGGAGGTCTGCAGGGCTGCAAGGTAAAAAGAAGAGAGAATCGAGATTTAAGGATGTGTAGTCACTTGTCATCTCATATGATGTATGGAACTATCAACTAACAGCGGTGTTAGAATTTCTTAAAGAGACAACCGAGCATCTGGACATACACATATATCAAGGATCAAACGTTCTTTTTGCAACGCATAGATTTTTAAAATTTCATAAAAATAAAATCGAAAATGCTTTACTCAACATGAATGTAAATGCATAAAGCCTTTGAAGCTTATTAGTTGAGTCCCATACTGACTTTTTTCCTCTACTAAGTATGAATAGTATGTTCCCAACAACCCGGCAAAACGTATAAACACTTTTATTTTTTATTTTTTGTTTATATAAATATTTACAAAACCCAAATTAAAGTCCTTGCAATCCACAAAAGTCCTGAATTCTCATTCATAAAGTGATTGCACCAAAAAGAAAAACAACCAAGCGAAACATTTTCAAAACTTACAAAACTGTCACATGTGCATGTGACCCAAAACGTGTCAACGTACCCAGAGTGTGTGCATGAAAGATAGAGAGAGAGAATGAAATGAGCGAGATAGATGGCCACTTACAAGTTAAGGCAAGTAGACGAGAATTGCTTAAGCATTAAGTGAAGCAGCATATTTCAGGGCGCATACGATAAAATATGTGAGGCAGGCAAGCGAACTGCGCCAGATATGAACATAAAACTTAACGCCTTGCTGCCATTTGTTGCTGTATTCCTCTCTCTCTCTCTATGTCTTTCTATGCGCTACATTTCAGCTGCCTTTGAAATATTTTCGGCAAGGACTGTAACTGAGGATACAAAATTTCCAGCATGAAAGATGTCAAAAGCATCAACGTTTGTGTTTTTGTTGTTGTTGTTGTTAGTATTTGCTGTAGTATGTAGTAGTAGTAGTCAATTTTTGGGGAGGCGATATAAATTGTTTCAACTAAAATGAGAAAAACCATAGAGCACTTTACAGTTGAACATGAACGACTTTAGCATTGTGGTGATTTTTGAAATTGCAATTTTAATTTGATTTTGGCAAAGGTTCGAGAACATGAGTGTTTCTATAAGAACGCTGACATTATGGCCGCCATTGAAACCGGGAAACTAAGGGATCTGTAACAGCTTCATAGACTATATAAGACTATAAGACTCTATAAGAGCCCTGACATTATAAAAGCCATTACACCCGAGACTCAAGGCTCTTAACAGCCCTGACATCAAAACTATCATAAAAATCAATCAAATTGGGGCTGTCTAACATCCCTGACATTATGAACGCTATCGAAACTGAGACTCAGAGAATTATAACAGTCCTGACATCATGGTCATCATCGAAAAAAAGAGACTTACAGCTCTATAACAACCCTGACATCATAAAAGCCATTAAAACCGAGACTCAGTGTTCTATAACAGCCCTGACTTCATAACCATCATACAAATCAAGAAACTCAGGGCTCTATAACAGCCCTGACATCATGACTACCATCAAAACCAAAAGATTCAGAGTTCTATAACAACCCTGACATCATAAAAGCCATTAAACCGAGACTCAGAGGTCTATAACAGCCCTGAAATCATAGTTATCATCGAAACCAAGAGACTCAGAGCTCTGTAACAACCCTGACATCATAAAAGCCATTAAAATTTAGAATTTAGAGCTCTATAACAGCCCTGACCTCATAGCCATCATCGAAACCAAGAGACTCAGAGCTCTATAACAGCTCTCTGATATCATAAAAGCCATCAAACCGAGACTCAGTGCCCTATTACAGCCCTGACATCATAACCATCATAAAAATCAAAAAACTCAGGGCTTTATAACAGCCCTGGCATCATTGCCATTATCGATACCAAAAGACTTAGAGCTCCATAACAGCCCTGACATCAAAACTATCATCAAAATCGAGAAACTCAGAGCTCTATAACAACCCTGACATCATAAACGTCATTAAACTCAGACTCAGAGCTCTATAACAGCCCTGACATCATAGCCATCATTGAAATCAAAAGACTCAGGGCCTTGTAATAGCTCTCATTAACGCCATGAAGCTTGAGACTCTAAGCTCTATAACATCCCTGACATTATAGCCATTATCAATATCGAGAGACTCAGTGCGTTATAACAGCCCTGACCTCATAGCTATTATTAAAGTCAAAAGACTCAGAACTCTATAACAGCTCTGGCATTATAGGTATCATCAGAACCAAGAGACTAAGATGAGCTGAAGATGTAGTGAGAAAAAATTATAAGTATATTCCACCAAAAATTCGACTTGTCCCTGATTACCAAACCGAACGAAAATCCGTCCAAGGTTTAAATGGACTAAGGAAGTTGACAAAGTACACCATAGGAACTAAAGGACACTATGAACAGTCAGGACTAAACGGGCGAAAACGTGCCCAGTGTTGTCTGGTCACTTTGAAATTCCTGGTCGAAAAATTAACTAGCGATCGAAAATGAGTACAATTAACCAACTTAGGCCTCGATGATTAGACGACTGGATCACTATCCATTAGTGAATTGGATGGTAGGAGTGGCTGATCCTAGCCCATTTGAGCCATGAAGACCCATTGTTGTATCACAAAAAGACGAGCACAAGACCGTTGACTCATTGAACTAATTTGAGCTTCTCACAAAAGTCTTATCGGCTGCCCATTAGTTACTTACAAATCGAAAAGTTTTAACACAAATCTATAACATATCTCATATGAAGTCTCTCAGGCCCACTTGCCAGTCCTTTGAACTATAGCGCACAACATGCCATCCCAACGAAAAGAGTCATAAACTACAATTTAGGGCCAAGCAAAAGTGGCAGAAGTGGCCAAGAGAAGTTGACGCCGGCCACACAACTGCAAGGCGAAGCGTCCGAAGCGAAGGCGAAGTGCAACTCAAGAAGTGCAAGAGACTGTCATGGGCCGATGCTGTCATGTTGTTGTTGCTGCTGTTGAAGTTGAAGTTGCAGTTGTTGCCTGGGCTGGCTGGATGCTGTTGCTGCATTATGCATGTGGCATAATTTAAACGTTATGCTTTTTCGACAGACTGAGCGAGTAAAGAAGCAGAAGAAGCTGCTGCCGAGTATTTTTCGGTTTTCGTTTTTTTCTATCTTCTTCTAACTACTGGAAAACCTATCGGCTATTCGTTTTTCTTTGCGTGTAAAAAATCAAAAAAATGTTAGCCAACTGCTGCCATATACAAATGAACAAGAACACACATGCAGCATGTTGCATTCCACACACGCACACACTCACACTAACACTCACTCACACCCATAAAAAAGCTCAACAGCGCTTTAAGTTGAATTTAAAGTTGTTTGATGCTTCGCGTCTTTTGCTTTTTCTTCCACACGCTTCGACAGCAACTGCTGCTACTTTTTTACATAAAATTCGAAAGCGCGCACTTTGATAGCGTGTTGGCGCACCATATCCTGCACACGAATACCCACACTCACACACACACACATACACTCCCAGTAAACTTGTGCCCTCGACTTGCTAGTTTTGCTCAGTTTTTCCTTAATGTTAACTACACTTTTGTCGGCTATAAGAAATTTCGCTCCTATTTACTGGTTTTGCTACTACTTTTTTATTGTTGTTGTTGTTGTTATTAGTGTTGTTGTTGTAAATATTTGCACAAATTATTACAAATTCATGCCATCATTTACTTAAGCCCCATGCAAGCACAACTTTAATATTCATGAGTATCATTTGCCAGTGTTGCCAACGTGCCACACACAAACAGGAAATTGCAAATATGCCACCTTTTTTCCAGTGTCAACCGCCCACATCCGGCTGTGTAACTGTTGGCTGTAAAAAAATGCAACCGATCACACACACACAGACGAAAATGTGTTTGCGCGACAAGGCAAAAAAAAGTCGCAGAAATGATGAAGAAAAAATGTGACAAAAAACGAAAGCAAGTGTAAGAAAATGCAAAACCATAAATGAAATAGAGATGAAAAAATTGTAGAGTTTATAGCAGAAAGTAGGAAAATAAAATTGAAAAGTTACAGCAAAGTGAAAAGTTGTAGTAGAGTAAAGAGTCAAAATAGTAGTTAAAAGTTAGAGGTGGAAGTATAAAAGAGGCTGATCGCAGTGTTGTAT
Source organism: Melieria omissa (assembly GCA_963971225.1). Taxonomy (NCBI): domain Eukaryota; kingdom Metazoa; phylum Arthropoda; class Insecta; order Diptera; family Ulidiidae; genus Melieria; species Melieria omissa. The sequence continues at coordinate 76,765,199 of OZ020268.1, read as the reverse complement.
AATTTTCGATTTTTAGAAGTTGATCTTCACTTATTGCTTCTCAGAATTTTTAGGTAGTAAAAAAGGTAGTAAAAAAAAGTAGCAAGAAAAAGTAGTAAACAATTAACACAAAAGTCATTTAAAAAAGCTAGTATGAGTAGTTAGGTGGATGGGTTGGACTGCTCCTCCTTAAAAAGCCTATGGTAGACTACGGATTTTTATATCGACCAGATGCCCTGGAAGTCGAAGAAGAAAAAGACGGAGCCCATTCAGGTCATGAAGACCTATTGTGGTATCACAATCAATCAAGCTTACCATAAGTCCTCTTAATAATTGAACCAATTTGAGTTCCTTACGAAGCCTAGTTGACTGTGAAGAGACTAAATCCGCTAGAAGACGAAGAAGAAGTTGCCCAGGCAAGCCTTTCTTCTTCTAGAAGACGAAGGCCACTCTGACCATTGAAACCCATTAACCCAAACAATTAATCGAGCTTAAGTCCGCTCGTTCAATGAACCAGTTTAAGCTCCTTAGGAAACCTAGTTGACTGTGAATTGACCTATGGACTAGATTCCCCAGAAGTCGAAGAAGAAGTTACCCATGCGAGTCTTTCTTCTTCTAAAAGACGGACACCACTTAAGCTCTAAAGTCCCATTGTGATATCACAGTCAGTCTAGCTTATGTCCTCTACCTAATTAAACCAATTTGAGCTCCTTACGAAGCCTATTTGACTATCAATAGACCTATTGACTAGATCCCCTGGAGGTCCAAAAAGAAGCAGCCCAGGCAAGTATTTCTTCTTGTAAAAAGCGGGACCCACTTAAGCCATGAAGAACTATTGGTGTATCACAATCAATCGGGCTTAAGTCCTCTCACTAATTGCACTAATTTGAGCTCCTTGAGAAGCCTAGTTTACTGTGAAGAGACTACCAGGGTAGATCCCTTGGAAGTCGAAGAAGAAGTTACGTAGGTGAATTTTTCTTCTTCTAGAAGACGAAGGCCACTCTGACCATGGAAACCCATTGTGGTATCACAATCAATCGAGCTTAAGTTCGCTCAGTCATTGAACCAGTTTGAGCTCCTTAGGAAGCCTAAAGGATTGTAAATAGTCCTATCGACTAGATCCTCTGGAAGAAGTTGCCCAGGCAAGTCTCTTTTCTTCTAGAAGATGGAGACCACTTAAGCTATAAAGGCCCATTGTGATGCCACATTCAATAACGTTTAAGTCCTCTCACTAATTGAAGCAATTTGAGATCCTTATGCAGCCTAGTTGACTGTAAATAGACCTATCGACTAGATCCTCTGGAAGTCCAAGAAGAAGTTCCCAAGACAAGTTATACTTCTTCTTAAAGACGAAGTCCACATTGTTGTACCACAGTCAATCGAGCTAAAGTCCTCTCACTAATTGAACTAACTTGAGCTCCTTACGAAGCCTATTTGACTGTGAGTAGACCTATCGATTAGATCTCATAGATTGTCGAAGATTCCCAGATGAGTCTTGAGGTGCGAAAAGTATCAAAAATAATATTAGAAATAGCAGTAGGAAAAAAAGTATCAAAACTATTAGTAAGAAAAGTAGTAGTTGCATAAAATCACTTTTTCCTCGTCCATACAGCTTCGACAGAAGTCTTTAGAGAACAAAATTAGTATCAAAAATTATATGAAAATTATAAAATTGTTCCCAAAGCAACTCCTAAGAAAAGTAGTAGATGCATTAAACTACTAAAAGCAAAAAGTAGTAGCACCAAGTAAGGTGAGTCTTCCTCCTTCTAGAAGGCGTATTCCACTTTGGCCATAGGGAATTAAGTTCGCTCACTTATTGAACCAGTTTGAGCTCCTAACGAAGCCTAGTTGACTGTGAAAAAATACCATTCAAAATAGTAGTAGCAGCAAAAAAGATGCCAAAACTCGTAGTAAGAAAAGTGGTAGTTGTATCTTCTTCTTCTTCTTTCTCGTCCAATCAGTCTCGACAGAACTCTTTAGTAAGCAAAACTGGTATCAAAAAAAATTTTGAAAATAGAAAAAAGTTCCCAAAGCAACTCGTAAGAAAAGTAGTAGTTGCATTAAACCACTAAAAGTAGTATTGCAAAAAGTAGTAGCACCGTCATTGCACCAAAACTAAAGACAACCAAAAACGGTGAAAAAATTCAAGGAAAAGAATATTGAAAAAAAACTTACTCGCATCAGTGAAACTAATAGCACAATTTTCACCCTCACTCGAATAGCCGCTGCCACGCGTTGCACTCATCCGTTCGTCCGTCCGTTGGTCCACCTGCTGCTGTCGCGGCAGCTTCCGCCTATCTGTCTGCATGTGTTGGCGTTGCGGTATTTGCTGCAAATTGTTGGCATTTCAGCATTTTACGTGCCGCACGTGCGAGCATTTCTTTTACAACAACAACAACAACACTGTCGACAAGGCAAGTGGTGTCGTTGCAAAAGAAACGTGCAAGTTGATGTTGAAAATTTTCTGCCGCGTTTTCTTTTGCTGTCTTTTAGTTTTCTATGAATTTTTGTTTTCCGCGCCAGCACTTTTGTCTGAGAGCGAATTGGCTGGGCTGGGCGGCTGCCAGTGTGTTGTCGTTGTTGTCGTTCGCTGTCGTCGTATGGGCGCGCCACAAGTGAGCATTTTTGTGGCGCACCTGATGCACTTCAAAAATGTCATTTTTCCCCACCCCGCTCTCACTCTTCAGGTTTGCGCTGCAGTGTGCAGGATTTGCCTTTTTTATTTTCTTTCCTTTATTTGTCTTCTTCACGTTTTGCCACTGAAGAAAGCGGCTGATGTGTGGGAGTTTGAAGTTAAATGGCGGCAAAAACTTTTAAATTGGCCGTGTCGCCAACGTATTGAAGGGTCGGTATAAAAATTGATATGGTTGTTAAAGGGCGTTGCAACCGAGTTGTGGCTTATAAGAAGAGTTTGACTGGAGTTTTGTTAAGCAGCAGTTTCATATTTATGCAAAACTTATGCTTCAGAAAAACCATTGTCATAATGTTTGAAAACTTCAGAAGGATATATTTAGTATGATTTTAATTTTGAATATAATTTGTTGTCAATGTGGCAACACTAGTGTTTGTGTTTCTTGTTTTTATTCAAACTAAAATTAAATTACTTTAAATTATAGAGAATTAGATTGCTTTATGTTTATAAAATCACATCAATCCAAATCAATTCAAATACAAATCATGTCAGTTGAAATCAAATTAGATCAAATCATATCATATCACATCCTATCCGTTAGTATTACACATCTGAACTCATAACAAATCAATTTATCAAATCGAATTGTATTAACTCAGTTTGTATGATGTCATATGGAACAATATCATAATGAATTGTTTTATAAAGACACATATCAGATTATATTAACCATATGAAGTCATAACAAATGAACTCAGCAAATCAACTTTTTCTAGAAAATCCTTTAAAAATTTCTCGAAAGCAATTCGACAAAGACTCATTCGAAATCAATGCGACATGGATTCTTTCTCATAGAAAAGTCATTGAAAATTTATGAAAATAAATTCGACATGGATTTTTTTCTCATAGAAAACCTTTTAAAAATCTCTCGAAAACAATTCGATATGAATTTCGTTTCTTAGAAAATCCAAAAATATCTACCAAAAAATTCATATTTTTGGATTAAATTTGTTGTCTAGAAAATCCTTCAAAAACATTTCGAAAACAATTCTACATAATTTTTTTTCATAAAACATTCTTTGAAAATCATTCGAATCAATTCGACAAGGACTTTTTTTCATAACTATTCTTCGACATGGAGTTTGTTTCCATAAAAAATTCTTTAAAAACTTTTAAAACTTATCGAAATTAATACAACATGGACTCTTTTCAAAGAAAATTCTTTGAGTTTTCTGAATATCTACCAAAAATTTCAGTAACTTCAATCTAAACCATACCATTTCAGAAATTTGTGAATATTAAATTACGTAAATCTGGTTCTTTAGATAATTTTTGTATTTTTTGTAAGATGCCATAAAAATAAAAAAAAAGTTCCGTAGAAAACTTTTCAAAATTGAATGGCAAATACAAATTTTTTAACTTTGAGTACTCCAAAAATTTCCATTACGTTCCAAAATAAACAAACAAAAAGTAAATAAAGTCACACAATAAACAAGTCACATCATATGTGCATCACATGATATCATCATGAAAAGATTGAATCGCGGGATCATACGTTCAATTTTATTAAAATAAAATTTCAAATCAAAATAAAAAAAATTACATCCAATAAAATTAAAAGACTAATCAAATTACAAATTTAATCAAATCACATCATATCTATGAAACCATACAGTATTATGATAAATCAACTTGCATAAAATTAGATCATATTGATGCGGATCACATGATGTCATATCGAACAATATCAAATCACATTCTTATATAAAGAAACATTTCAGATCATAATAAACCATATCAAGTCATAACAAATCAACTCAGCATATCAACTCATACAAATCAACTTCTAACAAATCAACTCAAAATAAATCAAATCATATACACTCAGATCACATGATATTAAAAAATCGCAACAAAATTACATGGCATTAAATTTTATAAAATCAAATTATTTAATTCAAATCAAAACAAACTGAATTACATTTAATAAAATTAAAAGACTAAACAAATCACACCATAAACTCATATAAAAATAAACAAACTCATATAAAATTAGATCATATTGACATGGATCACATGATATCATATCGAACAATATCAAATCAAATTCTTATATAAAGAAACAAACAAACACAAACTCATAACAAATCACATCATATGCGCATCACATGATATCATCAAGAAAAGGTCACATCGCGGAGTCACATAGCAATCAATTTTATTAAATCAAATAATCAAATCAAATTTGATCAAATCACATATCTATGAAACCATACTATGATACCATACCATACCATATTATGATATGATAAATGTACTGTATTATGATACATCAACTTGTATAAAATTAGATGATTTTGATGCGGATCACATGATGTCATCACATGATGTCATGTCGAACAATATCAAATCAAATTCTTATATAAAGAAACATAGCAGATCATACTTATTAAACCATATCAAATCAGTACAAATCAACTCAGCAAATTAACTCACAGCAAATCATATGCGCATCACATGATGTGATCATGAAAAGATCGCATTGCGGAATCACATGGCATTCAGTTTTATTAAATCAAATTCAAATCAAAACCAACTAATTACATTCGGTAAAATTAGAAGACGAATTATAAATTTTATAAAATCACATCATGTCTATGAAACCATATCGTATGACTTGTATAAAATTAGATTCTATTGACATGATATCAGATCCAACAATATCAAATTCAAGCAGATCCAATCAAACCAAATTGAAACGCATCGAATCAAATAAATTTTAATGGTATAAATTTAAATCAGCACAAATCTGTTTAAACCATATGAATGCCTAATAAATTAAGTCAAAGGGAGCTAAATCAGATCAACACTGAGCATGTGATATCATTTCGAATCATATCACATAAAGTTAAATCAGTTTAAATCAAATCCAAGCGAATCGAAACCAATCGAATTTAGTCAAATTAAACCAACAAAAGCGAATCCAAATAATTTGAATCTTAAAAAATAGATTTAAATTAAATATAATTGATTTAATAATTGATTTTAATCAAATAAAATTTATTCAAATCTCATCAGATTGATTTACATCAGATTGATTTACATTAAATCAAAATGTAATCAAATTTTGATTGATTAAATTGAAAGCTCATTGTGATACCCCGTGGCGCACACAAGACTATTTCAAAATTTTTAGAGTTGTGACCATTAAACTTCTTTTAAGTTGCGGAAACAATGTCTTAAGTCACTTTTTTTGTTATCTGGAGACTTGCTAAAGCAGACTTTGGATGAAGATTGTCCGTAGAGAGAGCCAACAATTTATCATTCTAGAACAATTAGAAGAATCATGAAATTTTTTGCTCTGAAGATTATAATTTTTTGTCAATGAAGATGAATGAAATTGAATTTAAAGAACATTCAAGAGCATTTCTTCAACAATTTTATTTGTTTTATCGAAATCGTTTCATATTTCTTTTTCGCTCATGCCAATCAATCTGAACAAACATGCCTTAAAAATGCACAATTTCCTTTTGTCGAGTCATTAACTACATTGAAATTCTCCTGCAGCAGCGCATACATCTTCCATTCACCGTTCAATTACAATGCAACACTTTGTGTCTTCATTCACTTTGTGTGGTTTCTTCTTATTGCCCACAGCTGTGCCACCCAATGTCCAGTATTTCAATTATAGGCAAACACACATACATACACAGACGCACACAGACGCATAGGCAAAAACAAACACACACACACACACATATATATGCACTCCGTGTCTGTCGCTTCTTGGTTGCAAATTGCACCATCAATGTTGCCAACAACTGTTGATTGCAGGCGTTTTAATAATTTAACTGACACTTTCGACACTGCCGACGACTTTCGCCGTACGCCTTTGTGATTCGGCGAAAATTGTTGTTGTTGTTATTATTTCCGAGGAGTGGATGATCTTTTGACTGTCGTTGTCGGCGTTAATAATTCAGTCTTTATGCAGGTTTTGCCTTCATTTTTCGTTGGCCACTTTTTGTTTTTTTTCGTTATTAATAAACAAGGCAAAAGATGACAGTTGGCCGACACTGTAATTAATATTTATTGTTGCTGTAATTTTTATTACAGTGATAAATTTTACTACTTTTGCAATGAAAATTATATGGCAATGGCAATGAATTGATGAAAAACATATTAAATGTAAAGAAAGACAGGCATGAAAATAAAGTTGGCGAAAGTAGACACTGTTGTGACAGTAACAGAGTTGCATTAAAAATTATTTGTAATGTAGAAAAAGTGTGAAAACGACAAATTTCTTGAGTGTCCAGAAATGGAAAAAAATTATAACATACAGTTTTTATATGATTTGATTTGTTTGAGATCTGAAAGTGAGGACTTTGAGTTTTTTGAGGAAGAAAAATTAAATATTTTCAGAATGAAAGAAAAAATTCTGAAAATTGTTTAAGTAGACAAAATGTAAAAAGGATACATTTTTGGAGTGTCCAGAAATAGGAAAAAATTTTTAACATATAGTTTTAATGTGATTTGATTGCTTTGAGGTCTGAAAGTAGGGAAAATTTTTTGGCATTGATTTTTTTTGAGGAAGAAAAATTCCATGTTTTCAGATTGAGAGACAATTTTTTGCGAAATGCGTTGATTTGATTTTGCGAAATAATCAAAGAGTTAAAGTATTTTTGAGGTTTGAGATTTCAGGTTTTTTAACCATATTTACTACAATATTTCGGTTAGATTGTAGAGATTTTTGGTGTAAATTTGAAATCTTTAGATCATTCTCATTGAAACACGATTCATATAGATTTATCTTCGATAGATTTTCCAAGTATTTTGGTGGACCCAAGAGTAGGTAAAATTTTTTGAACAGAAATATTCACATCTTCTGCTGAATTGTGAAGATTTTTATAAAATTCAGGAAACTTTCTTCAAAACTGATTTCACGTTAAGTTATTCTGAAGGGTTTCTCGAAGTTTTCAAAGAATTCGAATGCAATAAGAAGTGTATTTCCTACATGTTGGAGGTGGCAAATGTTCAACCAGTTTCCAAAAAAGGCAAGACTACTGACCCTGCGAACTACCGACCTATAGTAATTTGTTCGGTGCTTTCCAAAGTAATGGAAAACATTGTAAACTTCAACCTTGTGAAGTATCTGGAGCACAATAGACTGCTAAGTGACCGCCAATACGGCTTCCGAAGACAGCGATCGACGGGTGACCTTATGGCGGTCCTCACCGAGAAAAGGAACCATAGCATTCTAAACCTCGTTGAAAGCAAGGTTGTTGCACTGGATATTTCTAAGGCCTTTGACCGGGTGTGGCATAAAGCACTTGTGTCAAAATTGATTGGCTATGGTGTCGGTAGTACCTTCTCTCGTTGGATTACGAGCTTCCTCTATGATCGCTCTATTCGTGTTGTAATAGACGGCATAGACTCGGAAAAGCATTCCCTTAGCGCGGGAGTGCCGCAGGTTTCGGTCCTTTCCCCAACCCTTTTTCTGATCTTCATCAACGACCTATTGTTGTCGACGAAGAATCCCATCTACTCGTTTGCATATGACAGCACCATTTGTTATTCATACTCCTTCACAAAGCGTCCCAGCTCTGTGGAGATTGAGAGAGAACGGCGCCGTATGAATGACACACTTAATAGCGACCTACAAACAATCTCCAACTGGGGTCAAGCGAACAGGGTAGATTTTAATCCCCGCAAGACCCAATGTTGCCGGTTATCCCACAAACGAGTCTCCCCACATCCCAACACATCCGTGGTTATGGGTGGTGTGGGTATTGCGGAAACGGCAGCTCTTGATGTTCTGGGCATGTCCATTAAGAACGATCTTCAAAAACCCATTTGGAGCTCCTCGATCGGGTGCAAAACTGTGCGATTAAACTTATAGGGGACAGTAGGGCATCCAGCTCTATTGACTCCCTGGAGCATCGTCGAAACGTGGCATGTGTGGTGTTATTTTACCGATACTTTTTCGGTAATTGCTCAGTGGAGATGAGCAGCTTGGTGCCATAACACCGGGTATTCCCCCGGGCAACCCGTTTGAACACAGGCGCCCATGCATTCCACGTCGAAACGATGTTCCAGTGCACTACGCACTACAGAGAAAGTTCGTTTCTGGCCCGCACAGCGCGGTTGTGGGTTCAAGTCAAGAGTCCATAACCACTTCACTCATAACCCTATCTCCTAACCTTTATATCCTTCCTGAACCAACGCAATGCCTCGCATTAATAGGGGTCATCCCCTGCGCGTTTGTTCGAGTTAAAAAAAAAATTCAATTAAATTAAAAGTTCCGCATTGGCTGTGAAGTATTGTGAAATTTTGAAGGCATCAATACAAAATTTTAAGAATTTTTTCTAAAATTGAATCTATGCTGATTTAAGTTTTTAGATATCCCAAGTCTTTTGGGAGTTCAAAACAGAAAAAAACTATTTTTGTTGAGATTTTTTAATAATTGCGATTAAATTTTGAGATTTTTTATGCAAGTTTGGAAAATTTTGCAAATTGTTTAAAAAATCGAATCCATGTCGATTTGGTTTGGATACATTTTCAAAGTAATTTGGTGGTCCCAAAATGACAAAAGTCGCATGTTTTTGACTTTATTGAGCAATGTTTACATCTTCGCTGGGACTGTTGAGCTTGTTTGTAGCAGAGTTTTCAAATATTTTTCAAAAATTTTGATAAAATTGATTCCACGTTCATCTACTTTGGAGTGTTATGGAAATTTTGCAGTACTCAAAGTTTAGAAATTTGTATTTGCCATTCATTTTTGAAAACTTGTCTACAGAACTTGTTTCTATTTTTATGGCATCTTACAAAAATTTAAAAAAATACCAGTAGAAGCAGATTTAAGGCAATTAATTGCATGTAATTTTCGCACATTTCTGAAGTGATTTGGTTTAAATTGAGGTTGTTGAGATTTTTGATAGATATTCAGAGATAACTCAGAAAATTTTTTGTGAAAAGGGATCCATGTCGAATTGATTTTGATAGGTTTTAAAAGTTTTTTAAAGAATTTTTTATGGAAACAAACTCCATGTCGAAAAAATATGAAAAAAGTACATGTCGAATTGATTTCGATTAACTTTCAAAGATTTTTATATGAAAAAAATTATTACGAATTATTTTCGAGAGATTGTTAAAGGATTTTCTAGAAAAAAAATCGAATCCAAAAATATTAATTTTTTGGTAGATATTTTTGGATTTTCTAAGACATGAAATTCATATCGAATTGTTTTCGAGAGATTTCAAAAGATTTTCTATGAGAAAAATTCATGTCGAATGGTTTTCGAGAGATTTTCAGAAAATTTTATTTTTAAAGTATTTTCTATTTCTATTTTATATTTTTTGGTAGATATTCGGAAAATTTAAAGAATTTTTTTTATGAAAAGAATTCATGTCGAATTGTTTTCGAGAGATTTGCAATGAATTTTCCAAGAAAAGAAATTTATGTAAAATTGTTTTCGAAAGATTTTTAAAGAAGTTTCTATGAAAGTTAAAAAAAAATATGAAACAAGAGTCCATGTCGAATTGATTTTATTTGAATTTTAAAGAATTTTTTATTAGAAAAAAATTTTCTAAGTAATTTCAAGAGATTTTCCAAAGATTTTGTACTGAACAAAATTTCATGCTGAATTGCTTTCCATAGATTTTCAAAGAATTTTCTATGAAAAGAAATTCATGTCGAATTGGTTTCCATTAATTTTTGAAAAATTTTCTTAGAAAAAATCCATGTCGAATTAATGTCCATAAGTTTGAATTGATTTTCATAGATTTTAAAGGATTTTTTTATAAAAAAGAATCCAATTCGAATTGATTCGAATGATTTCCAAACAATTTTCTTTGAAAAAATGTATGCCGAATTGTTTTCGAGAGATTTTTAGAGGATTTTCTATGAAAAAAATGGAATCCAAATATATTAATTTTTTGGTAGATATTCAGAAAACTCAAAGATTTTTTTTATGAAAAGAATTCATGTCGAATTGATTTCGAGAGATTTTCAAAGAATTTTGTAAGAAACAGAGTTCATGTTCATTAACTTTTTAAAGATTTTTAAAGAATTTCCTATGAAACCAAAGGTAGTTTGGTGATCCCCAAAAAAAAGATAATCGCATGTTTTTAATTTTTTTTTCGAAATATTTTCATTTTCAAACGAATTGTTGAGGCTTTTAGTGCAAAGTTTAAAAGCTAAGTTTTCTTCTTTTCAAGAGTTTTCGAAAGCCAAAAAAAGTTGTATTATCTATTTTTGGCAGAAACGTTTTATTTTCTATTTTCGGCAGACAAGTTCTATTTTCTATTTTTGGCAGAAAAGTTATGCTTGTTTCAAGAAATGTTAAACAATTTTTGGAATTTTCGTTGAACCCGAATCCAATTGCAGGCTGACAGGTTGGCACACGCACTCTGACAATGGCCGCTGCAAGGCTGTCATTGGGCTTTCGTGCGATTATTATTAAAAATTAGTACAGAAACTTGATGGGCCTTGGCGCGCGCAGGGCGCAGGGTACGGTGGACGCACATTTCAAATAATATGAGTACAATTAAAATTGCTGTGCAATGAAATGTGGGTCAAAGTGTAACTTAGAGCGCAGCCCAGCCAGCCAAGGCGCATGTCGGCACTGAGTTCAGGCGCAGCTATGAGAATGAATTTTCATTCATTTCGCTGCTTGTGCTTTGTTTTACTTACGCGTATTTGCACAGCTGCGCTCGCCACTCCAACAGCACCGAGTGGGGAGGGGCGGGTGGAGAAATTTTTAATTAAAAAATCCTGTTGCAGCAAAAGTCCAAAGGCGGCTGAAGCGTTTTGCTTTTGTAGTAGAAGCAAGAACAGCAACAACAACAAGAGCAGCAAAAATATATTCAAAAAGCGAGCAGCGAACGGAACCAGCGGCTTTGCGTTTAGGATTTCCACTTCAATTGCGTGGAGCGTTGGCGCAAGCGAGACCGGCGGGCATTGCCAGGCGGCGGAAGCGGGCCAAATTAACTGCAACTCGAGGAAGCGGAAAAGGAAACACAGCGACAACGAGTGCCAACAACAACAACAACAACAACAAGAGCTTCAATGAAATGCAAAGCAGCATATAATAGAAATGGCGCACACAAGTGCGCTTAAGGTAGTCGAAGCGCACCGAATCGGAAGAAGGAAGCAGCTGGAAGCAAGCGACGACGGCCAGTGGATCTCGTGGCTATTTATTGTTTTTGTCGCTTTTTTTTTGCTGTAATAATTTTGCAAACTAACGCGCCGTTAAATGGCAAATGGCAATAACGGCAACACAGCCAGACACAAACAATGAAAACAAAACAAAAACAACGAAAACGAAATCAAACAAAACAAGATGTTGTAAGGACACGCACGCAACAGCAGACAGTTCAAGGATGTTGCTGGGCAGCTAAGCAACGACGCCAACAGATACGCTGACAGTACACTGAAACAGGCCTAAATGCTTTTGTGTGCCAACATAAAGGACATAAAAATCCTTACATGCGGACTAAGTAGCTGCAACGCTCGCATCTTCCATTTCTCCGCAATGCTAATAAAGACAGATTCATTCGCCAGTCGCAGGTGGCTGCAGTATAAATTAAATTTGCGTCATATCGTTTTGTTCTCGGTGCTGTTGTTGTTTTCGTTGCGCATTTCATTGTCGGACTTATTTCTTCTTGGCCATGGCAACGAAATGCCAACTGCGCCGCTTGCAATTGTCAGCTCGGTTCATGTTTTTTTGTTGGTGCTGCTTTGTTGTGCGCTGTACTGCAATTTCTTAGTCTACTCACTTTGATATGAAGTTTGCGACACTCATTAGGAGGCGTGGCTGCTATAGAATAGTCTATATTTGTGTTTGCAATTAGAATAGAACGGGAGAATCAGTTGTTGTGGCTGTTTTTATATATCTGCCCTCATCTCTACCTCAGTACGTTTGTACTTTTGTTCGTCTGTCCATCTGTCGGTCTGCCAACAGACCCCTATTCGTTTGCTGACCTCTTCAACTTTTTTTTTTTGTTTCTTTCTTTATCTGTTGTCTGTTCGTCAATACATCTGTAAAGTTTTTTTCCTTTCCTTCATCTATTTTGCTTTCCACATATACTTTTCTTTCATTTATTAATTGGTACATCTGTCCACGTTTTTCTTAATTTATTCGTTTTTTTCTGTACGTCTTTACATCTGCCCTTCGATCAACTGTCCACTGTCCGTCCACTGTTGACCTTTTGAGCTGTTTTTCTGTTCCTTTTGTTCATCTGTTTAAATGTTCCTTAATGCATATGTCAAGTTGTTTCTCTTTTTTCTACCCCTTTGGCCAAATGTTGGACTCTTTGCATGTCTATCTTTCCGTCTATTCATCTGTAAAACTTTCTATGTATCCTTTCTTCCATATACTTATTGGTCCATCTTTCCACCTATTATTGTCAGGTATTTCTCTTTTGTTGGGCCCATTTGATCTCCTGTTGTTCCTTTCTCCTTCTGTTCCTTTCTTCACCTGTTTGTCTGTTCATCAATACATCTGTCAAGTTTTCTTTTTCTTTTATTTTACCCATTTGACCAATTTTTGGACTCTTTGCGTGTCCATCTTTCCGTCTGTTCATCTATTAAATTTTTTTATATCCATTCATCCATATAGGTCCATCTGTTCATCTCGCACCTATTATTGTCAGGTTTTTGTATTTTTTTCTACCCATTTCAACTCTTTTTCTTTTTCTTTGTTCATCTGTTTGGCTGCAATTGGTCAAATAATTGCTGGACTCTTTGCGTGTGTATCTTTCCATCTATTCATCTATTAAACTTTCTTTCTTTTTCTCACTTATTAGGCCCATTTCAACTCATTTTCTGTTCCTTTGCTCATCTGTTTGACTGTTCCTTAATGCATCTGTCAAGTTTTTCTCTTTTTTTACCCATTTGGCCAACTGTTGGACTCTTTGCGTGACTATCCTTCCGTCTATTCATCTATTTACTTTTCTATATATTCCATCTTCTTGTATATATTAATTGGTCCATCTGTTTACGTGTTTCTTTATATAAGGACTGTATCGAAAATTATGAATACACCAAAACATGCTTCATACTAGTGCATAACAAAAGTTAGAATTTATTTTTTTTTATAAATGGCATTTCATATTGTATTTTTTTGTATATAGCAACGAAAAAAATTATTTAGTGGGAGGCTAGCCCACATGTTTAATCTTTTTGTCGAGGTCCTTTTGTAAATTCTGGACACAGCCAGAATCTAATTTTTTGTTAACACTATTCCAATATTTTTTAAATTTTTGAACGGAGTTAGCCGGCTTAGATCTTTTTTTAAGGTCCCTCTTCATCAACGTCCAAAATTTTTCGATAGGGCGTATCTCTGGACAATTTGGAGGATTCATGTTTTTCTTAACAAAATTTATGTTCTTCTCTTCATACCACGTTAGTACTGGCTTAGCATAATGGCAAGAGGCTAAGTCGGTCCAACACCAAGTCTTGCCAGTGTGTTTTTTCACCAACGGCAGCAATCTCTACTTGAGTCACTCATTTAGGTACATTTCAGCGTTCAGGGGCTTGTCTGTGAAGAATGGAGTCGACATTTTTTTACACTTGCATATTGTTTGCCAAACATGAATCTTATTGCCAAATTTTTCGCAAAAAATTGATTTGTCAGCTTTTGAAATTTCACATCCTTTCGGAACTGCGTAGAATTGGGGTCCAGGCAGCGTTTTGTAGTCCAATTTCACGTATGTTTCGTCGTCCATTATGATGCAATCAAATTTTTGCCTACAAATATAGTCGTACAATTTTCGGGATCTGGTTTTCACCTGCGCGCCTTGCTGAGTGCTTCGTTTTGGCTGTTTTTGCTTTCTATATGTTCCCAACTGGTTTCTCTTCTTGGCACGTTGGACCATTGCTGCACTCGTTTCGGCTTTTTTTGCGCAATCGCGTACGGATATATCCTTATTTTTTTAAACAAGGCACATATCTTAGTATCTAGCAATGGTTGGGACGCACCCTTTTTACGGCCTTGTCCTGGTAAATCCTCAAGTGTGCAATGTGTAGTATACCGGCGAATGGTTTTTGCACAGCGAACAGGCTAACATTTGCTTCTTTTGCTAGTTTTCTATACGACATTCCTTTGGTTGATGCCCATTTGGACAAAATTTTCTGACGAAGTTTTGCGGAAAGTCCTCTCATTTTTAAGCGCTTCGATATACTACAACAAATTTTTCACGAAAATAACAATTTGAACCTCTAGAATCTAAAAACCGATATTGCTGAGCAACCAACATTGCATAGCCCACTTTATATGATTTTTAAAGTGTATTTATAATTTTCGATACAGTCCTTATTATTTTCTTCTTTACATCTGTACATCCGCTCGTCGATCACCTATTTACTGTTCATTTGTGGACCTGTTCAACTCCCCTTCTACTACTTCTGTTTGTCCGTTTGCCTGTACATCTGTCAGACTGGTGTTTCCTTTATTTGAACGATTTGGCCATCTATTCGACTCATTTTGTGCCTACATTTCCGTCTGTTTGTCTTATCTCCTTCTTTCCATATAGCCGTTGGTTCATCTGCCATGATTTCTTTTCACTTTTTTTCTGTACATCAGTTCATCACCAGTCCATTGTCGGTTTTAGCTGTTTTCAAGTGTCCTCTTATTTGTTCGTTTATGTTTTCGTCTCTTCGTCCGTCCATCTGTACATCTGCAAGTTTTTTTTATTTTGTTCTTCCCATTTGGTCATCTCTTGCACCGTATCTCTTTGCATCTGACCCTTTATACAGCTGCCCATCTATACATCTAAGCATCTGTTCATTTTTTCATGCATTCGTCTGTCTTTCTATCTGACCATTTATTCCTCTATTCGTCTTTTTATTTATTTATTCATCTAATTCACTGCCTGTCCGTTTGTCCATCTGATCATTGTGCATCTCATCATGTGGCCATCTGTTCATCAATACATGCATATGTCCATCTTATCATGTTCCCAATAATTCCCTTCGTCTTATTCCCATCTCTCAGTTTGTCTATTTAATGGTATCTTTGTCTATTCATCTGTCTGTTTTTTTCTCAATCTCTTCTTTATCTATTCGTCTGTTGGTAGTCTGTCTTTTATCTGTCCGCTTGCACATGTAAACATCTAGCAATCTGTACATCTATTTATCTGTACATCTAATCATTTGTACATCTAATCATCCAAACATCTATTCATCTAATCATCTGTACATCTATCAGATGTTTAATTGTTCTCATTTTCATTTAATTTTTATTTTACCCTATCATTCGTCTGTTCGTCTATTCTTCTGTCTAATTTTTCTTTTCTTTTTTTCAACTTTTCATCTCCTGTCTGTCTTTTCACTTGCCCGCTTGTCCATCTGTGCATCTTTTCACTGGTACATCTATTCATCTGTACATCTAAACATCTTTACATCTTTACATCTAATCATTCTTCATTCTTATTTTCATTCAATTTTTTAAATTGTCCCTTTATACGTCTGTTCGTCAAATTTTCTTTCTTTTCTTCTTTTCATCTTTCCATCTCCCTGACTGTCTATCTTTTCACCTGCCCGCTTAGCCATCTGTACATCTATTCATCAGTACATCAAATCATCTGTTTCTTTGTCCTTCTTTTCATTTTTTCAACAGTCCATTTATGCGTTAGTTCGTCAATTCCTCTGTCTATTTCTCCTTTTTTTCTTCATACAATCTGCCAATCTGTCTCACTGTCTGTCTTTTCACTCGCTGCTTATTCATCTGTGCAACTATTCCTGTATGCATCTAATCATCTGTAGATTTATTCATCACTACATCAAATCATCGATTTGTTTGTCTTTCTTTTCATCTTTTCAATTATCCATTCATATGTTTGTTCGTCTATCTATTTCCCTATTTGTCCTTCTTCTCTTCTTCCTAGCTGCTTGTTTGTCTGTTCACCTATTCATTATTCTTATTTTATTCTTTTGTTCTTTGCATTTTCCTGTCAGTTCAATTACCTGACTGTCCATCGGTCCACCTATTCATCTATCTGACTCAGTCCACCTTGTCAACCATTCATCTTTACATATATGTATTTATTAGTCTGTGCCGCTTTCCATTTGGCCGTTCATTCCTCTGTGTGTTTATCCTTCGCTGTCTTCTTTCCTTGTTGCTCTCTTCTTTCTATTTTTGCTTTGTATTTGTTTTTCCCCCTCTCTTTTTTTCTTCGTACATGTCCTTTAATTCGTTTGTCTATACATTTATTCATTATGCCCTCTGTCCAACTTTCCATATTTGAGTTTGTCCATCTGACCATACATCCATCTTTCCCTATTTTTCTCGTTCTATCTATCCATCCTTGCATCCGTTTTACTGTTTGTCTGTCTTCTGTACCAATCTATCCGTCTGTTGATAAACACAATTTTTTTATCTCTCCAAACGGGTCTAGAACTCATAGGCCACTGGTCTGTCCATGCTTTTGGGCAGCAGTCTGTTGGTTAATGTTTTTTAACTTTCTTTCCATCTGTCTTTCTGCACATTGTTCCTGTTCGAATGGTACTTTGGAGAATTTGATATATCATATCAGGTGTACAACTTTGCTTCCGCCGTTTTCCGATAGGTGGCTGTACCGGCTGAGGCTGGTTGAAATACATAGATGGTAATGCCTTTAAAGTAAGTGTGGACAGTGCCTAACGAATTGTCATCGCCGTTTCAGTGACAGTTGTTCTTGTTTTCGTATTATCCACGCTCGAAAATGTCCGTTTATGTGCCCAATTCTCGCCATTTGCGGGAAGTTTTACTTTTCTGTTACAATTCGAAAAAAAAATGCAGCTGAAGCGCATCGAATGCTTTCAGAAACTTACGGTGATGCTGCTCTGAGTGAATGAACGTGTCGGGAGTGGTTTCAACGTTTTAAAAATGGTGATTTCGACATGACAAAGTCATCCTCCAACACGACAATGCTCGGCCTCACGTCGCAAAAGTGGTCAAAAAGTACCTGGAAACGCTGAAATGGGAAGTCTTGCCCCACCCGCCGTATTCCCCAGATGTCGCCCCTTCTGACTTCCACCTATTCCGTTCGATGGCACACGGCCTGGCAGATCAACATTTTCTATCCTTCGAAGAATTGGAAAAATGGATTGCTTGGATGGAGGGCTCCTTTTTTCGAGCCGGGATCCGAAAATTGCCGGAAAGATGGGAGAAAGTTGTCGCTAGCGACGGACAATACTTTGAATAATACATCTGTAAGCACTTTTTCGCAATAAAGCTTTTAATTTTGGAAAAAAACGGCGGAAGCAAAGTTGTACACCTGATAACTTATTCAGGAATAGATTGCACTGGATCTGACTTTCATGTAGAGTTGTCATCAGCAGTGCTAGTGGGGTGTTGAGAGTTTTTTTATTAGATGAGTTTGATAACATACTACGACTTTTTACTTTAAGCACAGCTGTCATGCCCTCATTAATTATTTATTTACTACTGATTACATTTTTTATTGATTCCATAACACTCAAACTTCCAATTAATGACACTCATCAGCTAGTACTTCAATACACCAACTTCAATATCCAACAAATTACTTTCATTTCCTTTGAATTAATATTTTATTTGATATTTGTTGAAGCGGAAATTGAATTCATAAGCATTTAAATATTTTTTAAACACACTAACCACTTAACCAGTCAGTAATGACCGATTGAAATATTCTTATCATTTTCAACTCGATTTTCTTTATTTTTACCGCATCCTCTTTTATTCATTCACAAACCTTTCCACATTGCCGCCTCAATGCAAAACGCAAAACAATTTTTCGCTTCAATTGTCTATTTGACTGCTTATTCGCTTCGGCGCCTACAAGTAGGCAATGCTTCTTAGCTAATAAAGCACTCGGCTGGTTTACTTTTTGTTTGCGCTTTCTTCACCATTTCCAGGTCGCAATTTTCCTTTTGTCTAATTGTCGGCACTGCTTTAGCGCATAATGAAAATTGCTTTGTCTGTTCGTTTTGTTGCCGTGAATCCCAGCCAAGGTAGCATGGCAAATGCAGCAAAATTCATAAATATTTATGACCGGCTTTTGTTTGTTATTTTTCTATGGCACTTTTTGCTGCCGCTGTTATTGTTTTTGGTGAAATTGCGCTGAAGTGTTTTGGCATCGTCTGCATTGTGTATTTATTGCCATCATTTAGATTAGTGAATCTACTTTTAGGCGCAATTTGGTTGAAGCATATTTTGGGAGAGAAATTCTTTTTAGGTTAAGATTTTTGTAATTTTTTTTTTGATGGTAAAGTAGAGCTATGTGAATTTTGTTGGTGGATATTAAGAGGGAAAATTTAAAATTTTTTCCAACAGTTCATGTGAAATTGTTTTGAACAAAATTATGCTATTTTTTTAGAACGATCCTGTCGTTTGAATTGAGCACTCTGAGGTCACAATGGTTAAGATTTTAGGTTACGATTTTTGTACTAATTTGTTTTATTGTAAAGTAGAGCAATGTCATTTTTGTTGGAAGATATTTAGGGGCAAATTCATGTCAAAATGTTTTGAATAAAATTATGAAATTTTTTTTAATAGTCAGTGATATGATGAACGGCGGTGCTTATTAGAAGAACGATGATGACTTTTGGATTGAGCACTTCAATTGAATCTGTGGGCACACTGGCATAGTTGGAGATCGACGGTGAAGAGAAAGACCCTTCGTCTTCCTTCTTCTCCGGAGATCCAACTATCACATCGAATACCTTTTTGTCGCTGGAGTTTCGTCGTCTTTACCGACCTCGCCTCTTTCTTCGTATCTCCGATGGAAAGACCAAGTTGGGAACTTTCTATCAACTCTTGGTGTGACCAGCTGGAAGAATTTTTGCGGCAGGCCATAACTTTCTCAGTGCGTAGTTCTTGCATATACAGTCTTCAGTTCATAATTTCTAGTAATTAATTTTTCCGAAATATTTCTCCATCATCAGCCCCCAAACTACCCAATAAATTACATTCAAATTACACGTTTCTGTTTTACATACCTTTTTGCTTCTAATCTGCCTGAAAAGTTGGAAAATTTTGTCTGAAAACTGTTGACCAATCATCAAAGTTACTAGTTTATACCAAAATCCCTGGCCACAAAAAGTCAATGCTTACTTGTCGACACTCATTAGGCATGTTGGAAGCTTCTTCTGCTTCCGCTTTTGGCGCTTTGGCGATTCAGCGTCAACCAGTCATCCGTAAAGTGTGCATCATTAACTAAAGTTTTAGATTTTACCTTTTTTTATTTATTTGTAATACTTTTTTATTTATTTTAAAATTTTTTTTAAAATCTTACTGCACGCCAGTGTTGCCGTAATGATAGTGCAAAGGTTAGCGTGGCATTAGCATTAATGCAGCAAAATTGCACACACACACATTCACACGAAGAAAACATTCGACACTGCAGTGCAGCGTAATTAACGCCAAGAATTAGGTACAAATTTTTTGTGCATTTTCACAGAAGTCTTCATGCTTGTAGCAGTGTGCAGTTGCACACAGGTTTTCCCTTCACACACAAACAAAAATCGTCCTTCAGCGCTGCCGTTTTTATTCCGCCATGCTTTATAATACTTTGTGTTGCTGTTGTTGTTGTTGTTGTGGTTTTTCATGCTTCACGCTCGAGCGTGTGCAAAAGCGGGTTAAGCATTTGCCAGCTGAACTGTGCAAATCGTTCGCAGTAAAGAGAAAAAGTTTCGAAAAATTGACGTCAGCCACGTTGCAGTCGCCAAGGTGCTGCACCCACCTACACCCAGTTAACCAACCACTCATCCACTAAATCATGGTGCCGATAAGTCGGCAAGGTGTAAGGTGGCAGTTATGGTGGCAAAGTTAACAGCCATTTGGGTTAACTGCTTACGTTCAGAAACTTTTATGAACTGTTAAAATTCCAATTAGCGTAAATAAAACTGGCGCTAACATTAGTATTCGACGTTCGCACTCCGTCGGCCTGGTGAGGTGTGAACGTGTTGAAGGCTTCGCAACTAGCAAATTGCAGCAACATTTTGTTGTAATCGCGTTTAGGTGCGCCGACTGGGTCGTTGTAGGGAAAAATCGACTTAATTCTAGCATGAAAAAGTTGTTTCTATTAATTTTGAATTTAATTGTTTTTTTATTTTTAGTTAAAAATTGCGAATTCTTTTACCAATTATTTTTGTTTGAACTAGAACTGAACAAATATTGATTAAAAATCATTGCTATTTAAATTAATTAATGAATAATTAATAAATTAATAAATAATTAATAAGAAATAATAATAAATTACTAATAATTAATTAATAATAACTAATAACAAATCCATTGATCACCAATTAAATTAATTAATTGAACACTATTTGATTTAACTAATAATTAGTAAAATATCAGGTGTACAACTTTGCTTCCGCCGTTTTCCGATAGATGGCTGTACCGGCTGAGGCTGGTTGAAATACATAGATGGTAATGCCTTTAAAGTGAGTGTGGACAGTGCCTAACGAAATGTCATCGCCGTTTCAGTGACAGTTGTTCTTGTTTTCGTATTATTCACGCTCGAAAATGTCCGTTTATGTGCCCAATTCTCGCCATTTGCGGGAAGTTTTACTTTTCTGTTACAATTCGAAAAAAAATGCAGCTGAAGCGCATCGAATGCTCTCAGAAACTTACGGTGATGCTGCTCTGAGTGAAAGAACGTGTCGGGAGTGGTTTCAACGTTTTAAAAATGGAAGAGCGACATGACAAAGTCATCCTCCAACACGACAATGCTCGGCCTCACGTCGGAAAAGTGGTCAAAAAGTACCGCCGTATTCCCCAGATGTCACCCCTTCTGACTTCCACCTATTCCGTTCGATGGCACACGGCCTGGCAGATCAACATTTTCAATCCTTCGAAGAATTGGAAAAATGGATTGCTTCTGCTGGGATAGCGTCAAAAGAGGACTCCTTTTTTCGAGCCGGGATCCGAAAATTGCCGGAAAGATGGGAGAAAGTCGTCGCTAGCGATACATACTTTGAATAATACATCTGTAAGCACTTTTTCGCAATAAAGCTTTTAATTTTGGAAAAAACGGCGGAAGCAAAGTTGTACACCTGATAATTGTTATTAAAATTAGGTATACGCTATAAAAATTATTACTCATTAATAATTAGTTACAAAAATTAATAACAAATCATTCAATTTTAATAATTAATTGAAAATTCATTGATTAGAAATACATTAATCATCATTTATAATTTTATTGTTTAATTCTTTTTAATTAACAAATTGTTAGCAGTATCTAAGCAGTATCTAGCAGTATCATGAATAATTAAATTAAATATTTTTGAATAATTGATTACTTGATTAATTATTAGTTTCTAATGTTAATTAATAACTAATTAATAAAGATTAGTTAATAGTTAATAAATTGATAACTTATTTAAAAATAATTAATTAGTAGTAAATAATTAGTAAGTTGATAATTGGTTTAATAATAATTAGTTACTAACTATTAATTAATTAGTATTTAGTAACTATGATCAATTAATAATTATTAATAATTATTAATAAAAAAATAATAATTAATTATCAACTAACTAACAAAAATTATAACTCATTAATAATTAGTTGATAATTGGTTTAATAATAATTAATTACTAACTAATAATTAATTAGTATTTAGTAATTATGATCAATTGTTTTGTTATTAATAATTATTAATAAAAAAATAATAATTAATTATCAACTAACTAAGTAATTACCACTTTAAAATTGTTCAGTTGTCAGCTATTCCATCAATAGCAATTCAATTATAATTTACACAAGCAGCATTTATTTAGTTATGAAGCATTTAATCAGTAGTTATCAACAATTGAATTAAATTTGTATTCTAATTTAATAATCATAATCAAACAGTTGTCGATTAATCATCATTGATTATTCAATTCATCATAAAAGCAGCAGTCGTTCACTTGAGAAAAGTTCAAACAATTGTAATTTAATGATTTATAATTCAATCAGTAGTTATTCACCAGTTATTATGTAATTAGAAGTTATTAAAGTTTAAGTAATTTAGACAGTAGTTATTCAATTTTAAATGATTTAAACTGTAGTTGTTCAATTTTTAATAATTTAAACAGTATTTATTTAATTTGTTATGATTTAAATACCAAACATTCTAGTAAAAGGTAATTAGTCTACAGTAATTAAAACATTAAGCATAAAGAATTACTTATTAGTTAAGGGACAGACATTAATTTATGAACCATTCAATTAGTTGTTATTTAATAATTACTATATATAATTAGAAATCATTCAATCATTAAGAATTCAATTAATAATTATTGAGTTAATAATATAATTTTATAATTTATTCAATCAACAATCATTAAATTACTTAGCAGCAGTCAATTTATTTTCAATTAATTATTCAATTGAATAATTAATTGAAAAATTGAATAAATTGAATTGAATTAATTAAATAAATTGAAATTATTCAATTGAATAATTAATTGAAAATAAATTGACTGCTGCTAAGTAATTTAATGATTGTTGATTGAATAAATTATAAAATTATATTATTAACTCAATAATTATTAATTGAATTCTTAATGATTGAATGATTGATGATCATAACTATCATTAGTTATTCAATTACTTATATTTCAATCAATTCAATTTATAAATTACGAAGAAAACAATCAGTTTCCATTCAATTATTTCTGATTCAATCAATGATTATTATGTTTTTTCATGGTTATTATTTATTATTTAATTTTGTTTAGTTAATTGTTTAGTTGTTCGTCATTGAATTATTTATTGTTCAATCAGTAATCATTTAACTATTGGTATTCAAATAGTTGTCAAATAGGCATTAGTTGCATGCATTCAATTATTTATATTTGTATATGCCGTCATTCAATTATTTCTGATTCAATCAATAGTTATTATGTTTTATCATGATTATTAATTATTATTTAATTAATTGTTCAATCAATATTTATTTAACTAATAGTATTCAAATAGTAATCAGCTTGGCAATGGTTACTCACTCATTATGCATTCAATTATTAAAAATTCTTTCCATAGTCATTCAACTGTTTATGATTCAGTCAATAATTATTATGTTTTCTCATTATTATTAATTATTATTTAATTTATTTAGTTGAAAGTTTAATTTATGTCATTGAATTATTTATTGTTTAATCAGTAATCATTTAACTATTAGGTATTCAAATAGTAGTCAGCTAAGCATTGGTTATTCAGTCAGTTTATGTCAGTTATTTAATTATTTATAATTCTATTCGCAGTCATTCAATTATTTCTGATTCCATCAATAGTTATTAAGTTTTATTAATGTTATTTAATATTATTTAATTTAATTCATTCTTGAATTTTCCGTCATTGAATTCTTTTTTGTTCAATCAATATTCATTTAACTAATAGTATTCAAATAGTAGTCAGCTTGGCATTGGTTATTCACTCATTATGCATTCAATTATTAAAAATTCTTTCCATAGTCATTCAATTGTTTATGATTCAATCAATAATTATTATGTTTTCTCATTTTTATTAATTATTTTTTTATTTATTTAGTTGAATGTTTAATTTTTTTCATTGAATTATTTATTGTTTAATCAGTAATCATTTAACTATAAGGTATTCAAACAGTAGTCAGCTAAGCATTGGTTATTCAGTCAGTATGCATTCAATTATTAAAAATTCTTTCCATAGTCATTCAATTGTTTATGATTCAATCAATCATTATTATGTTTTCTCATTATTATTAATTATTATTTAATTTATTTAGTTGAATGTTTAATTTTTGTCATTGAATTATTTATTGTTTAATCAGTAATCATTTAACTATTAGTATTCAAATAGTTGTCAGCTAAGCATTGGTTATTCAGTCATTATGCATTCAATTATTAAGAAATCAATCCGTAGTCACTCAATTGTTTATGATTCAATCAGTAATTACTATGTTTTCTTATTATTATTAATTATTATTTAATTTTATGTAGTTAATTGTTTAGTTTTCCATCATTGAATTATTATTTTTTAATTGAATAATCACTTAACTAAATAGTAGTCAGGTAGGCATTGGTTGTTCAGTCATTAGCCATTTAATTAGTAATAATGTTATCCATAGTCATTCAGTTGTTTATGATTTAATCAATAATTATTATGTTTTCTCATTATTATTAATTATTATTTAATTTTTTTAGTTGAATGTTTAATTTTTGTCATTTAATGATTTATTGTTTAGTCAGTAATCATTTAACTATAAGGTATTTTAATAGTAGTCGGCTAAGCATTGGTTATTCTGTCAGTATGCATTCAATTATGAAAAATTCGATCCGTAGTTATTCAATTGTTTTATATTCAATCAATAATTATTTGGTTTTCTTATAATTATTAATTATTATTAAATTTAGTTTGGTTAACTATTTAATTTTCCGTCATTAAATTATTTATTGCTCGATCAGTAATCATTGAACTGTTAAGTATACAAATAGTAGTCAGCCTGACATTGGTTATTCAGTCATTAGCCATTCAATTATCAACCATTCGTCCAGTAGTCAACTAGGCATTGGTTAATCAATCATTAACCATTCAAAAATTAATAATTTTATTCGCAGTCATTAAATTATTTTTGATTCTGTCAATAGTTGTTAGGTTTTCTTATTGTTATTCATTACAATTTAATTTAATTCATTCTTCAATTTTCCCCCCTTGAATTATTTATTGTTCAATCAGTAATCATTTAACTATTAGGTATTCAAATAGTAGTCAACATTGGTTACTTAGCCATTCAATTATTCAATCAACCATTCGCTCGACACTTATTCACTTTTCAATTATTCACTATGTAGTCATTTAATTACTAATTAAAGCGGAATTCATTCACCGTGGAATTATTTAAATCATTATTACTCAATCATTTAAATAATTATTCAAATAGTTCAATGATTAATTGCTTGATTAGTCATATAATCATTAACCAAAAGTGGTCTTATCAGCAATCATTGGATAATTGGTCTTTCAATTGTTTGTTATTTAATCACTAAATAATCTAAATTCCTCTGAAAGTGGGAGAAATTCGAAAAAGTCTGAAACAAGGGCGCATAGTTAAGTGCTTTGGGTATAAACTGGAATTCTTACAAAAATATCTTTTCTACCGTAAGCTATTAACGCAACAATCAGAAAACTTCAAGTACTTATAATTTTTATAAAAATATCAAAATGACCAGACTTCCTTCCTTGCTCTATTCAACCAACACTACATCAATGCGACCAATTTATTCCTAGTTAGCAATAACCTTCGCTTAATTAAAATTGCATTTCCGAAGAATCAAAAACCCCCAAATATTTTCCTAAAACAACTTGAAAGAATCAGCCTACCTTGAAGCTATCAACGGATTCTGCCCGCCAACGCCAACACGACTGCAGCGCCTAAAGTTAGGCTAATTTTCTGCCGTTAGTGCTTCCGGCAAACATCTACGCCGCTCCGCACTAGCAGCGCCCGCACAGTGAGTACACCAGCACGCATTACAATAAAAATGAGCATAAAAATTAATAACACTGTCGACGATAACGCTGCACTGAACTTTTGCCATTGTCTCGCGAGCCAAACTAAACCAAACCAAGTTGCTGCCTACTGCTGCTTCGGTTTTCTGGCGCTCGCGGCGCACTGTGTCGCTGCCCGTTTTCCGGCGCTTGCCAGCTTCCGCTCATTTGTTGCCTATTATTTGGCGCTATGAAACGTTTCACTTTAATTGTAATTAAACGATTATTAAAATTCCTCTTGCGCAATTTTCCAGCGCAGCCGTGAATGGACGAAGTAGGCAGCAAAAAAAAAATAAACACAAAACAGTAACCGGAAGATCGACAAAGACTTGACTGAGGGTGGAGTAAGTTAAGCAGAGAGAAAAAAACATGTACAAGTATTATGGCAAAAGTTTTATGCGTCTTGTTTCCCCTTCGCCGGATTTTGAAGTTTGCACACTTTACATGTTGAGTAGTTGTTGTTGTTGTTGTTATTTTAAATATCAATTTGTGAATTTCAGCGCCCACACATTGGCCTAAATTTTAATATCTCTTGAGCTGTTGTTGTTTTATTTTGTTGGTATTCTATTCATTGACCGTTATTGTTGTTTTTGTATTTCAAATTCAGTCATCTGTGCCATTCATTTTGACTAATTATGTATGTGTTCGGTCAACTTTTAAGCTTCAACATTCTTTTCTCCTTGAGACTTGTGAAGACTTCTGTTTTGTTTGCTAATCTTTTGTTGTTGTTGCAGTGTTGTTATTGTTGTGGCACACTTATTGAGCTTTTTATGAACAGCTGTTGTTGTTATTGTTTTTGTTGTTAGCAGACTTTGAAGGATTTTCACGCGTACGTTTTAAAAATTAAATATAAAAGTAGCTATTTGTCACTTATGCCAGCAAATACGTCGTTAGGAACAATTACAACAACAACAACAAAATTAATGCTAAAACTTACTTATGATTATAGCTGCACAAATCAAGGGTTGCCACAAGTTATAATAGCTGATGAGTTGAAAACTTCCTATCTCTCTCAGCACTTTTCTGATAGTTTACATCAAATTGCTTATTCTGTACATCCACCGCCCTTTAGCAAAGTCTCACAAAGTCTAACAACAACCACAAAAATACTACTAAAACTTATTTATGATAACAGCTGCACAAAGCTAGGGTTGCCACAAGTTATAATATCTGTTGAGTTGAGAACTTTCTATCTCTCTCAGCCCATTTCTGATAGTTTACATCAAATTGCTTATTCTGCACATCAACCTCCTTTAAGCGAAGTCTCAAATCATTAGTGCCATTCACCATTGATCAACATCAACTGAATGCATGACAATTTACTTATTTAATTGGTCTAAACAACCCGTTACTGTGTTACGACCTATCACAAAAGTGCTCTCTAGGCGTCTTTTCCAACTGGTTAGACCAAAAGAGATGATAGAGCGTTTTCAACTTGGTCCTTGAACCGAAGATGCGATCTCCCTCTTTACTTCCCTCGTCAACTTTTCAACTACCTTAACTACCGCACTGAACACTTGATTTGCCGTAGATTGATTGTCCTTACAGAATACATGGCCAAGACAGCATGGCAGCTGGATGTTGATTCGCCATGCTACGTCCTTGTTTGCTCATACTCGGTGTTGGTCCGTATTCGATAGTGAATACAAAGATAGCATTTGAAAATTTTGGTCGTTTAATTTTAAGACCAGTAGGAGCAAAATGGAAGGAAGCAATTCCTTTATTCTGTGCATCAACCATCATCCAGCTAGGTTTCCAATCATTAGCGCCATTTACATTTGATCAACATGAACCAAATGAATAAAGGGTGCTTCAAAGTTTTGCTAGTTTACTTTTTAAGGAAAAACAGCAGCAAAGAGAAAGCAAGCAAATCGCTTATTCTGTGCATCAACCCGCGTCTAGCTGGGTTTTCGATCATTGGCGCCATTTACCATTTCCATCAACATCTACTGAATAGTGCTAAGGCTTTAAAGTTTTGCTAGGCTAACAACAAAAACTTAGAAACAAACAAATCACGTATCCGGTACATCAACCAGCCCCAGCGTGCTCTCCAATCATCAGCGTTATTCTATTTTGAACAGCATTAACTGAATGTATAGATGGCGCTTCAAAATATGATAGCAGCAGCACAAACCAAAAACGGTGACATCAATCATTGGCGACAACAGATGGAAGCTGCAGTTTTCTATTTCACATAGCAATAGGCGTATGACATATATCGAGAGAACAATCGATTAATCCACGCAAGCCATTTAGCCATATTGAATACGAAGCTGTCTGACAGTCTCATTGGGCGATTTGCTGCAGCTTAGAACAGTCTTTGATGTAGTTGCGACTACGTCCAGAGCCCTAAGAGTAGATTGGTTGTCCAATAGAATCAGAAAATCGGGTGCCAATATCCCGATTACCCCAAGCCAACCGAAGGCTGCTCAAATTGCTATGTCCTAGGCTTGAGAGACACTGCAGTAATCTGCTAGTATTCTTTAGCCTAGCCGAACTATCACCTCTCAATATTAGGGATTTTTTTGTTGGTTACCTCCATCGGTTTTGTTTTTCTGCCAAGGTAGGTGATTGGTCTGCCGCAGATAGTCCTTAGTGATGGAGCTGCCATCTATCGCCGCTTAGGAACAACACCTTCAATGTTGCGAGCTACCGCTCATAGCGCCATCCGTTGTGAAAAGGAGGTTTGGGTCTTCGCTAAGATCGGTTTGGTGCGCGGTTTTTTAATTTATAGCCGCACAGAGCATGATTGTGCGAATTATTGCGTGAATGAGTAGGAAGAGATAATATGAGGTTCGGAATTTTTGAACTGGGGTATGTTGCTGGAAATATTTAGAGGACAGGAAAAGTTGCAAAAGTTTGAAGAGTGCCGGGCAATACACCAGGTACGATTCGAACCCACAATCTCTAGGTGATAGACTAATGCATTCACTCTATTCTACCAAGGCTGCTGCTTAGGGATATGGACAGGTTCCTAACGGAATATTCATGGTTCCCAGCGCTGAATGAATCGCGCCGTCCACTGTGGTATCACAATGAGTTATAAGTTGTGCTTAAGTAAGCTTTACACATAGAAGATTGCTTATTAATCTGATAGCCGGAGCTGCAAGTTTAGGTTTAATTCTTTGCAGTAAGTACCACAATCCATCTTGCCAAGCAACTTGGATCCGTTCCTAACATATATACTTACATGAATATCATCGCTTATAGAACGATCATCCAGTTCCCAATCGGCTTTTGACAGGATGACCTGGATTGCGGCAAAGCCTGAATTTCTTCAAAAAATCATCATGATGTCACTTTGATGGCATTAAAAAGTTGATGTGTGTTTTAAGCTGATTTCAAGGAATTAAATAAGCAATTCTGATGTTAACTGTCAACTGCAAGAAGAAATTAAAAAAAGTTCAAATTTGTGTTCTACTACGACAATGTAAAGTCTCACACATTTCGATAACTTAACGATAACTGGATTCGATTGGAGCTTGAATGGTAATCTACGTTCTGAGATATGCCGTTGAAAACATCGTGTGCAGTTTAACGCCAAATTCTTTTCTTACTTGGGAGCACACTTCTGCGATCCTTAAAATTCTCATCAGCTTCATGTGGACACCAATAGAAGTAAACGATTGTTGCACCAGCCCGAGCTAGGAATCGAACCTTGGGCCTCTAGTGTGAGCAGCCAGCGTGTGGACAAGGTCAAGGTCGGCAAATCAATTTAAATTTTTTCTTAAAATAAATTAAATTTTACATAAACACAACAATATTTCCTACTCTTGAGACATCAACAAAATTTCACCAAATGTATTTTATTTTTTTTGTTTGCTTATTTTTTTCT
This sequence comes from Melieria omissa, assembly GCA_963971225.1. Lineage (NCBI taxonomy): Eukaryota > Metazoa > Arthropoda > Insecta > Diptera > Ulidiidae > Melieria > Melieria omissa. Next base: position 76,735,273 of record OZ020268.1, on the reverse strand, counting down.
CCAATTTGCTTTGCTCTAATGCAATAAAACACTTGAAGCCATTTGAGAGACATTAATTTTTGCGAAAAAAAACACCAAAATGTGCCACAATAAATGGCGAAAGTAATAAAAGTCATCAGGCAGCAACAACATGGAACTATGCAAACTGTACAACAACAACAACAATAACAAGGACCACAACAACAGCTTCTATAGCATCAAATGCGTCCAAAACCAAAATCGAGGGACACATTACCACATCATTACGAGACCGAAGGGATCAGAATCAACTGCATGCAAATGGGCAGCAACAGTTAGAAACAGCAACAACAACAGTAACAATGGTATCGCACAGCACCGCCACAACTACCTAACAACTATAGTTAAAGCAACAACAACAATAACATGATGACTAAAATGCCAGCAACAACAAAAACAACAATAACTGCCGCAAAGCATCATTAAGTCAATTTGTGAGAAAAGCGCAACTTAATGGCCAAACCGAGACAGCACAATGCCAGCGACACAAGGACACAAAAATGGGCAAAGAGTTAACGGACAGACTCACGACTAGACGGCAGCCAGACTAAAGAGTTAACTGCATTCAGAGTGCGAAAAGCAGTCGCCGGAAAGGTGCAGCGTTGCGGCAGCCCCAACGACCGAGCGGAACATTTCAAAACATGTACAGAAAAATATAGGAAAGTAAAACGCACACGCAACACAATTGTTGGTGCTGTTTGTTGTTGGTGTTGTTGCTGTCGTAAGGGGAGTGGACAGCAATGCCAGTTGGCAGCGTCTGTGGGCACGCATGAAGATTGCGCTTTTGCGGTTGTGCCCAGTTGATTTCCGGCGTCGATGAAATACACACACACACACCCGCAGACATCGACAATGCCTCGACAATGCTTTTGTGGGAGTGTAAGGTTCTGTTTCTATGCATGTGTGTGTGTTTGTGTTTGTCAGATGCAACATGCTGTAAAACGTGATTAGTATCGTTTTTATAGTCGGTCAGTCGGTGCTCGGCAAGCAGCTGTTATCCACACAGCTGCCGGCCACTGTTTGCAGTGAGTGCTGCTGCTGGTTTACTGAAGGTGCGAACCGAAAAGCCGTCCAGCGTTGACGCCTTGGATTACCTTAAACGCTGCTAAGCCTAACGAAGCGTGCATATTTTGCTGCCTCATGAGCGAACACCTATTAATGCCAGTCGATGTGGAAACAATTGACCTGAACATGTTTTGGGGCAGAATTTATTTACTTTTGCTTGAGTTTCTTCTTAAAGAACAAACAGAAAAAATTCACAGTTTTTGGTTCATTAATTGTTAAATAATTTTAAGATAGAAAGATAGATAGATTTTTGGAAAGGAGAGAAGAATTTGGGTACAAATATGTTATAATAAAAATATGTTATACGTGATATATGCCTCACAAAAGTTTGCTAAGATTTCTTATAATCCAAAGATGGTCAATGTTTCATTAATGGTTTGTGAGTTTTATTCTCTAATTTTAAAAAGTTCAGTAAAAACCAAAACAAAAAGACGCAAAATTCATGATACAAGTTTGGTAGAATTTCCATAAGCAATGCGGACAGAATTTCGTGATTGAATGCATTTCGGCGTCCACTCAAAGCAGTACGAATCTCTGACTGACTGACTGACTGACACATTGACTCACTAACTGACAGACTGACTGACTAACTGACATACTGACTGACTGACTAGCTGATAGACTGACTGACAGACTGACTGACTGAAAGACTGACTGATTGACTGACTGACTGGCTGACTAACTGACTGACTGACTGAAAGACTGACTGGCTGACTGACAGATTGAGTCACTAACTGACAGACTGACTGACTAACTGACATATTGACCGACTGATTGACTAACTAACTGACAGACTGACTGACTAAAACATTGACTGACTGACTAACTGACACACTGACTAGCTGACAGACTGACTGACTAACTGGCATATTGACCGACTGACTGACTAACTAACTGACAGGCTGACTGACTAAAAGATTGACTGACTGACTAACTGACATACTGACTAGCTGACAGACTGACTGACTGACTAACTGACTGACTGACTAACTGTCTGTCTGACTGTCTGACTTACTGACTAATTGATAGACTGACTGACAGCCTGACTGACTAACATATTGACTGGCATATTGACTAGCTGGCTGACTGACTGACTGACTGAAAGACTGACTAACTGACTGGCAGACTGAAAGACAGATTGACTCACTAACTGCCAGACTAACTGACGTACTGAAAGACTGTCTAGCTGACAGACTGACTGACAGACTAACTGCCTAACTGCCGACTGACTTACTAACTGACATATTGACCGACTGACAGAGTGACTGACTGACTGAATGACTGACTAACTGACCGAATGACTAACTGACAGACTGACTGACAGACAGACTTAGTAACTGACATATTGACTGACTGACTGACTGACTTGCTGACAGACTTATTCATCATCAACCCAAATCACTGAAGCTACAAACATAAAATTTAAACTGTAGACAACTTTTTAAAAATGAACCTCCGCTAATATATTTTTTTTTTAATTCTGGGTCTAAAAGACCAGACATGGGTTAAGGTATTATATGAAGTAACTTGATAGAAAAAGCCTATTTATTTCAAACTTGTTGAAAATACTCCAAATCAAAAATAATTCCACACATATTTGTCAACTTTTCGAAAATCAAAACTTAACTATGTGAAGCAAGGGTTAAAGTTCGAAAAGACTACGAAAAAACCATAGACCGATGGGCCTATTGACTTCAAAATAAATCGAAACATTTAAAATTTTAATTTTTTTGAAAATTAAAACTTAAAGGGTTGACCCAAGGGTTAAAAGTTTGTATGAAGAAATCTGATTTTTGGAGCCTTTTGGCTTCGAACTTGGTGAAAGCACTTCAAATTTGAGATAATAAAATTATAATAAAAACGAATAATAATAAAAAAAATTTTAAAAAAATGAAAAATAAATATATAATGGGGTCAACAATGGGTTAAAATTTTGTATGAAGTAACATTATTTTTTGCGCCTTTTGACTTCAAACTTGGTGAAAGTACTTCAAATGTGAGATAATAAAATTATAATAAAAACAAATAATAATAATAAAAAATAAAAAGAATGAAAAATAAAAATATGATGGGGTCAACAATGGGTTAAAAGTTTGTATGAACAAACTGTGAAAACACATGAAAAAGGCCTCTTGTCTTCACACTTGGTGAAAACACTTGAAATTACAAATAATTAGACACATGCTTTTAATTTTTTTAAGATCAAAATCTATTAGGGTCAACGATGGGTTAACAGTTTATATGGGGAAACATCATTAAGTTTAATGGCGAGAAATGAGAAATAATCAGGCAAGTATATTTTCATAAATTTAACGAGGCCAACAAAGGGAGGAAGCTTTATTTATTGGACCCTAAAATTCTTCACTTAACTCCTCAAACGCACAAACAAAAGTTTCCAATTCCATAAATGATTTCATTTAAAATCATTAAAAGCACCAAGACTCTCTCAAATTTCGAAATATTTACACAGTTCATAAAATTAATTAGAAAAACTAAACCTTCAGCAATTCTCAAAAATACACACACATATTTTGTATTTTTAATTCTAATAAAAATTCTGTAGCTTCAATGAAAGTCTGAGTTGAAATTTCTTGTGGCATATTTGTCACATTCTAAATTACCAAAACTGTTGTCCACGCTCTAATTACAGCACACATACACATACACACATACACACAGAGAGAACAAGCGTACAGCAGCATACCTTTAGGCGCTGCAGCTGCCACTTCTTTTCGTCGAGTTGATTCGATCTTTTTTGGAGTTTTGCATTTCTGTGGCAAAAGACATGCAGCCACTTGACGTGTGCGGTCGGCAGCTTGTATACACTTTTCACAACACAATTGCGACAATCTTGCTTGCCAACTCTTCGGTCCACGCCCCCATCTCTATGGCGCCCGTTATCAACGAGTAGATGCGCATGAACGTCGGGGCGAAATCAATGAATTTGCCACCTACAACTGATTGAGTTGCAGCGAGCAGTGAAGCGTTGGTGATGCGAGCGGCCAAGTGACAGCGAGCAGCAGAGACGGACGGCAGCACTAACCACTTGATTAAAAGCTTTCGAGCGCAGAAAACAATTGACCATAGTGACAAGCCGGCGAGACGGGCCAACGGCAGCCAGTCAGCGGCTGGCAGTGGAACAAATTGAATGACAGACGGCCGACGTGAAGTGCGACAGCCGCAACTGCAGCCAGAGAGGTAGCGGACGAGTAAACGTGATAATGCGATAGAACGGTGTGAGTGAGTGTGTGTGTGTTGCTGCTGCTGCTGCTTGGATAGACAAATATGTATGTATGACGGGTGCAATGAGCAGTAGACGGCCTACAAACTGGCAGCTGCGTTCGAGCTGGCAATGGAAAATAATGTTAAGTGGAAAATTTTGCAGAAAATTTTGTTGCACAAGACAATGCTGCGACGTTGTGTGACAAGCAACAGAATTTCCAACAACAAGGCCAAGGTGTCTGCTGCAGTTTTAGGCGAGAGGCAACCGAGCCAAACCTCCGAAACGTGGTAAACAGAAAATGTCAAACTCAGTGGATTTCACGCACTGCTAAATAAGCAATTTGCGAAATGTCCAAACCAATAATACAACAACAACAACTACTACTACTACCACTACAGAAACAAGAACAGCAACAATAATAGCAGACGCATTCCGGCAACAGCAACAACAAAAATAACAACGTGGTTAGTTGGTGTCAACGAAAAAGTGAACGAAATTGCAGCAGCAGCAGCAACAACAACAACAACATTGTGATTGTCATCATCCGCACATCACCAACACCACAGCTGCATGCAAAGCAACAAAAATGTGAACGAAAAATGTGAGAAAATAGTCGAACACTTTTACAAAATTGCCGACCAAAACGTTGCAAAATGCAAATTGAGTTTTCCTGCTTTAGCCCACAATCGAGCTTCCGCTCTTGCTGACACTTTTTTTTCGTTTTTTCGAACAAAGCAACTAAACGAAAGGTGTGAATTTGTCTGCTGGACGATGGTCATTGAAGTGTCTTGGTTGGTAGTTGGTGGCAATTTCAAGGCAAAGCAAGCAGCCATCAAAGATGTTGCCTGTTACAAAATGAGGCACACAATTTGAGGTTAAGTAGCTGTGCGGATTTCGAGCAAAGTAGAGCGACAACTAATAGAGCTGCACAACTATCGATAGTACTATCGATAGTATCGATGGTTTTATTTTGACGCCGCTATCGATGGTTTTTTGGCATTGTCCATACTATCATTTTTTTTATATGATGGCAATGCCTCCGGAATATTCTATGCTGGCAGTGCTGCTATAAATATTCCGCTGTGATATTCAATTATGTGATTGATCTGAAATTTAGGCACAATGGATGATATGTTCAAGAGATGGTTTCTGGATATTATTTGTTGGGTATGGACAAGGCGCGGAACAGCCCATTTGACTCAAATCACCGATCAAATATTTTGGTCGTACCACGCAACGTTCGTCTCCCACAGAAAAATGTCCCGTCTGATATCATTTGAACCACTTAAAAACAGTCAGAAGACTAGCAACGTCCCGCTGCTTTGTAGGCAAGTTTGAAGTCAATGGGGGCCAATAAATCAAGTTCTTCTTAACTCTTTGCTGATCCCGTCAGATTTTTATAAAAAAATACTTATCTAATTATTTTTAAATGGAAGTGCTTTCACCACCTTTGAAGTCAATTGAAGTATTGAGTCTTTTTTCTCCATATAAACTCTTCACCCCGTCTCTCTAAACTCATTGACCTTGTCAGATTTTTATTTTCAAAAAAGTGAAAAACACAACTAAAATAATTTCCCCAGAGTACTTTCACCAAGTTTAAAGTCAAAAAGCGCAAAAAATCATGTTTCTTCATACAAACTTTTAACCCATTGTTGGCCCGTTAGATTTTGATTTTCAAAAAATTTAAAGACATCTGTCGAATCACTTTTCACTAAGAATCTTTTAACCAAGTTTGCAAATAAAAGGTTTAATAAATCGTGTTTTTTCATATAGACTCTTAACCCATGGTTGACCACGTCAGATTTTAAATTTTTGGAAAAATTAAAAACATGTATCTAATTATATTTGGTTTCAAGTGTTTTCACCAATTTTGAAGTCTATGGGCCCACTTATTCATGTGCTTCTACAGTTTCTTCATACAAACTCTTAACCTGTTGCAGATCCTGTTAAATTTTGTTAAACATAAAATCACAAATACTTATCGAATTATTTCACATTTGAAGTCTCATAAAGTTTGAAGTCATAAAGCCCATAAAATTTTGTTTCACCATACAAATTTTTAACCCATTGTTAACCCCAATATTTTTATTTTCGAAAAAATTAAAAACACGTATCGAATTATCTCACATTAGAAGTACTTTTACCAATTTTGAAGTCAAAAGAAGTAAAAAATCATGTTTCTTCATACAAAGTTTTAACCCATTGTTGGCCGCATTAGAATTTGATTTTCAAAAAAATTAAAGACACTTGTCGAATTACTTTTCACTAAAATACTTTTACCAAGTTTGAAATCAACGTAATGTGACCACTGATATAAATTCATCTTATTTCTGTTCATTTATGAATGTTTTTCATTAAATTTTTTTATTAAAAAATACTTAGAAATAATCTCCATTCATAACCTCACTTACTTCAAAAAGTTCTCATTTCAACATGTTAGGTCACCTTTAATTGCAATGCAATACTAATTGCCATCTAGAATCCCATTGGCTGCGCCAAGTTTACAATTTTCACAGCAATTTTCCGGCAGCCGCCAACTAGTCGCCTCGTATTAACGGCTGCTGGCCAAGCGTGATTACAACTTGTTAGCAACATGCAATGCGCTCATGGCAGCATTTTCTCATTCGTTTGCATTTTATTAAGACGCTACGATCCTGTGCACCGCGACCTTCCCTCCGTCTCTACCCTCCAAAAGGCCAACTGAACCTGCCAACCTTAGCGCAAAGATGTTTTCCAACTTTGAGCCATTGCCGCTTGCAATTATTACAGCAAATTACAAACGCGTAAAAATGAAAATTGCACAGCGTCAATGTAAACTTAAATATCAGAAAACTTGACGAAAAATATTCATAAAAATATTAAAATAAACTAAAGTCGAGAAGAAATAACTGCAGTCTGCATACTTTGTGCAAATTTTACTTGCAAACTTGCGTCCCTATAGTCCGATTCGGTTTGTTATTGTTGTTGTTGTTGCAGTTGTTATTGTTAGTCTTCTTATGCAGGCAGCAGTGTGGCATGAAATTTGAAATGTAAACCTTAAGGAAGCTGCCACAGGAAGTGCAACTTCCTGTCAATTGATGAACGCTTGTTGCGTTTGCTCTCAGTTGGCCCGCCGTTCTAGTTGTTGTTGTTGTTGCAGTTTTGAGGTTGTTGCCAGCAATTTTCGCTGCAAATTCAAATTAAATTTCAAAATGTAATGCATACACATTCGCATACACAAACAAACAAACTAACTAACAAACAGACTGACAGACAGTGCGGATGGACCGGCATGCGGACGGACAGAACATACAGGACATAGCTAAATGGCTTCAGTACGAGTTGTGTTGTTGCTTGCAAAAATTAAAAGGCAAAATTCAAATACGCCGCTTTAACATACAACCTGCGCTCGCTGCTGTCGCTCGTTGTCTGGTTGTTTTCTTAAGTTGTTTTTTGTTGTTGTTATTGCAGTTTTGATTTCATTTTGCACTTATTTGAGTTTATATTTACTTTTAGTATGCTTTGTGGATTTTATTTGAATTTGCGCTTTGGTAAAATTGCAATGGCATTGCAGGCATTTCTCTCTCTTCAGTGCCATGGCTGTAATTTTAATGCGTGCACAGTGGCCTCAAAGGTGCCAAATGGGCTTTAAATTGTTTTGTCATAATTTTATTTGTATGATTGATTGATTGATTTTAATTATTTATTACTTTGAATTAAATTATTAATCAATTATTTTAATTAATTATTAATTTTATTTAAAGCAGGGACCTACAAAGGCATTCAAGGACATTTGAAAAGACATTTAAGAGAAGAAACGTTTGAAAATCCTGCCAAATTATGCGATTTACAATTGTAAAAGCCGTTTGTTCTGGCAGCTTTTACTCCATTAATTATAGTTTTAATTGTAATTATTAATAATAATAAATAAATAAATATAATTCTTACGCAAAAAAGAAAGAATTTAAAGAATTTAAATTAGTTGACCCATTTCGTACCCTTGATTGATTTTTAACCCATTAAAACCTGACCCCAGAAGGGCTTGTGCGATTTCCATAAAATTTTACACAATGTTAGTAATTGACCTAATCAAGAAAAAAAATGAAGCAAATAATTCATACCCCCACCCCCTGAACCCGGAGGGTACGTTGCGCAAACCCAATTTGGGCCTTAGTCACATACAAAACATAAAATTTAAAAAAAAAAAATTTTTTTTAAACTTATTTTTAAATAGTTTAGCATTACAAAATGCAGCCCACAAAGGGATTTTGATAAGTTTGAAGAATAAGTATTTTTAATTGAATTTCAAAAATTCCCCAAAAAAAACCTTTGACTTTGGATCGAAAAAAAGATATGAACATTTAAAAAATTTTGAAATTTGAGTATGGCAGAATCTAAAACGATCAATTCGAATCCAATTCTACCCATTTTCAAGTCTTATATCTTTATGAATTACTTAATGTAGCGAAATTCCCAAACGTTGCGCAAACGCAACGCTCAGGGCTTAATGGGTTAATTACAATAAACTTGTGTAATCTAAAGTTTAGGTTTTGTTATATTATACTTGGATCTATTCGCATTCTAATAAAATATTTGTTTGTCATGCCAAACCTTTCCCTATTAAAGATGGACATGCATTCAAAAAAACTAATATACAGAATTTTTCTTAAATTCTTAAAAAAAACTAAAAATAACCAGCTTTGTACAAAACTGACACAGAATGATTGGAAAAATGTCACAACAATTTTGTATTTTAATAAAATTCTGTTAACTCATTTCGTACCTCTGATTCGTTAATGAATCATAGAAATTAGTAGCGTGCATTAAAAAACCCTCATATATAGACTTGTTTTTCTAAATTCTTTTAAAGTACTAAACTGACACTGAATGATTAAAAAAATACCACACTAATTTTATATTTTAACAGAATTTCTTTAAATCTATTAGCCCATTTCGTACCTTTGATTCGTTAACGAATCATACTAACAAGTAGCGTGCATTGAAAAAAAACCTCATATATAGACTTGTTTTTATAAATTCTTTAAAAGCACTAAAACTAACCAGATTTGTACAAAAATGAAACAGAATGATTAAAAAAATACCAACTCAATATTGTATTTTAACAGAATTTCTTTAAATCTGGTAGCCTATTTCGTACCTTTGATTCGTTAGCGAATCATACAAATAAGTAGCGTGCATTGAAAAAACCACATATATACACTTGTTATTGTAAATTCTTTAAAAGTACTAAAAATTACCAGATTTGTACAAAAGCAACACAGAATGATTGAAAAAGTGCCAGCCCAATATTGCATTTTAATGAAATTTCTTTAAATCTGCTAACCCATTTCGTAACTTTGATTCGTTAATGAATCATAGAAATTAGTAGCGTGCATTGAAAAAACCTCACATAACATATAACCTTGTTTTCTTAAATTCTTTAAAAGTACTAAAAATAACCAGCTTTGTACAAAACTGACACAAAATGATTGGAAAAATGTCACAAAAATTTTGTATTTTAATAAAATTCCTTTAAATCTGTTAGCCCATATCATAACATTGATTCGTTAACGAATCATAGAAGTTAGGAGCGTGCATTGAAAAAACCTCATAAGACTTATAATATTGTTTTGTCAAATTCTTTAAAAATACTTAAAATAACCAGATTTGTAGAAACCTAACACAGAATAATTGGAAAAATGTCACAACAATTTTGTATTTTAAAAAAATGTGTTTAAATCTATTAAGCCGTTTTGTAGGTTTGGTTTGTTGACGAATTATAGAAATTAGTCATTTTTGCAGTTGTTTTTTTATTGTAATCTAAAGTTTATATTTTTTATTATACCTAGATCTCTTGGCTTTCTAAATAAAAATAGTTGTTTGCCATGCCACGCCTACCCTATTAAAGCTCGGCGTGCCTTGAAAAAGTAAACTCATATATAAACTTTTTTGAACTCTTTAAAAACTACTAAAAATAACCAGTTCATTAAAATCCTATAATTACTATTTATTTCAACAGCCTGCACCACTGTCCACAGCTTCAGTACGCATCGAGACAACGTCAGTCTAGTGAAAAATACTTTTAATTGTAACTAATCTTCATTTAAACAAAAATATTATAGTGAAAATGCAGCAACCGATATGGCATTGCAGTCAGTTTGTTGTTCACCGAAATACTACCAGTTATTATTCAGGGAATTTTAATTAAAAAAATTGAGCAAATCAAGAAAAGCGTGCAGCTTTTAGGCTAGAAATATTATTTTCAGGTATTATGAAGATTTTCAACTACATTCGAGGTATCTTCATGCAAAAATTGTGGTCAGCAAAAAAGCGGAAAATCTGCGCAAATCTTGTGAAATTCGAGCATTTTAAATATGCATGCAAAAAGATGCAAAATAAAACAATAACAACAACAAAATTGCAAATCATTTGCTAGACAATTTGTAGCTGACGTTGATAGCCAGTCGACAATGGACACAGCGTGTGATAGTTGATTGTGAGTTTTCGTATGAAAAAAAGCAACTCTTCTTAGTCAATCTTGAATGTGCCAAGACTTGTGATTGTGTGTGTATGTGTGTGTGTGTGTATGATGTTTGTGTTTTGCTTATTTGTAGGCAGGTTGATTGAAATTTCGTATATTGCAGAAGGAGCGAAGTAGCACCACAAAAGAAAATGTTGCATGCAGCAAAACCACATCAGGCCTGAGTGAGCAACGAGCCTGAGTTGACAGCTGCAGCGTGCTGAGGTTGAGCCACTGTGTGGTTTGCTTGATTATTGAAAAGTGCTGAAGGGAATTGTTAATACTTGTCCATAAAAAATGAATGGAAGGAGAAAATTTTTTACGTAAAATTTTATATTTTTCCATGCGCCACAAAATAGGCTTTCAAATTTGAAAAGTGACCAACAATTCTGTCCAACATGACGTAGCAGATGAGCAGCTGTGAAAGTGTAGTCCTGACGTGTGATGGCCGGATGTTTTCATTTAAAATCATTCAATGTGAAAAAATTTCATGTAAAATAGTTTCACAACAGTTTCTCCCCCAATTCACTGCTCCATCCCAACGCCTCAACGTCTCAGCCGCCAGACGTCGCTCACTTGCAATAATCTGCTGCAGATTTCGCTTCAAGTGTCCGTAGCTAAGCAGCAGCAAAACTTTTGCGCAAATTGATTTGATACTTTTTTTCTCTTTCGCTGCCACCAAACACAAACTAAACTCAACTAAAAATAAATTGTATAACAGAATTTTTGTGCGCTTCGCAACATTTTCCCAACTGCTCAAATGCAAAACAACGCAACGGAAATGCATGAAACGTCGAAGAGCGCTGCTTAAGCGCCTAAATCGCAGCAGACAGAAGGGCGCACGAATGTCAACACGACGTTGTTGCATCGCTGCTGACGTTAATGAGTAGGAAAAGCAGCAAAATTGAAGTTGCAAACGAGCAAAGTATAGAAAAACTAGCCGAGACGTCGCAGTGTCGAACGTGGCAACTCGCAAAGACAAGAAAGAAAAACAAGTTGAATGTGCAAAACGAACGCTGCCAATGTCCAACCAGCGCTGCAAGCAAAGTTGCAAGTTTAAGTTTAAGCTCACAGTGCAACGAGGCGTATACGTGATATTAATTGGCGCATAACTTTTGACACTGCGTGCAAACTAGAAATTTTCGTTAAAAAAATTACGATTATTTAGAGTTGTTTGATTTATGAAGCATGCAATCAAAGCATTTAGGAAAAATTAAAAAAATATATTTTTTTAAGAGAAACATTTTGCGGGAAAGTTTGCTTTTATGCAGAGCTGCTTATGGCTCCAGACTAGTGAGTTATTTTTAATGATCTATCTGTGTCTATGAAAACCCTTTTCAATTTCTTAAGAGAGCCCAGACATAACTGTATCAGTTCCCAGTCTGTTTTGAAAGTGTAGAAAAAAAGAGTATTTAACTAAAATTCTCACACTTCATGGCATTGAACTCATAAGGAATTTGGATTTAGGTAGATTTCTTGCTAATTTATTCCCATAACTTAATTCAGTATTGGCTTTTTGTACCATTTTTGAAAAGCTAAAGAGTTCTGCTATAAAAGAAGCCATATTTCAGGATTTTGAAAAAAGTTGAAGAATTAAAAACAAAACCTTTTTTTAATTTTCCATCAACAACGATTTTCTAGAATATTTAATAACACATCGGAAACTTTATACCCATTTTTTTAAAAGCTGCATAGTTCTATTAAAATTATAAGCAGCATTTCAGATCAAACATCTCTGTGGTTTATGTGCTAAAGGCAATTTTCGTTTTTGCCTTTCAATATTCTTCTTCAGTTTTTGGCTTTCCTGGAAACTTGGAAATTCTAAAAAAAAATGTGTATTGTTTCAGTTCAGAAGTTCTTCTGTTTAGAACTTTCTTTTTCAACTTAGATTTCCTTTCCGATTAGATTTCTGTTGAGATTTAGGAATCTTTTAACCCATTTTGATTAGGGATTTTTTGGCCCAAGGCAGAGATTTATATAAAACAAAGAACCATATTTTTTGTCGATAGTTCTTCGGGCTTATTTCTGTTCATGAAATGATGCTAAAAATCTCAACTTTCTTTTAACCATATTTCAACTCGGTTCTCCTTTTCTTCACAAATTTTTTTCTACACAAGAGTTTTGAAAAAGTTAATTTTTTAAGTTACCATTTGCTTTCTTGGATCGGAATCTTTCGACCCATTTTTGGAAAGGCAGAGATTTCTATAAAACAATGAATCATATTTCAAGTCGATTCTTCTTTTGGTTCTTGGCTTCTGCTTCAAATTTCTGGGCTTCTCTATAAGATATCGGAATCTTCCGACCCATTTTTGGAAAGACAAAAATTTTTACAAAACAATGAACCATATTTCATGCCAATAGTTCTTCTGATTAAGGATTTCTCTGTTCACAAGAATTTTGAAAAAGTTAATTTTTAAGCTACCATCGGCTTTCTTCACTTCAGCGTCAAAGTTCTTAGCTTTCCGATAAGATTTAGGGATCATCCAACCAATTTTTGAAAAGAGAGAGGTTTTAAAAAAAATAAACCACATTTCATGTCGATAGTTCTTTGGATTAAGGATATTTTTTTGGCACAAGAATTTTATAGAAAATCAAATTTGTTAAGTTCCGATCAGTTTTCTTGGCCTCAGCATCAAATTTCTGGGCTTCCCGATGCGATATCGTAATCTTACGACTCATTTTTGGAAAAGCAAAGATTTCTACAAAAGAATGAACCATATTTAAATTTGGTTCTTCTTTTTGGTAAAGAATTTTTTTCTACACAAGAATTTTGAAAAAGTCAATTTGTAAGTTGCCATCGGTTTTGTTGGTTTCAGCTTCAAATTTCTGGGCTTTCCAATCAGATATCGAGATCCTCTGATCTATTTTTGAAAAGACCGAGACTTCTGAAAAACAATGAACCATATTTCATGTCAAAAATTTTTCTGATTAAGGATTTATTTCTGTTCATGAATTCAAGTCAACTTTCTGAGCTACCCATCAACTACGATTTTCTTGGTTTCGCGATAACCCTAAAGGTAAACAGGATATTGGAAACTTTCAGAGCCTTTTTGAAATAGTAAAGAATTATATCACTAAATGAATCATCTTTTACGTCGGTAGTTCCTTCATTTAAGCAACTACAGGTAAGCAGTTTTGAACTGCAGTTTAAGCATTTCGAAAAAGTTGACTTATCTGCTACTCTTTACCATAATTTTTCCATACTTTCCTGTTGGATATTGTAAACTTGCGACCTTGTTTTGAATAGCTACAGAATTTTTTAATAAGATCTGCCATTTTTCAAGTCATTCTTCTTCTGACTTCGATACTTCAGGCAATTGAATGATTTTGAAAAGATCAATTTTTGTAAAATAACTTTTCAACATCGCTTTTGTTCAGTTGCCCGTAGAATATTGAAAACTTTAAACGCATTGCTGTAAAATTTAAGTCTTCGAATTCTCTTTTTATGATTCTACCTGGTTGGTCTGGTTGGTCTATCGAAAGCAGTCCTAAGAGATGGGACTGTCAAACATTGTCGCCTTGGAGAGGAGTCTCTCCGTATGATGAGCATTGTTCTCTAATTTCTAATAGGTGAGAGGATTTACTATCAGAGGTTGGAGTCTTCGATGAACGCTGTGCCCATTTAAAATTGTTTGTAATGGCATTGTGTCATTGTTGCGCTTGCACAGCTACTGAATATGGGGATTTGTTGCAAGTTGCTCACAGTTTGAGGTATGAAAGTTAGTCATGAATTTGTTACAATTTAATGGATTGAATTGGTTAGTGTTGATAGGATGAGAAGGAATGAAAAAAAATAAAATTTTGTAAAGTCTGAAGACCAGGCCTTACCCTTCAAAGAACATACTGGGTAATATAGGCCTATACTCTTACTTTAAGCAATTATACTATTCCAGAACTTGTTTTTGCGTAAATTTGTATTACAAACTTCAGAGATACCTGTTATAGTTAAAAATTGTTAAAACAATGTTGAAAGTACGCTCCAGAGGTTTTTTTTGAGTCAAAAGATTCAATAGTTGTGCAATTACAGGCCATAAAAAGTGAAGTGATGTTATAGTCTAATTGACCCAGAATGTTAAAATGTGTTCTCTAAACATTAAATAGGAATCGAACCCACCATTCATTGGTTGGGAGGTCAGCGCACTTACATTGGACTACTTCTACTCTTCATAACTTCATATTCTTTGTTTAATTTTGCAAAATAATCTTGGCTTTAAAGATTTCATTTGAGAACTGACCTCATCTTTTTCACAGGTTTTCATACCATGAATGATTACAGCTTTTTCGGACAACATTGAGCGCCTTAATTGTATTAGAGGCTCTCAAATGTTTCAAGAAGTGATTGAAGATTTTACTTTAAGTATAAAGTAAATAAGTAAGACGGAAATAATTTTTGAATATTAATAAAAGAAACCTACTAAATAATAAAAAATTTTTTCTTATTCGAGTAGTTGAAATTATTCTACAAAAATGTAATTTCTACTTACTTGACTTGACTTAATGTTCATCATTAATTTCGAAAAACAACTCTAAACATGTTTGATTGCTCTTGCTTTAATTGCACTAATGTTACTAAGTAATGGATGGAATATAAAAATTTAAATATTCTTCTAATGACGGAAATAAATTTGCTACAGACAGCACAGCACAACGGCAGTTAACTACTTCAAAGCACTTTGGCGCCAGCGTACAACTTTGATGCTTTGCCTGCAGCTAACCTGCACGATTGCTACCACTGATTTTGAGTCACTTGCAAATGCAACTAATAACGCTTTGGCACTTTCAAGTGAGTGCGTCTTTAAACTAGAAAAAAACCGCATTATACTGCAGCAACGCAGGTTTATTGCTACGCGCAATTGGCAATTTTATGACGTGCACTATTTCAGGTTATTTCTTTCAGCTTCTTCTCTGCTCACAATTTGCTTGCCGCACACGTACGCCAAGCTGTTGTCGCCAATACCAACAACAACAACAACAACAAAAACAACCAACCACAACTAGCAACTGTGCAACGCAATGCACATCAATAACCGGTGCGCCATCCGCAGCTACCAGCAGCCTTTATCGCAGTTTAGCACGCGCCTTAGCAGCGTATATATGTGTGTGTATGTGTGAGTGTGTGTGAAGTTCGTTTATACCTGCGTGTGTGTGTGTGTCTGTTCTGTGACTCAAACTTGTCGCGTACTGGCAGACTTTGACGTGTGTCCTGCGGCCATTAATTTCTCTTGTGTGCACTGTTCGCTGCTGCTGCTGCTTCTTCTTATTTTTTCACTCACCTCCTGCCACCTTTGTGGCTGCCTTTAGCCATCATGTCACGCTGCCGTCGCTCATCTCCTACTGCTGCTGCTAGTTTGCTTCCGATTTGCTACTTTTCTTCAACATTTTGCTTTGACTCCCACTAAATGTCACTCATACGCCCCGACGTGTTTACCTGCAACTTTGCCAATATGTAAAATCATTTCTAATTTCTGTTATGCTTTTGCTACCGCATATGCGTTGCCTTTGCTGCTCTTGCTGTTCATGTTGTTGTTGTTGTTGTTGTTATTGTAATAATTTTACCTGGAATATTGCGCCGCCAGAGCGCATCATCGTCAGTCAACTGCGACAGCAATCGAGTCGCTTCAGCATCATCGGCCTCGCCCGTGCAACCTCAGCGGCTGGGCGGCGCCACGCCTCGATTTGCTTCGTTGCGATTTCGATTCGTTTGCATGTCATGCTTAAATTTCCAATCGACTGGCGAGTGCACGTTGTCGTTTGCCAGCTCGTTCGTCGTCAGCTTCATTAAAAATTCACAACTCATTTGTGTGTGAAGTATGAATTGCGCCGCCTGCGCAACTGCCACTGCGGCCACTGTTACCGCTGCATAGTTTGTCGATAATACACCAGACAGCGCCTGCCCTTCCCTCCCTCTCTCCCCCGAGGAGCATCACAGTGCTGCTGTGTCCTAGCGGCTGTTGTCTTGCGTTGCCTGCACGCTCCTCCGCCTTCGTCTCCTCCGTTTAATGGCTGTCAATGGTGTGCATTATTGAGGCGCCCTGTGTCGAGCGCCAGTTGTTGTTGCTTGTCGAAAGTCACACGTTTGTTGCTGTTGGATTTTCAATAAGCCAACTTGCCACCAACAACACCACTGCACTACAACAATAAGTTGCAAGTTGTGGTGCCGGTGGTTTTGTGTGCTGTGCTGAGTTGTGCTGCAAATGTTTTGCTCACATGAGAGATTTGCGTTGACATAATGCGAAGTAGCGGAAGCAAAGCACCGCACCGCACCGCACCGCACCGCACCACATCACACAGCAGGCGACCATGAATGAGCGTCGGCAGATTTGAGGTTTTGTTAACAAGCTGGATTACATATTTTACAACAACAACAACAATTATAACATAGGCATTGCCAATATCGACGCACGAAAGGAAGGAAGTGTGGTGTTAAATTACAAAAGGATTTTGCATAATAACTTTACGCACAGGTGTGAGGCAATTTGAACTTTTCCTACCAAAGATTGTGAAATGAATTTCAGCTAAAAGCAAAAAAAAATCAGTTTTGAAAGTACACAATTTTAAATAGAGACAAATTAAAATCGAAGTAAAGCCTACCTTGGCTGGTTTGGTTCAGAATGTTTGAACAATTTATTTGGATCTCTGTTTGGCACAGACTTTTATGCTTTTGAACCTGATTTCGTTTAGTAAAACAAAAAGAACACTGAAGCCTACGAGGAGAGTTGCTGCAGAAATGCAACTATATAGTTTCAATGGGTGAAAAGTTGGTGTTGATGGGATAACTAATTAAATAAGTGAGTAGTGTGAGAGATGTGGAGATAAATGCATAAAAGAAGTGACGAAAAGACAGAGAGATGTAATGACAATTAGGAGAAAAAAGAAGTCACTTATACCACTGAACGTTTGATTAAATGGACAAACATACATTCAAGAATTTGAAGGAGGCATGGGAGCAACAATGATGGGCTAAATCAAGCGCATTCTGCGGATAAGAACTTCCTGAACAATGAATACGAACAATGGATGAGCTGAGGAAAGAGATGATCACCTGATTAAATTAATGCATAAGCAGTTCGATAGACTCGTGAGTGGATGCATTTTTTAATGAAAAGATGATTGAGAGTCAATAAATAAACATTACAACAGCTGCGTGTTTCCACCAAAAATAGAGGATTCTATATATAAATGAATCAGAGTGGATGTATAGGCGAATAAGAACATTGGAAGTATATTTGAATTTAGAAATGGATGAAATATAATGAATGAATATGAATGACGATATTTGCATGATTGGATGTTTAGATGAAATTATGAAATAATAAATAAGAATTAAAAAGTAAGGACGATTGGACGAATAGATGAGTTCGGAAATTGAATTGATAACGAATGACGATAGTTGCATGAATGGATGTTTAAATGAAATCATGAATAAATAAAACAGGATTAACGAATAATTAATATTATAAAAATAGATGAATTTTGAAATGGATGAATTAAAATGGATGAATATGCAAGACAATAGTTGCATGAATGGATTTGTAGATGAAATCATGAATTAATGAATGAAAAGGCGATACAATACAAGTTCGAAATAGACGAATAGAAGAAGGAAGGAAGGAATAACTAGTTTTGTGAGTGGATGAATTGATGAATCTGAGAATAAATGTGTAAATGAATATATACATATATGAGAATAGAGAATAGAAGAATAGAAGAATTCAGAAAGGGATTAATGAAAATTAACGCTTAAAAGAGTAAATAGTTACTCGAGTGGATGAATAGATGTATCTGATAATGAATGTGTGAGTGAATGAAAGTATATGAGAAAAGGGAATAGAAGAATTGATGTATTTAGAAGTTTATGAATAAAAATCAATTTGTAAAGGAGTAAATAGTTGGGTGAGTGGACGAATAGATGAATCTGAGAATGAATGAGTGAGTGAGTTGGTGACTGTGAGAATATGTGAATAGAAAAAATAAGAATAGATAAGAATAGGAGATTCAGGAATCGATTAATATAAATGAACGTTTGACGAAATAAGTGGATGAATAGATGAATCTGAGTATATGAGTATAGGAAAAAGAAGAATAGGTTAATTCAGGAATGGATTAATGGAAATTTGTTCTTAAACAAATAAATAGTTGCGTGAGTAAATGAACAGATGGGTATGAAAATGAATCTGTGAGTGAATGTGAATATTTATATACGAATAGGGAAAAGAAGAAACGATGCATTTAGAAAGTGATGAATGAAAATAAATGAATGAAAGGAGTAAATAGTTGCGTGATAAGATGAATAGATGAATCTATGAATGAATGTGTGAGAGAATGTTAGTATATGCGAATAGGAAATAAACGAATTGATCCATTAAGAAAGTGATGAATGAAAATAAATCTGTAAAAGAGAACAAAGTTGCATGAGTGAATGAACAGATGAATCTAAGAATGAATGTGAATATTTAAATACGAATAGGTAATAGAAGAATTGATGTATTTGGAATTTGCTGAATGAAAATTAATCTTTAAAAGAGTAGATAGTGGTGTGAAGGACAAAATATATGAATGTATGAATGAATCAATGAGATTTTAAGTAAAACTTAGTGAGTAATGAATGAGTAAATTAATTTGAAATTTAAGGAATTTTGAACTTATAAATCAAGGTGGATGTTTGGGCGAGTAAAGAGTGAAATAAACAGCGGCAAATATGCAAGACAATAGTTGCATGAATGGATTTGTAGATGAAATCATGAATTAATGAATGAAAAGGCGATACAATACAAGTTCGAAATAGACGAATAGAAGAAGGAAGGAAGGAATAACTAGTTTTGTGAGTGGATGAATTGATGAATCTGAGAATAAATGTGTAAATGAATATATACATATATGAGAATAGAGAATAGAAGAATAGAAGAATTCAGAAAGGGATTAATGAAAATTAACGCTTAAAAGAGTAAATAGTTACTCGAGTGGATGAATAGATGTATCTGATAATGAATGTGTGAGTGAATGAAAGTATATGAGAAAAGGGAATAGAAGAATTGATGTATTTAGAAGTTTATGAATAAAAATCAATTTGTAAAGGAGTAAATAGTTGGGTGAGTGGACGAATAGATGAATCTGAGAATGAATGAGTGAGTGAGTTGGTGACTGTGAGAATATGTGAATAGAAAAAATAAGAATAGATAAGAATAGGAGATTCAGGAATCGATTAATATAAATGAACGTTTGACGAAATAAGTGGATGAATAGATGAATCTGAGTATATGAGTATAGGAAAAAGAAGAATAGGTTAATTCAGGAATGGATTAATGGAAATTTGTTCTTAAACAAATAAATAGTTGCGTGAGTAAATGAACAGATGGGTATGAAAATGAATCTGTGAGTGAATGTGAATATTTATATACGAATAGGGAAAAGAAGAAACGATGCATTTAGAAAGTGATGAATGAAAATAAATGAATGAAAGGAGTAAATAGTTGCGTGATAAGATGAATAGATGAATCTATGAATGAATGTGTGAGAGAATGTTAGTATATGCGAATAGGAAATAAACGAATTGATCCATTAAGAAAGTGATGAATGAAAATAAATCTGTAAAAGAGAACAATGTTGCATGAGTGAATGAACAGATGAATCTAAGAATGAATGTGAATATTTAAATACGAATAGGTAATAGAAGAATTGATGTATTTGGAATTTGCTGAATGAAAATTAATCTTTAAAAGAGTAGATAGTGGTGTGAAGGACAAAATATATGAATGTATGAATGAATCAATGAGATTTTAAGTAAAACTTAGTGAGTAATGAATGAGTAAATTAATTTGAAATTTAAGGAATTTTGAACTTATAAATCAAGGTGGATGTTTGGGCGAGTAAAGAGTGAAATAAACGATGAACTTGGAAATTATTGAATGAAAATTAATGTGTAAGCGGAAAGATTGGTGCTTAAATAAAATAATAGATGAATTTGTGTTTTAATGAATGAAAGTAGACTCAAGTAGGAAATAAAAAGATAGCAGAATTAAAAACTGGACTAATACAAATAAAAGTATAAGAGAGTAGATGGTTGCATGAATGAATGAATATAGTGAATTAGTGAATATATGAATAAAAGTGGATGTATGAGCAGCTAAGAAATGAAATAATAGATGAACATGAAAATGAATGAATGAAAATATATAAATAAGAGAATAAATAATTACACGAAAGAGAGAATAGATGAATTTTGAATGAATTTTTGGTTGTAGATGTAAGTATATACAAATAGAGAATGAAAGAATGGATGAATTTTAGAAGGAATAAAGGAAAAATAATGAAGAAGTAACGAATAAATAAATAGACATGGAAAGGTGAGACACGAAAAGAGAAATGTTGTGGATTCCCTCTCAGTAGTCCATGACCGATTCCTTTTCAGATTTTTTCCTTGGTTGGTGATTTGGTTTGATCACAAAAGACGACTTTCAGTAGTCAATGGCCAACTCTTAGAGTATTAAAAACGAAGAAAGTTAAAGAAACTACTGGAGAATTTCTGTAAAATCTGAAGGACTCAAATTGGTTAGCAGATTAAGGCTTCACAGATTGTAAATAATACAGATTCAGATTCATTCGAAATGATTATTCTGGATCTAAAACCGCATACAATAAGCACTTCTACAACATATAGCAAACTGGCTCATCGATGAGCTATATTCGCTTTCAACATAGCAGTTCACTGCTCATATTTGTGAACTATCAACTTAAAGCACTGAAAATTATCACAAATCAAGCTGAGTTTTGTGCATTTCTTTTTAGCTAAATTAAAAAAAATAAAAAAATGTTAAATACTGCATATGAGGCGCGCACAAGCCAAATCTCCTTATCTAATTTTTTTTTTTAACTTTTCACAGCTTTCATTACAAACGAATTAACGCAGTTCTTATAGTGTTTTGACATTGAATTTTAAATAACTTTAGAAATTTCAATCACAGTGGCTTGTGAACAACTCATATGTACACATTATACATCCTCGTTCTAAGTACTATATAAATGTGCATTCATAACATTTATGTATTTATGTGTGTTTTATCTACTCGACTTGCTGGTCTTTAGCGCAAAAGAGTTTAACCTCTCAACCGAGGTGGCTACCGTTCTGCCTCTAACCTCAATAGACACACATAAAATCAACTGAAGTGGCATTTTTCATTGACGAACACACACTCACATCCTGGGAAGGCACACACAAACATACATACACACACACACACACACACACAATAAATTCAATTTTCCAAGCAATCACTAGAATTGCATCTTTACGAGGTTTTCTCTTATGTGCTGGTTTGGCTTTAAAACTGAACTCGACTGGCCGGTTGGAGGGAAGAGTAGAGACTAAAAAATTCCAAACAGGGCATTTTAGCTACAAATACAACGCTATACAAAAACTACGGTATTGCCAACAACACTAACCAATGATTGCATTACTAGAGGCCATTGTAGCAGCCCAAAAATATGCTACACATTGTTACACATAATGCAATGCAGCTGACATAAGCGATTTTTGGGTAGTTTTGCGCTGATTTCGAACATATATCAAATCGGCCAACGAACTGAAGAATGTGCGAAGAATATAATACAAATACACATAATGTCGATGGTTGTAGTTGTAAGCGCAGTGTTGCAGTCGGCAGACTTGTGTCAAACCATGTTGTTGCTGCTGCCATCGTTTGCCAATTCAGCACTTAAGCGTAGCGCGTTTTGAACGAATTCATATTTATTGGTGCGCCACAAAATGTAACGCAGACGAAATATAAAATCAGCCTAAAAGTATGCTGCACGAAAAACATTTTAAGAATGCATGGAGCTAATGGAAGCTTTATGTCTTGCAATGTTAAAGTTGGTGTTGTATTGGTTGTATTTTGGTTTTTAAATGTTTTTGGGGAAAAATGTTTTATTATGATTTGATTTCACAAATTAATTTTATTAAATGAATTAATTTAAATAATATGTTTAACTAATTAAAATTTCATTAAAAAAAAAACAATTTTATTAAATTAATGAAATGAAATTAATTAAGTTTAAATTTAATTAGATTTAGAAATACGTAACATAACTTTTATTAAAATTTTAATTACAAAATTAATTTTATTAAACTAATATAATGAGATCAATGAAGCTATTTAATTGAATTAAAAGTAATTCAATTGAAATAATAAATGAAATCAGAATTAAAAAATTGATTAGAGTAATTTTGGATTACGTTTATTAAATTATATTTTTAAATTAGTAAAACAAAATTTTATTAAATAATTTACTTTAATTTAACTTATACATTTTTTTTTAATTTCAATTCAAGAATTAAATTCTTTAACATAAATAAAATAAAATAAAATAAAATAAAATAAAATAAAATAAAATAAAATAAAATAAAATAAAATAAAATGAAATAAAATAAATTAAAATAAAATAAAATAAAATAAAATAAAATAAAATAAAATAAAATAAAATAAAATAAAATAAAATAAAATGAAATAAACTAAATTAAAATAAAATAAAATAAAATAAAATAAAATAAAATAAAATAAAATAAAATAAAACAAAATAAAATAAAATAAAATAAAATAAAATAAAATAAAATAAAATAAAATGAAATAAAATAAAATAAAATAAAATAAAATAAAATAAAATAAAATAAAATAAAATAAAATAAAATAAAATAAAATAAAATAAAATAAAATAAAATAAAATAAAATAAAATAAAATAAAATAAAATAAAATAATACATTAAACCAAAATTTTACAATTGATTAAAGTAATTTTGGATTAATTTAACTTAAGATTTTTTTTAATTTGTTTAAAAATAATTTTACTAAATTATTTACTTTAATTTAATTTAAGAAAAATTAACTTAACTAATTTTTTGAGTAGAAATTACAGTTAAAATTAAAAACTAAATTAATTTAATTAGTTATTTTATATAAACTTACAAAAAATTTAATTAAATTGAATAAATTAGTTTCATTAAATTTAAAATTATTTAATAAACAATTGAATGCAACACCAAACTTTTTAATAAATGTAATTTAATTAACTTTTAAAATTAAGTGAACCAAGAACTAACCAAGAATTAAGTAGAGTAACGTTAAGGCATAAACATGTTGAACATAAGAATTAAAAAAACATTGTTTTTTAGGAAACGATTTTTTGAGTGTCAAAATATCATTTTCAATTATGACAGACAATTCATAAATATAAAATTAATAAGTTAAAAAAAAATATAACGATTTCTGTAATTATTTTTCTTACCAACACAAAATTCCCCAAATATTTACTGTCCCCTTTCGTCTGTGCTGCAAATGACTAACAGCAAGAAAGTCCTAAAAAAAAAGAAAAAAGATTCGCAAAACAATAAAATCAAAGCAAAACGAATCCAGAGAATGGGGGGGGAAAAGTCAGCGAGCAGTTGGGAAATGCTTTTGTCATCACGCATCGTTTGCAAGTCGAGTGAAAATTTGTTCGCTCTGCTACATTGCGATCTTTGCCACTTCCTCTTATTGTCCGCTTCCAACTCTTCCACCGCACGCTTCACAGCACTGCGGCTGATTCAACTTGTACACATTTACAAATACAACGATTACAGATTTATGCATATGTGAAGTGCCACAATTTAAGTGCGTTAATGTTTGTAGATATTGCACGACTACAGCGCACTGCTGCAAAGTGCTGAAATGCCCACAGATACAGTGGTCAGAGAAACAAAAGTTTGTAGGTTAAAATTTCTGATATATGAAATTTATTTAAAAAGAAAATTAAATACATTTAATTAACTAAAGAATTAAAAGACTAAATTAATTAAAAAAATATTTGGTTTTTATTTGTAAAATTTCATTGAAATTATACATATTTGTTGGCTAAAATTTCGATTCGTTGATTCAACTGTTGATTGATCTGTTAAAATTCCAAGTAATAACAAAAAAATAATAATTATAAAATTGAAAAATATTTTTTTTGTTCGAAAAAAGTTTGCATTTTTGCCACTGTAAACCACTTGAAATGGCAGCCAGTAGTCAGTAGCGAGCAGCTCAAATGCGCCTAGACCACTTACCGTTAAGCGGAAAATGAATTCTTCCTTAACGCAAACAATTTTTGTTATGCCTTTGCATATGCGAGAAGTGAGCGAAAGCGGAAAGAGTGGGGAAAAAATAAAGCAAATTCCAACGCACAATGTGTAAATTTCCGCTAAGCAACTTTTTTGCCGTTTCCGCATAACAAAGATGCACAAACACCAAACACACACACACGCACACTCAGGCAAACTGCAAAGCAAACACAAACCATGTATATGTGTGAGTGTGTGTTTGCATACAAATACCAACATAAATTGAACTTGACTGAGGCGCGGCCATGGACGAACACATTTGCCCACAGTTCATGAGTCATGAGTCGGCGCACATTTCACGCATTTTAAGTGCTGCGCGCTTTGACATACAGAGAGAGAGAGGGGAAAGGGAGGGCTGGGGTCGATGTAAAAGCTGGTGGCAAAGACAGTGAACTGTGTGAGTGCCAACTGCGCACTTTGCATGCAAAAGCCAACCGAGTCAGTCCAGTCAGTTCAGACATTTTTGACAGATCAACTTTTAGGCGCAATGGCTGAACATTTTTCCTGGTCAATGTGTGCGTGCAACAAATGATGTTGGCCGTTGAATACATTGAGAAATAGCAAACAAGAAGCAAACAAAATATTTACAGACTCTTTTCTCGCATACTGTGGGCTCTAACATTGAGTCCTGCAATGAAATGAATACTGGCGAACAGTTGAACTACTGGCCGCGCTGTTTATTAACGATTTGAATATGCAATCAGCAGCTGATGGAGTTTTGATGGTTTTTAGTTTTACTGTCCAATTTGACTAAACCGAAATTTGCTTTTCTGACTTAACTAATCCATGAATAACAGTTTTGTGGCCATGCTGGAAACTTTGTTTGTGTTTTTCTTGGAAACATTTTGCATTGTGTATGAGAATTGTTGCCATTTTTTGTGGTCTTCAGTGAGTTGTATGTGTGTCTGCATGGCTTTTGAACCTTTGGTAATATTTTGATGCCAAAAATTCAATATGCAGAAATGATTTTCATTTAAGTGGAAGCGAAAGCATGTGTAATGAAAATTGTATAAATGGGAGTATTTTTAATGCATGTAAATGTGTGCTGCTGTCTGAGAATCAATTAATGGTTCATCTACAATAAAAAAATTATGCCAAACTAAGCAAAGACTACTTTAAAAGTTAGGTTAGGTAAGACAAATTATTTGTCGATTGCTCGCCTCGTACACTGAGAGGCAGTGGCGCACACAGGGGGGAATTTTCGGGGTTTCAAAACCCCCTATTATAACTCCTTTGTAACTCCATTCCGGGTTCAGGGGTAAGACAAAGAAGCATTACAAAAGTTGAGCTAAGAAATCTAAAACTGCTTCAATAAAAATCCAAATTGATTTGCTGTGGAACGTCAATCGGAGGTGAGTGGTTACAGGAGCTGTAGAGACTTTTCTCTCCTTTGACTTGTACAGTAAATACTGCTGAGGATACCAGGGAGCATGTAGGCCACAGGTGTCCAGCGATGACCTAGAGGCCACTAATGAGTGCCGTCATTGTCTCTAAATTTTAGGATTTTTTTTTAAGATTTTCAATTATACTGCACAACACAAAAAAAAACAAGGTTCTGACAACGGATTCTGGTAAGGGGGACCAAAACAAAATATACGTGTATCAGCGTTTTGAAAGTTTAAATCTGCATTTTTTTTAGGGGGGGTCAACGTTTTTTTCTTTTTGGCCATTCTTATGGTGAATCGGCATATGAAAATCATGTAACATCACATTTTAGGTATATAATGTGTTCAGCAATTTCATGTAAAATACTACGAAGAACATTTTAGCATTCAGCATTTTAACCCTGTACCTCCTATTTGTATGGGTCAATTTGACCATTTTTTCTAAAATGCCAAAAATGTCCTGTAAAACAGGACTTTTTAAGGACAAAATGTACCACAAAAATATTTGCCATAAGAGTCTACTATAGGTCTCTGAATATATCAAATCGCAGAAATTAACTTGAACGCCAGAATTAAGCCAAAACGGAAAATGTCTGGACACCTCACTTAGATGCATAAAAATTATTCTATAAGTGCCATAAGCACTAAACCAATGTGAAAAGCATGGCTTCGTAGAAACCTTGGTACACATTCTGCTAGATTTCGCCTTACATGCCTGGAAGCCCCGTGTTCTCCTGCATTGAGTGAGTTTCCCAAGCTGGATATCAAATCACTACTATATTTTTGAGCAAATATTACTTTACAAACTTTTAACGCCTAAGGAACTCGATCTGGTAGCGCTAGAGACTCAATAGCAGAGCAAACATATCACTAGGCACTCAAACGTCAGTTGTCAAGGTAGAATATTCTTATAGCATTCAACCATGAAGCTCTGATGAAGTGAAAAGCAGATAAGAATGTCCTTGAAATCGTCGCATGAATGTTCTGGGAAACCCAAAATAGTTGTCCAGCATTCCCAAAGCAGAATCAAAGACTTTGACTTCGATGTGGGTCAAAAGACCCATTGAAACAAAGCACAATAAGTTATGTTATCAGATGTTCTGACGAAACGAAGGTATAACAATGACTTCCGACGACCGGAACCCCAGTCTCGAAACAGTTGCCCAGCACATGCCTACTTACAGTCTCAATCGGCTTTAATGTGAGTCAAAAGACACAACGGAAATACTTTTGCAGCATTGGCCAAGCAGAGTCAATTACTTTGACTCTAATGTGGGTCAAAGGACCCATTGGAACGGAGCAGAATAAGTTATCAGAAGTTCTGATCAAACGAAGGTATGACAATGACTTGTGATGATCACAATCTTGGTTTCAGCAGTTTCACTCTGACAAGATGGGAGGATGCCATTACAGATCCTCAAGGACTTATCTTTGAAGCCATTGCGCAGGAAGACCTAAAAGTTTCTTACCTTAGGCCAACAAATCTTTATTGGTCTCAGTGCATTCTAACTCCAATAACATCTATCTAGGTTAGACCAAAGAAGCCTAATATGGCTGACTGCCATAACTACAAGACATGGGCACTTCAGGCGTCACTTTAACGCAACTCTTAATCTTATTGAGGACGAAACTTAAAATAAATGAGACAGCAACATATAGTGGGCAGTTGTCCAGCCTTGGCGAGTAGTAGGAATTGCACTTTGGTACAAACATCCTTTCAAGAGAATATGTTGTGGAGCATTAAGCCGAAGGATCAACTCGAGTTGAAGAGGCATTATTCATCAGTAGGGAGATAAACTACGAAAGTTCTCTGAAAGAATGTGTTCATCAGTAGAAACATCGAAGACCACGGCAGATCTCTGGAAGAATGTGTTCATCAGGAAGGACACGGATGACTACGACAGATCTCTGGAAGAATATTTTCATCAGTAGGAAGATCGATGACTACGATAGATCTCTGGAAGAATGTTTTCATCAGTAGGAGGTTCGATGACTACGACAGATACCTGGAAGAATGTGTTCATCAGGAAGGACTACGACAGACCTCTGGAAGAATGTGTTCATCAGTAGGGATTCGATGACTACGACAGATCTCTGGAAGAATGTTTTCATCAGTAGGGAGTTCGATGACTACGACAGATTTCTGGAAGAATGTTTTCATCAGTAGGAAGGAGACGCATGACTATGGTAAGACAGACCTCTAGAAGAATGTTCATCAGTAAAAAGATCGATGGAAGAATATGTTCCTCATTACGAAGATCGATGATCACGGTAGACCTGTGGACAACTGAAACAAGAAACATTTCGTATAGAAAACGCAAAGGGGTTCGATTAAGTGGTTTTTTCGGAGACAACTCAATCATGAAATATTGCTAACAGGAAGGAATTCCACATAACTAGCGAATATCTTTGTATCTTCCTGAAGATTTTCAGCTCCTCTGAAACAAAGGATTCTGTTCGGATCAGCTCACATCTTTCTCTTTCTTCAAATATAGGCTTTTTTGTATTTGAATGTTTTTGTAGTCACAAAATTGAGTTTATAAGTGGGTTTAAGTTCATAGTCATCCCTGGCGTATGCAAGGGGAGTTTCGTGGGTTCAAATTCCCTCAAATTTTTGTTTGTTTCAAAAGTTGTGAATACAAAATTTAATTTCAATTGGTTTTGGACTCAAAAGTTTTATACCAAATTTCTCCAAATGAAATCTAGTGTGCGCCACTGGTAGCGATTTTGCGTGAACAATGATTTAACACTGGCAGCCACCGTAACTCAGCTGGCTATTGCGTTGGGCTGCGAGTCAAGACTCCGCGAGTTCAATACTCCGTTGCGTTAACACTGAAAAAATAAGAAAAACAAAAATTTTTCTTTCGGCGGCTGTCCTCTCAGCAGGAAATGGCAAACCTCTGAGAGTAAAATTGCCTATGAGAAAGTCCCCAACTCGCCGTTCGGAATCGGCATAAAACTGTAGGTCTCTTCCAATTTTGTAAAAACATCCGTACGCACAACACAGATGGTTGCGGGTAGCTGGGTCTTAGTCTCGTAATCGGGCTGTCGTGCCAGTCAAGAAGAAGAAGAATGATTTAACACTAGAATGACCGCAGGTACCTACCTCCATACCACAACGAAATTGGCTAATTTGTCATAAAATAAATGTTTTTTAAATATAAAAATGTACACAATAAAAAATAAATTTCACCAAAGTAAAAGTTGATAGAAATACTAAAGAAAAAACAGATATTTAAAAATGAAAAACCAAAGATAAAATTGAATTTAAACACATATAAAATCAAAACCGCTCATATTTCGAAAAGTGCACATCGAATTTGGCTAATTTTTTACAAAATAAATTTTTTTTTAAATATAAAAATTTTCAGAATACAAAAATAAAAATCACCAAAGTAAATG
The DNA here is from genome assembly GCA_963971225.1 of Melieria omissa. NCBI lineage: Eukaryota > Metazoa > Arthropoda > Insecta > Diptera > Ulidiidae > Melieria > Melieria omissa. The sequence goes on along the minus strand of OZ020268.1, from coordinate 76,705,553 downwards.
TTGATAGAAATAACTACTTAGAAAAAAACAAATATTTAAAAATTAAAAACCTTCAAAATGATCGCAATGATAAAATAAATTTAAAAAAAATATGAAATTTTTCACAATAAAAAAAGTCATTAAAGCGATAGTGGATAGAAATACTAAAGAAAAAGTAGATATTAAAACTTTAAAAACCGTCAAAATGATCGCAATGATCTTTTTAGTTTAACCATTTGTTAACTTATTTTTCAAACTGAGTCGGTTATAGCAGTAAATTTGTTGTCGTTTTCAAAACTGTTTTCTTTTTCACTGTTTATGCAGAGTGTGAAAATTTTACTAACTAATGTTTTTTAATGTCAACGCCTTAAATAAGTAGAAACTTGACTTTTATAACAAAAAATTTCATAAATTTCATAATGAATAAATTTGTCTTGCTTTTATATTTTTTTATTTATAAAGATTTGATCTGATTTTGGTTTAGTTTACACCAAACGAAATACACAGAAATACTTAGAAACACGCATTCACATTTATATTTATATACAAATGTATGTTTGTATGAGTATATATCTTACTTAATAAATTCTAGTTGAATATATTTAATATCGACTTTAAAACTTCACAAACAAAACATGCAATATGAATAAAAACAAAAACAAAAAAATCATCATAACGAAAATAGTAACTCAAGCGTATTATCACTGCCTGTCTGAAGTCTCTACGATGACACACGAGTAACTTACGAGTAGTTACAATCAAATACACATTTACAACTACAAAAATCCTAACTAATACATATATAGCACATAAGTATAAATAAAACTGGCGATCGCTGTCCGTTTCACTTTTCAGCGATCAGCAGCAGAATGCCGTTCATCAAATCGTTGGCTTCAGTCTCACTTAAAGTATTCAGTCGCGCCGCCAAGAAGTCCCCAAACTTGATGTAGAGAATCTCGCGTGCGGTGGGCCGATGCGGCTTGGCCGGCGTGTACGTGCTGGCCGGCGACAAGCGGCCGTCGTCGAGCAGCTCCACATCGGGATCGTCGTCCACATCGAACGAGGTGACCGCATCCCCATCTGCGTCCAGATCTGTCAAATCCTCATCGATGATCAGATTGCCGGCCGAGTGAAGACGTCGCAGTTTGCGCTTCGGTGTGGCATCGAAACTTGTGCGCTGAATAAGGTTGTTGTTGTTGTTGTTGATATTTTTGGCATTGGCATTGCGATTTTTGGCATTTTTTATGACACGTTGTTGCTTGGGCGAGCCGGATCGTTTGCCATTCATGACGGTTGTGGCCAGCGATATGGTGTCGTCCTGCGAGTCCGGTTCGTCTTTGATGTAGATCGACGGCGAGCTGGAACACGACCGCGAACTGGATATGGCTTGCGGTGATTGCGATTGTGATTGTTGTGGCGCTTGTTGTTGCTGTTGATGTTGTTGTGGTGTTGGTTGGTGGCGATTGTTATTGTTGTTGTTGATTTGGCCATTGTTAGAGAGTTTTTGCATTGCGGATATGGCGTTGGCGTTTAGACTTAAAATCACATCTGGTTGCAGTTGCAGGGGCGATGGCAATTGGTGTGGTTGTTGTTGTTGTTGCTGCAGTTGTTGTTGATGTGTATGTTGTTGTGTCATGTCTGGCAGTGGCGGTGGTGCAGCGGGTGGCTGCTGCAGCGACATGGCCGTCGTTTGGTGTAGATTTTGTGCCAGTTGTAGTTGTTGTTGTTGTTGATTGTTGGGATTGTTGGGATCATTGGGCGCAAAATATTGATACTCATCAATGATATTGCTGTTGTTGTTGTGCTGCTGTAGGTCTGCAGCCTTGGCGCGTTCGCGGGATCTGTGGAGAGTTGCAAAAAGTTGATTTAGTTGAGAGTTTACTTGAAATGTATAACAAAAAAATTGTAAAAAACTTTTTAGTAAATTCTAACAATTTTCCTGGGCGAAAATGTTTGTTTAGAACATTTTAAATTGAAATGAAATAAATAAGCCAAATAAGGCAAAAAAATTTAAAATAAAATAAAATACAATAAAATAAAATAAAATAAAATAAAATAAAATAAAATAAAATAAAATACAATAAAATAAAATAAAATAAAATAAAATAAAATAAAATAAAATAAAATAAAATAAAATAAAATAAAATAAAATAAAATAAAATAAAATAAAATAAAATAAAATAAAATAAAATAAAATAAAATAAAATAAAATAAAATAAAATAAAATAAAATAAAATAAAATAAAATAAAATAAAATAAAATAAAATAAAATAAAATGAAATGAAATGAAAATGAATGAATGAAATGAAATAAAATAAAATAAAAAAATAAAATAACATAAAATAAAATAAAATAAAATAAAATAAAATAAAATAAAATAAAATAAAATAAAATAAAATAAAATAAAATCAAATAAAATCAAATAAAATAAAATAAAATCAATTCAATTCAATTCAATTCAATTCAATTCAAATCAAAATAAAATAAAGTAAAATAAAAAAATATAATTATACAAAAAATTCCTCAAAGTCTCCACTCACTTGCGCTCGCGTATGACCTCTTTGAGAAAGGCCATCGCATCGTAGTACTCCCACTTGGACTTGAAGCGTGCGCCCAGCATTTTCTCGTGATTGAGCTCACGTCGGAAAATCTCCCGCAGCGATGTGAAGGTGCGCTGCACCCGTTCGCCGCTCACGCCAAACACGCGGCCCAGCTCGTTCCACTTGATGGCCTTCTTCTTGTCGGAGCGTTTGTAGTGCGGCAGTCGACAGTCCCACAGAATCGGATTCAAGCGCACCAAATCGGTGAGTCGCCGCTTTTCGATGTTGTGACGTGAAAAGGCCATGTCTTCAATTTGTGCAGCAGAGTTTTCCCTCATAAAGATTCGCGCCTTCTCAAATGCGTTTTGGTGAAAATCTTAATTTTTCTCAACTGATTGTTTTTTGCGTTTTGTAAGTGCAACAACGCTACTGCACTATGCCACGCTTCCGCTTCCGTTAACTGCGTGCTAAATGTTGCTTGTTGCTTGTGCGCTGCTGCTCAAATGTCGAACATAGCTATGGCACTCTCTCTCACGTGCGCGCTCTCGGCCGCTCTCTCACTGCACAGTTAACGTTTTTGGTATACTTTGGCAGGTTTGTTGTAGTGGTTGCAATCGAAGTTGGCAACAGTGGCGCTACCAATGCATTTTTTGCGCATGTCCGTTGCGTTGGCGAATGCTGGATGCTGTGTGTGGGAGAAGAAAAAATGGCATCAAGTGTTGTAACTTGTATTGAATTACTGCAATTAATTGTGAACAGTACTTGTGGACTTTAACAATTAGCACACTACAAAGCAAAAGTGTTGAATTATTTTGATTATGATAATAAAATAAATTACTTGACACTTTTACAGTGAATTACAATACAGTTTTTAATTGCAGTAAACGTTAATCATTCTGTGCTACAACTAAGCAAGAAATACAGAAATTTTAAAAACAATTTTAGAGCAAAAACTTCCTAATCTCAAGTTTAAGCTTCAGACGAAATTGTATGTCTTTTGAATCTGTTTTAGAAAGATTTTTAAAAGTAAAAACTTTATATTTTCCGAAAATAAGTAATCAGCAACGGTTAGCTGGGCCAAGTGCTGAGATAGTTAAGAACCGCTGTGGTTAGTTATGTAATATTTAAGGTGTAGTGAAAATAAATCCATTGTTATTTGAAAAGATGGCTTCAGTAATTTGTATCACTCGTTGTAAAAGTCTGACCGGGATCCTCCAGATGGCGTTAGGAAGACAACATTTCGTACTAAAGAAACTTCTCAGACAATTTTATGATTGCTTGACGCAGTTTTGTTTGAGCGAGAGAAACTAAGCCTTTTTACAGTTTTTGACGTTAGGAAGATAAGATTTCATACTTAAGAAACTTTTCAGACACAGTTGACGCAGTTTTATTTGAGAGAAAATAAGCCTTTTTACAGTTTTTGGCTTTAGAAAGATAACAATTCGTACTAAAGAAACTTTTCAGACAATCTTGTGATTGCTTGACGCAGTTTTGTTTTAGAGAAAATAAGTCTTTTACAGTTTTTCGCGTTAGAAAGATAAGATTTCGTACCAAAGAAACTTCTCAGACAATTTTATGATTGTTTGGCACAGTTTTGTTTGAGAGAAAATAAGCCTTTTTTAAGTTTTTCGCGTTAGAAAGATACCATTTTGTTCTTAAGAAACTTCTCAGACAATTTTAACACGTTCCACCAGGCGCATTTTTTCGATGTTTCTACGCATTGCGTGCACGAGATAACAAGTTGTTCGTATAGCGGCATTTTTTACTGGGCATCGCACTATATTTTATATTAGCACTTTGTCTCTTTCCAATATGGTTTTTGAAATAAAATTATAAGCATTTGTGGACCACCAGGAGTCCGCGCCGCCAGATAAATGAATTTGCCTGTGGACCACCGGTGGTCCGCGCCGCCAGATAAGCGCAGTGCCCCTGGACCACCAGTGGTCCACGCCGGGTAGAACGTGTTATGATTGCTTGACTCACTTTTGCTTGAGCGAGAGAAAATATGCCTTTTTACAGTTTTTCTTCAATAAAGGCAAAATCGCAAGGCAGCCAAATGAAAATATAAAAACTATGTATGGTTCTGATACTTAAACATTCAATCACGCACAATTTGGAAATCAAATTTGCATCAAGTTCTACTAACATATAAGATCTGTTTTAATTGTCCAGGATCAGAAAAGATCATTTGGAATCACTTGAATAAGACTGGATACAATAAGAAGCTCTATGAGTGGATGCCACATAAGTTAAATCAAAAAACCCAATCGTCCTAGTTTCATTCTGAATCGCAACAAAATTGATTCATTTCTGGTGAGAATGGTGACTGGTGACAAAAACTGAATAATTTACGAAAACGTCAAACGAAAATGGTCATGATTGAATCGCAATAAGCCATAGTTATACACATCTTTTGAGCTCAGATAATGTGACAAGAAATAAAGGAACATTTTGTCTTGTCAGACGTCCTAATTCCAAGGGTCTACTGACTGCTGTATGGCCTATTCCTGAAGCACTGGTGACTGGTTATAAAAAGTGTACCACTTACGACAACGGCTATCGTTGGTCAAATTACGTAGCGATGACGATTGATTGTCAGGAAGGTTTTGCTGTGCCTTTTGGTTCAATTGACAGGACATCATCTACTATGAGCTGCTGCTCTACGGCCGAACTCTTAATTCAGATCTATATTGTCAACAATTGGAACGTATGAGGCAAACAATCGCCCAGAAGTGGCCAGCTTTGGCCATTTAGGAGAAGAAATGGAAAGAAGAGGAGATTAAGGAGAGAAAATGTGTTCCATCAGGGCAACGACAGACCACACACATCGATATTGGCTCCGAAAGTTTGGTTCAAAGGTTCTCAAGCTTCCACCTTATAGTGCAGACCTGGCACCAAGTGATTAGCACCTGTTTCTGTTTATGATGATTTTTTCTGATGAAAATGAAGTCTCAACAATTGTTTGTCAATAGGGATTAGGGGTTCTATGAGAGAGATATAATGAAATTAACGTTGCATTTTTGACAAATCATTCTAAGTAATTATGCTGAGTTATTATCCCGACAGCATCACGAAAATGGCACTGGACTGGAACCCGCAAGGGAGTAGAAGTCGCGATCGACCAAAAAACACCTGGAGAAGGTCGACGCTACGCGAACTAGACGCTGTCAATACCACATGGCACGGCGCTAAAACAACAGCCCAGAATCGTGTACGATGGAAGAGTCTTGTTGAGGCCTATGCTCCAGTGAGGAGTGAACAAGGAATAAAAAAACAAAAAATTATGCTGAACAAAGTCTTCAATTTCATGTAAATATACTCAATGGATTTCTATGTTCAGTGAAACCCGTTTAGGTTTCCATCTTCACAAATTACTGACCTCGCTTAGGTAGGTAGAAGAGACATCCCGACTAGAAACAAGTTTAGTTCATTGTGGTACTTCAGAACTTTACTGTCTGAACAGAGTGCTGTACCACAGCTACAAGCGATGTAGCAACCACATCAGCTGGTCGCAATGTGTGTTGTCACATTCGAAAGTTGTAAACACAATGCTTTAGCAAGCGAATGACAAAAATTCTGAAAGTTTGATTGTTAGATATTTGTAGAAAAAATCATTTCTATCATACTTGCAGAGAATTTTATTATTTTGAAATTGTATCGATCTCGCTAAGGTAGCTAGAGGTGGAAGCCCTCTTCTGTAAATGACTAGAGACTAGAGTATTGTACCTTGTGGTACCACAGAACTTACTGCCTGAACCGAGCCACATCAGCTGATCGCAATGTATGTCGTCACACTCGAAAATTGTAAACAATGCTTTCGCTAGCGAATGACAAAAGTTTTGAAAGTTTGATTGTTACATTTTTGTAAAACAAACATTTCAACAACATATGCAATTTACACGAATTGCAGAGAATTTTATTATTTTTAATATACCTATTCAATAAGTTTTTCTGTGTTTTCTGAAATGCCAATATTCAAAATTAAATGTCAAATGTTTGAGCTGTCGAATTGGTTAAAATTAAATCAATCTTCACAGTCACAGCCGCGCATTCGGCGCACTCTGATACAAATTCATACATTTCGACTATTGACATGTCCTACTAAAGCTATAGCTACAGCTACAAATTCTGTTTAGGCAGTTAGTGCTACTTAAAAATCAAACCATCTGGAACTAATTTTATGGCGTACTAAGCCATTTGTTGACAATGGAGATGTTGGAGAGGTTATCTGAATGGAAAAAACCTCAATAGAAACTAAAAAAAAGTGCAGAGAAGGTGAAGGATTGTCTCTTCTTCTTTCTTATTCCTAAAGATTCTACATAAGTCATTTGCTAGGTGGCCTAGGAGACAGTGTCACATTATAAACCCAACCACTGCACTGAACTTTTGTCTCTATTGAGGCTGAGCAGAGTTTTGGTGCGCCTTCAGTCCAGTTCTGGTCAGATCTCTTGTGCTGTCTTACCTGTCCCAGAGACGGTCCAGGCGTTTTTGACGCGTTGAACACCTTCTTTCGCATATATGAACAGCTTAGGAGAACTTTACCTAGGAACTCATTCGGCTAATTTCTGTTCCTTGGTCTGGGTTGTGCCATTTCAGGGAAGCTCATCTGCCCGAAAGGTTACTGTGATCGCGTACTCAGTTCAAGTGTCCTGTTCAGTCTTCTCATCGAGAGATTTGTCACAGCTTATCACAGTTCCTGCTTAAGTAATCAATACTTGTTTACACTATGTGCTAAGGGCGCTTAAGTACTCCACACTCGCTCAAGTATCTCAAAAAACTTGCATTTATAGGTGAGGCAGGTGGGTAGGTTGCTGTACTCACATGTTTTACTGTTTATTCGCAACCTGTTTGCCACATCTGTTGCACTTGTTACACGCTTCTCCCCTAAGCGTGCTTGCGCATATGACTCAGTGCACGCGCTGAGGCTTCACTATCTCTTTGTAGACCTGTCAGCGTGCATACGAATGTGCTTAATTTATACACGTGCGACTAAAGTAAATATTGTAAAATTTTTTACAAAGTAATTTTACTAAAAATTGAAATTTGTCACAAACTTAAATTGAACTGAAATTTGTCAAACCCAATTTTGACACTTGTTGCCACCACTGTGACAATCGGCCCCCAATTGTCAACACTGATACCAAAGCAAGTCAATTCCAATCAAAAATAAAATTTAAAAACATAACCAATTTCAGTTCGTAGTGCAATTAGAATTCAAATTTGTAGAAATGTGCAAAATTTTCTTACCAACTGTGCACTGAACGGAAAACACGACGCGTTGCTGCTGGAACGCGTCCAAAAAATGTGCTGCGCCTTGTATTTTTGGCGTTGTTATTGCTGTTGTTGTTGTACTATTTTTCTATTCAAAATAAAAAATTGCCAAATGGAGCAACAAAAAATTGAGTGGCAACTAAAAATACCAACGGCGGCTGTTGCACTGTGCAGCGTTTGGACGTTGCGTTTTGGGCGAATTGGTGCGTTGCCGTGTTGACGCACATTGTGTCACTGTCGCTGTTGCTGCTTGTGTGCTGATGATGATGTTGTTGCTTGCTACCAACACTGCGAATCGTCAATGAAAGAATGTAACTTGCACCAATGGCGACACACACCAACACCGACCAATGAATTTCTGAAAAATTATAAATTCACTTTTTTCGGAGACGAAACGAATAACAAAAAAAAACGAAACACTTAAATTGCACCACTAAAAGTGTGAAAAGAGCACTTTTTATTAACAATAATAAAATTCAATTTATTTCAATTAACAACAACAATAGCAGCAACGGCAATAACAAAGCCGAACGAACGCACGCACACACACACACACGCACACAGTGAAATTCCCAACGGTGGCAGCAACAACGGCAAATTTTGTTAAATTGTTTTATATTGCAAATTTTTACATTTTTGGTTTTTTTCCTTAATTGAATTTTTGTTATTAGCTTTGTAGCTGTTTTTGTTATTTTTCTTTTGGCGTTTTTTGTTTTGTTTTTGTATACGGCTGCCACCACTTTCGCTCGCAGCAAACGCCCTGCAACAACTACTTGCCACCACAATTCGCATTCGCATAACAATATAGCAACAACAGCAATAAACAAAAACAACAACAATCAACCAACCAACCAAACTCACACACACACAAGAACACTCGCGCACGCAGAGAGAGCAACGCCAGCGTCAACGTCAACGTCGTAGTCAAAGTCAGCAGCAACATTTGTTGATATCTGCCGCTGTGCACAGAGTAACAATAAAACAACAAAAACCATAACAACAACCACAGCCACCCTGCGTAGACTTTAGGTATCTCATAGATTTACTACTTTTACAGTTAATCGCGTCGCAGCGCGCCTTGTCGTCGACAGCGAACTGCATTCAGTGGATGCTGCTGCGATGCTCTCGTGTGCGCTCTCTCACACTCTCCCACTCTCTGTAAGTTTGTCTCACGCCGAGTTGATGCGTTCTCGCAGCAACTCGCTGTGTGTTTTGAATTGTTTATTTGAATTTTTTATTTGCAAAAATTCTGCCATTCTCTGCTGCGCTTTCTTCCATTCCTTCCCCCTTCTTACCAAAAGATGTGTGGCAGTAGTTTTCGATGCTCTCTTATCACTTTGGTGCAGTTTATAATTTGGTAAATACCCAACAGTGCCAACTAAGCACTAAATTTTAAGGCAATATTGTTGTATTTTGTTTCGAATAGCACTGAAATTCTAAAGAATCCCATGCTGTGTTATTATTGTTATGATAAAAATGAGGCAAAAACATTCCATAGTCTAAATAAATTACAGCTTCCGCTAGTCAATTGATGACAGCGAATTACCAACGATCTAGAGTTGCCAACAAGTATGACAAATGGACTAAGGAAGATTGGAATTTAAAGAGACAGTAAGATTTTTTAATTTTCTTGGACATTTTTTTGATAATGAGAAACAACTTTTGTGATTCATGTCACTAAGGGATGACTGAAAGAAAAAGAAGAAAAAACACCAGGCCTGTTTTAAACGATTTAAAGGATTTTTAACCATCTATAGAATTTATTTTCAGTTGAATTATTTAACCCTTTCAGGACGAAGCTTGGCTTTAAAAACCCAAAATTTTCGTAGTAGATATGTTTCCAAGCTATGTATGAAAGTTGGTGCTAGAAAATTATGTTTCATACTCACAAATTCTGAAACTATGCTTTTATCCGGGGACAAATATTTCCAATCAAAAATTTGTTTCGGTCATAAGATCTGAATAATTTTAAAAAATTAAAAAAAAATTTGGTGGGACGTAGTATCTTAGTAGTAACACATATTGGGTATAAAAAAAAAATCGTATGTTACCATTTTTGTTACCGATTGAGCCAGTCTTTCAAATAGTTCTTTTAAGCTTCCTTAACCCTTTTGCTATTTTGTTGCCATATGGCAACATTCTACTTTGTGGACGTCTAAACCCTCTGTGGTTTCAAGAATACATTTTTTTATCCTAAGAATAGTTTGAAGTTTTAGGAAAAATACAAAATTATTAAACTGAATATTTAAATTTAAGGAAGAGAAGTATACACGTTTTTTTAATGGTATATCCTGACATAGTCAAGGAAGAAGAAGCAGAAAATTAGCTAAACTATAATTAGATAACTTTTTAATTTGACGTTTTCTTTCAGTTTAGGTACATTTTTTCTTAGCTTTAACTGAAGTTAATTAAGAAATATTCAAAGTTTTGTAAAGTTAAAAGTTTTGTGTTTAAGTAATTATTACAGCCCCAACGATGCGGTTGCTCTCAGAGAAAAATACTCTAAAACAAGGGTTAACAAATAATTCCAATAGAAAATTTGTTTGGGTCATGAGATAAAAATAATTATTTCGAAGAGTATTAAAAACAGTATGAGGCGTATATATTATCTCAGTAGTCACGAAAGGATTAATACATATTTTGGATTGGACAATTTTATGTTTTCATTTTGAAGTCAACTGAGTCAGTCTTTGAAATGGTTTTGTTAGCTCCCTTAGGGGAAGAAGAACTTCTTGTAAAGTCACATAAGTAGGTGGGACTTGCTAGACACTAATGGCCACACTTAGACTCCTGTTGGGTCCTTAGCGATGCCAGATGGAGATCCGTTCATGAGTTGTAGTAGGGATCCGTGAGAACACGAGTGCTTCTGGCAAACTTCAGCAAACGCTCCAAGCCTAGCGTCGTCACTCCCTCCATAAAAGCCTTCAATGCAATAAGTATGACTCCTTTGGGATTCCTAGTGTTAAGGTAATCGAAATTTGAAAATGAAAATGCGACTTGTCTAGGAAAGAAAATCATTTGCTTTTGAGAAGGGTTAGAAGAAACTTAAGTTAATCCTTCAGCTTGTTTAACCTTCAGAATCACTTACCGAAGCCTTCAAACTCATTTTTAAATAAACTTATAACTTACTTTAACTTTTGTTTTCGACTTTGATAATGATGGGAAGTGTCTCTACTTTTGGGAATAAAGTATAGCAGTATCGATATTTTCAAGAATCGGGTATTTGTTGAATCTCTCTGCTTCAAGGAGGCTTGTTTTTACTTTGTGGCCTTAATGAAGCTATAAGCTCATCTTTTAAGAAACATTTATCTTCCATTTTATATATAATATGATAATTTGCCTGCCGTGACAGCATTCAAATAAAAAATCGTTCAAAAACAATAAGTTTATTTAGCAAAAAGAAAAAAGTTTTCTAGAGAGCAAAGGACAAACTAAATCAAATTACCTAAGTGAAGAATATTCTTTATTGACTAATTTTGAGTACTTTGAATCAATACTCTTAAAAAAGGACTACTGTCAATTCTTAACAGAATCGAGTATTTACTGATTTAGGCATCAATTCAGCCTGTATTTACAATATTTAGTTTGATTTTATATATTTTATTTATTTTATTATATATAGTTCAATTTAATAATATAGTCAACAGCAGTGCGGTACAGAGAACTTCATTTTTTGGGCCTGGGGGACAAAAATACCGTACACAATTTTTGAGCCCAATAACATTAGAAACCAGTACAACTTTTGAGCCGAATACCATTCGAAACCATATTTTGTATAAGCAATTTTTGTGTTTGGGCACCACTGTTAGACCCACATTTGCTACCAAAAATGTTTCTACCTTACAGATATTTGGTTAGTTTAAACACCAAAATCTCTTAAGAATGCGTCACTGGTCCCATGTTTCCTTTTATAGCTTTTATTCTCATATTTTCGAGTAGAGCACATTTTAGGAGCTTCTAGCATAGTGATGGGTACACTAGACCTGTCACCAAGCTAACTTAATCTAACCTTCATTCGAACTTCTACTGACTGTCAGTTCGTTGAAGAGCAAACGGCCTTTAGAAATATGTAGACTTTTCCATATTGAAAACACCTTTTTTTGACCATTACAAATACCACAACAAAATGGCAGCGTTAGTCCGACACTCATAGTTCATAGTACACATTTTTCAAACGGCGGCAACCCTGCACACATTTGCCTACACTCATACCAATTGGACTTAAGCCTCTTCGGACGATTGTCGTAGAACAATTGCAAAAACAACAGCACAGCAATTGATGATTTCTTGAAATAAATCAACAACAACAACAACAAAGATAACAGCAAAGGAACATCAACAAAATATTTGAGTAAACAACGAAATAAAGCAACAACAATGCTGAGTCAAGTGCGTACTCACAACAGTAAACAAGCGGGAAAATCGATAATACCCAAGATTGGCAGCAGCACAAACAACAACAACACATACACACACACGCACAGCGAATGTTGCTGGTGGCAGCTTTTTCTTGTATACAACGAACAGCCAATAAACAAAACACAAACAACAACGACACCAGCCAAAGGCAAAGCGACACCATGAAATGCGCTGAACTCCACTTGTTTGTCGCTCATCAATGCCGTCATTCGTGACACTGTGTGTGTGTGTGTGTGTGTGTGTGTATCTGTGTGCGCTTCGTTTATTCATATTTGAGATTCAACTAGCAGCGACAGCGTTGATGCTGCGGAGAGCAGCAGCGGTCGGCCGGTTGGAGCGCGAGCGACTCTTTGAGCTGGAGCATGAAATAAAATAAATATCGTACTATTGAGGCAGGGTGCCAACCACAACAACAACAACAACATGGAAGTCAAGTACAGGGACAGGCAAATGAACTCTGCGCATTGCGGTTGTAGTGGTGGCGTTCGCTGAGTGAGCGCGTTTGCAGTATGCAGATTTGATTTGATTTGATTGACTACCAAAAATTTGGTAATGACAATCAATCACCTATGCATATAGCAACAACACTCTGAGCGGAAAACAACCAACAATCAAATAAACAACAAGAACAATAGTGCAGGCTGCAGCTACTACGATAATAACAACAATAACTAAAACAACAGTAACACAATCAGCGCCAGCATCAGTCGGTCGGTTAGTTTGTCAGCCAATAACAACAACAACAACACTTCATATTTGCTTACAAACAATAAATTCAATTGTCAGCAACATTCAACACACACACACACATACGCACACAATCAACAAGCTGTAAGCAAAACAAATAACAAATTACTACAACATCAAGTCATTTTTTTTTATCAATTCACCAATATTGCAGACCGACTGTCCGGAACGTCGGCCACTTAACAACAATGCGCACAAATACGCACCGCAACGCCAGAAACAAATGAACTGAAAAATATTTCAATTTGGTGCTTCAATTGTTGCTATAGTTTTTGTTGTTGTTGTCAAATTGTTGTTGCTCACGCTGTCAGTGCGCTGGTTATTTGCGTTCGTTTAATACATAAATAGTTGTTGTTGTTTTTTTGGTTAATTTCTTCATACATACGAATGTAACAATAAAAATCTGAGCAATAACAGCAGCAACAACAAAAACAATGAACATCAGTGGCAGCAAAAGTAGTCGTCGCCAGCGCAGCATATCAACAATTTTTGCAGTTATCACTTTATGTCAACAAAATTTACATACATACATATGTATGTGTTGACATCATGACAATGCATATATATGTATATGTACGTACTTACATATTTACATATTTACAGTTATTTATTGTACTAGCAACAGCACATTGAGTAAACCATAAATCGTCTTTTCTTATCATTAATTCCAATTGTGTTTTAAGTGTTGTTATTGTAATGAAATAATAATAAAAATTATTTACTATAACACATTACATTGTATGCAATGCAAGAATTGTTTATGAAAAATTTTAAAATATTAAAAATAAAATCGAATTAGTGAATGAAGTGTAATGGAAACATTTGTCTACAGTTTTCTTAATGCGTTCATGACTCATGTAAACTAAATATAATCGCATATGTGGCATGGCACAGTGGTTCAAAAAGACTTTTCATTGCCTAAAAAGCTAATATCGATTAGTTGGTTCCATGTGAGTTAATCAATCAATTCGGCTAGAATCCGCTATACACTAGAATCCGCGACTTATTCAGTCTTCTTTATTTTTGGAAAATATTTTTGATTTTTTATTTCATTATGGTTTCAAAAATACCAAAATTACAGAAGAAGAAGTAATTTTTAACACTGGAAAACGCGGCTTATTCAACCTTCTTTAATTTATTAAAAATATTTTTGATTGTTTATTTCATTACGGTTTACAAAATAGTTAAAATTACAGAAGACTTTCTTTCAGAAAATGTTGCAATAAAATAATAAATTATTTTAGTGGATTAATTTTGACTCTTTTGGCCATTCTAGTGTTAAAGAGACCATTTTTCTTGTTTTTAGTTACATGTAAATATTAATAAAGCTGTTTATTATTTCATTTTAGTTGTTATTAAATACAAATTGCGAATGCCACAAAATATTCTTCTACTAAAATCTTCTCACTAAGCAAACTTTGCTCTATTTTCTCATAAATGGATCCATAAAACAACAAATTGTTGCTTCCTTTCCATTTCAGCAAAGTGAAATTAGATCATAAATAAATGTGAAATTCATTGAATAACCCAAAATGCTCATTAACCATAAATATTATTATATTTCTCTAAATCATTAACACTTTGGCATAGATCTGTTTCTATTCGAAGCGAATGCATAATGACAGCAACAATTCATCAACGCACAATATCGATTAACACCAAATAATAACAGCATTGCTGCACTATTAAAGCTTTTCACATGCGTCGACCGTCAACATTGCAAAATATTCTCTGGCTCAATGCAATTATGGCGCCGATTTCATTTATTATAACAGCACACACACACACACCACTAACACACAACTGCACCTACACAGGTATTTATTTACACACACATATTGCCATCAAAATACAACAACAAAACACTAATAGCAATTATAATTAATACAACGATTGGCGAGTGTTGTGTTGTGTTGTTGATGAATTTGCAAATTTGTTTATTTTTCAGTGTGCGTATGTGTGTGTGTGTCTGGACTGAAGCCAGTTGTTGGTATTTATCATTTTGCCTATAATTGCATTTGTCAGTAATCGCATTACTGTCTTGAACGACTGGGCCATCCCCAGCTGCATTCATGCCAGCGTTCGGGTTGCAATTGTGGGAAGAGTGACGAAAAGTGCAAGTTGCAGTTACAGTGGGCAGAAAAATATGAAAATTAAAAAAATAAAAATAACAATTTTTGAGTCAGTATTGGAAAAGGAATGTTTTGAGATGGTTTTTAGCTAACAGCCAACCACTTTAAATTGTTTGTAATGGAAATTTTTGAATATTAAAAGTTTGTATCTTTAAAAAATATAAGTATTTTAAAAATTTAACAACATCATTAAAGTCTGTATGAGACAACACTTTAGGATTTCAAGATCCAATAAAAACTTACATGAAGCTATTTTCAATTCTTCCTTCTCTTTAATTTCCTTCTCTTTTATATAATCTGACACTGTTGTCTCATGATGGCCAACGTTATTCAAGATATGAGTCCCTTTTTCATTCCATTTTCTTAATCTCAAATTACTTTCTGAAGGTGGTAACTTTATTAAAGATTTTGATGTCTTTTTTGATTACATGAGCTTAATCCTTAAACATTTCTTATTCGCATTTTATTTTAAACTATTGTCTCAAGTTGGTCAGTTATGCGAATGAGGACTCTGAATTTGAGTATCAACGGCAAATTAATTCTGGTTGACTCTCTGGTGATGCCCAATTCAGCTCATCGACATTTCTGGATGTTCTTCTATGCTGGCTGTGCCGTGTCAATGTTTTCAATCTATGCCTGGTTTGTCCAAAAAAGTGTGCGTGCTCTCAAACTTTTAAATGGTGCAGCGCATTAACTGCTTACTGAAGCCATAAAGACGACCGATCTCATGAGTCATGACGCAAGCTTCATTTCTTTCCTTCTGTTCACTTAACCCATTCGACCCCGAATTTTACCCTGTGTCACGATATTACTTTTTGGTATTTACATAAAACATTTGCCTAAGAAGTGTTCACATGACATTTGAAGTCACCACACTTCTTTGGTAAAATTCTAGAGCTAATTTACTTTTGAACAATTTTAGCTTAAAACAGGTTAAATAATTTTTGTATAAATATTTTTTATCACAAAAAATTATCTAATATTTATGGCAAAATACAAAATTATCACGTTTTGATTTTAATTAACCATTATTAAAGAAACAGGATTTTGATCAAACGCGCCCAATTCGTAGACTTCAATTAGAACACAAACTTTCTCTGGTATTGCTGCAAATTATTTGAAATCATTTTGGCGATAACAGGGAATTTTTTGTAATTTGCTTTGAATTCACTTCTAAAAATATTAATTTGTTGGTGTCTACTTAAATCAAACCTATAAATCAATCATAGCTTTTTCTATATGATGACAAATAGGTGAAATTGCTCTCAGGCAACTTGGGGATCGAAAGGGTTAATCTGAAACTTTTGTCTCATGATGGCCAACGTTCTTTAAGATTTGGATCTATTTTTCGATTATATAAGCTTGATCTTTTTCCTTTATGTCCATTAAGTTCAAACTTTTGTTTCACTGTAGACAACTTTATTAAAGACTTGGATTTATTTTTTGATTATATAAGATTAATCCTTTTCTTCTTTTAATTTACTTTCGAACTGATGTCTCTTAATGTTCAACGTTGTTACAGAGTTAAATCCGTTTTTCAATTATAAAGGGTTTTTCAATAAGAGCGCTACAAAAGTTTTTTTAAATAAAACAAAAACGGTTTTGGATATCAATGAAATTCTTTATTCCTGTGAAAGTACATTCGATGCCATTATGTATGGAACTCGATTTCTCTTGCATGGCCACCACGGGCACGCTTGCAGAAGTCCAGACGCTGAACCCAATTTTCGACGGTTTTTAAGCATAAATCGGCCGATACTGCCGCAATTTCACGTTCGATATTCGTACGAAGTTCATCAATCGTCGCTGGCTTGTTGGCATAGACCTTAGACTTGACGTAGCCCCACAGGAAATAGTCCAACGGCGTCAAATCGCACGACCGAGGCGGCCAATTGACTGGACCATGTCGTGAGATAACACGTTCACCAAACTTGGTTTTCAATAAATCGATTGTGCGATGCGCTGTGTGGCTTGTGGCGCCGTCCTGTTGAAACCACATATTGTCCAAGTCCATATCATCCAATTCGGGCCAAAAATATTCGGTTATCATTGAACGGTAGCGATTCCCAGTCACAGTAACGTGCCGGTCTTGATCATCACGAAAGAAGTACGGCCCAATGACGCCCCCGGCCCATAAACCGCACCAAACCGTAATTTTTTCGGGATGCAATGGTGACTCATGGAGTACGTGTGGATTGCTGCCTGACCAATAACGCATATTCTGTTTGTTGACAAATCCATTGAGCCAAAAATGGGCCTCATCGCTAAAGATGATTTTACGGTGAAAATCTGGATCATTTTCAAATTGTTGTTGAGCCCAATTTACGAATGTGCGTCGCTTCAAATGGTCCAACGGCTTCAGTTCTTGCGTCAATTTGATCTTGTAAGGATGTAGGCCAAGATCTTTTCGCAAAATTCGCCATAACGACGTCACAGAAATGCCCAACGCTTGAGAACGACGTGTGAGAGACACATTTGGGCTTTCTTGAACTGAAGCCTCAGCGGCAGCAATATTCTCGACACTACGGGCACTTCTTTGTCTCACTGGCACGGGAACATTTTGTACTGTGCCTGTGGATTGAAATTTTTCCACTAGACGCTCAATTGTTGATCTGGCAGGACAATTATGACGACCATAAATTGGACGTAGCGCTCTTAAAGTTGAGGCCACTGACTCCGAATTTCGGTAGTAAATTTTAATAATTTCGACTCGTTGTTGGACCGTATATCTTTCCATGATGAAATGGCAAACCTTCCTGAAGAGAAATGTCAAAAGAGCGGAAAAAAATATGGCGTCGTTTGCTGTCCCTATCGGTCTACTTTTGTAGCGCTCCTTTTGAAAAACCCGATATAAGCTTGATCCTCATCTTTTATATCACTTAATTTTAAACTTTTGTCTCACTGTAGCCAACTTTATTAAAGATTTTGGTCTTTTTTTCGATTATAGAACCTAATTGTTTTCTTCTTTTTATTTGATCTTACACTATTGTCTCAAGTTGTCTCAAAAGCGTTGACCACTTTTCAAGGTTTGGGTCTCTGTTTCGAATACATAAGTTTGCTCCTTTTCCTTTCTTTCACTTAATATGAAACGATTGTCTAATAAACTTAATCCTCTTCCTTAGTATTAATAAATCTGAAACTATTGTGTTACTGTCGTCAACTTAACTAAAGATTTGGATCTCTTTTTCGATTACATGAGCATACTCCTTTGCTTTTTTTCTCTGACGGTTAGGTTCGGTTAGGTTAGGTTAGGTTAGGTTAGGTTAGGTTAGGTTAGGTTAGGTTAGGTTAGGTTAGGTTACGGAAGGGGTGGGTGCAACAAGCACTTCCACTCGGAGACCCTGTTGGGTCCATTGTGCATCCCTTCAATTTCGGAGAAAACCGGTGCCTTCCTTTATCTGTTGGAATCCCTTTCTCTGAATCTTTTTTAATGTTATTTTTTGATGTTGAACCTTCCTACGGATTTAGGTTCCTTTTTCAATTATATAAGCTTAATCCTTTTTCTTTATGTCACATAATTTCCAACCATTGTCTCACTGTAGTCAACTTTATCAAAGACCACTTGTTTGATCATATAAGCTTTATCCTTTTCTTTCCTCTTACTCTCAAGCTATTCTCGGAGAGATTTGGGTTTTTTTCAATTACATAACCTTAGCCCTTTTTTTGTTTTTATTTAATCTCGACTGTTGTTTCATGATGTTGAATGTTATTACGGATTTGGGTCCTTTTTCGATCATATAAGCTTAGTTCTTTCCTCTTTTTTTCTAAATCTCAAACTATTATCTCACTGTAGTCAACATTTTTAAAGACTTGGGCCCCTTTTTCGATTATATAACCTTAATCCTTTTCCTTTATCTTTCTTAATCTCAAACTACTGTTTTATGGTCAACGTTATAAAAGATTTGGGTATCTTTTTCAATTATAAATTCTCTTTTTTATTCGTTTTGAACTTCAATTCGTACTTTTTGGTAGCTTTGGCTATCGCAAGTGTTCTTTTTTTTCACCGTTTACAACATAAACTACTGAAACTTTTAATTATGCTTTAAAAGAATGTGAAATCTAAAGTCAACATTTAAATTTCAATTTCTGCAGCAGGCCAATCACCTACCCTGGCAGAACAAAACAAACCGATTAACGTAACCAACACAAGCCAATCAGCCCAGAATCGTGATGAAGATGAAATAGTCCTGTGGTCCTATGCTCCAGAGAGAAGTGAGCAAGGTAAAACACATTTATTTATCCTTTCCTAATGTTCAAGCAAATGCAAAATGACTGCACCGTTGAGTGCTGAGTCCACATTTTTCATTATTTCATTCAAGCTTTGCTTATTTTTATCAGTAAACACCTGACTTTATGTCCAAAAAGCTTCAATATTTGACCTTTAAGTATAAAAAACTCACAAAAAAACAAACATAAAAAGAGCTAAAAAAATGAACACCCACAATAACAACAACAGACTGGCCACATGGCATAAATAATGCTGACCAACAACAATAAATAAAAAAAAATTTAAAAATAAAAATTTCTCATATCTTTCTAACCTCAAAAGTGCTCTAAAAGCTTGACACTCAACAAACAACCAACTGCAGCAATCATAAAACAACAACAACAAAATAATAAACAACAAAACAACAGCAATAACAACAAAACATTTGTGACAACAACAATGACCGCAATTGGCATCAAGAAATTAATATTTACTCGCCTTAACGATTCGCCGAAAGTAAGTGCGCGTCTCACCCGTCACCACCATTCGCGACTTTGCGCCAGCAGCGCAATGCACTTTAACGAATGTTCATGAAGCTTTTTTTCTCGGGTCAGAACATACTTTGCGGCGTATTTACCGTATTTATTTTGATTTTTTTCAAATATATTTTTTGCGCGCTTTTAGCATTCGTTTAGCTTTTTTATTTGCATTCGTTGTTTGACGTTCCTTTTTGGCCAATATTATAAATTTGACTTTGGTGGCTAAGTTGCAGCCACCAACTTAAAAAAAACGCACAAAATTCAACGAAATGAGTCCTTGAGCAGCTGCCACCCGCACCCACTCACTCCCGTTGCTGCCTCAAAATGTGCGCAAATAAAATCCAAATAATATTGCCAAAGTTTTGCCGCGGCCGCCAGCAGCAGCAGCCGCGCGAGCGGGTCGGTGTGTGTGCTGGCGCGGAGCAACTTTGCGCTCCACGGATTTCATTGTATCGCCTTGCAGTGGCGTTCAGAAATTGAATTTCGTGCACTTAGTCGTCAAATTCGAAATTTTCAATTCAAATTTGGCGCCACACTCTCACCACCACCACATTGCTAACCCGCTCACCACCTGCCCCCACCCTCCTAAATATTCAATCATGTTGGCATTTTTGTTGATTTTGCTTTGTTGCGCTTTTTTTGGCGCTTCTGGTAGCCAATGCCTTTGCGTTTTGTTTAAATTTTTCTCCTTCAATTGCGAAAATTTGATTTGACGTTTTCGGTCAGCAAGAACAACAACAGCAACAACCACAAAACTCAAACGAGAATATATTAGAAGCGAAGCGAAAAGTGCACCAAAATTGGCAGTCATCATCAATTTGATGGCCTGCGGCGAGGCAAATTCGTGCCGTAATAAACATAATGGACTTTGTCGAGTCGAGGCGAGCACATTGTAAGTGCCATGAAAATGCAGTGAAGAGTGAAAAACGTGCCATCATTTATTGCTTAGGTAATGTTCATTTTACTTTCGAAACTTTTTTCTACAAAATTATACAACAACAAATATATACAAAGTCACTAGGAAAGCGCTGAAGAAGCGTTTCTGAGACAGATCGAAGCAAAATTCTTCTTCAACTCTTTGCCAAAGAAATTATAAAGTTTTATAGCAATCAAATTGAAAGAAAACTTTTTAAATAATAAGTGAGTACTTTAGAAAAAAATCATAGAAGAAACAAAGTTCATCAAAGTGTTATTTATGGGGCAATGGTTACTCGAAATAAACGGCAGTCAGTGCAACGAGCACTTCTGGCTGGAATAAGAACATTTTAAATTGTTTTTCACGGGTCATTGTCTTGTGAAAGTCCACGCCCACTGGCTGGATATCTTCTAGAGAAACTCTGAAACATCTTTTCTGCCTCAGTCCTTAACTCTCAGATCAATGATTGATGATTTGATTTCATTTCAAGAGGATTCAGTTTACAACTGTACGTATCGAATTTGTAAGCGAATATGACGTTGGCCTTTTATTTTGGACGAACCCCGCAGTCCCTCAATTAGCTGATTTCTTACTTATTTAATTAGACGTTCAAACTCACCAAATATCTGTCTGTTAGAAAAGATCTGGGTGACACATCTTTTCTAATAGACAAATACTTATTTGATGGCTTCATATGAAATCAGGTAATTGAGGGACTGCAGGGTTCGTTTAAAAGTCCAAGTTCCTACTGAAGTTTTCTATAAGGACTGGGTTTTTTATAGATCTGTACGGTTACTGCCGTATGGACAATGAAGTTTCTTCGAAAAAGGTGTTCAATGCGGTAGTTGGTGACAGCGAAGAGGTAAGCCGTGTCTCCGGTGAATGAACCAAGTTGAGAAGGTTCTATCTTTTCTCGGTTTGACCAACTAGAGAAGACTCGCGCAAAACAGAGACGCCTGGAGAGAACTTTTGCGGCAGGCCGTTACCCAGTAACGAGTTGTTATGGTCAATCAAGTAAATAGGTTCGGTTACTCTTAAGGACGAAGTCTATGCGACGCCATAGAACCAGCCAGTTTAACCCTTTCGCTACTAATGGGACAATATGTCTTAGTAAATTTGAAAAACGCATAACTTTGTACTTCTTAATGTTCTTACAAACCCAAGGCATAATCCCAAGGATTGGTGAGAGAGGCATAACCAGTTTTCTGCATTAATGCGATTTGCATTAATGTGATTTTTATATTTCACAGATTTTTCACGTCCATTCATCTACTAAAAATTATAAGCTCCCAGAATGACGATCAAGGATCGAAGACTTTGCTAGGATCCCAAACAGATGTTTTTGATACTGTTTCCAAATTTCCTGCTGCTAAAAAAAACAGTCGTTCTCGAGATAAAACTCCATCGCGAAAAATTTTACCTAACCTAACCTTAAATCTCTTTTCTGAACAAACCTTTAATTACACATCAGAACTATTCACCGAAAATTGTCTCTTCGGACCAAAATTGGTCATATTTTTTTACCTTGGTCTCCTGACCTGAATTTCGGTCCGTTTTGTGAATATCTTTTCATTAGTACACAAAATTTATTTAAAAAAAATAAAATTGTAATTTAAAAATGACTTTAAAGATAACGCACATTTTTCATTTGGTCGGTTGAGGTCGGATTTGATCCGATGTTTAGTCGGAAAAAATGTTTCAAGTGGCAGCACTGACTAGAAGTTTAACCCTTTCGGGACGGAGTTTAATTTTGAAATCCACAAAACTCACAGTAGAAATATTCTCATGCTATGAATGTTGGGGTTAGAAAATTATATTGGATGCTCTCAAATCCTGAAATCATCCTTTTATGCGGGAACACTGAAATCGAAGAAATATTTTATATGGGTCGTAAGATTTGAATAATTGTTCCGAGAGGCGTTAAAAACGTGCTGGGACGTATTATCCCAGTAGTCCCGACAGAGTTAAACCACCCATAAGGTCGCTAAAAATTAGTTATAACACTTCGTTCAATAATGTGTGTGACTGACACATAGATGGCGGCACTAATACTAAATCAATATTTTTTTTCGAAATTGTGAACCTTTTTAGGCTTACTGTCAAAATTATATGTCAATCCGACCATTAGTTTACAAGTTTACTACTTTTGAGTTTTCAAAAAAAATGAATTCAAAGCAATTCCGTGTGCTGATTTATCATTGTTTTTTAATGAAAAAAAAATACTGTTCAATGCCAGGAATGGCTTGAAAAACATTATTCGGACTCTGCTCCATCAAAAAGAACCATTTGTTATTGGTATGCCGAATTCAAACGTGGTCGTACAGACACCGATGCCATTCCATCTACTGGACGGCCAAATTACGCTGTTATTCCGGTGCACGGAATAATATTCATCGACTATCTTGAGAAAGGGAAAACAATCAATAGCGACTATTATATAGCGTTTTTGGAACGTTTGAAAGAAGAAAAAAGTGTTGTTTCACCAAGACAATGCACCGTGTCACAAGTCGATGAAAACGATGGCAAAAATGCATGAATTGGGCTTCGAATTGCTTCCTCATCCCCCGTATTCTCCAGATCTGGCCCCCAGCGACTACTGGCTCTTCGTAGACCTCAAAAAGATGCTCCGTGGTAAGAGATTTGGCTCAAATGATGAAGTAATCGCCGAAACTAACGCCTATTTTTAAGGCAAAGAAAAATCGTTCTACAAAGGCGGTATCGAAAGATTGGAAAAGCGTTGGAATGATTGTATCTCCCTAAAAGTGAACTATGTTGATGAATAAAAATGACGACGAAAATGATGACGAATTTTGGCAACAAAATGTGTTTTAATTAGTTAGTCACACACATTATTGAACGAAGTGTTATGCATGGAAAAAAATTGTATATCCTCATTCCAAATCAAAAATTTGCAGCGCAATTATCTAAAATAATTCCTTTGACTCTCCTATGCACTTTGAACTCTCCAATTAGACATCTTCTTGGATTTTTATTAACTAGAAATTTCTTAAGAGTTTAACGTTCTATTTGAAAGTTTCTATTCTATTTCTATTCGTTTCTATTTCAAAGTACCTTTATGCGAAATAAACTAAATTTCTGTGTAACACGCTTCTTACACCAGAGGCCGTGGGTTCGATTCCTAGCTCGGGCTGATGAAACACTCGTCTACTTCTACATCTATCCACATGAAGCAGATGAGAATTACAAGAATCTTGGCTTTAAACCTTCAAGTGTGAAAGAAAAAACTCGCAATCGCCATTCGGATTCGACGTTAAACTGTAAGTCCTCTCCCAACTTTTCCCCATCCGCTTGAAAAGTGTGTTGTTAAACATGCTGGAAAAAAGAATGAAATATGAGATATGATTATGAACCTGGCTATATCCCTGACATTCAGAGGCGATAGTTTAGTTAGGCTAAGAAAAAAAATAAAGAAAAAAAGAAGAAAGCTAAGCGCAGAGACTTAGGTCTTCTTCTAATGAAGGACCCTGACATAACAGGTGGAGAACAGTCTCCTCCTCCTCATCGGAGCCGCAACCTTGACAGTAGTCGTTGGATTGCAGTCTCAGTCTTTTCACATGCTTACCTATAAGACTCGGTGACTCGTGAGCACCGAGATCATTGTGCTAATTCAGCGATGGCTGAGCTTAAGCAGCTGGTTAATCCGTTTCATTTTATAGGAAATCCCAGTTAATCGGGAGATATTGCAAATCTGTTCCTCAGACCACAATTCGTTTGCTTCTTTTTAATAGAATTGTTTGAGCATGAATTTAACTGATGAAATTGGAACTACCACTGGGAGAAAGGACGAGGCCTCGGTGAGCAACGTGCCCACTCTAGCTAGTTCGTTCGCCTCGGAGTTGCCTACAATACCCCTATGCCCTGGCACCCAGAGTAATGAGAACTCTCTTCAGCTACGAAGTTCAAAGAATTTCAGCAGTCCAAGACCAGCCTGGATGAAGTGGTCGCCCCAGCGAGCGACTTGACTGTGCACACTGTGCGAATATATGTGAAAACCCGTCCTATGCCTATTGCGGATAAGCCGGATTGAAGCCTGGTAAATGGAACAATAATAACAAAAATGTTCATATAACACTTCGTTCAATAATGTGTGTGACTAACTAATTAAAACAAATTTTTTTGCCAAAATTCGTTTTTATTCATCAACATAGTCCCCTTTTAGGGAGATACAATCATTCCAACGCTTTTCCAATCTTTCGATACCGCCTTTGTAGAACGATTTTTCTTTGCCTTCAAAATAGGCGTTAGTTTCTGCGATTACTTCATCATTTGAGCCAAATCTCTTACCACGGAGCATCTTTTTGAGGTCTGCGAAGAGCCAGTAGTCGCTGGGGGCCAAATCTGGAGAATACGGGGGATGAGGAAGCAATTCGAAGCCCAATTCATGCATTTTTGCCATCGTTTTCATCGACTTGTGACACGGTGCATTGTCTTGGTGAAACAACACTTTTTTCTTCTTCATATGGGGCCGCTTAATCGCGATTTCTTCTTTCAAACGTTCCAACAACGCTATATAATAGTCGCTATTGATTGTTTTCCCTTTCTCAAGATAGTCGATGAATATTATTTCGTGCACATCCCAAAATACTGACGCCATAACCTTGCCAGCCGATGTTTGTGCCTTTGGACGCTTTGGGCGGCTTTCACCGGTTGCATGCCACTCAGCAGACTGCCGATTTGACTCTGGAGTGAAATGGTGGATCCATGTTTCATCCATTGTGATGTACTGACGCAAAAACTCCGACTTGTTGCGCGTAAACATGTCCAAACAGCTCTTTGAATCATCGATTCGTTGTTGTTTTTGCTCCGGTGTGAGCAAACGCGGCACCCATTTCGAAAACACCTTTTTCATAACCAAATGTTCTTGTATTATGGTGTGTACACTGCCTGCTGATATCTTTAGAATGTCAGCAATCTCCCCCACTTTCACTTTACGGTCGGACATAATGATTTTCAGTGTTTTTTCAACGTTTTCCGGAATAACAGCGTCATTTGGCCGTCCAGTAGATGGAATGTCATCGGTGTCTGTACGACCACGTTTGAATTCGGCATACCAATAACAAATGGTTCGTTTTGATGGAGCAGAGTCCGAATAATGTTTTTCAAGCCATTCCTGGCATTGAACAGTATTTTTTTTCATTAAAAAACAATGATAAATCAGCACACGGAATTGCTTTGAATTCATTTTTTTTTAAAACTCAAAAGTAGTGTCACTTAAAGCACTGTAACTTGTAAACTAATGGTCGGATTGACATATAATTTTGACATTAAGCCTAAAAAGGTTCACAATTTCGAAAAAAATATTGATTTAGTATTAGTGCCGCCATCTATGTGTCAGTCACACACATTATTGAACGAAGTGTTATGACACCATCAACCTTTTCCCAACAATTTCGAAACCACATTCACATTCAATTGAATAAATTTTATTATTCTTGCTTTGCATTTCTTATACTACAAACTAAAATCATCGATTTGTGTCTATAGAGCCAAGCGATCATTCTATAAACACCGACGACAACTGTGTCACATCATTAGCCAATTTCGTATGCGTTTTTATTTTCCCCTCAGCAGCATTAAAAAACCATTTTGTTCGTATCATTCGTTCAAATTCTTTAATGACGATAACGGTACCGGATGCGACGCACAGTCTTGTAACGGTAGCCATCATTTCCCAACTCGGCGCTCTTCACCGCAGCGGCATCACCACCATCGACCGCAGCCTCATCGCTGGGCGGCAGATACTCGTTGACCGGAGCTTCGGTGCTATCGGCAGCGGACGCTTCCTCAGCAGCGACGGCCTCGCGTCGATGACGACGGTACTTGAGACGACGCACAGTGCGATAGCGATAGCCATCATTGCCCACTACAGTCTTCAGCTCGGGCGCGAGCTCAACATCGACCGGCGGCAGGTACTCGCTGCTGGGTGGCGCCACTTCAGACACATCGCGACGATGACGAGCGCGATATTTCAGCCTGCGTACAGTCTTGTAGCGGTAGCCATCGTCGGCAACGCGCGTCTCGGCACTGTCGGGCGGCAGATACTCCTGGCTGGGCTCGGCCACGGGCGGCAAGTACTCCTGGTTGACCGCGCGCCTATGGCGATACTTCAGTTGGCGTACGGTCTTGTAACGGTAGCCGTCCTCAGCGAGTTGAGCGACCTCGTTGTCGCTAACGGGCGGCAGATACTCGGCTGAGGGCTCGGCGGCAGCGGTGGGATCCGATTGGGCGGCGGCAAATGCCGCAAGGCACAGAGCAAAGGCAACAACGAAGAGTTTCTGTAAAGCGTGAGAAATCGATTTCGAATATTAGATTTCAATGTGTGACAGAGAGCTAATGAAAGCTTAAAGCTTATCGAATTATTAGGGACAATTGATGAGAGCTTAAAGCTTGCTGCATTGAAAGAAGTTGATTTCTTGTGGACAAACTGTGACCGCTTGAAGCTTGGCTAGCAGCAAGAAGTTCACCCTTTACCGAGTGTGAGATCTAAACTCATTATCGGCAATTTATAAAAGCTTAAAGCTCAGTGTTTTGGATAAATCCACTGAGCTTTTTTAGCGACAACTTGTGGCAGAAGCCCACTTATTAAACAGGGAAGTGAATGTTTTATCGACTATTTCTCACAGTGCGGGAACAACACTTATGAGCGACAACTTGTGAGAGCTTAAAGTTTGGCAAATTGATAAAAATCTACTTTTTAGCCACCAATTGAGAGAGTATAAAAAGTCAACTTTAGTAGGTATAAGTTTAAATATGTGGGAGAAATCTATTGAGAGCTTAAAGCTTACCATGATGGGATATTGGGAAATGGGAAATTAAAGCTTGGCACACTGAGAGAAGTCAACTCACTGGCGATGAAATGCAGGGATGTGAGAACTCAGCTCATAAACAACCACTTTTGAAAGTTGAAAGCTCGCAAAGACTGGAACAATATAATCTGGGAGTTGTAATCGATAACTTTTTAGAGCTTGAAACTACTCGAATTGGGAGAAAACGACTTTTAAGCCAAA
Organism: Melieria omissa; assembly: GCA_963971225.1. Lineage (NCBI taxonomy): Eukaryota > Metazoa > Arthropoda > Insecta > Diptera > Ulidiidae > Melieria > Melieria omissa. Next base: position 76,677,775 of record OZ020268.1, on the reverse strand, counting down.
ACTTGTCGAAATGAAAGAAACCTACTTTTTAGCTACAATTTATGAGGACTTGAAAGCTTATAGGTCTGGGAAAGTTTACTCTTTGCTGAGAACTTATAAGAGTTTAAGAAAAGAAAGAAAGTAAAGAAAGTTTAAAGCTCGTCGGACTCGATAAAGTTGACTTATTAGTGACAACTTGTGAAAAGTTGACCTATTAGTGCCAACTTATGAAAGCTTAAAGCTCCCCGGACGGGATAAGCTCGTCTTATAAAAGTTAAAAGCTCATTGAACTCGACAAAGTTGACTTCTGAGTGAAGGTAGGTAGGTAGGTAGGTGTGGCTGTCCCAGGAGGAGCACACTTAGGCCAGGCGGCCCATTGTGATACCACATGAGATCGAGCATCATTTCGCTCACTTCTGAGTGAAAGAAAGTGTAAAGCTCACCAGGCTCGACAAAATTGACCTTTTGGTGACTACTAATGAAAGCTAGAAGCTCGCCGGACTGGATCTCCTGAAAGTTTAAAGGTCACTAAACTCGATTAAGTTGAATTCTTATGAAAATTTATAGCTCACTGAACTCGATAAAGTGGACTTATGAGTGAAAGAAAGTGTAAAGCTCACCTGAATCGATAAAATTTACCTTTTGGTGACTACTAATGAAAGCTTAAAGCTCACCGGAATGGATCTTATGAAAGTTTAAAGCTCACTGAGATAAAGTTGACTTCTTAGTGAAGGAATGTTTAAAATTCGCAGCACTCGATAAAGTTGACTTATTAGTGACAACTTATGAAAGTTCAAAGCTCGTCGGACTGGATAAAGTTTTCTTTTTAGTGAAAAATAAAGAAAATTTTAAGCTCACCGGACTCAAAAAAATCTTTATGAAACAAAATCGTTGAACTTGGTGAGTTCAAAAAAGCGACTGCTTATGAAAGCTTAGAGCTCCTCAAAGATCAGATTTTTAATTCACAGCCGTCAAATGCATGTTTTTTGGTGAAAGAAAGTAAAAAAAAAACAACTTATAAGAGTTCAAAGCTCGTCGGACTGAATAAAGTTTTCTTGCAAATGACTTGAAAGTGTGAAAGAAAGTTTAAAATTCACCGCACTTGATAATGTTTACTTATTAGTGACAACTTATGAAAGTTCAAAGCTTATCGGACTGAATAAAGTTTTCGTTTCAGTGACAAATAAAAAAAGTTTAAAGCTCGTCTGACTCGAAAAAGTCTTGATGGAAAACCAATCGTTGAACATGGTGAGTTCAAAAAGCGACTGCTTATGAAAGCTTTGAGCTCTTCAAACTGTTATTTGTCAAACAGCCGTCAAATGCTTGTAAAACTATCCATTTGATACAACTTGAAAGCTCTCTATGTAGTTGCTATAACTTTAAAGCTTCATTAGTTTCACAACTTCTTTTTTTTTAGCAATTTGTTTTTTTTTTTATTCACTCACCATTTTCGGTGTTTTAATGTTTGCTTCCACAGCGAATACACTTTCAAAATGAAACCACAAATGAACTTAACACTTGGCAGATGCTAAACCCAATGATGCTTTTGTTGGCAGCGTTCAACGTATTTATAGGCCAACATGAAATCGGAAATTTGTATTTTGTAATGTGGTGATACCAATAAAATGATTCGAATTGAAAAATCATTTAAATCTATTTAACTAATGAGACCAACAACAACAAAAAAAACGGTAACACATTTTGACTGTGTGCTCCATGCATGGCGAAGCCACGCACTTGAAGAGCGGCAACAACAATAACAACAGCAATGGCCATTTCAACAACAACAAATTGCCTCAAGTGTGCCACAAGTGCCCAAATTATGAGCGCACAACCGACAAAAAGTGGTAACCACACATTTAAGCCACAAATCAAATATAAGTAACAACAAAATTATGGTATCAATTTATTTAACAAATTGTGCTGCCATTTCTGCACCTTTTTTTGTAATTTTTGTGAATTTTTGTATGTGGTTTTTAAGAGTTTTTAGTAATTTTTTTCAATATAGGTTTTTTATTATTTTTTTTATTGGCGAATTTCGTTGTTAATGTGCCACTTGAGCAAATTTCGTCTAACAATGGTTTCTTTTTCTAGAAGCTGGTTTTCTCAAGTGGCCACCTTTGTTGGCGTTTCTTCTGCGACGTTCTCTGTCATCTCTTGAACCCATAAACTAATTTGCTACTGTAAGAGCCAACAAAGCGCTGACGCAAATAACGTTAAACGCGTTTCGAAACTGTAGTTTCGATGAATTGTTGAATGTGGTTGGTTGCCTCCTGTCAGGTTGTCATAATTGATTTTTGTGATTTTTTTTGTAAACACAAAAACATTTCTCAAGTGACTTAAGAACGTTTTCACTTAGACAGATTGTGCTACAATTTGCTGTAATTACTTTTTTGTATTTATTTAAACAAAACACAGATAAACCTAAACTTGCGTCACACAATCGATTCGGTGACTATAAAAGAAGATTATTTATGATAATGATTACTTATGATGATGATAATGATGATAATAATTATGATGTGTAGGGTGTTGACAAGATGAAGGACAATGTTTCTATTGTTGGTGATGTGCACATATGTTAAACTTTTCAAAATTACTCTGGTTTCAACTCACACACACAAAATTGCTAAAATTGAAATCAATTCATTTAGCAAGAAAGTACTCAGAATTCATAATTCATTCATTGCTTGACCTTGATTGAAGTATAGAATTTACATAACTTGCCACATAGTTAGAATTGTAAAATTTTTTTATTATTTTTTTGTTCAAGTATTCACCGCCTATGCACAACTGTCCAACTGATGGCTCCACATGCCAGCAGTTGAATATTTAAAAATATTGTTATTTAATTATGTCATTTTTATTTTCAACAGGATGTACACAGACCAAAGCAACAACAAGTGTTGAAGTAATTTTCGCCACGTTTTCAATGTAAGCAAATTTTGCTTTGCTAATGGACACTCATCACTTTTAGTGGTCTTTTTTTTTGCTGATAATTTTTTAATTCATATTTTTATTGGTATGTTCTTTTCATAGCAAATAATTGAAAACACGAATTTAATTCATAAAAGTGAGTTTGTTGAAATTGAAGTGGAAATGTGCAATTGTTGAAAAATGTTGTTTAACTTGTAGCAAAAAATAATAATACTTATTGATAGATACTTATGTGCCATGTGGGTATTAAATAGTTAAATTTGTAAATAAGTGTAGAAGCTGTTGTCAAGCGAGATGTTATTGTGTTCGCTATTGAGAGTCAATTTTTTGTTTTAGTTATAACACCATGCAACAAAAAACCACTTTTGTCAAGACCCATACAAATGTTAATATAAAAGTGAAACTAGAGTTTATTTATAGTAATCGGTCATACTCAGTTATTCATTTTTCGATCTATTGTCGTTTAAAAAGGAATTTAAAATTTCATGCCCTTGCACATTTTTACGAATTTTTTTTTAATATTAAGGGATTGTGCAATGATGAAGATATGGATATCAAATAAAAGATGAAAGTTTTTACTGTTTGATTAAATTTTCTATTTTGAACTGTCCAACGAACGACTCCAAAGTTGCCTGAGAGCAACTTCACCTATTTGTCATCTTATAGCAAATAGGTTAATTTATGAATTTAATTTGAGTATGGACCAACAAATTAATATTTTTAGAAGTGAATTCAAAGTAAATTACAAACATTTTACTGTTACCCCAAAATAATTTCCAATAATTTGCAGCGATATTAGGAAACGTTTATGTTCTAATTGAAGTCTATGAACTGAGCGCGTTTGATCAAAACCGTTTCTTTAATAACTGTAAAATAAAATCAAAATGGGATAATTTTGTATTTTTCCATAAATACTAAGTAATTTTTCTGTAATTAAAAAATAATGATACAAAATTTATTTAACCCGTTTTAAGCTAAAGTTGTTCAAAAGTAAACTAGCTCTAGAACTTCAACAAAGAAGCATGGCGACTTCCAATGTCGTTAGGAACTAAAATATGTCAATAAAGGAAGAAAAAATTCATGGTTTGAATCTCCATCTGCAGTAATACAACTCTGAATTTGATTCTTCTATCTTTATTTTTTTCTTTATGTTATCTATCTATCACCGGATCGGAGAAATAAAAGCCGAGTGCTGTGCGATGACGAGGCAATACTGGGATATTTCAGAATGAGTTGCGCTCCGAGCATGGCATATTTTTAGGGGCATAATAATTTCGATGGGACAATTGCAGGGACAACTCGCGACGATACTCTAATGTTCCAAATAAAATTACTGCTAGTTTTGAACTGCATTGAAGAATTTCAGTATGTTTAATTTTTGAGCACAATCCAGTGAAACGATCTACGCCTTAATTGAGGCAGCAGAACTAAATTCGTAACAATGTGAATAATTTCTAGATTCACGACGTTATCAACATTTGAATGGGTCAAAAGAACTGTCACACGGTGTTATTATTTTTCTATTAATAATGCTGATGTTTATAATAGAAATGTGCTTAAATATATCTAACAATAAATGAGGGAATAATGGAATAAATACGATTAAGACAAAGTATTTGCATATGTTATCGAAAAATTGCAATACGAGTCGTTTAGGGTTCCAGCCGATGGGTTCTCAAAGCTATTATAGAGTTCAACCACCTTATGGATACCAACTGGAAAATTAAATGAAAAATAACTCCACCTAATGGAACAAATTGTCAGGTCAATAAACAATTAAGGTTCGGAACCACTCATGAACAATAAAATTTGCATCTTATAAGAAGAATTATTTTATTCTTTGCACCTTATAAGAAGAATTTAGGCAATAGATATATTTCTGGTCTTACTTGGCATTTGAAGACTTTTCTCTATTCAGCTAAGCATCACCATTAATGACAATAGTTATTCCAGCTGCAAGATTTACCCTTTCGCTATAATATTGCGATATAGCAACATGCTACTTTGTGGAAGTCTGAACTCTCTACTGTTTAAAGAATAAATTTTTATGTGTGTGTTTAGAATAGTTTCAAGTTTTAAGAATAATACGAAATAAATCAATTGAATACTTAAGTTTAAAGAAGAGAAGGATACACGTTTCTTGAGCGTTATATCTCAACATAGTAAAGAAAGAAGAAGCAGCTAAGCATTAATAACACTTTTAATCCTCTCTTGAACAGCAAAACTTGCATTCTAGAAGACTTTAGCCAATAGATACATACAACTTTTGTCTCAATAGTCAAGGACTTTCCTGGAAATAGTAACGGCTAGAAAAAAGAAGACAAAAATCAAATCAAAATTTTAATTCTTTTTGCCAATATAAGAGAACATCAAACATTTAAGTTTTTTATATTCACTAACAAATGCGTAATCAGAATACATAGAAAAGTACAGGTGTCCCTCGTGTAACGCGGTGGTTACGTTCCAGAAAAATTCCGCGTTATGTGATTCGCGTTATAGAAGACTTAACTTTCATATAAATTTTAGGGTTTCCAATAAGCTTTTTCCAAAATAAAAAAAGGTACTACATTAAAGATGTATGTACATTCCAACTCAAAATCAAAATTCATACTTTATTTAAAAAATTAAAAAACATAATAAAAAAAAACTGTTTTTTTTTTAAATCGCGTTATATCGAAAACGCGTTGTAGAAGTACCGCGTTATACGAGGGACACCTGTATATAAGATAGTGATGTTCACCATACGTGACAGCCGCCATGATAGAGCAAGAAGAAGAAGAAAATTGCTGTGTAAATAAACATAGTTAACTATATTCCTAATGTTAAGGCATCACACTGGGATGTACATATATAAAATTAACATATATAAAATTAAGCAATTTCTTTTGACTTTTGATACCATACATGCAACCCTGCATTGGCTTTTAATAGACTCAAATCTATTTCAATGTTTTAAATAAGCTAATTAGTCGTTTGTGAAAGGCTACTATGAACAAATTTTGTTGTTGTTATTTAGAGAAAATTCGTTATTTTACTAATGTTATTTAATTAATTTATTTTATTTTATTTTATTTTATTTTATTTTATTTTATTTTATTTTATTTTATTTTATTTTATTTTATTTTATTATATTTTATTGTATTTTATTTTATTTTATTTTATTTTATTTTATTTTATTTTATTTTATTTTATTTTATTTTATTTTATTTTATTTTATTTTATTTTATTTTATTTTATTTTATTTTATTTTATTTTATTTTATTTTATTTATTTTATTTTATTTTATTTTATTTTATTTTATTTTATTTTATTTTATTTTATTTATTTATTTTATTTATTTATTTCAATTTTTTTTTTATTTTATTTTATTTTATTTTATTTTATATTTCACGATTTTATTTTATTTTATTTTCTTTTATTTTATTTTATTTTATTTTATTTTATTTTACGTTATTTATTTTCTATTTGTTTTCTTTCTGGGGAAAAGGCCACAAATCGTGAACACCCTAAAAATAACATTTTTTGTGCCCAAATTTTATCAAAATTTTTTCACAATACTTGTTAATCAAATCTATATGAAACGGTTCATACCCCTTTTAGCATCCATCCATTTACTAATCCCTTGGTATAACCTCACTTTTGCAACTGAATACATTTCGATAATTGAAAAATTGCAAATCTCCGCCAAAAGCCGTAAATTCTCCCAAACATTTACGCAATTGTAACAATAACTTAATGCGTTTTTTATGTTCTATTTGTGGTTATTGCCAGCAAAACAACAACAATGAAAGCAACTATAACACCATTGCCAACAACAACAACAATAATAACTAGCACCTGCATGCGTTTAACCTCGTTACATTTAACGTAATTTATACGCAATTGCAGCAGTTTCCTCAGTGCATTGCGGCCACGCCATCACTCGCCGCCACTCCCCTTTTCGCACATCGCGCAACGCGTGCAAATGCATCCGAAGCGCTCAAACGTTCAATTGATTGGAAGTGCGCACGATTCATAATTAATAATCTGCGAATATTTTCACAGATTAATTTCAACGCTAGCATCGGCCGATCCGCATGCAGCATTCTTGCACGCCGCCGCCTCCTAACCTCACTTGCGCCATTCACGCGCCGCTGCATTTCTCCGGCATCAGCGATTTTCCACCAAAAACGCCATTATTCATCACAAGCCGTACGCATTCTTCGCGTGCTCCGAACTGTACGCACGCCCTACAGTCGGCACTCACACCTGCGCTGTCGCTTACAGTTCAGCAAGCAAATTTCGCCAATGTTGGCAAAAAGTCGCATAAATTCACAATTGGCAACATGTCGACGGGGCGACCCGAATGGGGCGGGAATGCATACATGTGTGTCGCGCGGGAGAGTGGAAGGGGTGGGAGTGGTGAAGGGGCGAAGTGCAAATACCAACGCGCGTCGGCAATGCGTATGCGGCAACTGGTCATGGCGCGCCATTTCGTAAAGTCAAATTGTTGCACACGGCACGCACAGCAACATGCCAATAACAACAGTCAAAACAACAACAATAAAGATGATGAGCGCCATACAACAAGCAACAGCAAAATGATTTTAACGAAGTGTTAATAATTGGAAATCAAAAAGGGCCAATAAATAATTAAAAACGCTTTGTTGGTCGCTGACGACGCTGTCAATAGGGGAGCAGGAGGCGGTTCGTAGTGAAAGAGCATCCGGGGAGTGAGAAGGAAGTGTCTTAAGTCGTCTTTGAGGGAAGTTTTGGCACAAACAAAGTGTTGAAATCAAGGTAAAATACATTTAAAACTTAACTGAAATGGTATTGAGAAGTCTCCACTTATGTAGAGTTGAAATAATTAGTTGTAAAGGGCAAACGAAGTGTTGAAATTAGATTAAAATAAAATACATTTAAAAGTCAACTGAAATGTTGTTGATAAGTTTCCACTTTTGTAGAGTAGCAAATATTTATCGTAAAAGGCAAACCAAGTGTTTAAATCAAGGTAAAATACATTTAAAAGTCAACTGAAATGGTATTGAGAAGTCTCTACTTATGTAGAGTTGAAATATCTAGTTGTAAAGGGCAAACGAAGTGTTGAAATTATAATAAAATACATTTAAAAGTCAACTTAAAATGTTGTTGAGAAGTCTCCACTTTTGTAGAGTTTCAAATATTGATTTTAAAGGTTACTTGGGAAGCAAATTTTTATCATAAAATAACAAATTAATAACTAATAAAACATTAGCAACATTACTTTTCAGTACTAAAACAGTAATTTTTAGCAATCAAATATGTATTTTTAGTCATTGTTGTTGAGAGGTCTTCACTTTTGTAGAGTTGCAAATATTGACTGAAGAAGGCACTTTGGAGACATATTTTTTGTTATCATAAAAAACAAATTAGTAGCTATTAAAACATTCACAAAAATTAATTTTTAATACGAAAAAATGCATTTTCAGCAATGAAAAATTAAGTATTTAGTTCTTAGTAATAAGAAACTCATTTTTAGTTTTTTTTTTAATTTGTAGGACCTTTTGTTGGATGAAAAAATGTATATAAATCTTTCGTGGGAAAACGTTTTCTGTTTATTATTCAAAATTCATTTAAAATAATTAAAATGTAAAAACTTCTGTGGGACAAAAAATGTGTTCGTATTATTACAAATGAAGTTAATTTTTAATAAAAAATAACAACAATTTCAAAGAAAAGATTGCTATACTTTTAAATGGTTTTAGTTGTAAATCTATAAAAACAATTTTTTATTTTTTAGGATTTTAAATCAGAAATTTTTAGCATATTAGGCAACAATTTAAATCCAATAAAAATGTGTAGAGAGCATTTTTTTTTAATAAAATTATATTTATTTTGTAATTTTACATTCTTCTATAATGCAAAAAATATTCTATAATTAAAGAAAACATATCTGCTTTTAAATTTCAAAACATTTCAGTTTAGTGTTTTTCTAAACTCTCCTCAGTGTATATATTACATTTTGTAATATTCAAATAACCACATATTGATATTAAATGCAAACATATTTCAAACAATTAATTTTCAAAAACTCTCCAAAATTCTAAAATGGGCATTATTCAACATGTATACTTCTCTACAGCACAAAATTAAAATGACAAAATATTTTAACAAGGAAATATTTCATATAGAAAATTTTCAAAACTCTCCAAAGAGCAGAAATTACATTTTGTTACATTTGAATTACAAATTTTTGCACATTAAATGCAAAAATGTTTCAAATAATTAATATTCAAAAACTCTCCAAAAGTGTAGAATTGATATTACTCAACTTCAACACTTCTTTACAGAATCTACAAAAGAAAACGAAGAAATATTTTAAGTAGAAAGTTTTGAAAACTCTTCAAAAGTGTAGAAATTTAATTTTGTAACATTTAAATAACCAACTTTTGATATTAAATGGAAAAATATTCTAATCAATTAATTTTCAAAAACTCTCCAAAAGTGTAGAGTTGACATTATTCAACATTTACACTTCTCTACTACACAAATTGAAAAGTAACAACGCTGTCACCATTTCATGTCGTCAGCAAAACTCAGTCTCCACTCAGAACTGGCAGCGACCGAGCGGCAAAGGAGTAACGTTGCCAGACTGGCGAGGAAAAACACAAATAAAACGCTCAATTGAAGTAATGAAAAACAAAGCGAGCGACTTAACCATGAAGCGTTAGCGGCTGTATGCGCATATTTTCATGTGTTGTTTGTATTTATTTAATACTTGCTGTGTATGTGTGCGCGTGTGTCTGTGTACATATGAATATTTGCGAAGCTTTTAATGTAATGACAAAGACTCAGCATTATCGGCAACAGCATTATAATCGTCATTATCATTGCACCAGCAACTTTTGGTATCAGCAACTACAGCGCCGACAGTCGGCAGTCGCCCAGTCAAAGTGTAAACAAAGTGCTGACCAAAAATGCGCTGCGTTTTTTGGAAGTGTGTGTGTGTTTGATTGTGTGTGAATGCGAGGGTGTGTGTATGCTGCTGTTGCTGTGTGGGTGTGTGTGCGTGTTGACATGTCTGCATATTTGCGTGTTGACTCAAAGCACTGACTGACAGTCAGTGCAACATTGCATTCGTCCTTTTGGCAAACTTTGGGCAATGCCAATCCTCCGCTCGCCCCCCATCACCATCTCCGTCAACCACGAACCCTTTACAACTTTGATTGTTCCTCTTGTTCTGCTGGTGTTTTGTTTTTGTTCAACCGCTGTTGCTGTTTTGCGCTCTTTTCGTCAATTTATCTGTCCTTCCGTTCATACATCAGCCATACATAATTTTTGTTTATTTCTTTTTTTAATGTAAACAACCACTGACCAACAACAACGAGTAAATTGCATATAACAAAACAAAAAAAACAAAAAAACCAGTTGACTGCGGCGAGCAAAATGAGTAAACCGACGACATCCTTTATCAACATCAGTGGCCAATTCCAGGCTTTGTTAAGTGAATATTACACAAATTGCAAACGCACGAATGGCCGCATCGCTCTGGAGTGTGTGGCTTTACGAGCGGCTGCGTGTTCACCTGAGTGTGTGTGAGTGCGTCATGGAAGCGTTTAATTCACTTAAAAGGCTACACGGAAATTACTGCACTGAAAGATTTTTTATGCGCGTTTTTTTGCGGTCGAAAATATGTCGTTTTCTAAAATTGTACCTACTGGCAATTAGAATTTGTTTGTTGTAGAGTTTAGTCTTTAATGTTTTGGTGTCTGGTTTATGAAAAATTTTACAGCAATGATAGGTTTGGTTTGGAAAGCTGACCTGGTCAGCCAAGCATAGACTCTAGTTTAGGTCCCTAGTGGTACCATGCACCCAGAGAAGAATGGGACACCTAAGCGAGAGAAGGAATCTCGTAGAAAATTATGTATTTGAAGTTAATTTTTAACAAAAATTTGTAATTTTATTTAATTAGAATGTTTGACCTTATAGACTAGAAAACTATTTGACTATTTGAGATTCAATAAAGAAAAGCAAAGCTTACTTAAAATCTATGCAACTTGGAGACTTTAATAAATCTATAGCCTCAGAATTGAAGACTGAATAAAACTGTACCATAGCTCCTGGAATGGGCTCATTGCACAGTGATTCCTTCCATAGTCAAAATTCAAAAAATTTATAGTCTCAGAATTTAACAATTTTGATGTCATTTGAAAGATAAAACTTCAGCTAAGGAAACCCCAAAAATCCTGTGCAAAAAATTAATCAATGTCTGTGTAAAAGCGGCTGAAAGTGGAAACTTTTTCATTTAAATTTTCCGTTTTTTAGTCTGTTAAGTAACAAAATTTAAAAAATACATGGTTGCCGGAAAGTTGCTAAAACTTTCAATAAGGCTTAAGAAATGATGTGGCCATTTTCGCTTTCTCTCAAAATTTGCATAGCTAAGGTTTTTTCTTTACTTTTAATTTGAAAAAATTGTCTAAATTAAAAATCTGAAAATTGGCAAAAGTATGTGAAAGTAAGTTCCTGAATTTTTATTTATTTTAAGAAGCATCTTTCTTTGTCAGATAATGTAATTACATCGTCCAATATTTGCCGATCTCGGAAAATAATTCACTTAAATTTAAAAAGTGGTCTAAACACCTATTTGTCGAGCTTACATTTTCTCAGCTTTCAAATTTTTAACACAACAGGGTGCTTTGACTATTAAAATAGTTGCCAAAATATGTTTTGTTGCCAGTGTTCTCCATACATCATACTTCGTTATCGAAAAATCTCCCACAAATCCGCTAAGGATCCGAAAAATCCCCTTACATAAAACATAAATCTCCTAAACTTTCTCCTAAAGAATTCTTTCTCTTAAAAATTCTACTAAAAGGCCAAGAATCTCCTAAATCTAGAAGGAAATCTCCTGATCTGGCAACACTTGACTATCCACCTTACACTAGAAATTAACATTGCGGTCATTTTGGTGGTATTTCTTTTTTAAATATTTGTATTTTTTTAGCATTTCTATCAACTTTTGCTTTAATGATTTTTATTTTTTATCGGGTTCTACAATTTGTTCTAAAATTTTTGTATTTTTTTAGTATTTCTTTCAACTTTTGCTTTAATGACTTTTATTTTTTATCGGGTTCTACAATTTGTTCTACAATTAGTGTTCCACAATTACAATTAGTCAAATCCGATGTTTACTTTTCGAGATATCAGCGAATATAACATGTACTCTGTGTAGATAAGGAAAACTTGAGGTCTTACCAACAAGTATTACCAACAAAAACTTTTATGAACTTAACTGGAACACAAATGTTCACATTTCCTAAACATCTCCTTTCACATTGCTGCAATTATTCGCATCTTTTCACTGCATAAAATGTTCCTAATCTCCCAACCAACAGCCAAGTATTGTTTGTACTCCCACACCACACCTCCGCATGTGTCAGCTATCTGCTATTTAAATTGCTTATTTACAACAAGCATTAAACATCCATTTAACTGTCGTATCCCATCATCAGTCGCCATAATTCTGCTAATTTTCGAAAAGCTCAATAATAGCATTGCGACAATGTGGCCAACATGTTGTAAGCCCTAAAAACACAACCACCTGAAAATAAATAAATAACAAAATTTTCAAACATGACGCAACATTGTAACGCATCACTTTCAACCCGAAAATAATCCGCGTACGCAATAATGCAAATAGAACACAAATCATCAGCGAACGATATGCGACACTTTGGTGCTCATCGTTCACCATCGCACAACTGTCGACGCATAGAGTCCAACAGCAGCAACAGTTGCAGTACGCATTCACTCAGTACACATACACACACACACACACACATACACAGCATAAAATGTTGTACAACGTGTCAACACCGCAACACGTACAAATGCGACGCCATTATCGCCGCCATCATGAATTAACAATAAATCCGCCGGAAGCCGTTTTGGCGCAAAACGTTTTCATCTCCATGGAAAAACATTGTGCGACGCGTTTCGTTCTGCTTGCCCTTTCACCTCTCCACCCACTTGCAAACGCAGCTTAACTATTTGATTGTTTTTTTTTTTGTAACAAAATAGCAGCGTAAAAAGTTGGGGTGAGTTGAGAGAGGAGGAGGGGCAGGGAGGGGAGAGGGAGGGGAGAGGGATTGGCGAAAAATTTTAGAATTAGTATTAGTTGAAAATGTACCAAAGTGTTGTTAGAATTTAGTAAAAGGTGCAAAGTAAATATTTGTGATGGCAGCTAATTTGTAGTAGTAATCATTGTTGTTGTTATTGTTGCTGATGAATTTCATATTTCGGCTGCATAAACACACATTCACATAAACATAGATTTTATTTCTGTATGCAAATGTTTTTCTGCTTTTATTTAGATTAGTTTTGATGCCACTAGTTGTTGTTATTGTTATTGTTGATCTCACACAATATTGTTGCTATTTTGTAAAATTGACACCAAAATTCTAGTTTCCCAAATTAAATTTGCATGCATTTACATAGTTTTCACCGCGAATGTTTAACAGGAAATTTAGATATAGTTATATTTTTATCAGGGACCATAAAAATGATAAGCTAAATATAAAAATCACAATATATAACTTATTTTTCGAGTTTTTACTTTGCCCTAACCGAATAAAAATTTTTTGTTGATTTTATTTTTTTAATCGGAAAATAAAAATTATGCGCTGAGTTTTATTTTTCACTTGCAGAATGAGAATTTATTGTTCAGTTTTAATTTTTCTTCACAAAATAAAAATTACGGAGCGAGCTTTTGTTTTTGATTTCAAAACAAGATTCATGTGATAAGTTTTTTATATTGTATCAGAAAACCAATTGGTGCAAGTTTAATGAATTTTGCTGTAATGCTGTTATAACTTCTATACTTTCATTCAAGAGTGTGTTTTTCAATTCCTACCTGTTTTGATCCAGCACTAAAATTCCAGTTTTTCCTTCTTTAATTTTTTCGTTTTCAGTCTAATCCCTTACCTGTAAAAAAAAACTTTCACTGGACAGAAAAGTATAGAAGCAGTTGTGATGAGCATCACTTGCAGTGCCAGTTGGGACTAACGGCAACATGACGCAGCATATACATGATCCGACATAAGCTCATCAAAGACACCAACCTTTGAGATTTTCAACAACTTCTCTTACTTAATAGCAACGAATACAGAGAGGCCGCTTTTCATAGCCCAGTAGTAAAAAATTACATACGGAAGCGGCTCTTCTAGAAGACATCAGATGGTAGCCCCATTAATAAAGCCCCATCACTTAAGACCAGCGATAGGCTAATGAAACACCCTGGCAGAACTTTAATCGATTAACCTAACCAACACAAAGCATTAGGCTTGTTGAGGCCCTTATGCTTCCAAGTGAATTGAACAAGAAGAAAAAGAAACAAAAAACGTTCAAGGTAGTTCATTTTCCTAAAGATTGAAATTATAGTCTGATCAAAGTCAAGTAAGATCCTTCTGAGGCTCTTTTGACTTTCATTGGCATACTTATTTTTTTTTTTTGTTTTACTTGGCGATCACCAAAGTCTGCATGCACATTCCAGATTTAATGTCCTGAGCATTGGAAATGCTAAACACATTAGTTTAGAAGAGAAACGAGGAGGTTATATGGGCTGAGACAAGGACACTAACACTCGCCAGGTTAAACGCTATCAGAGACTTTGTTCGCTTCCATTCTCTTTCTTGCTTTTAGCTTTCTTATGCCTTAAATTTGATTCAATAGGTAGCGAACATGTTCTTTGGACATATTCATAGCCAGTGGTACACACAGGATTTCATTTTGGGGGAGTGTCGCATAGAACTTTTCAGCCCAATACCATTTGAAACCATATTTTTTAACAGCAATTTAATGTGTTCAGGGGGTTTCAACGCCCAATTTTTCCTCCCCTCCTGTGTGCGCCACTGTTCATAGCCTCTTCTATCTCTCTCAAACTAAACTTTTCAGACTTTTTCAGAAACCGTTCATATTTAAACGATTTTTAAACTAAACCAATTTCCAAGAAGGTATTCTTCAAGCGAAAAACATGAAGTCAATCTTTGACAGAAAAAAAGTTCAATTCTTAAGCGACAAAGAACGTTTGTGTGTATGGCTTGTTGCATTTGTTATAAATTCTTGTTAAATTCTTTATTAAATTCACTCCGTATCTCACCATCCGTTCAGCTAGAAAACATTTGTCACCTAACATTTTGCCTCAAAATTGTTAACGACCAATGCAATGGTTGAAGATTTTTTTGTTGTTCTTCTTCTTTTAATTTGCCTAAACTGAAATGAATGCAATCGAACAAAACTCATACGTATTTACCAAACAAGCAACAATGACAACCCGAACACTAACAACAATGGCTAACACTAAACAATCAATAGTCCCAAAACAACAACAACAACAACAATCAACCCAAAACTCTACCACAATTTTATAATGAAAACCGAACCAAAGCGAACACACACAACGCAAATCAGCAATGCAGCTAACTGAATGGCGGCGTTCGCGTAGTAATCGGCGAACGTCGCTGAAAATGGCTGCTCATTCACATTTTTGCTAATTTGTGCTAATATTTGCTTGTTTGCATTATTTACAAACGCATAGATGTGCGGTTGCGTGTGCTTTGCTAAATACACCGCGCGACTGTCAACAAAAAATCAACCGACATCAGTTAAACAATAGCAACAATAACAACGTAACTGCATTTATACGCATTTAAACGCACAAAACGCAAACCACAAAATCAAAAGTTCAAAATCAAATTGGAAAATTTTCACAAGCACCCGGCACAAGCACCAGCAATGTATAGCGTGCTTTTAGGCGTCACTTGAAATGGCCACACCATGTCAAATGGAATTGCAGTGTTTTTTTTCGAGTGTATTCCATGTCAAATTAAAATTTAACTAAATCATGTTAAATTTTGTATACTATTGTCATTGTTGTTGCTGCATACTTTTGGACACGTTGCACTGTACAACGAGTGAGTGGAAGTGATGAGCAAAAATTAATAGAATATTCTATTTAGTATTTATTTTTTTATTTATTTTATCTTGTTTTATTTTATTTTTTATTATTTTTTTTTGTTATTATTTCATTATTATTAAATTCTAATTTATTTAATTTAATTTATTTTTTATATTATTTTATTTTAATTTATTTAATTTACTTTAATTTACTTTTTTATTGTATTTTACTTTATTTTATTTTATTTTATTTCATTTCATTTCATTTTGTTTTATTTTATTTTATTTTATTTTATTTTATTTTATTTTATTTTATTTTATTTTATTTTATTTTATTTATTTATTTTATTTTATTTTATTTTATTTTATTTTATTTTATATTATTTTATTCTGTTTTATTTTATGTGATTTTATTTTATTTTATTTTATTTATTTATTTTGTTTTATTTTATTGTATTTTATTTTATTTTATTTTATTTTATTTTATTTTATTTTATTTTATTTTATTTTATTTTATTTTATTTTATTTTATTTTATTTTATTTTATTTTATTTTATTTTATTTTATTTTATTTTATTTTATTTTATTTTATTTTATTTTATTTTATTTTATTTTATTGTATTTTATTTTATTTTATTTTATTTTATTTTATTTTATTTCATTTCATTTCATTTTATTTTATTTCATTTCATTTCATTTCATTTCATTTTATTTTATTTTATTTTATTGTATTTTATTTTATTTTATTTTATTTTATTTTTTTTATTTTATTTTATTTTATTTTATTTTATTTTATTTTATTTTATTTTATTTTATTTTAGTTTATTTTATTTTATTTTATTTTATTTTATTTTATTTTATTTTATTTTATTATTAGTTATTCAGCTTCAAAACAATATTTTGACAACTTTTTAGTAGACGCCGTCACACTGTGCGCCACCGCAGCCACTTGACCGAAAATCCGCTTTGAGTCCGATTTTGTTGTACGCATTTATTGTTTGGGTGTGGCAACTGTTGTTTTTGTCTGCTATTCGCATCAACCCCCACCCCTCTAACTGCCCCCCTGCTACCACTGGTGAACATTAACATTTTACCGTTTTCATGATTTTCATGGCGCATGGCGCGTCGTGTGAAATGGTTGAGAATTTCCGCATATGTGCATTCGTTCTCTAAATATTTCATTTTCCTGGCATTCTTTTCACACTTGCCAGCGTTTCTCGGGTACAGTTTAGCATTGTTGTTTTTTTTTAGTCGCTGGCCTTTAATTAAGCTTTTGTGTTGTGCTTTCAAACCAAACAGACGGGCACACTGTGGCGCAGCGTCAGGCCAAAAGTGAAATAGTCATGTTGGCCAGCAAATGGCATTTGTGCTGTTTGCCTTTCGCCCACTTTGTCTAAGCACGCTGGCTCCCGCCGCTACAGAGTTACAGAGTGGCGCTGCAGTGGGCAGCATCAAAGGATCATTACGACCACTGGGTATTTAAATTCTTTGCGCTCTTTTTTCAGCGTCTGCTGGGGATTTGAGATGAAAGTAAATAAATACTCGCATGCTAGAATAAACAGCGCTCAGTGCCGCCCAGTCGAGACGAGACTAAATTAAATGAATTGCCAGAAAAAATTCGAAAAATAAGCATGCGAAAAAAATATTAAGCATACTTGAGGCCACGCACTCGAAAACTATGGAAACATGCGCCGCATTAGAGAGGCTTTTTATATTTGCTGCGGAAACAAGACAGCCAAATAAAAACGCGTAATCTAAAAATTATGTGTTTTTATAAATGTGTGTTTGTTTGTAAAAATCCTGGACCACTGCTAGTTAATGTGTTTCTACTTGGGATTTGTTGTGTTTGTGCTTGGAAAGTGCTAAGCTGCGTCTAGCCAGTTACTTTTCAAATTAAAACTAATCCTAAAAGTATGCTATTATCTGAGTTGAGTTTTTAAACTGCACAAGTATTGTGTTAATAATTCGTAGCATACTTTTAGTTGTGCACTAATTTGAAATTAGAAAAAGGGGGCGCTGCATTTGCACTGTCAAACGCTTTACGAAACTGCTGGTTGGACCTGGTTTTCTTTAGATATTGAAGTCTATGTAGATAGTATGTACAAGTATATAGTCTATGTATAGTCTATGCATAAACAAATTAATGTCTTTTTGATTGTTAGTTGATTACAGGACAGTAAAACTCAAACATTAAGCGGCCGATTGAGCTAAATCTTTTAGGGAATGTTTGTACTGACTAAGCCTCCGTAAACCACATAAGGCGATACCGACCCGACAGATGGGCGTGGCATCTTCCATACAACCCAGATTTTGAATATGAAATATCTTCGAAGTTGGACAGCAATGAAATTTAGTAGTGTCATGGCTCGTTTCATTGGTTAAATTTCATAACCGTTAAACAAGTGGCATTTTTCAAGCAACTCAATTGTGTTGAATGACTTTGGAACTAGACACTAGACACGTACGACATTTGGCACAAACTTACGACTTAAATGTGCCCTTCAATAGAGAAAATGCGGTGGGTATTGGATGAAGGGGCATGGCACCGCCCATATAACTCAAATTTTTAGTGTGGTATATCTTTGAAATTATAAGTTGGACAGCAAGAAATTTAGTACACTTGTTTCACTGGTAAAATTTCGTAAACGTAAGACAAGGGGCGTGGCATTTTTCAATCATTTTCTCAAATGTTTTGAATAACTTTGGAATTTCAGGTCACACATCAATGACATTTGGCACAAACTTATTCAGTTATGCCTTTCGACAGGAGTAGTGGGGTTGATGTTGAACAAAGAGGCATGGCACCGCCCATACAACTCAAATTTTTATAAGAAATATCTCCGGAATTATAAATCGCACAGCATTGAAATTTTGTATATCATCATCGCATTCTACTGTTAAAATTTTATGGGCGTGTCACATATATTGTGACTCAAATTTTCAGCGTAACTTTGGAGCTGTAAGTCACACATCAATGAAACTGGATCTTACCCTTCGTACTGAAGAATGGGTATTGCATTGCATAATAGGGGCGTGTCATCTTTGTGTGCCGAAAATTAATTTATTGGACCCATCGACTTAAAATTTGCTTGCAAAAGAAGAAGAAGAAGATGAAGAATGGGTATTGCATTCCATAAAAGGGGCGTGTCATCTTTGTATGAAGAAAATTGATTTATTGGACCCATTGACTAAAAATTTGCTTGCAAAAGAAGAAGAAGATGATGAAGAATGGGTATTGCATTACATAAAAGGGGCGTGTTATCTTTGTATGAAGAAACTTGATTTACTGGGCCCATTGACTTAAAACTTGCTTGCAAAAGAAGAAGAAGAAGATGATGATTAAGAATGGGTATTGCATTGCGTAAAAGGGGCGTGTCATCTTTGAAGAAAATTGATTTATTGGGCCCATTGACTTTAAATAGTAAAACAGTTCGTGTTGTTAAGAGTTTTAGTGCAACAAAACCAACTATGATATATCACTGAGAGATAATGTTGCGGTGCTTTCTTTAGCTTAGCAAAGATTCATAGTTCAGCAAGTCTCATATATTTTATTTACACAGTTTATTAAAACTAAACGCTCATGTAATGAACTGTAAATCTAAAGACTTGTTAAGTTGGAGCAATGATTTCTTGGATCTTTCTTATATAAAGTTCAACTTTTTTGCCTCAATGTGATTTGCTCTACAAATCTCAGAATTTAAAGAGTTCGAGTTTTGAGTTCTGGGCTAAATATTTTTCTCATAAATAAAACACTACAATTAAATAAAAATTAAGGATTTCCAAAAATTAAAAATACTACAAGAATAGAATTTATGGAAAAAAAAGGTCAGGATGAGACTATAAAAAAATATAAAAATATACTAAAAAAAACTGCCAAAAAATTTAGTACGGAGTATAGCTGGATGGTTCATACAAAGACAATTAAACTAAATTTATTAATTTAATTAATTTGTCTTTGGTTCATGTTCCACCTACCTTCCCTCCTGGACCTATTTCTACATTTCTTCCTACCTGTTTCTCCTCCTGGACCTATTCCTCCTACCTTTCTTCCTACCTGTTTCTCCCCTGGACCTATTCGTCCTACCTTTTTTCCTACCAGGACCCTACGACAGTAAAACCTTCAAAGAGTGTTCCTCATCATATAAGAGAAATCTTTGTTGCAGAAACCAATGCCTCAAAGTTTTAGTCTTTCTTTGGTTATCATGTAATGTGAATCATGTGTAGACATTTGAAAGGTAATAACCTCATTCTTCTTCTTCTTGACTGGCACGATAGTCCGATTACGAGAAAAGGTTGGAAGGGACCTACAGTTTTATGCCGATTCTGAACGGCGAGTTGAGAGCTTTTTCTCTTAACCCATTTCAACCTCAACAAAAACTCAATCTTTAATGATTTTGTATAAAAACTTTTAATAAGATTTCTTACACAAATATGCTACATTTACCCTAAAATATATTTATGCAAATAATTTAAACTTCTTTTTAACTTACTTTCATAAAAGCTTTGCATTTGAATTTTTTCTTTAAAATCACTAAAATTACTTACAAATAAATATTTATTGTATATAAATTTTTTTTAATTTCTGTTTTGCATATAAATTAAGCTTTGAAAGTAGTGACAATGAATAACAATATGTACAAATATCACAAAAGTGGGCAGAAAGTTTGGCTCTCACATAACTAATAAAAATTAAAATCAAACAAAATCAGGGCAAATCTAGTTTTAAAACAAATATGGCGCGCATAAAAATAACGTGCTCGAGTAGAGACATTGTTTTCGTTATACTTTTCAGTTAAATTGTATGTTTTTTGTTTGTTGCAAAAGCGACATGGAAGCTCAATTATTGCTCAATGATTATTTGGAAGCTTTCATTTAATTATAAAAAAAATATTTATAAAAAATTAAGCAACGTTTAATTTTTATGCGCAATCTATTCATCTCTCTCTTTCGTACGCTATTTCACATGCTTGCTTCCTTTTTAGAGTTTGTATATCGGTTTTTACTATTAATTATTTGTTTAGTTAAATCTTTTTGATTGTTCGAAACTCAAAAGTGATTGCAATGTATTGAAAAATGTTGACAACTTTAGAGTAAAACAGAAAGAAATATTTTTGTGCCGGAAACTCTAACTAAAGTTATTAAAATAAATTACAAAAGTTTTACAAATTTACAGCGAAATTGCTAAAAATATCTTTAAACATTTTCAATAAACAATTTTTTGCGCAAAAATTGTTAAGAATGACAGCAAATAGTTGCAAGACATGAAATGTTGACAACAATAAAAATTTGTACAAATGTCAAATTTACACATGATTTACACATTAAAAATACATAAATATTGAAGAAATACTTTTAGTTGAAAACTTGACAGTTGTTACAACAGCCAGCCTAACCTACCTACCTACAACAGCTGATATTTGACAGCAACAAAAGCGTTTCGCATTAACATCAACTGTCATTTGTGCATTTAACCATTAATTGACAATAATCAGCTGTCAATGTTGATACTTGATAAAAATTTCAATACTTGTTTACTGTTTACTTAAAATCGACTCGAATAGACAGTAAAACCAGTTGTTTTACTATAATGCTTTAACTTCACTAACGAATCTCTTGAAGTTTCCGCCCGTCTCAGGCCACCTTCTCTATATACCCATTTTCCACCTTCCAATCGGGTTCGAACGCCTCATTCGTGCGCTGCATGCGTATTGCCGCCTCGGCATGATTGCGATTGCGCGAAATCTGCGTCGAATTGCGAATGCCGTACGTGAAGTAGATCACATAGCCGATAAAGACCCATATAAGGAAACGTATCCACGTGTACACGTCCAGCTGGAACATCAGATACAAGTTCACAAACACACTCAGACAGGGTATGAACGGCACCAGCGGCACTTTGAACGTCAGCTCCACCGACGAAACGGGCTGCACTCCAATCACGGCAACGATCAGCAGCAACACTGCTCCGATCAAACTCAGCGTCACAATGCCACCAACCGAACTCAACTCGAACACCTTATCACAGGTGCACCACAACAAGCAGAGCACTGCAAACACCACCACGCCCACTTTGGTAATGCCCGCGGTCAGCTGATTCGGCTGCCGATACGAGTTGCCATTGAACAGCTGACGCAGCACCACCGGCGTGCGAACGGTCACCGATTTCATGGCCATGTCGTCGTCCTGATAGCGCAGCACCAACACACACACCGCCACAATGGTGTAGGCGAGCAGTGTGCCAATGGACATCATGTCGATCAGCTGATCCAAGTCAAAAATCAGTGCCATTATTGCTGTGAATGGGAGGAAACAAAAAGAGAGTTAGTGGGTTGTTGGTATAAGTAAGTTGAAATTAATTGTGATCACAGAAGGGATGAAACTCAAACTGTACTCGGAAATTGTCACATTTTTGTGACACCTTCAATAATTGGAGTTGGTCAGGGATTATCCATTTATTTATTTTTTATTAAATCAAACAAAATTTGTTTAAATTTTTTTAATTTTTAAATTGAAAAATTTTTTATTTCTAATTTAATTTCTAAACTTTTAATTTTATAATTTTTAATTTCTTTAGAATTAATAAAAATCATTATTGCATCGAAAATAGTTTCAACTTTAAATTTTATTTTTGATCTATTTATTTCTTTCCAAATCAAATAAAAAATCATTTATTTTATTTTATTTTATATTATTTTGTATTATTTTATTTTGCTTTATTTAATTTTATTTTTTTTATTTGATTTTATTTCAGTTCATTTTATTTTATTTTTTTATATTTTATTTTATTTTATTTTATTTTATTTTATTTTATTTTATTTTATTTTATTTTATTTTATTTTTTTATTTAATTTAATTTATTTCATTTTTTTATTTTATTTTATTTCATTTTTGTTTTAATTGTTTTATATTTAGACTTTTCATTATAAATATAACCAAAGGAAATTTATGTTCCAAGGATCAACTAGTAAAATAATGTAAAAAATTTGTTCGAAAATCACAAAAGGCTTGAAAAAGCTACAAAACTAAATCCCGAATTTCGAGGCTACGTAATACAAGAAGGTCTGGATCGAACCTCAAAAAAGCTATACTGGCCACATTGTCTCTCAACTCTCTTATTCTCTCATCTTCGACAACAGAAAATTCACCTCTGTTCATTCAATACATCGTCCTACATGGCTTGTTGGTTGGTTGGTTAAGTGGCTGCCTCTGTATGAGACACACTTAGGCCTATGGGCCCGTTGTGATACCACAAATTCCACCCGTTTGAAATGTGTATGCAACACTGTTTTTTCCAACATGTGATACAACACACATTTCAAACGGATGGGGGAAAGGGAGGGAGGGGACCTACAGTTTAACGCCGAATCCGAACGGCGATTGGCAGTTTTTTCTTTCACACTTGGAGGTTTTGCCATTGCCTGCCAAGAGCGCACTTGTGCGATTCTTGTAATTCTCATTTCCTTCATGTGGATAGCGATAGAAGTAAATGAGTGTTCTTTCCAGCCCCAGCCAGGAATCGAACCTGGAGCGCTCGGTATGAGAAGCCAGCGCGCTACCCGCTGAGCTATCGAGGCCGACCCTACATGGCTTACCTGCAAAAAGGCCCGACAGTACTGTCGCCAACAGTGGTGTCTGCGTGTAATTATGCACCTTGGACAGGGTTCTGAACAGAATACCATCAGTGCCCATGGCGTAGAGAATGCGCGGCAGCGGAAACATGGCGCCCAACAAACTGGTACAAAGAGCAAACACTGCGCCAATGGTCACAATCCACTTGATTGTGTACCACTCGATGCTGTCAAAGGCCGAAGGGAATGGTGCATTGGGATTCTGAAATATCAATTCAAATAGTAATTAGTTGCTCACAAAGAGATAAAGTAGTAGGAATGCATTGTGAACACACCTGCAAATAGTATGGCATCATCATAGTTAGCACCGTTGAGACGCCGAAATACGACAGAAAAATGATAATCAGCGATACGACAATGGCGAGTGGGATATTGCGTTTCGGATTGATGGCCTCCTCGCCGGTGGTAGCTATACAATCGAAGCCCACGAAACCGTAGAAACATTTGGCCGCACCGGCCATAACACCGGCAATGCCGTACGGCATAAAGCCGCCAGTGCCAAAACCGTCGGGCACCTGATCCTGCGGTATGCTCCAGTTGGACGGCTTAGCTGCAGCAAAAATAAAAAATAAAGTTATTCAACTCTCAATTCGAACAATTACAAAATTTAATTAAACTAAAAAAATTAAAAAAGAAAAAAATTAAATAACTTTATTAAAAAATTTACGCACCATTCATGCCGCCTGCCACCAAAACAATGCAAATGGTTATCAAATTTACGGTGGTGAAAATGTTGTTTAGAAAACTCGACTCTTTAACACCGAAAGCCAAAATGGAAGCCAACAGCAAAATCATGCCGAATGAAAAAAAATCCGGATATGTGGCCAAAAAGCCCACATTAATGGGCATGGCCTCGGTTAAAGCCTTCGACATGTTGTTATCGATGAGCGAGTCAAAGTAGCCGCTCAAGCCGCGCGCTACACTGGCAGTGCCTGCAAAGAATTTGAAAAAAATTTAATTTAAATATAAAACTATTCCACGTTTAAATGCTCAACTTACCAATCACATACTCCAGTATCAAATTCCAGCCAATGGTGAAGGCCACAAATTCGCCAATGGTGACATAGCTGTAGACATAGGCCGAGCCGGCTTTGGGCACACGCGCCGCAAACTCGGCATAGCAGATGCCCGCAAAAGCTGAAGCGATGGCCGCTATGAGAAAGGAAATGGTGACGGCAGGACCGGCTATGTTGTAGGCGACCGAGCCGGCCAGCACGTACACGCCCAGACCGAGCGTGCTGCCCACACCGAGTGCGGTCAGATCGAAGAGCGTCAACACGCGCGCCAATTTGGACTCGGACTCGACAACATCCTCGGTCTTTAGGCGAGTAAGCGCTCCCCAGATTTTGGACATTTTCGTTGTTGCTGCTTCAAATTAGTTGGCGAAGAATTTAGGTGAGAGCTGCCAATGGGTTGTGGACTTTGTGGTGGAGAGTTTGAGCTGTGCGTTGAAGGCTGTGTGAAGGAAAAATTAAAGAGCGAATTATTGAATTGAAAATTAGTAAGGTTTGTGTGTTTTGTATGGGGGACATTTTTTGAGATCATAGTGTTTTTTCATAAAATTTTAAAGTACTCAACTTTTATGGTCATTTCTTTTCAAGCATAGAACAAACATTCAACAATTGTCCCACAATTAAACTTGATAACGAGTTTCTGTTTCTTAAGAAACACAATGAATTATTGTTATTCTAACAAAAGCTAAATACTTGTATGCATTGTCATATCTGTGCACTCATTACTGAGCACACATTGCCCCATCGAACTAACATGACTTATGCAGGCTTATCTCTGTCTAAAAGCTTGTCTAATGCCAAATCAGATTAAGTTAAAACATTTAAGAATATTGCGCCAAAAAAAAACGTCGTGAAGTGCGCGTGAGCACAACGCAATACACGCATGATCGCTCAACAGTGTTGCCACATTTTTTGTTTTTGGCAACTTTTTGAAAATGAGACAAATTTTGATTTTTCTAATTGCAATCATAATTAAAATGATTTGTAATGTAATAACAAAAAAAAATATTTTAAAAATTTATTGAAAAATAAAATCAAAAACTTTTAGAAGAAGAAGAATTTCAAGTCTTGTGTGAAAAATTGTTTAAACTGTTAAAATTAAGAAAAAAAATTATTTGTATTCAAATAAAAAATATTTAAAAAAATTGATTGAAAAATTTTAAAAAAAAAAAGTTAACAAATTTGGGTGGAAGAAAAATTTCAGGTTGTACATATGTAAAAAATAATGTTTTAATTGAGTTTAGGTTTGATTGAAGTAATGATCATTGAAATAAAATTAAGGAAAAATTCCATTTTTATTGAAATTAAAATAAATATTTGAAAAAATTAATGGAAAACTGAAATTACAACTTTTGGGAAGAAAAAGAATTTGAAATTTTATGTAAAAATTATTGTTTAAATTGTGCTTAGGTGTGATTGAAGTAATGATCATTTAATTAAAATTAAAAAAATAAAATTATTTATTTTGGAATAAAAAAAATATTAAAAAAAACTTGATTGAAAAATGAAATTAACAAATTTGAGAAGAAGAAAAATTTTACGTTGTATGTAAAAAATAATGTTTAAATTACTTTTAGGTTTGATTGAAGTAATGATCATTTAATTAAAATTAAGGAAAAATTTCATTTATATTGAAATTAAAATAAATATTTGAAAAAATTAATTAAAAATTGAAATTAGAGATTTTGGGAAGAAAAAGAATTTGAAATTTTATGTAAAAATTATTGTTTAAATTGTGCTTAGGTGTGATTGAAGTAATGATCATTTAATTAAAATTAAAAAAATAAAATTATTTATTTTGGAATAAAAAATATATTAAAAAAACTTGATTGAAAATTTAAATTAACAAATTTGAGAAGAAGAAGAATTTGAAGTTTTATGTAAAAAATAATGTTTAAATTGTGTTTAGGTGTGATTGAAGTTATGATCATTAAAGTAAAATTAAAGAAATAAATTTGAAATATTGAAGTAATTAATCATTTAATTAAAATTAAAAAAACAAAATTATTTACATTGAAATAAAAAAATATTTTGAAAACTTGATTGAAAATGAAATTAACAAATTTGAGAAAAATAAATATAAACAAAATAAGAATAAAATTAATCATATTGAAATACAAAAAATATATTTAAAACAAATCGAAAGCGAATTGATCGATGGCGCGTAGCCATGAAGTCGTCAAAATAATCGACTCCACAAGAACGATTTGATTGTATATTTTAACAGATGCAGTCATGTCATTGGTCGACAGTAGCTACAAATAATGTGTTCGAGGCATAAGTTTAAGTTTGAATAAATAATTTATTTGCCAGGTGATTTTTATGCCATTCTAATGGCAACTTTTCATAGAGTATTATTGCATTTTTTATTTATATTTATGGACCTTCTAAACCACTCATATACTGCTTGAATATGATTAACTATGTGCTGCATTCAAATACAAATATGTATAATTTATTATTGTAGCAGCAAAACAAATTAAAAAAACAACAAACAAAAGTTTCTTTAACCAATGGGAACATTTTTTTTATAACACCCCAACGAAATTGAATTGAGTCTGTAGCACGTAAAGCTACAAATACAACAGTTACGTGTATATACTTTTATTAGAATCTAAAGCGGAATTTATAGCTTTATTATTGAAAATCTGACAGCTACTCGAAAGAGATTTGTCATGCTAAGTCGTATGTGGGAAACTGGACAAGTTTCATGGCCTTTGCTTTTATAGCACAAACGACTTTAGAACGATACAATTTTTGTTTTGCAATTAAAAGAACCATTCACTTTTCAATTTGGAACTGTTAATGACAATTGCTTATTTTATACAAAGTTAGCAAACGTAAAGACAACAATTTTCACTTTCAATTTGACTGTAGGCAGAAAAATCCCCTGCGGGCGTACGTGTTGCTTATAAGTTATGGTTTTTTTGTTGGTTTTCTCGGAGCAGCAAACACTTGAAGTACCTGATATGCATTACTAATTTCAGGGCAATTGAGCTTTGGAATATGTAAAACTTTTCATAAAGTTTTTTGTTGTTTTTTTTTCTTTTAAGTTTGTTTGACAAGTATTGATGTGTTGTCGACTAACAAAAAGTAAACGAAAATGACTGATTTGATTTGTTAGTGTCATCATTGAAAATTGTAAAATACTTTTTACTAAACGTGAAACAATTTTACAAAATTTTAGGTTTCCATATCTAAATCTGTTCAAATTTAAATCACTATCAGAAAACCAGTGAAAAAAATACTAAAAATTTTACTGAAATCTGTAAAATATTTCAATTTCAAAAAAGAAAGAGTTAGAAATGAAAATTAAATTATTCTGTTTGCCAAACCTTGATCCAAACCTAACAACTACTACTAACTTTACAATTTAAATTGTTAAAAATTTATTTAAAATTAAAAAAATTGAAAAGAATGCTTTCAAATCTTTTAGCTTATATTCAAAAAGTTCTGGAGATATGTATGTTTTTCTGGAGTCATGTACAGGGCGGCGCAAAAGCTATTACTTCGCAAAAGTTGTCTCCCAGTATTTTTTGGCTCTTATTTGTTTATGAATGAGTAGGAAGAACTTATTAATTCATTTATTCATTCATTCATTCATTCATTCATTCATTTATTCATTCATTCATTCATTCATTCATTCATTCATTCATTCATTTATTCATTCATTCATTCATTCATTTATTCATTCATGCGCCACCCTGTGTATAGGGTTTCCCAATGTATGATT
Source organism: Melieria omissa (assembly GCA_963971225.1). NCBI lineage: Eukaryota > Metazoa > Arthropoda > Insecta > Diptera > Ulidiidae > Melieria > Melieria omissa. The sequence goes on along the minus strand of OZ020268.1, from coordinate 76,649,573 downwards.
TAAATTTTATGACATTTGTTTTCTGTGCAAGTGGTAGCTCGAAAATTTCACATCTATCGTCTATAATTGTTCCCGTTATAAAAAATTGGACGCTTCACAAAGGAAAGATGCGTTATCTGCATGAAAACAATCAATTTATGGAAGCAGCCATTTCCAAATTGAATCATCTCCAAAAATTATGATGTCAGCTGGTCTCCAAGATTGTTCGACTTAATGCCGTACGATTTCCAACTTTGGTTTTTTTTTAATCTCTAAACAATGCAAATAAGACACAAACAATTTATGAACTCAAGACAGAGATCCAACGCCTCATTTGTGAGATAAAAACACATCTCAAGCAAAATATCATTGAAAATTTCATGAAAAGAAATGAATGACCTTTGAACCGAGTCATGGTGGGCATTGTTCGCATATTTTCTTCAATACTTCATTGAAACCTTTTTAATTTATAACCCAAGAAAAATAAGTTACCACTCCTTCAATAAGTAGGAGTTTGATTTTTAAATTCATTCTCATTCATAAGTTTTAAAATACGAAATTTTATCTTCCATGCCAAATATAATTCAAAGAGTAACGCTTCGATACATCAATTTAAATTTATGTTAACATTGAATTCAATCAACCAAATAAATTGTGAACAAAACATATAAAAAAATTAATTATTTGCACAGTTGTTGTGAACTATTCGTTGGTGTGTTTTTCAAGATATTCAATTACAAAACATTTCAGTTCACAAAGAAACTTTAAAGCAGAAATAAAACAACCCAAAAGACCATAAAATTGTTCACAAAATTTGCTGTGTCGCACCAAAACAAACAAGTTGATAATTAAATATGCACAATTGGTCTCTATTTTTAGAGACACTCAAGCAACTTTGTATCAATTTCAGAAACTTGCAAACAGAGCGAAAACATCAGTAAATTTAAAGCAATAAAAATTCCATAATAAAAATTAGTTTTGGTCACTGTGACAGATTTTCAACAGCAAAACAGCAAAAAGCAAACAAACAAATGATTCAAACCTGTCTGGGGTTAAACATCTAGACTTAGTATTGAAAACGTAGCTCAAAAAAGCCATTAAAGTGACCATGCAGCTAATGTAAATAATGAATTAATGATATGCAAAACATTCAAATCGAATGTTTAAAAATGCATTGCAATTAGAAACGTACACACAAAAGTACAAAAACAAACTGTTTTATTATATTTATGGAAAAATGTCAAGTGAATATCTCAATCTCAATTGTAATGTTCGTTTAGTTGTTTTTGTTTTAATTTTTGTTTTTATTATTTTGTAATTTTTTAAACCTTAAAAATGTCGATTTGCATAAAACGTGCCAAGGTTGTTGACTTTTGAAGTGCATTCGAAAGTATACAAAAATAACAAAATCATCAAAAAGTTTGTGTGTGTGTATTTCATACGAGAACAACTGTTTTTTTCAGTTGCTGAAAAAAGAAATAAAAAATAAAACACAATTAACTTTTTGCCACAAAATCAATCAGCTTTTTGTTAGCGGCTGCGAGTCGTGGGTGAGAAAGAAAGTAGGTAACAAGCAAATGTTGCAACTTTTTCGGACAGTTTTTTAACTTAATTTATTTTTTTAATTTTATTTCCTTCTAGTTTGTTAGTGGGCGCAGATAGCTGCAGGTAATGAAGACAAAACGCAACAAAACAAGCAAAAAAATACGCAATTTTGATGTTTCTTTTGACTATTATAAAATAAGATTTTTATTACTTTTTATTTTTGGTGATATTGTTTTTAATATGAATTGCCTTTTTGTTTGAATACAATTTTTTGTATTAATTTAATATTTTGAATGAGTATATTTTAATATTTATTAACTTTTATCTCGTTCCACAATTTCGAACAATATTAGTATTTTTTTTTTGTTAATTTTTTAATTAAAATATTTTTGTTAATTTTGTAATTTTTTACATTTGTATTATTGTTTAATATACAACTTAGTTTTATATTTTCGGTGGTTTTTCTTTCGATATTTGATTCATTTACTTTTACTTTTGCAATTCTTTTTATAATTATTAATGTTGTTCATTGTAAAGTCCTGCATGAATATATTCATTTTGGCGGCTACACTACTGTGCATACTGTACGGGTACTTGGTATTCGAAGAATGCGTACAACGAAACGAATAGAAACGAGAACCAGCGAGTGTCGCTTCTCGTTTCTATTCATATTCGGTGAATAGCGAACACTGCAGTGCTCGTATTCGGTAATCGAGAACTTTGCGAAGTATTCGAATATCAACAGTTTCACCGAATATTTTTATGCGCAGTATGTCACTTTTCCATGTGTATACTTGTGCTGCGGTTGATGTGACTTATTAGTTAATACGCAAAATGGAAATTATTAAAGAAAGTAGCATAAAAAATTAGTAAATATTTATATATAACATAATATGATATAACATAAATATTTCTAAATAATCTTAGGAATAATAATACGAGTATATTCGAATATATTCAAAGCAGTTTGTACTATTATTCGAATGCTTTTGTGCTCGTTTTCCCGCTTCGAGCGAATATGAATAAATAGTTTACGTCTACTCGTTTCTGTTCGGAGCTTACTCGTACTCGAAGAGAGCTGTACTCGTATTCATTCGGACCGGTCCGCAGAGATGAAGTGAAGTATTCTATTCAAAAGCATTTGAATGTTTTCGAATAGCAAAAACGCATACTCGTGCAGGACTCTAGTTCATTGGTTTTAATTTGACATTTTCAGTGATTTTGTTTTAAGTATTTATTTGCTTTTCTTCGTTTCGTAAATTTGCCTTATATAAATATTATTATTTTATAGTTTAAGTGATTTTGTTTTGCAGATCTATTTTTTTTTTTTATTAATTTAGTCTATTTTTTAATTCATTTTTCATTCATTTTTTTCTAACTTGACTTTGGGTCCAAAGCCATTTCATATTCACATTCGCAATCAATTTAATGTTAAAAAATATATTCAGGAAAAACAAAAATATCAAATGTTTTATATTTCATTGTAAACGGAATTTCACAGGACACAATATGGTAGCAAACTTATTGTACCTTAGTAATGGATTTTTTCGAGAAAAAAATGCGTAAAACAAAAATCTTTTAAAAAAATGTTTTTATCGCTTAAAACTTTTTATTAGTACATCTTACGTTTCTAATGTAGCACATCAAAAGAAAGGTATGAAAAATACCTTTCGTTTGATACCCATATCGTGTAAATCAGTTGGAGATTAATTGAGTTTTTTTGATAACAACTTTTAACTTTGACCCCGAGCCACGCCTTTATGGACGTTTCCCAGGGAAAATTTTTAGTTTGTTAGATGCAGGAGCCAACCCTCTATATAAAATCATGCTCATTTATTTTTTTCACGAGGGTTCGCTATACTGTTTTTTGCCTCGACGGAAGTGGGGTTTTTGGGACATTTTTGTCGAAAACACAGTTTGAATGTATTTTTTTTGGATTTGTGTCTTAAGCAAATTTGTTGGTCGTTAAAATATCTACAAACTTGCCGAAGACAGTTAAGGGGTCTTCCGGTTTGTCAGTTTCAAAAAATCGATTTTTTTTTTGTTTTTACATTTTTTTAATCTCTGAAGTCTTAGGAATTTCGTGGTCAAAGGATTCAGCAAAATCTTTCATGGTTCAAGAATTATTGCCCCTCGAGCATAACATTCTTGCGATCCGTAAACACACCTTTGAATGCGTTTTCCCAAAAGTTGTGTTTTTGCAGCTGGTGCGCACGATTTTGAAAAATCCACTGCGTCTTTTGGGACACTTTTTTTTTGTAATGTTCAGGATGAATGTCGCTATCGTTTGATCGAGCGGTTTTCGAAAATTATAATTAGTTTAATTTTTACAGCCTATAACGACAAAAAAAAAGAACAGAAATTCCGTTTTTTGGATTTACGCTCGCAATTTCGAAAAAAATCTGAATAACAAAAAACCGCTCGATCGAACGATAGCCAACAGAATGAAAGTTAATAAAAAAAACACAAAATTTTGTGTTTCAGATTCTTTATACGAGCGGAATCGTGCGCACCGTTTGACTCGACGTTTTAGAGGAGGCACACTCAAGGTCATCTAGAGGTTACTTACATGGTTGACAAAATACTGTAAAAAACATATGTTCAACATTTGTTCTTGCTCAATAAAAAAAACCAAACCTGATTCAAAAAGCGTCAATGGTTTGTTCACAAGAAATATACGCTCGAAAATCGCCCAACAAACCGGAAGACCCCCTTAAGCGATATTCGGAACGATTTTTTTTAACATTTAAACGTTCAAAGACTTAAGCGACGTACTCGACTAAAATGAGCAAACTTCAACGTCGGATTTCTCTTAAACTAGAGCCAATCAAGCCAAACGGCTGTTGGATCTCAACTCAGTAAACCTATAGAAAAGTCGCTCAGTAGGTCCCCCTATGTTGGAATTTTCGACTTGCAAAGTGTTCTTATTCTAAAAATTTTATATTTTATTTTAAATTTTTTTATTTTAAGAACATTGATTTGTTCTAATTTTTATTATTTATAATTTATATTAACATATTTTAATTTTATATTTTTATTCATACATTTATTTATATTTTTCATTTATTTTTTATAATATAATTTATATTTATTTAAATTGATATATTATATTTTTATATTTATATTTGCTATTTATTTGTATTTTTTTTTTAGTTTATATTTATTAATAATCTTTTTTTATATTTTTCATTCATTTATTTCTTATTTTTAAGAATTGATTTGTTACAAGTTTAATATACAGTTTTCAATATTTTACTTGTTTTTTAATGTACAAAATATTTATATTTCTATGTTTTTTTTAATATTAATTCTTATCTTTGATTAATTACTTGTTTCGTTATTGACTTTTATAGCATCTTATGTCATTTTGTCAGCAATACAAAAAAAATTATGAAACGTGTGCGCCGACATATTTTTATTACCAAAGTGAAACTGTCCCATGACAAAAACAATAATCGTAAATATTCGCCGACCAATCCAATTGACCAAAGCGTTAGTACTTCTCGTTAGTTGCTTTTTGCGTTAATATGAATTTAATGCCATTTCTTGTGGTTTATGATTTAATTGCAGTCCATAATATTTGGCAACAATGCAAAAAAGTTAAAAATTTTTTTTATTTTCAATTTTAACAGTTTAGCTCAAGTGGACAAATTGTTTATAACTGAGAGCAAATAAAAATTGATTAGCACATTTTGGCAGTTGACACGCACGCACAGAGCAGGTGGTTTTTTGTTGTTTTTAAGACCTCAACAAACGTCACTGTCATGCTTTACGAGCAACAACAACAACAATTACCAACGCTACAAGTACCAGTGTTTTAACTATTACCGGCACAAACCTAATTCCACCACTGCACTGCGGTGAAGGCCTTTGAAGGTTGCATAGTATTAACCCTTTCGCACTGGTGTTCAGTTTACTCTGAAAATCATAATTTGTATTATAAACTCAACCAAAAAGGTAAAAAAAAATTACAAATGAAGTTTCTGTAAGATATAGTCGTAGCGAAAGGGTTAAAAAGCATCAGCTTTAATGATAATTAAAAAAAAGTTTCTCAGTCACTTGACCGCATTTAGTTTATGGTCTCTGACTCCGACTCTGGCTTTGACTCTGACTCTGACTTTGAATTTTATTTGTTTGCATTTTACTTGTTTTTGTTGCTTATATTTAAATTTATTGCTATTCATTTATGATGTGAACGTGTAACCAATTTTTGTGCGTGCAGCCAGCAGCGAATTTATTTCCGTTTACATACATTGACGGTCGAGTGCTGGGTGGCATATTAATTCTAGATTTTTTTTAGCATTCCTATTCAATCGTGGTGTCGGTAATGAGGTTCGAATTAATGAACGCAACTTTCTAAAATGAATGCAGATTTTTGTTTGTTATTATTTCCTGCTAGACGACCAATGAAAATTGAGAAGCGTTTTTTGGAAAAATTCGTTAGCGTATTGAAGGTCAGTGGATGTGTTTGATTTAAAGTCAAATGTGATCAATTAATGCTATGATAAATAAACAAATATGTTCATATGTCAGAAAGCTTTTAATTTAATGTTTTGGATTTCATTCTTTGCATTGATTGATTACATGGAATCACTGTGTCAAGCAGCTATAAAACTTACAAACTCACAAACTCATATTCAATCAAATAAGTTACTAAAGAAAACGAAATGAATATACAGAGACACCCGCTTAGATATCTCTCCATTTTGAATATCTATTTCACATAAATAAGTAACCCTGGCTGGCTTCTCATACCAGAGGCCCTAGGTTCGAATCCTAGCCCGGACTAGTGAAACATTCATCTATCAGGTGAACAACTTTGCTTCCGCCGTTTTTTTCCAAAATTAAAAGCTGTATTGCGAAAAAGTGCTTACAGATGTATTATTCAAAGTATTGTCCGTCGCTAGCGACAACTTTCTCCCATCTTTCCGGCAATTTTCGGATCCCGGCTCGAAAAAAGGAGTCCTCTTTTGACGCTATCCATGAAGCAATCCATTTTTCCAATTCTTCGAAGGATTGAAAATGTTGATCTGCCAGGCCGTGTGCCATCGAACGGAATAGGTGGAAGTCAGAAGGGGCGACATCTGGGGAATACGGCGGGTGGGGCAAGACTTCCCATTTCAGCGTTTCCAGGTACTTTTTGACCACTTTTGCGACGTGAGGCCGAGCATTGTCGTGTTGGAGGATGACTTTGTCATGTCGCTCTTGATATTTTTAAAACGTTGAAACCACTCCCGACACGTTCTTTCACTCAGAGCAGCATCACCGTAAGTTTCTGAGAGCATTCGATGCGCTTCAGCTGCATTTTTTTCGAATTGTAACAGAAAAGTAAAACTTCCCGCAAATGGCGAGAATTGGGCACATAAACGGACATTTTCGAGCGTGAATAATACGAAAACAAGAACAACTGTCACTGAAACGGCGATGACAATTCGTTAGGCACTGTCCACACTCACTTTAAAGGCATTAGCATCTATGTATTTCAACCAGCCTCAGCCGGTACAGCCACCTATCGGAAAACGGCGGAAGCAAAGTTGTACACCTGATACTTTTATTGTTTTCTTTCGACATAAAGCAGATGAGAATTACAAGAATCGCACAAGTGCGCTCTTCAACTGTAGGTCCCTCCCCCTCCATCCGCTTGAAATGTATGTAGTAACACATGCTGAAAAACACAATATTACAAAACATACAATTGTCAGAAAAAGTTGGTGTACAATGGTGCAAGTTGTTTGATTTAACTATAAGAAAAGACGGGTCAAAGTTGGCCCAGATTGTGGGTGAGGGTGTGCGCCTCTTGTCTGTGATAAACTCATAAACTCAAAATAGTTATTTAGATTATTTAAGTAACCACATGATGCAAGTGAATTTCAGACGAAAGTGTTTGATATAAAAGAAGTCTTCAATCTTCTTAGTAATGTCAGAGAAAAGTTCGTTCCAAACTTCGGCGATAGTAAAGCCGCTAACATGGCTTTGCCATTGGTACTACAAAGGGATTTTGAAACACATGGGATCCTCATATAGGTTCCTAGCTATAGGAATATGTATGGCAATAAGAAATCTTATAAACTGACCCAGCCGCACAGGGTTCCTCTTTTAACCCGAATAACAAAGAACTAGTTCGGATTCCACTGAGCGCAGTTGGAAGAGGAACATCATGGAACATTTCCTCATATGAAAATGAAGCTGGTCTTTATGCAATGCCTGATCAGCAGAACTTAGTCATAGAACATAGCAAAAATAGCTGCTGTCTGCTCTGGTCATTGGACAGTGGGTGTAAGTAGTTATGTAGATGTAGTCTATGTGAGACACACTTAGGCCTAATTATGGGCTCTTGTGATAACACAAATTCAAACCGTTTGAAATAAATGTGCAGTGGGTGTACACTATTAGAAATTCAGCTTAACTGGGAATGTTTACTGAGGCAGTTGCAAGAATGAGAATGAAAAAGGAACAGTCATTCACTATCTTAAGTCTGTTGACGTTGCATAAGTCTTTTTTTCACAAATTTGAGTAAATTCTCGAAATAAATGTACAGAAAAAAATCCGCTTTAGTAACTTCCATTTTGAACACCTATTCTACGTAAGTAACCCATATTGCCGGCCTCAATAGTGCAGTGAAAGGCGCGCTGGCTTCTCATACCAGAGGCCCTAGGTTCGAGTCCTAGCTCAGAATAGTGAAACAGTCATCTAATTTTTTTGCTATCCACATGTAGCACATAAGAATGTAGGTCCCCTCATCCCACCCCCTTCCACCATCCTCTTGAAATGTGTGTCCTAACACATGCTAAAAAAAATGTTACTTAAAACGAATCAAATAAAATTTTTATATATAATTTTTTATATTTTTTTAGATTATGTTAACTGCACAGCAGCCAAATTTTCCATATATCGCACACTCAAAATTTTTATTTTTTTCAGAAAACGCAAAAGACTGTTTTTAGCTGAATAAACATTTTTGTTTTAATATCTTATAGACCGTTTAGTAGAAGGATAAGTTACAACGATTTTTTTTAATTTTACATTCGAAATTTTAAAATTTTAAGTTGTGACTTTTTTGATGATATTTTAATTCAATAATTACCGAATTATTTTAAGTTATGTCACTTTTGCTGAGTTTTATAATTATAAATGACAATTAAAAAGTTGAAAGAACAATATTGAAAATTCGAAATTAATGTTTTTATTTGAAAATATATACAAAAATTGTCACAACTTTACTTAAAACTAACTTTGACAAAAATTTATTTTGTCCAAAGTGTCACAATTTGAATTAGGACTCTTTTGCATTGAGCTGCAGCGATCAAATACCATCAAACTTCTCGACATGAAGAGAGACCTAACTGTATTTTGGCAACAGTTAATAACAACAAAATATACTGAACTTTTGCTTATTGGTAGATAGATGCATTGTGCTCAGTATTAACACATAAACCCGAAAATTAAAAATTTTGAGTTGTGTCATTTTTGAAGTGAGTGTGCGATATGTTTCTCATATAGTGTTCTGCAATATATATCTTTTGTACATTTTTCTCTACCTTCGTGAGCTTAAACAAAAGAAATGAAATTCAATTTTTACATATGTATATATTTATTTTTTAAATGCTTTTTTAGGTTATGTTTACTATACAATCTCGAAAAGTTGTATGTATGTATTTTTTCCAAATTTTTGTATTTAAAAACTCTCTGCAAGATGGAAGACTTTAACCCATTGCAGCCTAAAGGGTAAAATTTTACCCATGGAAACTGACTTTTTAAAAAAATCACAGAAATGTTCGTGATAGAGATATCTCAAAATCATTGATAGGCATGGTTGGGGTAAAGATGGAACTACCTTAGTCTAGTGGAGGTCACACTAGCTAGAGTGATAGCCATCTAGCTAGAGTTACCAGACTCCAAAAATTGTGAATTTCCCGGAAATGTGGCGAAACGTCCTAACTCACCTGTAAACAATACTTCTTTTGTTCAAGTGTTTAGCTGATCACTTTAAAAAGTATGGAAAAAAGCTATCATTGCTGCGTAATGGGTACAAAATACCCAATGAATATCTCAGCAACGTGCAGAGATAGAAAGCTGAAGCATAAAACTTCTGATCATTTTGGGTCAATTACAGGTCCTGTATGGATTTTTATCAAAATCGTATGTGCGGAACTGGTACCGGCAGCAATGGGTTAAAGCAAACATTCTTTAGTAGTGCAATTTTTTAATATCTTGCAAATTTGAATAAATAAATATGTACATTACTTGAGTCTGTGTGATTCAAGTTTCTTTTTCAAGTCTGTTTAAAAGATCACTTGAAGTCATTGGTTCAACTTGATTAATTTTTAAACAAATTTGTATACAGCTGGTTTCCAATGTATGCAAACTAATTTCAAATTCATCTCATTAATATTTATTTTTCAGTTTACTTTATTATAATCAAACCATACTTTATTTTATATATATCTAATATATATATAATTTTATATAATATAAAAACCAATGCTTGGCGAATGGACCTTCCCGTTGGTCCCTTTTCTCGGTTCACTCTCACAAACACAATAAAAATTGCATTCGCCAATATTTACACTGCTGTCCCACAACTCAGAGTCACTTAAGGGCAAACAAATAAAAAACAGCAACAAAAAATATAAAATATTTTACAACTCACATTTTTGCTCGTCTAATTGTGCAGCAAATATTTAATTGTTGCAATACGATTTCGTTGTCGTCTGTGTGTGTGTGTATGTTCTTTTTTTAACTTTTTTACTTTTACAGTGACAATTGTAAAATTACACAAATCACAAAAACTTCGTTGACAGTAAAGATAAATTTTTACACAAATATTTGCAGACTCAGTTTCACAATTTTCAGATTTTTTTTCTTTGTTATGCAATTAATTTTTTAATTACAACAATAACGTTTTTTGCTTAAATTTACTTTTTTATTTAGATTTTTGTTATTTTTTAAGCGGTCCGTGTTGGGATTGTTTGACACATGTTTTTCTTTAATATTTAAAATATTAATTACATTGAAACAAACTTTCTTTAATTTTTCTTTGTTTTTAAATCATTATCAACAAAAATAATTAAATTTTTTGTTTGCATAAAAACACATTTAGACTTTCATAAATTTATAACACTTATATTTAAATATACACTTATTTATAAATCATAACACTTTTTCTCAAGTAAATTCGATTTTTCTTTTTTGCATTAGGACAAATATTGAACAATTGTTGTTGTTGTTGTTATATTATAACCTTTTCGCTATTGTTTCTACGAATTTCGTTACGATCGCCAACTGAGCTCAACACCTCCGCACGCGACACGCTCTAAACTTGTTCTGAATGTGCCGTGTCCAAAGTCACTCATCATAAAGCTTGAGCGGCATTAACCGCTACAACAATAACACCAACAACAAAGCCAACAACGATCACTACCTGACTGACTGTTAACTCTTTGCTAACTTTGTTGTTGTTGTTTAGGTTTTCGTGCTCGCAGTTGAGGCATTTTTTCGCGCAATTCAATTCAGATTGCACCGAAAATGCCTGAAAGATTTTCATATCGTTTTTTTAGCTGCTGTTTCAACACACACACACACACACACACACAGCCACACTTGAACACGCGGGATACTCGAAGCCTATTTGCAGGGTTCTATCTAACTTAATTGCTGCTTAAAACAAATAGCAATGCAACAACAAAACGCCAAAGAACACAATCTTTACGAGCCGCCCCTACTCATTGTTCGCATGCATCGGCAATCTCGGCAGCGCCGTACAATATTTTATTGAGCGTAGATTACAGTCGTTGCGATCGCATCGATAACGCTGCTCGACAGCTTGCGGCCGCCGCGTTGTTTTAAGTTCAGCGCGCACGGACACTCAACTATGGTCGCACATTGCCTAAGCAGAAAGTTTTGGAGTGCAATTCACTGAAACATCACTTGACCACTTGAGAATGCGAGGACAATAAAGTGTGTTGCTGATATGTTTGTGAAATTGTGCTCTGCTTCTTTTTTGCTTTGGGTTTTCCCTTTTATTGCAGGAAATTGTTGTTAAAGCGTTACTAAGTTGGCCGTGTCGACAACCCATGACAAACGACATTCGATAAGCTGGCGTGGTTTGAGTATAGAAAAGTGAAATTCCTTCGGTGATAATGTGTGGTGGTCACATTATCTGAAATGCTATAGAATGAAATTTTATAGTATCTGTCTGTTTGTGTGTTTTTTCAGCACGCAGCAATGCAATGCTTGAGGCGTGTAATACATTTTTAATTTTTATTTGTTTTTTTGCACAAAAGAATCAGAAGTTATTACTCATGTTACTAAATAAGACTTATCAGAGTTTAAAAACAATGTATGGTGCGAGAGAGCAAACATTTTTATTCCAACATAAAAAAATTAAATATTGCTATAAATTATACGAAAATGGACTCAAGAATCAATTATAAAAGGATCAACAAACCACTTGTTCCTTCTTTAGCCCCAAATGACTCTGAATTTTCTGTCTACTTCAATAAAACGGTCCCAGACTTGTCAGAGTTTAGGAACAACTATGGTGTTGGAAAGCAAAAATGTGTATTTCAGCACAAAAAATTGAATATTGCTATAACCCGTACGAAAATGGACTAAAGAAACAGATAGAAACTGATCAGCAAGCAACTTATTCCTTTACTTCCTTAGCAACAAATTACTCTGAATTTCCCAGCGATTTCGATAAAACGGTCCCAGACTTATCAGAGTTTGAGAAAAACTATGGTGCGAGAGAGCAAAAATTTGAATAATTTTACTGATACAAAAATTGACTAAAAAAACAGATAGAAACTGATCAGCAAGCAACTAATTCCTTGGCCCCTTTAGAATGAAATGCGATTACTACTACTTCAAAAAAATGGTTTTCAGAGTTTAAGAGAAAAGAAAGAAAAGAGTGATAAAAGAGAAAAACTTTAAGATATAATAATAAGAATATGAAGAATATCCAAAGATGGACTAATGCTTGCTGATCTCTCAGAGAGAGATGAGTGATGAAAATATTTGTCCATATCTTTCAATAAAATGGCCCCAGCCAAGAGTGATGAAAATCGTCTCGCATATTTTGCAATGTGTAAAAACTCAACTCGATCTGCTCCCAATAATTGCACCAGAACGCTATTACAATCAAACCGAATTAGTCTTGTTTTCCGAGTTAGTCTTCTTAATAAGAGAATTGATTACAGAAATGATTAGTAGTCCATTCGAATAAGTCCTTTTTCTTAATTACAGGATCTACTACAGAAATTATCAGTAATTGACAGAATCTAGAATCTAGACAGAATCTACTACAGAAATGATCAGTAATTGAATACTTCTTTTTTTAATCCAGATTGATTGAAGATCATTAAAAAAATGTCCAATTTTCTTTATCTCTTTTTCTTCAGACTAGGTTAGGTTGCGGTGGCTGCCTCTATAAGAGACATACTCGGAGGCCTGAAAGGCCCATTGTGATACCACATATTTCACCCGTTTTTGAACTGTGTATGCAACACTGTTTTGCCAACATATGTTACAGCACACATTTCAAGCGGATGGGGAAAGGGGGGGGGGACCCCACAGTTTAACGCCGAATCCGAACGGCGATTGGCAGTTTTTCGTTCACACTTGGAGGTTTTGCCATTGCCTGCCAAGAGCGCACTTGTGCGATTCTTGTAATTCTCATTCCCTTCATGTTGAAAGCGATAGAAGTAGATGAGTTGTTCACCAGCCCGAGCCAGGAATCGAACCTGGAGCCTTTGGTATGAGAAGCCAGCGCGCTACCCGCTTGACTATCGAGGACGGCTTCTTCAGACTAAAATTACCAAATTTTTCGCTTGCATACAGAATCTACTTATTTTTCCTCCTCCCTTATTTATCTCCCTTATTCAAATCCCAGTCGCCGTGGCTCAGCCGGCTAGTACGTTGGGCCGCGAGTCCAATGTGACGCTCGAATCCAGGTTCAATACTCCGTTGCGTTAACACAGATAAAAAAAAGAAAAAACAACAATTTTCCTTGCGGCGGCTATCCTCTCAGCAGGAAATGGAGAGTAAAATTGCCTATGAAAAACTCCCAACTCGCCGTTCGGAGTCGGCATAAAACTGTAGGTCTCTTCAAACCTTGTAAAAACATTCGAACGCACAACACGATTGGTTGCGGGTAGCTAGGCCTAAGTCTCGTAATCGGGCTGTAGTGCCAGTCAAGAAGAAGAAGATTCAAATCCCATTTTAATGAATTCTTCCACTTCGACTTAGTGCATCGTTTATTCTTCCAAATGGTTATAAATCTACTTATATAAGATAAGATAAATGATGAGTAGTCTGTTTGCATCGTTCTTCCTTCACACTGCATCGAATACATTTTCTTCTGGTGGACATAATCAACTTAATTTTCGTCCTTCCCCGTTAATCTTCTTCAAACCTATGCGACTGTGTTCTTCCAATTGCATACAGTTACAGTGCGGTCACAGTATCGGAAGGCTTAACGGAAATACCAGCACCAGTATCGAATACAGTACCCGTTGCAGTACAGGTTACAATATCAGTTCCATACCAGGTATACCAGTATGAAGTGAGCCTTTTTTTTGCAAAATATGTTAAAACAATTCTTTGCCTTTTGAAGCAAACCAGTCAGACACACAATTTTCGACTTGCCAATGCGTGTCCCATCGATGAAAATAAATGGTAGTCGGCGGGTGGGGTAGCAGCTCCCAGCCAAGTGCTTTGATTGTATTCTGAAACGGTCTTGCTTTGTGTGCAGGTGCATTGTCATGGAGCAAAATTACCTTGCCGTGTCTTCTGGCCCATTCTGGTCGTTTTTCGATCAATGCATGGTTCAAATTGATCATTTGTTGTCGGTAGCGATCGGTACTAACGGTTTCGTCCGGTTTTAACAACTCGTATTACACGTCCCACCAAACACACAGCATTGTCTTCTTGCCGAATCGATCTGGTTTTGCAGTCGATGTTGAGGGTTGTCCCGGATTAATCCATGATTTTTTCCTTTTAGGATTCTTAAAATAAATCAATTTTTCATCGCCAGTAAAAATTCGATGCAAAATTGATTTTCTTTCGTGTCTTTGAAGCAACACTTCGCAAGTGTTTTTACAGTTTTCCATCTGTCTTTCATTCAATTCATATGGCACCCATTTTCCACACTTTTTGATCTTTCCCATAACTAACGGACAGAAATGGTTGCTTGTGCAACATTTAACATTTCTGCCATTTGCTTTTGACTCAAAGTGTCATCTTTATCCAATATCGTTTGCAATTCCGCCTCTTCAAACTTTTTTGGTGGTTTTCCACGTTCTTCATTTCTCACATCAAAATCATTATTTCTGAACCATTGAAACCATCTTTTGCATGTTACTTTTGATAGAACTTGATCACCATATGCCTCGACAAGCATTCGATGCAACTCTGCAGAACTTTTCTTCAAATGAAAACAAAAAATTAATGCTTTCCGCAAATCATCATTATCTGGTAAAAAATTCGACATATTTAACACGATGAAAAAATATGATGTTGTTTGTTCAATGACTTGATGTATACTAAATATGCTTGATGACATCTGCCAAGCAACAAAACAAAAAAATTAAGGCTCGTTCACAACAAATATTCCCTATCGAGACATTTATATCTTGAGGCTCACTTCATACTGATATACCTGGTATATATTAGAGTAAATAATCGTTTATTTTTGATTGAAAAATGCTTTTAATTTATTGCACATAGGTAAATGTTGTCGAGATAATTTATTACGTTGATTGAGTTGCATTTGCAAGACTTGAGGGGATTTTTTTATTTGAAAATATTAAAAGAGACGTTAAAGGGAATTTACAAATTACGGAACAGAAGTCATTAGTACTTAGTGATAACATCTACGAGTGCAGTCTTTACTGTAGAGGTTCATATTCTTCATAATAGAATATACTTGTGTACATACAAAAGCTTTCATTCCGGACAACCGAACAGACAAGAAACAACTAAGTAGAAAAAAGACAACTGAACAGAAAAGAAACAACTGAATAGAAAAGAGTCCACTGAATAGAAAAGGGACAACTGAGCAGGCAAGAGACAACTGAACAGACAAGAAACAACTGAGTAGAAAAGAGACAACTGAACAGACAAAAAACAACTGAATAGAAAAGAGAGCCACTGAATAAAAAACAGACAACCGAACAGACAAGAGACAACTGAATAGAACAGAGACAACTAAACAGACAAGAGACAACTGAGCGGACAAGAGACAACTGAATTTAGCAGAGACAACTGAACGGACGAGAAACAACTGAGTAGAAAAGAGACAATAGACAAGAGACAACTGAAAACAAAACAGACAACTGAATAGAAAAGAGAAAATCGAGCAGACAAGAGACTACCACCATACTTCAGGTAAATATCGCACCAATTTTATATGCCTACATTTTTTTTACTATTTCTATATTTAATTTACATAATTGAAAGGGAAATGATATATAGATTATCTATTTAATGATGTATTGTGTATAAATATATATGTATGTATGTATAAATATATATATATTTCAATTTAGATTAGTTTATTTTCCAACACGCAAATAAATAGTTTTTTAAATGAATCCAATTAAACAATTCTGAATAAAATAAAAATAAAAGAGTAAAAATAATCATAAAGAAACAAAAATAACGTGTAAGTAGAAAGGTAAACAAATTTATACAATAAAAACAAATTTTAAATATGCGTTAATTGAATTCGACTAACTTAACCCTATTGCTACATTTTTTCTTAACGAAATATAAAACATGTGAATTTATTAATTTTATGTATTTTGAATTACTTTAGGAATACTAAATACAACAATTTAAATTTTTTTAAATCAATTTATTGCTTAGAGAATACTTGAGATTTGAATATGTTGAGGTAAAATTTTTTTTATTTTTATAAATAAAATTTAGTTTAAAAAAAAAAACTATACCTATTCAATCAGTATGAAACTAGACTAAAAAAAATTAGAAATGACTACAATTTCCAGGCTCTCCAAACTAGACTAGACTAGACTAGACTAGACTAGACTAGACTAGACTAGACTAGACTAGACTAGACTAGACTAGACTAGACTAAGACTAGACTAAGACTAGGCTAAGACTAGACTAAGACTAGACTAAGACTAGACTAAGACTAGACTAAGACTAGACTAAGACTAGACTACGACTAGACTAAGACTAGACTAAGACTAGACTAAGACTAGACTAAGACTAGACTAAGACTAGACTAAGACTAGACTAAGACTAGACTAAGACTAGACTAAGACTAGACTAAGACTAGACTAAGACTAGACTAAGACTAGACTGAGACTAGACTAAGACTAGACTAAGACTAGACTAAGACTAGACTAAGACTAGACTAAGACTAGACTAAGACTAAACTAAGACTAGACTAAGACTAGACTAAGAGTAGACTAAGACTAGACTAAGACTAGACTAAGACTAGACTAAGACTAGACTAAGACTAGACTAAGACTAGACTAAGACTAGACTAAGACTAGACTAAGACTAGACTAAGACTAGACTAAGACTAGACTAAGACTAGACTAAGACTAGACTAAGACTAGACTAAGACTAGACTAAGACTAGACTAAGACTAGACTAAGACTAGACTAAGACTAGACTATTATATTGACAATTCATAATTATAATGAATCTAAGCTAATGAGATAAGAAAAGACTAAACTTCCCTGTGTTTACTAGATTTAATAAAAATATTTTTTTATTTTAAAATAACAAATGTTTCACTAACAGCTAAGACTTAATACTGGAAAAAAGTTTGTTCTTATTGATTCTTATTCAAATTGAATGTTGCCTTTTGACAACAAAGTAGCTAAGGGATTAATGATTTAAATGATTTAATGATTCAATTAATTATAAAAACGCACACACACACACTGAGACACATACTATACTCATTTAAGCCAAAATTTATTCAATCAAGTCAATAAAAGAAGTTCGTCATTTAAGTCATTTAAATAGGTTCGTGCGTCAACAACGCAAATTAGCATTAACCTGTTAATTGATGCAGTTTATTTTAGTGAGCCCAAATATTTAACACGTAAAATAAACGTAAACACTTAACATTTCATGCTGCACGTAGAAACCATTTATAATTAAGTGGACACAACAAACCGAAAAACATACAAATTATTTGATTTTTTACTATACAAACCTAATATTGTTTATATAGAAAACTCACTAAAAACTACACAAGTGGGCGTTGAGCGACGCTTTGCCAAAGTGCCAGACGTGTGCCACAATCAAGGTTCGATTCAAGCTAACCGCATGAGATTCCCAACAGCCAAGACCGCAACAAGTGCAATAGCACAACAGCTATAAAAAGTATAAATAAAGTAGCAACAACAACAATAAAAACAGTAGCCAACAATGGCCGCAACATTAGTCGACCTCCGGCAAGAACATTGACTCGACTTGGCCACACAGTGTGACCGACAACGAGTGCGTTTCGCACAGTTACGGCTGGCAATGAAGGCCGCCGCAAGCAGCCAAGACAGCAGAAAATTCGGCCAAAATGCGCTTAAAACTTAGCTTGGCGTGCGTTATTAATTTGGGCAGCGCAGAGACCAATTAGCGCCGTTGATGCAGAAAACTGCTACGAACGCGCGCGCGCCACAGCACTTAACTAGAATGCGGAGCAAAGTACGCGCGGCAGCTTTTAGACGAAAAGAGATTAATGAGCAACGCGCGCGCCACTCGAACAGGTGTTGGAATTAGTTGGGTAATCCAAAAGTGCATAAATATATCGCAGAAATTTTTAGCTGTGCCAACAGTTCCAAATGTAATAAAGTTAATGTTTACAACTTCATTTAGGTGAATTATATTTAGATAATTTTTTTAATTAATAATAAAATTACAATAATTTTAGCACTCAATAAAAATATTAAATTCTTCAATTATGTCAAAAACTGAATTTTTTTTTTTTCATAAGTACTTCCAGCAATTAAAAATCGCGAGTCTTAAAGTATCTCTCTACAAATTTGCTTCCTTCTCTCAACCTGTTTTCTTTTTGGGGTCTTTTTAAGAAATTAAGCCATTTCCAAATCCAAGAACCATGCCAAGCGTCACTCTAGAAGAGTTCAAAACATCAACTCTACCATAGAAGAAATACTGCAAAACGTATCGATTGCAAGAAAGTGATACGTTGGAAGAAACGCAATTTGATGCGAAAATATTATTTTAAGATTACTTTTGTGAGGCGAAAGAAAAATAAAGAAAAAAACGACAAACAAAAACAAGGTGAACAAAATGAAACAAAATGAAACAAAAATAAAACAAAAAAACAAATAAAAGAAAACCATTTTTTCAGTCTTGTGTTGTGTTTATAAAAAATAAAATTGTTTAAGTAGTATGAGGAAAAATATTTTAAGCAATTCTTTACTATGCAAACAAGATATTAGATGTGAATTAAAACCAAAAAAAGATTTTAAAAACTAACAAATTAAAAACTAAAAAAGTATCTTAATAAAAAACTATTTTTAGGGTGAAAAAAGTATATTTATGTTTTAGTGATATATCTAAATCTACATTTTTAGTGATATATCTAAAAATATGTTTTAGTTAAAAAAAAAATGTGTACTTTTTAACAAATGTTTTAATAAATGTAATATATAACTTCAAAAAAAACATATTTGAAACTATTTTTGGTTTGAAAAAAATCATATTTTTGTTTGTATGAATAAATTTTTAGTGATATATATTCAAATATGTTTTGGTTTCTAGGTGCATTTTAATATAAGTAATAAATAAACTAAAAAACATATTTGAATAAGAATACTATTTTTGGTTTAAAAAATTCATATTTGTGTTTGTATGAGTAAATTTTTAGTGATATAAAATAATTTTTTGGTTTCAAGAAAAAATGTCAGTGTATAGAAATTGTTTATTACTTATTGTTTGTTTTTTGTACATGAACTAAATTTTAGTATGTTTGATATAAAAATAAATATTCAAAAAATTTTCTTGTATATAAACTCTTTTTTTCTATAAAAATTTAACATAAAACAATGAATTTTCTTTTTGTACAAAGAAAATTTTACAATTCAAAATTAAACATTTATTTAAAAGAAAACTATATTTAGTAAAAATTAATTAATTACAATAAATTTATTTTAAAAAACAACTTTTAATTTCGTTTTAACAAATTTTAAATATACCTAAATAATAAATAAAAAAATAAAGAAAAACATTTACTAAAAAAAAATAATAATAAAAAGATTTGCAAATTAATTCTTAAAAATTGAATATAAATGAAAATAAAACAAAAATATATTTAATTAAAATACATTTATTCGAAAAATTAATTAATTTCATAACATACTTACATTTCATAACATACTAACATACTTTTTACTTTTCTGTTACAATTCGAAAAAAAATTCAGCTGAAGCGCATCGAATGCTCTCAGAAACTTACGGTGATGCTTCTCTGAGTGAAAGAACGTGTCGGGAGTGGTTTCAACGTTTTAAAAATGGTGATTTCGACATGACAAAGTCATCCTCCAACACGACAATGCTCGGCCTCACGTCACAAAAGTGGTCAAAAAGTACCTGGAAACGCTGAAATGGGAAGTCTTGCCCCACCCGCCGTATTCCCCAGATGTCGCCCCTTCTGACTTTCACCTATTCCGTTCGATGGCACACGGCCTGGCAGATCAACATTTTCAATCCTTCGAAGAATTGGAAAAATGGATTGCTTCATGGATAGCGTCAAAAGAGGACTCCTTTTTTCGAGCCGGGATCCGAAAATTGCCGGAAAGATGGGAGAAAGTTTTCGCTAGCGACGGACAATACTTTGAATAATACATCTGTAAGCACTTTTTCGCAATAAAGCTTTTAATTTTGGAAAAAAACGGCGGAAGCAAAGTGTACACCTGATAAATAACTTTAAAAAAGATGCAGAAAAAGCATTTACTAATATTTAAAATAAAATAATAAAATTTTTTTAAAATTAATTCTTAAAAATTGAATATAAATGAAAAAACAAAACATTAATTAAGATAAATTTATAAAAAAAATAATTTACTAAATTTACTAATATTTTAAAGAAAATAAATAAAATATAGAAACAAAATTTACTAATATTTAAAAGAAAATAATAAAATTTTTTACAAATTAATTCTTTTAAATTGAATATAAATGAAAAAACAAAAAATTAATTAAGATAAATTTATTAAAAAAAAACGAATTCACTAATATTTCCAAAAAAATAAATCAAATACAGAAACAAATTTACTAATTTTTAAAAATTCAAAATATTATAGAAAAATGTTAGTTAATTTTTACTTTTTTTGTCTATAAACTTTGTTTTGAACTTAAACGATTTTTTGTATGTGAATCAAAAAACTTTGTTGCATACAAAAACGGGGTTTTCTATGTAAACTGCATTAAAATAAAATAATGCAAACTGTTCTGGTTTGAAAACAATTGTTTTTAATTAAAACATTTATTAAAAAATTAAGTAAATAAAAAAACCATACAGACAAATTATTTTATATATAAAAATTTTGGTATAAAATTATGTTTTATTGTTTTATATTATATTTTTTATATTTAAACATATCAATGCCATGTTTTTTAATAATAATACGATTTATTATTCTTAACACTAGAATGCTCTGAGGAGTCAAAATGATTCAATCAAAGTGCAATATTATATTCACGTAATATTATATTCAGTAGCGTACACAAGATCTCATTTAGAAGGGGGCTTGGAGAGGTTCTGTACACATCTTTTGAGCCCAATACCACTTGAAACCAGGTTTGCCACCCAAAATGTTTGCAAACCAAAAATTTTGAGAAGATGTGAAGCCTCAAAGCCACCCTAGCGTGCATCTTTGACCTTATTGCATGGTTTTTAAAAAAAAATCTTTTGTGACTTTTACTATTTTTGAAATGGCCAGGCGTTCTTGTCTTTATTTGCTATTCGGATCATTGATGACCCAATTTACAAGTACCTTAGCTATTAAGACTAGAGATTTTGTCTAACGTTCCAGCCATTTCCAGGCCGCAAAACAGTTTTAATCCAGTCAAAAAAGATAAAGTTCCTTGCTACCACATCGACAATCTCGTTTCTCTCTATGTCGCCTAATGAATATGAGTTGAGTTCATCCATTTCCATATAATCTTCTCTATCATTCTTGCGCCATTGCAAACTTTCCTTACAAAAAATGAACTCCTACTTTCTTCGTACCAAATGTTTGGTTAGGTTAGGATAGGTTAAACTGTCTGAATTTAAGAAGTAAATTTAAAAATTTTAGTGATTTAATCCCAATTATAAGCATATTAATATATCGAATAAAACAATTTATATATACATATATACTATCGATTAAAAAATTTCGATATACATTAATGAATTTTGCTTTCGTTTTTCAAAATGCGTAACATTTTTTATCGTTTGTTGATTATTTTTTTAGACATATGTGTAGAATTTAACAACTCACAACACGTGTGCTGAGATGGTCATAAATAAATTGCTTATGTCTGCCATCGTACCATAGTTATAAGTCTGCTATAATAAAGTTTTAGTGCTAAAAAAGCTAAGGAAGTAAACTACGAAGTAATAATTCTCATGATTACTGTACTGTAGACAATCTGTCTGACAACAATGCTGGCACGAAACTTTAAAAATTCTAAAAATAAAAAAAACAACTCATATTTAGTTTGCAAGTTTTCAAGGCTGTCTAATAGTAATTGTCTGGCATATGCGGGACATAATTTCTAGGTATTTTATAGCACAATCTAGAGACAATAACGTCCATTATTAAGCGACTCTGTTGGGTTAACATTTATTTAATATTTTTGTAAAAGAATATTTATTTTTCTTAAATCTTGAGCTCCATGAGATTGCCCAGAATTTTCTTTACATATTTTTAGATTTAAAATTAACGCCCTAAAGGAAAACTTGCCAAGGAACAAATGTTGACCATACATGCACTTTTCCCACAGACTGTAAAATACATAACTCATGGACTGCTTTAACACGCATTCAGCTCATGCTGCACCCAATCTTTGCTGCATACTAAAATTACTCAATATCTTTTATTTTATACCATTTAAAAACCAATCAGCACTAATCAATATAAGATTATTGTTCAACAAATATTGTACAATGAAATTTAGATCACCAGGCGGCACTTTGCAACAACGGAAGGCAGTCTGTCTAGACGACACATATCGCTAAGAGTTTAATCAACTGAGTGCGAATTGAATATTTAGCACTCAATAAACTGATTCAAGAAACCGATTTGCCACGAAATGAAACTAAATATGTAGCCAATAAAAAAATATTGTACCAAGCACTCAGACATTTATTTATTTGTTTGTTGTATCTAATAATAAATTAGGTACTTGCAAAACTTTATAGACGCTTTTTAGTTGTCAGAGGCAGGAAAACGCAATGCTTTATCTCAAGTTTTTTGGAATTCTTAGATGCACGAACAGTGATACGAACGTAGAAGTACTCTTTGGCAGATATCTTAATACATTTTTCATTCAAGTAAAAGTCATATTTAAGGCGGCTCTCGATAGAATTTATGATTAACTGATAAGACTGATTAGACTCAAAAGCTGAAATGAGGTAAAGGACGAATAATGTAAAAGTGTTGTAAATCAAATGGGGGTAAATAAACTTCCAACACAAAACGTAACGAACGAGTAACGAACACATGTGACGAATATGAACTCAAGAGTTGTTTTGTTCAAATTGTAATAAACTGTATGAACAACTAAATACAACAACAAAACAACCACAATTTGAATTTTCATTTGACAATATAGTCCAGAGATTAGATAGGAAACAAATACTGTTGAGAAATGTATAAAGTAACGAGAGTTTGATTAGAGTGTGAACGATGGGCATTTGAAGCTTTATTGGCAATAAATCATTAACACAAGTAAAAGTGTTTCCGCTTTTTGAATACTTTTAGCACTTATAAGCTGTAAAAGTGGGTTAGGGTTCATGGCAACAAGTTTTAAAGTACTTTTTAAAGTAAACCACATGAAATGAACACTTTAACTGCCTTCATCAACTAACGATTTATGGATTGTGCACTTGAAATTTTTATTAAAAAAGAAATTTCATCATTACTTGCAACAGTTGTAAAGCCAAAAAATTAGCAAGATTAAAGGTTACTATTAGCTGTTTGGCTGAGAACTTTAAGTGGGCTTTCTTTCAAGAATTAAAGAAATTAAGTATTTATAAAAAAGAGACTGAAAGATTAACTATTTATACTTAGAAGAGAAAATGTTCATGAGGAAAGCACCTTTCTTTCAAAAAATCCAAGAATATTTTATTAGGTCTACCAGATTAAGTATTTTCTACAAAAAGCACCTTTCTAGGTTATGTTAAGTTATGGTGGTTGACCCTGTAAGAGACACAGTCGGAGCCCTATTGTGATCTGATATCACCTTTCTAAGTATCTAAGAATTTTGTACAATGTAAGACACCTTAAAAAACCTTATGGGGAGTTACATAAATTACTTGATTAGGTTCCATAGGCTTCGCTTGAATCCTTAGCGTTACTAGAGTTATGAGTAACGTTCTTAGAGTTAAGAGTAACCATAAAGATATACATATACGATCCCTTGTAGAGAACCTAAGTAAGACGCTGTCAGGGGCCGATTTAGAAAAATATTTAGGGGAGGGGGTTCAAATAGTAATTATTTAATATTCATAAAATTCCTTTTAGAATAGAATTGATAAGAGGTATATTGCACTGAGACCAGGATTGATCTATTGTGCCCCAAAATTCCTTTTAAGTTGTATGTTGTTTTAAAGTAGATCTTAATATTTCGGGGGGGGGGGGGTTCAACCCTAAAACCCCTACGAATCCGCCACTGGACGCCCGTTTTGAATGCCCGTTCCAGTCCCTTAATCAGCGAACTACTTAAGTGAGCCATTCGGTATATTTAGAACGCGACCAGAGACAGAGAAAATGTTCCAAACATAAATGGTTGTTTGCTTGGCTGAGTGGTTGCTACCACAGCTAAGTAGCACAATTAGTACAGAAAATGCCATTTTGGTGCCTCAACCTGATTTTGTGTTTTTATTGGCTTATTATAAATCTACTTTGTGAGATCCAGCAAAAGCTTTCTGATTTCCATTGTTGCGATTATTTTAAGGTCTTCCGGGAAGGGAAAGTAGTCAGCTCCTTATTAAACCCGGGCATGTTTACAGAAAGTAAGTCAATTGTCTCTACCACACAATTGTGACAATGATTGTTGAAGATTGGTTGCAACCGGATTGTGGACCCAAGAAGTCTTGTCACATCCTCCGGGTGTTTCCAAGCGGTTGCTTCGTCCTGACGCTTAAATTAATATAAGAGTTCTTTTTGAGATGAATCACCCTTACTAAGCAATTTCATAAGGGAGTTTCTAGTAGAGGCTTAAATAATTGAGTTCATACTTAACATAAAATATATAAGATTAGTTAGTAGTCAGGGTATTGTGCACTGCGATCAATATTGATCTGCTGGGTCTAAAGATGATCTACTAGTTTGACTGGCAGAAAGTATCTCATCTCTCTTTTATTTATTTTTTTTACAACAGATCTATTTAGATACGTAGATGAGTCTTTTTAGTAATAGTTTGCTTTGAGCTCAACTAACCCTAACTCCCTAAAGAAGGCGTTACAATATATAAAATATATAAGGGTTCAACTCGGTTATTAGATGAATAGGATGAATAGGACATTAGGACGACTCTTGGACATTACTTAGGTCAGTAAGCCCATTTTGTACCACTCGGTGTGAACCTTCTAATCGCTTCCCATATCTGAAAGTCAATGGGTGACTCCTGCAATCAACCCAGTGCACAGTGATTCGACTCCATACAACCGCGGGACAAAATTAGAAGGAGTGGTCCGTTCCTCATAAAATTTGGCATACTAGTTAATCATGGTCTGCTGAATTGAAATCTCTAATTTGTTTCTCTTAAACTTTTGTAGTTTGGCAATGCCAGAGTCTTAAATTTTCAAATTTCGTCACTTTTAGAGAGCTATACCACCAAGTGTGTTGGCTAGATTTTTCAGATTTTACATTTAATCGGTAACATCAACATTGATTATTGCAAAGAGTAACAGAAATTGTCTCAGGACCCTTTAGTTTTGCAATAAAAACGATAATAATAAAAGTATGTTTTGCTTTTTTGCAGTTTTCTCAATTTTTCATGCTGATTGCATACTTTTAGGCATGAAAAAATAAATTTTGTCGAAAAATAGGTGTTTAGACCACTTTTCAAATTGAATTATTTTCTGAGATCGGAAGATATCGGAGGATATAATTACATTATCCGAAAAAGAAAGAATGCTTCTTAAAATAAAAAAAAATCCAGGAACATACTTTCACATACTTTTTAGATATTTCCCTCTAAGTTTTGCCAATTTTCAGATTTTTAATTTGGAAAAATATTTTGATTTAAAAGTGATGAAAAGCCTCAGCATTGCAAATTTTTGAGATAACATTAAAAGCGAAAATGGCCACATCATTTCTTAATCTATATTAAAAGTTTCAGCTACTTCTTGGTAACCATGTATTTTTACAATTTTGTTTCTTCAATAGACTAAAAAACAGAAAAGATGTGTTTACATTGTTTTGTAAAAAAAGTTTCAACTTTTTCCCACTTTTGCACACACACTAATTAATTTTTTGCACAGAATTTTTGGGGTTTTCTTAGTTGGAGTTTTACCTTTAAAATGACATGAAAATCATTCAATTCTGAGACTATAAATTTTTTGAATTTTGTCTATGGAACGAATCACTGTGCAGTGGATTAAATCTTTTAAAAATTGTAAGAAAATACATAAATAATAGAATTCGAGGGTTGTGTTAAAAAATCCCAACAGAACTAACACCAACGACCAACTTCTGAGTAAAATATATTCACTTTGCCATAAGTCAACAAAGTCTTATTATATGTATAAAAATTTGATCCAAACTTGGCTTTTATTTCTTCTTCAAAACCAGAAATATTCTCGTTAAGTCAAGGATTGTTTTTGTTATAAACTCAAATGTTATAAAATCATACTAAAGCAACCATTTCAGTTTGACAGAAATAATAAAGGAAAACCTGCTTTTCAAGCATTAATCAATCACTACTCACTGTCAGCGAAACAAAACAAAAAAATGTGTATACAAAAATGTTTCATGTCTGAAAATTATTAGCAATGTAATCATACTTAAAGAACTTAAGCCATGAGAAAATAAAACAACAAAATAGACAGCAATATAAACAACAACATTAAATATAGAAATAAGCCAACTACAAGAGAAACGTAGAAACGTTGCCATTGTTGAAACGTGGCGCAATAAGCTGTCAAAGTTCAGACAAAATAATTGAAAAACACTTTTTAAGTGAACAGATATCACTAATGTTTTAAACATAATAAACAGTAAACAATCTGTAAAAATAAGCTTTTCATAATCGTGGTGAATTAATCTGTAAGTCGATTCAAGGCTCACTTAAAAAATAATCAATCACTGTATGGTTTATTTAAAATCCAAATTAATGAAAACAAATTCAGAAAATACTTAAATACAAAAATATTTTATTTTTTATTTTATTAAACGAGTTATTCTGACTTTAATTTAAATTTAGAAGGAAGTGAAAAAATTAACTACAGTATTCATATAACAAATGACCCCAGAAAGACACTTATTGAGTACTTAGTGAAACCAGCTGGAGATACGTTAATGAGTTGCAGTACTTATCTGTTCAGTAGTGATGAATTCAAGAAAGCTTTGAGATCATTTCAGAGATTTACGAATGTAATTTTTTTAATATTTCCAAGCAATCATTTTAAGCAATTCTGCGCAAACCTCAAAGTGTCACAAAAGTGTTCAAAAGTCATTTAAATTTCATTATAAAATCGTGCTTTATCAAAATTGCAACTTATAACCCACCAACTCTGTAGACATTATTTCTCGCAATTAATATTGCATTAAACGGTTTTACAAACACACATAAATTTGTGCATTACATACAAATTGCATCTGTTCAAATAATGCGAACTCGAATGAATATTTCATTTAATCAGTTGACGTGTTCTCACAAATATTTAATTCATATTTATCTCTGATAAATTCCATGAAACATTCGTTCAAATAACAACTCTTGCGCACAAACACAAACATACAGACAATTATTTAAGGACAAACACACAACCACACAGACAGTTATTGAAACAAGACGCATGTGTCTCTTATCAATATGAAGTGTATGTTTATTTTCTTTGCTCTTATGAAAATACTATGCAAAAAAATTACAAATTTTTAAATATAAAAATATGAATTCGAATAGTTATGAAAATAAGAAAATGTGCAAACCACTGAGCGTGAAAAACTTCCCTACTCAATGGTTTGAAATCATCATCAAAAAATCCATTCGTATATAAATTCACACATAGTGGCACTGGCTTGTCACACCAGAGCTTCGATTCCTAGTTCGGGTTCAGTGTTGCCAAATACCTGAAATGACTTTCTCCTAAATCTTAAACAAATACTGAAATTTCCTCCGAAAAGTTAAACAAATTTTCTTAAATTTGTTAACAACACTGTAGAACACTTTAAAATATAACAAGGTTCTGACAACGGATTCTGGTAGAGGGGGCCAAAAAAAAATATACGTGTATCGGCGTTTTGAAAGTTTAAGTCTGAATTTTTTTAGTGGAGGTCAATGTTTTCCACTTTTTGCACATTCTTATGGTGAATTGGCATACGAAAACCATGTAACCTCACATTTAAGGTATATGATGTGTTCAGTAATTTAATGTAAAATACTACGAAGAACATTTTTGTGGAGTATTTTAACCCTGTAGCTCCTAATTGTATG
Organism: Melieria omissa; assembly: GCA_963971225.1. NCBI lineage: Eukaryota > Metazoa > Arthropoda > Insecta > Diptera > Ulidiidae > Melieria > Melieria omissa. The sequence goes on along the minus strand of OZ020268.1, from coordinate 76,621,182 downwards.
AGTCAATTTGACCCTTTTTTCTAAACTACCAAAAATGTCCCACAAAACAGAAATTTTTAAGGACAAAATGTACCACGAAAATATTCGCCATAAAATTCTACTATAGGTCTCTGAATACATCAAAGCTCAGAAATTAACTTCAATGCCAGAATTAAGCTAAAACTTAAATGTGTTTAAGTGTTTATTTTGTACTTTTTCAGGGACGGACGCAGAAAAAATTTTGGGGGGGGTCCGAACGAAAAATTTGGATAATTAAACAGTTCGGCTCTAACAAAACGTAACGTTTTATTTGTGTTTCACAAACTTAATATGTATAACTTATGATTGTTCATTGAATCGCGTGTTGATTGGCGGTTTGCGAGTTTTATTTTCCAAAAAATAAACACAAGACAAAAATTAATTTTTGGGTAAAAGTAGCTAAAAATTGTGATTATAATTAAAAAAAAATTTATTTTCACTCAATTGGAATTTCATTTAACGTTATAATATTTTATAATATAAGAAGCATTAATTGACAGCACACGAATCAAATGATGAAATTGCAATACATATGATCTACTGCCTTTAATATTAGGCAGACTATTTACAGAGTGATGTCAATTCTTCTTGTTCTTTTTGCGAGAATATCCAGAATTTGATCACTGGTAACATTCACATCTCTGTGAATGTTAAGAAGCGCCAGTCCATTCAGTCGTTCCTCTCCAGTCCGGTTGCGCAAGTAAGTTTTTAACCTTCGCAAAGTGGAGAAGGACCGTTCACTAGAGGCAACTGTGACCGGTAGTGTCCCACAAATTTGAAGAAGCCTGTATATCTGGCTGTAAAATCTTCTATTGCAAACGTTTTGGTACTTTTTCTGTCAAACTGTCAAAAAATAAACAAACGGAAAATGCATCTTTCTCGCACTACAGTAGGTTGCGAGTCGTCTAACGATAGTACTAATTATACATGTGGCATGATAATAACACTCAATTACTACTGTGATCTTGATCAGAAAAGTTGTGAAAATAAACTGAAAATTACGAAATAAAGTGGAATGAATCATATTTGTAATGTACCAACTTGTGATGTGGACGATTTAGTTTATACGCTTGAAAGACCGTGTGCTGTAAGGGGTTTTGAAAAAGTCTGAGATTTCGGGAGGGGTCCGGACCCCCCGGACCAAACTTGGTACTAAAATCTCCTACGAAACTTGATCTTTGAGGCTAAAGGTACGATTACACGATGTGTCCAACGCACGAATAATTCGTCCCAAAAATTCGTATAAAATTTACCCAAAATATGACGAAATAAATATGTGTATTGGGACATATTACACGATGCATCCAACTTCTCGAATTTTTATGCGTGACGAATTATTTGTTCGTGCACGAATGTGGGGAATAAAATTTTGAAAAATATTTCACAAATTTCATTTGTGTACATTCGTCCATATATTATACGGATTTTAAAATTCGTGTGCGTACCGAATTTAAAAAATGTGTACAAGTGCGAACGCATTTCTGTTAGCTAAAAATACCACAGGTATTGGTAATTGAATTAAACTATTGAAATAAAACCTTTTCAAATACCATTTTCACACAGAATACGACAAGACGACATTGCAGTCGCAGGACACAGAAAATTCTTGCATCATTGCAGGACTATTTATTTTACTTCTTCTTGACGCAAATGAGGGAAAAAGGCGCCCACGTTCAACATGGTTTTTGCCGTGGCTAAAAAAAAGAAATGAACAAGCAGTCTGTGAAAACTTGTTACGAGAGCTGTCGGTCGGTGATCAAATGGAGCAGCGGCTATTCTTTATTATAGGAACCAGAAAGCACAGAGAGAGAAATTGAGGAAAAATTCAAACATATTCGGAATTTTCCCAATTGTTTGGGTGCCATCGATGGCAAACATGTCAGTATGATCGCTCCACCAAGTGCAGGCAGCGTATACTATAATTACAAAGGCAGCCATTCCATTGTGCTTATGGCTATATGTGACGAGGAATATAAATTCATATACGCTGATGTCGGATGCAGTGGGCGATCATCTGATGGCGACATTTTTAATGCATGCACATTTGCAAATTCGCTTTACAATAGGGCAGTTCACGATAACGTGCAAACGGTCTTGCGTCATGGCATGCGCAAAATGTGATGGCAAATATTTTCAACGCAACAACTGGAGTTAGAGGTGTGAATTGATTGCATTTTCGGATTCCACAACGGCAGCAACTTATGCATGCTCTTTATTCTCAAAGGCTCCCACGGCGCAAATATTCGATTCTTCTTTTTGAATTATTCTTAAAACAACAGCTGTTTTGTTCTGCAACCGATTTGCCATGAAATTTTAAAATGCGTGCTCAGTTTTAATGGCAAATATTTGAAATTACATGCATTTGCCCAGCTTTTTGCACGTTATCGCGAACTGCCCTAATGATAAATTGAATTTGCCACCACGAAAACCTTTACCTGGTCGTTCCATCGAAGTGTCGCATGTATTTTTAGCTGACGATGCGTTTGTCCAAACAACTCATATAATGAAATCCTATTCAATGCGATATTTATTACCACCGAAACGCATATATTACACTGCACAACAGCATGTCTGTTGCATGGAGTTTTTTACATGAATCTGAATCGTTTTTCCACGCTGTTTTCAAAACCATACTCCGTTTTTATGCAACAGCTCTAGTTTTCGCAAAAAATGGGCGTGTCACTTTTTCGAATTTTCCTCGGCTTTTTTCTCGTTTTCGAATGTAATTTCTGAACCAATAATCCTATCGACATGATTTAAATATCGTTGCACAAAAAATTAGGAGCCTCAAAATATGCTCTTTTATATGTTACATTTTTAGTCTGGAATACAAGCAAAAAACAAAAATATTTTGAATTGCTCGAAACAAAAAAAAAATTAAAAACTTTGCATATTTTGAGGCTCCTAATTTTTTAAGAAAAAAGTATGAAAAGTGATGAAAATGGCTATGGTACATTTTGGCTATTATTTCGATGCGAACATGTATTCCGCCAAATAATTTGGCTGCGTTGTAATGTTTGATGTGTCGGCTTTCATTATACACCTAACTCGTTAGTTGATTAACGAAAATTGTGCATGTTTTTGACCATCAAAGAAAACGCCTTAAAATTCCATTTTTTCCGACTTTGAGGTCCAATTACTGCGGCATTTTAAAACTTATAAAAATAAGTTGCATCGGAAAAGAAGCCGTGCGGTGTTGTTAATGCAATCATGTCAATCGGTTTTTTTGTTAAGAAATTACGATCGAAAATATGGAATAAGTAGAGGAAGATAGATTTCAAATCAGCGCACCCAAATTAGTAAGAAACAGTCGAAAAACTCCATGCAACAGAAAAAAAGTGTTTTTTTGTTATGCTGTGTTATTATCGCACAACTTTTTAATGGTGCGGAAAGGATATAGTAATGTGGGTGATCGTGTTTATAATAACGGTGATATCATTGCGGGCGAGTGGCAAAGATAGCCGGCCTCAAGCAACTTGTCCTCTTGTCTATCTTGTTGTTGGAAGCAAATCGTGGAAATATTTCCCATAACGCCAAGCAAATTCGGCAAGAATTCGAGGAATATTTCATGAATGAGGTAGCGACACCGTGGCAGTGATATCATATAAAATAATGAATCACGCTAGATGTTGGGTTGAGGTTTTCGGCTTTATATTATCCAACCACCAAAATGTTGAATTTCTGATGGGCTTTACTAGCTACGAGGGCGGGTCAATAAGTCCGTTACTTTTTGAATGAAACACATGTTTTTAGATAAAAAGTTATTTTATTTTTCAACGTAGTCTCCTTTGAGATCTATACACTTAGCCCAACGTTTTTCTAGTTTTTCATCCCTTCCGAAAAATATGATTTGTCGAGGTCTTCAAAATAGGCATTTGTTTGTGAGATGACTTCGTCATTGGAGGCAAATCTCTTTCCGCCGAGCCATTTCTTCAAGGTTGGGAACAAGAAATAGTCACTTGGGGCTAAATCGGGTGAATAGGCGGGATGAGGGAGCAATTCGTAGCCCAATTCATGGATTTTTGCCATGGAAACTGCACATGAGCACACGAAATTCACTTTTTTCCATTTTCTTCTCAGTCAACGCGGTAGTCTGATATTAACGGCTGTCAAAAACAAACTAAATGTCGCAGCTTGTTAAATTTTTGACAAGAGTCAACTGACAGATGGCTGTTGACGGGAGCAGTGTTGCCATTTCAATTAAGAGGCGGGAAATTCAAAAAGTCACGGACTTATTGACCCGCCCTCGTATCTAATTCCATCTTTTTCTTCTTCTTCTGTACTTATACTCCCACTTTTTCTGTTCTGTTTCTGACCATCGAAGAGAAAACGATTCGAATAACTCAACTCAACTCTACCTCGTTTTCTTCACCCGTTTTGTCGCAATACCCCTTCAATTCTACATATACGAGTACAACATGAACTATTGGAGAATGCCAGTTATGGAGCTCCTATTGTGTTTCTAACTCAAATAACCACTTAGTGTACAATAAAACATGCAAGTATAATCCCTGATCTACATATCAGCAAACAGTGTGTTGAACTTGAAACACCTTTCATGTCCATATTCAGATTGCCATCTAGATAAGTAACTTCCACATCATCTACGTCTGTTGTTCGCTTCACTCGCATTGCTCTCCACTCACATAGATATGGGTTATATACATAAATGGCAACTGCAATTAGCTGCAGACGCGACACGATTATTTTGAAATCGCACTTTTTATCACCAACACAATCTATCCAGACAGTTGTACACATGATTTTGTATAAATCAAGACATGGTGGTAAAACAAAAGTAATGCCTGCAACCATTGTTTATGCTGATAATTTTTTATAATATTTATTCATTATTTTTACTTTCTCTCTTTTTCTGTCGTCACACTGTAATTGGTTAACAGAGGCAGATAAATACAAAAAGAATACTTAAAAAAAACAGCTCATACGCCCAGTTGTATTCACGTGCATATGTGGAACACTACAGGCTTACAGCTGTGGCTGTGGTCGAGACCAACTGTCACAATGACACATATCACTGACTATAATTTTTTCGCATTACTATTTTGACACAATTAACAACTTTGCTGCTGAAAAACAGATTTTTTTACTGTAATTAAACTGTAGATATGTGTGTATCTTGTGTACAAATTAAATAATATTTCGTCGACGCAGAAAACGAATGACGTATGTTCCATTGAATTTAATAGTACATACGACAATCGATTTCTCAGGCGACAATTTGTAGTGAACAATTGAAGAGAATATCTAAGGTACAACAATAGTTAATGATAATTGCAATTGTCTGTTTGTTGTTGTTGGCTTCTGTAATAAATTATTGCACATTAATAGCTGTTTTTAGTGTGATTAGTGGAAGAGTTTTCTAGTAAAGGTTTCGATTAGTTGGTAATAGCGAGCATTGTTTGCTTCTCTTAGACGAGTAATCCAACAATAATAAAGACTAAGCGGCAAAACACTTAACTTTCTACTTCTAGTAAGAGTTGAATGCAGGGACGGGTACAGATTAATGCTCGGTCAATTAATGCTCTGCTGGTGATGGAAAAATTTGTTGAAGATAGCTTCGGAAAATCAATTACGATTACCATTATATTCGAAATAGAGGGGTTAATAGAGTTTCGACAGTACACTTTGATTTTTTTTCGTACAGAACCAAAAGTTGACAACCTTACTACTTCAATTGTATGGGAGGCGCCCTCTGGGGGTGAATTTGTGAACTTTAATTAATTTTGTATTTTTGGCATTCAGGAATGTTGACGATTTTTTAATAAATCATTCAAATCGGTTAAGTACTTTGCCAGATACGGTGTTTCTTCGCTTACTTGACTAAATTTACAAGTGTGGAGCCAGTTACATTGAAAATTGCTAGTTTTGTATGGCAGCCACCTTAAGAGTTGGATGTAGCGGTTAGGTGTGTATAGAAAAAATATTCGAAAGGGAAAATAAATTGGGGTCAGTCTTACATATGGTACGTCTGGGACCAACATGAGAGCAGCGGGAGTCCACTTTTTAAAAACGATGGTTTTGTATGGGAGCCTCATTAAGTGTTGGAGATAGGTGCTAGGAATGTTCGAAAAACTCAACCGCAATTTTCATTATAGCTTTTAGTTGTTTTTGCTTTTATTATGGCTTATTAGATGGAGGAGAGTCTCGCTCTCGAACCGGTTTGTATGTTAATTCTATGCGTATGTATGTATGAATGTAAATAAATTTGAAAAGTGAAAACAGCTGCCAGCTTGTTGTACCGGCTTTAGAACATAGACAACAAACAAACAACTAAAAAGTAAGTTTTTTTACACCTTGTGACAGTGTTAAATCGACGCCAAGTGAGAACTCAAGAATTACACACTAATCAGTTGAAAAATATTTAAGCTTGACAAGCTAAGCGACCGCAATTGGATAGAATTTACTACATTGGATATCTTCGGTTCCTGGACATGGAAACATTCCGAAACAGACGAATTCGCTACGTCAAGACATGGTAACGGTAGGCATCCTTCTTTTAGCCTGTAAACTTTGTACTTCTCGAGCTCCATAGAAGAAACTAAACTAAGATGAGCTGAAGACAAGAAACGATTTTCTGCGCACCAAAATTCGGCAAAAAGTTATTTAGAACAACTTTCATAGTTCTGTCGAGAAGTTCTCTACAATGATGTCGTTTTAGAAAACTTTTTGCCTAGTTCTCTAGAAATTCTAAAGAAAAAGTTCCCTACAACGATGTTAAACTTCGTTCTGAAGAACCTCTTGGCCAGTTCTTCGAAAGATCCATAGAAGATATTCGCCAGAATGATGTTAAACTCCCGTCGTTCTAAAGATATTCTTTGCCAGTTCTCTAGACGTTCCCTAGAAGAAGTTCTCAAAAACGATGTTAAAATCCCAACCAAAAAGTTATCTACAACGATGTTAAGCTCCCCTCGTTTTAGAGATCTTCTTGGCTAGTTCTCTAGTAGTTCTATAAAAGAAGTTCTTTAGAGTGATATTTACCTCCCGTCATTCTCTAGCTAGTTTTCTAGAAGTTCTCTGAAAAGAGGTTATATTCCCGTCGTTCTCGGTGGAAAGAGAATTAGCCAAGAAGTTCTAGAAAACGATGCTAAAATCCCATCGTTCTCGACGGAAAGAGGACTAGCCAAGAATTTCTCTAAAAGTACGGGAGCTTAACATCGCTCTAGAGAACTTTTTCAGAGAACTTCTGATCTAGTTCTCTAGAAGTTCTCTAAAAGAAGTTATTTAAGCGAAGTTTAACTTCCGTCGTTCTAGAGAACTTCTTGGCTAGTTTTCTAGAAGCTCTCTAGAAGTAGTTCTCTAGAACGATGTTAAACTCCCGTCGTTCTAGAGATCTTCTTGGCTAGTTCCCTATAACGATGTTAAAATCCCGTCTTCTTGGCTACTTCTCTAGGCGTTCTTTAGAAGAAGTTCTCTAAAACGATGTTAAAATCCTGTCGTTCTTGACGAAAAGAGAACTAGCCATGAAATTCTTTTGAGCTATGTTAAGCTCCCGTCGTTCTAGTGAACTTCTTGGCTACTTCTTTAGAGGTTCTCTAAAATAAGTTATCTGAGTGATGTTTAACTCCCGCTCTCTAGAAGTTCTCTAGAACGATGTTAAACTCCTGTCGGTATGGAAAACTTACCTGTCTAGAACGAAAGAACTTCTTGACTAGTTCTCTAGAATGACATTGGTCTTCCATCTTTTCGTCGAGAATGGAAGGTCCACATCTAGAATACTTTTCTCACTAAAACAGGGACCAGATGGGAACCATCTGCTTCTAATCCCACAAGGGTGTAATGAGGAACTACAGGTGTGATGAGAGACGCTTCCATAATCGTTTTCACCGACGGTTCTAAGATGGATGAGGGTACAGGAGATGGTATCCACTCAGATGTAATACGGACCCAAAAGTCATTAAGACTCCCGAACTTTTTAAGTATGTTTCAAGTGGAGATCAGGATTATCCCCCCCCCCCCCCAAGGTATTGGGCATCACCGCGTCACTCTTTGCTGGGTTCCGTATTACTTTGGTAGCAAGGAAAGAAGCAGCGGGCGAGAAGACAAGCGGCTCAAGATTTCTAGCAGACCTGGCTTGCGAAGTTTAAATTCCGGATCTGCTCTGCTTTATGAAGAGGTGGAACTGGTTTGCCCCGGATTGAGACTGATTGGTTAGCTTCTGAGCGATTTAGAGAGGGTTTCACAATGGGTCAATTTTCCTTCGAGTCGAATTGTGGTCTCAGTGCCGCACAAACCCTTTCCTACCTAACCTAACCTATGTGAGTAATGGCAGCCGATGTTTTAACTAGGAAGCCAAATCTGCTGTGGGCCACCACATGTCTATTCTCATCCCTTTCGCGAGCTTATTTCTCCCATCAAGTCATCTAAGAACTCAGTTAGCCAATAACTTAGAAGTCAGTAAGTGATTCTGTTATCTAACATTTTCAAACAATCGCCTGTTTTCCATTATAGTTAAGTATTATAAAACCTGCTCTTAGTAAGACTTCAGGTATATTAAAATTGTTGCAATTTGCGATTTTAATTATTTTTTTTAACACTTACATATTTAGAAATAATTAAAAAACCATTTCTCACACAGTGTTATTATTGTTGAGCTATAATTGAGTTGAAGTGAATCACTAGCAAAGAAAAATGTGGCGCAAAAGGTCAACATTTCCAACAGTACGTTGCAATTAAGATTTATAATTATATATCAGGTGTACAACTTTGCTTCCGCCGTTTTCCGATAGGTGGCTGTACCGGCTGAGGCTGGTTGAAATACATAGATGGTAATGCCTTTAAAGTGAGTGTGGACAGTGCCTAACGAATTGTCATCGCCGTTTCAGAGACAGTTGTTCTTGTTTTCATATTATTCACGCTCAAAAATGTCCGTTTATGTGCCCAATTCTCGCCATTTGCGGGAAGTTTTACTTTTCTGTTACAATTCGAAAAAAAATGCAGCTGAAGCGCATCGAATGCTCTCAGAAACTTACGGTGATGCTGCTCTGAGTGAAAGAACGTGTCGGGAGTGGTTTCAACGTTTTAAAAATGGTGATTTCGATGTCCTCCGATGATCCTCCAACACGACAATGCTCGGCCTCACGTCGCAAAAGTGGTCAAAAAGTACCTGGAAACGCTGAAATGGGAAGTCTTGCCCCACCCGCCGTATTCCCCAGATGTCGCCCCTTCTGACTTCCACCTATTCCGTTCGATGGCACACGGCCTGGCAGATCAACATTTTCAATCCTTCGAAGAATTGGAAAAATGGATTGCTTCATGGATAGCGTCAAAAGAGGACTCCTTTTTTCGAGCCGGGATCCGAAAATTGCCGGAAAGATGGGAGAAAGTTTTCGCTAGCGACGGACAATACTTTGAATAATACATCTGTAAGCACTTTTTCGCAATAAAGCTTTTAATTTTGGAAAAAAAACGGCGGAAGCAAAGTTGTACACCTGATATTTTTTTTAGTTTTTACTCTAAACTAGTTCCATGAACAAACTGTACTATCTGGTAGTGACTTAATAATAATAATTCCAATATTTACACTCGTTCAAACAAAATTGAGTCATCACAAAACTGTCTCGAAAGTTTTTTAAAAAAATGTTAAATATTTTTCCACAAAATTTGCATATAGAATTCCTAGTTCAAACATTTTTCCTAAACAAATAAACATATAAACTTGTCAGCTTTTCAGATGTTAAAATTTCATCATACCTTCAGACAAAATTGGCTGAGAAGTTTTTTACTACGAAATGGTTTCTTTCTAATGCCAACTTTGACTTTCGCTCAAACAAAACTGAGTCCAGCAATCACAAAACTGTCTGAAAAGTTGAATAAAAAAATTTTTAATAAATGACAAAACTGTATGAGAAGTTTTTTACCACGAAATATTTTCTTTCTAATGCCAACTCTGACTCTCGCTCAAACAACAACGGTTTGCAACTTATAGTTTAGTCTAAATAGACATAAAGTCAGCTCAAAATCATTCAGTTATTAGTTTTATTCCTCCAGAAATAGTGAACGAATTTGATTGAAGATAAATGCGAAAAAATTTTCAGTGAAAATTTAGCTAAATAATTGAATTAAAAATTCAGGATAGGTTAGGTTAGATTAAAGTTTCTCAAGAGTTTTGCCGAAAGACGTACTTAGGCCTCAAAATGAATCCGTTGTGATTACACAAGGAGAGAGTGTTGTATTTTACTGTAAGTCGGAGAGCCTACACATGCCAATTTGTTTTGTGTCTCTGATGTGGACTGAGCTGAGACTTTTCAAGTTCTCGAAGAAGAAAGATCCTTAGGGATTACACAAGCTGAGAGTGTAAGTGAGTGAGATGTACATTCTTGCAAGTCTCTGATGTTGACTGAAGATTATTCAAGATTATCCAAGTTCTCGAAAAAGGGAGATCCTATGGACTTCCTTCCCTCTCCATCTGGAGAGACTCGAACCGTAGCAGAGAAGGTGATTTATTTCACTGAGAGAAATAGGATTTTTATAGTACGGCCAATACTACAACCATAGCTCTAAGCTTAACGCTCTACTACAAAACAGATCATACTGGGTTTTGTACTACGTAGTACATTTTGCCAAATATGAAATCGAATTTTGAAAAAATCTAAAATATATTTTCTTCATTCCTGCAGTGCAATTCTCAAAGTGAAATTATGCACTGTGGGTTTTCGACCAAAAGTTTTAAACTTTGAAGTAAGTCCATTTGAATGTCTCTGTAGTAACTGAAAAACTCTATTCACGTTCATGGTATTTTACTGGATTTTTGTACTCTGATTGTAGTAGGGAAAAAGGTTCGGTTGTGGGCACCCTTTTGTTTTTGGCTCATAACTTTTCACCAAGTTCACATTAATCGGACATATGAATATCTATGGAAAACTAGAGACCTTAGCTAAGAAGTAATGAGGAAAATAAACCGATTCCGTCAAATAGAAATAACCAATGACAAACATTGGTTTTTTGTACTATTCGTATTACGATTTTTGTACTAAATATCTACCAAAGATATTAGTCTTTTTCTCAGCATAACAAGGATACAATATGATAGAAAAACAAAACAAGTTTTTACTTAAACAATGACGCAGAGAGAGCAGACTCTATGACTGGCAGTTTATTGAAAGAGATTTATTAAAAGAGATTAACTTCATTTTATAACCAAAACTACATTTCTATTGGTGTTTGGTTTGTTGTTTTGTTCTAATCAATTTTTTTTCATAATTTACTGACGCATTGGAATTTATTGCTTTTAGGTCAATGCCTAGCAACAGAAAATTTAAGCTTAAGTGTTTTATTATCTTGATGACTATTACTTTCAATAGTGTCTGGCATACGTTTGTATATTAAAGATAATACAAGTGCACATTTTTAATTGTGTGGTAATTATTTCTGCTCAAATTGCGGCTCTGAAATGTTACTCTTGTCAACGATTGTTTTGATTAAGAAAAGTAAGATCATGAGATTATCTTGACTTATCTTTGTATATTTTAATTACACTTTTAATTCGACTATTGATAGTGTTGAATTTCAATTTATTGATTTTTAGTTTATTTAAATTTTTTGTATTATGTTTCATTTCATTGTACATACTAATTTTTTTTTGTATATTAATTTGTTTGTATTTATTTTTACTTCACTTTTATTTGTTATTATCTTAATTTGTTTATTTTATTTGTTTTCATTTAAATTTTATTTTTTATTTTATTTTATTTTATTTTATTTTATTTTATTTTATTTTATTTTGTTTTATTTTATTTTATTTTATTTTATTTTATTTTATTTTATTTTATTTTATTGAATTTTATATTATTTTGTGTTATTTTATTTTTATTTTATTTCATTTTATTTTATTTTATTTTATTTTATTTTATTTTATTTTATGTTGTTATTTTATTTTATTTTATTTTATTTTATTTTTTTATTTTATTTTATTATTATTTATTTATATTTATTTTATTTTATTTATTTAATTTAATTTCTGTTTTTATTTTACTTTATTTTGTTTTCTCTTTTTCTTGTTTTTTTTTTAATAAGAAGTTAACATTAAATTATTATTTAAACCACTGAAAAATTTAGACAAACTCTAATACTATATACTTTTCATACGTTTGCGTCAATTTGAAAATCTGCCAGTTATTTTCCTCCAAAGCTCATCTCAAATGAATAATTTCTTTAAAACAAAAAATTGTTTACAAAACAATTTACTCCAATTGCTCATTGCATGTTCGAAGTTAATTATAATTTAATAATAATCGTAGGTTTCACTTATTCACTTACTTTTTATAATAAATAACAGCCACAAAATATTGCACGAAATGTTATACACGCTGCCGTTGATTTTCACAAAATGTTCTGTACTTTTAGTGAAAACTGTTTAGTACTTTTGTAAATAATTTCTTGACTAACACATTCACAAATGAAATGTATAAATAAAATTGTTACGAATTAGAGTCAACACACGTTTAAAAATGCACAAAGCGACGTTTTATTGTTACGAAATTTACTAATAAAATAAAAATTATATTTATGCTTAAAAAAATTAACACGTGTCACACAAAAGTATAACAAAAATGTGGCTACAAAGCTAAAATTACACGAAAACGGGGCAAAATGTAATGGCGAGAAATAACTGTTACATGCAGTGTTGTACAAAGGTGAGGCGATCGGCAGTTCAGTGGCTCGAATAGACTTTTATGTTGGGTAGATTAGATTTGGGGACGTAGACCTGGTTTTGGTTAATTAGAATTTCGAGACAGTTAAATTTTTTGCTCACTTTAAATATTTTGGTTCGAAACTATTGGATTTTTTCAAAGGGGAAAAGACATCTGAATACATAATTTTTCTTATATTGATTACAAGTTAGTATGAAGAACTTTTAATAAATATTTATTATATGGTGTGTTTTATCTCTAAAAATATTGTGCAATAAAATAATTACACGACTTTGGGTTGTTTGGTGCGTCACTGCATGTCTGTAACTCTGATTTTTAGAACTTTACACAAATACACCGTTTCTAGTTGTAATTCAAAAACCATTACTACAAAATTGAAAGAAGTTATAGAATTGTCGAGGAGTTGAAAATCATTACTTTATTCAACTATTTACAATTTTTTACAATTTGCAAGAGTAAATAATCAGTTACATCAAAATACTGAAGAAAAAATACAGAGCTCAATGGGGTAAAAGCACTGAATATGGTCTATGAATATTTGGTTTAAGTGTTAATAGAATTATTGCACAATATTTTTGTACTTTATTAACTCAAATAAAAAACACCTGAGATTAGTTCCCCATAACTGTTTACAAAACATTTTACTGAAAACAATTTGTAATTGCGTTTGTGAATCATCGGTACGTGACTTAAAAAAAAATAGCAAAAACTTCTAAATGGCTGTTAAAATGGTCACGAAATGAGAGTTCGCTGCTGTGAAAAAATTAGTTGAAAGCATTTATTTAAAAATTATGCAGCAATGATGTCAGACTGCAGATAAAACGAAGTACACTCTTGTCAATAGGTGCCACCAATTGTCTCGGAAGGCAATTGAGTAGCAGGGACCTCTCTTTCTCTCCGACGACGGACAGAACTTTAACTCTATGGGGACGCTCATAGTTCGACTGTGCAACTCCCCAAATTATCGCTCTGAGACCCTCGAGGATTCCATTATGAACCTGGCTATGTCCCTGATACACAGTGAAAATAGCTCAGTCAGACTGGTGAAGAATGGTGAGTCATAAAACTTAAATCTACTTTTGGCAAGGGCAGGTCATAGACAGTCAGACCTTAACCTTTCGCTACAGGTTTTTACTGAGGAAAGTTAAAATTTTTAATTTATCGATTAAGTCTTCCGTTTGGTTATATCGCAACATTCTATAATAAGTCGAAAACTACTGTTTCGAGCAATCTCGTTTTAAAGTTTTAGGCGCATATTTGATAAAAGTAGTAACGCGAATAGGCTTTTATGAATAACTTTTTTTTAAGTTACAAACTCTCCGATTATACACAAACGTAGAGCACAGTCAAGGAACATGGTGGCATCCATTACTCAATTTCTTCTCGAATCGACTTAAGCGGTTATTGCTTTTGACCACAGAATTGTTTTTTTTTCATTTTTATTACCGGACCCTGTTGTCATATGACAGCAACCACATCGTTGTATAGCTGTAATAAATACTTAACCCTTTCGCGACTACTGGAATAATACGTTCCAGCAAGTTTTTAATGGCCCTCAAAACAATTATTCAAATCCTAAGACCCACGCAAATCATTTTTTCGATTTCAGTTTTCCCGCATAAAAGGATGATTTCAGAGTTTGTGAGCATCCAATATTCAATTCTTACCCCAACTTTCATAGCATGAGAATATTTCTAGTGAGAGTATGTTGAATTTCAAAACTGAACTTCGCCCGAAGAGGTTAAACATGTTTACAGTTATTTACGCATAACTAAAACTCAAATATTTTTTCATTTACTTCAGCTAAAGTAAAAAATCAAATTAAAAATGACACTAATTTTTTACTGTTTTTGTTTTTTATTGTGTAGAGATATGACATTGAAAAACGTGTATATTTCTTTATTTACATAAACTTAAATATTCAGTAAATTAATTTCGTATTATTCCTAAAATTTCATTTTAAACATAAACAAAAAAAAAAGTATTCTTGAAAAGGGGTCAGACTTCCACAAAGTAGCATGTTGCCATATGGCAACGAATAGCGAAAGCGTTAAGAATAATTGATTTATACAAATATAACATTTTCTATATTTTTCCTATATTTAACCATAATTTTAAAATCTTTAAATTTTTCAGTGCAAGCAATAATTCAAATAATATTTTCAAGAAATTTGTTTCTAAAATTAATTATAACTCTTATTACAAAAACATATTTAAAAATACCAGAAATCATTGGCTTTTATTTTATTTATTTTTTTATTTTATTCATTAATTTATTTGTCAGTTAAACAATCGATTTAGCGCAATTCACAATATCCACAATTAGATAGAAGTCATTTATTCTTTTTTTTTAATACTTTCTATTTTTAGAAGCTTTTTGATCCAACATCAGCTCATTAATTTTAATGCCAACTTCTCATTCGACGTTCTAAAAGTAGGTGGAAATTTGCATAGCGTCAAAAACACAGCTCAAACTATCACTGCCGCTTCAATTTACATTTTCTAATTTAAATTTTTAATATGCGAACGCAAATTGTCTGCGCATCACACTTTGTTCTATACTTAGGCCAGTCGGCGTTTGTAATCCTCTGTTTACATTTGCATTGTTTTACGCCGTTGTTTCAATTAAAAGTCACCTTACACTTAGCTTGGCGTTTAAATGATATGGCAACGCTTTACACGCTCAATTCGCACGTTGCGGTAAATTTTTTACTTAAGTGCCGCTCATAGCTTTCATGCTTTTGTTGTTGTCTAGTTGAGGTGCACTGACGCTTGCAGTAATAACTTAAGTATGTGAAAATTCCGTATACTTAGTCATGATAAGTAAGAGATTAAGAGGTCTCTAGATTTTTTCAAGATTTTTCTAGTTAAGTTTGTTGTATTACTAACTAAAGCTGTTGGTTTATAGGACTTTCTATTGATCAGCTGGTTACTGTGGGTTTTGAGCAGAAAATTATCAGAAATTAAACTTGAAAATTTATCAAATGATTGCTGAAACTCCGGTTGGAGAGATGTGCCTTCTTTTGGAACTCACAGAAGGTGCTCATACTTCACGCTCACAGTATGCGCTCTCCGAAACTAACTGAAGTGGATAGAAGCCTTCATGTAAGTAGGTTTATGTACTCATATCTAATCTATATAAAAATAATTGTTTGCCCTGTCTGACTGACTGATTCACATTCGCGCAACCTAAACCGCTGAAGCTATAAACATGAGTTTTTTTTAATGTAGATATATTTTCAAAAATAACCTTCCGCTAAGACAGGATTTTTGGAAATTCGGGGGTCTAAATAAGCAAAACATGGGTTAAGGTATTGTATAAAAAACTTTAATAGACCTATTGATTTCAAAGTTTACGAAAATGCTCTAAATTAAAAATAATTTCAAAGGTATTTTTCAATTTTTCGAAAATCAAAATTTTACGGTTTCAACAATGGGTTAAGGTTTATATACAGAAAGACTACGAAAAATACATGAACCAATAGGTCTATTGACTTCAAAATTAGTGGACACTTGAAATGAAAAACAGACACGGGTTTTACTTTTTTTGGAAAATCTAAATCTTGCGGGGTCAACGATGGGTTAAAAGTTTGCATGGAGAAAAATGATTTAATGTTTTTTTTTACTTCAAACTTAGTAGAAGCACTTCAAACGAGAAGTAATTCTATATTTTTTAAAATAAAATCTAACGGGGCCCACTATGGGTTAACAGTTTGTATAGAGAACCATGATTTAATGATTTTTTACATCAAACTTAGTAAAAGTTAGGTACGAGAAATAATTATATATTTTTTTAATGGGTTAAAAATTTGTATGGATAAACATAATTTAATGATTTTTTTTTACTTCAAACTTAGTAAAAGAACACCAAAGGATAAATAATTCTATATATTTTTTAATATCAAAATGTGGCGGGTCAACGATGGGTTAAAAGTTAGTATGGAGAAAAATTATTTAATGTTTTATTTGTTTTACTTCAAGCTTAGTAAAAACACTTCACATGAGTAATAACTTTAATTTTTTTTTAATATCAAAATCTAGCGGGGTCAACTATGGGTTAACAGTTTGTATGGACACACTGTAAATAAATATAAATTTATGGGTCCATTGACTTCAAATTTGATGACAACGCTTGAAATCTTAAATAACTAGACACGTGATTTGATTCTTTTGAGAATCAAAATCTGCAGATTCAACGATAAGTTAAAAGTTTGTATGAAGAAACATAATTTAACGGGTTTTTTTACTTCAAACTTGGTTAAAGTTCTCCAAGTGAGAAGAAAATAGACAAGTATTGTTTTATAAAAACAACAGGATCAATATAGGGTTAAGAGAAACTTATTTTTATTGGGCCCATTGACTTCAAACTTGCGTGCAAAGCCGCTGGGTCCTACTATTTATTTATATAAATTTAAGATAAATCTCAAAATTCAGCAACTGTGTGACATTTATGAATTTTAAGCGTTTGAGGTACAGCTTTTCCGATCCAGATTATTAGATAAATTAACTTTTTTATTATTACCTATTATTATTTATTTGTGGATACCTAGTTTCCATAGTTCCAAAGTGACCTTCAACTTCAAAGCTTCAAAGTTTCTTTGATCAGACAACTTTAGTATCTTCCAAGTGAAAATGACTTCTATCTTCAAAACCTCAAAGTTTCTTCGATCAGTAGTAACACTAGAACTAGTAACATTGCTATCTTCCAAGTAAAAACTACTTTTAACTTCAAAGCTTCAAAAAATCGTTGGTCAGTTTTCTAATAACTTTGGTATCTCAGCAGTAAAAGTGATTTCTATCATCAAAATCTCAAAGTTTCCTTGGTCAGTTTTCCAATTAGTTTCCTATATTTGATGTGAAAGTGACTTCTAATTCCATAGCTTCAAAGTTTTTTTGATCAGTTTTTCGATAACTTTAGTATCTTCCAAGTGAAAGTAACTTCCATCTTCAAAACTGCAAATGTTCTTTGGTCAGTTTTCAGACAACTTTAGTATCTTCTAAGTGAAAGAGACTTCCATAGCTTCAACGATTGTTTTATCAGTTTCCTAATAACTTTAGTGTCCTACAAGTGAAAGTGACCTTTAACTTCAAAACCTCAAAGTTTCTTTGATCAATTTCCTAATAACTTTTGTATCTTCAAAGCTCCTTTGTTCAGTTTTCAGACAACTTTAGTATCGAAAATAACTTCTGTCATCAAAGCTTCAAAGTTTCTTTGATAAGTTTTCTGATAATTTTACTATCTTCCAAGTAAAAAAGACTTCTTGTCCCATAGCTTCAAAGCTTATTTCATCACTTTTTCGATAAGTTTAGTATCTCGTTTTTTTATGTAGATTTTCTATGTTCGTCCTAGGGATAAGTTTATAGTCTCTGAGATAGTAAGTTACGCTCGTGTAGAAACCATGTCGCTATATCTTCATCATTTACATATTATAAGCATTTAGTAAATACCACAAATTGTAAACTGATTTTAATTTATAAGTAAACAAGAACCACTTATTCCATTAAAAACGTTTACACATCTTAGTCGACTGGTTCAACTTGTTGGTAACATTTGATTGGGACTTTTTTAATCATTCACGGTTTTTTTCTCCTTCTATTTTCAGCAATTAATAGATGGTCGGACTTTCAAGGTTAGTCAGTTGCGACATACAGCATCACTTATATGTTAAACGTGAATTTTAATTGCATCAACGAATGGAATTAATTTGTAATGTACAGCAAAAATTGCAGCGCAAATAGCAAAAATTTGGATTTTTCCTCATAACGAACATTTGCCACAACGTGTAATTTAGACTCATTTGTTATTTCCATTGAGTTGTCGAGGCACATGTGACACTTTCGTTTGAAATTGTTTTTAGTTAGTATAGATTTTTCGCATCTGAACTCTACCGTGACTGAACGTGACTCAATTGCACTGAACTGTCAACCATATAATTCTACCATAGAAATTTTTAAAATATTTTTTTCACACTTTTTATATTTTTATCAGATGATTTTCTGGTTGCGCTTTTACAACAGTGCAACAAATTAATTAACCTGCTCAGTCAAATGTCGAAATGAATGATTTGTTTTTTAGTTTTACTTTCGCAGCCATTAATTATTATTTTTTTTACTTTGTCAATTAAATGTCAAATTCGACGCCTTTATTTGGAGCCAAATTGTTTTGAGTTTTTTTGTTTTTTTCGCAGCCATTAATTCTTTTTATCTTTGTCAATGAAATGTCAAATTCGACGCCTTCATTTCGAGTCAAATTCTTTTTAATTTCGTTTTTTTACTTTCGCAGGCATTACAATTTTTTTTACTCTGTCAATTAAATGACAAATTCGATGCTTCTATTTCGAGCCAAATTGTTTTGAGTTTAATTATTATTATAATTTTTTTTATTTTTGTTTATGTTGATTTGCCAATTTATCTTTTAATGTGTAAATACCGAAAGTTATTAGCAACATTTTTTGGCTCATCTGAGTAAGTATTTACCTCACTCTTCTATATTTTTTTTTATTTTATTAATAGAACTAAATTTATATTATAAAAAAAATTATTTAACATTTAAATTTAGTAAATTAAATATAGGAAGAAAATTCAATTTATTTGTTTTATTACTTTTGTTGTTTTTTACTGAATGAAAACTCAAACCAACCACAGTTTATAGACTCAAACGCACTACTCGCTTTTCTGATTATCCAAGCTTTACTTGGTGCCAGCAAATTTATCCGACAACAATAGAAATTTAACGCCAAATGATTATCTGGACATATATCTGTGTCTAGTCATTGCATTTGTTCGCTTAATTAAACATTTAAATTGCACTTTGTAAATTAGAATCGCTAAACGAATGACGGCTGTTCACTATGTACAGAAATCACTCGAGCTTTTACACTCGCTTACACTTGAAATGAATGCAAAATACAATTTGCATTTACTTGCCAAATCATGCCGAACACATTCAGAACGATACGTGGCTGAGATTGAAAGTTAATGCGCCAAAAGTGTGGAAACTGGCATTTGAGTGTCTTTGGTGGGTGTGTTAATGATGTTATCTTGCAGCATACTTTTAGGTGTTCATGCCTAATTTTGTGTAATTGGCGACTTTGCACAAGTTTTATGTTTAATACTATAAATTTTTAGTAAAGTTAAGAATTATGTTTGTTAATTATTCAATTTCGATTCGATTAAATATAAGGAAAATATTATAGTCTGGACATCATTGACAGGGACATGTGCACAAAGTGCAGAGAGCTGGGTGTGAGAGAAACTCTGGAACATCTTCCTGGCTCTCTCTCTACCATCTTCCCTGCTCTCTAGATTGCAATGGGCTCACTTGGGTACTTCACTGATTGAGAGACTGGAGTGGCGTCTAAAATAAAATAAAATAACATAAAATAAAATAAAATAAAATTAAATTAAATTAAATTAAATAAAAGTAAAATAAAATAAAATTAAAAAAGATAAAATAAGATAAAATAAGATAAAATAAAAAAAATTAAATTAAATTAAATTAAAAAAGATAAAATAAGATACAATAAAACAAAAATAAGATAAAATAAAAAAAAATAAAATAAAATAAAATAAAATAAAATAAAATAAAATAAAATAAAATAAACTAAACTAACCTAAACTAAACTAAACTAAACTAAACTAAACTAAACTAAAATAAAATAAAATAAATTAAAATAAAATAAAATAAAATAAAATAAAATAAAATAAAATAAAATAAAATAAAATAAAATAAAATAAAATGAAATAAAATAAAATAAAATAAAATAAAATACAATAAAATAAAATAATATAAAATAAAATAAAATAAAATCAAATAAAATAAACTAAACTAAACTAAACTAAACTAAAATAAAATAAAATAAAATAAAATAAAATAAAATAAAATAAAATAAAATAAAATAAAATAAAATAAAATAAAATAAAATAAAATTGTAAGAAAATGCAACACTACAGTTTGTTATATAGGCAACCCAAGCGCAGGCCAATTATGCACACTACTATGTAATAGCTTTAAGTCGATCTTCAGTTGAATAAAGAAGTTACTACGAACGGTCGTGTGTCGATTTATTTCACTCGCGTACTCTAACATGGGTTATGGGCCCAGACCACGTGATTCGTAGTGTGTCAATTCGCAAAAATGACGTCCTCATTTACTAATATTGAAAAGTTAAATGGTGAAAATTACTCGACGTGGTCGCTGTTAATGCGGAGCTTGCTGGTAACGCAGGATTTGTGGTATGTCATCGAGGAGACACTTGAGCCAAATGCATCGGAACAGAAGGCAAGGGTATGGCAGACGGCGGACCAAAAGGCATTAGCAACCATTCATTTATGTGTAAAGTCGTCTGAACTGATTCACATTAAAAAGTGCCTAACAGCGAAAGAAGCGTGGACATTGCTGAATAGTCTGTACAATGCAGATGGACCAGCGAGAAAAGTCAACTTATTTAAAAGATTAGTGAAATTCAAATTTAATGCTGCTGAGAAATTCGCAGATCAAATTACTGAGTTCTGTTCTATAATCGACAACCTTAATGAAATTGGTGTGACTGTACCAGATGATCTCCTGACTATATTGTTGCTATGTAGTTTACCCGAAGAACTAGAAAATTTCGTCATAGCAATTGAAAGCAGAGACATTTTACCGAAGTTGGAGTCATTAAAGGTCAAAATATTGGAGGAGGAGCAAAGACGGGGACAGCGAATTGAAGAGACAGAAAAAGTATTTGCGGCGAATTCGCGCAAGCAATTTGAGAGAAAGCATGATCGGCAGCAACAACAACCACAGCAACAGCAGCATTGGGTCAGTAGTAGACGCGACAATGAAAACAACAACAGCAACAACCATAGCAGAAGAAATGCAGCGCGGAATGCAAGTAACATAAAGTGCTATGCATGTGGAAGGAGGGGCCACATTAGAGCGGACTGCAAGTACTCGCAGACACCGACATTGCTTAGCCTGTTTGAATCGAACCACCGAACAAATGAGAATATTTGGATACTGGACAGCGGTGCATCATCTCATATGTGCAACGACAAGTCTTCGTTTGCGACGTTGCGAAATTACTCTCAATCGGTATTGCTGGCATCAGGTGAAGCAATTAGTGCAGAGGGTGTAGGTACTGTCGCGTTGAGGTCTGAGTACAACGAAATTATGCTGCGAGACGTATTATATGTACCAAAACTAAAAAACAAATTTCTATCAGTGAGTAAAATTCTTAGTAAAGGACACGAAGTAAGATTTAATAAAAATGAGGCAGTGGTAATAACAAAAGAAAATAAAGCAGTTTTAACAGCGGAAATGCGAAATGGTGTATTTTGTACAAATGAGCTTAAAACCGAAGAAAAACTTAATTCAATAATTGAAAACAATAGTAGCATGGCTAATAAATGGCACCGTCGATTCGGTCACGTAAATTATAAAGACTTGTTCATCTTATCACAGAAAAATATGGTACGCGGACTAAACTTAAACAAAACTGAAAATTTAGATTGTGACGTATGTGCTATGTGCAAAATAAATAAAAGTCCTTTTAAAAGTTATACAAATGTTCAAACAACAAAAAGTTTAGAAATTATACACTCCGACATATGTGGACCAATGCGTGTGACGTCCCAAGGAGGATCACGATATTTTGCAACTTTTATAGACGATTTTTCGCGGTATACGGAAGTGATATTTTTAAAGCAAAAATCAGATGTATTCAGTGCATTTAAACAATTTCTTATACGCATAGAAAACCAAACTGGTAACAAAGTAAAATGTTTACGCAGTGACAATGGGCGTGAATACCTAAGTAATGACTTTAAAATTTTTCTAAACAACAGAGGCATCGTACATCAGACTACAGTGGCATACACACCAGAGCAAAACGGCGTAGCTGAACGCGCAAATCGCACCTTAGTAGAAATGGCGCGTTGCATGCTAGTCTCATCAAACTTACCGAAATCTCTGTGGTCAGAAGCTGTCAGTACCGCGGCGTATATACGAAACCGGTGTGTGACAAAATTACTAAAATATAAAACGCCGTACGAATGTTTTTATGGGCATAAGCCAAGTGTCAATCACTTTAAAGTTTTCGGTTGCGAGGCCGTTGCATTAAATAAGCAACTGGGTAGGTCGAAGTTCGATCCTAAAGGTTTGAAAGTGCGTTTTGTAGGGTATGCCGAACATACAAAAGGTTACAGATTATACGATATGAAAAAGAAAACTATTGTAATCTCACGCGATGTGGTATTTTTTGAAAACGTTTTTCCAAAAAATGAAGAAAAAGAAGAACATTTTATAAATATAGACTTAGCAAACAAAGATGTAAATGAAATATTGAACATTTTTGATAACGAAAACGAAAGAGAGGATTTGAGAAATGACGAAGACGAAAGAAATAATAATGATGATAGTGAGCCAGGGAAAAGAACAAGAGACAGTTTTGATATGAGTAGTTCGAGTGACGATGGCGAGAGTAAGGCGCACAGAAGAAGAAGAGGCAGGCCACGGATATGCAGAACTGGTAGAGTGGGTAGGCCACGCAAACGATTTTTGGTCGACGATGCTGAGGTTCTGAATTTGGTGTGTGGGATTCCTACGTCCGTCAGCAATGCACTACAGTCCGACGAAAGTACAGAATGGAGGGCTGCGATGCAGGCGGAATACAATTCCTTGCTGAAAAGTGGCGCATGGACGCTCGTTGACCGCCCACCTGGACGAAACATAATTGGATGTCGTTGGGTCTTTGTGAAAAAATATGATGAAAATGGTAAGCTGGAGAAATATAAAGCACGACTAGTTGCGCAAGGTTGCTCGCAGAAGTCTGGCGAAGATTTTTCGCTCACTTATGCACCTGTAGTAAGGCATTCGACGATCCGATTAATACTTGCATTAGCAGTACAACACAAGCTGCTGGTGAATCATATTGATGTTGTAGCAGCGTATCTCAATGGAGAGCTGCAGGAGGAGCTATATATGCGTCAACCAGAGGGCTTTATTGACGAGAAAAATGCAAACAAAGTGTGTCGACTACAAAAATCAATTTATGGACTCAAGCAGGCTGGAAGATATTGGAATGAAAAGATAAATTCAGTTTTATGTAAAATTGGTTTCGAACGATGCAAGGCCGACAATTGTGTGTACACTATGTTTGCAAACGACGAAATTAATGTATTGTGCGTGTATGTTGATGATATCGTGTTAGCTTGTTCGTCAGAAAACACTATGCAGAAGATTATACGAATGCTGAATGAGCACGTCGAAGTTGTCGATCGCGGTCCAATACGTTATTATCTCGGCATGGAAGTGGAACGAGAAGGATTGCGGGGACAAATACATATTCATCAGGAGCGATATGTGGAGGAGTTATTGAAGCATTGGAACATGGCGGATTGCAAAGGTGCCGCAACCCCATACAGCAACGGAACTGTTTTAGAAAAATGCAACAAAGAAGATTGCTCTGGTTATTTGACACAGCAGTACATGTCATTAATCGGCGGCTTGACGTATTTGGCGATAATTTCTCGACCAGATATAGCGCACGTTGTATCGAAGCTCGCACAGTTCAACAGCCACCCACACAAGGAACACTTCGTGGCTGCAAAACGAGTTCTGAGATATTTGAAGGAAAAGCCGAAGGGTGTAATAAGGTATAAAGCTAATCATGGAAACCTGATATGTTTTTCAGATGCTGACTGGGCTTCAGACTCTACAGACCGTAGATCTTTTAGTGGTTACGCTCTGTTTTTCGCTGATGGTTTGATCGCATGGGGGTCTAAGAAGCAAAATGTAGTTACGCTCAGTACGATGGAAGCTGAATATGTTGCGATGTGCAATGCAGCCAAGGAAGTATCATTTCATCGCAGCTTGTTCTCAGAGATGGGTTTTCAACAATACGTTGGTGCAGCAAGTCCAATTATGTGCGACAACCAAAGTGCACAATTTGTTGTAAAGAACCCGGTTGCACATACTCGAAGTAAACATATTGACATCAGGTTTCACTATATTCGTGATATGTACGAGACGAATGAAATAGACATTAAGTATGTGCCATCAGACAAAAATGTAGCCGATATATTGACGAAACCTCTTTCCAGAGAAAAACACCTTTCTTGTTGTAAACTACTTAATATTGAATTTATATAATGAACACACGTTTTCTGAATTGTGGATTATGAATTTATAAATTTTGTTAAAATTTTGATATAGAAAATAGAATGTAAATTGCACTTGGGTTGAGGCGGAAATTGTAAGAAAATGCAACACTACAGTTTGTTATATAGGCAACCCAAGCGCAGGCCAATTATGCACACTACTATGTAATAGCTTTAAGTCGATCTTCAGTTGAATAAAGAAGTTACTACGAACGGTCGTGTGTCGATTTATTTCACTCGCGTACTCTAACAAAAATAAAATAAACTAAACTAAACTAAAATAAAATAAAATAAAATAAAATAAAATAAAATAAAATAAAATAAAATAAAATAAATTAAAATAAAATAAAATAAAATAAAATAAAATAAAATAAAATAAAATAAAATAAAATAAAATAAAATAAAATAAAATAAAATAAAATAAAATAAAATAAAATAAAATAAAATAAAATAAAATAAAATAAAATAAAATAAAATAAAATAAAATAAAATAAAATAAAATAAAATAAAATAAAATAAAATAAAATAAATAACATAAAATAAAACAAACAAAACAAAAAATAAAATAAAATAAAATAAAATAAAATAAAATAAAATAAAATAAAATAAAATACAATAAAATAAAATAATATAAAATAAAATAAAATAAAATAAAATAATATGAAATAAAATAAAATAAAATAAAATAAAATAAAATAAAATAAAATAAAATAAAATAAAATAAAATAAAATAAAATAAAATAAAATAAAATAAAATAAAATAAAATAAAATAAAATAAATAACATAAAATAAAACAAACAAAACAAAAAATAAAATAAAATAAAATAAAATAAAATAAAATAAAATAAAATAAAATAAAATACAATAAAATAAAATAAAATAAAATAAATTAAAATAAAATAAAATAAAATAAAATAAAATAAAATAAAATAAATTAAAATAAAATAAAATAAAACAAACAAAACAAAAAAACTAAAATAAAATAAAATAAAATAAAATAAAATAAAATAAAATAAAATACAATAAAATAAAATAATATAAAATAAAATAAAATAAAATAATATGAAATAAAATAAAATAAAATAAAATAAAATAAAATAAAATAAAATAAAATAAAATAAAATAAATTAAAATAAAATAAAATAAAATAAAATAAAATAAAATAAAATAAAATAAAATAAAATAAAATAAAATAAAATAAAATAAAATAAAATAAAATAAAATAAAATAAAATAAAATAAAATAAAATAAAATAAAATAAAATAAAATAAAATAAATTAAAATAAAATAAAATAAAACAAACAAAACAAAAAAACTAAAATAAAATAAAATAAAATAAAATAAAATAAAATAAAATAAAATAAAATAAAATAAAATAAATAACATAAAATAA
This sequence comes from Melieria omissa, assembly GCA_963971225.1. Lineage (NCBI taxonomy): Eukaryota > Metazoa > Arthropoda > Insecta > Diptera > Ulidiidae > Melieria > Melieria omissa. The sequence goes on along the minus strand of OZ020268.1, from coordinate 76,594,958 downwards.
AACAAACAAAACAAAAAATAAAATAAAATAAAATAAAATAAAATAAAATAAAATAAAATAAAATAAAATAAAAGAAAATAAAATAAAATAAATTAAAATAAAATAAAATAAAATAAAATAAAATAAAATAAAATAAAATAAAATAAAATAAAATAAAATAAAATAAAATAAAATAAAATAAATTAAAATAAAATAAAATAAAACAAACAAAACAAAAAAACTAAAATAAAATAAAATAAAATAAAATAAAATAAAATAAAATAAAATAAAATAAAATAAAATAAAATACAATAAAACAAAACAAACAAAACAAAAAAATAAAATAAAATAAAATAAAACAAAATAAAATAAAATAAAACATAATAAAACAAAATAAAATAAAATAAAATAAAATAAAATAAAATAAAATAAAATAAAATAAAATAAAATAAAACAAATAACATAAAACATAATAAAACAAAATAAAATAAAATAAAATAAAATAAAATAAAATAAAATAAAATAAAATAAAACAAAATAAAACAAAACATAATAAAACAAAATAAAATAAAATAAAATAAAATAAAATAAAATAAAATAAAATAAAATAAAATAAAATAAAATAAAATAAAATAAAAGCCAATGCCCTACTAAGGTTCTCTTCAAGAACTCATATATCTTTACGTTAAGGACGTCCATTGCATAAGGACTCGAACGGAGTATATGCATCCAGTTTAATCTAATCTAAATATTTGATTATCTCTCTACTTACTAATCAACAAAAAAAATGCCCTCGGCAGTTGAAAACAAAAAAATATTCCTCTCCACACAAACGTGAATTCTAAGCTAAATAATTCCGTCTACAAACATTCGCCAAAAACAACATCACTAACAACAACAAAGTATAAAAAGAATTTGTAGGTCAATTAACGTTTCGCAGCTTGCGCTCTCATTAAAAATTCAAATTACAAAGCGTTTATGGCGAATCTACAAACTAAAGTGGGTAGTTAATTTTCTGCTAACAACAAAAGCAACAATAATAACAGAGACGACAATGACGAACGTACAAAATGTAACAAATTACACTGTCAAGGGCAATTGCGCCAAGGTAATGTCTTTGCTGTTGTGTGGGAGGGGTGGGGGGTGTGAGGGGAATTTGACATTTTCTATGTAGATTCTAAATATTTACTTGCGAAAAAGTTCTATGCTTCTATGTGGCCTCTGGTTGATTTGTTGCTTTGCTTGTTTTCTCTCTGGTTTGGACTAATAACAGCAAAGTGTGTGATAATTTATGCCAACAAAAACAACTTTGAAGTTTCGAAATTTTAAATACAAATACAGCAATAAATTCTCACGAAATTGCGGTGCAATTACAGACCACAGCAATAGCGAGGCATGAGGCTAAAGAATTACATGTAGCCGGCAGGCATTGGCGCCTTTTGGTATGCTACATTCGGAGGCGAAGACATTTGACAGTTGAGAATTGAACTCGAGACTTGATGATTCTAAATAGAAGATGGAAAGTTATGTAAAAACGGAGTTAGGTCATAAATCGTTTCTTGAGATTTTATTCCCTCAAGTCAGACTCTTTGGAACTTACTTATGAAATAACATACAAATGGAACAAAAAACGTCAAAGAAGGTAGAAAATAGTTCGCAAGCTTTAATAAATATTAGATAAAGTTCAGAGTTCAGTCCAAAACTTAAACAGTTTTGAGCATCTAAAATTCAAATGTTTTAGCCTACTTACACATATAAAGGAACAAAAGGAGTCAGTGGCCGTAGCCCATAGCTCTCTACTGTTATCAGAGCTTAAATTAATATTAACTAAAGACCAAAGCTGCAAAAGAACAAAAGCAGTCAGAGGCCTTAAGCCAGTGATGCACACAAGGGGGGTTTTGGGATTTAAATCTCTGCCCAAAATCTGTTTCTTTGCAAACATTTTCGTTACCAAACATGGTTTCAGCTGATATTGGACCCAAACAATGTGAACAGAAACCCCCAAAATGAAATCCTGTGTACGCCACTGGCTTAATCTTTAGTTCACTAGTCTTATAAGAACTTAAAATTTCTAATATAAAGATCAGAGTTGCGAGAAAACCCTGCTTCGAAGCACCTAAAGCCATATTCTTCAACGTCCACTTATAAAATTACATACAAAAGTCACAAAAGGAGCCAAAAATCATAATCATTGGAACGATTAGATCAGAGAGATAGCATAGCATAGAATCTAAATCGATCTAGAAAGTATTGCGTAGCGTACAGCCGCCAGTCGACCATGTTGTACGTAACTTTTAAATATGTCCATTTCAAATGAATAACTCTGAAATTATGTTACAAATATAATAATCAACAATGCAAATAGTAAATATTTACGCTTTTAGCCGCAGGACTAATATTCTCAAAGCGATATCAAAATTAGAATGCAAAATTTGTTCAATATGAGAAACTACGTCCATAAAATATTAACAGCAAAACCCGCTTCGTTTGATGCTTCAGCGTATTGCTTCATTGATGATAACAAAATTATGCACAAAGTTAACACAAATCAAGGCACCAAACTAAACTCGAAAAATTTACAAAGTGTTGAATAATGCAACACATTGAAATGATAGGAAAATAACGCCGCTTGGATTTATGATGAGATTTTTTAGTGGTTGTGAAGGCAAATGGAAAATTTCGAGGCATTTGAAGTTTGTATTCTATTTGCTAATAAATGTCTATTCATTCATAGTTAAGTTAATTAAAAAAATTACTTCTTAACATCTAAATGTATTAATGAATTATGGTTCTAAATGTCTATTTATGAATAGTAAAAATTATGTTAAAACAAAAATTTATTCTAAATGTTTAGTTGTGGAAGTGTATTGTTGGTTTTAAATGTCTATTCATGAATAGTAAAAATATAAAATTTTTAAGTTTTAAATGTTTCAAATAAGGAAAGTTATTATGAAGACCGACAGCTGGGCTCATACTAAAGGCTTGATTACACGTAACGAGTAGAGTGACGAGACAGCAACTCGAACGAGTACTCGTTTCGTATAAACAGTAAGGCGAGTTGTTGATTGGGTCAGTGACAGAGTAGAGTGGCGAGAGAGTCACTAGAATCACATTTTGTTTAGTAGGCCGAGTACTACTTTACCGTTATTTTTTTCTTCTTTTCGCAGCGATTCGCGCAATCACTCGTCACATGCGGAATCGCTCGTGACATGCGGTATGCGTTACACACCACTTTTCGCTCGGTTGAGTTTGATTGCGCGAGTTTCTTAGTTCATTTTGTGCATTGTAAAACCGAACTGACTCGCCGCGTGTCGAAATACGTTTGAACAACTCGCCGCTTTTGCTCGCTATCCCAATTCTTTCGGCCTAGTACCATTTTTAATTCAAGAGGACAAAGTGTTCTGCTACAAGGATAATTTAAAACCAAACTAAGGAAGAAATGGCGGTCTGTCGCTTGCCCTTCTCAACCACCAATCGGGCTTATATACCGGTTGGTGGGTGAGAAGGGCTGGTGCGGAAACTAGACTAGACCTCCTCGTGGTGACCGCTGGTAACAGCCACTTCGGGTAGGGTCCTGTCTCTGCCCGTTAGTGGCTGGCTAACTAGTCTATTCCCCTAAAATCGCATCTTCCCAACATTACTTTACTTTACTATCCTTTCCCTCTCCCCCCCCCTAATCCAAGGTGTCAAGCGACCCGTGCCTATTGGACTGGTTTGCAGCCAGGGGGTAATACCGGCTGTATTCTAACGGAGCCTCTCTGATACCTGCCCGCCTCAGAGAGTAACTGTGGGCTTACCGTGCTATCGGGGGCTATGGCACGGCGGACCTCCAGACCCCCACACTCGTGGGAACAAATATGAAGACAAATTTGAGGAACTTAAACTCAGCAGCGGGTTCTTATACCGCAACACAACTGGCGCGTCAGGTGGAGCATATCCAGGACACTGACGCCCAGGTTTCTACTCCTAGGAGTAAGAAGACGGCAAGACGTACACTATCTGGCACCTTTGGCACCAAAGTAGGTAAATTTGGGCCAAAGCCAGAAAGGACCGGGACGAAGGACAAACGTAAGGAAAGTCGGGCGGTAGTGGGGTCTGCGGGTGCTTCGGCGCCCAAGGACGCGATACCACAACCCTCGACGAGTACTGGCCTGACATCCGGACAGACTCTCAAGCCGGCCAAGCTTGCAGAGATCAGGAAAGAGACTGGGCTGAGTGGCGCAGGTGCCAAATGGTACCTGCGCTATCTCAAGGAGGGCTTAACGCCAGACCAGGCCAAACAGAAGGTTTCGGACCGCGCAAAACCTACCTCGCCTGACGCGAAGAAGAGGGGCGCGGCCGAGATCAGCCCTCAAGAGGGCAATGCGGCCAAGAAGACAAAGACTGAGGCGCCAACTCGGACTGTACCAAAACAGAAGGCAGGAGTCAGAAGGCCAGGAATCACCTATGCCGCTGCCGCCAAGGGCGTTAGACTGGCAATACTCCCGGCATCTTTCCCTGTTAATATACTCTCCAGAGAGGAACAGGGTCAGATTGAAGATGCACTTGTGGCAGAAATGTGTAAGGGCTGGAGGGCTAAACTCCAGTTCGATGGCATACACTTTCGACCAGGACTCATACTGGTTGACTGTGCAAGTGCCGACACAGCGGAATGGCTCAAGGGCCTAGTCCCCAATCTACCTGGCTGGAAGGGGGTAAAGCTGGCAACTTGCGACGGGGACCTCATACCCAGCGTACATCTGCTGACCGTTTACCTCCCGAAAGCTGCAGGGAAGGACAACAAACAGCTCTTCGATTTGCTCATCGCCCAAAACGAGGGGCTGCACACCAATCTGTGGAGAATCTTCCGTTCAAGGGACGAGAAGAATGGCAAGGTCCTGACGATCGGGGTCGACGACCGATCGATAGAGGCCATCAAGAAGTGCAAGTGTGTCCTGCGGTACAGGTTTGACACTGTACCAGTGCATGTGCACAAGCACCGTGAGCAGCCGGAGGTGGCTGACACGCCGGCAACAGATACTCCTGCGGAAGGCGACGCCGAAATTCCAAAGGAGGTGGCTACACTTGTAGAGAAAGAGGCTGCTAGCAGTGAGGGCGTCGAGGAGATTAGCCTCCTACCTCACGAAGTCGAGGGGATCGATGCGATCGCTCTCTCGATGCTTAGCATGGCCGCTGACGACGAAGACTCCGATAGAGTCTCCCTGTCGGACCTGGATAAGGAAAGCGGTCTGACGGAGGATGAATGCGGCGCCGGAAACCCCTAAGGCCGCTATGACCAGCACCGCAGTTGCGCAGATCAATCTGCACCACGCAGGCCGCTTCTGCGGTCATTGCGAGGGCAACCCTCAGGAATAAACTGAGTGTGGTGTTGGTCCAGGAACCCTGGGTGTGCAGGGGCCAAATCAAAGGTTTGGTAGAAAGGAACTTACAGGTAATTTGGGATATCAGATGTAATAACCCAAGAGTCTGCATGTTAGTAACTAATGGTTTGAACTTTATATGTCTTCCAGATTTCCTTTCTAGGGACCTGGTTGCGGTACAGATACCGGTACTAATAAACGGGACCGCGCAGGACATAGTGATGGCCACGGGTTACTTCCCAGGAGAGGACACCCTGGCTCCGCCAGAGGCAGTCTCTAAACTGGTGAGGTACTGTGAGCTGAAGAAGCTGCCACTTATACTGGGTTGCGATGCGAATGCGCACAGCGAGGCCTGGGGAAGCAGCGATACGAATCAAAGGGGTGAGTACCTTTTAGAATTTATTATCAGTAATAAATTAGAAATTTTTAACGTGGGAAATATACCAACGTTTGTAACCAGTTCGCGAGAGGAGGTCCTAGACATAACCCTAGGAAATACTCTAAGCTCCGAACTGGTTAAAAACTGGAGGGTTTCTGGGAAGCCTTCAATGTCGGATTATAGAATAATAAGGTTTGTCATTGAAGGTTTTGCTTCAGTTAGAAAAATTTTGAAAAATCCCAGGAGAACAGACTGAGAAAAGTTTCAAGAAACACTGAGTCTTAACTCCGCCAACATTGGGTTGGGGGATAATATCAGGAATTCTATGGAGCTAGATACTATGGTGTACTGCTTTAATAGGGTAGTCATCGATGCGTATGAGGACAACTGCCCGGTCAGCAAGATTGCTTCCTCCAGGGACGTACCCTGGGGGAATAGGGACCTCAGCATACTGCGAAGCAAGGTTCGCAGGTTATTCAACCGGGCGAAATGAACCGGGAACTGGTCCGAGTATAGGAAGGAAGGAAAATCAACCAGGTCTAGAGCATTCGAAGCTGGTTATCGGATCCTATAACAGGAAACGATTCGAGGAATGTATGACTTTATCAAAAAATAATCTTAGGATTATCACGGGAATGCTTACAGGGCATTGTAGATTGAACTATCATCTAACTAAACTAGGAATTCGTGAAAACGGGCATTGCAGGTTCTGCTTGCAGGAAACCGAGACTGCGATACATATACTAGGAAAATGCCCTGTACTCATGCATAAGAGAAAGAAGCACCTGGGGGATCATCTCATACCGGGTGCGGACTGGGTATCCAGAGGTTTAGGAAACATACTAAAATTCCTCTTGGGTACTGAACTCATTGATAGTCTTTGAGATCAAAGAAGGGGGCACAATAGATCTACTAGGTCGCAGTGCATTATCCGCATCAATAATAATAATAAGGAAGAAATATTAGTAATCTATTGAAGTTTCACCTTAGATTAGTATATTTTTTACTATTTGTCTGGCGTATATTTCTAGTGAAGCAAACATGAGCTCTGTGCCTCAGCTGATAGCAACATTTTCCTCTAAAACCCTAATAAATCCAAGAAGACAAAAACCCCAAAACGCCTTTAATCCCTATAAATGTTTCAAGAATCGGTTTAGTGGGTCTAAGAACCATTTAAAACCAGTATAAAAAAAATATCAGCGGTCACAATTAAAATCATGATAAGAAAAAAACATCGGTGATCTATTGCTCCGAACTTTTAAAATTTCAGGTTAGTATATTTTCTACATTTTATGGGGCGTACAACATTTCCCTTCTATATCCTTGCTGTTATATCTCAACCTAAACGTTCATTTAGAATTTTAAAAATTAAATTTAAATAACATTAATTTCAATTAAGGAGTGGACCAGAAAAAATTTAGAATTTTAAAGGACACATTACAAAAAAAGTAATAGTCTGACAGACATTCTTCTATATAAATTCTAGAGTTAATTGTTCCTGTCGTAACGAACGCCTCCGTAGACCGCAGGAGCAAATAGCTTGCAAAACCATGAAGCGTTTTGGAAATTTGGTGTATTTCACCTCGGAGTATTTTCTTTGTGTTTCATCCTTATTCTTTGTAGTGAACTCGGCACTCCCAGGCAACTGCTTGAAGTCCACCTTAGAGTAGGTTTCATCATCGAGCATCACGCAATCGAACTTGGTTACGTAATCGTCATACAGTTTTTGAGTCCTCGTCTTCGCTATTTTTTCTTTTGCTTCCGACCGGTCAGGCACTTTCAGCTGTTCGTAGGTCCTTAACCCTTCACTTCGCTTATATCGCATCTCAGTTGATTGCGATGTGCCTGATGCAGCTGCAACATCTCAAGTCGACCTCGTGGAGTTATTCCGATATGTGCTAACAACACTTTTCAACACTTCTAGGTTACTTGGACCATTTTCTCTGCCTGATTCTTCGGCTCTGTAGATGGAGTTTTCCGCGTTGTTGTTGTTTATAAACCGTCGCTACGCTCGTTTTGCTTTCCCTTGCAATGCTTAGTCTAGACTTATCAGTCGAGTAAATGTCCAGTATTAATTTGTGGCAGCACTTTTGCGGGCTGGACATGTTAGATCCAAGATGCAATTGACTAATATAGCAAGAAACTCCAATATTTATAGATACTTTCACTCGCAAATACCAGCCTCCTAACTCTTGGCATTTTCGTATGCTGGATGCGTAAAAATTCTAACGTTTTTCTGGTTCACTCCTTATATGGAAAACAAAAATGTTCTATATCCCATAAGTAATGCGGTGTTTGATGGGTAAAGTTAGTATCAAAAAAGAGAACTAAATGGGTTTTTTTAATATAGATACGAGCAGTTGATTCTGGAAGAATGCTGAGAGATCCGGAATACAAAGGATTACTATTTACTATTTATATTACTATTCAGTATTTGTTGCCAACTTTTTAACAAATTTTCAATACCATTACAAAAAATTTCTCTCACAGCTATAAATTTATATGAATGAATGCTGACTGTAGACTTATGTGGGTTTCAAAAGGCGAGTTAAGCATCTTTTTCAAAGACCAACTTTCAAAAAGAATACCAAACCCCTTTCTAGCACATATTTCTAATTTATAGATTCCATTAAAAACTTTGGTTTTTTGATTTCTTATAAGAAGCTTTTAAATACTTAAAAGGAGACTCTGGTTAAAATCTCTTTTAAGCTTGTTTTAAACTCTTTTGGTTTTATGTATTTACGAGTATATAAAGACAAATTGTAAAATATGTTTTTTCTTGTACCTCGTTATGTCATTTCAATTCAGTTGTGCGCGGTTTTTTAAGAAATTCAGTACATATCAGACATTAATAATTCCTGAAGTCTCGTATTGTACATTGTAAATGGTTCATTCAAAAGAGGATTTTCAACTTTCGTGGTTATATTTAACCAAATTTATCTTTTCAATTTACAGCTGCAACTTTCAACAATAAAAACCTCATTTTGCTTACATTGTTTACAGCATTTGACTTTTTCTTTACTTTCTGTTTACTTAAATTCAACATGAAATGATTATTTATTTGCTTGCATTTTTATTTTTCAACATTTATCTCAACTCTTTCGATTACTTTTGGCATACAAACACTATGCAACAAAAATCTGCTTTTGGTTTGAAATTTGATTTTAAATTTGTTTTGCAATTTCAATGTTGTAATGGTCAATGCATCTAAAAACAAAAATATTTTCTAGACCAAGTTTGAATTTCATTTTCGTTCTCAGCGAGTCTTAGTCTAAAAAATAAAAACTTTTGTGTTTAGATGCATTTTTCCAAAAAAAAAATGCCAATCCTAAGAGTAAACAATCTAACAAAAATTTAAACAAATTTTTAGTTTTGATATTTCAATTTTAATAATCAATTTTACAATTAATCAACTTGACTTATCTAAACTATTGTTCAGTTTATACCAACCACAGCTTACTAATTCATAGCACATTAATTCTCTCTTTGTACTTTCTTTCGATTTTATTTCGTCATATTAATTTAAAGTAGCGATTTTTTAATAACCGCCCACTCAATTTACGTAATAAAATGTTCAATAGAAAACAATACAAAAAGCTGTTTGAAAAGCATTTAAATTTGCTAATCAGGTGAATCAATGAAATTGCGGCATCGTGCTGTGCGAATTTTTTATTTGTTATCAATTTTCGCCAAAATAAAAGTACTGCAAAGAAAACAACTAACACCAAAAAGCAATCAAAGTACTATACTCTGAAAGTATAATTTTCTTCATAAATCTAGCTATCAGAAAAGTTTTTGGAGCAAAACAACTCATCGACTGCCAATTGAAATCGTGCGCCCATTTCACTTGCAAGTTTAGTGCCGCCTAGAATTGTTAAATTGAATTCAAATCAGCTTTTAATCGCTAAGGAAGCAACTACGATCAACTATAAACACCACGTTCCGGTGCTTGCAAAACTTTGTATTTTATTAAGCAAAATTTAATGGAGTTTCACAATGAATATGAAATTTTAAATGGAAAATCAACACACAACACTTTGTAACCAGATTACGCTGGTCAAACTTTCAAGTAGGAAAGAGATTTATGATGCAAATTAAATTAATGGCCAAACATAATAAGAAATAATAAGAAAAAATACAGAAGAGAAACGAAAACAATAAAAATATTTCAGTCGATCTTGAATGACCTAATTATACGTTAAACTTTATTTAAATGAAAATGTTTTAGAACGAAACAAAAATTGTAGACATGATTTAGTGCAAGAATTTTCGATTTCGATGCTCCGCAACCTCTCATTTTATGCGGTTTGGTGAAAAAGTGCAAGAGCCAAAAAATGTTGGGGCTTGAGTGGGGCTAAATGGCGTCGCATCGAGGTCCTCCTCTTGGCACTCATAGAGAGCACTCACAATAGGCACTGATGTCACGTATAGGCACGGGTTTTCCATGAACCTAATCAAATCTAACCCTAATCTAAAGTTACAGTTATATTCGAAATGGGAGGTTAATATGGTTCCGGCAGTAGGTTTTGATTTTTGCTTTGTAGAAACTCAAAAGTTGACAACGTCACAACTCCGATCGTATGGGAGACGCCCTCTGGTGGTGAATTTCTGAACCGAAATTTTGTATTTTTTGTACTCAAGAATGTTGGTGATTGCTGAATAAATCATTTAAATCGGTTAAGTAGTTTCCGAGATACGATGTTTTCTCGCTTACTTAACTACTACATTTACAAGTGTGGAGCCAATGGCATAGAAAATGGCCAATTTTGTATGGCAGCCCCCTTAAGACTTGGAGATAGCGGGTAGGTATGTTTGAAAGAAACATTCGAAAGGGAAAATAAAAGGGTGTTTGTCATACATTTGACACGTCTGGGGGCTACCTGGGAGCAGTGGGAGCCTATTGTGTAAAAACGGCCATTTTGTATGGGAGCCATTAGGGGTTGGAGATGGGGTATAAATATGTTTGAAAACATTGTTCAGTAGAGAAAACTAGTGGAGGTCATTCATATATTTTAACGCTCTAAGAGCAACTTCTGACCAGTTGCGGAGCAATTTGTCGAATTTCCTAGGTTCCCACTGTAGCCCCAACAGTTTTTGGCTCATGCACTTTTTTACTAAACCGCATAAAATGAGAGTTTGTGGAGCATCGAAAACCTATTATTAAGAATCTCCATACAACACTAAATCATATCTTATGTACATAGCCCGTGAAATAAAAAATATACATATTTTAACATTCCTCGTATATGAACAGATTGGTAGGTGAACGCTCGAACCCAGCTGTAAACAGTCGAACCGACTGCTGACCGCCATACGAATGGACAGACAGTAGGGCCAATAATAACATGAACAGACAGAAGTATGCTGGTCTATTGCCTCATTTTCTAGTGGGTCAGTTAGACCGAAATGTGAACAGCTGAATGAATGAATAGAATGACAAACGTACAAATGAACAGATCGATAGATATATGAAACGAATCAAGAAAGTGATAATCAATTAGAGACAGGCACACGAGGTGTAAGCAGGTAGATGGACCAGAAGAACGAATACATAAAAGAATGTATGAACAAAAAAAACACATAAACAGACTGAACTGTAAGATAGACAAAAGAGTGGAGGGGCAGATGAACAGAATAAACTGCCAATGATTATTGGAACAGGTGAACAGATTTGCATGAATATATCTACGAATCAGTGACACACGTAAGAAAGGTTTTAGGAGTTCAACCCCCAGTGGTGATCTAGACAGATCCTATGGATCCAAACAGCTGAAAAAATCCTTTTCATATAAATTTTTTTATTGATTACCACAAACCCTATCATCACTAAACAAATGGTGATCTATGTAGTTGGATCCGGTGGTTTTTTAGCAGAGAAGATGAAAGTTATTTATACAACCTACATAGTAGAAACGTATCTACCTGCTTGGAGGACTCTTGCGGACTGTTGCCGACTTATCTTTGGGTACTTTCCAAATATCTCTTTGGGCTTAAAAGTTTTGTACGGAATCGCACAAACTGAAATATGCGCCACTGCTACGAATGTATAGATGAACCAAATGGATACACTAAAAGCTCAAGAGAAAGACGAAGAGATATGAGAAAGTATGCACAGCAAAACGGATGGACAGACAGAAAAACCGATGTACAAACGAAAAATTAATAGATGAACTGTACCAATGAACAGCCGCCGTAGCTCAGCTGGCTAGTGCGTTGGGCCGCGAGTCAAATGCAACGCTCGAACCCATGTTCAATACACCGTTGCGTTTACACCGAAAAAAAGAAAAACAACAACTTTTCTTTCGGCGGCTGTCCTCTCAGCAGGAAATGGCAAACCTCTGAGAGTAAAATTGCCTATGAAAAAGCTCCCAACTCGCCGTCCGGAATCGGCATAAAACTATAGGTCCCTTCCAACCCTGTACACAGTGGCGGATTCAGGGGGTTGTTTTGGGGGTTTAAACCCCCCGAAATATTAGGATCGACATTAAAACTACATACAAATTAAAAGACAATTTATGAATATCAAAGAATTACTTTTTGAAACCCCCCCCCCCCCCCCCGAAATATTTTTCTGAACTGCCTGTACAAATTCGCACGCACAACACGGATGGTTGCAGGCCTTAGTCTCGCGTAAGCGGGCTGTCGTGCCAGTCAAGAAGAGTACCAATGAACATATCGACGAACAGATGAAGGTTTAGACGAAAAAAAAAGACGGGCGGAAAGACGAAAAGTTTACAGATAGAAACGAATATACCAACGAATGAACTGGTGCAGACTCTGACAGATAGACAGTCGAAAGATGGATAGGCTGACGACGAGACAGATGGACTGATGAACCAACATGAGGATCCAACGCTTTAAAAGAATGATGGCTGAACAAAGAGGCAATAGAACAGATATAATAAGCACAGATATGCGTACAAATAGACTGACGAAAGATTACATAGACCAACAAGTATTTAGTTGGACAGACGGAGAAATAAATAAATAAAAATAAATAAATAAAATAGATAAACAAAAGGATGAATGGACAGAAAAGCAGTTGGACAGAAGAACAGATACAGGTTGGGACGACAAAACAGAACTAGAAGAAGAACTGATGAACTGAGGGGAGTGTAAACGAAAATATTGCTAGTATTAACAAACAGATAGCTGCGTCGACGAATAGGTTTAGATACAAAATCGGTTCAATTGGTTAAAATATTCAGAAACCTAGTTATATGAGAAAGTCAGGTCTACTGAAAAACTAAAAATTACATACATACCAACCTACAAAACAGCGACACCCAGGAACGAATTAAAACACACCTCGAAATATTAATAAAAGCTCAGGTAGTTCTGTACTAAACTTTTCTCGATGAATACATACATACATATATGTTAATATAAATATGTATGTATGTCAAGAGGGATTTTCACTTCCGCATTTACATTTTGTCATATCGAGCCCAGAGCACGCTCCACTTTAATGTAAGAAACGTACGAAGATCGCTGATAAATATCTACATTTGAATTCTTGCAAAAGATCTTTCAATCTTTTTATTATTATTATTTATTATACAATAAAAATTTATATTTATACAATAAAAATTTATTATATAAATACAATTAACATATTTTCCATAATGACGCTCAAAATGAGTATTTATGAATTTTTACAATTTTCAATCATTTTGATTTTTATTTTTTAACTTTTCGTTTTTTGTATAATTGTTTATTGTTGTGTTTTTTGTACAGTTTCCAATCATTGTAATTTATATTTTTTTACTCTTTAATTTTTTGTTTTTTGTATAATTGTTTTTTTGGTTTTTGTCAAATTTTCAGTCATTGTAATTTTTATTTTTTTAATTTTTTTGTTTTTTGGGAAATCATTTTTTTGTAATAATTGTTTTTGTTGTGTTTTTGTACAGTTTCCAATCATTGTAATTTTTATTTTTTTACTTTTTAATTTTTTGTTTTTTGTATAACTGTTTTTTTTTTTGTTTTTTGTACAATTTTCAATCAGTGTAATTTTCATTTCTTAATTTGTTTGTTTTTTGCAAAATAATTTTTTTTGTACAATTTTCATTCATTGTAATTTTTTAAATTTGTTTTCCTTTTACATTTTTTGTTTTTTGTATTTTCTATTTTATTTTTTTAATTCATAATTTTTTTATTCTTTTAGATTAGTGGAATATATATTCTATATAGGAGTTCTTCCACAATTTTCAATCATGTTAATTTAAATTTTTTTTATTTTTTGTTTTTTGCATAATTATTTTTCGTTTTTTTTCAATTCTTAATTTTTGTTATTCTTTTATTTTAGTACTCGTGACTTTCAGTTCATTATTACATTTTTTTTAAATTTCCTTTTTTTATTTTTTAATATATTGTTTTTTTTAACTAATAATATTTAACATTACATACTTTTTGCTAGTTTGAAAACATTTTCATGAAGCACACTTACCAAATAATTTATCTGATCGCTCTCCGTTTGTCCGCTGTTGTTTATTTTCATAGCACGCACTGTCCACAACAGTCAAAACGCTGACAAATAAGTCGTTGTCAGTGCATTCTGCACAATATTACATTCTTTCTTATTGTTGTTATTGTTTTTAGCACAAAGAAGAACAACACAGGTGCCACCGAGAACGCACTTGTGCGCAATTTCATTCGCAAAATGCCGCTTTTTTTCACCGACACATTAAGCCGCACACGCATTAACCAATTCAATGCATTCCGAAGCGCTTCAAAGCGATAGCGAAAACAATTTTTTATTCAAAATCGTAAAAATCATAAATTGAAGCGATCTGCTGCGACCAAAACTTTTAGCTTGAAAAACATCTGGGCGACAACGTTGTTGAGCTTCGCTTCTGTGTCGGCGTGCGGCGATAGCAATGAACCACTGCGCAGCGTGCGACTGAAGCGTTTAACCCGCAATCATAGACATAGACGAGCCAGTGCGCTTTTTTTTAGCGCTGCTCGAATCAAAACAGACAGGTATCAATTTCGCTGTGTTTGTGTTTGCGGATGTGGGTGGGATTTTTAAATGCGGGTGGCAGAATATAAAATAGTGATTAGAAATTAAACACCCGCCACAGCAGCGTTTGTATTGTAATTTGAAATTGAGCAAAGCGTTTTCTTTTTACATCTTTTTTTTTGTTTACTTATTACTACTTTAGTCAATCAGTTAGCTATTCAATTCATCAATACATTGAAATCCTTAGATCGAACCCATCATTCACAGGCAAGGCTCACTTGGGCTTGCGCTGGCCCGTGCCCGTATTGCAGCCCACGCACGTGTGCAGCGTGTCGTGTATGAAGATGTCGCAGTCGATGCAGTAGATCTGCGTGCACTTTTCACAGCGGTAGACCAGTCGATCGGCCGCCTCGGTTAGTGGCTTCTGGCAGGCGTAGCACACAGCCGCCTGTGCGTTGAACACCAGCTCCGTGAAATGCTGCACCGGAAAGAGATGATGATAGGAGCGCGCCAGATGCGGTGCCGATACCAGCGTCAGCCCGCATGACTGACACTCCACTGGCAGCTCGCAGTATTTGCTATAGCACTGCGGACAATGATAGCCGCCTGACGTCAGTCGACTGGGCTCCTCCGTGTTCTCGATATGGCACATACACATCGACAGTGGTGGATCTTTGCCGCCGTCCATTTTGGCATGCGGAAAGCCCATTTTGATGAGCGAATTCTCCTGTGACTGTGCAGCAGGCGGCGGATCGACATAGGCCAGCAGCTGATCACGAAAATGCGAATCGTCCAGTACTGCGCCGTAGCTGCCTTGTGTCTGCTGCGTTAGATAGCGGCACACATGTATCTCGGCGGACAGCGATATCACCGAGCAGCGTATACCCTCCTTCTTCAGAGCTTCGATGGTGATGCTGATGTCCACCGGGTCGCAGGTGGTCAGCGAGCCCATGATGATGAGTATTTCGCGCGACGCATGACTCGGCACCACTTTCAATGTTTTCATAGCCAGATCGAGCCCGTTTTGCAGCGACGGTTCACCAGTGAGTGGAATTTTACTCAAACTACAAAACACAAACTTGTATGAATCGTTTTCTAAATAAATTCAAATGTAGAAAAAAAATCTTACCCCTCCAATGCTTTTAAATGCAATTTAGCAGTGCCGGTCAATTCGGTAACCTTCTCAGCCCTCTTGCCTTTCAGCACAATCAGACCGAGCTGGCTAATTGGATTCTGATCGAAGAACTCCTCAATGAAAATTTCCAGCAGCTGTAAAGGAAAACGTTCGCTTAGCATTTGCTTGCTAAATGGCTCACATTAGTCACCTTCAGCGTGCAGAGCAGTCGTGTGGGCTTCAAGTCCGGCACCGTCATCGCTTCAGATGAATCCAGGATCAGATACAGATGCCGCATCATGCCCAGCCGATTCTGCTGGGTCTTTTGTGCCTGCCGCTTGCGTTTGGCTTTCTGGATAATTTCCGCAATGGCGCCGTCCAGCAGCCCGTCATCGTCCTCTTTGATGGCTTCCCTGCGAAATAGCCAAATAGCACAATGAATGCTGCAATGAGCCTAGGCACTTGGTCACTGCTTACCATGTTTTCTCATAGCCAGTCTCCCACCGATACTCCTTGGGATCCTCGCCATCCATGTCGGCCATGTTTATGATTTATGATTTTCTTCAGACAAGTAGGATTAATCGAATTGTAAATGTTTTGCGCTGAGCTAGCGAACTGCTAGAGCCGGCAAACTTTATAAAAACAGCTGATTGTTATCTGTTACTGTGAATGATACAATTGGTTGGTTTATGAAGAAGCAGCACACAGGGTTGCGCATTCAAGTCGTTAATTTGAATTTTCACCACACTTACAATAATAAACAATTTACTGAAAAGATAATTTAATTGTTCTTTTAAATCGTACCGTTTGTTGAATTATACGAAAACTGCTTTGAAATGATAAATTATTGTATCAAACTTATAATTTTTGAAGAAAAGCTTTTTTTTATTAAGTCAAAATTATAATTCTGGGTGAATGATCTTTTGATTACCATAATTATATTATAATTACCAGAATTCAATTAACTTGTAGAATTGATATAAATAATGGATGCAGGTAAAACATTCCTATCATTAACATTTCAGAGGAAAGTACTCAACCATTTATATGAATTAAGCACAATCATAGTTCTAATGGAATTTTGTATATATGTATTCCAAAATTTAAGTTACATGATAAATATTTATGTAATTGCTTAACGGTTCCAGAGTGAGGAAATGTTTATGTTATTTATGTAATTATTTACAAAATTTAATTTGAATTGATATAAATAATGGATGCAGGTAAAATCTTGCTATTATTAACATTTCAGGAGAAAGTACTCAACTATTTATATCTATGAAGCACAATCATAGTTCTAATTGAATTTTGTATTAATTAAAAAATTTAAGATAAATAATAAATATTTATATCATTGCTCATCAGTTCTAAAGTTAAGCGTGTTGAGTGAAGAGTGTTTATGTTATTTATGTAATTATTTACAAACCTACTACAACAACAAAATAACTGGCTATCTATAGTGAACACTTGTTCATAATTAATAATTTTCGGCTAATTAAATTTTTGAAAATACCTCAGATAGCTATGTGTAGCACGACACCACCCTGCTTGAGCGTGGTCGGGAATGCACAAAGCAACGCAACGAAAACAAAAACAATTCCACACCGCAGTATCAACAAATTCTTCCGTTCGCTACAAAATTGCTCAAACTGCTACGCCGGCCATTTTGATTTGCCGTACAATCCACCATAGCCATTGCTATGGTATACACCACACGCGTTCATTCGCTGAGCAACTGCTACGCTTTGCAAACGAACGGAATATCTTGCATTCGCTTTGCGTTGCGCTTTACAATTTTTTGGACGCAGCAAGAGCGCAGAAATTATTTGAATCCCAGCTAAACTCATAGCAAATTTTTAAAGAAATACAATTGGAATCCGATTAAATCTAGTGTGTGCCGAAAGTGAAACATTAAAAGTTCACAAAACTACTGTGAAATAGTAGAAAAAATTCTAGGAAAGAACAGAATTCGGCGGTACTGTGAAAGTGTGTTCGGTAGATAGCATTTGTTGAAGACGTTTATAAGTCCAAGGAACTGGGAGCGCAAATATTGCATCTGGAGCGTGAACCCACAAACCAAATTGTTTTAGCAACGTTAAAGTGTTTTAAAGGTAAGAATATTTGTACGTGTATTAAATATATAAATGCCGAAATGTAATGTTTATATGGGCTACACAATTCGTTGTTGTAATACACTTTGGGTGGCGCAGCATGGTGGTTGAAGTTAAACTGCAGGAATTCCAGTCACCACCTATACCGCCAAAATAAACCTTAGCTTGCCTGTGAAACGGAGTGCAATGTATATATTTTTTCGTGTTGATGGCAGTAGCCAAGTTTTCCCCCATTGCTTTTAATGACAACTTGTGCCAAGGCGCAATTCACCACCGTTGGTGGCACCAGAATAGCCTCAGCACTGGCGCTACCTCAAACAATAGAATAATACTCCACCGACTATGGGGGAAATGCGAGTCGCCGTGGTGAACAGCATTGCATTCGGTGCCTGAAGCGACTTTCTTGTGATAAAAATAAAAATGTTGAAACATAATATTAATTAGCATCGAATTTAGTAGCTTGTATAGATAGCACAAAGCCAGGTTAAAATACAAGTTGTACATTTTTATTGTCGCAAACCTCAAATAAAAAACAGTTTTACTTTGGTTGTTTACAAATATAATTGTTAGACACTTTCTACTTTGCAGCCTAAAATACATCTAACACCCTCTAACAGCAGCAATGGTCGGGCGCGATATTACACCGACCGAAATCGGAAAACATCCAAAGTTAATCAAAGGTATTTGGTACGCCCTGTTTATGTCCACAATATTCTCAAGAGCTTTCTATGCGTACCGCCTCAGCTGCCCAGGATGAAATGGCCACGATGGATGTGCTGGTCTGCGGTCGTTGCCTAAGCGTGTGTCACTTCATTGAGGACTTCAAGCAGCACAAGCAGAAACCGTGTCAAAAGGAGAATAACAATGTACGCGAATGCAATGACACCAAACCGAAGATATGGGCCTTTCTGCTGTGGAAGGCCACGCAGCTGCACAACAACAAGGACTCGAATATGGTCAGTCCCAATTCGTGGGCGCTGTACCAAACCTGGGTGAAAATGGACGAAAGTTTGCGCGAGACTTGGATTGTCGCCGGCAAGACAATACAATCATTCGCCAAAGTGGGCCAAGGTGGCCTGCAGGAAATGCCCGTGAAAATCACCAAAACTGTGGTGAATAACAATGGCGATAGCGGCTCACCTGGACGCAGTAAGTTGAAATGTTTGAACTTTATCAAAACAATTGCTTAACATTTTTGCATTGTTCCTTGTCTTTGCAACACATAGAACCATTAACACAAACCAAGCCGCAAGTGGCCAACCTAAAGCCGCCAATAAAATTGCCAGTTACGGGCAATAAGGACACCGAAAACGATACAGCGCCCAATAAGCCTGCTAGTGCAGCCGTATCCACGCCTTTGTCCAAAGCCATCAAGAAACCGGTAACCATACGCAGCGATGCCGTGGGCCAGAATAAAGTCGGCAGCGGCAGTAAACCGCTCACGTAAGTTGATTGATTGCATTTGCAACTAAAATCACCCAGCAGGTTCTCCCTTATTCCTCATTGTAGTCGTCGCGCCAAACGCACCGTACCCAACTCTGATGAGATCATCGAGGAGAATGTGGAAAAGATTGTGGCCAAGCGCTTCAATCCGCGTCGCAAGATGCACGAATACTTGGTAAAGTGGGAGGGGCGTTCACACGAGCAAAACACCTGGGAGCCGGCCTCACATCTGGAGAATGTGCCGCACTTGCTGGAGACATTTGAGACGCAATTGGCGCGCCAGAAAGAAACGCGTGCCGCGCTGCAGGCGAAACAGCAGGCTGCTGCCGGCAAGATCGCCGACGGTAAAGTGCTCGATGCCAAGAGCGGCCTGAAGTCTGGTGTCGCCAAGTTGCTGGTCACTGATGGCGGCGATGTTAAGTCAAGCGGCGGTGCGGAGAGTAACGCACGCCCTTCGCGCACATCCAAAACCAAGGCCATGGATCAAGTGAAGCAATGGGTGTCGGGCACTGGCGGCAGCACTGTGGCCTCGGCCGCGGCATCGCCTGCCTCGGTTGCCAGCGATGCCGCCAACACTGGGAATGCGGCGCACGAAGGCGAAAAAGATTGGTCCATGAATACGAGTAGCAGTTCCGTTGGCGGTGGCGTTAAACGCAAGCTGGAAGATTCCGATTTCAACGACTCGAACGCCAGCGATTTGCCATCGACCACTGCCACCATGGAGGATCTGGAGGAGGATCTCATACCGTCGCACACTGTTAAGCGCATGAAGAACGGCAGCGCCATTGCGGTGGAGGTGAGTGCGAATCGTGCACAACACGATTTTTCTTGCATTGATTGCTGTTTTGTTTGAAATGCAACGAGAAGCGACAACTAACTAAAATGCCGTATATATGCACGTTTGTTCGTAGTCCAAAGTGGTTAAGGTGAATGGCACAAACAGCACGCGCGCAGCCGCTACGATTAGCGGCGAATCGTTACTGGTGGGACCGGACTCGGCGGAAGTTATAATAACGCAGGACGGGAACGCTTCTGGCGTGGTTAAGAAGCCGGGCTTCAATGGCAGCGGCAATGTAAGTGTGTGTTTGTGTGTAGCGAGCAAACCTTGAGCAATTTTCAAATTTCAATACAAACAAATTACAAATTGTGTTGTCGTTGTTGTGGTAAATTTTGTTCTCTCACTTTCACTTTCGTATGTATCGCCACAATTTGGTAGTTGAACTGCCCACGCCCACTTCCCAAGCAAGTAAATTGTGTTTAGTAAGCAAAATCTAAATTTAGTGAGTACAGCAGACACGATGAGTTCAAGTACCAGAAAGATAAAGGTAATCGGGCATTATGCTCTATTAACAATATTTAACAAATTGTTCAAATTGTTTTTGGAATGTACGTTTGAAAATAACCGTTGTTAAGGTTGTCATGATTATTCGGCATTAAAAGGAATAACGGAGAGGGAAACAATATTTATTATAGACACACCTAATTTGTTTCATTGGAATTATAACGTAGACTTTCGAACATAACTCGACAACAATTGAATATGGCTGCGAAAATTCGGCCTTAACACGCTTTGGGCTTGTTTACTTAAAATTTGCATAACCAAATTTCCTCCCACCTTTACAAACAATAAATCACAATCCTTTTTGTATGTGATGTACACTTGTAGAATGCGCATAAACCGGAGGCTACAATACGCGTTCTTTCCAAAG
This sequence comes from Melieria omissa, assembly GCA_963971225.1. NCBI lineage: Eukaryota > Metazoa > Arthropoda > Insecta > Diptera > Ulidiidae > Melieria > Melieria omissa. The sequence continues at coordinate 76,573,904 of OZ020268.1, read as the reverse complement.
GCGAATCGGCCGTATCCAGTACTGGCATTGTGCGCCTGGGCAGCAGCGGCAGCGCCAGTGGCGGCGACAGCAGCAGCAGTAGCAGCGTCGCGGAACCCAAAGTCGCCTTGGCCAGCACACGCACCGCTCAACAAATACGCGTAGGCGGCGCAGCCAATCGCCAAACGACCGGCATCGCCAACACCATTTCGCGGCAACAGCACGTGCAACGCACACCCGGCGGCACCATCATCCAGCGCAAATCGGTGCCGGTGGGCAGTCAGCAACGCACGCTCGGCAACAGCACCACCGTACAGGTGCGCTCCGGCGGCACCACGATTCAACAGCACACCTCACCCACGTCCGGTCGCATGATAATACCACGGCAGGGCGGCACCGCCACAAATCGCGCCGTATCCGCTACATCGAAGACGGTGACGCCCGAGCAAAAGATACTGCAACTCTCGAAGTCGGGCGATCTGAAGGTGACCAAGAAGGTGATGACGCGCGAGGATGCGCAGCGTTTGAATCCGCGGCTGCAGCAGCAGCAGACACAGGTGCAGATACAAAAGGTGCAGCAGATAGCGCCGCCGTCGGGGCGCAGCCAAGTGAGTGCGGTTAGTGTGCGCAAACAGGCGGACGGCTCGTACGCACACGAGGAGCAGCATCAGGCGCAATTGTGCCCCATCACTGGTTAGTTGTGCCTGTGCAGTTGCATTATCAACATTTAACCAATGCTTTTTCATTAATTTAATTGCAGGCAAAATACTCGGTCAAGACGACCAGGTTATTAATCAGCAGCAGCAACTTCAAACGCAGTTGGATCAGCAACAGCTCGCCTTGCAGCAGGAACAACAACAGCAGCAGCTGCACGACATCGATCCCACACTGTTGCTGACCAACGACCAGCAAATGCTCACCAACGAGGACAACACACCACTGCTGGTGACCGGCGAGGACGGCACCGTCTATCAGGTGGCTGGCAAAAATGCCGAGGGCCAGACCATACTCGTCACCCAGGGTCCGGACGGCGAGCAGCAATTCGCCTATGTGGCCGCGGCCGAGAGCGACGAGAATCAGGTGCTGACGCTGGACAATGCCGTGGCGGAAGCTGTGGCACAGCTGCCCGCAGATCAGCAGGCCGAGGCACTGGCAGCGGCCGCCGGCGAGGGACAGTACATTGTGAAAACCACACAGGAGGATGGCACAACACATGTGGTCGCTATGAGCGAATCGGAGCTGGCACAGCATCAGGCGCTCGCGCAACAACAGCAGCAACAGAGCGGTGGAGCTGCTTCGTCGGGCAACAGTGCCACGGGCCAATTGTGCATACAGACGACCGACGGTGCGGACGGACAAGAGGCCAATATACCGGCCGAGGTGGTGCAAGCCGGTTTGCCATCGCCAGGTAAGTGCGGTGCTAAGGCGAATGTGCAAATAAGTCACTATGGTCTTATCGCATCAATGTTGCCATGTTTACAAGGTTTTCATTAATTGTTGTTAAAAATTGCAGGTGGCACGCGACGGGTTGTGCTGCTACTGCAAGACGGAACCTACATGATGACTGAGATGCACGACGACGAGTTCAAGGCGCTCAATATAGCGGCCTAAATTCGCTCCGCACACCACATGAGTTCATCGATGACGCGATACAACCACAATTGATCCCTGTGTTTGCAACATTTCAGACGTGCAAACAACATGCATAATTCTACGTAATTAACATTTTAATATTATACGTATAGACTTAAATGTTTAATGCCAGTGTGAGCGCATTAATTTAGCATAGCAAAGTTTAGTGTAACTTTAAAAAAGCCAACAAAAGCGCAAAACAACAAAGAGACAAACACATTGAAGCAACACTTCATTATCACCACACAAAATTGAATAACACATTGATTATTTTACTACTTTCATTTCTGTTTAACTATGTACATTTTATTGGAAATACCTTACAGTAAACCTGTGCGTTTTTGTTCATTAATTCACATAAGCCTCGGTAGGGTATATTTAAAGTTATCCTTGTCAATTTGGATAATGCATTAGCCGCATATACATGAATAATTTCATTTTCATTCTCAATATGCAAAAGAAACAATAATTATGTAAAAATAACAAAAAAAAATCTATATAAAATTACTCAGTGCTGCTGCGGCTGATCGAAACAAATGGTACGTAGCCGGCAGGCACAAGAGAGTAGACAGAAAAGGAACAGAAGCGAGCAGATAAGAAATTAATCTACTTACTACACCATACCTACGCCTATGTTTAAGAACTATAAACTAACTGATGCAAAATCTCAATGCAAATTAGTATAAAGAATTACATTTTAGAAAGAAAACTAAACACTAGTCTTTCTTTACGAATTTCGCTATGAAGAAGCCAACAGTATCGGTGTGCGTCGAATGGTGTAGATTGGTGTTTACTGTTGCCGGTCCGTATCGTTGCACGCAGTGTCTGTAACGAGAGATCATACAACCAGTTGAATTATTACATCACATTTATCCTTTTTATTAATTTATCGTATTTATTTTAATTTTAATATACATTTATTATTTTAGTAATTTGTTTAATTTGTCTACCTTTCATAATTTGAATTTAAACCGCTTACCGCTCTTCCTCGCTGAGTCCCATATTCGCTAGTCCAGGACCGCCCAGCATGGGCGTAGCTGGTACCAACTGCAGCTGCGGGAACTTCTGCAGCGCCCACGTCACCATGTTCTCGTTCTCGGCCTCCGTCACCGTGCAGGTGCTGTACACCAGCACTCCGCCCGGCTTCAACAGCTGCACGGCCGCAGCGAGCAGCTTGCGCTGCACTTTCGGATATGATTCGAGCATGCGCACCGTCATATTGTTGGCCGCCAGCAACGGCCGATTGCCCAATGCACTGCACGGCGCATCCAGCAGTATACGATCGAAACTCTCAGCAGCGAACGGAGGCGACCCCTTGGCGTCGTGGTCCACTCCGCCGATCTGCACCGCCTTTGTCGCATCGAACGCATAAGGCCGCACACTGCGCACACCGTGCGTACGCAGCTTTGCGCTTATGTATTCCACTTTTTTTGGTGTTTTATCCAGCGCCACTATGTTGCCGTGGTCCCGCATGATTTCCGCAATGTGTGTAGTCTTGTTGCCCGGCGCTGCACACATGTCGAGGACGTGTTCGCCGGCCTGCGGCTGCAGCACTCGCACACACACAATCGAAGGTAGATTCTGCAACAAGGCTTCGCCGCTACTGAGATCGCCCAACGCTGGCACCCCCGATACCGACGATTGCATCTCGACCGCCACGCCCGCAGCGTCAACCGCACTGCCAAAGAGCTGGTAGCGTTGCAGCCGCACCACACCCACGCCAACAAAGCGTTTATCCGCGCTATCGTAGCGAGTGTTTGTCCCTTTTTTGCATTGACCCGCCAGGTCAGCGTAGACGGCAACCTGCTCGCCCTGCTTGGTGCCCGACTCCATTGAGAGCACGCCAGGCGCGTAAAGATGTGCGCCGCGCAGCAGTGCCGCCCCACAGCAGCTGTCTACCATGACTTCCTTTAGCGTTGCTATTACTGCTGTGGGTGGCGCATTCAGCTTGTCGATGCATACAACTTCGGGCACCTTGGCCATCGTAAAAACTTTTGGCGGTGCAACGTATTTGTCGGCGAGTAGCCGTTGCACGCGTTCTTTGAAGGATTCAACAGTGGTTTGTAGCAAATTTACGCGATAGGTGGTAATAGTGGGCGCCCGACACAGCCATTCCATTAGATCCGCTGTGCTGTCAGGCTAGAGGGCACAAAATTTGTATTAAAAAAGATCGATTAGAAAACACAAGTATATCTTCGGGGATTCACTTAATACTTAAAATATGGGCACCAAGTAAAGCGTATAGTGGCCAAATTAAGCCGAATGTACTTCATGCACCTGTTATTTCCAGTGGTCATACTTTCTGATTCAAAACCATGATACAATCACTACTAACAAAATTGGGGTCCTTTAGAACCCCACATTTAAATTACCTCTAACTACAATTATTTATATTTTTTATTCATAATGATTTATAAAATAAATTTTTTTTACTAGTATTGTAAAGAATAACACACAGTTATATAGAAAAAACAGTTTATTGATACTTTTAATCGATTTCAAATAATGTCCTTAATTATTATTATTTTAGGAAACTATACAAAAAGTGTAAGTGTGGCATATTTATGTGTGGTATTTAAAAAAATTAAAGAAGTTGGAAAGTAAACATAAAATCAAAAACTCATGAGTCAAAGTTTAACGATTTGTACTCTTGCAGGCCGTCCCGTTGAAAGCGAAAGACGAACGGACAGCGTGTTAACCCTTTCGGTACTTCTTTTTTGTTTGTAACTTTAAAAATCATTCTTTTCCATTTTATTACTGTTTAAGCCTACATAATGAATAATCAAAAGTCATTTTTTTAAATATTGTTTGAAAAAGTGGTTTTTGGGCATCATGCCATATGGCTTAGTAAGAAATAACAAAAATCGTACAGCCTTAGTGAACTATATTTGGGATCTAACTTTTTTTACACTCATTAAAGCAATAAATACCGACTAGATAACTTACATAAACCTATGAAATAAATTGATTTTTGTAATAGAATAAATAAAAGTACGAAGTGACCTCTTTTTGTAAAATACGCAGCTCGATAGGACTGCGCACTTTCTGAACCTTTACAATTTACTTGGTAGACTAATCAAAATAATTTTTTCATTATTTGGTATAAAAACCTTCAGAGAAAAATACAAAAATATAAAAATATAGTATCCACAAGACACTGAAAAGAGGCTATGCCATATGGCATAGAATAACCGAAAGGGTTAAACGATGTGCAACGCTTTGTTGAGTGACACCATTTTTTTTTTGGAGTCCCTCATGCGTTTGTGATGGATCTTCATTGAGCTTTGCCTCAAATTCCTCATCCTAAACTTTTGGTGCCGCTCCGGGTCGTTCTTCGTCTTCCAGGTCGTTCTTCGTCTTTGGGCTTGAGGCCCAAAACATCCTTTAAAATGGTACTGACCGAGCCTTTCGATATGCCAACCTCATCAGCAAGGTCTCTATTCGTTAATCGACGGTTTTTCAACACCAAATCTTTGATTTGTTGGACTTGAGCTTCGTCGGTTGAGGTTGATGGTCGCCCAGGACGCTCTTCATCTTCGGCACGTTCACGGCCGGCTTGGAACTCACTATACCACTTGTAAACATTTGTTTAGACATAACCTCATCACCAAAGGCTTTCTGCACCATCCTCAACCTATCCACAGCAGAAAATTGATTCCGCAAACAAAATTTAATGCAAATTCTTTGCTCAACAAATTTCGACATCGCAAAAAACGAAAAACTCACTTTTAGCAGCTCACAATACGACGCGTATCTCAAACCATAGTAAATCCTTTAAGGATTTACTTTGTCTCAAACACTAATGAATATTTTTACATGTAAATTTGACATAGATGTCACTGACAGTACTACCAACCTAAAAACAAAAATACTTCTCCAAATCCTTCGACGCGCCAGTTTAAATTCAAATTCAAATGTTATTTTTTGGACACAGTAGTATATATTCAACATTTTAGACAGTTTTTGTACTTTTTAAACAAATGTTTTCAGTAATTTAGCTCATATAAGCTTAAAAGTCTCACTTCTGGGTTTACGTTACTTTTAAAATCTTGGGCATTAGGGTTAATGTTGAACAAAAGTTGTCATTCGGTACAAAAGTTTACATTTTCGGAGCAAAGTAAATCCTATAGTAAAGTAAATAAGTAAAGCAAGTAAATCCAAAATAAATCCTTCTAAAGGATTTACTTTGCAAATAAGATACTGAAAAACTTCGACTTCTTTTGACAAAACCTCACAAACTTATTAGTACACAAACCTAACCTAACCTATTTGTACACCTTGTATACAAAATTTATTGCACAATCTTCTAAATTTAAGTGAAAGAATAGATTTGCCAAAGAATGTAAAACAACTTTTTTCATTTAGACATTAAAAATTTTCCCCTATTCGAGCAACGCGTTTCCCTCACACATGTGCATAACGGGCAACACTGCATATAAGGCATTGTCATTCTGTCCTTCTGCCGGAATGCACTACCTTATTTATTATATCATGGGTTAAACCTGGTACTACTCGTAGTACGGTTGGCATATCTGGATCAGAAGCTAATACAAATTTCGAAGATACATATGCAATACACCACTTGCCATAGTTTATCCACCACAGCTTATTAAACCCATTCTATTACATTTAGTGGAGAAAAACAGCCACTGCTTAAGCGGCCTTTAGACGGTCGCACATGTCCGCAATCATGTGCGGCGCGACGAGAAGAATGACCGTGTAAACGCAAGAAATTCGTGTCGTCGGACATGTGCGACGGTTTTCAAAATTTTTTGATTTCTCTGTCGGCGCGACGCACATGTGCGACCGTGTAAACGGCTGTGTGACACACATAGTGCATTTTTTCATTCGGTCGGTGGACAGCGAGCAGTGAGGATGGCGTCGCAAAAAAATTAAATATTATGGAAGGAGTTCTTTGATGTGTATAGACACAATCCCGAACTGTGAGAAGTAAAAGGTGAAGATTATAAAAATAAAAATTAAAAGAAACGCAGCATAGAGGTGCTTTTATGCAAATTTAAAGAAATTGATGCGAAAGCGCATACCATGTTGCTTCGTTGGGAGCAGCGAGACAACTGAAGTGTGCGCACATGTGTGACCGTGTAAACGCTCATCGTACATTTCCCCCATCGCACATGATTGCAAACATGTGCGACCGTCTAAAGGCTTTAGGTCCATAATATTTGTAACGAGTTTCTAACTACTTCTTCACCATAGTATTAATTTGTTACGTAGATTTCAACAAATTTTTCCCACATTTATTTTATTAAAGCAAAAACTTTAAACTAATATTTATAACAATTTCGAGCTTGCCCATCTCATAAAACTAAATGCTTTTAATTTTTGTTATTTTTTCCTACAGTGTACGAAATTGTTTGACTGGCAATACCCACTTAGTCTCACCACACTGCACGACGTGTGTGGCAATTCTTCTTTCTCCAAAGTTTCACCAGTTTTCGCATATAAAACATATTTAGCGTGAAAGAAATTATAAAAAAATAATTATACATAAACAAAACTAAAAACAATAACTGTTAAACTTACATTCCGTTTGAGGATTTGTGCTTCAACAAGTGGATTACGCAGAAAAGGTGATTTGGGATACATTGTTTCCTCGTTGTAGCTCACACTTCAAATGCCAAAGCACACAATACTATAGTACAACTTGAAAAAAGATGTAAATGGCGCAACTATTACCAAACAATCTCAGTCGATATAAATCAAACTGGTTAAAATTTTAAGAAAATGCACAACTTCTCGACATTAGTGTGCTAAAAAAAGCCACAATCGGGTTTACATGAAAAAAAAGACAGTGACCAGTGCTCCTCGTTTCTGTCATACAATTTGTACAAGTTCACCGCACCACTTTTAGCTGTACGTACCGGCATTCCATAACTTGCTGTTGCCATTTTCCCCTTTTTTACTGCTCGACACTTTCCACATTTTGACTTCCGTATGGCAACGCTTTCCTGCTCTTGCCTCATGCTTATTCGTTTTGACATTCATTGATCGTTGCATGCATTCGAACACGACGTGGCAGCTTTACATCGTCTACTTCACTACGACCGGGTCGCGCACAACTGCTGTACTGCACCAACCAACAGCGCAGCTAACAACATCCGTGAACTGCAGCGCTATAGCGGCATCTCGCTTGCAGCTTGTAAAAGAGTGGTGAATAAGCGTTTTTCGTCGGCAAGTGCTAGTGGTGGTGTTCGTATAATTGCTCTGTGATTTTCTGACATTTCCAGGCAGTATTTCAAAAAGATCTGCTAGTACTTGTATAATTTTGATTTATTCGATTGGTGCGTATTAGAATAAAATGAAATTAACATAATTTGTATACGTGTCAATGTGAAAATGCAGTGTTAACTTTGGGCAGGATTTTGATCGCAGTAGTGCCGCTTCCATATTCGTAGAAAGAAAAACTTCCGCTACATAAGACAGCCATTTGTCCTTTTCCCTTGACTGGACTGAGCGTGTAGCTATCTCTTGTGTGGTTGCTTTGTACGTAGAGTTGATTTGATATTAACAATGTTGCCCCTTGCGGAAATTGTATTCAGAAATAAATTGACTACAAGTGCAACGGTAGTACATTTCTAACATTAGCACATTAGTAAATTGCATATAAACTTGATAGATATTTGTTGACTGCCTTGCTTTCGCTTACTAACTCGCATATATTCGGGTTTGGATGGTTGGTCGAAAACGTTAGCAACACTGTTTTTCATTGCTGTCGTTGCATTCGTTTTCGTTCGCTGTGTCGTTTTCACCATCGTGATTTCTTGCTGTGAAGTGAATTTCCTGCATAAGCGAGTCCGGTAAAAAGTGAAACGTCTACTGCAGAAATTTTAATAAAAAGTAATTGCATTGTATAAACGAAAAAGTGTTTATTGAGGCGATTTTGGTGTCCTAAGACAGCATTAAACAGTAGTTGGCTATCAAGAAATGTAAAAGTAACAGGGAAGCGAAACACTTGCAGTGCAAACAGAAAAACCAATCGGATTGTGGAGTCAGCTTGTGTCGCCTTATACGTTGTGTGTGTTGCACTTGTGTTGCTGTTATTCCACGAAATCGCTGCGCCAATTTCGTTTACACATAGATATTTTGTGGAAGTGTTCCATTTCTGTACGAGAAAATTTATATATTGGGCTGCGCTGCAGCTGTAGTGATTTTTCTTTTCAAATTTTTTTTTCATGTTTCTTTGGCCTTTGTCTAACGCCGCGCATACGCTATTTTCTTTTTTTCCTATTATTATTTTCTTCGAGTGCGGGCATTGTGGGGTCGTAGGTGTGTTTCTTCATTTTCATTTCTCGCCGCTTTAGCATGCCATTCCATTTTCATGACTCGCTCACCACATAACACAATTTCACCACTCACACATGAGTGAAGTCGGTTGCCGCTGACCGTCAAATTACGTTGCCGTCATCATTCTTGGTGTGGTGAATAAGCGCCATGGTTGCGCTGATTTTTGCTATTTGCTCCCGCACTCCACGCACACGTACATCGGATTCCTTCCTTTCGTGTTCGTGGTGCATTTGACGTAGGGTGGTGCTAGCCGTTGTGCAAACGAAAAAAATAGTGGCAGCAGTTAAAAAAACCGAAATTACGGATTTTCATTAAAACAAAAAGTAAGAAATATGTGTGCAAAAAATCGTCAACTTCCCAAGTGTGGAAGTCACGAAAATCATCACATCATTGTATAAAAAAATAATTATTGCATCCGATTGACTTCGCAACGTTGACGACTCACCGGCCGACCCCTCAACCATCCAACTCAGCAGCGACGGTAGCGGCAACGACAGCAAGTTCACTTCTGTTTAATTTTTTGTTTCGTGATTGTTAGAAATGCATAGGTTTTTTATTAAATTCAATTATATTTTCTAGATGGAGAGTTGTAGAAACTAATTTACACACATTCACTGACGCGACGGTGCCATTGCCTTGCGGTGCCCTCCGTCACCGTCTTCCGTACGCCCAAGACGTCGCAGAAAGCCACATATCCCAAGTGCGACTCTCAATGTGCGAGCACTGCTGACTCACTCGCGAATTTCGTACTCTCTCCACGACCGCCACGCCACCGCACCACTCGCGCGCCACTCCGTTCGGTTTTTATATTTTGCGTACATGAGGCTGTAATTGTAATTCCCAGCTTAATGCTTAATTGTTTTTTTTAGTTCCCAATTTCTGGCAGTTTCCGTAAATCTTAAATCTGTGTATGTAACCCCACTCTGACCTTCAGTAATTTCATTATATGTGATATTTTTAACGATCATTAGGTGTCTTATCGATGAATTGTTGGCTTATCAACCAGAAAAGCACTGTAATCTAATTAATTTTCCTGAAGGAATTAACGATTGACCATTGCAGAACTGGGCTGCCGATGCAGTATCCATTCGTTTTTTTTTTGCAATTTTCAAATCATATTTCTGCAATTTGAAAATATTGAACTTAGAAATCAGGGTTCATTTTTTACTGCCGCGAAATCGAACAGTTGGAATAGAACTTTCTAATTTTTTTTACCAGTCTTTGACACAGTCCTGAAACACTCCAACTAAAACACGTTCTGGCTTAAGGTTTCCTTGTGAAACACATTTGAGCGCCCTACTTTACTGTAATATAAAATTAAAAAAAAGTAAAAAACACATGTGTCAACTTCACAAGCACTGTTGCTGATTGCCTGCGTTGCCATTAATTGAATAATACAATTACAGCGTGTGAAGCGAATTTATTTTCGTTATTAATTGGTAAATCTGCATGCATACAGCGTAGCAAGTTTGCATACACATTGCTTACAATGGCACGGAAGTAACGCAATGCAGTACAATTGGCTCCAAATCGACAGACATGTGGCCGCTAAAGTGATAATAGCAGACAAGGCAACAGCAACAGTTAGTGACAGTGACATGGCCGCATAAGATATGTGGCGCAGATCACTGCTGTCAGTCGCTGCCTATTGTGTATTATGACTAAACTATACTTCCAGCCTTACCGCTTGCACCTAAGTGCTTACAGACATTATGCTCCCAAATGCTGCCTTTCAACATAATTGGAGTGGTCCATCCTTGTATAGAAACTGAAAACATACTAACCGATCATTAGTGTTGTGCGATCTGAATTACTGCCCGTTCAATCGTCATAGTGCGGTTGACCAACACCGTCATGCATCCAAACGTTATCACACTTATCCACACACTCGCACGCACATATGCGCATAAATCGCTTTAGTGGGTCTATCTGTGTCTTGTCTTTCTCTTTTGCTGGCCTGTTTCTTTCGGTCTAGCGATTTAAACAAATTATGACACAATTTTTGCATGGCTGTGTTAATCTTTCGCGCTGCGATGCTTCAAATTGAATGTCGCAACCCGTTTTTATATCTTTTTCCCCAACTGTGTTTCCTTTCAACCTGGCACACATTTTTAATATTATGCAAATAAGCTTTAAAACTGTTTCGCATAGTTTCAGCGTTGAACTTCGCATTAGCTTTACTGCTTAAGTATGCTTGATTCGGCATCACCTTAACAACAAAGTGAATGCCCGTTCATTATTGCAGCAACACACAGCACTTGCAATGGTTTTGCAATTTCTACAATCGTTTATATAGAGTGGCTTTATTCAAAAATTTTCGTTTTCTTTATATTCCATTACAGTTTCTCTCACAAATATCCGAGTGCAGCTATTGTCGGTGTGCCGAAACTCGGATTGCACACGTACAAAACAATTCCAATAAATCTTAATTACATCCCAGCTCTCGACGCTCCAATTGAAGTAATCGTTTTAAGAATACAAGCAACAACAACAAAAGCAGCAAAATGGGGAATATGTTTGCAAATCTGTTCAAAGGGCTCTTTGGCAAAAAGGAAATGAGAATATTGATGGTCGGATTAGATGCCGCTGGTAAAACCACAATTTTGTACAAACTCAAATTAGGCGAAATTGTTACAACGATACCTACCATTGGTGAGTAGTTTGTCTGATGGCAATGATGATTCTCAAAATCATTATCATTTCATTATGCTTATTTGTTCTTTAGGTTTCAACGTCGAGACTGTAGAATACAAGAATATTAGCTTTACAGTATGGGATGTGGGCGGTCAAGATAAAATTCGTCCACTATGGAGGCATTATTTCCAAAATACACAAGTAAGTTTAAATACAATCAATCAATTGTTCAGTTACACTTTCATGATGATAACGACTCTCAATGATTCATTATGATTATACAAGTTTTTATGTTTCAAGACGGGGCTGATTTTTAATTTATTTCAATCATTTCTATGCATATTTTTGTTGGATAATTGTTAACAAGGAAACACGTTTCTTGCTCTTTTCTTTTGTTCGTGTATCACTGCACTAGGGTCTTATTTTCGTCGTTGATAGCAATGACAGAGAACGTATCGGCGAAGCGAGAGAGGAATTGATGCGTATGTTAGCTGAAGACGAACTCAGAGATGCTGTTTTACTAATATTCGCTAACAAACAGGTATGTGTATTTTTGACCTATCGATAGCATATAATTATCAAAATTCGAAAATGATATCATGCTTTAAGTTATAATAAGAATAATAGCTCAAGCACGTGTTGACTTGAAACTGAAGTTTAAATAAAGGTTTTTTAGTGAAATAAGTCAATAATGATAATAGTTTGGTGTTATATAGTAAACAAGAATATGTGGAATTTGTAAAAACAATAATTTGAATGGTGATTCGATAATGAAAATATTGCTAAAATTATTCTCGAAACAACTACTTAGGTAATTGAAATTCATTATCAGAAAACCATTCGTTTTGAAAATAGTTTAGCAGGTTTTTAAGACAACTATGGAGCTAAATTCAATTTGTTGCCAAGTGCCAAACGTTTGTGGCCAGCTCAAGTGTATTGTATGGCGCTCAGCTACAGTTTCAATCTAGTTAAACGACAGAATTACTACTTTAGCTGTGAGACTTTGTTCGAACTTCTCAACAATATGGAGAAAAAAAAGCCACAAATCTACATAACTACATCTAAATTGAATTTTAGAACTTTGAATTCAGTGGTCTTTATAAGATTTTACATACAAAACGAAATGTGTAACAAATGTCGAAATTCACTAAATAAAAGAAATATGTTTTAATGGACTAGAAATTTTGTCAAGCACAACATTTTTTGCTTGCTGTCCATGAAAATATGTATGCGTATTATTATACATAACTATGCCATATTGTGCACTATTGTGTTATCGTTGTTGAGATAAGTTCTTTGCTGATAAGCAATAACACAAACATGTAGTGAACGTATGGCAAGTGGCATAAGTGGCATATTGCGTCTTTGTTGCTGGGAACACAATTTACTCATAATAATAATTAACCATTTATGTATGATATGTATTTTCATTGTTATTTTGTTGTAATTTCTTACAGGATCTGCCAAATGCAATGAACGCAGCCGAAATTACCGACAAGCTCGGTTTGCATTCACTCAGAAACCGTAATTGGTACATACAGGCGACGTGTGCAACCAGCGGCGATGGTCTCTACGAGGGTCTCGATTGGTTGTCCAATCAACTTAAGAACGCTAATCGCTAAATATACATACATATATATATATATATAAAGAAAAACAAAAACACCTTTTTGATTTAAACATAAAGTAAAGTTAATGAAAATTTCAATAAAAAGAAACAAGCAAACGAGAGAACGCAAGAAAACAGATACAGAAGAATCCAACCAACAAAAGGCACCCTCCTATTGCTACCCTCCCCCCATAAAGAAAACAATAAACATTAGCAGAAGCGAAAGAGTGAATTCGTGAACGACGAGGACAAAGCGAAAGCGATTCGACAGTGTAGCAAAGTTTTCGGCAACAAAAACAAAACTAATTTGAGACCACAAACTACAGAAAACAACAAAACAAAAAAATCACCCGCTGTTAAGTAAACTTAAATTTCTATTATATATAATTCTATGTATATGTATTGTATGTTAAAACAAGAGAACAACAATAAGAAACGCATCATCAACAACAACAACAACTAAAGAAAAGGAAATGAAATGAAAAAACAAGGACTACAAATACGGCATCCACTTCTAAGTATAATTATTTTATCTTTTTAATTTTATTAATTGTAATTTCTATAAATATTAATTTCAATTGTTTGTCGCCCGAACAACAACAATGGCAACACATTTACACACACAGATAAACATGCTCTTTATATAATTGAAAATGATAAAATAATAAAATGTAACAAACAAACCAACAAAAAATGGTAAAACACAACAAAACATTCGAGATTTTTGATAAAAATTCCAAAAGACGAACCCCCCATTCGCTGCTCCCCCTACATTTTCCGCTGGCTAGATGAGCAGACACTATAATTACTATTATTATTACCTAATTACTATTAATGCGTAAATAAAATGGAAACCTTACGAAATTAAGTGAATTATATAAAACAAATGAAAACAAATATTCGATGTTGTCCTTGTGTCTTTCTCAGTTCAAACATTTCCCTAACTGCTGCCGTTTGCTCTCAAACTCAAATTGACATTTATACGCGATCGTGATTCATTGGCGCGTGATTTTGTTTGCAAAAACCACTGCTTGAGGCCAATGCAAATCGGAATGCAGCAAAGAATTAAATAAGGTACTAAATTTTGCAGACTACACAAATAACCGTCAAAGTTATGTGTACTGAATAAGTGAATAGAAAATTGAACTGGCATCACGTTTTTAAAGCAATGTGTAAAATATATATAGATTGAAAAAATGTCCAACAGGCATTATGTAAGTAAAAACCCGATTGGCGAGCAAGAGGAATGCATACAAAATAAACATTTGCATATAAAAGTAAAGAAAAATACAGTCATGTGGTAAACTTAATGTTGGCAGCGTAATGCAATTTTTAAATATCGGAACGAATAATGTTAGAAGATAGGGAGGAGATTCCTTTACTGCTTAAAAAGATTTGCTAGGCTGACAAAGAGCCCTGAGTGGGTCCTTTGGTTTCAAGGTAGGGATTTCCTTGTTTTCCAGCAATTTAGTGTGAGAGATCATACGCGAAGAGATAGACCTGACACAGAGTGAGTCTTATTTTTCCCCTAAAAGATGCGCTTGCACGTATGCATCAGTACTATCATCCGGAAATGTCCTAAAAAAGGCGGTCGACAGGACAACAACCATACGGCGATTAAAAAAAAAACGTGGTTTGAGATTAAAAAAAGCAAGCGTTTGGTTAAACTAATCTCTAAAAGTACCCTCAGTATGTGCTACTAAGGAGTATCTCGGCGTGCAGAGTATTAACGAACTGAGTCTTTTACGAATAGCGTCCAATCTGGACTCACAAGTTGGCCCTCTTTCTAGTTATGGTAAAAGGATTGCGAAGGCCTTTGAGCTTTGACTGACGATACAGATTCAAATGGCTTCATAAATACTTCAATACGCTGCACCGTTAAGACAACTAAGGACTAAGGCTACACACCCAGCTCTGTTTCATCACCGTTAAGGCAATTTAAATCGCTTTTAGCGCGCTGGAAGATTTCAAAAACTAGTCAGCAGTTGTGAAATACATAAATGTTTGCTGCTTCGTGCTCAACTAAGGTCAAAGCCTATCAATAGGGAGCTATGCAGGTTCAGAAGAAATTAATCGATTATATAAATTTTCAGTAAGTTTTGCAATACTGATAGAAGGGCACAAAAATTCAGTATTCAATTTTCAGTATTAAATTTATAATATCATAGATTCGAAATGTATATATTTTTCTTTTAACCCTTTCAACCTCGAATTTTACCCTGTGTCTCGATATTACTTTTTAGTATTTAAATCATGAAACACTTGCCTAAGAATTGCGCACACGATATTTGAAGTCGCCACGATTCTTTAGTATAGTTTTGAACAATTTTGGCTTAAAACGGGTTAAATAGTTTTTGTATCGCTATTTTTTAATTCAATAAAAATAACTTAATATTTATGGAAAAATACAAAATTATCACTTTTTTAATTTTATTTAATCATTATTAAAGAAACAGGGTTTTAATCAAACGCGCCCAGTTCGTAGACTTCAATTAGAACACAAACTTTCCCTGATATCGCTGCAAATTATTGGATATTATTTTGGGGATAGCAGTGACATTTTTGTAAGTTTCTTTAAATTCACTTCTATAAATATTAATTTGTTGGTGCCTACTTAAATTTAACCCATGAATCAATCGTAGCTTTTGCTATAAGATGACAAATAGGTGAAGTTGCTCTCAGGCAACTTTGGGGTCGAAAGGATTAATTTTGTCCTTAAGAAATAATTCGTTTCGTTCGTTTGCATTTTATTATCTTTATTTTTCAAACTTTTTTCATTTTTATTTGATAATATTTCGTATCGTTTTAAAGTTAGTGTTTTCCTACTTAATAATTCAATAGAACAGATTAGTAATTAATTTCTCACACGAAACATGCAGACCGCCCGGTATCACCTCATATGGTGAATGTCTGCAATTTCACCACATCACACTCAAGTTGTCAACGATTGTACTTGACGTCTGTCAACCGCTGCTGTCATTCGCTGTCTAGTAAAATTCACTTCAATTGCGTGCATGAAGAAATCGAAATTGGAGCATTACATACCTAATTAAAATTACATTAATTTAAAACCAAACAAGAAAGCTCAACTACTAGAAGATGTCCACAAAACAAGCGGCAAAAAAGTGCAAATGGGCGCTGGACTTTAACAGGTATATTTCAATCGTTTTGATGGCACAAGTGAATTCTTTCAAGGCAAAAATGTAAATTAATTTGGCCTAACAGCAGAAATATTGAATTGCCCTCGCCGCCGGGCTATAATCCCTCGGCGCTAGTCAATCACACGGAGGTGGTGCGCGATCAGCGTTTGGTTATTAAAAAGTCCTGGGATCTGGCGTTGGGTCCACTGAAACAGGTGCGCAAAACACAATTTTCCCAAAAATTTGCAGTAATGCAAAGGCAATAATCACTCGTTTCAGATACCCATGAATCTGTTCATCATGTACATGTCTGGTAGTTCGATATCCATTTTCCCCATAATGATGGTCGGCATGATGCTGATACGACCGCTGAAAGCAATGTTCTCGACGCAGGTAACCTCGAAGATGGCCGACGGCGCACAGGGCAGCGGCCAAAAGTTGGTCTACTTTCTGGGCAATTTGGCGAATGTGGGACTGGCGCTATACAAGTGTCACAGTATGGGACTGTTGCCGACACACGCGTCCGACTGGCTGGCATTTGTGGAGCCGCAGACGCGCCTCGAGTATTATGGCGGCGGGGTGTCGTTAATATAGAAAGCACAACAAATAAACGTGTGTAGTATTTTTGTGTTACACTTTTTATTGAAAATTTAAAACTATAAATTTTGCAAATTGTCAAAGCCAGGTAAAGAGAACAAACTACAACAAAAATCCATTTTACATGATAAATTGGGACTTGGAAAGAAATACACATTGAATTTTGTGTAAACACTTCAATTTACAAATTGCTTGGCTTGCTTCTTCATATCGTATACAAGTTGCTCGGCTGGTGTTCTAGAGTGAAGAGAAAAATTAAAGAATTTGCATTACAATTTAAAAATGTCACTATTTAGTTATAATCAATGAGATGATGTTAGTGAAAACAGTAAATAAATATGTATATTTATGGTAACTATTGTAACAGCAGCATAGAAAAATATGCTAAACTGGAGCAAACAGCAAATTGTAACTACGGAACAAGGGGACAGACAGCACATAAAGTGGTAGTGGAAATAAATACCATTTTGCATTTAATTGTTGTTTATTGAACTATGAATGCCATAAAGTGAGTAGGGCTTGAATGGAATGAAAAAAAATCCCTTAATACAATTTTTGGGGAGAGGCAAAATAGAAAAAGACCATAATTTCTGAAATTAATCGAACATCAAATGATTGCTAAAAGCCCAATACAGATGTCTGATGTGTAAACAGTTTTGAGATAACTGCAGCTCAGCTTTACTCTAAAGAGCGAGAAGAGCACCTTTACCAGGATTTTTTGATCGTAGAGAGAAGCACTTGGTCTCGTTATCCGTGAGAATTACCGATCAACCTAAGGAAATCCTGCGTGGCAGGGGAACGCTGCTTTTTTTATTATCCATCGCACACAGTGGCGGATTCAGGGGGGTATTTTGGGGGTTGAAACCCCCCCCCCGAATTATTTGGATCGCCTATAAAACTACATACAAATTAAAAGACATTTTACTATTATTAAAGAATTACTTTTTGAAACCCCCCGAAATATTTTTCTGAATCCGCGCCTGATCGCACACTATACGGGACTGCTGACTCTTCCTCCGGGTTGTTTAGCGGGGAGTTACGTAAAATTGCCCACCTAGTCCATCACGCAACCCTTACGATTTGGTTGAACTTTAGTCTCGGGCGAGACAGAAGCTATGAAAGCCCAACGTGCTTCCTTTGACCCCATAAACGCTGCCCTGCCTATCAAAGCTCTTTGCTATAAAAACCACAGCCCACACAGCAGACGTAACTTTATTGATTTTTTTAAATTAATGCTTATACGTTATATATATTTGTAAACCAATAAATGGCTTTGTGGAAAATTTAACGCAATTAGCCTGATTTGAATGAATGTAGTAGAATGAATTGTTTACACTATTTGTGGGGGAATATATCGGTTATACAGTGACTTTATTACGTTCCACTATTTAAAAGTATAACTTCAAAATTGTGTTATAAATGTGTATATCAGTTGGTAATCGGCATATAAACATGAAAGGCAGATGGAAGACACATTGAAGTTGAAAGCGGATTGCGGAAACTTTCAATATAGCCGATGCGATTGCATGTTTTCGCCGACTGTTTGCAGTTTCAATGCGCGTTCAATTCCGTTTTTTGAAATTTTGTACAACGAAAGGCGAAATCGAATAAAAATCCCGTACACATTTTTCAATTTTTTTAATTTTCTGGAGTTCATCGAGGGTGGGCAATTGCTGCACGATAACTATTTTCCGTTTTTTTTTGCTGGTTGCTCTTGAATATTGGCAAATGGTATGGCATCGGGTTTGCGGTGTTTGGGGGCCAGAACAGGGTCTTGCTTGAGTTTAATTTGGATGGCAGACGAGCGTCGTAGCGAGCGGATTACGAATCGTTACATCGTCCGGACATGGCGCGGACACGCAATTTTCAGCGCGGTTTAGGTGGTACTGGGTTTTCATTGCTTACATTTTGGCTGGGACAACAATTTTCGGGGCTGATTATGGTCGGGTTTTTTTAATTTGGGGCAGCGAATGGAAAGAAAACATAGACGTTGATTAGCATCTTGACTATTTAATTGCTTTTTATATACTGTTTTGTCCGAAGTAATTAAAACGGTAAAGGAATAAAACAATATGTGCAATGTGTTTGCTTTACAGATTTTTTCCTTCTTTTAGATTGTTTATATAAACTACTCTTAGCGCTTATGTGTAGTTAATAGAGTGGAAACCGAGCGAAATACTCGACTGAAGTGTTTTATCCTTAGAGTTAGAGGTGGTGGTGGTGATGATTGAGTAGAATGGGACATTTACTTTTTGCGATGCTCATCGGCGTAATCTTTAATCTTTTCGATTAACTTGCCGGGCTCGTCGACGCGCGGCACCTGCAAAGATGAGAATAGTTTAAAAAATTAATTGAAATTCAAATTGTCTTCAATGTGACAGCCGCAGCTTACCTCATAATTTTGACTAATGTAGATCCCGGTGTATATACCAGCGCTAAAAGTCAGCTGCAATTAGAAAAGTGTTTTTTTATAGCTTACAGAAATGCATGACAGTCAATACCGTTGGCACAGCCAATGTGAACATGCACCGAAACATCGTTTTTGAGCAATTTTGTGATTATCCCAAAATGGTGTTATTTGAAATTTTGTGTTTTTTTATTACATAGAATTTTGAATTTCGACGACAAATAAACAGAAATATTTTCCAAAAATTGTCTTATTTCATTTTTTTATTCATTCAATTGCTACTGTTGCGTTGTTGTTGTGTCAAGTTATTGCCTAAGGTGAGTGAAATAATGCATGAAACAAGTGCATCGTAGGCAAAAGAAATCCGAATTGATGGCGTGGTCGTGTTTGATAGTCAATCTTTAGCTCGAATAACTTGAATGGATGCAATCAAATCGAATATGTTAATACCTGACTATATAGTGTGAATGTAGAATTTATCGTTTTGGCTTATATTTTTTTAAATTTGAAGTATTAGATATTTTTGCAAAGTTTGATAGCGAAAATTTCAGTTTTCATGAAATGAACTTTATCTGAGAACGTTCAGTAATTTTACAATTTCACATCTTTTATTGAATCTTTATAATCTAATCTAATACAAATGCTTCTAACTTGATTTGATGGTGGGATCAGAAATCACCATCATCTAAACTATAAACTGTAGGATTTCAGGATCAGGATTTTTAAAGCAATGCAAGTACTGCATCGTTCCTGATCTTTGCCATTTATAAATCATTTACCTTCCTATCACCTTAATCGACTGACTACCTTTTCAGCTACGGTGATCTTTGACTCGCAACTCTCAAGAAGCCAACGCCATTCAAACCTCAAAACCAAGTAATCACCGATACCAAATGTTTAGGTTCAATAAACCTTTAGTTTTCTCAGAAAGAATTGAGGCCTTAAGCAGCTCAAGCAACTATACTCAATGGGTAGAGTATAAATTCCGAAAAAGGAAAACCATCAAATTATTGGAGCTCAATTCATATACGTAGATAAGAACTTCAGAAACACATCTCACGTTTTTATTTATGTCTCATTGGATACTCAGACTAAACTGGGTATAAGGTAAGGAGTAAGTTGATGAGGAGTAGAGTAAGAGTAGGTAAGGAGTCAGTTGACTTGCTAGCTAAAAAATCATAAAATTTGATATGAAGTTGCGATTAGATTAGCAGAGAATGATGCTGATTATTTTGAAGTGCCTTTGACCGGCATAGGAACTCGCAGAAGCAACAGGTTTCGTCGCATCAAAGGTAAGTTTTTCCCTATGAGAACATATCATTATTACTTATTATTATTATTGATCGGGATAATGCGACCTAGTAGAACTATTGTGCTCCCCTCATGGACCTCAAAGACTATCGGTGAGTCCAGTATCCGAGAGGAATTTTAGTATGTTTCCTAAACCTCTGGATACCCAGTCTACACCCGATATGAGATAGTCCCCCAGGTGCTTCGTTCTTTTATGCATGAGTACAGGGCATTCTCCCAGTATGTGTATAGCAGTCTCGTTTTCCTGCAAGCAGAACCTGCAATACCCATTTTCACGAATTTCTAGTTTAGTTAGATGATAATTCAATCTACAATGCACTGTTAGCATTTCCGCGTTAATCCTAAGATCATTTTTTGATAAGGTCATACATTCCTCGAACCGTTTTCTATTGTAGGACCCGATAACCAGCTTCGAATGCTCTAGACCTGGTTGATTTGCCCAGTATTGATTCCTTCTGGTTGTCTTTCTCAATAGGATGGAAGAAGCTCCTTTTCCCAAACCACGAAAAGGTTCTAACCGACAAAGGGTGTGGAATCTCATCTCCTTGCCAGCTCGTCAGCCCGTTCGTTACCTTCAATGCCGGTGTGACCCGGAACCCAGAGTACCCAGACCTTATTACAACGGCCAAGTTCATTTAGCTTCTCAAGGCTCTCCAAAACCAGTTTCGAGGACACCTGGAAGGATTTTAGAGACTTGATTGCCGCTTGGCTGTCAGAAAGGATGGCAATCTTCCGGTTGCGGTAATTCTTCACCAGATTGAAGCACACCTTTCAATGGCGTATATTTCCGCCTGGAAGATAGTGGTGTGCTTTTGAGAACATACCATACAAATATAAATGATTGTATGCCACAAACTTAATGCGTTTTAGTTATCGCTCTTCCAAACCGGATTTCGAACGGGGCGCTT
Organism: Melieria omissa; assembly: GCA_963971225.1. Lineage (NCBI taxonomy): Eukaryota > Metazoa > Arthropoda > Insecta > Diptera > Ulidiidae > Melieria > Melieria omissa. The sequence continues at coordinate 76,552,382 of OZ020268.1, read as the reverse complement.
CATCTGATGCAGAGAAGACCGGGCTTATCTACAAACGCTTTTCAGCTGTGTTACTCTATCCACTGGGCAACTGGTAACCAGCATCATTACTTTATCGACATAAGTTTGTCGAAAGGTCTATATAAAGGCTAATAATACAAGTGGCTCCACGATCATCGCTTATTTCAAACTTCTTATTTTTAGATTCTTTCAGCGTTCACCTCACTTTGAAGATAATCTCTGATCTTCGCTATGTTGTTTTTGCAAACAGCACGTGCGATAAATTTATGCGATAAAAGACTCCTGACACCTCGCACCAGTCACTGATCGGCAGGTGCTCAACCTCGCGTCAACGACACTCATTGTGTGTGTGTGTGTGTAGGGGGCAACTGAACTCTGGCCGCGTTCACATATTCTCCAATCAACAGTGCACCGCTTGACAAATATTGAAATGTGTTCTTTTGTCTTATATAATATGCAATTAAAATTTAAGTATTGGAATTTTTGCAAAAACACCTAAACTATTTCGTAAGCGTGCGGCTCCCCTCCTCTACCTGGCGCTGGTCTATGACGCATTAAGGACCCAAGGCGAATGTGTGCGCGTGAGTAAACCATTTCAGCACCAACAAAAAGTTCTTCAATGACACAACAACGAAACATGCCAAATCACCTAATTTCAATAATTGCAGATAGTTTTTTGCCAAATGTCCACGACGACAACAACCACAACATCAGCGCAACAACAACAGCAACAGTGCGCATAGAATCGAATACAAGCAGCTATTCGTCGCATTGAGCAGAGTCTCGATTTCCATGCAAATTGACAACTTACCAAAAATTTAAACATGTCGAAAAATCCGAAGCTATCGTACGCCACTTTGAAGAGTTTCTTAAAAACTGACGAACGCACGAAAGCGAAATGAAAACGAAAGCAAAGCAAATGCCAAACAGCAACAACAAGTTTTGGTGAGCACTCCAACAGCTGATTGTGGGGAACCAGGCAGCGTGCGAGCGAGACGACAACACAGATGTATGACAGCAGCAAAGAAATTTTACTGTGGGGTACGAAGATGGTTCAGAACTCTTGGGGACAAATGTTTGCTTTCTCTTGTGTAGTTGTTGTTTTTTATGCGTGGGGTGCACTCACTCGGCCGGCGTTAGATAACCGCAAATCGTTGAAAACAGATACTGAAACCACTTTGCACTTGTTTTGTTGACAAACACAAACGTGCCAGCACCAATGAGCATAAAATTAAACAAAATATTTTTAAAACTCAATTAAAAAAAACGCTTTTGGGAAACGGTAACTAATGCGAATTTGAAAATTGCGTACTCAGACAAATAGTGCGAAACGCGAAAGCTCCATACGAACACTGAAAATAAACTATTTCGAATTTGGCTGCGTTGAGGTAGTTGCTTTCACGATTGATGAGTATATAATTAAGTCTTCGTGTTGTGATTAGTGTGCAAAAACAAGTAGCGCTGGTCCGAGTGACGTGAGTGTTAATTATAAACAGTTTGACTGTTTGACGAAAGATTTTGGTAATGTGGGCATGGTATGGTATATGAGACACTGTGCAGCAAGAAATTCCAACTCAACAAAATCCATTGTTTGGCTAAGTTAAGGCGTAATTATTGGATTGGCAAGAAGAATATACCCTAACTTAGCCAACCTGAACTAAAGTACCGAGCAATTTTAAACTATGATGACCGTTGATTTAGGCGATGTGGTGTGAACAGTTGTAGTGGCACTAGGAATCGTTGTTCATCTCTGTGTAATTTTTACTTTAAATGTTAGAGTAAGTTTGGGTATTGTGATATAGTGGGGTAATGTGATATGGTGGGGTAATGTGATATGGTGGCATATTTCACAAGTGCGTTAACCCTATTCAAAACTAACCTTTTTAAAACATCATAGTAACTAAAAAACTCGTGCTGCATGATTTTGGATGTGTTTGCTTAAATAGTTTACAGTCAGTGTGATGAAGTGATTTGAGTAGTGCACAATTTGCACTTGAGATTTGCACTTGAGATTTGCACAAGTTTTTGGTCATGAATTTTGAAAGCATAAAAGGTATGTAAGGGTGGAAAGGGTGTTTGTGTATATGCGTGTGTATTCTCACGTCAGTGTCTTCAAAAGAAACGCACAGAATGACAGTTCTAATGAAGCTGAAATTTGGGTGCTTAAATACTAATTCACAAATACAATGGAGCATTTCCAGCGCTCCGCCCATTATTCCAGTGACCAAAGGCTATGTCCAATCAGCGTCACTGGACCATTGGGTCAACTCAGCACTTTCCTCAAGTACCAGTGCCCTGCGGTAAGTGACGTCATATATTATGCTGATCAGTGCATTTTTCGTAAGCGGGACATTGCACTGCTGTAGGTGGTGTCGCCGTTCGGCTAATCGCTGGATCAGCCACTTGAGTGCTGCACTGCACTGTGCGCGTAAGTTTTGATTGTTTGTTTATAAGTGTAGCGCGATGGACTGGTGTCGGCATAAATGACCACTTGATACCACTACAGGTACAAAAAAAAAAAAATATTATTAGAACGTTCGAGGCTAATCAGAAGTAAATCAGTGATATCGATTATCAGTTTGCGAGGCACGCTCTTCTTATATAAAATTATTATTGTTTTTTAGGATTTTTTTTCGCAAAAACTCAATTTCGGGTAGTGTGATATAGTCATCACAGTACCCGACCTTATGACAGCAGTTTTTTTTGTATAGAGAAATGAACTACATATATATGCTTTATTTCATAATATTTGAAGAAGAATAATCTCAAAAATCTGTTATGGTTACGTTTCAGATAAAAAAATTCATGAAATGAATTCTCGAAAAAAATCTTTAACCCTTGGTTTACCCCGCCAGATTTTGATTTTCCAAAAAAAATGAAAAGCACATATTTTCACCAAGTTTGAAACTAATTGGTTTGTTAAATAACATTTTTCGGGTATATCACATTACCCGCCACTTTTGTCAGACGCCAATATTTGGATATTTTGATTTGTAATCAAAAAACCCGTCAACACTTTATCTTTAAGAACTAATTATCTTAGATAATCTTAAATAATGTGTCAGTGAGCAGTTTGAGACCCAAAAAATTGTTTTTTAAGACAAAGTGTGTCGGGAATCGCCGTAAAACTTACTCTACATTACATGTTAATTTTTTTTCAATAAGAAAAAAGAAGTTTTAAGTTCCGAGTTCATAGTTAAATTACATAGAAAGATAGAATAAGCAAGAAATATATATTTTTTTAATCGGCAAAAGAGCAAAATTTTATTTATGAAAGAACTTTTTGCTCTATGACAATATCCTAAAAAAATAAGTTGGATAAATTAAACTTATAAAATAATTTTCGTTCGTTCATAATCAAAATAAAAATCGATCAAATATAGAGATTCTATTTTTTTCATTCTGTAATAAAGAGAAGTAGCAAAGGATTAAATGTGTGTCATTCATACGTTTTTTAAATTCATATTTTCAGAAATACTGATTTAATAGAAGTCGATTGGTGGACAGCACTAACAATTGAGACCATAATTGTTCAATGTTTGGGATAAATCACAGTTTATATGCAGAGCCAGTCAGGTAAGGCATTACCAACAAATCTTTTAAATTATATAACCTTAAACTAAACCCATTTTGAGGTTATTATCATTTTTATTGCCGGGGAATGTGCACTGCGACCTAAAAGATCTATTGTGCCGCCTTCTTGGCGTTCACAGTTTGTCCGAGAGTCCAGTATCCAAAAGTAATCTTAGTATATTTCCTAAGCCTTTGGAAACTCAGTCCGATCCTGGTATAATAAAGTCACCCAGGTGCTTCTTCCGTTTGTGCATTAGTGCAAGGCATATGCCTAGTATGTGTATTGCAGTTTCATTGCCCAGCAAACAGAACCTACAGAGTTCGTTCACCCTGATACCTAGTTTGGTTAGATGATAGTTCAATCTACAATGACCTGTCAATATACCTGTGATAATCCTTAGATTATTCTTTGAGAGAGTCATACATTCCTCGAACCTTTTCTCGTTATAAGATCCAATAATCATCTTGGAATATTCAAGACCTTGTTGATTTTCCTAGTATTGATTCCGGATGCTTATCTCGTCTTTCATGGGAAGGCTGGATAGTGCTCCTTTGCCTAGATCACAGAAGGGTTCTGGACCGACAAAAGGGGTAGACGGCCCCCTTCTTGCAAGTTTGTCGACCTGCTCATTCCCATCAATACCGGCATGACCCGGAACCCAGATGGCCCTTATCTGATTGTAATTAATGCCTTCATTGCCGCTTGGCTGTCTGACAGGATTGCGATCTTCCGGTTCCGGTATTTCCTCACCAGATTGAAGTGAGCGCACCTTCCAATTGCGTATATTTCCGCCTGGAAAATTGTGGTCTGCTTTCCTGTAGGTTCCGAGTATCTAATCCCCGGCCCACACACCCCGATTCCGGTACATTCCTCCGTTAGGGAGCCATATGTGTACCAGGAAATCATGTACTGATCTATCAGATATATCTCTGGTATACCTACCCAGTTTATTATATTACTAAGTTCTGAGGTTATTATAAAAAGCAAATATTTTGCTAGTTGTGTTGAGCTCGATTTTGATATTTGAATCTTTGGTTGATTTTCATGTCTATTTAAATACATACCTATCTACCTATTTACCTATACATATGTATTAATGTGCTAGATACTTGTTACTGATATTACGTATGATGAAATTCAAATGAAAATGTTCTTACTGTTTTCTCTATTTTTGGGCCAATTTTTATGTATATCCCTGTTTTAGGCCTCTTTCAATTTTGTTCAAGGCTACAAGTCAGGCCAAGGAAACATGGTCTTAGCCTGCCATACATGTTTTTTGTTGTCTTTAAATTTTGTTTGCGCAGATTCCACAACCACACCATTAACATTGGACAAATTGCATGATGATTGTCTGGAGTGCGTTTTCGCTCAGATAAAGGACCTGTCGACGCAGCTGCAAGTTGCGCGCGTATGTCGTCGCTTCTATGAGATCATTGCCCGCAACTGGCAGCGCCAACGCACCTATCAGAAACTGAATCTTACGCTATGGCGCGAGTGGCTGCCCAACGCCGCCGATTTACAGTACTTTCTGTGCACTGTGCGGCCCTGTCTGACAGCAGTGGAGGTGCGCGATCAGAGCCTTGCTGCATTTTTGTTAGACTTGCAAACGCTGCTGGCACAGCCGGATGCAGATAGCAACGGATGCCACTTGCCGTGCGTGCAGCGTTTCGACTTGGAGGACATGTTGACCGATAACTGTGCGCTGGATGAAGATGTGGGCGCGTTAGCACAGCTGTTGCCCAATTTGAAAACGCTACGACTGAGTGCGCCATTAAGCGGCCGTTACATAACCAACTTCCGGCAGCTGACAGAGTTGTATCTGTATGTGCCACAGGAGAAGCCGTTTGAATTGGCGGACGCAGAGCTGGCGCAGATTTGCGTGAAATTGAAGAATCTACAAGTGCTGGACGTGCGCAACTATGAGCATAGCAACCTGTGTGTGGCGCCGGTGGTGCATTGTGAGCACTTGAGCGTTTTAAAGTTGAATCTCAATGCACTGAAACCCGTTTTGCACGCGGTGTTGCGCATGCGCAGCCTGAAGCATCTCAGCGTGTTGCTGGACTATGTGGTTGATGTGTCGTACATACAGAACGTCGATACGCACGATTACAAAATTTACGAGACTGCCGAGTTCTATGAAATTCTGCAAACGCAGCGTGCTCGTCTGACCGGCATTGCAGCCGATCTGTATTACTTGCCGTTGCGTGCGGATTGGGTGGATGATTTGGCGCTTTTCGAGGGTGGCAGGAAGCTGCGCAAATTCGCCATTTGCAATTGTGATTCTAGCGCTGATGTGTTAGAACACTGCGCCGATTCGATGGCGTCATTGGAACTGCTCTGCTGCCGCAACTGGCCGCAGTTGAGCACTGCACATGTGCTGCGCTTTGTGCGTCAGTGTCCGCGTTTGCAACATCTGGATGTCAGTTATTGCAAAAATATTGACAAGCAGTTGCTCCACGAAGCGTTGAATTTGTGGCAACAACAGCGACGCACCAAGCCGTTGCAAGTCTACTACTTGCTGAGTGGTCTCGAAACGGAAGTGGAGCAAGTGGTAAGCGTTGCCAGCGGTTATAACTTACTTTTTGGTGATAAAGTCAGTGCTTACAGGTGAAATTAATAATAACTTTTTTCAGAATTCAAAATTTTGGCGCTCACAAGAATTCATTAAATTCTCTGACGGCTTTCCACCCGACTCTGAAACGGGTCTTAGTTACATACAACGTGGTTATGAGTTTGATTTTGAGTAATTTAATATAATGGTTTAATAAAAATTTGCAAAATGATGTTTTTATTTTCCTGAAAAGAGCAAATATTGATCAAATTGTGGCAAAACGAATTCGGTAAGCGGACAGTTGCAATTTGATCACTCAGCAAGCGTGCTAGATGATCAAAAAAAGCTCAAAAATATAGAAAATCATTTGTCAAGTTTCTTACTTGGGTTATTTATACCATCATGAACTTTGAATTAATCTGACAAGTCTAATTAGTGAACGGTATATTGAAAAGTAAGTAATGAAGTTTGCTTTGAACGGCATGAGTTCGATTTTCTTTTTGGCTTCGGCAATTGATGATCTAAAAGATTCTCCTTAGAATTTAGACAATTAAAAATATGAACTCGTAAAGTGCATGGAATCGGAATTTTTAGCCCTTTACACGGTACAGTTGCATATCTGAAACCAAAAATTGCCGTAATTTTAGAAGTAATTATCGAAACGACTCGTTTTTTGCTATTTTACAAATATACTACGTTCCTTTTTTGAAAAATTCGGAAAAATAAAAATTATTAATAAACCCATTAAAACACTTTCCAATTACGATATTATACTAGGTTAGTACATTATCTTATATTCTTATTTTATGTAATTAAAGAAAATTTTGATTAAATTGTAAATAATCGGCGATTCATCTTGGTTGCAGAAGTGCAAAGGAACCTTTCCTTGAGAACAAAAAACAAAAACTTATAATTCATCTGGTTGGAAAAGTGCAACAAATCGTCTCGGCGGCAACACATTTTCGCCAATATGGCTTCAAAGTTTTTGTCAGGAAATGAAATCGTAAATTTTCAATGAAAAGTTAAGATAATTTGAACTTTTCAAGCAATGATTATAAACATGGTCCAATATAAATGACCAAATTGAAGAAAAAAAAGCTTTGGAATTTCACCCAAAATCGGCAACAACTCGAAGGCAAAGAACAAAATTAACCTCACTTGGAGAAAAATAAATCCATTAGATGGTTGCGATAAAAGAATAAAATGCAATGTTCCAAAATACACTGGTTTTTACACAAACTCTTTGCGAAAAATTATGCATTTAATGCATTTAAAATTAAACATATTAAAATCAAAAATAAGTTTTAATGCTTTGTTGCAGATATGCCAAACCAAATGTTTTTTACAAAAAAACATTACACAATTAAAGTATATTAAAAAATAAAAAATACGTGTTTTTTTAATTTTGGGTTTATATCTAACAAACAACATTTGATGAAAAATTTTGCTGTTGCGGTGTAAAGGGTTAAACTAAAAACAAATGTATAGCACGAAAAACTATAAACCTTTACTAATATTGCTTAAAGTTTCTTTAGTTTGCTTACAAAAAGTTTGCCATTTATGTTACAATAATAACAACAACAACACATAATTTTTTATTCGCAATTCCACAGGGCTTTATGTTACTTCATATGTACTACGGCAACAATGCAACTCTGTGAATACAATCAATTACCAAATATGAAACTCATTTTTCCACTGGCCATCATTTCAGCAAAGTTGTTAGTGCCTACTTGTTTCCTATTGTTGGTGTTAGCTTTTAGTCGTTGTGCTGATTTGACTTAAGGTAAATTAAAACATTTTAATACTAAAACATATTTATTACAGAAATCATACATAAACAAATATATTTACTATTGTAAAAACCCACTTATTAATAGTTTTGTGCATTGAAAACAAGCTGACCACTTAGGTCAGATGTAGTATAGGGTGTTTTTTTTAGAGGTATAGAACTTCGAATTGAAATAAAACAAAAGAAAATCGTTTTAATGTCCATCAATTTGGCTTTATTGGAAGGATAATTTTATGCCATTAATGTTTAAATATGATTTCGGGCATGTGGCCGCCGCGGCTGGCTCGAATAAAGCCAATTCTACAGGTCCAATTTTCAACCACTTGGACAAAGCTCCAATTGCTGTGCACAGTGGCGAATCGATTCATTCGGGTCCTCTTCAACATTTTGCTTACAGCGGCAATTGTTTCTTCGGTGCGCACTGTTCGACGTCTCTGCGGATGCGTATTATCACATAGAGTAAACGTAGTGCGAAAACGACCCATGGTTAACCGAATTAATTGCTCTGATGGACCATAAAATGGACGGAGCTTGCGGTAAACTTCGCGAACTGAACCATTATTTTCGAAATAAATTTGCACGATTTGCAAGCGTTGTTCTTTTGTCAACCTGTTCATGATGAAATGGCAAACCAAACTGAACATAAATGACATTAGAGTTGCCAGATTTGACCACAAAATGCCAGTTTTATCTCTATTCGAAAAACAAACCTCTAAAAAAACACCCTATAGTTGCGGCACATATATCGAAAGCCAGCATATCCTTGCATATTGATGCAGTAGCACCTCTGTGCACGTGTTTTTATTTTGTGGTCACTTCCAGCGGCCCCATCGGCATTCTTCAACAATTTCAGTGGTTAGTTTCCTCCCGCAACTGATTCGTCTTCGTGTGCAATAATGCCGGTTTTTATCTCTCAGTATGCCAATGCCAAGATTGAGTCCTTAATATTTAAATGTCGTCACAAGCAGAATACATCGTTATACGTTGCGCTACCAACGCAATTGTGTTTCTGTTGCTAGAAAATTTAAACAAAAAGTTTAAAAGTTAATTTCTTCTTTTGAATGTAATTGGTCACGTTTGTAAAAAGGCCACATTGCATATAATATAAAAAATTTCAAGTATGATACAATGCTTTCCCATACATTTTTCATCTCCTTAAGCGATTTTTCCTTTCTACGATTTCTATTTATTGTGGTTTATCCTGTTACAGTATGTACTATAATCAAATAAATACTTACAACTTAGATACAATTTTCTTTATGATTTATAAATGCATTTAAACTGAATCTTATGTACATAGAAGAGAAAATATATGTATATACATATGTTAAAAACGTTATAAGTGCTCGACAAAGGTTACGCCTCAGGCACCCATTCACATTGGAAACATCGTGTATAGGGCGTTTTTACAGCATATTGTGTTTTAATGATGTGAAGTTGCTCGGGTATAACGAATTTCTGAAAGAGAACCAGAAAATGTTTGTGAGACCATTAAAATAACAAATGCAGAAACCTAAAGCCGATTCAAACAGTCGTAAACAGTCTGTGTTAACTGTTTGTGCGCTCTTGAATTTCCCCCTTTTTGCTTTTAATTCCATACAAGAATTTGATTAAGCTTCATATATACTAAAATGATTACACCTCGACTTTAAATTTCAACCCCAATAACTACCCACCTTCAAGTCGACTTTCGCAATTGCTGTGCCAGCGCAATAAAGCTGCAGTGGTCGACTGCGCGCACTCTCATTTATGGCGTTTACGAGTTTGTTTAAGAAATCAGCACTTATTGGCGTGTGCGATATGTTCAAAATCTCCAATTGTTCACTGTGGTAAATAAAGTGTAGTAAGCTTTCCTCGCTTTCCAAGCGTCCATGCATAAAGTGAAATTCGCGCAGTTGTTGCAAGCTCACTGCAATCTCGTGTATTTGTTCGTCCTCAATGTCGTCCTCGCTCATAACGAGTCGCCGTAAATTCGGCATTTTTTTCAAGCTCTCCAAGTGCTTGTCCCTGCTCCAGAACACACTGGTGAACATCATGGTGTGCATGCGCGATCCCAGCGCCAGCGCAATTTTACCCAACAAATACTCATCGTAGTCGCGTGTATACGTAATGATTTTTTGCATCTTGGGCATTTTTAATAAACCATCAATAATGATCAACAAATGATGATCGTCGATGTGCAGCTCCTCCAGCGTACTGCACTCGGTAATGGCGTTCAGACGTTCATTGAGTACCGTATTGTACCCATAGAACAACAGCGAAAACTTGCGCAATTTCAAAGTTTTAAAGATTTTTGCCAAATATTTCGTTTTTATTTCTTCGCAATTGCTCAAATCCAAATCGACAACATTGCGCATGGTGCAAATGTGTTTACCGGTGACATTGCTGAGCAGTGTGAGCTTGTTGAGCGCTGGAAATAGTTTGATTAGCAGCAGCACATCTTGATCGTTGATGCCTGCACCACTGTGCCTGAGATGACAGTCCAAAACACGCATTTTGTTGAATGTGAGATTTTGCAGCAGCTTCAGTTGATGCGACTCCACGCGATCCATGTGCAGCTCTTCCAGGCTGTGCTTTGCGTTCGCAAAGAATTCCACAAAATCTGCGGGCGACGTTTTGAATTTGGTTAGCTGGTCATATGTGAGCGTGACAACTTTTTGCTGCCGCCATATCGTTTTGATTATATCAGACAAGCGTGCGCAAAGATGCTTCGCGGTCAATTGTTCATCCAACGGCAGAAATTGACAAATGTGCTCCAGGCAATCGTCATTTAAGTCAAGTATGTGCAGCATCTGAAAATTAAAATGTGGTAATGTAGTAAATTAAAAATTGCTTCTGGTGAGACTAAAATGGAGGAGATAAGGTATAAAAGGATGTGATAATGATGGATGGGTTGGTCATCGATAGGTATCGAGTAGCCCAAAAAGTTTGGAAACTATAGTGTTTCAATAAAAGCTCGCAGAAAATTGGTAGACATATCGCTCCTTCGGTGCAAGAACGTCATAACTCCAAAAACTTTTTTTTCAGTTTATGGCAGCCCTGTCTGTATCTGCATATGATCTTTTATCTGTCAAAACCTCTTTGTAAAATATTCAATACTTTGCTCACAAGACGACATGAAAATTTTTTTGATACCTTGAACTGCCTGCAATGATAAATTTTAAAATTGAATTTTCTCTGAATGATGTAGTTTTGAGTTATGACGTTCTTGCAGCGAAGGAGCGATATGTATGCATAGTGCACAGTAATGAGCATACTACTTTAGGTGTTTAAGGCTGGTCAATACCTCTGATCTCCATCTGTCATTTCTAAGCATTCAATAAAATACAATCAGTTTGTTGCTACTTGTTGGCAATTGCGGAAAAGACGAGGGGTAGACAGCAGGGTGGACTTCCCAGGTGTTCTGATAGATAGATAAATAGATAGATAGATTTAAAAGGGGAAATATGCACTGAGACCAAAATTGATCTATTGTGCTCCTTACAACTTTACAGAACGTCCCCCTATCCCACCGACCTAATGAAGCCTAGTAACTCACGTTACGTCACTGACGTTCTCTTCTGCAAGCCAGTACTGGCCCAGGGGCTGTCTCACTGGCACGTGCTCAGGAGTCTCCTCAGCTGTTCCGCAGAGTCTGCAGACGCTTACCTCTTCTAACCCGATTGTGTGCATGTGTTTCCTCATCCTGCAGTTACCGGTTAACAGCCCGGTGACAGGTCTAAGCTGGGTTTTCCCCAGTCTGAGGCATTCCATCTGGAGTTATAACCTTTGACGAAGATTTTCGATTACCTAAGACCTGTGGCTTTTGGCCAGTGTTCTGAGTTCCTAGTTATTTCATCAAGTCTTAGTGACTTGGCTAGAGTGCATTTGCCCAGCCCAATGAAATGTTCTGGTGCAAGGGGCAGCTGCCCCAGTTCTAGCAAGACTATCAGTCTCCTAATTTCTCTTTATTCCTTTGTGTCCTGGAACCCAGAGGATTTTAACCTGGTTATATGTACCCAGTTTATTCAATGCTTCTATGCATTCCAGCACCAACCCTGAGGTAATCTCATATGAGATTAGTACTTTGATGGCTGCTTGACTGTCAAAACAAATGACTATGTCTTGCCCCCTGTACAAACGCTCGAGGTTAATCTGCACACAGAGCCTGATGGCATATAACTCTGGTGTATTCCCCATGGGCTCAAAGTGCTTGAAGCGAGGTCCACTTGTTCCGATTAAAAGTGCCTAGTTCTAAGCATTAGAATCTGATCTACAGTTAGTGTAGGCCCTGATCAGGACTCCTCTACAACGATTTGCACCACAGTCATCTGCAGTTCTGTGGAGGCAGAGGAGATTAATGTGTAATTATTGTGTCTCTTTATAAAATAAACTCACTGAGCTGGACACCATTCTTACTGATGACCTCACCGAAATTTTAGAACATCCTACATCCACTTTTTAATTAACTTGTAAATAAAACTTTGATTGACACTAGTTTCTAGCTGGATTTCTAGCTGGCAGATTGTGCCGAAATTCGCAATGAAAACACCGGCAGCTGTTAACAAATCAGCTGACAGCGACGCTTAAATGTGCGTGTGTGTGACTTCAGCACTCAGCTGATGGTGGTGGTGCTCTAACAATTGGGAATATTTCCTTTAATAATTTATGAATTTTGCACTCGTAAACCATCCCACACTATGGCACTGCAGACAAGTTTAACTATTTTAAATATTTACTCACTGTTGATAGAAACTTTTCTGGACAACACGAGTTTGTGGTTAAACAGCGACCTGAAGTTTTACGTTGACAATAAATGTAAACACATGACCAGGGTTGCAGGTGTACGAAAACATTTTAGCAATACTGCAGTATTTGGGTTTCACTAATAGGAAAACATTCTCTTATACCGTGCACTGGCGTAGCAGGTTCAATTCACGAAGCGTAGCTGCAGTTAGCTCAGCTCTACCAAAAGCTAACTAGGCCCATAAGCAAAATTTGTTGTATACAAAACTTTAGTTCGAAAACATTTGACTTATTGAATATAATTCAAAGTATAGAGGAATTACCATTATTTGTGTATATAAAAAATAATCGGAACTAATTTATAGCCACTTAACCCTTTCGCTATTTTGTTGCCATATGGCACATTGCTACTTTGTGGACGTCTGAATCTTCTGTGGTTTCAAGAATACATTTTCTAAAAAAAAAAATAATAAACTGAATATTAAAGTTTAACCCTTTGCAGCACGGTGGTAAGACGTATATACCACCTAGAATACTACAATTTTTTTCAGTTTTCAAGTTCTTGTGACTCGACTTTTATGATTCTACATTGAAATGTACTGTATTTACATGTTCATGGTTCAAAATTTTTACTTTTTTATCGAATGTTGTTCATCAATTTGTCAATATCAATAAACAAATAGTAAAAATACTCACTTTTTGCAAAGAAAATTCATTATATGGAAAAGTTTTCAACGGATTATCATCATAATTACTATTATTAGGTTTTAAATGTCGCTGATTAAAAATTCGTAATCATATTTTCGAAATTCATATTGGATCCGCGATTTTGAATTTCAGATAGCTAATATCAAATTCGTAATAAGCGACCCCGAAAACCCCTGGATACTTATTTTTCCATTGATACGAATAAGTTTTACAAATTCCATCGGCCATATTGGATCCGCCATTTTCAATTTCGAAAATCTGATATCAAATTCGTAATCAGCGACCCCGAAAACCCCCATATACAAATTTCCATATTGATATGAATAAGTTTTACTAATGTTGTCGGCCATATTCGATCCGCCATATTGGATTGCTGAATTTCAAAAATTTGATTACATATTCGTGATCAGCGACCCCGAAAACCCCCAGGGCGACTATTTTCATTGAAAAAAAGTTATCTGAAAAATGTATGCTTCAAAGGGTTAAAGAAGAGAAGTATAAAAGTTATTTTTTTTAATGGTATATCTTGACTCAGCAAAGAAAGATTTAGATACTTTTTTTGTTTAATTTTGGCTGAAGTAAATGAAGAAATATTCAAATTTTCATTATGCGGAAAAAGTTTTGTGTTTAAGTAATTATTACAGCCGCAACGATGTGGTTGTTTTAATAGAAAAACACTCTAAAATACGAGTACAAAAATTAAAAAACTTGTTTTTTTAATGTTGCCTATATAACCACATAGAAGCCTAAAACGTAAATTTTAAAATTTTAACTTTCCCAGTAAAAACCTGTACCGAAAGGGTTAATAACACTAATCTTAATTGATTCAATATAATTAGGTCGAATCTAGTCTTGTCACTAATTGATATGTTACATTTTGTATATATTTACAGATGCTAAATTTGCTTGATTTAAATGACGATTGCCTGGAAAATATTTGCCAATTTCTCAGCTTGAACCAACAGTTGGCCGTCAAGGACGTTTGCACTCGATTGAACGGCGCAGTCAAAGCAGTATGGCGTCGGCGTAGGCGAATCACATTGGAGCGATATCAATTGTCCGCTTTCAGAGTAGCGTCCGCTGATTTTATCGAACTGCTGTCCAGTGTCACCGATACACTGAGGGAGCTCCATCTGAATGGCGTGGACTCGCAACAGCTTATGCTGCTGCAACATTTGAAATTCTCCAAAGTGCAAACTTTAGAATGTGAAAACTGGCATGACGACGTCAGCGTCAACGATAGCGATGTGCAGTTGTTGGTGACAATGTTTCCAGCGCTCACCAAATTGGTGCTCGTCAGCAACATTACCGGCCAACACATTTGCGACTGGCGCAACTTGGTCGACTTGGATTTAAGCTGCTGTGACGAACTGCAGGAGACAAACGTAGTAGAAATTGTTAAGACACTAAAGTTGCGAAAATTGTCGCTGCTTGTGTGCGATCTCACGCTGGACTATCATGTCATTACCAGGTGTGCCACACTCGAAGAGCTCATCATCGACTGTTTATCTATGTTTGAGATAATTTACGATGTATTGGCAATGCCGTTGATGCGAAAATTAACTGCCATTGGAAGCGATGACGATATGCTCCTGGCGAAGGCGATTGCAGACCGGGTCGATACGCGCGTTCATTCTATGGTGTACAACGCGATGTTAGGCCCAAATCCGGCGCATTTGTCGAGCTTGGGTCGCATGACAAACTTGCGTCGACTCGTAATGAACGAGGAGCGTCTTACCAGTGAACAAATGGACGTACTGGCGCGCAAGTTTCCGCACTTGCAGGCATTTCACTTTACTCGAGGATACTTGGAGCGTGAGGACAATCTGCTGCTGCTAGTGCGGCATTGTGAGCACTTGAACCTCATAGACGTATCGCATACGCCATTGAGTGCGAGTTTTCTGAATAAGCTTGTACTCTGTGTAAATACGATTGGGCAGAAGCGACGATTGGACTTTTATTGCACTGGCCCAGAAATAATGACCGTGGACTTGGAGGTAAGTGCTACAAATATTTTGAATGTTTATGTATAACATTAGTAAACATATATTCTTTTCAGCAATTGAATGTACCCGAGCAGTTACATATTATAAGGGAAGAGTGTAATCTGCAATTGCCCGAGTCGCCGTGCTGTGAATGTTCTTGGATACCTCAAACAGAAGCGAATGAAAGCGCTTTGCCTGCAACATAGAAAATGAAATAATGCAATTAAATAGTTTAATTAGAGGTTGCTTCTATAATTTTTTATTTCCTAATGTTATTGAAAGATTCTAGTTTTTAATAACGACCGCATATTTAGCTAAATATTTGTAAATGATAATAATTTTGGAATAAGAATTAAACGTCAGTAGGTATTGAGTTTGCCCGAAAACCCGTTTACAATTGATTTATATGCAGAAAATTCATTACATGAATAAATGTGATATTAATTTGTAAATTGTAGTCATCAGTGAGAATTGAGCTTCAATCAGCATAAAGTCGATCGTCGTGGTCGATCTGGAGTACAGGGATGCCATGGGGAATGTGGAATTTATGAAAAACGTTCAAATTTAAAATAAAGAATCTTAAAACAAATTCATTTAATTACAGTTTTCAAACATTACGCAATAAAAACATCATTCCAAGTACTTAAATACAATTTATTTGTTATAAAAATGCTTAGAAATTAAACTGGCAATTTGCGCTTCATAATCAACCATGTTATTTGTATACGTAAAGATTGCATTAAGTTAGACATTTGAGTGTATCATTAAAAAAAAAAACTAAAATCTCATTAAACAATAATTACAGTATTTGTTCGTAGATTGCCAAATGTGGCGCACCAACTCAAGTTGCCTCATTCTGAAGCAAATTTATTCCACATTGTCCCGCATAAATATTGCATGTGGGCTGCTATTTAAGGCTATTGTCCCGCTGCAGTATGAAGTCCCATGTATCCTTCCAGCGTAAGCTGATTAAATCCGGTGCCGTGAGCTTGCGAACTCCGTAGCTGAGCGGCAGAAACTTGACAAACACCCACAGCACGGCCAGCAGCCACAAGATCACAACCAGCCGATAGCAGCGTACTGGCCAGAGCGCATGTGGTCGCCCATCGGCGCCCAGCTTTCCATTGCAATAGTGTCGCAGCAAATAGTCGCCATGCTCCACCACATAGCAGAGCAGCAACAGCTTGTAGAGAAAGGCGGGCAGATAGTGGTGCAGGAAGAGTGCGCGATCCGCAAAGAAATAAGGCAGATAGTGCAGCAGATAGCCAACGTAGAATACATCACCCGCCTCCCGGAAACGCTGCCATTCGGCTGGCGGCAGATCGTAGCACAGACGACGCCGGCGCAGCACGTAGAAGAGATTCAGTGCGGTGTAGAGCAGCAATGCTGCGGTGCCCGTGTACCAGATGAGCACATTGCCGAGCAGATGAATTTGCCCATTGGACTGGTCATCCACCCAGTAGGCGATGCCTTTGTCCAGCAGCGGCCACTCGTGCGGCGACGAACTGTACATGTGAGCCTCCAGGTGTTTGGAATTCCAAAGCATTTTCGTTTGCAGCTCCAGAAACTTTGACCAGAAGCTGAGTTTTGTCTTTTTGGTTGGTATCATCTCGGCGAGCAGCATCTGGCGTTCGCGTTCTCGCTGATCGTGCGCTGTGGAAAATAAAGGCAATACATGAGTTGGTGGTTTTTTAAATCATTAGTAATCGCAGTTCATATCTTCTTAGGTCTATAATTCTGTGGTCGAAAGCAATAACCGCTTGAGTGGATTTAAGAAGAAATTGAGTTATGAATACAACCACGTTCCCTTGACGATGCAACCACGTTACACGTTTGTGTAAAATCGGGGAGTTTGTAACTTTAAAATAAAAAAAGTTATTAATGAAAACCTATTCGCATTCCCAAAACGAGATTGCTCGAAACAGCAATTTTCGACTTGGGCGGTTATTGCTTTTGACCACAGAATTGTTCATAGTCTTTATTTTTACTAAAAATCAAATAGTCACTAACTACTCGACACGCACTCTTTGTGTAGCGATGTTCCTCCACATTCCAAATTGCATCCCTGTGCTCCACCACACGATCGGCCACTACTTCGTGCTGGTTGAAGCCCCAGTCAGGCAGCAAGCGTCCGGTATAGCGTAGCGCTGCGCCCGTCGTCTCATGTATGAGACGCACCTCCGATTTGATGGCATGCCAGATGGGACCCTCCTAAAACATTTAATATGGGTTTACATTAGGTAGAGTCACTTTTGCAGCAGGCGCACGCACCTTATCCCGATTTAGAATCTCCACACGCCACAGAAGCTCGCCAGCCATCTTTATCTCATAGTCAATGTAGCAAGAGACCTCCTGACACTGCGGCGTCATGGGCGCTGCGACGTCGTGTGAGTTGAGGCCACGACTCGTGATGCCGTGCACCAGCTGTATGACGTCGCCGTGGCGTATCATGTCCAGGTTGTCGCCCACTACCAGATCCTCGCGTTTCGGCCGCTTTACGATCCACCAATTGTTGACGTCTTTGAACGAGTAGCAGGTGACCTGCTGCTGATGCGACGAGCCGCGCTTGTCCGGATACCGCACCGGGTAGACGTGTGCGTGCGAGTGCAGCCAACACGTGCGGCCGTATGTGTGACGCAGCGTAATCTGTGAGCCGTGCACCACCTTCAGCGGCTGACCCTTGGTGATGGAGGCCAGGCCGCCTTCGAGCGAGGCCTGGAACGCGCTCGTCATGACGGCGTCATGCGGCCCAGCGCGATATAGTGTCTGCAGGTGTAAGTAGAATATGCCCACGTACAGTGCCAGCGGTACGACGGTGAAGAGCAGCACGCGACCAATCGTCTGCAGAATGATGTGCCAGTCTGCGAATAGTAAAATAACCGTTATGTAAAATTGTGCTGCAAAGCTACAAAGCAAACTATTCACTTGAGCGTGTGGCGTCGTAGAGTTGATCCCACAGAAAGCGGCACGACAGATACGCAGCAAGACTGTACGACATGAAGCCGGCGTACTTCACACTGGCGGCGAACGTAAAACAGCAAGCACCGGCCACGCCGAACAACAGCCACAGCGGACTGCCGAAACGGCTGCGCTGGAATCTGAGCATAAAGTACAGACCCAGCGTGCCGAAGAGCAGCAGCATCGATTCCATGAGCACGAAACGCGATTGCGTCAGCAGTGCATTGTCGAACACCACCAAGAAACCGCCGAGCAGCGCGGTCCAGCGTGAAAGGCGTGCGGCGAGCAGCAGCTTGTAGACGGCGGGCGACAGCACGCTGCCGCACAGGGCGGGCAAGAAGCGCAACCAGAAGACGGGCACATTGGCGCTGTAGGTGGCGCCGATGCGCGGAAACGTATAATTACCGTCGTAGCCGGCCAGCTGAGCGACGCCGGCTATTAGCTGCTTGCCCAGCGGCGGATGCTGATCGAAGAAGAAAATGTTGCGCATATACAGGGATATATATTTGCCATAGTGTAGTTCGTCGAAGCTGCAGAGAAAGGCGAAACGACATGGCGAGTCAAGGCAGCAGCGAACAAAAAATACGCCATCATACTTACACCACATGCGGCGGTGTGGCCAGCTTGTAGAAGCGCGTACCGAAGGCCAGCACAAACAGCAGCCACGTGCACAGGTCCAGCTGCAGCTGTAGCGTGAGCAAACTCTCCAAAAAGGGCTGATTGCGTGCGGCCCAACGGGCGCCGGCCGCTGCATCGCTGCTCACACCCGAATCCGGCGAGCTGTCGCGCGCGCAGGCGTTGCTGCCGTAGCTGCTATTGTGGGTGTTGCTGGTCGTGGTGTTGCAGGTGACGGCAGTGATGGCGGAGCTGTTGGTGCTGACGCTAAGACTGCGCCGCGTTGCCGCATACGCAACGGCATCGGAGCGCTGTTGCGCCAGCGCGGCCAATTCGCGTGCGAAACGCTCATTGTTGCTGATGCTGGTGTTGGCCACGGCCGAGTGTTGTCGATCGGGCGCGTTCAGGTGACAATTCACATCGCGACAGCAGGTAATGCTGGCAATGCGCAAGCCCCCGTTGCTCAGCGTCACCGCCGGAGTGGTTGAGTGCGTCGTTGTCGCCGCAAGTCTGGAGTAATGCTCGCGCAGTACATCGGAAAGTTTGTCGCCAAATGTGTGGCGTTGAAGTCTTTCGTTTTCAGCGGCTGCCTGAGCTGCCGGCAATGTTGCTGCTGTTGTTGTTGTGGCGGCTGTTGTCTCGGCGGCAGCTTGTTTGTTTTTGCTTTTTGCTGTTTTGCGCCGGTGCAAGGTGCTCGAATAAGTGGACATGTTCACGGTTGTTGCGCGAGTTGCTTTCCTTGATGGTGCTGCTGTTATTGTTGTTGTTATTGTTGTAGCTTTTTAATTTATGCACACATTTGAATTATGTGAACTGTCTTTGCATTGCACTGAAATGTGAAGAAAACCATTGCATTAGTTATACCACTTTTGTGTTATTGTTGTTGTTGTAGGCTTGTTTTGCAACATTTCATAATCATTGTGAGTTTTTTGCTTGTTTACTTTGTGAATTTCGCACAATTTTTAGGTGTAGTAATGATGTAATAAATATGGAAACTAAATTAAATAATAACTTTTAAAACAAATTTACAATAAAAATAACTTTTTTAATTAAAATTAATTAAGTTATTTAATAAATTTTGATATAAATTTGTTTTTGGTTTTTTTAATTATTAAAATTTTCGTATTCTTTGTTTCATCAAGCAATTTTTTCCATTGTTTTTTAGAAACTTTGATTTCAACTTTTTCATTTTATTTTACTATAGTTTTAAATCAATCAAAAATTATAATATTTATTCATTAACAGCTCTTTACTCACAAATTTTCACCCAAAAACATCTAATTAACAGCTTTCGCTTTGCTTTATGCTTTGCTTGTGTTTCTCCATTTTATCTTTGCATCTTTCGCCAACTGACTGCGATACACGGAAGCACTCACTCGAAAACGTAAATTAGCACAGAATTCAGAAAATACACAATTCCAATTTACAGTTTTTCACACTCTTACTTTCAACACACCGTTGCTTGACTTTTCAACTATTTCAGCTATTTCACGCTTTTCTGACTTCGTTACGTTTTTGCAGCAATTCTTGCACCTAAATTTTTGCTGCCTTTATTCGAAACACAAGTTACAGCTGCGCATGCGCAGTTCGCACAACGTATTGTACTGTAATATATATACACACGCTTGTTTTTTTTGTTATTATGGTTTTGGCATTTTTGCACGCAAGAGACCCGTCTGACCACACCAGCTCGCACAACCGTCGCCACGTATTCTTATTCAACAACTAAAAGTAAACCGCTTGCTTGAGTCTGAGAAGTGGCTTTGCCTCACGTAGACAAAGTCTCACAATGGAGTTCTTTGCGTTCTCCACGGGCGACAGTGTGTGCCGCTCAGCAATGTCTACCAGCAGCATAAATGCCAACCGAGCCACTGAGTCAGGCAATGGGCCTGACCACTAAATACCACAAGTCAAAACACAAAAGACAACAACAATAACAATACCAACAATAAAAGGAAATAACTAAAAACAACAAGTTGTAAGTTGGAGAAAGTTTCACCTCACTTCACTGCATAAACATGTAGATTTCTGCTCTTGTTTGTTTCATATATTCGAATTTATTTTCTTTCACCAAACAACTGAAAATGTGCCCTAAGGAAATAAGCTGCCGCCGGACCTTTCAGCTGTCGGTGCTTTGCTTAGATTACATTACACTGCGCCTTGAATGTACATTCCATTCACTTTTTTGAATGAGACTTTGCTTGGCCAAGCTTCACTCGATTCTCTCGCTCTCTAGATTTGTTTTTTACATTGGCGTTTGTGTCTTAAGTCTTTTGTTTTGTATGTTTTTTTTTTAATTCTTGTTCGTTGTTTTTTTGACCGTGTTTTTCCGGTGCATGATTCTTAGCCCATTTCAAGTGGCCAACTCAACTGCCCGAACAAGTTCAGTTTGGCGCTGATTCTCAAAGCAGTTGCGCACCTTCAATGTGTTACTGCTTGAAGGTGAAGTGTTGCTCGTTGCTGAGACTCTCCACACACACTCTGAGACTCTCACGTCTGTGTCTCTAACTATCCATGAGCCGTTACAACTGATCAATGATGGCCTGTGCAGGTTGAAAGAAGCTCTGTCTTGTTGATATGTGGTTTTGGTGTTTTGTTGATCTTACTCGTTCGCGCTCAGCAATCCCGCACCTTTTTATGTGAGCGTAAATACAGTAAAACCTGCTTAAGCACCTCCCTTCTTTCGTACCTACCCCGCTTAAGTAATCATTCATCAAGTACTAAACCAACTTAAATACTCCACCCACTTAATTGCAGTAAAACTTGCTGAAGTACCTTACATATCAAGCGGGTTGAGTACTTAAGCTACAAAGCGCATAGTGTCCAAAAACATTGATTACTTAAGCGGGCCAGGTACTAAAAAGGGAGCTATTAAGACAGGTTTAACTCTACTTCGAAAAACTTGCATTTATATGTGAGGTACTTAAGTGGGTTTTACTGTAATTACTAAGCTGAGAACTCGTATTACCGTTAAGTGAGTTGTTACTTTAAACTTATAAGGAAGTAAGATAAATTGATACACAATGAAATGACCTTTGTTTACCAAAAAATTTGATGTAAGCATAAAATATTAGTTTTAAACGAACGTATAGAAGAAAAACGTTCGTTGGCACAATAAGAATACAATAACTCAACCCACAATAAAAAGAGCTGTAGAATTTAATTTTTGAGTATTTATAAAGAAGCTTATGTAAGCTATAGAAGAAGATGATTAGGCTTATAGCTCTTAGCGTAACTAATTTTTTATATATGTATGTATGTACGCGGCACTTATTTGTTGAAAAAAAAACAAGCTAAAATTGCTATTTCATAAAAATAAAACTGATTTGCAGCTATAGCTTATTTCCAAAAATTCAAATCACGTCAAACTCAGATGGTGCTCAAACAGTTATTTCGGGACCAGATGACATATGTAAAAACTCAGAAGAAAAAGGAAGAAATACCTCAAGCGCGCTTTGTTTGAACGGAAAAATCCGGGTAGTTTTGTATCAGAAATATTTTCAACATTTTCATATTTTGGTACACACCGTTATATGTCAACTCTGCTTTCAATTAGTCAAATCACGCCCATTTCGTTCGTAGAATTCATGCAGAATCTCGTTACGATGACTTTATTCCTCCTTTTGTATAATTTTTTTAAAAGGTAGATAATTTTTTTATTAATATTCAATTTTAACTGAGTTGTTGCTTGCCGACAGATGGCGCTCAAGCAGTTATTTCGGTAAAAATAAAAAACACAGAAAAAAAATATTTATAAAATACCTCAAGCGCGCTTTTTTTAACAGAAGATTTAACAGAGAAGAAGAAGGATCAGAAGATTTTTCAATATTTTCATATTTTGCTAAGCACCGTTACATGGCAACTCTGTTTTCAATTAGTCAAATCACGCCCATTTCTTTAGTAGAATTCATGCAGAATCTCGTTACGATGACTTTATTCCTCAGTTTCATGTTTTGTATAATTTAAAAAAAAAAATTATTTTTTTTATAAATATTCAGTTTTATCTTGAATTGTTGGGTAGTTTTCTAGTTGTGGCACACTTTTCAGAAAATATGATTTTTGAAACAATGCTACATATTCAAGATGTCCTGTTTTGACTGCGTAAAAATGAATCGATTGTCGAAAAAAGATGCTTTGTAATAAGCAAAAATACGCTTGAAAATATTTTTAGGACCAGGATTTGTCAGTACCAGACTCTATGCAAAAACTCTTTACAACTGATGCATCTGCAATTCGAACCAAAATTCCAACTGCAAACTGTCTCATAGTTATTTTTGCCAAATCGAAAAGTGTGACAGAAATCCCATGAACGTGAATAGAAAAGCATTGTAGATATAAAGAAATCGAGTACAGTTGTGGATATTAGGGTAAATATAGTATTTACTTATATCCTGAACCATTGGTATAGGCACAGAATTACAAAAAAAAGAAAAAGCCACTGCTTTATGTCCAACATGTATTAGGTTTCCTATTGAGTGCATTGAGGAGGGCAGCTGGGATTAACTTGAGAATGCTTCATTGCCACCCATTCGCCAGTGTGAGTCTCATAAAACAGTCTGTGTGGATGTGCAGTTTGTGCTTGCTTCGGCTGAAAGGACAATAACCTTTACTCATTCCCTACACCCACTCACGAAACCGAGAATCGCCGAGCACATTCCGAAAGTGCACCGAGGTGACCCAACCCCATCAAGCGCCGTTGCACCGTGTTCCATACACAGCTGTGGTTAACACGCCGATGCTGCCTGCTATTGTTTGCGGCAACCAGGCAGCGAGATTGCTGTGCCTATGTGTGAGCAAGCGAAACCCGCCAGCCAGGTCAGTCTCCGGCCGCAAATTGCATTTGTGCTGGGCCACTACCCACCGATGCGCTGCCATAACATTCCACAACCATAATCGCCGCCATCATTATCAACGCCTTCTACATAATGTATATCCCATCATAGTCGCTGCACCGACCCCACAGGCAGTGCTCGTTGGCCGTTGTCGTTGCTGTTGTTGCCATAAGGACGACAGTCGTTCTCACATATTGCATAAAGTTTAAGTAGGTACATGCGCGAGCTGTGCCATTATGACACAATGACATCGACCGACCCGGGACGTTAACGCCAACACGGACACCAACACCAACGCCGACATGAACCTCAGCCAAATGCACTGAACTAGGTCGAGGACGTTCTCAATTTAGCTGCCGTTAGTCATCTGGTTGGCATTGGCATTGGCGATGGCGTTGACGTTGGCAGTGGTGCTGGTGCTGGTGTTGGTGTTGGTGGCGCCACTGGTGGTGGCAACGATGTCGTTGCCAGTGATGACGTTCAAACTAACGGCGAGACAACGAAATTGAAATTGAGACCAAACGAACGGCCGACAAATGCGTAGCACGAGTCTGAAACCGCCAAGCGACTTGTAGACATTCGCGTTGCAGCTGCTGTGGCGGGTGCGTGTTTTTGAGTGAGTGGGTTCGGAACTATGGGTGGGCTAGTGAGTTTATGTATAGAATAGGTTGTATAGGTAAGAAGAGAGACGAGCGGGTCTGTTGCTTTGCCTTAATCCAGTGCCACAGATTGCATTCAACCCAAGTATGAATGTTTGTTTGTAAGGTGTCTAGCGGCTAAAAGCGGTTAATGAATTTGAAGAGATATGCCCTATTTGCTATTTTAAGGTTGCAATAGGATCGCTGTTGAAACGAACTACGGCAAACGGGAATTTTAAATATGAGCTGATGGCTTAAAATACAAATTTTGATGCGATATGTCAGTTGTTGATAACATTTATTAATAGTATATACCTATTTTAAAATCAGTTGAAAAGAGAAAATCAAAGTGAAGAAATATATTGCAAAAAGTAATTATTTAAAAAAAATTCATCTCAATAAATGGACATTAAAAGTCTAAGATTTCAAAGCTAGAAGACTCTCAGAGCAAATTAATTTTTTAATACTGTGTGTAATACTGACATAAAATAATCCAGAAGAAGAAGACTCTCAGGACAACACAATTTTTGAATACTGTGTGTAAGAGATTAAAATAATCAAGACATTAATAATGGACACAGTGTCTCTTAGCTCAGAGTCAATAGTACTTTTTTCTACCATCAAATATGAAGTTTTTTTTAAATTGAGCTGTTACTTAAATCAAGTTTTACTAGTATTTTAAGGATTTTGTTTTGTTTCTATTTATCTTGAGGTGAATATTTACAGCGTTAGTTTAGGTTGGAGTAAGACCCTACAAAGGTGCTTACATAGGTCAGTGTAACTTATTCAGCTATGCCATACTATATGCCACCTTGGTAGTCCAGCATGAAATGCACTGGTCTCTCATAGCAGAGATCTTGGGTTCGATTCCTATGCTTGATTTTGCAATTTCCTAAAGTTCACATTTTTGCTTCTTCATTCTAATTGTTTCCCATGCCTTCAGTATTACCCAGTTAAATTCTTTAGCTTTGGCAAAGCTAAAACTGTTTATAATATGCATCCAAAAGGTACCTTCAGTACCATGAAAATCAATTTGTTACTTTCTGAAGTATATTTAACTACTTTGAAATGCATTTGAAGCTTTTTGCCGTATTTCTGAATATTATAGGTATATATATATAAAATAATACTATATACACTATGATCAATAAGTACCGGGACTGTGTATTTTAAATTTACCGGGCAACGGCAGGTAAAAAATTTTTTTTAGGTCGGTAGGACCTTAACTGACATCTGTGTCAAATTTTGAGCGCAATTTTGAACCTGCATCGGGCAACGGCGGAAAATTTAAAATACACAGTTCCGGTACTTATTGATCATAGTGTATATAAAATAATACTATTGTCTTTTAAATCTTTTGAGTCTTAACAATCTTTTGAAATACCTGCTGATCAGAAAATACCCATTCAAACAAACCGCATTTTAGATATTGTAAACATTTTTTTTTCTGGGTTCGACAACTGCCATTTCGTTTCAAATATCTATTTGACACCCACATGTTGGGAGTTTAAATGTGACAGCTTTAAAAACAAGCCACTCAGAATTTAGTTGAACAAAGAGTTTATCTGAAATTTTGTGTTTCTAACGAAGCGTTAAAGCGTTTGAGGGAAAATATTTGTCGAAAGAAGCCAGAATTGTGTAGAGAAAACTCATGGTTTCTTCAATGCACTGGCTCACACATTTCATTGTGTAGGCGACTATTTGAAAAAAAAAAACAAAGTTCATGACGTACTGCAAGTTCCATG
The DNA here is from genome assembly GCA_963971225.1 of Melieria omissa. Classification (NCBI taxonomy): domain Eukaryota; kingdom Metazoa; phylum Arthropoda; class Insecta; order Diptera; family Ulidiidae; genus Melieria; species Melieria omissa. The sequence continues at coordinate 76,526,259 of OZ020268.1, read as the reverse complement.
TTTACCTGAAATGGGTCCTTGTGACTTTGTTCTCACAATTGAGGTTATCGCTTTGAAGAAAGCGTTTTGAGACGATTGAGGCAATAAAGAAGAATTCGCCGAGGAAGCTAAAGGCGAACCCAAAATCAGTCGATGAAAAGTGTTTTCAGGATAGGAGAAAGCGTTGGAATATGTGCATTGCTTGCAGTAGAGATTATTTAGAGGGAAATAAAATTAATATCGATGAATAGTTGAACTGTTTGCATTTTATTGCAGAATGCAGACTTTTTTTGGTCAGAAGGAGGTGTGCTTGCCTCCGGAAGTATTTTTGACTATTCTGAAATAGATTTGATGCTTTCAGAAGTACATTGGATCATTCTGCAATTAATCTGATGCATAATGAAAGTGTATTTGTTGTCTTCTGAATTGCTTTTGATTATTCAAAAATATATTTTACGTCTTCTGAAGTAAACTAAAATGTTCTGAAGATAATTTTTTGTAGTTTGAAAGTATTTACTCTCCTATTAAAAACCATTTGTTTTCTTCTGAAACACATTTGACTATTCTAAAACTCATTTCAATGCATTTTATTCTGGTATTAAAATATATTTGGCATATTTTGTATGATATTTGACTACTCTGAAATGCATTTCATTTTTTTGTAAGTAGGTATATTTGATCATCCGAATATAAATTGACTGCATCCTGAAAGTGTATTTGTTGCCTTCTGAAGTTTTATTGAAGAATTCTGGATATTTTTTGATCAGAAGATAGATTTCTTGCCTCTGGAAGTATTTTTTACTATTCTGAAATAGATTGATGCTTTCAGAAGTACATGTACTTTTTGACAGCCGTTAATATCAGACTACCGCGTTGACTGAGAAGAAAATGGAAAAAAGTGAATTTCGTAAACAAACATAAAACGTGAAACAAACTAAATGTCGCAGCTTGTTCAATTTTTGACAAGAGTCAACTGACAGATGACTGTTGACGGGAGCAGTGTTGCCATTTCAATTAAGAGGCGGGAAATTCAAAAAGTCACGGACTTATTGATCCGCCCTCGTACATTGGATTAATCCGTGCATATTTGTAGCCAAAAATATACTTTACGACTTCTAAAGTAAACTACAATATTCTGAAAATAATTTGATGTATTTTCAAAGTATTTACACTCCTATGAAAAACCATTTGCTGCTTTCTGAAAATAATTTTATGCATTTTGAAAGTGTTTACATTCCTATAATAACCATTTGTTGTTTTCTGAAACACATTTCAGTGCATCTGATTCTGGTCTTGAAATAAATTCGGAATCTTTTGCATGATATTTGACTACTCTAAAACGCATTTCTTATTTTTTGAAGTATATCACCGTGCGACAAAAATCAAAAAATTCCAAAACACACGAAAAAATCGGTATACTTTCAAAACTAGGGGCCAAACGTAGTAAAACTGCGTTTTTAGTTTTTCTCTGTGACGTCAGGATTTTTTTTAAAAGGACTTTGAAATTTGAAGGACATGTTTATTTCCAAAAATTGTTTTAAAAATTGAACGCATTATAGAATAACAATATGGGTATCAAATGAAAGAGAAAAATCCTTAGAATCTTAAAAAAATAATTTTTTTGGTGTAAAAGGACGAAGAGGTATTGAAAATGTCCTTTTAAAACTTTATCCTTGAATATCCTTGAAAATTTCCAATATTTTTTTGGGGAAAAAATATAACTTAAGGACTAATATGTACACTACCACATCCTCGAATTTCGTTCTTCTAACTGTAATAGTTAAGGAAATAAAACATTTTAAATTTCTCATTATAAAACAAAGATATATTGCACCGTACGACAAAAATAAAATATTTAATTAACTCATGTATAAATCGTTCTGCTGCTAATACTGGAGGTTAAATACACTAATTCTGCAACTTAAAAATTGCATTTGAACCTAATTATATGTTTTCACAAGACATTGAAAATTAAAAAATTGAGTTTCCTTGGATAAAACTCATCCAAGAGTAACAAGATGAATGCATGAGGATACGTACTTACTGTGAATACTAGTGCTCATAACTTAATTTAAAAGTTAACAATAGTCATTTAAAATGCATTTTATGACTGATTTATTTTGAAACACGGCACAGCGACCAACAATACTCGGAAAGCATGTGGCACATATCTTTTCCCCTAAAGCGATTTTCAATTAGTGCAATGTCTTGGTGGAAGCGCTCTCCGTGTTCATCACTAACGTCACCTAATTTTCCGGGGGAAAAGTCCAAGTGGCTCTCTAAAAAATGTATCTTGAGAGACATGCTGACCCCCATTTCGCGATAGGCGTCAATCATCTTGCGGACAAGTTCTTTATAATTCAAAACTTCTTGTTTCCTAAGAAGTTATTTATTACATCGCTTAAGCTTTGCCAGGCAGTTAGTTCAACCGGTTGCAAAAGATCAGCAAACTCCTGATGCTTCAATAATTTCGTCAACTGTGGCCCGTTTAAAAACCCTGAAAAACATATAAAAATTAATAGAAACAAAGTTTTACAATCGGGTAACGTACCAGCGGAAATCTTTGCATCGCTTAGTTGTGGAAAAAGTAGTTTCAAATAATTAATAGCTCGACCATCTGCGTCAAGAGAGCGAATAAAATGTCGAATCAGGCCTAACTTTATGTGGAGCGCTGGAAGTATTATTTTTGATGAAGGGACTAGAGGCATATGATCGATGCTGTCGCGGCCAAGTCGATGAGTTATGCGAGGCTCCCATTTGTGGTTGATATAGTGTATCTCACGGCGTCGACCTTTCCATAGGCATAAAAACATTGCTTTTTTGAGGAGCCCTTTTTCAAGCCCGTTAGTATAGGTAAGTACTACTTCGTCGCTGTGCCGTGACACGTACCAAAAACATAAGCGGCAAAGTAAACGCATACATTTTTCTTAAACAATTTGTTTCAAAATAAATCAGTCATAAAATGCATTTTAAATGACTATTGTTAACTTTTAAATTAAGTTATGAGCACTAGTATTCACAGTAAGTACGTATCCTCATGCATTCATCTTGTTACTCTTGGATGAGTTTTATCCAAGGAAACTCAATTTTTTAATTTTCAATGTCTTTTGAAAACATATACTTAGGTTCAAACGCAATTTTTAAGTTGCAGAATTAGTGTATTTAACCTCCAGTATTAGCAGCATAACGATTTATACATGAGTTAATTAAATATTTTATTTTTGTCGTACGGTGCAATATATCTTTGTTTTATAATGAGAAATATAAAAATTTTTAATATCCTTAACTATTAAAGTTAGAAGAACGAAATTCGAGGATGTGGTAGTGGACATATTAGTCCTTAAGATATATTTTTTTCCCAAAAAAATATTGGAAATTTTCAAGGATATTCAAGGATAAAGTTTTAAAAGGACATTTTCTATACCTCTTCGTCCTTTTACACCAAACAAATTATTTTTTTAAGATTCTAAGGATTTTTCTCTTTCATTTGATACCCATATTGTTATTCTATAATGCGTTCAATTTTTAAAATAATTTTTTGAAATAAACATGTCCTTCAAATTTCAAAGTCCTTTTAAAAAAAATCCTGACGTCAGAGAGAAAAACTAAAAACGCAGTTTTACTACGTTTGGTCCCTAGTTTTGCGAGTATACCGATTTTTTCGTGTGTAAAATTTGTTGTCGCACGGTGTATTTGATCACCTTTAAATAAATTAATTGCGTTCTGAAAGCATATATGTTGCCTTCTGAATTACTTTTGATTATTCAGAAATATATTTTACGACTTCTGAAGTAAATTAAAATATTCTGAAAATAATTTGCTGTATTCTGAAAGTATTTCCATTGCTATAAAAACTATTGTGAAATACTTTCGAGTATTCTAAAACACATTTCAGCGCATATGATTATGGTATTGAAATATATTTGGGATCTTTTGTATGACATTCGACTATTCTGAAATGCATGTCATGTTTTATTAAGTATATTTGATCATCTTAAAACACATGTATTGCATACTGAAAGCATATTTGTTGCCTTCTGAATTACTTTTGATTATTCAAAAATATCTTTGACTTCTTCTGATGTACTTTTGACCATTCTGAAAATAATTTGATGTATTCTGAAAGTATTTTCATTCCTATAAAAACCATTTTGGAATACTTTTGACTATTCTGATTCTGGTATTGAAATATATTTGGCATCTTTTGTATGATATTTGACTATTATAAAATACATTTCATGTTTTTTGAAGCTCATTTTCCTATTCTTTAATAAACTTAATGCTTGCTGAAGTATATTTGACTAGTCGGTGGATTTTATTTGTTTTTCTAAAGTACTGTTGGAAAAGATTTAAATTCATAGTACATAAAATTGATCCTAATTTAATTGAATCATATAATTTTTAGCAAATATTTTCGGCTGCAGCACTTTGTCTTGATTTTATAATGTTACCATAAAAAAGACAATCAATTTAGCCAAGAAATAAAGATATAATAATAATAATAATAAATAAAAATCAACCAATATGAGAATTTTGATTAACTGACTTGTTAAAGATGTGATTGGCTTCGATTAGGGATGCCATCGCAACGCCTGAGCTGTTTATCTGTAATGCTGACAGGTTTGCAGACGGTTTGGCTAACTGACCGTCTGTCTGTCTGTAGCCTTTTCTATAAAATGCATTTATCGATCATCATACAAACACACATACATTCAGATTGTATAAACCCCATTTTTTGTGCATTCTATACATTAGCAAAGTCGGCTGCAGTTTTGGGTTGGCAACGGTCGACTGCATTTTGGCGGCAACTGGCAATTTGTTGTCAATTTATTAGAGCGTCGACTTTGGTGGCGACAGAGGCGGCACGGTAGGGTTGGTGGTTTTTGTTTTTGCAGTTCATGGCCTACCAGAGGCCTGTTTGCATGTGCATGGAAGTGTTTTTGCGGTAGTATGTGTGTGTGTGGAAAATGCAGCAAAGTTGCATCGTGCAATGCGTGGCGTATGAGTTGAAGTTAGGCGCAATTGCAAATGCAAACATAAATGCACCGAAATATAAAGGCATATGTATGTGTGTGTTTGTACGCGTAGTTAGTTGGCGATAGGTGCGTTGCATGTGTGCGTTTGCAGTTTATTTTACATACAATATATGCACATAGTAGAAATTTGTTTTATATAAATGCGTATGCACATATTATTTGTGTATATAATATATGTGTGTGCAGTTAGTGATGTACGGCATTTATATATATTGTGAATTTTGTGTGTTTTTTTTCAATGTGGTATGTGGTTTTCTTTGTTTTTGATTTACTGCTTTGACAACAACATCACACACACAATTAATGCAACAATAAATTTTACGTACAGTCTAGACAAAACATACATATGTATGTATGTCCATATGTAGGTATGTATCTACCCCACTGGCCATAGGCTGACCTATGCTTTTGGGCACAAAAATTTGTGCGTAGTTTTTAGTGCCTATGCAAAGGCGCAAAAGTACAGTTGCCGCAGCAATGAATAGCAGGCAGCTTTTATTTATGTTACAGTGCAGCATAATGCTGATGCGGGATAACGTATTGAGTGCAATTTACGAGAGGTCAGTGACACAGTGCAGAATTTGGGGAGGGCATGATTTTGTAGTGTTGGGCGCCAATTAAAACTGAGGGCCAACACCAACACCAACTTGCCACCACCATAGCGACGCAACAACACCATAACGCCTGACGCTAACAACACTCACATTTTTGTTTTCTCTAACATGTACTCAATAGTCCACTTGACACTCTCCCGAAACTTGCCTCCAATTCGATTGCACCTCGCCCGCATTGCACAACAACAATCGGACTTCACCGGCACGCAACGGCCTCGACCCCAGCCACAAATCTTCCGGACACCGTCTACCCGCCGAATGCTGTATCCAGTAATGGACACCGACAGCGAACGCCCTCTAAACAACATTTCCCCCGAGGTGTCCCTGACAACATTTCAACTCCACAGCCCCATTTCGCTTCAATAGTTGTGCGCCTCATGGTCGCTAAAAAGCGTCGCAGCATCGGCCCAGCTCGCATTGCTGCCAACTAACCATTTCTATAGTTGCAACTTGCCACAACCCCACCGGGTTCTGGTTGCACCGCCTGTCGCGTTCCTCGCTCCCCGCAGTTGGCGAATTTTTGTTTAGGATTTTAGATTTTAGCGTTTTGGTGCATTTTATGAATGAAAATTGTGATCGCCACCTACCGAGAAACCGTTGCCACTCGCTGCATTTTAGCCATTTCAAGCGAAGGGGGGGCGGGGGGTAGGTGAGCTCCGCATTGGCATCGGTTTGCATTTGTTTTAGAATTTTGGTGTTAGTTTTTAGAATTTTTAGTTGCCGTTGTTGTTGTTGTTGTTGTTGGAGCTTGTAGCAGTGGTGATGACGTTGCCGTTGTTTTTGTTGCCATTGGCTGTGTGTAGTCGGTCGATTTTTCGCATTTCGATGGGTAGTGATTTTGTTTGTGTGTGTGTGTGTGTTGTTAGTTTTACGTAGAATGTTGGTTTAGTTTTTCGAGTAGTGTCGTCGACGGTGTTTTTTCTGCTGGTAGTGTCCTTGTCCTTGTCGGCACTGATGGTGGCAGCAGCAACGGCGGCGCGCCTTTCCACGTTCCACGTTCGCCATTGCAATTGAAAGTGAATGTTTGTTGTTTTAGATTTTGTTGATTAGAAATTCGTGCCAAAAATGTTTGGTGCGCGTTTTATTCGGCACACCGAGTACGAGACTGTGTGCACCACTTTTAGGTCAATATGTCAGTGTTGAATTTGAGCGAATAACTTAGTTGTCTGATAGTTTTAATACAGTAAAATTTGTGCTGCTATTGTTTAGATATTCGATTTGGATTTCATATACTTTTAGAATTTTTAAAAACTATGAAAGTGAAGTGGACTCTTGTTTTTAATTATTAACTAACATTTGGCATGTTTTTGGAATATTTGGAAACTAGGAAAGTGATAAGCTTGTGGAGTCTTAACATTTTCTTATTATATTCGACTATTTTTTGGCATGTTTTTGGAAATTTTGGGACTTTGGAAGCTTTGGGGCTTTTACAATTTGTCTATATATTTTTATTTTTAAAGCATTAATTAAATGTAATATTAAATAAAGAATTAATTTAAATATAAAAGAGAATAAAAACAAACACTTAGATTGAGTTACTTTAGGTTAAAATAGCAAGATTGCATGGAGGAGAAAAAGATCCATTATGACGTCCAAAGTGTTTAAAGGGTCATATATTTTTATATACCATGTAGCCCTATGACACATGACTCAGAACAGGCATGACGCAGAACAGGCAATTTTTTGTATAGGATGATTTAAAAATAGAAAACAGTCATCAAGGTTGTCACTAAAAAGCAGTCACAAAAAAAATATTCGAAAACTAACTTCTATGACATTATCTGTCTCTTTCTAGACAAAGATAAAAATCCCTTGGTAATCCCCTCTTAAGCAACTTGGACACCCTCAGATCAGTCAAACAATTGGAATTGGCATGATCTCCGAATTGCAGTAAGACGAGAGCCCGATCGGAGGTGACTTTTGGGTCGAAGCCAATTAATCAGCTGCAAGACTGAAGGTAAAGGAGGTGAGGTTTGAAATTGAACATTCGGCTTCGATTTATCCGGAGCCGATTATGTGAATTTTTGGCCTAATAAGACCGATTCGGAAACCGATTCGGCTTTTGGCAAAGTTCAAAGTGCCCAGACAGCCACTTTAACCCAACCTATGGTGATCTTCTTCCACGTTATCAGGTGAAACGTGTACCTACTCTAATTTAAAAAAACTCACTGGGAAAGTTCTTGAGATTTACTATTTAACCGATTATCCCTATTTCAGATCTCCAAAACCTTTCTTGCAGCTATTTTAACCATTTATTAAACGAAACATTTTGAAAACATTCTTAACCCATTCTTTGTTGCCATATGGCAACATTCTACTTGTGGACGTCTGAACCCTCTGTGGTTTCAAGAATACATTTTTTCGTTGATCCTTAGAATAGTTTGAAGTTTAAGGAAAAATACGAAATTAATAAACTGAATATCTAAGTTTAGAGAAGAGAAGTATACAGGTTTTTTAATGGTATATCCTGACATAGTAAAGAAAGAAGAAGCAGAAAAATTAGATAACTTTTTAATTTGACGTTTTCTTTCAATTTAAATATATATTTTTTTTTAATTTTGGCTGAAGTATATGAAGAAATGTTCAAATTCTTGTTATGCGTAAAAAGATTTATGTTTAAGAAATTATTACAGCCACAACGATGTGGTTGCTGTTATAGAAAAACACTCTAAAATACAGGGTCCGAGTATAAAAATTAAAAAATGTCTTATGGAATGTTGCTGATATAACCACAGGGACGCCTAAAATGTAAAATTTAAAATTTTAACTTTCCCCAGTAAAAATCTGTAAATCTTAAACTTTAAATTTCTTAAGATGTTGTTTTTAAGTTTTCGAAGACTTTCGGTGCGACCTTGACAAGCTCGAGATATTTATTATGGTTATTATTTGAAGACCCTGAGAACTCTAGCTTCGAAGATACTTTTTTGAACGCTTTCAAAAAATCTGTATTTAATTTTTTTTAAAATTAATTTTTTTTAATATTGCAAGGAAATTTGTATATAATATTTGTAAAAACTTTTTTAAATTCAATTTTGCTAGGCTGAAAATGTTGACCCTATTTCTCAATACCTTTTGAGACCTTACAAGGAAGACTTTATTTCAAGTTTGAAAGTCTCAAGCCAAGGACCCTTGAATGATATTGAAACAAATATTATTTAGAAACCATTTTTCAACCGGGATTTTCTCGAAATTCCGATACTAATTTGATATCTCCGAGTGTATTTTTAAGAAGCTCATGAGGCGAACTGCAAGATTTGATAAATTTCCTATCACTCTGACCGTTTCTTTAAATGTATAAAGACATCTAAGTCAAAGCATTTAGAGCAATAAATTTTGTCTTAAATATTTATCTCATAGCAGTTTAAATACGGATTTTCCGATTTGAATAAATATATATTTATACTTAATATTAAAATAATATAAAATTCTGATTGTACAGTTTATATTCTGCTCAAATATTCTCAAATATCCACGTTTCCTTATTGCATTGTGTTGTTGCATTAAGCGGTTCCAGCTTTTTTGGTTGGCGGTAATTTTGTGTGTGTGTGTGTATATTGTTGTACAGCTACGTTGTTGTTGTTAGATTTGCCGGCTACACATGTGTATCTATAGCCAAAAGTATGCATGTATATGTGTGAATGTATGTTTGTATAGTTCGTACCGGCTCTCTGGATATAGATTCTACTACCAATGCCATTGCCAATACCACTGCCATTCAAATTCCAATGCTGCGACTATTGTCAGTGTTGTATTGTTGTTATTGTTGTTGCTGTTCTTGTTGTTGTTGTGTTGGTGCATGCGCCTCATTGGCCACCCTTAAAATTTTCCATACAAAATTGCACAAAATTCAAATAAAATTTTGCGAGTATTCACTTTTCATGTGTGCGCTTTGTTTTTCATTTCACTGCCTGCTGCACAGTGGAATGGAATGCATATAAATTTTATGTATATTTTTTTTTATATCTTGAAATATTCAATTTTGTTTAAACTTTATCTTGTTGTAGTAGTTTTACTTCAATGTTTTTTGTTGTAATGATTTTGACAATGAAATTCTTAGAGCAATGAAAGATTCTCTTTTTCCTCTCCGGAGGCTAGTTTTCTTTACTTTCTTCTGGATATTAACACTACACGTTTTCCCTCTGCGACTGGTGGATAGGCGACTTCTCTGTACCAAAATAATTAAAGTATATATTATAAGGTTTAATAAAAAATTTAGGTAAGATTCCTCACAATGTGATCACAAGTCAAAATTCAGAGCTTAGTAATTTATTTGCCAAACACTTTTGAAAGGTATGTGATCCGGTATTGTTAGGACCCCAATGGGATCTATATAGTGAACACCCAAAGCCTCTAAATATTCAAAAAATTTTGAAAGCCATTTCAAGCAAAGTGTATTTTGAGCAAATAAAACAAGTTTTTGAACAAAAATGTTAACCTTTATATAGTGAACAACCTCAATACTGTGAACAGGCCTTGCAATAATTGTGTGGTCAAAAGCAATAATCGCCTAAGTCGAAAATTTCTGTTTCGAGCAAACTCGTTTTAAAGTTTTAGCGCGTAGTGTGTTCGTTATGGGAATGCGAATAGGTTTTTATTAATAACTTTTTTTATTTAAAAGTTACAAACTCCCCGATTTTACACAAACGAAGAGCACAATCAAGGGAACTTGGTGCATCCATAACTCAATTTGTACCTAAGTCGACTTAAGCGGTTATTGCTTTTGACCACAGAATTAGTTCACTATATTCAGACACGACTGTATAACAATTTTAGTGAATGAGATCAAAATATGATCTCAAATATCGGAACCTTGTGCTGTTTTAGGTTAGCTTCGTGAGGACGACTTACGCGCTGAATGCTCTTCTTTCCAGAGCTTTGACAGAGCTCAATGGACAGTTTGTGTCCTTGGACTTTGATTTTGCGCTTCCCAAATCAATCTACTTAGAGTCTCTCAACCTCACCCTTAATTTAGTCCATTTGAATTTCCTTCAGAGGCTTTTATTTTAGTTTATAGCGCCTTTGTATGTAAGAACATTGTTATTGTTATAGTCTGTAAGAACCTCATAGACTGAATGAAGAAATAATAATAATAATATGAAATCAGTGAATAGTTGCAATTTGAGCGTAAATCTGGGGAAAACATATATATATATGTATATAAATCAATCCTAACAAATTTTCTAAATTTTTTATTTGCCATTTGTCAAATTTTTTTATATAAAAAAAATATTTCTCCAGTTCTTATTCATCTTTGCTCTACTGTGTTGATTGCATTCGCAGACAGACAGCACCAGTTGGACGGACATTAAAGGTAAATCAATTTTTGATTTACACACATATAAATACCTACTCGTACAATACATACATACAAACCATCAGAGAGAATCGGAGAGCAATAAACTGAAAATTGCTGCAGCAACTAAAATATTTTTGTCTCTATCTGCGTGTTTTGGTGACTTTAATCACTGTCCCTTTCTAATGCTCTGTGGGATTTAAATAATATCTGTTATATATATAGAGAAACATTCTTTTTCAATTCAAATATTGTTTATGCGCAATTTGATATTTATATGATATGATGGTTTATGTGGCGTACATTTAGTACTAGTCAATGGGTACTATTTGACCCGAGCTTTAAACTAGAAAATATGGTTACAGGTTTGAGTTTCGAACCCATGAATATTGAATGGGTTTTTGTTTCAGTAGATTCGTTATTGTTGGTATTTAAAGAAGTCATGTTCAGTGATTGATATAAATTAAGAACCTCTTTTAGTCCAGTTACAAAGTCCCAGGTGAAACTAGATTGATTGTGAAATCTATTCAATTAATCTATTGGACATGTGGTCTCAGCAAACAACTTTCACTTTTATATTTTTATTTTTAATATTTCCTTTTATTCAAAGTATATTAAAATTCGATTCTATTCTTTAACCCATGTTAGCGACCTCTTTTGATTGGACCCTACCATTTCCGGTAAAGGACATTCTTTAGGTTGAGTAATGCCAAGTGGATGTGAGGCAACGCTGTGTTGCTCCTAGCATCCATACATGTTTGTGCGTATATAACGGGTTATATTTATATATCCATTAAACACATACAAACAAAGCAACTATTGTAAATACGAGCAGCGCCGTCTGCCAAAACTGCCCACTTGCCGAGCGTGTTTGGGACAATAGCCGACGGTTAGGTGGAGGCATTGGCTGGAAATGGTCGTATAGACAGGTGATTTGAATTGGGTGGCAGGCAGCAACAACGATTTAAACGATAAACGAATCATGCACGAGCCATTGGAATAGACGAGACGAGAGCCGGCGAAAGGCATCGGGGCTGCTGCGACCAGAAGCGGGGAGCACCGGCTGAGTACGCACTGAAAGCGACTGAGTGTGAACGGACCGTAAAGTGGGGAGCCTAGCTGCATAACACAAAACACAAAGCTGGAAAGGCTGTTGCGGTAGGCAGGCAGACAGACACAGCAACACCTCACCCACACACAAACACAATCAGACAGCGCAACGGGGTGCCGCATCGGCTGGCGGGTCGGCAGCATGATGGCGTTTAGTGCCCGAGAGACAGAGCGCTGTTGTGCTCGCAAAATGTTGTGTTGTATTTGTTGCTGCTGTTGTTGTTGTTGAATTGTCGCATGTCGGTGGGCTTTATTTGCTGTCGTTGTAGTTGTTATTGCTGTAGTGGTTGTTGCTGCTGTTGTTTTCGTCTGCTGTAGTTGCAATTGTTGATGTTGCTGCTGCTGTTGTTGTTGTTGTTGTTGTTGTCACTCTGCACAGTTTTTGTGTATATTTTAATTTTTCAGTTTTTATTGTTGTTGTTGTTATTTTTTGATTTTTGCTCGCAGCGTTCGTGTATTTGCCGCTACTTACATAGGTGTGTGTGTGTGTGTATGTATGTGTGTGTGCGATGCATGTCTGGTCGGCTGGATCCGTCTGTCTGCTGCTGACTGACGATGGCGCCTCATGCGCTCCACTGGCAGCGTTACGGTTTGCCGCTGTCTCTAACGGCAGTCGCCCGCCGTAGTAGTAGTTGTAGTAGTTGTAAACGTGAAGTCGCTACATTCGCATTCGCTTTCGCATTCGTTCCTCCAAAACGACGGAAATAAGTAAGTAAGTACGCCAGTGCGCCACTATTTACGTTACGCTACTCGTTCGTTTGCTCGCAAGTAAAAGTGCATGTGAGGTTAGGTGCACCGCCGCGTCTGTGCATGTTCCTGTGTCTGTGCCTGTGCCGGTGCGTCTCGCTGCGATGGTGTGTCCGATTTACGTGCACCACGGTGCTAGTGCTATTTTCCATGTTGTTGTTGTTGTCATCGTCGTTGGCTGAGCACTTAAACAGCGTCGTCGACGTTGCCATCGTCGCTGTTGCTTTTCACGTTTAACCTCAACAATTCACTTTGACTTTCAGCGTCGCTGGCGGCGGCGCCAACGACGAACACGACCACAACCACGACGACGGCGACAGTGACAACCGGCACAGTGGCAGCAACAATTTCGCAGGTGTACCCGAACACGTACACCCAGCGAGTTGGGCGCGTTTTCCGCCAATGTCGGCACAAACGTGCAGTTGGCCCCTAAAAGTGTGCTGTCTGCGGCCATTTGTGCATCCGCTTGCTTTCAATGCGAGGCTGTGCAGTCACACTGCGGTGTCATCTCATGCATGTACGTATGTGGCCGTGAAAGATGTGCATCGCGTTGGGTGATTTGTAACCTATTTGCGCGCGCGGCGAGATTTTAAATTGGACATTGAACTTTGTGAAAAATATTTTTATAAATTATTTAACTGAATTTAATTGACACTCTTAACTTCTATTTAATTATCCCTACTTAGAGTAACGAAGTGCTTTGCTTTTCTTAGTGGTGTTGCTTTTAAAATAACAGATACTGTGACTAAATATTTTAAAAAGTAAAAAGTTTCTTTTTATAAATTGTCAAATGTTTGTTTAAATTAATATACATATTTATAAACAATTATAAATTGACATGAAAAAAATTGAGTTTAATAATTATATAAAAAAATGAAAAAACATTAAAAAAATAAAAAAATATTATAATATTATAATATTATATTATCTATAAACATTTATAAATTCAGTCTTTAAATTTCTAAAAACAATCTAAAAATTAAAATTTTGAAATCATAAAATATTAAGTATGTTTACACAGAAAACTAACTTCGGATGAGTTCAAAGAATTCTCTGATTGTGTTTAAAATCTCTCAGATCCTAAAAAAATCTAAAATTAACTCTTTGAATCATAAAAAATGTAAAAAAATAATATAATAGAAATATTTATAAACAATTATAAAATCAAAGTAAGAAAAATTTAATTTAATACTTATATCGAAAAAATTAAAAAATATAAAAAAATTATTATATCTAAAAACATTTATAAATTCAAATTCTTTAAATTCCTTAAAACAATCTAAAAACAAAATTTTTCAAATCATAAAATATTAAGTTTGGTTACACAGAAAACTAACTTCAAACAAGTTCAGAGAATTCTCTGATTGAAATCCCCAAAAAATCTAAAATTCAAAATCTTTAAATCATAAAAAATTAAGTAGGTTTACACAAAAAAATAAACTTGGAACGAGATTAAAAATTAGGATCTTTCAAGTCCTAAAATAATCTAATATTCGAAATCTTCAAATCCTAAAAAATTAAATAGGTTTATACAGAAAACTAACTTCGCACGAGTTCAGAGAATTCTCTGACTGTGTTCAAAATCTTTACAATCCTAAAAAAATCTATAATTCAAATCTTCAAATCATAAAAAATAAAAAAAATTCAATTCTCAAAATAAACTCAAAGTCCAAAAACAAAATTTTAAAAATTTAATACTTATATCTACAAACATTTATAAATTCAAATTCTTTAAAATCATAAAAACAATCTAAAAGTCGAAGATTTCAAATCCTAAAAAAATAAATTGGTTTACTATACATAGAAAACTAACTTCGAACGAGATCAGAGAATTTTTTGATTGTGTTCAAAATTTTTGAAATCCTAAAAAATCTAAAATCTAAAATCTCTAAATTCTATAAATTGAAGTTTGTTTCTACAGAAAACTCATGATGCAATTATTAATTATTGCATCATGTAACTTCAAACGAGATCAGAGAATTCTTTGATTGTGTTCAAAATCTTTGAAATCCTAAAAAATCTAGAATCTCTAAATTCTATAAATTGCAGTTTGTTTATACCGAAAACTCATGATGCAATTATTAATTATTGCATCATTAAAAAAACTAACTTCAAACGAGATCCGAGAATTCACTGATTGTGTGGCTGCAATATGCGGAAAATGCAAAATATGGTAGAATGTCTGTAAAATTTAATACGCCAATTCAAATACTAAATTTTTTTGGCTTTTTTATTTATGAAAAATCTATGAGAAATATGCTACAATTGAACAAAATTGATAACAAGTAAAAACATGTTAGTACTTTTTGGGCGAACATATTTTATATCATCAACAATCGATACTAAGATTTCGATGGAAAGAAGAAAGGAAATGGGGTGTTTCTATCTTTTATAGATTAAGGCGCATGATATATCTATTTCCGGTTGCAAATACTTATCTAAGAATTGGTAGCTTATCATTGAATAATATATATAATACATATAATAATTTTTTCTGTAAAATTTATATATTGTATAATTAGATAACCAGTTATTGAGTGTATAAGATTATTGATGGACGAACAAGGCTTTATCAATTGAAGATTGGTTATCGAGATAAACACATTACTCATTACTTTCTGGCAAAATGCACTGCAAATAAATATATAGAATTTTTCTATGCTGACTGTAACTCGCTCTGGAGAATTAAAAAAACTATATGAAAACAATGTTTGTACTGCTGCAATCTCTTTGTCTTAGGTCTTAGGACCATAACATGCAAAATGTGGTTCAATGGACTAATGCTTTGATGGGCTGTAAGTTCTTTAGAATTTTTGTACTGTTAGCTACACAAATAAGCACTGAAATTGTTGCTTCAAATTTTCTGGAAGCTACATATTTATAATTCGTAAATTCCAATTGATGGAAAAAGATGCCCGTAATGGTGTGTGTGAGAAAATATTGTAATTTATGGAGGCAAACTCTAAAGCAACTCTTATGCTTCATAATCTCAATATTTGGGGCCTCTAAGCCTTGCAAAACTATGTTAGGTTAAGGTGATCGTGAGTTCTTCAAGCACTCAGGCTTAACAACCCATCATACCTAATGGCTAAATGAGTGCTGTGTTTAGCGATCTGTTGATCCCATCTCTAATCCCATCTCGAAATCTATCCTTTCCTTCTCCTTATGTACCTATGTGCCCTCTATTTCTACTCTCCGGCCTCGGCTGTTTGTGTCGTTAAAAATTTCTTGTTCATATTCTGTCTCATTGGTTATTCTACACTCGAACAATACCAACCAACCGATCAAACGCATCGTATTTCTTTACCCGAATTTGATTCTTGTACAAAATCTTTGAACTCCTTGAATCATTTAACTATTCCAAAATTGGATTAAACGACTCAGTTTAAAGTTTAGTGACAAAGAGAAATTTTTTAATAGGAAAACATCATTCAATGGTCCCCATTTGTTGTCTAGTCTCGACCCTAATAGCCACTCCAACCTGACCTAACATAGCAACTAATGCGTTAAGTTCTCATTTAAATTTGATTTAACAGCAATAAAAAACATTTAAATATAATATATAGGTCAAACAAATCTTCTTTGCAGTATTAACGCTCAATTTTTCTTTTTAACCATTTCGACCCGGAATTTTACCCTGTGTCTCGATATAACTTTTGGGTATTTAAATCATGAAACATTTGCCTAAGAAGTGTGCACACAACATTTGAAGTCGCCACGCCTCTTTTTGCTATTCGAAAACATTCAAATGCTTTTGAATAGAATACTTAACTTCATCTCTGCGAACCAGTCCGAATGAATACGAGTAGAGCTCTCTTCGAGTACGAGTAAGCTTCGAACATAAACGAGTAGACGTACACTATTTATTCATATTCGCTCGAAGCGGGATAACGAGGACAAAAGCATTCGAATAATAGTACACACTGCTTTGAATATATTCGAATATACTCGTATTATTATTCCTAAGATTATTTAGAAATATCTATGTTATATATAAATAAATATTTATTTATTTGTTATGTTACTTTCTTCAATAAATTCCATTTTGCGTATTAACTAATAAGCCACTTCAACCGCACTACAAGTATACACATGAAAAAGTTACATATTGCGCATAAAAATATTCGATGAAACTGTTGATCTTCAAATACTTCGCAAATTTTTCGATTACTGAATACGAGCACTGCAGTGTTCGCTTCTCACCGATTACGAGCACTGCACTGTTCGCTATTCACCGAATATGAATAGAAACGAGAAGCGACGCTCGCTGGTTCTCGTTTCTATTCGTTTCGTTGTACACATTCTTCGAATACCAAGTATCCGTACAGTATGTACAATAGTGTAGCTGCCAAAATGAATATATTCATGCAGGACTTTAGTTTAAATAAATTTTGTATCAATATTTTTTAATATTTATGAAAAAATACAGAATTATCACTTTTTTAATATCACTTTATTTTATTAAACCATTATCAAAGGAACAGGGTTCTGATCAAACGCGCCCAATTCGTAGACTTTCCCTGATATCGCTGCAAATTATTGGTAATTATTTTGGGAATACAAATAAATAAATATTTAAATTAACTTTTGCTATGATATGACAAATAGGTGAACTTGCTCTCAGGCAACTTTGGGTTCGAAAGGGTTAAATATAAAAAAATTTCATTTTAACAAAGTGTAAAATGTAAGGAGCAGCAGAATCGGAGCAAGAAATTGGCACAGCGAAATTTCACTTTCACGTGCTGTTTAAACCGCGTGGCACCAATAAACACAGCACAGTGCCCAGCATACAAACATAGAGATGCGCGCCAGCACTGCACATGAGTCAGTTTACTTGCATAACAAACGAGTCGAACGCCGGCAATAGGAACAACGACACCGATGCTGCTGGCAGACGCGCGAGTTGTATGAGTTGTAGGCAGCAATGCACAAAAGGGGGACAATGGATGCACTCGTGGGTAGTCAACGTAGTCAATGCAGAGCAACAGCCTACAAGTGACCCAACTGCAAGCGCGCTACTAACGGGTGGCCTTCCATACCGAACACGACCGGCCGGCGAGGAGGCGGACAGTTGGGGGGCCAATGCACAGATGGAGAAGTTGCGTTGTCGTGTTGGCGTTTCAAGGCTAACGCCACCTAAAAAGGACAAGTGCACTGGCGATGCACTTCCACAACACCCACCCACTCCGCTCTCACACACACACACACACCACCACATGCACAAATTGCGAGTACAAGCGAAATGTTGTCGTAGTCATGGCTATGCTCGAAAGCTTTATTATTGTTGTCGTCAGCAACAATAACAAGAACGGCAATAGTACAACCTCACCATCGACATCACCACCAATACCGACACCAACACCAACACCAAACAC
This sequence comes from Melieria omissa, assembly GCA_963971225.1. Taxonomy (NCBI): domain Eukaryota; kingdom Metazoa; phylum Arthropoda; class Insecta; order Diptera; family Ulidiidae; genus Melieria; species Melieria omissa. The sequence continues at coordinate 76,508,105 of OZ020268.1, read as the reverse complement.
CCAGTGCAGCAGCACCATCGCCATAGCCATTGCCGTCGTCATCGTTATCGCCAACGTCGTTGCATCCAATGCCAATGCCAATGCCAATGTTAATGCCGCTGCCACTGCCATTGTGTCGCCTTTCTCCACCACTTTGCTTTCGCGCAAGTGCGCGCGTATATGTGCGTGTGCGTGTTTGTGTGAGTGTTGCGTTGTTTGTATTCTCCACATTGCATCCTTCCGTTGCATCGTCACGCTGTCGGCGAGTGCATTTACCTCTGCGGTTTACATGCACACACACACACGCACACTCTCATATATACATATATATGTACGTACATACACACATACGCGCGCAAAGCTATAGAAAAGCGCGCTCCATTCATATCGGTCGGTCGTTTGGTCGCTGTCGTTGGTCGCTTGGCCAGACACCGTCGTCGTCATCGTAGCCTGATTTCGTCGATTGGCCTTGGTGGCTTTCGTATGCAGATTTTGGCGTATGCGACGCATGCCAGCATCGTCATTCTCAGCCTCTGTCTGCGCCTGCGACTCCACCTGCTGTGCCGCCTACTCGCTGTGCGCGCCCTCAATTCAGCGCCATCGCCACTGCCATCGCGCCATCGTCAGCGTTAGCGTCAGCGGCGCCGCCGTTGTTATTGCTGTCGTCCTTGCATCCTTGCAGTTTGGCGTCCTTGCGCGTTGTTGTGCTGCTTAAATGTGGCCACGGCGCATTTCGAAATTGGGTTGCCGTGAAATTTCGCCGCTGCTGTTGTACGACCTACTCCTTGTTGCTTCGTTGCTGTTGCTCTTGTTATGCCACTCGTTCTTGTTGTTGTTGTTTCTGTTGTGCATTTTGTGCATTCTGGTGCACAAGTGACCAAATTTCGTGTGGGCTGTCCAATTTTTGTTTTTGCTTTCACTTTGGCGTGTCCTCGAGCCTTTCAGCGTCGTTTCAGCCAGGCCCGTTTATTTTTCGTACCTTACACACACATATACACACAGTTACGAATATAAATGTGTGTTGGTATGGATGCGTTACAAACTTGAGGTGTGTGTACGTTTGTCAATGTTTGTCGTTGGTTTAAGTACGCGTTTTCCATTCAAGTTTTCAAAGAGATTTATTTTTTATTTTATTTTATTGTTTTTTTCAAAAGAGATAACAAATTGTTTGATTATTTTGAATGCACAAAATAGCAACCTAGAAAAATATATGTATGTACTTTCGGGCTATGAAGTTCACTTGATATTGAAAATGCTTGTCAAAGTTAGGGATATTAGTTGGTGTCTTAAAAAAGTTGGTATCTTCTCCATTAAAAATTAAATATTCTCCTTATTGACTCACATGCCCCAATTTTTTATAATTAAATTTTCACCCTAAGCTTTTAAAGTCGTTAAAGCTTGGTAATATTTTGCAGTAATATCTTTTTTATCTCTTAAATATATGAATATTTCAATTAATATGACTTCAACTACAGTGCGTTTCAAAATAAAGTGTTGCTAATAAAACTTACAAAAGAAGGTATAGTAATGAATTATATATAGAAATTATTTTTAATTCTTGATATTTCAGCGAAAACTTGTACAACTACTTGTATAGGGTTTTCCAACAAGAGGTGTTATTTTGAATCACCCGGTATTTCGGTAGCTGTCACTTTGGAACCTTTTATTCTTTGACATTTGACAAGTAGAAACTACGCCATTACTAAAAATAGAACGATACACGCTTCAACAACGCATTGAAATTATTAAAATTTACTACAAAAATGGTGAAAAAGTCACAGTTCGCAAAACTAAAGCATTTTTGGGTCGTCGTGAAGAACCTTGTTGGACCGCAATACAGAAAATTGGTGGACAAATTCGAGCTGTTGGGACAAGTTAGTGATGTGAAGAAGGTGTGAAGATGTGAAGGTGCGGTTTATGGTCCGGCGGGGTCATTTGACCTTACTTTTTCGAAAATTAGGTTGAATCAACAGTTACGGTGAGTGGATTGCGCTATCGAGAGATGATTAATGATTTTTTATGGTCGGAGTTGGATGGTATTGATCTGGTCAACGTTTACTTTCAACAAGACGGCGCTACGTGCCACACAAGCAACGAAACCATTGCTCTTTTACGGGAAAAGTTTCCGGACCGTGTTATCTCTGGAAGAGGTGATCACAATTGACCACCGAGATCTTGTGATTTAACACCTTGCGACTTCTTCCTTTGGGGCGTGAAAGATAAGGTGTACGCCAACAGCCCAGCGACGATTCAAGACCTCAAAGATAGAATTCGTGAGGCTATCGAGGACATAGGGCAGCCACTTTGCGATTTGGTTATGGAAGATTTCATGAAAAGGATATGGTCCTGTAAGCGTGGTCGTGGTGGCCATTTGGCTGATGTTGATTTTCATTATTAACGGCATACCTTCCTCTTTATTATGAAATAAACATCCGATCATTTATCTCAAAAAATGGCATTTTGCTTTGAATACCAAAATAACACCTCTTGTTGGAAAACTCTGTACTAACAAAACAGAAAGAAACACATGCGAAAACGGTATTTTAATAAAGAAGATAATCTGATATTAAAACCATGGCAAACTTCTACACTTAAAAATATATGGTGAACACTTTATTTTGAAACGCACTGTTTTTAGCGTTTTTCCTGAGAGCAACTTCACCTATTTGCCATCTTATAGCAAAAGCAACTATTGAGTTATGGGTTTTATTTAAGTAGGCAACAAAAAATTTTTTTAGAAATGAATTCAAAGCAAATTACAAAAAGTTTACTGCTATCCCCAAAATAATTTTCAATAATTTGTAGCGATTTCAGGGAAAGTTTGTGTTCTAATTGAAGTCTACGAACTTGCCGCGTTTGTTTTTTTAATAATGAATAAATAAAATCAAAAAGTGATAATTTTGTATTTTTCCATAAATATTCAATAATTTTTCTGTAATTAAAAAATATTGACACAAAATTTATTTAACCCGTCTTAAGCAAAAATAAGTTCAAAAACTAGCTCTAGAACTCTAACAAAGAGGCGTGGCGATTTGAGATGTCGTGTACACGCTTCTTTGGTAAGTGTTTCATGATTTAAATACCAAAACGTAATATCGAGACACAGGGCAAAAGTCGGGGTCAAAAGGGTTAAAGAGTTCAGTGATTGAAGGGTTCATAAAACTATCAGATTTTAAAATTTTTTTCTTTCCTTAAGAATTCGAATTCGATGGATTATTATTATTTGTAAAATGCTTATACGAGACGCTGGCTTCTCATACCAGAGGCCCTAGGTTCGATTCCTAGCTCGGGCTGGTGAAACACTCGTGAAAAACAGTGTTGCATATACATTTCAAACGGGTGGAATTTGTGGTATCTAAATGAGTCCACATAAACGAGGCAGTCTCATACAGAGGCAGCCACTACAACCTACCTATACTTATTAAAAACCTTCACTGTTTGGACAAGGCTTGAAAGAATTTAATTTCCTTAAAAGTGTACAACTGCCGAATCAGTCAGCTTTTCTTCTGTATGTTTATTTAATTATTGTTTTATTGTCAATTATTGTTCTATATGCAACAGTTGTTTGACGCCTTTAGGAACTTTACACCCGAATTTCCAGTGGTTATAACCAATCCCGTTTGTGATTGTTATATAATTTTTATTAAAGTAAGTTTGGTTTTGCTCTCAAACTGCTGCCAATTTTTAGCGCTTTACTTTGGTTTTTAACTACAAATTAAACAGGCAATCACCCACTTAGTTTGAGTAGAAACAGACATTTTTAATCTAACGACTTTTGCTAAGTTTCCGGTTTGACAGATTGAACTAAGCGACCACTAGACCTGCTACAGGTGCAGGAACACTGGTACCAAAGTTTTTGCTAAGAAGCGGCCTATGATTTTTCTTACCTCTATTTCCGGGGCTTTTCGAAGATAGTATAGTATTGTTGTATGTGCTCCTTAGTAAATTTTTTTATGAGGTTTACCTTTTTTGAATTAATTTTTTGTTTCATTTTTTCATGTTAAACAGTTTTGTTTGCCGCGTTTATTTCTTTTTGCAACAGCTGTCAGTTTGCACTTCAGTGTTGCATTCACATAGTAAATGGGTTTTGGGTTCCAAGTGATGCATATTTGCAAATATGTAACAAGTGAAATTCTGTATACCTGTTTTGTTAGTGTACAGTAAAAATATTCTCTACCATTTTGCCACGATTCAAGACCATCTACACAAAATTGTGAATAGGATATTGCAATCGAATGCAATCACAGACGTCACCGACGGCACAATGTTCTATATTTTGTTTTGTTTTTTTTTGTATTCAAAAAAGAAAAACTAAATAAAATATGCATGTACTAGTAAACTTTCTTTGGGTCAAATGTGTGCAACAAGACGACGTTTTGCTGCAAATAATAAAAGAAATGCAATGGTTTAACTGAGCTGCACTCGGCAGCAACTTGAAATACACCACACAATACAAACAAACAAAAATTTAAAAAACAACCTAAAATAACTATAGTAAAGCAACAAAGTGCTGTGGGTGGAAAAAAGTCACTACATACATACAAACAAATTTTAAGGAAAAAAATAATAAACCAATGCAGAAACGCTGTTGTTAGCACAGAGTGGTAGTGCATTTTTATGCCAAAAAGCTGCACGACAATTTCTATGGCGGAAGGATATCCGCCAGGCAGCAGACATATGCAATGCATACAAATAAACCTGTGTGCTTAGGGTGGTAGAGGGGAACTTCGTATGTATGTTTGTACGTATGTGTTGCTAAGTGAATTTGCATTGTGTACATGCGTGTGTGTGTGTGGAGGTTCTCCGTTAGGGTAGTAGTAGTAGTGTGTTAAACGGAAAGAAGTGTGAGAGAGAAGCCAAGGGTTGCCAGTGCGCTAATATTTAGAAATAGGAAATGCAGAATAACAGAGATTAAAAGAAATAAATGATTAATTAATGGCATTAACAAATTATAGTAAAAACTATTTAAGAACTAAAAAAACTAAACTATTTAAAATATTATTTATATTGTTTATTTATTATTTTGTTTATTTATTTATTTTGTTTATAGAGTCAATCCTTTCGAGCGGCCGAAAAAACCAAAGTTTGAAAATTTTTTTCACGACTATGGAAAAAGTATGAGTATTTAATTTCAACGAGTGTATTGAGCACTTATTGTCTTATGGAAAGACATTTGTTTATTGTTATATTACTTCGAAATGATGAATGAAAGTGCTACACTGTAAAATCGCCTTATTTCTTAACTCCCAAACGAGTGGAGGAATTTTTCATTATAAGACTTAAAACATTTTATATATTCATTTTTCTTCTATTGTCTATTGTGGCATTATTGGATTTTTCTCTAAGCCAACTTTTGTAAAAATTTTAAACTTTAATATAAAAGGATCGATTTTTGGCCAGAAAATTGTCAGTAAATTGTTTACTACAAAAACAGGCTACGTATTACTTTAGAGCTTAAAATAATTGTAAAGCTACTGTCAAAAATTCGCATCGATCTATGCAACGGCATTCGAGTGTGTCCACCCAGTTTGCAAAAAGTGGTTTCGAAAAAATGCATGAGAGCTCTTCCGTTGATTTAAAAAAATTAACAATTGAACTCAATAGGTTCAATTTGGTTTTACTATAGGAACAACAGGATATTTAAATATAAATTAATAAAAATTTTGTATATACATTTATTTTTTCGAAATCCCTGATTGTTTTTACCTGTTAATTAATGAAATTACAAAATAAACAAGTATGACAGAAAATTAAAAATTATATAAGTTTTATATTCTTTAACGTTTTCATACAAAAGAGCACATTGAGGTCATGAAGGTCCATTGTGATACTACAACCAGTTGAACATCACTCATTGAACCGTTTTGACCGTTTCACTAAACCCCAAGCTTTTTGTCAAGTAAAGAGTGACCCGTTAGAACTCCAATAATGATTCCGATCTAACATTCACTTAGTAAAAAAAAACTTTTTTTAATAAATTCTTGTCAACTAATGAACCAACTGTCGAATATTTTTAAAACAAAATTTTTTTAAATTTAAAAATTTAAATTTAAAAAATTCCTTTCATTTAAATAAAATATTTAATTTTCAAAAATAATTATTAATTTTTTCAGTAATATTTTGAATATTTTCTTTATGTAAGCTTTATTTTAAAGTATTTTTATCGGCTTTGCGCTGTAATTTTTTATAATTTTTAAATTCCGCATTTCTTTCTCTATTCTTTGCAATCACTATAATTTTCCTGTTTTTGAAGTTTGTAGTTATTAATACTGTTACATTTTCCTATACATTTTCATACCAATCTCCGGTTAAAAAAGAGTAGTAGATTGCACTTGTATTTACAAATGTGCTGCTGTTTTTGTTTGTTTGTATTTTCACCCTATCCCAAACAAATACGAATTGGGAGCTTCTCAAAACAGCGAAAAACAAACGAACGCCATTCCACAACATAGCAACAACAAGTCTCAGTTTTTCCCCTAAACGAATTTATGCACTCATACGCTCTCAGCAGCAACAATAAGTACCAACAACAACAATAACAACAACAACAACGGCTGCCTACACTGTGCGACGCACTGTGAGCAAAAAAGGAGCAACAACACAGCCGAGGGAGCCATCCGACCATTCATCCGGTCGGTCGGTCGATCGCCTGAGCCGAGTCAACTCCCCCTCCAATGCAATGCGAAATTCAAAGTGCAGCCGAGGGTGTACGTCGTTGACTTTGGCTATGGCTGTGGCAGCAGCCGAGCCACGAAGCCTGGCGCCAGTTCCAAACTTACGCCGCACACCGTTAGGTGGTGCTGCAGCTGCTGGTACCTACAGCAAACGGTTGGGCGCATTTTTATTTGGCGTTTTTTCCTTTTCAATGCATTTTTTTGAAAGGGGGGTTTGAACGAAAAAGCGATAATACCAGCGAAAAAAAAACAAACATTTATAACAACAAAATAGAATAAAGTAGAGAAAAATCGCGCCGTGCAAAGGGCAACAAAGCGATGGAACTGGCCGGAATCACATTCGTTCGCACGTAGGCACACGCAGAAAACGCGACGTTTTACGATAAACGAGGCAGGCGTTAAGGATGACGGTGGCAACGGCAACGGCAGCGACCACGTTGGTGACCCTCTTGAACATGGTGCTGCACCGTTAAGAAGCGCGGGTGGGCACGTAAGTGGCAAACAAAACAAACAAAAAAACCATAAATCAGCAGGAAAAAATTGGCAATTTTTCTTTGCCGTTTTTTCGCCGCAGTGTTTTTGGGTGCACTTTTGATGCACAGCCTGACCTCCACCCCCATTCCGCCCCGTCGTCGGGTGCAAGCGGGTAAAAGTGCAATTTTTGTGATGACTTTATGGTTGTTGTTGTTGTGGTTGTGCTTGTGTGACAACGTTGAGTGTGTTGCATTTGAAGATGCAACGAAAGCAACAGCGGAGTGTGCAAAAAAAAAAAATGAAAAATTCGCAATTGTGTGTGCAAAATGAAAAAGGATCAAATCAACGACAGTAAGAAAAATGCAAAAAGCAAAAGTGAAGTGCAAAGCAGTAACTGGCATGGGCCGTAAAGTGACATAAACGCCCAACAACAAACAATCGAATGAGAAAAACCATCAGTGGGCCTGAAACGGATTAAATTCGCCTGGCATAAAACATGAAAATCATAACGGTGCAAAAGCGTTAACCTTAAAAGAAAGTGTGGCAACCTTTAAGTGTTGCTGGGCGCAAGCCGAAACTTTGCTGCACAGAGCTAAATGCAAAAACTGCATTAAAGAGGCGTGCAATATTCTGGCGGCGTACTTACATCACAGCATGACTGGTGGCGAAACGGGCGGCGTTTGGATTGACGGACGCAACGGTGCCGCATACGCCGACATTTTGCACAAAAATGCTGAAATTAAGGTGTGGACTTGTGTACATTTTTCTTTACTTTGACAGTATTGCAAGTTTTCGGCTTTAATTTTCATTGTTACGACCTGAGCGCGTACGCCAGTTGCTGTTTATTGCCATTTTTGGGTAAAATCGATAATTAAATTGTTTGGTTGTGCGCGCTTGGCAGCTGTTCGCTGGTCAGTGTCAGCTTTAATGTCAAAATTTAAAAAGCGTGGGAATTTGTTCGTTCAGCAAATGTCAACCAAAATAATTTTCTATAGCACTTTTCACTATGCTTTCTGCTTGTTGTGGCTTAAACAATTTGGCACTTGAAATATAAAAATATGCTTCACCTGCTTTTCTGCTGCGGCACAAGTTTTTTTTGGGTTTATTAAATGTAGTATGAGCACGCACTGCCTTCCTTCGGAGCCTCATACACCCCAGCACCAAACTCAATTTTCCCCCCATTTTCTCTGATTTTTCATGGTATTTTCATGCTCTGCCTTGTGTAGCTTTCCTTTTTCATTTTGTCTGTCATTATTATTGGCCTCACTAGTTTTTGCCTTTTCGCTCAGATATTATCATCTTTTTGTTGTTGTTTTTGTTTTTGTTTTGGCGCAACAATCCTGCCACAGTCCGAGCTCTCACTTTGTGCGCCTCTTTGACTTGGCTCTCCTTTAGTGTGCTCCAAAAGCCACTTGAAACACCCACTCGTATGCCTGGCCATTCCATTTCGTTTCGTGTCGTTGCATTGCTTTGTCCTGCCTCCGTTATTGAGTTTTCACTTTTAATTTTGCCCACTGCAAACATTGGCGCTTTTACTACGTTTGTCTCGTCCTTTCGCTCATTGAGTGCGCCGCACTCTCTCTCGTCTGTGCTGTGTTCTCTGTTTATATTTTCTTCTAGGCCATTTTCTTCTCACTGGGTATTTAATGTGCGCGGTGTAGGCGTTTTGGAGATATTGCGACATGTTTTGAGGAGAATGCACGGAGAACATTGCTTGTTGTTTATTTATTTTGATTTGTTGTTGGCTGTTGACTTTGTATTACCTTACTTGCATTAAAAACATTTGGAGCTATAAATTCGAAAGTCTCTTAATTCTGTGGTTACACAATGCTTTTAAATGTCAACGTGTTGTTAATGCTTTCAAAAGATTTTTCAAAGTCTATATATAGCCTTTTGGATTTTTAGTAGCTCGCCCTACTATCTCAAGGAAAGGTCTGACCACTGTGAAGGCGTTGAGAACACCGAACTGGAATTGGGTCTTTACAGTTTGTCAAAGCTAGTGCGTTGGGTCCCGAGTCAAATGCGACGCACGAACCCAGGTTCAAGACTCTGTTGCTGCTGACACCGTAATAAGAAAAAACAATTTTTCTTTCGGCGGCTGTCCTCTCAGCTGGAAATGGTAAACCTCTAGTAAAATTGTAAAATTGCTTATGAAAAAGCTTCGCACAACATGGATGGTTGCGGGCAGCTAGGATTCAGTCTCGCAATCGGGCTGTCGTGCCAGTCCATTATTATTATTAAATTTGTCAAAAGTACTCAACTCATAGATAGATCTTCAACTGGTAGCGCTAAGGACCTAACAGGAGTCTATGGCCCCAGTCGGGCATGCAAGTAAGTTTTGGAGGGTTCCAACTCCTCTCAAGTATCTGTATCTTTCAAATACTTTGGGTGGCAAAATGAAAGCCCCATTGTTCAACCAGTTATACCTAACTATGTATACAGTTTCAGGTTTAACCCTTTCGCTATTTTGTTGTCATATGGCAACATGCTACTTTCTGGACGTATGAATCCTCTGTGGTTTCAAGAATACATTTTTGTTGGTCCTAAGAATAGTTTGACGTTAAAGGAAAAATACGAAATTAATAAACTGAATATTAAAGTTTAAAGAAGAGAAGTATACACGTTTTTTTAATGCTATATCTTGACATAATAAAGGCAGAAGAAGCAGAAAAATTAAATTTTTTTAATTTGGCTGAAGTAGATGAAGAAATATTAAAATTTTATGTTATGCGTAAAATGTTTTATGTTTAAGTAATTTTTACAGCCACAACTATGTGGTTGCTCTCATAGAAAAACACTGTAAATTCTGAACTGGCTACTGAACAATTATTCTCAAACAATTCTAACAACTGTAGGTTGGTAGCGGCGTATGCAACTGTTATTTAAATACCCAAAATTTTAAGTTACCAGGCCTTAGAAATAGATGAGAAACATTACAATTCCTCAAGTCATTAGATGCACACTCTAGTTTTTAATTTTCTATTTCGTTTTTTAACAATACATTTCAGAAAGTTTTTTCTTCAACCTTCTGCATGTCCCTTGGGGTCTATTTGGCCCAAGCCGGAATAAAAAACAAACGGTTGAGCGCATTTGTACACTCTTCTACTTGTGTTATTTAGTGTTAATCGCACTTACAACCCAATAACAAATCGAGAAAAACACTGTTCAGGGCTTTCCGCCTTTTCTTTTGTTATTTATGTGTAAGATTTGTTCATGCTTTGTCAGTAAGTTATATAACCGTTCGTTTGGGCTCATCATGACCCCAAAGGACAGCGAATGCAATTTTGAGCAAAGGACAGACAGAAGGTTAAATGGATTCCAAATATCAGTAACGATTACCTACTTAAAAGGCCTTTCCGCTTTTTAAACTATTTTGTTTCTTGCGCTTTAGTTTTTTTCACTTTATAAATTCTTTAAAGTTTTTCAAATTTAGTTTCCCTTCATTTGCAGCATACTTCTCCATGCCTAAGCTCATCCATCGACTCGAGTACTAAAATCGTTTTCGAATTTACCTCACGTCAGTTACGATCCCAATTGCAAACGAACGCAACCAACGGAGCACAATGAATTTTACACCATTCGGCAGTCCCTTTCCTGGCACCACCACCATACCCGGCATACCGCAATTCACAACCACAGCGGCCCCTTTGGTATCAACGGTAACGTCGGCGGCCGCCGTTGCCACCGTAACGGCACAGGCCGGCAATCATCAGCAGCAGCAACAAGCCCAAGACACCGCTTCCACCAGCAATCGCTATCAACAGCAGCAGCAACAACAGCAACAGGGTGCCACAACCGTCAGCATGACGCACTTCAATCAGCCGACCATACCGATTGCGGCCGGCACCACGGTTACTGCCATACCTGCCAAGTTTCGCACCAGCAACGATGATCCGCAAGGCGACAAGTACAATGGGCACTTGGTGACCATAGGCACCGCGGGCACGGTGACCAGCACCCAGCAGCAGCAGCAGCAGCAACAGCAGCAGCAACAATACACCGCCATACCGACATATACGCAGCAGACGGAGGATAAGCGGCTAATAGCAGCAGCCATTGCGTATCCGCAAAACACCATTACCGCTTCGACGTCAACAGCGGCAGCAGCGGCGGCGGCGGCAGCAGCAGGCTCAGCGCAGCAACAGCAGCAGCAGCAACAACAATTGCAGGCGCAGCAACAGGTGTCGGCGCCGCAGGAGCTGACACAGGACTTATGCAATGCCATATTGCAGCAACAAGGTGTGGATACAAAGCGTGGTGAGTTAAATTTGGGACAATATCTCAAATGGAGGCAGTGATTCAATTTGGCAACATGACATTAAATATGTACAGTGATTTATTTTCATCACAAGAGGATGTGCCTGACTTTGTTCAGAGCTTTTGTGCTGTTGATTAAAAAATTTGAAAATAAGTTTAATGTTCGTAATTTTAATAATTTTATTTAATTAAATTTTGAGAAATTATATAAACTCCAAAGACACCAAGTTGTTGTCAATCATTCATCCCAGATTGTAATAAGTTATAACAAAATGTGACGCATAACATATGTCACATTGTGGATATAGAATTTCTATTTAAATGTTATGTCTTTCGGAGTTTCGGAGCGCCGCTCCCGTTTTCATTCAAACTGATAACTCTTCTTAATTCGAATAGAAACCGCACGGGCTGTAATCTATGTTAAATTTTACTCTTATTCCAAATTGCTTATCGCACATTAAGTTAATGTTAATGATTTTTTGTTGTTGTCATTTTTAAAACTTGATTCCTTAATTATGGTTCTTAAGCATTAAATGTTCATGACCAGCCACTAGCCATTCTAATATTTGAGATCTTCTCATTTCAAAGCCAATTCCTGAAGTTGGGCTCCCGCCGAAAAGAGAACCGACAAGAGATTTTTCATATAAAATTTGTAGCTTTAAGTGACGAAGCGCAGATTCACACTAAAATAATTCATTTACCTATTCCTGTAGTTCTACAAAATACCTCATGGCAATCGATAACGCCAGGTACCACAGTAGCTGATTACCTCTCCCATCTTCCAGCCAATACGCTGCCACTGTCGCTGCATCATTTCCTCAAGTACTCAGCGGAGACGATAAAGAAGGAGAATCAGAGCGTAGTAAGTATTACTAGCAGCAGTATCCACGACAGTGTGTTCGATAAAGGCGCGTTTTGCGTTCGGTACAACATGTTTTACAGGTACAAACGGGACCACCCATTGGCATCAACACCATCGGCGGCACAACAACCATTACAATACCTCAACAGCAACCGACAGCACAAATGCAATCACAACAACAACAACAGCAACAGCAGCAGCAACTAGTAACAGCCGGCGTGCAGCTGCAAACGGCTGCATCGACCAGTGGCGGCACTATTGTTGTGGCCTCAACGTCAGGCAATGCTGCCGTTGCAGCAGCGGCCGCCACCTCGGCCACCACCAGCACCAGCGCCACCACCACCACCACGACGAAGAAGAAGAAGCGCAAAAAGCGTCCAAAGGATCGCAAGCCCAAGCTACGCCCCGGCGAGATACGACTGACGACGGCGCTGGACGGCAGTCCGCTGTATTTGTGTCCCGAGTGCCAAGTGGCCTATCCCGAGCCAGAGCTGCTCGAGATTCATCTGGTGGGACACAATCTGGAGCGGCGCTACATCTGCGACATTTGTCAGGCGGCACTGAAGCGCAAGGATCACCTGACGCGCCACAAACAATCGCACAACCCGGAGCGGCCCTACATCTGCACGGTGTGCCTGAAGGCATTCAAGCGGAAGGAGCAGCTCAGTCTGCACTTTGTGATACACTCGGGCGAGAAGCGGCACCTGTGCCACGAGTGCGGCAAGGGCTTCTATCGAAAGGATCACCTGCGCAAGCATACGCGCTCGCACATAGCGCGGCGCGTCAAGGCGGAGCTGAGCATGCAGAACGAGAGTGAGAACGGCACAAGTATGCTGCAGCCGGTGACGGTGACAACGATAGCCGAAGTGCAGCAGCAGCAGCAACAAGCGACTGGCGTGCAGCAAACTAGCAGCCAGCAGCAGCAGCAGAGCGGTCAGCAGCAACAGCAGGTACAACAACAACATCAGCAACAACAACAGCAGCAACAAATGCACACGCAACAACAAATGCATCATGTGGTGGTCACGCAACAGCAGCAGCAACAACAACAGCAGCAGCAGCAGCAACAAACGCAAATGCTTAATTAGCCCAGCGGCGGCAATGATTTTTGTAAAGTCAGTTAAAATTCAAAATTTGCGAGAACATTTAGTATCTAATTTATTTGGTAGTAGGTTCAATATGATTTTGGTGTAATTTTTGGTTAAATAGATAGAATTTTAGTTAAATAGATATGCACCAAACACGATCAGAGCAAAGGCACACCAGCGGTTGATAAGTGAGGTCCTAATGAATAGTTAAATGAGGCAGGTAGGATTTAAAATAATGACTGGACTTTCATGGGATTTTATGGCCCAGTGCAATGTGAAAGGGTCTCTAATTTTTTTTATTTATGTTTTACTTTATTTATTACGAAAAATTGAATGACTTTTGTTCTAAAAACAAGACACTGTGATGCCAAAAATATTCTTACCTATGAACAACGTTACTGGTACTGTAAACAAGACCACACTTTTTATGAAATTTGTGATAATTTGCTGTGATTCTAAATCCATTAAATTTATCTTAGACTTAGGCCCTCTGACAAAACGCAGGGAAGTGAATATGAGTAAAGACTCATATATTTAATTAATTTTATTTATACATCTAACTATAACGTGCAATGTTCTCAGCACATTTTTGTAACAGTTGTTGTCATATTTTCTTTGCCAGTTTACGACATTGACTGTTTTTTTTTAATTGTTGGATATACAAACTTGATATAAGGTCCGCAAATCATGTCAGGACCTCACTTATCTGACATGCTAAAGTACCATTTTCAGAAATCCTCACATTGAAACTTATATATGATACAAAATATATTTTCAGTTTTATATTTTGTTTCTTGAACTCTGGTAACAATTTTACGAAAACAAACGACTTGTCAATAAATAAATATCATGCGCCGCCAATAAATAACTTCACATAAAAGCACACACACACACATTTACTATAAATAATTATGTACAATCTTCATTTTAAATTTTGCGTTAAACTTTATTTTTGTAAATTACAAAACTTAAAAGCATTTTGTTGCACAAAATATACAAAATGAAATCTGCTGTCCCAATTCACAATCATGCAAAACACACTGCAGGTTGAATGTGAATAAAAGAGATAAAAATTGAATGTTGTACAATTCTTACTAAAATATTTCTTACTTCAAATTAGTAAAACAAAAAAGCCACAAAACCAACAAACAGAAAAAACAACAAATTTTAATTTGATAAAAACAAACAAATTTAAGTAGACGGTATAAAATTTTCGAATACGTGCATAAACTTACATACAATTAGGCATTAAGTATGTGTAATGAAAAAAATCGGATAGTATTTTTGTATGTGTAAAATAACATAAAGGTCAAATTTGTAACGAATTGTAACTAGGAAAGGACAAATAATACATATTTGTTTTAAATTAATTTTTTTTTTATATTTTAAGTCGACACTTTTAGATAATGCAAAATATGAATCGGTAAACATGTTTTGATTTAATTTGAATTAAATCCACAGCAATTTCCTTGGAATAGAAAACTATTAAAATGTCGCAATGTAAAAAGTGTGCATACTAATTTGTAATTTAATTTTGTGATTTTTCCATTAATATAAGTAAGTGAAATAATTGAATATTTTTAATAAAACATGAATTGTAACTTGATGGTGTAAACTTTAATTGCAAGCTAAATTCAGAAAGCCATGATGGTTTTAATTGTTTTATCATCAACTTTGATAACATTCACAATGCAGATGAAATTAGTTGAATTTTACTATTAATTTGATCACAACTGAAATAGGAAAATGTTAAAAAATGCTCTTAAGCTACATTGCCTTAGTAGCGTCGTGTACAGCTGTATTTGTTTACATGGCGCTGCAACCCTTAACAGCTGTTCACGTAGGTAAGTGGTCACATCGTGTCGCATTAAACACAGCTCTGCTGTCAACTGCTCCGAAAATGTAAAGCAAAACAAAGAACAACCGATTAAACCGATAAAAATGTGTATAGAGGAAATTTCCATTGGTAGAGCTGCCAGGCCAGCCGAGTGTGATTAGAGGAATTTTCAGAAATTAGTTTATAAAATCTTTCACAATGGATTTGGTGCCTTTAAATTCGTTCAGTAGTCAATTTGTATAAAATATGCTGTTATATAGAAATAATTGTATAAATACTTTTCTTTTTGGTAAACTAAAAAAAAACTTTACATGTTTTTGAGTATGGCTGTGTGACTAGGAGCCTATTTACACGAAGGCTTTTTCCCCCTGCGTTTTTTGCAACTCTCTTTTGAAGTTGCTGCGTAAATCTTCATGCATTTACATGAAGACTTTTTACTTGCAACTTTGCTTGGCTTTTTGGACGTTTAAGCGGCCAATCTTCTTTCATTTACATTTTCGCGTAGTTTTTGATATTCTCATTATTAAAAGAAAAATGGATTTAAACAAAGAAGAAATTATTGAAAATATTTTAGAAGTCACTGAAATAGCTATTAACTGCTCAAATTTAAATAATAGGGAAGATGTAAATATAATTGTTAGCAAAGCGTCCGGCCGGTTTGAAATTTGAAGAAAAGTGCGAAAAAGAGCAAAGCAAATGTCAAAAAAACCCCTGGAATTCGCTGACCGTGCGTGTTTGCCTACCCCGCTGACTTCTCACCACTTCTCGCCAACAAACTCGTCACGCATGACTTTTAACGCAGGGGGAAAAGCCCTCGTGTAAATAGGCTCTAGGTCAAAGGTTATGGGCAAGTTTTTGTTTCTTATGTTGAATTATTCATTTATTAAACTGAAAGAAACTTATACATGTGTTTGAGTATGCCTGCGTGACAAGGGTAAGGTTATGATCAAGTTTTGTTTCTCATCATTCTCAAATCATTCCATTATTAATATATAGCACACCCACTTCAAAAGTGACACAAATCAAAATTTGTAATTTTCGGGTTTATGTGTTAATACTGAGCACAATGCATCTATCTACCAATAAACCAAAAAGCACAGTAAGGCCTCCCTTCATGTCGAGAAGTTTGATGCTATTTGATCGCTGGACTCAGTGCAAAGGAGTCCTAATTCAAATTGTTCTTCTAGTTCTTGCCACTTAACCTCACATTTCTACTTAACATAGTACTTAACTGCACTCTCGACACAATAGTTCTCTTTGGACGCAGTGTCTTGCGCAGTTGGTGCTCGGCTCCCGTATCTATTCTATCTATTCGAACTGCACTCTCCTGAACACTTTTATTTATAGTTTAATTTCGCAGGAACCCAAGTTTTCTAAATTTAAATCTAAATACTTTCAAAAAATTTTACGTGAAACACATATATTAACAAAAAAACAAAATGCATAAATATTTGATATGAAGTTTGGTGAAAAAACTAAAATCACAGTCAATAATAATCTTTAAAAACGCATAATCTCATTGCACTTCCAACTTATTGCAACAGACACATAAGGGATATTTGGCTCTTTTTCGAATGATGTCAACTCAGTGCTTCTAAAGTCGCTTGGCAACTCTGTGACTATCGTTTCTTTTCGCCTATTTTTTATTTACCTATCGAAGTTCTCTCACTCCTTGCTGTCATACACGCGCGCACACATACACACCAGACGAAACGCAAGAAGAAAAAGGATAGAAGTGGGAAAATTTTCACTTTTCATAATCGAGTAAAATTCCACAATTTCTAGAGGCTAGAAATCCTCCAAAACCACAAGAAAGTGGCCGTTGATTGTCGCAGCAACGAAGGCGAATGAAATTTCGTTGATATTTTGGACTTTTGAATGAAAATTTGTGAAGTATAGAATAAGTTTCAGCGACGGAGCGTAAAACGTAAAAAGGCCAACAAAAAAACGTACTTTCTTGAGAGGGGAAACACCATAAGCACAAACCACAAAGGAGAAGCAGTGCACAGCGCAGAAACGCAATAAAGCAGCTGTAGCGCAGAAAGCGGATCTGGCAATAGCTGGCAAAAGCAAAATCGCACCAAGAGCGTGAAACGGCAAGGGGCGAAATTTGGAAGAGCAGCCACTGGCGCAGACGAGGTGGCGAGCGCGGTGCTCCAACGTGCAGCCAGAGCGGTCATAAAATCAGCAAATGCACAGCGCAGCAACCGAGTCGCTGAGCGAGAAAGTGTGAATATTAAAGAAAGACCGCAGCGATTGTAGCAGCAGAAAATATAATCGGAAATAGCAAAGTGCAGCACATCGCATCGCACGGCCATTGCCTTATTGTCCGTTAGTTGTGGGCTATTACGGGTGTTGGCGTTGTTGTTGTAGCTGTTGCACTTTCGTGATATTAAGCGCGGTGCAACATCGTTTCGACGTTGCTAACTAAATAGGTGGTGACGGTGGTGGTGGTGTTGTTGTTGTCGCTGAGAATTTGGCCAGCAGTGCAACGACAACAGCGACAACCGAAGCATGACTATCAAACCAGTGGTTGCACCCACGCAGAAACGCGTCGCAGCCGAGGAGAAGAAGGATTCGCACACGCATTCGCATGCACACAGCGTGGTGGGGGTGGAGCCGGGCAGTAGCCACAATCAGGCGAATGTGCGTAGCGCTGCAACACACTCGCAGTGCCGTGCCGGACAGGTGAGTGGCGGAAGCGGCGGGGTGTGCTCGTGGTTTCGGTTTGTTTTTCGGGTGATTTCATCAATGCGTTCGCTGACTAAGCGGCAGCATGGCGCGCCGCATGTTTGGCTGCGCCACTGCACATTGGCGTTTCAAGTCGAGTGGGCTAATTAAGTTACATGCAACATGAATGGGCCATAAATCACGAAACGAACAGACGGCAGTAGGTCAAAGGTGCTTAAAGGGTTGATGGCTGTGGGAGCACATGGAGTAGCTGACGCCTCGGTGATAAGTATCTATGACGACTACAAGCCAAAATAGAACAAATACTTTATGACTTAAAGCAACTTGAATCAACGTTAAATGATTAAAAAAATCGCGTTATCTCTGTTGCGGTTTTAATTTTAATTAATTTGACGCAAAAATTTATACTAGAAAAGAGTTGTGAGTGAAAAATTCGCCGTAAAAAATGTTATTAACAATCAAATCACATGGAAAATATTACAATTAGCTTCATTTAAGGATCAAGCGTGACCCAAAAGACTTGAGCGAATTTTTGATATTCATTTGTTATCTTCTTTTCAGAGTCCGCAGCGTCGCGGTGAGGTCTACGATGATCTGGCACGCCATCGACGCAGTCCGCATAAGAGGTAAACCTTAGATTTCAGTTTACATTTCACCTGCATCTATTGTAATCGTTGCTTTATTATGAAAGCAGCACACGTTCCAAGCGGCGCGATCATCACGATCATCACCACAACAAGCGCGAACGCGTTGAGCGCGAGAAACACGGCAATGTCGCTGGCGTCAATGTCTCTGTGTCGAACAAGTGCAGCAGTCCGCATGTGCACGGCGTGGCAGCCGCAACCGGCGTAGTGGTGAGCGGCGCAGGCGGTGTAGGCAGCGTCAGTGGCAGTGGCAGTGTAGGCGGTGGCAGCAGTCCGTCGAATGCGGGTGGCGGTAAGTCGCCCGAACATTTAGCCGGTATACCAGTGGTGCTCGGCTGTCAGAGTCCTAAATCGCAGACGGCCGTCACGCATGCTGCGGCCAATCTACTGAAAGCCGTCGAGGACACCTTCTCGGGCTACAATAGCGGCGATGAGCACTTGCAGCCAAAAGAGGGCGCAATTACGGCCGACGAGTGGCAGCAGCGCGACGATCAATTCGCCAAGAGTATGTCCGAGCGGGGCTACGTGCTTAAGCCGGTGGAGGAGGACGGTGCGTGTCTGTTTCGTGCCATCTCACTGCAGATTTATGGCGACGAGGAGATGCACGACGTCATACGGCAACACACAATGGACTATATTGTGAGTGGTGCTGGTGTCGGTTGTTAGTTGCTGTATAATAAGAACGTTGAATTTTTTCAGTACAAAAATCGCGAGTATTTTAGCCATTTCGTCACTGAGGATATAAACAGCTACATAAAGCGAAAACGCCGAAAGGACTCGCACGGTAATCACATTGAGATACAGGCGATGTCGGAGATTTACAGTCGACCAGTAGAAGTTTATTGCTATAAGCCAAGTGAGTGCAAGGCGCTGTCAAGAAGCCGTACAAATTGTTATATGATTTTCTAATAGTTCTAATTAAACCATAATTACCAGAAGTGAGCCTTACAGTCTCATTAAAGATTTCAAATGGCGATAAATTCAAAAGATTTTCGATTCCATTATTTTGTGTAATCCTCTAATGGAATGTTAGAATTATATTGCATTTATAAATTTAACATTTAAGACAGTTTTGTACTTCTTAAACAAATGTTTTCAGTAATTTATCTCATATAAGCCGGCCAGTCTCACTTCTGGGTTTACGTTACTTTTAAAATTCTGGGAATTAGGCTTAACATAATTTATGTTTTATCTGCTTCATTCAGTAAACTTTGTTGTATGTGTTATAAAAAAGTATACATGTAAAATTATATAAAGTTTGCCATTCCTATTGTTTTCTAATTTAAGAATACAAATTTATTCTCACGTAATAAATAATGCTTTATTATTGTTTAATTACAGCACCAATAAATATTTTCAATTCGGAGCAGCTGAATAATGGATATGCCCCTTTACGTCTGTCCTATCAACGTGGCTCGCACTACAATGCCATCATTGATCCGTATAATGCCACTGTGGGTGTAGGCTTGGGTCTTCCCGCTTATAAACCGGAACTGCAAACAAAAGAAGCGGTGCGACTCAGCGAACAGTTGGAAATCGAACAGGTGAGTCCAAATAACTAAATGCCTAAAAAATAAAAACTTATTCAACTTTTCCAATAATTACAGACCATGTTTGAAGACAAATTGAAAACAACCGACTGGGAGGCCACGAACGAAGCTATCGAAGAGCAAATCGCACGCGAATCGTATTTGCAATGGTGCCGCGAAAACCTGCACAAATCACGTGCCACAACGACCGCCGCTTCCACATCGGCCACAGTGACTTCTGCCGAGGTGGCCTCCGACTCTGAGGCCTCACCATCGAAATATTCAATGCAACGCTGCAACATTAGCAACAGCAGTGGTGGCAGCAGCAGCAGCAGCAATGGCAGCGGTAACACAACAACCACAGTAGCGAACGCTGCTGTTGTTAGTGCCATTGGTGGCGGTGGTGATGTTTCGTTGGCGCTTGGCAGTCTAGCTGGCAGTGGTGTTGGCGGCGGCACAACTACTGTGGCCACAGCTGCGGCTGCATTTGAACACAGTTTCGGATTGTCACCGAAATCGTTGAGCGCCTTGGCGCATAATCTCAAGAAAAACACAACTACTGCATGCGATTTGGAGTTTGACAGCGACGATACGGACATGAGCAGTACAAGCTCGATTGGTGCTGGCGGTAGTGGCGGCGGTGCTGCATCGCCATCTGCGGCAATGCGCGCGACAAAGACGAAAAAACGCAGCGCCTCGGTGCGTGCCAACAGTAAAAAGCGACGCCGTGAGCACAATGCAACGGCGCTGGGGCGAAACGAGGTAATCGACGCAGTGTCAGTGGGGTCACGTGTTGCGGGCAAAAGTCCGAAATGCGAACGTGGCGGTGCTTCGCCGTTGCTGACAAAAGCCGCTACAACGTTACCCAAATCACGTTCGCATACACCAGACGCCGAACAACGACCGTGCACATCGAAACAGTCGAACAACACGCCGGAAAAGCACGCGAAGGTGCTGACTGAAGGTGCGGTGGTGTGTGGTGGTGTGGGTGCTGGTGATGGTAATGCTGTGGCAACAGCTTCAATATCCGTGCGACCATCGTCTTCAACATCGTTGTTGTCGTCGACATTGTCACCGTCTTCCAGTAAGCAGTCGCAATCGAGTTTCTATCAGGAATTGCTGGAAGCTTCATACGCGAGCGAGGGTGAGTTTTGATTTAACTGCTTGCAGAACTAAATGAATATCGTAATGAGCACAATTAAGGCAATTTGCTAATGCATTTGTTGCTAGTAAGAAGTTCAGTATTCCATACTGCAGTATTTCCATTATTTGTAAAAAAACCAAGTTGACACATAAAATATAACTAAAATTGAGTTGCCTACATAAATTATACTTAGTTCGATCTACCTGCAAAGTACCAAAAGAATTGTGCACATAATTTGTTGCTCTGTTTGGAAGTGGGTGAATCATGTACATTTTTAATGCAGTCCATACATTTCCTGGCTGAATTGTGTATCACAAATTTGTTTAGTTTCAACCACTTCTAAAATTTTGGTGCATACCAGTCGGCTGGCAAAAATGCGGTTTATGCAATCCTACAGAATTTTTTCGAAGCAACTTTTGACTTGCAATGAAACAATTTAAAAATTGAATTAAATTTTTTTTTTTGGTTCATTTTGATGTGTGTGATGCCTTAGTGTGCAGCGTTGAATAGGCATTATATGTATATATATTTGATAAAGTATATTAAGTATTTATAGTATATATGTTTCGTATATTTTTTGATTATTTTTTTCATTTATTTATTTTAATAAATTAATTTTTTTTATTTATTTATTTTAATTAATTTATTTTTTTATTTATTTATTTTTATTTTAATTTTTTATTTTTTTAAGTTAAATTTCTTTCTTCAATGAATTTTGCTAATTTCTTTTGTTTTACCTTTTTACAGGTTGCGGCCAACTAACCGAATCGGAAATGCTGCAGCGCGCCATTCAAATGTCCACACAAGACTATATCGAAGATCAAAAACGAAAATACTTATATATGGGCCATAAATAAATAAATAATAACAATAACGGCTAAACGCATATACACGTACATATACATAATATATACATATATACTATACCTATGCATACAGAAAGCAGCCAACAACAAAAACCGGAAGCAAACGATTCCCGAAATCTTTTTGAGTGGCGCAACTTTTTAACATAACAATATTTATAAATGTATATTTGCAAACACTATTCGAACGAGCTAACGTGTAAAAAATTGGCAATGCAACACGAAGCCTAATGAAAATCTAATGGATACCAATGAACCGTAATATTGATGAAATGAAATGAAACGAAGTCTGTTAAACAAAACAAACAAACAAGCAAACAAATGAGAAAAAGAAGAATGTAATCAAAATTTTACCAGCCATTGATTTCTATTTCGAAATGCATTTGATGTGTGAAATGAAAATGTACATGTTATATTTATTTGATTGGTACAAGCTGCATGTTCGCACTTTGTTTGCCAACTTTAGTTGAAGTAAAACTTTGTGCAGACACAAGACGCTCATTAGCGGCAGTTCGCCATAAGCAGTGAGCGTTGCGTTGTGCGCTTTGGTTGGTCTTCTTTCTTATTAAACAATAGTTGAATTTATATTTCAATTGACTGTTTAATTTTATGTCGAAGTGCCAACGAGCACAAGCAAATTTCATACATTCATTAAAGTGTATATAGCGCTGTTAACATATATGTAAATGCTTACATTATTTATTGGTGGCTTGGCAGAAGCGTGCGGATTTTTCAGATTTGCACTTGAATATAGAATTTGGCCATAGTGCGAGATGCGCTGAATTTCAATTATTGATTCACTTGACTGCAAAATGGCCCGAATCCGCACCGAGCGCTGAAGTAGGCTTTTGTGCTATTTGATGGCGATGAAGTAGAAGCAGGGATTTTTTAATTTCTATTGTTTTAAAATTGAGTTTCTTGCTTTCTGCTTGCAGCGTATTAAAATTTGTTAAATCTGAGAATCCTTTGAGTTGTTGAATTTATAAAAAAAAAAGAAACACCGTTACGCTGTTGGCAATTCTTGTTTTCCTTTCTCGAAAAGTACTATTTTTTGTATTAACCTTAACTACTCTAACTTGTGCTCTCATTAAATTTTTTGCTTTAATTAGTAACGTACATGAAAAGAAAAAAAAAAAAACAAAAAAAAAATTGAAAATCTCGTATTTAGCTGTAAGTATGTTTTTTCGTTTGCTGCTTGCAGTGAATGTAAACGTTAATGCTTAAAATATTTTAAAAAACTACAATTGCTGGTGCATACATTATATGAATAAAATATGTTTAGTTATAAAAAACAGAATACACACAAACGACAAAAACGATGAATTCAGTGACCGGGATAGAAGAACGTACGGCAGCCGATGCTGAAACATAATAGTGAGACAAGCATTTAGTTGATAAGATTTTACTTGAAATACAATTGAAGTTCATTTTTGAAATACACAATGGTACACAAAAACAAAAAACCAATCAAAAACTGTGTTGTGAAATTATTATTGGCATTGAATTCATTCAATGCGGTTTTCAGATACAACAAACGTGCTCCCAGTCAGCTGTGGACATGTGGCATATCATTGGTTATAATCAGAATCATTATGATCAGCGTCATCATTATTATATTCGTTATCATTACTATCAGTGCCATTATTATTATCTTCGTCATTGTTATTATCGTGTATACTTTTCGCGATACGCGTCTGCACTTAAATTTTGCAGCTGTAAATATAGAATTGCAAATGAATATCTAAGTTTAGTACAGGAAGCGCTTGCAGCGAAACAATGCGTTCAAATAGTGACAACAAGGAGCACAAACAATCATGGATTTTAAGTGCTCGAACTAGATATATGAGAAATTCTTAGCTGATAGCTGCCGTTACTGGTTTTAGGAGTTTGCAACTGATAACAGCGGCCTAGTTTTTGGAAGGTGTTGAAATATAAATAATAAAAATTGGGTAATGCAGTAAAATTAAACAATGAAATCATCATTAACAATGCTATTGCAAACCAAATCGAATTCTAGCCTTAATATTCTTTCCCATTCTTTGCGCTCTGCCGCCAATCGTTTCAAATTCTTTGTCCTTTGAAAATTTTGCAAGCACATCTACCTTGTTTTGCCTTGGGGAACTTGATCAAGTATTTAAAATTTAATAGTAACCTCGGTTCAACCTCAGTTAAGTTTAAGTAAAGATTTACCTTCTTGAAGTTATTAAATAAGTCTCCCGTATGAAAAAAGAAGCTTCGGCGAAAAAGGTGTTCAATGCCTTAAATGGAGGTCGATTGCATAGAAAGATACTGTGTCTACAGTGGAAGAACACCAGAGGAAGTTGTATACAGAGGAAGTTGAAGACGCTCTATCATCTCTTGGTGTGAACAACTGAAGAACTTTTGCAATTCAGTAACTGGTTGTTATGTCCAGTTAAGTAAGTAATTTCACAAATTTTAGGTGAATATTTTAATACTTCAATATTTAATAACTTTAATACACTTAGCTTGGTTTAGCTGGTTTACTTTGATTCGACTAGAACTGATTTTTTCTAGATAATGATGATTTTTTGATACCGAAATTATATAAAAACTGCATTCTTTAGTTATTATAGAAATAAAGCTGAAAAGACGGTGAGACTTTTTTCAATGAACTTTAAAAACCACAACCAAAATCAATAATGTTGTTTAACCCATTATATATTAGATATATTTTTTTAATGACTTCTGTCGAAGTTGTATGGACAAGGAAGATGAAACAAACGCACTTCTGGGTTAGTTCTTGTTCGAAAATTTAATAGAATAGAACTCATAAGAACTAAAGCACATTCTATTAGTCTTCGTAAATAACCGATACTGCTACAAAGAATGGTCTTAGGTTTCATTGCGGTCTTAGGTTTAATTTATTTTGATATCACAATCGGCCTTTATGGACTAAGTGGGCTACGTCTAGGGGCAGCCACTTCTTCTTCTACTTCTACTTCTACCTCCTACATCTACTTCTACTTTTACTTCTGCTTCTATTTCTACTTCTACTTCTACTTCTACTTCTACTTCTACTTCTACTTCTACTTCTACTTCTACTTCTACTTCTACTTCTAACTCCTACTTCAACTTCTACTTCTACCTCCTAATTCTACTTCTACTTATATTTCTACTTTCTCTCTACTCCCTCTTACTTCTACTTCTACTTCTACTTCTACTTCTACTTCTACTTCTACTTCTACTTCTACTTCTACTTCTACTTCTACTTCTACTTCTACTTCTACTTCTACTTCTACTTCTACTTCTACTTCTACTTCTACTTCTACTTCTACTTCTACTTCTACTTCTAACTCCTACTTCAACTTCTACTTCTACCTCCAACTTCTACTTCTACTTCTACTTCTACTTCTACTTCTACTTCTACTTCTACTTCTACTTCTATTTCTTCTTCTACTTCTACTTCTACTTCTACTTCTACTTCTACTTCTACTTCTACCTCCTACTTCTTCTTCTTCCACTTTACTATAATAACAGTATCAGTATTTGAACAGTATTTGCTGTCGTATTTATGTTTAAATATTCTTTTGTCTCATATATCATTAATGATATTTTGTTTATGTTGTGAATTATAAACTTTATTGTTTACACAAATGTCTATTCATGAGGCAGGTGGCAGAAAGCGTTGACTCTTTTGCAGAACTTAGTAATACATAACAGTAATGACCACAGATTGTAGAAAAAGACGTCAGCTAAAAATTATTATTTGTGATGACTGGTGATACAGTTGGTTCCGAAGAGATCACAAGTAGAATAGATACTTTTCGCTTTCTGGTCATACAAGGTCTTCTAAATAATGATGCACTGCTTCTTGAGAGAATCCAAAATAAACACTATAAGTTCACACACTCGTCCTTGAGGAGATGACAAGAGAGATCTGTGCTAGTGATACAGTTTTGGGGCATCACAAATCATAATATTTTCTGTTTATTACTGTTCATACACTGATCCGTAAGAAGAACATAAAAAATAACTATTCTTGGTGATCGCTGGTACTAAACTCCAGCCTAAGTAGTATAAAACTTCTCTGTAATCACAGGTGATATAGTGGTTTTAGATCATTGTTGATATATGTACTCAAACCTGAGTAGCGGAAGTTTTTACGTTCTGACAAAGGCGCCTCTACAGATGTTTTGAACAGTGATACGTATGTATTTAGAATTTACTTAACTGCTTAAATTAATTGTTTCAATATGAAACACAAACACTAAATTTTAGCAGTTCAAATCGATGTTTTTTGTATCTTGGTAAATAAAAATAAAAAAAAAATATAAACAAAAATAAAAAAAATTAAAAAAAAATTAAAAAAAATATAAAAAAAATATAAAAAAAATATAAAAAATATTAAAAGAACTTTTAGGCATAAAAAATGGTATTTTGTTTAATTTTTCCCACACGATTGCTACTGAACTCGTTAGGGCATTAAACAACTTACAAATATTTACATATTTGCTTAGCTGGGCTTCAGAAGAAATATTAATTGAATTTAAGCGTTGCTTGTGGAATTTGTCAATATTGCATAACGGTCATTGTATAACGGCATAAAATATGCAATGGATATTTCATAAAAAGAATACATGCATTTCAGATTTTGGATCTAGTTCTGGTATAACTGACAAGTCAATTTTCTAATATTCTGCAGCGTTTGTTTCACAAAATTTGTGCCATAAATCCTGCAAAAGTATCCTTACAAAGGTGGGATACACATAGAGAAAGTGTCGCATGTCTGTTTGCCTTTTGGGGCCATAATACGCAGATGGGATTTTCAATGAAATATTCAACTATCAGATGAAGATTGCTTACGCCATTAGTTTCGAAATGAATTTTGTTAGCTTTCAATGGAAAACTGAAAAAAACCGCTTGGCATTTACAGTCTATACACATTTGTTGCTGTAGATGTTAGATATGTAAAAACAAATTGCATGGTACTGGTCCTAAATTTATTGTCCACACAATTTGTACTCGACATACAAATGTTGATAAAAATTACTGAATGTCACTGACAATTGTAATAATTTTTGGACGTTAATTAAACAAACTAAATATGCTCAACTTGAACCAGTAAATGTTATTTGTTAAATTTATCCCAATTAATGCCAGTGGTGCCACTGATTGGCAGATTGCCAACTCATTATTTTCCTTACGGGTTCTTTTTCAGGGTCCATTGTGCCTCGACTTAAGAGTAACGATACATTTCACAAACCCATGCTTTCCAACTATTTATTCAAAACCTACATTTTTAATATCTAGAAAGCTCTTCTGCATGGAAAACCGTCGCCAGACTTTTTATAACCTAGAAACACTTGGAATGGTCGTGGAGGCGTCAATGAAGTGTGAATGATTTTCCATAAATCTTTTTACGTTACGTAGTTTAAATACTAAATGAAAAATACTTTTTTTTTTAATATTTTACATAATAGTACATAATAGTTTTATTAAATGTTACATTATTTCGATAAACATATTTGAGTTTAGAAATAAAAAAAGAAATTCTTAGCGTTATTTCCGCAGAGGGGATGATGAGGCCTTGGGCCTGAACACCCTGGGTGTGGCACTGTTATGGGCGACGGAGGTGCGGCTGTTGTAGCGTACGTCGGAGGATAAGTTACTTGTGCATTTGCAAACCATTGACTAGTAACGGCTGCCACAAATAAGACTGTGAAAAGTTTAAGCATGTTTGCGTGAATGTTTTAATTTTGTAGATTTGATTTTCCACAACAGCGGCGAATGAAGTTAATTTCACAAAACTGATAAAAATTGCTGTCACAATCCTTTTATATGAACTAATTATCTACTATGAACTGTTTTGGCATTTTATTTTCCGCAAAAACTCTTAATGAGTACAATATTTGTACAGTTGCCAAATTACGCTTAAAAAAAAAAAAATTGCAAGAAATCTAGAGCAAACCTATAAATATTAATTGGACACTTTTGTTTTGTACACAATAACTCATAAGCTAAGCGAATTATTTATATTATATTCAATTATCAATACTCAATCATCAATAACACTGCTCGACACAAAAAATTCACCTAAAAATAAAAGTATTTTCTGGACTAACTTTGGGCCACTGCACACAAAACTGAATATCAAAAAATTTTCGTAAGAAGCGTTTTCGAAAGATTTTCGAAAAACCAGTGTTTCCCTGTTGTTTCAGTTATAAGCACATATCTCGTAAACGAACCATCCGACTAACACAAGCTGTCCATCGATCAGAAAATATTACCTTAGCCTTTCCAGAGATATACAGATTGTCCAAATAAAAAAGTGAAAGTGAAAAAGTGAATTTTTCGAGCATTTTCAAAAATCATAAATTTTTTAATGTTTTTTTTTGTAGATAAAATAAATTATCTCCTTTGATTTTAATATCTAAGATGAAAGATGTGCAAAGTGTTGATATAGGCGTGAAACTAACATAGAGGTCATTTATGTGGGATCGGGACTAATTGGTGGACATAGGCTAATACGGCAACACGGACGGACTAATGACAATATGGCAACCCCGCCGAAGGGAAACGAACATGAGAGACGCGGACAAAGGAAACAACGGACAGGACAGGAAAACGACACTTGTAAGTGTAACGTTGAAGCGGACGGACGCATTGTAAGATCGTAAAATTTTATAATATTCAATAAACGCTAAAAACACAAGTCCACATTTATATAAACTTGCCATAGTCAGTTTTTCATTCTCTGACCCAAAGTCCTTTTTAAAGGACTTTAAAATGTTGTTAAATGTATGTCACAAATTTCTAATATTTTTTAAATATTTGCGGTTATGCAATGATGATTATATGGGTATCAAATGAAAGGCAAGAAATGTCTACATCTAAAAATTGTCTACATCTAAATTGTATTCTATTTTAAAGTTCTCAAAAAATTTACACAAAACCCGAAATAAAATTCTGCGTGCGCCACAGGCCTAGCAGTGTAAGAGGTGACCACAATCTGCTCGATACGTTCAAGTATTGTCGTTTGAGGTACAGCTTAACAGAGGCAAGCGGAGCCGAAACGATAAGCGAGCGGGAGAGTCAAGACGAGTGCCCGATCAAGGCATCTAAGCTCATCGGCCTCGCTATTACCCTCGAGTTGCCTCAAGTGCCAAGGGAGTTGCCGCAGTCAAGAACTAGCAAATAAGCAGATAAGCCACAAATACGCCTGATAAATGGCCATCACCTCAGCCTGAAAGACGCTGCGGTAGTCAGACAGGCGGTGGCAAATACGAAGATACCGCAGCCAACCCTATTCTCCAGCTTGGGGCCATCGTAAATATGTCCAATGATACGTCCGATAGGACCCTATTTTCATACCAGTCCTCCCTGCTGGATATGTTAACAGTGAACATTCGCTTGAACAGGAGAGAGGAGCATATGTAATCGGCGTCCACCGGGCTGGAGCCATTAATGGTGATGATCCTGGCAGGGCCAAGATCAAGTCTAGTCCAGCGGGAAATGGCGTTGAGTCTGATAACAGAGCAACAAGCATGGACCTTAATCAGGAGCTCCGTTGGGAGCCAGTGAAGGAATGTAAACAGTGCTTTAGTTGGCGTGGTTCGGAGAGTCCCGACAATCAAGTTGGCCGCCATTCTCCAGATTTTGTCAAGAGGTGTCTGGTTAATCGCCTTCGTAGCTGTTGGCCACCAGAATATGGCGCCATACAATAGATTAGGCTCAAACACTGCCGTATAGAGCCAGGTCGTGATGCGAGGCTGAAGCCTTCACCTTGATCCCAAGGCCCTTTTACAGCAGTAGAGAGCACACGAAACCTTCCGAACCCGCTCTGCAATGTTCTCTCTCCACCTGAGTTTGGGGTCAAGAATAAGGCCGAGGTACCTGACCTTTATGCTCAGGTTGAGTTGTGACCCATTCAATGAAGGCAGGGAAAAGTAGGGAATCTTGTACGTGTTACTAAAAAACATGACCTCTGTCTTGGAGGGGTTGACGTCAAGGCCCAATTCATCACACCATTTGGATAAAATACCGAGCGAGTAGTTAAGCCTCTCCGATAGGGTTGAAGGGAATTTGCCGGACACCGCGATGACGATGTCGTCGGCATAAGCCACTACCTTACAGTCGGTTTCATCAAGCCTAGTAAGCAGCGAATTAACCGCAGAATTCCAGATCAAAGAAGAAAGTACCCCACCTTGCGGAGTACCTCTCATAATGAGCCTTTTAAGTAGGGTATTACCTAAAGAAGAACCGACAGTACGCGTTTTAATTAGTTTCTCAACGAACCCAACAAACTCAAATTTAAGGCTTAGGCCGGAAAGAGCCCTAACAACCGCCATTGGGCAGACATTGTTAAAGGCTCCTCCATTAGTTTCGAAATTAATTTTGTTAGCTTTCAACACAAAACTGAAAAACAACCACTTGCATTTACAGCCTATACACATTTAATGCTGTAGATGGTAGATATGTAAAAACAAATTGCATGGTACTGGTCCTAAATTTATTGTCCACACAATTTATACTCCACATGCAAATGTTGATCAAAATTACTGAATGTCACTGACAGTTGTAATAATTTTTGGAAGTTAATTAAAAAACATATATATGCTCAACTTGATCCAGTATATATATATATGCTTACCATGATCCAGTATATATAATTGGTTTTCCTCATAGGTTTTTTTCAGGGTCCACTGTGCCTCGACTTAAGAGTAACGATACATTTCACAAACCAATGCTTTCCAACTATTTATTCAAAACCTACATTTTTAATATCTATAAAGCTCTTCTGTATGGAAAACCGTCGTCAGATTTTTTATAATCTAGAAGCACTTGGAATGGTCGTGGAGGCATCAATAAAGTGTGAAGGATTTTCCATAAATCCTTTTACGTTACGTAGATTAAATACTAAATGACAAATACTTTTTTTTTCATATTTTACAATGTAGTACATGATATTTTTATTAAATGTTACATTATTTTGGGAAAAATATTTGAGTTTAGAAATAAAAAAAGAAATTCTTAGCGTTATTTCCGCAGAGGGGATGATGAGGCCTTGGGCCTGAACACCCTGGGTGTGGCACTATTATGGGCGACGGAGGTCCGGCCGGCGGATTTGCGACCGTAGGTGTGCACGGCAGAGGTGCGTGCGTAGGTGCGGGCGGCAGAGGTGCGAGCGTAGGTGTGGCCGGCGGATTTGTTTGCGCTGTTTGTGCATTTGCAAACCATTTGCCAGTAACGGCTACCACAAATAAGACTGTGAAAAGTTTAAGCATGTTTGCGTGAATGTTTTAATTTTGTCGATTTGATTTTCCACAACAGCGGCGAATGAAGTTAATTTCACAAAACTGACAAAAATTGCTGTCACAATCCTTTTATATGAAGTAAGTATCTACCAAGAACTGTTTGTGTTCCAAACCAAATGTGTTGCATTAAGTTATCACGCATTTTATTTACCACTATTTGTACAGTTGCCAAATTACGTTCTAAAAAAATGGTAAACAATTTATGTTTCCTACACAATAGATCATAAGCTAAACAAATTATTTCTATGACTGGGAATATTTTTAAATGAACTAAGACACATTGATTTATTGTACAATGCTTAGAAAAAATTAAAATTTCCAGCAAACATTTTGTTTTCAACTAAAATCTAATGGGTTGATAAAAGCAATTTAAGAGATTAACATGCACAACCCATGTTAGCTCATAACTGTAGTCAAATATGTATATCTTTGATCTGAAGCAATCGATTGGAAGATTCGTAAAAGATGCTTTGTCAATGCATGGTCCTAAAATGTATTGTTTCATCATCTTGGTTCCTTTTATATGTGTGGACTAAGTAGTTACTTGTGATGAAAAACAAACGTGTTGCTTTAAGTTATCAAATATTTGATTTAACAGAAACTCTTAATGCGTAGAATATTTACGTATTTGTACAGTTGTCAGATTAGACTCTAAAATATGGAAAAAACAGGAAACAAACTTAAAAATATTAATCGGAAACTTATGTTTTCTACACAACAAGTCATTAGCAAACCGAATTAATTCTATCACTGGGAATATTTTAAATGAATTGAGAGTATCAGGGCAAAAGTATCGATACTACTTAGTACCAAACTTTAGAAACAATAATTTATTTAAAATGCTTGATGAAAGAAATTCAAATTATACCCAAACATACGTAGGAGACTTGTTTATTCGTAAAAGTTGGATTGTCATTTGTTGACTCTATATGACAAGTATCATGAAATGTATTGTATCACCGTGATCATAGCCTTAAAAATCATAGCCCAAATGAGGCTCAACGATCCCAATAGGGTATCAACGTCCCCCCCGGGCGCCACCTAGTTCGGTTCTTGGCCACTGGTTACTGTTTCAAAGCTACTTTTTACTGCTTCAAAGCCACTTTTTACAAAAAATCACCTCAGCTTTATTCATACATCGATACATTTCCGATAAAATATTATACAAAAATTATTTAACCACTATTACTTGGTGATTATTTAGTATCTTATCATAGGTAATCAAAAGCGCACGCAAGGGGGGTTTTTGGGGATTCAAACCCCACTCAAGTCTCTGGTTGTTGCAAACATTTTGGGTGGCAGATATGGTTTCAAATGTTTTCGTGTTCGAAAGTTGTGTAGCGAATTCCTCCCTCGCCCCAAATGGAATTCTGTAGTGCGCCATTGTTTATAATACATGTATATGTACTGTGCTGCTATCGCACATTATATCTCCGAGAGAAACGTGCGTGGCCTTGCAATGATTTCGCAAATTGCTCATTTATTATCAGCAAAACAGTATCATCGAAAGTTTTCAAGGTTGACCAAATTGTGTTGGACAAGTAACCTTGGCCAAAAATTTCAAACTAACAAAAATTAAAGAGCAATTGAAGAAACTTAATCAACTAAATATACAAATATACTTTTAGATTTAAGGAAATAAGTGCGTCAGTGTTCAGCGTTCAGTCTGTAAGATACTTTATAAATAAATATAAATAAATAAATAAAAAATATATAAATTTACAAATAAATAATTAACTAAATAAATAAATATATAAATAAATAAACAAATAAATAAACAAATAAAATAACAAACAAAAACACTTAAAATAAATAATGAAATAAATAAAAAATAAATAAATAGATACGTAAATATATAAATAAAAAAAATAAATACAAATATGAAGAAGCACATAAAGAAATAAGCAAATAAATTAAATAACAAACAAATAAGTAAATAAACATATGAATCAATAAACATAATCATGAATCAATAAATAAATAAATAAACAAATAAAGGAATAAATTAACAAACAAAATAAGATACAAATAAATAAATAAATATTAAAGAGAAAAAAGCAAGTTAATGTGTTTAAATGAAAACTTTAAATAACCTTATCTGATTTTCAATGAAATGTTTATCACTTATGTGAATGCAAAAAATTAAGCAACAGCTCCAACTTGGTTAATCAGCTCCACATTGTTTTTTAGTTAAATACTTATTTTGATTTTAGTCTTTGTGAATTTGTTGGATCAATTAATCTAGCTTTCTAAATGTTTCATTCAAACTTTACGTTTATTTTAAGCGTTAGTTGATGATGTCAAATCAGATTTTGGTAAAATTTCTGTATTAATAACGTTTCGAAAGACGGATAACGGAAAGAAAAAGTATGGAATGGAATTAAAAGATGTCTTTCAATTCAAATTATACGTAGTTATCGACAATTACAAAAAATCGATAGAAAAAATATCGAAAGAGAAAACCAGAGTATTTAATATGGCAATCGAATAGAAAATCTACGACATTTTTAACTTAAAGTATACGCACTGAAGTAATTTATAATAACTTCTTTCATAACTCTGCGCTCTCTCTCCACAATATTAGCTATCTAGCAATTTTATTATTTAAAAAAATACGATTTTAAACTTTTTATGTCCTAACAATCAAATAGTTGAAAGAAAACGCTATCTCAGATAAATTCTCAAAATAGTTTATTTATATGATCGCATTTAAGATGATTAGCGACCCCAGCCGAAATCGATATCAAGTCCCCACTTATGACCAGCATTGGGTTTGGGTTTCCACCATGGCCAGTTTGAGCTGGGTGCTTCAGTTGCCTTCGCCTTTTCATCGGAGTCGTCATCGGAGTTACCAAATCCCCAATCGCCCAACCATTTTTTCCATTGTCCATGTTTGTGTTTGGGTTTCCACCACGGCCAGTGGGGTTGTTCATCTTCTTCATCATCTTCGTCTTCATCGGCATTAACCTCTTCAACAGCACCACCATCAGCGGGAGCAGCCTCATCAGCGGGAGCAGCCTCATCAGCGGGAGCGCTATCAGCATCGGAAGCACCACTGTCAGCGGGAGCAGCCTCATCAGCGGGAGCAGCCTCATCGGCGGGAGCAGCCTCATCAGCGGGAGCAGCTTCATCAGCGGGAGCAGCCTCATCAGCGGGAGCAGCCTCATCAGCAGGAGCAGCCTCATCAGCGGGAGCGCTATCATCACAGGAAGCATCATCAGCGGGAGCAGCTTCATCAGCGGGAGCAGCTTCTTCAGCGGGAGCAGCCTCATCAGCGGGAGCAGCCTCTTCAGCGGGTGCAGCCTCTTCAGCGGGAGCAGCCTCTTCAGCGGGAGCAGCCTCATCAGCGGGAGCGCTATCATCATCGGAAGCGCTATCATCATCGGAAGCATCACTGTCAGCGGGAGCAGCCTCATCGGCGGGAGCAGCCTCATCAGCGGGAGCAGCCTCTTCAGCGGGAGCAGCCTCTTCAGCGGGAGCAGCCTCTTCAGCGGGAGCAGCCTCTTCAGCGGGAGCAGCCTCATCAGCAGGAGCAGCCTCATCAGCAGGAGCAGCCTCATCAGCGGGAGCAGCCTCATCAGCGGGAGCGCTATCATCAGAGGAACCATCATCAGCGGGTTCAGCATCAGCGGCTTCATCAGCGGGAGCGGCTTCATCAGCTTCTTCAGCGGGAGCAGCCTCATCAGCGGGAGCAGCCTCTTCAGCGGGAGCGGCCTCATCAGCGGGAGCAGCCTCTTCAGCGGAAGCAGCCTCTACAGCGGGTGCAGCCTCTTCAGCGGGAGCAGCCTCTTCAGCGGGAGCAGCCTCTTCGGCGGAAGCAGCCTCTTCAGCGGGTGCAGCCTCATCAGCGGGAGCAGCCTCTTCAGCGGGAGCAGCCTCTTCAGCGGGAGCAGCCTCTTCAGCGGAGGCAGCCTCTTCAGCGGGAGCAGCCTCATCAGCAGGAGCAGCCTCTTCAGCGGGCGCAGCCTCATCAGCGGGAGCAGCCTCTTCAGCGGGAGCAGCCTCTTCAGCGGGAGCAGCCTCTTCAGCGGAAGCAGCCTCTACAGCGGGTGCAGCCTCTTCAGCGGGAGCAGCCTCTTCAGCGGGAGCAGCCTCTTCAGCGGAAGCAGCCTCTTCAGCGGAAGCAGCACTGTCAGCGGGAGCAGCTTCTTCAGCGGAAGCAGCCTCTACAGCGGGAGCAGCCTCTTCAGCGGGAGCAGCCTCATCAGCGGGAGCAGCCTCTTCAGCGGGAGCAGCCTCATCAGCGGGAGCAGCCTCTTCAGCGGGAGCAGCCTCATCAGCGGGAGCAGCCTCTTCAGCGGAAGCAGCCTCTACAGCGGGAGCAGCCTCTTCAGCGGGAGCAGCCTCTTCAGCGGGAGCAGCCTCTTCTGCGGGAGCAGCCTCTTCAGCGGGAGCAGCCTCTTCAGCGGGAGCAGCCTCTTCAACGGGAGCAGCCTCTTCAACGGGAGCAGCCTCTTCAGCGGGAGCGCTATCTTCAGCGGAAGCCCCATCAGCGGCAACTACATCAGAAGCGGCTGCACTATCATCATTATTATCGGCGGCAACTTCATTGGATGCCGCTTTTACAGCTTCATTAGATGCATCCTCGGGCAACGCTAGTGCCGAGGTGAAGGCCAACAGGCCGAACAAGCAAACAATGGCTAAGAAACGCATTTTTAGTTATTCTGTGAAGACTGAAGACTCAGACGTCGAATTGAACTGGTTTAAAACAAGTGACAGCCGCAGCTTTTATATCAAACAGAATTTGTCTTCGGTGTTTGCATTTCAGCATTGTGTGCACCATTTCTAGACACACAATATTTATTTAAAATGTTTGCTTTAGTTGCAGATGTTTGGTTATTCGACCGTTTATTTTCGAAAAACGAGCGAATTTCATTGACTTAACATCCCTCAAGGCTTCTCAGACACGACGTGGAAGCGTGCTATGGTATATTTGACTATCGACTTGATGTTAGCTAACAAGGAATCAAATAGAAAAACGAATCTATTTGAATTCGGGAAAAATGGCTTTGTCGGCTTTTGAACACTGTTGTATCTTATTTCTCGTCTTGCAGCGAGTCTATATTTCTAACGTTATTTGTATTTGTGTTATTAAGTATGTATGTTTATTTTTTTTCTTTTCCATATTAATACGTTTGTTTATATTCCTTATTTCCGTGATAATTCCTTTTTATTTTTTACCATTTTTATTACTACTTTTATTATTATTTTTATTACTATATCTATTCCTGTCTCTACCGCGTTGCTTTTCGATAATATTCGCTTTTATTTACTTACATTTATTATAATATTCAAGGGATTTCGAATGTTTAAATATTAAAATATTCATTTATTTGTCTGAAATATAATTATAAATAATTGAATGATATATAATTATAAATAATTATATTAAAAAATAAAAGGCAACTAGCGTCAAAGGCTCTCGGCCTTATTAGAATATTAGATCCGATGTCTCCTCATATCCGAATGTCCAATCCTATTATTGTTCGTTTTCGAATGCTTTTGCTAATCCTTATCCATCTCTACCCTCTATCACTACCCTGGTTCCTATTTCTTATACGTAGGCTGCCTTTTATATTTCTTCAATGGGGATGGTCTAGTAAGTTTTCGAAAAATCTAAGATTGCCATTGAAAAGTTTGTCATTTTTTACCATAAACGTGCTTAGAACACTTTGATGTACAGCGATGAAAAATTCATCTCAGTCAAAAAATGTATTTAACTCGTGAACCTTTTCGAGCAACGACCTTTTACGATTTCCGAAGTGAATTATCTCAACAACAGTGCTTCGATCGCCTTCATTCGGCATTTGATGATGAAGCACCAACCCTCAAGACAACTTATAACTGGTTTAACCAATTCAAGCGTGATCGCTGTTCGCTCCAGGAAGGTCGTCCAAAATTGGTCAGTGTGCCAGAAACCATCGATGCTGTGCGTGAACTAATAATGAAAGATCGTCATGTGACATACCGTGAGATAGAGGCATCCTTGGGCATTAGTTCCATGGCCATGCATTCGATATTACATGAAAATTAAGCTGTCAGAAAGATTTGTTCTCGTTGAATTCCGCATAATTTGGCAATCGCCGATTGGTGCAAAGAAATGATGATGGAAATCTTCGATCACGGTACTTCCAAAGACGTGTATAAGATCGTGACAGGTGACGAATCATGGATATATGCGTATGAGCCTGAAACAAAACAGCAATTGTCCGTGTGAGTCTTCCAAAACGAGCCAAATCCAACAAAAGTTTTTCGGGCACGCAGCACATCGATGAAAATCGATGTTTCTTCGGCGAAACTGGTCATGTGGCTACTGTGCCATTAGAGCAACGTAAAACGGTCAATTCTGAGTGGTACACAACAATTTGTTGTGACAGAGATGTTCAATGAAATATGGAAAAACAACCGCCGACGCCAAGTCATTCTTCACCAGGACAATGCGCGCTATCACATATCGGCTCAAACAACTGCCTGCTTGATCGATCAAAGCATCAATTTAATGGGTCATCCGCCATACAGCTCTGACCTAGCACCCAATGACTTCTTTTTATTCCGGCACATAAAAAAAAAATTGCGTGGTCAACGATTTTCATCGCCAGAAGATGCTGCTGAAGCATTCAAAAACCATGTTTTGGAAGTGTCTCAATCGGAGTGAAAAAGTGCCTCGACAATTGGTTTGAGGGCATTCAAAAGTGTATAAATATTCAAGGAGAACACCTTGAAAAGCAATGAAACCATTTTTGATGATAATAAAATGCATTTTCATTCTTTTTGAAAAAATATAATAGGCAACCCTCGTATTGTTATTATTATTATTCTTATTTGTTTCTATTCTTTTTCCTTTTCCTATTTCTATTTCCATTTCCATTCCTATTTATATTTCTATTCCTATTTCTTTTCCTATTCCAACTCCTATTCCCATTCCTATTTCTATTTCTATTCCCTTTCCTATTCGTATTCCGATTCCGATTCCTATTCCATTCCTTTTTCCAGTTATATTCAGTTTCCCATTCTGATTCCCATTCCTATTCTTCTTCTTATTTCACTTCTTCTTCCTACTCCTATTCTTTTACCTATTTTCGGCGGATGACATATTTGATTTTGCTCTTAAATTTCCTTAATCATTATTTACGTCATTACGTTAATGTTAACGGAATATTGAATTATTCGGCTCAATGTTAGTAAATGAAATTTTTCTATAAATTCATAAATTTCATCAGCGTTTTCCCAAAACTTTCGTATTTGACAGCAAATAAATATTAAATAGTTAAATACTGACAAAATATGAATAAATAACACAAGTCAGACAACTGTTTTCTGCTTGCTTCGTCTAACGTTTGTTTAATAAAAACCGTTATTGAGATGGAAATTTAAATACGTTGCTGACGTGTGTATAGTACATACAAATTTAAAGTTTATGTGCACACATGTTTTGCCAAAAAATTATGTACAGCTGTTTGTAAATAATAGAAAAAAACACAAGTTTATGTTGTACTTTCGTTTAAATGTACAAAAATGTGTTTTTTACTTTGAATAAGTTCAAAGCTTTAGGCTTAATAGAAAACTTTAAGATGGGCGACAAAATGGCCGGCAAATGAGGACAACACAAAACATCTTTTATCTAACAAAGTGTCATTGTGTTTGGGACAAAACTCACGTTTGACAGTTGATGCAAAAAACAAAGTCAGCCTGGAGATGAAATGGAGACAAGTTTGGAAAAAACGGCGACCACATCTACTGGCGCCAGCGACACAAAACAGGTTAAGGTGATGCTTCGTCAAAAACCGACAACATTGTGCCAAATACTTTCTATGTATTTACTCAACTGGCCATAAAAACTCGTTATCGAGTAACGGTTACATTCTATATAAAACTAATAAAAAAAACCGAGTAAAACTAATATGAATATTTTTACATTACACATTTGTTAAACTTTTTATGGAGACAAAATTTTTTCAAATACTTGAACTTAGTTAATATAAAAATCGATATATTTCAACTTTAAGGTTAACTTAAGCGTTACTTGATGATTTCAAGCCAAAATTTTGTATTCACAACGTTTTGAAATGAAACGAAGTCGGCTGGAATGATGTCTTTGAAGTCGAATAAATATTTTAATTTAAATTACAAGAAATCATAAGAAAAAAATAACGAAAGAGAAAACCATAGTTTTTGAAATGGCAATGGAATGGAAAAATCGACGATATCTTTAACTCAGCCTAAAGATAAGATTTCTTAATATTAACCTAAACTCAGCCTAAAAGTATACGCACTAAATAATTTATAATAACTGTTTTCATAACTCTGCGCTCTCTCCCCACTATACTCGTCATCAAGCAATTTTTTTCTTACATAATACTATTTTTATGCTTTTGATACTAATATATTTTTATATCCTTATAATCAAATAGTTCAAAGAAAACGCTATCTCAGATTAATTCTCAGAATTGTTTATTTATATGATCCGCATTTAAGGTGATGGCTTAGTTGCATTAGCGACCCCAGCCGATGTTCCGGTAACGGTCATAGCCCCAGTTGCCAAACCAAGTGCTGGGATTCCACCAGCCTTTGTGGAAGGGCCAGTGGGGTAGTTCAGGTTCACCGGCACCGGCTTCAGCATTACCAGAGGCTTCAGCATCAGCAGAGGCGTGAGCATCAGCACCGGCTTCAACATTAGCAGCGGCTTCAGCATCAGCAGCGGCAGCGGCAACACCATCGGCATCGGCTGCAACATCAGCAGCGGCTTCAGCACCAGCAGAGGCAGCAGCATCAGCAGCGGCTGCAACATCAGCAACGGCTTCAGCACCAGCAGCGACAGCACCAGCAGCAGCGGCTTCAACATCAGCCTTGACTTCAGAACCAGCCTCGGCAGCAGCATCAGCAGCGGCTACAACATCAGCAG
The DNA here is from genome assembly GCA_963971225.1 of Melieria omissa. NCBI lineage: Eukaryota > Metazoa > Arthropoda > Insecta > Diptera > Ulidiidae > Melieria > Melieria omissa. The sequence goes on along the minus strand of OZ020268.1, from coordinate 76,467,886 downwards.
CGGCTTCAGCACCAGCAGCGGCAGCACCATCAGCAACGGCTTCAACATCAGCAACGACACCACCAGCGTCAGCAGCGGCACCAGCGTCAGCGACGGCACCAGCATCAGCGGCAGCACCAGCATCAGCGGCAGCGGCAACATCGACCGAAGCTTCAGCGGCAGCACCACTATCGGCAGGAGCATCATTAGATGCCACCAATTGTGCCGAGGTGAAGGCCAACAGGCCGAACAAGCAAGCTACGAATAAGAAACGCATTTTTAGTTATTCTCTGAAGACTGAAGACTCAGACGTCGAACTGAACTGGTTTAAAACAAGTGACAGCCGCAGCTTTTATATCAAACCGGAGCTATATTCTGTGTTTGCTTTAAGCATTTGTGTGTACCATTTCTACACACACACACACACACAGTATTTATTTAAAATGTTTGCTTTAGTTGCAGATGTTTGGTTATTCGCGTTTTTTTCGAAAAACGTACGAATTTCATCAACATAACATCCCCCAAGGCTTCTCAAACACGACGAAACTATTTCAATTCGTAAAAAAATTTGCTTTTGAACACATTTGTATCTAATTTCGCGTTTTGCAACGAATCTCTATTTTTAACATTATTCGTATTTGTATTATTAAGTATGCTTATTGCATTCTTTTCCATATTAATACGTTTGTTTATATTCCTTTTCATATCTTTTACCATTTTTATTACTATAGGGTTTTCCAACAAGAGGTGTTATTTTGAATCACCCGGTATTTCGGTAGCTGTCACTTTTGAAGCTTTTATTCTTTCACATTTGACAAGTAGAAACTACGCCATTACTAAAAATGGAATGATACACGCTTCAACAACGCATTGAAATTATTAAAATTCATTAAAAAAATGGCGAAAATCTTGCTGTCACAGTTCGCAAAACTAAAGCATTTTTGAGTCGTCGTGAAGCACCTTGTCGGACCGCAATACAGAAATTGGTGGAAAAATTCAAGCTGTTGGGACAAGTTAGTGATGTTAAGAATAAAACCCGTGCATGTCGCTCAAGAACAACTGAGAATATTGCTGCTGTAGCCCAAAGAGTTGAAGAAAACCCAGGTTTGGCGATTCCTCGTCGTTCTTTGGAATTGGGCATTCCAAAAACATCATTACACCGTATTTTGCATAAAGACTTGGGTCTTAAGGCTTATAAAGTTCAGTTAACACAAGAACTCAAGCCGACCAATCATCAACAATGTCGTGTCTTTGCTGATTGGGTCCTTGAAATGCATGAAAATGATCCGGAATTCCATCGAAAAATCATCTTGACTGAAGAGGCCCATTTCCACCTCGGTGGCTACGTCAACAAGCAAAATTGTCGCATCTGGGGCTCGGAAAACCCAAGAGTTATTGTTGAGAAGCCTCTCCATCCTCAACTAGCATTGCCGTTTTGGTTATTTTTAACCAAAAATGGTTATTTTTATTTTTGAAAATAGATTTTGGTTATTTGGTGATTTTTAATCCCATTTGGTTATTTTTTAGAACATTGCCCACTGATGATAAAATGTATCTTTAAGAATATAGCTCACTGATACAAAATGTATCTTAAATATCAATGAGCACAATATTATTGGGAGTGGCAACAATATTGATACTAGGGATCGCAATTTTTGGCCATTTTGCGATCCCGGGATTTTCGGGATTGAAAAGTCAAATCCCGGGATCCCGGGATTTAATCCCGGGATTCAAATAACAAATTTTTTAAATAAAACAATTTTACCAAATTGCATAAATACTTGTTTATAATATATTTACCATAAAAATGGACACAGTTTAATCACATTTGGGGTAGTTTTAAGATTTTTTATCTTGAATTTAATCACATTGTAAGGCGGAAAGGGAGGCAGTCGGTGTTGAGTCGTGGAAGTGGTTGGTTGTGCGCGGCACATCACCAAAATCCAGATGTCATTTACAATCAGTTGTCAATTACATTCAAAATTGTCAGTTTAAATTTAAATCAAATAAATAAACATAGTCATCCTTGACAACATTTTGTTTAACTTAAAAGTTTTTCATTTGACATTTAACTTCAGTTTGATAACATTTTGTTTTATCCAAAAATGACACTTAAACATAACTTATTGCTTTGCATCAAATGTATCATAAAGTACATATATACGCATATTTGATAAAAAAAAATAAAATAGTTAATTTGTTAGTACTTTTAGTTTTACTTCGATTATTTCGATAAAAAATTTAAGCGTTGTGATTAACTAAAAACTGAGATCTTAAAAATACTAAGGCATTAAATGTTTTGCCCTCTAATCTATAGCGAGATTTATTGCAAATAAACCCTGCTGAGAGAAAACATCTTTCAGATTCAACACTTGCTGGTTGAATGCTTAGTAAATAATTATAAGCCTTTTGCAAAAGACGCCCTCTATCCCCTCCCTCCTCCTTCAGATAAGGAAGTGGGTTTTTGTGCTTTTAAATTTATTTCATTTGAACTTTGAAGCATCTTTTGCAATCCCGAAAATCCCGGGATTAAAAGATTTGAATCCCGGGATTTTCGGGACTGGAAAAAGTCCGGGATCCCGGGATCCCGGGATCCCGGGATCCCGGGATTGCGATGCCTAATTGATACTGATTGATAGTGGCAACTCATAGTCATTGCTTTTTCTTGTAAAAGAGTAAACAGCATTTTTTAAATCGATAACTACAGTCGTGTCTGGATATAGTGAACTAATTATTGCAAGGCCTGTTCACAGTATTGAGGTTGTTCACAATATAAAGGTTAAAATTTTTGTTCAAAAACTCGTTTTATTTGCTCAAACTACACTGTGTGTATATAAATTTAAAAGATCATTAAAATACAAATTAAAAACCGTACTTTCAACCACAATCGGTTTGCACTCGACAAAAAACATAATTACTTAGGTCAAGAAAAAGCTGATTTTGTAACAATCAACAGCAAAAATACAAATTAGGGGAATACCTTTTTTCATTTTTTATTCATTCTTGTGTTTTTGTTGCTTTTTGCTTGAAATGGCTTTCAGAATTTTGTTCACTATTTAGAGGTTTTCGTTGTTCACTATTTAGAGTACTCCATGTAAAAATTTGGGTTTTCACTATATAGGATGTTCACTGTACCCAGACACGACTGTATGTTTTAAAATAATCAACAACACTTTTTTACGACTACTTTTTGTAAAAGTAAAGTAGTTGTTTATGTCAAATAAACATTTTGGTTATTTTTGTTACATTTTGGTTATTTTTATTTTTGTTCCTGGTTATTAATTTTTTTTCTTGTGGCAACGCTGTCCTCAACGTGTGACTGTTTGGTGCGGTTTATGGTCCGGCGGGGTCATTGGACCTTACTTTTTCGAAAATGAGGTTGGATCAACAGTAACGGTGAATGGATTGCGCTATCGAGAGATGATTAATGATTGTTTATGGTCGGAGTTGGATGGTATTGATCTGGACAACGTTTACTTTCAACAAGACGGCGCTACGTGCCACACAAGCAACGAAACCGTTGCTCTTTTACGGGAAAAGTTTCCGGACCGTGTTATCTCTGGAAGAGGTGATCACAATTGCAGATCTTGTGATTTAACACCTTGCGACTTCTTCCTTTGGGGCCACGTGAAAGATAAGGTGTACGCCAACAGCCCAGCGTCGATTCAAGACCTCAAAGATAGAATTCGTGAGGCTATCGAGGACACAGGGCAGCCACTTTGCGATTTGGTTATGGAAAATTTCATGAAAAGGATATGGTCCTGTAAGCATGGTCGTGGTGGCCATTTGGCTGATGTTGTTTTTGATTATTAATGGCATACCTTCCTCTTTATTATGAAATAAACATCCGATCATTTATCTAAAAAAATGGCATTTTTCTTTGAACACCAAAATAACACCTCTTGTTGGAAAACCCTATATTTTTATTCTCTATCGCATTGCCTGTCCTTAGTAAAAGAAAACCAAACTCGGGTCCGTACATAGGTAGGGAAATAGGCTCGATTATGGACACAGTTCGGTTGTGGGCACCCCTGCGTATCTTTTGATAGAAGGGAAGCTAGGTTTTTCTGACAAATATCATTTGTGTATTATGGAAGCGCGATCTTTTTGTACCGAATACCGAACCGAAAAGACCATATATATCATTCTGTGCTTAAAAAAAATTACGAAACTTCTTTTGAATTTTTTTAAACAGTGTTATAAATCGAAATGAATTCATCGAGAAGGTGAGTGCAATGCTTTTTTATTCAGTAAATTTATTTTACTTTGCTATTCAATATCAATGTTTATACGAAAATAAATGTTTACCACTTCTCAAAATGGCTGCCGAATTCAGTTGTGGCCATTCTTTTTTTTTTGGTCATTTGGTAAGTATAATCAATTATTAACGCTTTAAAACAACGGTGGAATATTGTGGTTGATGGTGTTTTTACGCATTTTTCGATTGTTGTAGCCATGTTATCTTAGGATAATTAAGAAAAATCATCCGATATCGATTTTAATGTGCTACTTGATGCCATTAAACATGGTTTTGCGGATAAGCTACCCACAAAATCGACTGCCACAGAGTATGCGTTTTCCCGAAACACTCTTCAATGCTACGGGAAGAAAATTTTGGAGACATCAAAATCGTCAACGATGGTGCTTTATTGGATTTTGTTCGTGGATGTAACAACGCGTGCCATCGAATCAGGTAAATTGGCGTATTTCCTCTTTGTTCATTTCACAGCACTTGAAAACTGTTGATTAATTAGGTTGAATTTCATTTTACTTTAGCTCGACAGCCCAGCAGATCGACTTAGTCACTTACATTTCGAAATGTCCGTTCATCTAAAGTGCGCCAGAATGCGTACTTCAAATGCGTACCTACACTGTGCTTAAAATAAATCAAATTTAATTTTTTTTTAACGAACCCAAAAAAAGCATTTTCGTTAAAAATTACTACTTTACAAAATTAAAAAAAAATTTTCTATTTGACGGCATCGGTTTAGTTTCTTCATTAGTTGTAAGCTAAGGTCTCTAGCTTTCCATAGATATCCATACGTCCGAAGAACTTGATGAAAAGTTATGAGCCAAAAACAAAAGGATGACCACAACCGAATCTCTTCCCCAACTTTTCGATAATATTAAATGGATTTCAATGTTTAAAATATTTTAAATAATTATTTATTTGTCTGAAGTATAATTATAAATAATCTATAATCTATATATATTATATATATGAGGGGTACCAGCTAATTCGTGCGGTTTTTGGGTGAATTGAAGCTTTATTGTGAAAAAATGGTTACAAATTTAATATTCAAAGTATTGTCCATCACTAGCTATAGCTTTTTCCCATTTTTCTGGCAATTCACGAATACCCTTTCTGAAAAATTCGGCCGGCTTTTCCGCTATCCACGAATCGATCCAATTTTTTACTTCTTCATAATTGGAGAAGTGCTGGTCAGCCAGGCCATGTTGCATTGATCGGAAGAGATAGTAATCGGATGGCGCAAGGTCTGGACGATACGGCAGGTGGGGAAGGACATCCCATTTGAGCGTTTCAAGGTACGTAGGTTTTGACGACCTGTGCAACATGTGGCCGAGCATTGTCATGTTGCAAAATTACCTTGCCGTGCCTTTGTTCATATTCCGGCCGTTTTTCGCGCAGTGCTCGGCTCAAACGCATCAATTGTCGTCGGTAGATTTCCCCTGTGATCGTTTCATTCGGTTGCAACAGCTCATAATAGATCACACCCAGCTGGTCCCACCAAATACACAGCATAAACTTCAGGTCATGAATATTCTGAACGGCCGTCGATGATGATGCATGGCCGGGGTATCCATACGTCACTTACGTTTTGGATTATTGTAATGGACCCACTTTTCATCGCCAGTGACAATTCGATGCAAACAACTTTTTCTTTTGTGCCGGTGAAGCAGTTGTTCACACGTGAAAAATCGGCGTTCAACGTCTCTTGGCTTCAATTCATACGGCACCCAATGGCCTACCTTCCGGATCATTCCCATTGCTTTTAGACGATCGGAAATGGTTTGTTGAGCGACGCCAAGGGATTTTGCAAGTTCTTCTTGTGTTTGGGATGGATCTTGGTCGAGCAATGTCTCCAATTCGTGATCTTCAAAATTTGTTGGCTGTCCGGGCCGTTCATCGTCCTCCAAGTCAAAATTGCCACTTTTAAACTGTGCAAACCATTTCTGGCACGTACGCTCAGCTAGAGCATGCACACCATACACTTCCACCAAAATACGATGACTTTCGGCAGCCTTTTTCTTCATATTGAAGTAATGAAGAAGTACTCCCCGCAAAAACACTATTCGGCACAAAATTCGACATTTTCAGAGTAAAAAAAAGTATTGTTGTTTACGCTTCAGCTAAATGACACATACTGATTCTGAAACTATATGACAATAGATTTCCAACAACATATTTGGAAAGTTCAGAATCACTGTTAACAAAATCAAGTGACGCCATCTGTTAGAAAACCGCAGGAATTAACCGGTACCCCTATTATATATGTATATATATAATCTTATAAAAATTAATCTTGGCCCTTTCGGATGCTGAAAACTTGAAAATGACTGAACCGAATTGGATACTTTCTTCGGTGGGTTTGTTCGTAATTGCTACGCAAAGTTTTTAGAAAAAATAAAAGTCGGGAAAACGGGGCGTGGCACCACCAGAATACATTTTTACAAAATAACTTTGGAACCATAAGTCACACATCAAATAAATTTGGTACGAACTTACTATTTCGTCATGTCCTTCAATAGAGGGAATGGGGCGGGTATTGAACGACGGGGTGTGGCACGACCATACAATTAAAATTTTTTATATGGAATAGGAGTGTCATTCTACTGTTAAAATTTTATGAGCGTTGGACAAGGGACGTGGCATATTTGTTAGACCCAAACTATTCGAATAATTTTGAACTGTTGGTCGCACATCGATGAAACTTAGTATGATTTTAGTCATATCTTTTGACAGAGGAAATCAAGCGAGTATTGAATGAGGGGGTGTGGCATCGCCCATACAACTCAAATCTTTTGTATGGAATAACTTCGGAATCGTTAGCCGCACAGCATTGAAAGTTGCTGTACCGTCGTTTCATAGATGTGTCATTCTATTAGGAAGATGTGATTGGCGTTGGACAAGGGGTGTAGTTTTTTGCAGAGGGGAAAAAGCATTGAAAGTCGAAGTGAGGGACGTGAAACACCCAATAGCACGGGACTTTATGTTAAAAATTACTTCGTGTCTAGCAGTTGCGGCGCAGCTAAGCGCTTACCACATTATACACTGTTCGCAGCGTTTGCTTCAGCTCTTCGCTGGCGTTCGATTACGCGCAGTTCCTTCATGATACGGACGGACGCGGAGCTTATCGCCTCCCATTTCTCCTGTGGGACACTGCCCAAATACCGATCGCAGTGAGCTACGGGCCTCGCTAAAACGCGGACATTCCAGCAGCACGTGATGCGCATTTTCTGACACACCCGGACAAAGAGGACCCGGACAAAGGGATCCTGCTCGTGTGTGAATCTGAACAGGTACTCTTTAAAACACCCATGCCCACTGAGTATCTGAGTCAGGTGATGGTTGGGCTCGCCATGTTTCCTGTTTACCAAGCGAGCTATGTCGGGTATCAGCTGATACGTCCATCTCCCCTTGCTGGACTGGTGCCACTTCTGCTGCCACTCTCTAATAGTGGCGTTGCGCTCCGGCGCTTTTGTTACAGCCGCAGGTCTTGCACCAGCCTTGTAAAGGCGTTTCATTTCTTTCGCCAGCAGGTCTATTGGCGGTTTGCTGGCAATGACGCAAATCGCGTCATCCGACACCGTGCGAAAGGCGCTTGCGTTGCGGAGTGCGGAGTGGGTGGCAAAGGCCCCGTTTGTGTACGCCTTGAACCTCACGGCGTCTGCCCAGACGGGCGCCGCATATAGCAGTATGCTGTCTACCACACTCGAGAGAAGCTTCCTCCGGCTTGAGCGAGGGCCCCCATATTGGGCATAATGCGGCTAAGCGCGCCGTTCACCTTCGTGGCCTTATCGCTGACGCACTTTCCACGTTCCTTGAACGTAATTTTTGCGTCCAGCATGACGCCAAGATATCGTAGGTGAGGCTGCGGGGTTATCTGGTGTCCGCTTATCGTTTGCATATCCGATCAGCTGGACGCCGTCAGGAAGTTTCAGGTCCAGGATGCCATCATACATTACGTTCCACAAGGTTGGCCCCAGCAGGGACCCCTGTGGAACTCCACCTGTGACCGTGTATTGCCGAACAGTCGTCAGTGTCGTATAGGAACACTCGGTGATGGAAATAGTCCGCAGTGAAGCTCTGCAAATATGCAGGAATCCCGAAATGCTTGAGTGCCACCATGATTCGCACCCAGTTTGCCGAGTTGAAGGCGTTTTTGACGTCCAGCGTAACTACCGCGCAGCATTTTTTCGTACCGCCTCGCCACCTTTTGCCGCTTGTGGCATCATACGCTATGTCCATGACGGCTTGAATGGCGTCCACTGTTGATCGCGCCAAAGACAAGGGGTGGACAAGGGGTGTGGCACATTTCTTATGACCCAACATTTACGCAGTACTGTATGTCCACATCAATGAAACTTGACACGAACTTTCCACTTAGTATCAAAATTCGTCTAGAAGAAAGTTGTCAGCATTGGAAAAGGGGGCGTGGTACCGCCTCTATTCTTATATGCATAGATTGTTTGTCCTGACTGACTGACTGATTGATTGATTTATCTTCGCTCAGCCCCAACCGCTGAGGCTACAATCATGAAAATTTAACTGTTAGTAATTCTTGAAGAATGAACCAGGACGGGATTTTTTGAAATTCGGGGTCTAAAGGGGCAAAACATGTGTTAAGGTGTTGTATCCAGAAACGTGATTTAATTCAAAGTGATTTTAAAGTTCCTGAAAATAGTCTAAATCAAAAATAACTCGGCACGTATTTTATAATTTTTCGAAAATCCAAATTTAACTGGGCCAAGAATGGGTTAAGGTTTGTTTACGGGAAGACTCCGACTAAGAAAGTGAACCAACGGGCCTATATACTTCAAGAATAAAACTATTTGAAATAAACAAATTTAGACACTTATTTCTCATTATTTTCAACATCGAAATCTAATTGGATCAACGACGGATTAAAGGTAGGTAGGTAGGTTAGGCTGGCTGACCCTCGGGGGGGTCTCACATAGACCATGTTGGTCCATAGTGGTACCAGAAAGGTTCTGGAGCTTCAGACCTGTATGTAGTTAGTCAAAAACGTTTTGCCAAATCTAAGTAAGTCGCTGCTTTTTTGTTCCGCGACTCTTTCCAAGGAAGGGAACGACGCGGATCCGAGGCAGCTGACCCGTGATCTGTAGAGAGCAGGGCAGTGGCACAGCAAATGCTCCAGGGTACCCTTGGCACTGTCTTCACCACATCTTGTGCATGCATCACTTGGTACCAAGCCAAGTTTGGCAGCGTGGGACGGTGTGAGACAGTGTCCCGTGAGTATCCCGGTCAATAGTTTGCAATCATCTCTTCGGAGTGATAGTACAAACTCTGTGTTGTTGACATTATGTTCGCGAAGCATGATTTTTGCTGTCCTGTGAGATGTAGATCTCTCCCACATGGACGCCGCTTCACGAATCATATTCTCTTCTATTTCCGTCTTGAGCGTGGAGAGGGGTGGATGGATGTCTGGCTCGCTAACCGTAGGCAGTCGTGCCCCGGCTTTGGCGAGCGCATCAGCCTTCTCATTTCCCTCGACTCCTTTGTGACCCGGTACCCAATAGATAGTGACCACTCTGTTGCGACAGAGTTCGTCCAATTTGGTTTTGCAGTTCCGTACGCATATCGAGTTTGACAATACCCCAGCTGCTGCTTTTATGGCTGCTTGGCTGTCGATATAGATGTTTATTCGAGAGTCTGGAGGGGTGCGACCCATTGCTAGTTGCGCCGCTCTTGTGGCAGCGTGTACCTCTGCTTGGAAGATGCTGCAGTAGTCCGGGAGCCGGAAAGACTGTTGAAGGTCAAGTTCCGGACAGAAAACTGCAGATCCCACTCCCTCTGTCATCTTGGATCCATCCGTGAACAGGTTATAGGATTGACGGCCGGGCTCGAGCCCCTGTCGCCACCCATCCGGTTCTAGGATCACGTGGGGTTTGAAGTTGAAATTGGCTTGAGGTACGGCGTAGTCTGAGCTTTCGCTCACCCCTGCGTGTAACCTGCTGTGGCCGTAATGTCGTAGCGTGAGCTGTCCAGTTACCTTAAGTCTAAGCGCCGCCTTTTTAGCGACGCTTTTCGCAGTCAGACCAATTGGATAAAATCCCAAGATTTTGTCCAGTGCCGCTGTCGGAGTGGTGCGCATTGCGCCTGTTATACACAACCCAGCGGCTCTCTGTACAGTCTCGAGTCTTTTGGCATAGGTCTTCTTATCCACCGCAGTCCACCATACTATGATCCCGTAGAGCATAATGGGTCTAATCACTGCAGTGTAAATCCAATGTGTGAGACGGGGGGATAAGCCCCAAGTCTTACCGAGCATTTTCCTGCAAGCGTATAAGGCGTTCAAGGCTTTCCTTTTCCTGTCTTCCACATTCAATTTCCACGACAGTTTATTATCCAAGATGACTCCTAGGTACTTAGTAGATGTTTTGGGGGTGAGTGTGGTGTTGTTCAGTTTGGGAGGAAGCCAGGTTGGGATCTTGTACTTTGTTGTAAAAAGAACTAAGTCCGTCTTGTCTGGGTTTGTTTCCAGTCCCACAGTCTTTGCCCAGTTGTTAATCACTTTCAGTGTCCTCTCGAGTACTTGGCTCATTGAGGTGAGACACCTGCCTGAGACGACAACGGCGAGGTCATCCGCATATGCGGTTAGCCTTGGCCCCCCGTCCCTCAACTTTAAAAGGATCTTGTTAACGACTAGATTCCATAGTAACGGAGAGAGCACACCCCCCTGGGGGGTGCCCCTGTTCGCCTTCCTCGTCATGGTTGTTGCGCCCCACTCCGCTACCACTGTACGGCAATTCAACAGATTACCAATCCAGTCCTGTATGGGTGGGTGCACCCCAATTGATGCAAGGCCTTCCAACAATGCCTCTGTGGAGACATTGTTGAAAGCCCCTGATATGTCGAGGAAGGCTCCCAGCGCGTATTCTCCGTAGTGAAAAGCTTTTTCTATCTGAAAAACCACCTGATGAAGTGCTGTCTCCGTTGACTTGCCTTTCATATAGGCGTGTTGGTTCGTTGATATCAGGCCAGGTGGAACCCTTTCCTTAATAAACGAGTCTAGCAGTCTTTCAAAGGTCTTCAGTATAAACGAGGTGAGGCTGATGGGCCGGTAGTCCTTCGGATACAAATGGCTGCTTTTACTTGATTTCGGCAAAAATACAACCCTTGATAATCGCCAGTCCATCGGTACATAGTTCAGTCTCAGACAGCTCCTGAAAACGTCCTTGAGCCACGGTATCAGAACAGCACTTCCCTTTTGCAGAAGCGCGGGAAAAATGCCGTCCGGACCCGGGGATTTGAAGGGATCGAAAGAGCCCAAAGCCCATCGAAGTCTGGATGTGGTGATTAGGCCCTCACAATTCCCTTGCTCTGTGCCGAGTGCAGTTGAGACCGAGTCGGGAACCTCTGAACAGCCAGGAAAGTGGGCTTCCATAAGTGCCTCAAGCGTCTCCTTGCCATCCTTGGTCCATTCTCCAGATTCTTTGCGGATGAGTGATGGTATAGGGGGGGATTTGGCGAGTATCTTCCGAAGTCTGGATGCCTCGGAGGTCTTGTCCATACTTCCACAGAAGTTCTGCCAGGAGCTTCTTTTGGCCCTCCGTATCTCTTGTTTGTAGGAGTGAAGTAGTGTCTTGTACTCTCTCCAACACTCCGCACAGTCGGCAAGTTTGGCCAGTTTGAAAAACTCTCTAAGTTCTCTTCTTTGCCTACCAATGTCCTTGCTCCACCAGGGCGGATAGGATTTTCGTCCTACCGGCCTTGAGGGCGGGCAGGATTCGTGGTAAGCAAGTAGGATCTTTGACGTTAGGAGTTTCGCCTTAGCCTCAACGTCCGACCTGGAGAGAGTCTGAGAGGCATTACTCAGATGAGTCTTTAACCGATTTGCATACAGATCCCAGTCCGTATTCCGGGGGTTCCTGAAGACCCTTACTGTACGCAACGGTTTAAAGTTGACCGTAAAGTGTATGTAGCTGTGATCAGAGAAGGAGGGTCTTTCCAGCACCCTCCAATCCGAGATCCAGGTATCTGCCCCGTAAGAAAAAGTAATGTCCAATACGTCTTCCGACGTCGGACCCTTGAAAGTTGGGATGTTCCCTCTATTAGCTATATCTACATTGTTTTGTAATATAAAGTTAAAGAGGGACTCACCCCGTTCGTTCGTGTCCTTGCTTCCCCACTGAGGGTGGTGCGAATTGGCATCCGCACCTACCACGGCGTCGAAACCTTGTCTGAGGACCTCTTCCGTCAGGTGCTGTAGTTCTGTGGGGGGTGCCTCGACGTCGTGGGCCATATAGCACGAGGCCACAAGTCTAAGCTTGTCGTCCCCTTCGATGGCGACCACCGTCAGGTCATCAGAACTGAAATTAGGTAGAAGATATGCGTTAATATCCTTCCTAACAAGGATGGCAGATCGAATCTTACCTACCGTTGTTGCATGGAAAAGATTATAGTTCGTGGACCCTAACCCTGAAACCTTATTTCCGGAGGAAAGCCAGGGTTCCTGGATTAGGGCCACGTCGTAGCTGCCCTCCTCTAGTGTGAGAAGGAGCTCAGCTGAAGCCACCTTACTGTGGTGGAGGTTGATTTGTAGGACCTTTCCCTTCAGAAGTTACAGTGTCATTCAGGGTTGGTGTGGCTGTCACCGCCGACACTCCACCCGTCTCAACCTCCGTCTCGTCAATCTTCCCGTCATCAAGCCGAAGCATGAAAGTAGCGTCGGTCATGGGTTCAAGCCCAAGATCCTTTTCAGCTTCACCTTGAGGTTGATTTGTAGGACCTTTCCCTTCAGAAGGTACAGTGTCCTTCAAGGTGGGTGTGGCTGTCACCGCCGACACTCCACCCGTCTCAACCTCCATCTCGTCAATCTTCCCGTCGTCTAGCCGAAGCATGATAGTAGCGTCGGTCATGGGTTCCGGCCCAAGATCCTTTTCTGCTTCACCTGGCTTCAGAGTGTTTTCATTCCCGTCTTTCGGATGACGTTTTTTGAGGCGCAGGTAAACACTACCCGTCCCCCAAGACATCTTTCCGAACCGTTGATACAACTTGTCCTCTGCCTCTTTGTTGATTTGGAGGATCAGATCAAGTGTACCGTCGGCGTTGGGTTTCCCCGCGTGGATCATCTTCCAGTCCGTCGTCGGGACATCGGGATTCTGCCGCTGGAAAAGCAGTAGGGCGTTTTCCGGTTTCACCGCGCTTGGTACACGTACCTTAGCCCGCGGTGGACCGGGAATATCGTCCCTATCCACTATAACCAGATTAGCGCCCGGCCACAGTCCTCGTAGTTTCGGGACCACCTCCTTCACCCATTTAAGCGTGAGGTCGTCATTGCACTTTAGAATCTTGACTCCCCTGTACCACCCCGCTCCTTCAAAGGAGGGCGAAGGTTTGTTAGGTTCGTCGATCGCCTGCGCAACAATGGCCTCGATAATTTTGCTGTCCACTAGCTTCCACTGTTCCGCCGTCATCTGGCCATTTTCGTGTCGTCGGTCAACGAGCGCCACGGTCAAGTGCCGTTTGGCTACTTCGCTGGTCGTCGCCACTCTTTTGGACGAGGTCGGCCGGTCAGATGGAGTAGCTGTGGTGTGAGTGCGAGGACGTTTGGCCGCGGGTTTTTCTCCCTCCGTGGACCTCTGTCTCTTCGCCTCCGTTCCCTTCATAGCCGTCGCTACGTTTTCTTCTATTTTGTTCACGAAGGTGGGATGCGTGGTCGCAAACCGTTCGTTTTGCGAGAAGTGCTCCCTGCCTTTCGTGACCGTCTCAGTTGCCCATCGTAGGTCCTCTCGCTCCGTGGGCGAAAGAGTGTCCTTCTTCTCCAGGCGCAACTTGATGCGTATTGCCGCTTTGTACTGGGCGAGCGCTTTCAGGCCCTCCTTATTGGGCTTCTTCCTTTGCTCGCTCCTACTAGTGGATGCGATGCTCGGGTCGAAAGCCTTCGGGGACTTCAGCAGCTCCTCCTCAGCTATCGTATTTGTGGTTGCCACGCTGCATACGCTGTCGAGGTCTGAGTCTGTGTCGACTGCAGTACCCCTAGTGACTAACCTAGCCTTCGTAAAATTTGCAGTCGCATGACGACTGCTAGAGCCTGCAACCACTCTAGCAGAGGTGTGACCGCTGGCGACACGCAGAGGGGAATCAAATTCCCCACCGTGCCCGCCGGTGGTAGCAGTCACTTCTTCCACCGACGTTTGGGTCAATATCCTGACCCGCTCTTTCCCCTTCTTCGACTCCAGACTGGTTTTTATTTCAGGGACTCCTCCCTTAGCGTTTTATGCCTACCCGCCAGGCACCACTTAGCGTGACTGAGGTAGGACTCCACAAGCCACCCCTCGGGCGGCATGTAAGCTGGACCTCAGGCATGACTTGTGGAGCCCCACCTCACTCTTAGCTAGACATCGCCGTGCTTTGCCAGTTTACCTGCGCATAGACACGGCGGTGCCCATTGCCCGGTCGGCACCCGCGAGGAGGGTTAAACTAAGTGGATTTTTGCCGACCGGATTAAAGGTAGGTATGTATAAAAAAAAAAAAAAAAATGTTGTCAGCTTTTTGACTTCAAACTTGATGAAAGTACTTAAAATATAAAATAACTTGATACGTATATTTATTTTACGAATATTAAAATCGGACGGGGTCAACGATGGGTTAAACTTTTGGTGTGGACTAGCTATGAAAAACATGAATTAATAGGCCCATTGACTTCAAACATGGTGAAAGTACTCTTAGTGAGAAATAATTTGATAATAGTTTGATTTAACTTTTTTCAAAATCAAATTCTAACGGGATAACAATAGGTTAATAGTTTGTTGGAGAAACGAAAGATTTATTGAACTTTTTGACTTCAAACTTAGCAAAACCTCTTCAAAAAGGAAATAATTACAATGTGCTCTTCATTTTTTTTTTGAAAATCGAAATCTACCGTGGTAAACTAAAGGTTAAGAATTTGTTTAGAATAAATGAGAAAACATCTGATATAATGGGCCTTTTGACTTAATTTTTGAAAACACTTGAAATCAAATATAATTATGTTTTTTTTTAATCAAATCTTACCAGGTTAACAATGGGTTAAGAATTTGTACCGAGGGAAACAAGAGAACCGAACTAGTTACAAATAAAAGGCAACTAGCGTCAAAGGCTGTAGGCCTTGTTACAATATTAGATTCGATGTCTCCTCATATCCGATTTTTCAATCCTGTTATTTTTCGTATTCAAATGCTTTTGCTAATTCTTATTCCTTCACTACCCTGGTTCCTATTCCTTCTATTACATAAGGCAACAAAATCGACACTTATTTTTTAGGAAATATTGATGGTTTTCCTTGGAGACCGTTTGAAATCTGATGAAATCCGGTTTGAAATCCGATGTTTGTAATAGAGTGTGTGTTCAAATATGTAAGTTCCCCATAAAGAAATAAATTCAATATTCAAATTCAAATTCAATCATAAAGTCAGCAACAAAAGCAAGGATTTACTTTTGAGCTATAATATCGAAGCACACTTTTAGGCAGCAGGATGAAAATGCTCACATTCGTTCAATGCACTTAATTTATATAATTTTCAGCTTAAAAATATGTAGCAATGAAATATGAAAACAACAGCAAGTAGTTTGCTTAGCTTGTGTGGTTGAAATTTTTACTTGTTCGATGCCAAATCTTTTTAATATAGCTCCTACACTAATGAACCAATTCAAATTTTGTTAATACCCTTGAAAAGACAAATATTGACGCTTGCAAAATACTTCAGCTACTTCAGTCAATGACGCGTAGAGCATTAGGAGATTTGAATACAAATACGTGTTCAGAAGGTGAAGTCGCTTTTACACTCTAATGTGAATAGGTCGAGAATGGCACATGCCACCATAAAATTTGTTCCATAAGTTTCAGTTACTATACATGGCACACTAACTCCAAGTTAAAAATTGCAACCCCTAATTTAAATGAATTTTTATGGAAAATACGAGAAAATTGAACTTTGAAGGTCCATAGCCATGTTCACACTTGACCAATCGAAATCGACTATGGTCCAAATTTTAGCTTGAGAATTGGTTCTTGTGTCATGAAAAGATTATCTTGGTTTTCAATACAAATTCAAAGATGAAAAACGTGGAAAATATCTCCTAGCCAAAACCACCAATAACTTACAAATCGTTCTTACAATCTAAAATCTGAGTTCGCAGTTGTGATCAGCGAAATCTTTTAGAAAAGGTTTACTAGAACTCGGAAAAATTTTGGCTGATGGCCAGTGTTATTATTATTCCTTTTCCCATTCCTATTTCTATTTCTATTCGCATTCCTATACTTAATCCTATTTCTATTTCTATTTTTATTCGTATTCCTATTCGTATTCGTATTCCTATTCATATTCGTATTGCTTTTCCTATTTCTATTTTTATTCCCATTCCTATTCCTATTTCCATTCCTATTCCCAATTCTATTCCTATCTCCATTCCTTTTCCATTTATATTCCTTTTCCCATTCTGATTCCCATTCCTATTCTTCTTCTTCCGCTTCTTCTTCCTGCTCCTATTATATTTTCCTATTTTTGGCGAATGATTTATTCGATTTTGCTCTTAACAAATTTCCTTAATCATTTATTACCTCATTACGTTAATGATAACCGAATATTGAGTTATTCAGCTCAATGTTAGCAAATGCAATTTTTTATAAACTCATAAATTTCAACAGCGTTTGCTCTAAACTGTCTTATTTGACAGCAAATACATATGACATCAATTAGTTAGTTAAATACTGACAAAATATGAATAAATAATACAAGTCAGACAACTGTTTTCTGCTTGCTTCGTCTAACGTTTGTTTAATAAAAACCGTTATTGAGATGGAAATTTAAATACGTTGCTGACGTGTGTATAGTACATACAAATTTAAAGTTTATGTGCACACATGTTTTGCCAAAAAATTATGTACAGCTGTTTGTAAATAATAGAAAAAAACACAAGTTTATGTTGTACTTTCGTTTAAATGTACAAAAATGTGTTTTTTACTTTGAATAAGTTCAAAGCTTTAGGCTTAATAGAAAACTTTAAGATGGGCGACAAAATGGCCGGCAAATGAGGACAACACAAAACATCTTTTATCTAACAAAGTGTCATTGTGTTTGGGACAAAACTCACGTTTGACAGTTGATGCAAAAAACAAAGTCAGCCTGGAGATGAAATGGAGACAAGTTTGGAAAAAACGGCGACCACATCTACTGGCGCCAGCGACACAAAACAGGTTAAGGTGATGCTTCGTCAAAAACCGACAACATTGTGCCAAATACTTTCTATGTATTTACTCAACTGGCCATAAAAACTCGTTATCGAGTAACGGTTACATTCTATATAAAACTAATAAAAAAAACCGAGTAAAACTAATATGAATATTTTTACATTACACATTTGTTAAACTTTTTATGGAGACAAAATTTTTTCAAATACTTGAACTTAGTTAATATAAAAATCGATATATTTCAACTTTAAGGTTAACTTAAGCGTTACTTGATGATTTCAAGCCAAAATTTTGTATTCACAACGTTTTGAAATGAAACGAAGTCGGCTGGAATGATGTCTTTGAAGTCGAATAAATATTTTAATTTAAATTACAAGAAATCATAAGAAAAAAATAACGAAAGAGAAAACCATAGTTTTTGAAATGGCAATGGAATGGAAAAATCGACGATATTTTTAACTCAGCCTGAAGATAAGATTTCTTAATCCTAACCAAAACTCAGCCTAAAAGTATATGCACTCTCTCCCCATACTTGCCATCTAGTAATTTTATTGAAAATAAAAACTAGTTTGAACATTTTACATCCTAATAATCAAATAGTTGAAAGAAAATGATATCTCAGATTAATTCTCAGAATTATTTATTTATAAGATTCACATTTAAGGTGATGGCTTGGTTGCATTAGCGACCCCAGCCGATGTTTTGGTAACGATCCTGGCCCCACTTGCCAAACCATTTGCTGGGATTCCACCAGCCCTTGTGGAAGGGCCAGTGAGGTAGTTCAGATTCTTCCTCATCATCGTCTTCATCGTCATCACCCTCCTCTTCAGCATCCTCTTCACCGTCTTCAGCATCAGCAGCGGCTTCACCATCAGAACCACCTTCAGCATCAGCAGCGGCTTCACCACCAGCAGCGGCTTCTACAGCAGCACCGGCTTCAGCATCAGCAGCGGCTTCACCATCAGCAGCGGCTTCAACATCAGCAGCGGCTTCAGCATCGGCAGCGGCAGCACCATCAGCAGCGGCTTCAACATCAGCAGAGGCTTCAGCATCAGCAGCGGCTTCACCATCAGCAGCGGCTTCAACATCAGCAGCGGCTTCAGCATCAGCAGCGGCAGCACCATCAGCAGCGGCTTCAACATCAGCAGCGGCTTCAGCATCAGCAGCGGCTTCAACATCAGCAGGGGCTTCAGCATCAGCAGCGACGGCACTAGCGTCAGCGACGGCACTAGCGTCAGCAACGGCACCAGCATCAGCGGCAGCGGCAACATCAACCGAAGCTTCAGCGGCAGCGCCACTATCGGCAGGAGCATCATTAGATGCCACCAATTGTGCCGAGGTGAAGGCCAACAGGCCGAACAAGCAAGCTACGAGTAAGAAACGCATTTTTAGTTATTCTTTGAAGACTGAAGACTCAGAAGTCGAACTGAACTGGTTTAAAACAAGTGACAGCCGCAGCTTTTATATCAAACCGAAGCTGTATTCTGTGTTTGCTTTAAGCATTGCGTGTACAATTTCTACACACACACACACAGTATTTATTTAAAATGTTTGCTTTAGTTGCAGATGTTTGGTTATTCGACCGTCGAAAAACGTACGAATTTCATCAACATACCATCCCCCCAATGCTTCTCATACACGACGTGGAAGCGTGCTACAGTATTTTGACTATCGATTTGATGTTAGCTAACTAGGAATCAAATAGAAAAACGAAGCTGTTTGAATTTGGGAAAAAATGGCTTATCTATCCTTATTTTTTTATTCCTCTGACTGTGTCGGGTTTTGAATACATTTCGTCGCCTCAGAAAACGAATGTCGTATGTTCTATTGAATTTAATAGCACATACGACAATTGTTTTCTCAGGTGACGATTTGTATCTTATTTTTCGTCTAACAACGAATCTCTATTTCTAACGTTATTTGTATTATTTAGTATGAGTTTTTTTCCATGTTAATACGTTTATTTAAATTCCTTTACTTATTTTTTATCATTTTTATTACTACTTTTATTATTATTTGTATTACTATTTTTATTCCTGTCTGTATCGCATTGCCTGTTCCTAGTAAAAGAAAATAAACATAAAGAAACTCGGGTCTGTATGTAAAAAGCTACTTTTCGATAATATTCAAGGGATTTCAAATTTTAAAATATTAAAATATTTATTTATCAGTCTGAAATATAATTATAAATAATTGAATCAGATATAATTATAAATAATTATATTACAAATAAAAGGCAACTAGCGTCAAAGGCTGTCGGCCATATTAAAATATAAGATCCGATGTCTCCTCATATCCGAATGTCTAATCCTATTATTGTTCGTATTTGAATGCTTTTACTTATCCTTATCCCTATCACTACCCTGGTTCCTATTCCTTGTATTATTATTATTTTTCTTTCTTTCTTTTTGATTTCTATTCCTTTTCTTATTCCTATTCCCATTCTTATTTCTATTTCTGTTCACATTCTTACTTCTATTCCTATTCCTATTTGCATTCGTATTCGTATTCCTAGTCCTATTCCTATTCATATTCCATTGCTACTTCTATTCATATTTCTATTCCCATTCCTATTTTTAACCCTTGTCCTATTCCTGTTCCCATTCTTACTTCTATTCCTATTTCTATATCTGTTCCCATTCATATTTGTATCCCTATTCCTCTTCTTAATCCAATTTTCTGCGGATTTCATATTCGATTTTGTTCTTATTAAATTTAATAAGTCGTTACGTTAGTAGTAACCGAATATTGAGTTATTCTTTTCAATGTTAGTAAATTAAATTTTTCTATAAACTCATAAATTTCATCTGTAAAACTAAATGCAAATGTAAAACGAATATGCAATATTAAAACTTTTTATTATTATTTATTATTCTTATTTATTATTATTAAAACTTTTTATGAAGAAAAAATCAGTTAAAGTTATTAGTTACGTAATATAAAAATAAGAAGACAACTTTTATTCGCTAGATTGGCAAAATTAGCCTAACAGCACTTTTGTTGTAACAATGTGTTTCGCTATTGTTTCTCAATGACGCATTTCTTGTACTCCTTATTATCATGAACTCGATATTAAATAACTACAAATATGTACATAAATATGAGTATAAATATGAATACACAAATGAGTTCAAATTCAATGTTTTAACTGTGCAAATAAGGGTTTTAAAATCTAAAACATATGTTTCTTTTGACAGCTTTCTACTGAGTGCCAAAACCATTTAAATCAAACATTGACATAACTTAAAGCAAGTATAGGAAAACCCCATGTCGTTTGACATCAGCATCAATTCAACTAATACCCGATTACCAACAAAATGAGCTCAATTATGAGCTCAATACAACTGGTATGGATTACTCAAATCTCGAATCTTCACAATTCCGTGCAGATAATTTGCATATTTACTATATACGCGCAGGTGGCTTGGGCCTCAGTAGTGGCTGTTTGAACCATTCGTTTGCTATAATCAGCATACAAGAAAAATATCTGAACTTTTGCGATTTTAACTACGCACAATTCAAGTTATTTATATTTGTTTATGTTTTATTGACTGTTTAGTGGATACCACAATAGATGATATAACCGAGTAGCTCAGACCATGGTTGCCACTTGACCAAAGTTTTGTTAACCCTATTTTTCTGGAAAAGTAACCATAGGAAAATAGAACGAAATTTCGGCCTTTCGGTTCTTTCTTTTGTCATCTGATAAAGTTAAGTTTTGGTGAGGTGAAAAAGTGTAAGCAAAACAAAAAATAACAACAACAAGCATAAAAATCACTCGGTGATATATTGCATAAAATTTTTTAATGATTAAGTATATTTTTCCCAGTAAAAACATGTTAGCCAAGAGACCAAAAAGTCATCAATCATAAATAAAGGTAGCAAAGTAACTGAGCTCAAAAAAATTTAGCTAACTATTTTAATTCAAACTAACCCACTGTGGTCATTGTAACTCTAACTTGGTCTTGGCATTTGGGACCATTGACAAATTGATGTAATTGTCTCAATGAAAAGTAGAACAGACAGAGTAGAAGGTAGGAACATACTGAAAGTTTTTCCCTCTGCGACTGTTCGGTTTCGGTCTTCAGGCAGGAAATCAGGTCTTTAGGATTTCCTTTCTTTTATGACCTGGTTGAACTTAAATCTGTCTAGTTAAATCTTCTCAAATTAGCAGAAAATATGTCTCTCGTTTTTGTTATTAAAATAGACCCATCTGTGGCCCAAGTATTTCTGTGCATCGACAGCCACTTTAGCCTAACTTTAGTTGTTAGGCATTTTGTCTTTCACTAACATTTATTTCATGCATTTGCTAACCTCATAGCACATCTGCACAACTTTCGTGGAATGAAATAAATTTAGAATTTTTCTTTGACCTTTAAAGCTGAGGTTCTGAACCCAAGAACCTCTGACTTGTCGTTCGTTGTCGGCTCCGAAGTCATAAAACGTGCACAATAATTGCAGTTGTTTAAATATTTATTATGTTATTGGCTTTGTTTTGCAAAAAACTGTGCTCGTATTTGCCAGCATTCCATTCTATTTCACTCCATTTGCCAGCGTTCTGTTGTCAAGATCATCGAAAACTCGGCAATTCACAATTACCATACGCGCACATGGATTATCCTTCAGAAGTCGTTGCTCTATTATGGCGATGTATTTGCTTATCTTTTTTGTCAGATGTTTTTACCCATTTTAGTTCTACTAACAAACGTAATCGTGGAAGCAAACATGGCTAAGTCTTGAAAGCGTCACAAGCTGCGCTTGGGATTGCTTTGAAGTTGGTTTTGTTTTTATTTTGAAGAGTAACCCAAGTTCAAGTTTATGGGTCCTGAGCCTGTTCTGCCTCTCTCATGGGCGGTTATCAAAGCCATTGTTAACAAATGGGTCACCCAGGTAACCCAGGAGCGAGTATGGTGGACTGAGAGCGACTGCCGCATGAACAAAACATATGCTTCCTGTCAGCTCTGATAAATGCTCACAATTTCTTCTGTCACTAAGCAGAAGGGACTGAAGGCAGTTGATCGGGTTTATGATGGACCATTTTCTATGGGCAAAGCATATCTCACAGAACACTATGTCCTGTCCGTGGAGAGGACAATGAGGTTCGAGACGTTCGGTACCGACTTGTTTAGAAGCGACCTTGGCACCCTGGAATTTATCCAGATTTCTTCGGAGGTCATCAGCACAAGATGCGCTTCATTATGTTTGTTTTCTTGTTTGGCCTGTTGGACGTTGCTTCGGCACAACAATTACACTGTGGTGGACTCGGTAGCGTTCGCGGCGGACGTGGTCTCAGAAATTGGTTGCGCTCCAAGCGTTCAGACTATTCTGGATATGAAACCAAAGTCGATGTTCCTGTTGACGCCAAAGTGCTATCTGTTGATGCTGTCGCTGACGATCAGCAGTGACGATGATGATGCTGTCAGAGCAAATGATGTTGCCGTCGAAGAGGGCAAAGGAGAGCGGCAGACGTCACAGGCATGGCTGATGTGATGCCCGACGTGACAGACGTAGCTGAAGTAGACACACCTGGGTTAGACGTACATAGAAGCCGTCGCGATCGTAGCTGCTCGGTTGTCGTGGGGGTAAAATTTTACTGGACAGGACATCAACATTGGAACCAATACATTTGACGTATGAAATTCATATGGAACTTTTTTGATCACTAACATGAGGAATTTTGTAGCTCAGATTTAATCTGCGAAGGGGGAAATTTTGGGAAATCGTTATGTTAAATATGATGGAAGCTTTATAGCTCTATCTGGTTATTATAGCAACATTCCATTAAACAATTTTTATTTTTATACTCGGACCCTGTATTTGAGAATGTTTTCATATGAAAGGAACTACATCGTTGTGGCTGTAATAATAACTTAAACATACAAATTTCTACGCATAACAAAAATTTGAATATTTTCTAATTTACCTCAGTCACAATTTTTTGAAACAAGGTATCTAAATTGAAAAACACCTGAAATTTTCTGCTTTTTCTTTCTTTACTTTGTCAAGATATACCATTAAAAAAACGTCTCTCTTCTTTTAACTTAAATATTCAGTTTATTAATTTTGTATTTTTCCTAAAACTTGAAACTATTCTAAAGATCAACAACAAAAAATTTATTCTTGCAACCACAGAGGGTTCAGACGGCCACAAAGTAGCATGTTGCCATATGGCAACAAGAAAGCGAAAGGGTTAACTGATGATTTCGACTGAAGGTCAAACAAGATTTGACTAAACTCGAGTTTGTTGCAACTAAAAAAATTTAAAATTTAAAATTTCGAGCTATTGAGGCCATAAGTGCGATTAAATAGAATATTTCACGGCGATTCCTTTCGCCGAGTTATGTGTAGTCCGTATCGCGTTAAACAGCACAAATGACCCCAAACATTGTTATGTTTTTATCTCATAACTTTTTAATGCCATAACACTTGAAAATCGTCTAGAAAAGCGGAAGTATACTTATAAGCACAAAACTTATGTTTAACACTTCAAGATATCTTAAGTGGTCATTTCGTCAGTGCTGCTTCCATTTGAAGTACTTTGTTTGTTTTAATGCACTTTTGTGCGAAAAATTATTTTATTTATTTCTGTTGCTTTTAAACAATAAAACGGAAGCAGAAACAATTGCACATACAAACTTATCTTTGCTATAGACGCGAATAGTTGAGTTGAACAATTCGCAAGGTCTGACAAATTCTTGACAGAGATAAGCGAAAAGAATCGATATGATGGGTTTGATTGAAGAAACAGAGCGTCGGGTGCTAATATTTTATTGTGAATTTTTGTTTTCAATTTAATTCTGCTTGAAAAAGCCATTTAATATTGGAAAGACCATTGCGGTAATTTTGGCGATTTTTTATTTTTAAATATTTGTGTTTTCTATAATGTTTTTGTGAAGTTTTGCTTTGGTGACTTTTATTTTTTTATCGTGGAGAATTTTATATATTTTTAAAAACTCATTTTGTGAAAAATTCCCCAATTTGGATGACTACTTTTTCAGTTATCAGCGAATACGATATGTAGTCTTTGTAGGTATGGGAAAACTTGCGGTCGTTCTAGTGTTAAAGTACATGAAAACTTTGCAATAAATTCAGGCGAAATATATTAAGTCGCATAAGCGCTGTACACATCAATTCGTTTTGCAACTATTTGTGCCAAATTCCATAGAAAAAGTGAAATTTAAAGCATTCGATAAGATATAGAAAAACGTGTGCTGTTCGTTTTTGACATTTGTGAACGCGGCAATTGCAGTTGAATTAATCAAGTGATAACTTGGCCGGAGCAAACTTCAATTAAAAAAAATTAACACACAATCACAAGACAGATTGAGTATCTGAATTGATTTGATTCGCGCTGCCAAGAATCGTACACGAATAGACAACTATACACTGCACTGTTCATCAGTCTTTAGTCAAATTCGAATCGTTGCAGTTCAATTTATAAAACGCATTCAATTCAATCCAAATCGTGTGTCACTTATACGTTGGCGAACAAGCGAAAAATATGCAAAAAGGTGCCGCAAGTTTTTAACTTTGTTTTCATAATTTTCAGTTTGAATGTTCACACTAAACCTTAATGATTATTACAGCTGTAATTGGCCTGTGGCTGTTGGCACTGGGCAGCAGCGCCCTGGACATATGCGATCGGCAGGAGGACGGCACGCGCCTGGCGCATCCGCTCGATTGTGCAAAGTTCGTTGTGTGTTTCGACCAGCGAACGTCGCAAATTGCCAGCTGCCCCAATGGTTTGCACTTCAACCGACATGTGGGCGCGTGCGATTGGAAGAGTCGTTCTGGCTGTGAACCAAGTGTGCGTGCACCGGATGAGTTAGGTGAGGCAGCAACAGAATGCTGCTCTTGCTGCTCTTGTTGCTCTTGTTGTTGCAATGATTGTTGCAAGGACCCGACCACACCCAGCCCAGGTCCGATCACACCCGGCCCTGATCCAGTTACGCCCGACCTAGGTCCGACTACACCTGACCCGGAACCAATTACACCCGACGTAGGTCCGACTACACCCGGCCCTGATCCAGTTACGCCCGACCTAGGTCCGACTACACCCGGCCCTGATCCAGTTACGCCCGATCTAGGTCCGACTACACCTGACCCGGAACCAATTACACCCGACGTAGGTCCGACCACACCCGGCCCTGATCCAGTTACGCCCGACCTAGGTCCGACCACACCTGGCCCTGATCCAGTTACGCCCGACAACGATAACTCAACACTGGGCCCCATGACTGGGCCCTCGGGCATTTTATGTAACCACCCCGGTCTGTGTGCGGGTCAAAAAGATGGCACCATGTTCGCTGACAGCTCAGCGAACGGTTATATTGTCTGTCAGTGTGAATGTGAAATTCAGAGACCATGTCCGCCCGGGTTAGTCTTCAATACGGAATTCAACGTTTGTGATTGGCCGGATGTGGATTGAGAGCATTACATTGAAATAGATTTTATTTGAAATAATAATTTACTGAATATATAAAAAAATGTGACCATCACAAAGTGTTTTCTTTGTATCCTTTGTAGGTTATTATCGAAGGTTCTCATGAGAAGTTCCACATTTTTTATTTTCTTTTTCAGCATTTATTATTGGCAAATAATAGGAGTTTTGACTTTGATTATGACAGACGATATGTATTTTTGCGAAAAATGTAGTAAAAAGTAATTGTCTTGGTAAAAATATACCGCACCGAACGCAATTCAAATCCCCTTTTTCGTTTGTGTTCGTACGGCTCTTGCAGCGCCTGAAAGCATGCTATCAAAATTTGTACATTTGTGAGTATTGTCTCCTATTTTAACATAACATTTTCTGTTAGACGTCTGTAAACGGCAAAACTGAGTTAACTCAGTTTTGAAAGTGAGTTAACTCACTTTGATACAAAAACAAATGCGGAGCAGCGGCCCTAGGTTCGATTCCTAGCTCGGGCTGGTGAAACACTCGTCGAAACAAAATTATTGCTATCCTCATGAAACAGATGAAAATTACATGAATTGCATGAGTGCGCTCTTCGCAATGGCAAAATCTCCAAGTGTGGAAGCAAAAATGGCCTAAAACCGTCGTTCGGTTTCGGTGTTAAACTGTAGGTCCACCCTTCCTTCACCCGTTTGAAATGTGTGTTGTCACATTTAACAACAATTTTCACAGCGGGCCCATAGAGAGACCTAAGAGTGTCTCATACAGAGGTAGCCACTACAACCTACCAACTTAAGAGAGGAATTTGTTTATTTATATAGGTACAGTCATTTTTGATACTATTCCAACAATCGGAATAATTCCGATAATGTTAAAGAACATTCGATTATGTTATTAACTCGGTTGGTTGGTTGGTTCAAGTGGCGATGTTCCACATCCAATTAGCGCGTTAGCGCCGTTTTGATACCACTATTCCCGGTAGGTGCTCTAAGGTATATTGTGTGGTGTCATCTGGACTTATATGTATCTATCCATACATATCCTTTATATCCAGTCCGAGAGATTCATGAAAGAAAGTAGTGAGTTTACGCTGCACTTTGCTATCTCTTCGAAAGTCTGAAATATCGGTTTTCCCAGCGTTTTCCATCTCCTTCTTGCTAAGGCCGGACAGGCGCAGAGGAAATGGTGAACAGTTTCCTTCTCATCCGGATTTTCACAACTGTGACAGCTGGTGTTGTATGGAATCCCCATTTTTGCCGCGTGCTCTCCAATGGGCCAGTGGCCTTTGTTCAGGAGCTCCACGGCCCTATTCTTGTCGTATGTTGGCCACAGTGATCTGCTGATTTTATAGGATTCCGTCCTCTGCCATCTAATGTTGGCTTTGACGAGGAAGTCTTTCGAGACCTCGCTCTTGATAGAGCCCAGTGGGACGTGAACCATCAGCGCCTCGTTCTCATCAAGAGCGGAGCCTCTTCGAGCTAGCTCATCGGCTCTTTCACTCCCATCAATGTTATTGTGCCTTGGCACCCATATCAGGGTAACTCTGAACCGCTGAGCTAGTTCTATCAGGACCTCCCTGCATTCCCGCACTAGTTTTGACAATAGAATCGACGATTCCAGTGCCTTAGTCGTAGATAGGCTGTCGAAAAGTATTGTAATGTGGCTTTTGTAGGATGTGTGCCATCCTGCACGCTTCCTTAATAGCGAGCAGTTTCGCCTGGAAAACGCTTGCTTTGTTGAGGAGGCGGAAAGACACGTTTATCTTGAGATGTTCGGAGAAAACTCCTGATCCTACTCCGCATTCCATTTTAGAGCCATCAGTGTAGATTATGGTATCAGGTTGTTTAGGATGTTCTCTCTCTTCCATTCTAGACGATAGGGGATACGGATATCGTAATCTTTCCCAAAGTCAATGTTAGAAATTGCATAATCCGTCGTTGTAGGCAGGCACCTTTGCCCTTGTGATAAGAGACTGCCTGTCCTTCCAGCAACCTTTTTCTATCAGCCTAAGAGCACTAAGAGTTGCGGCTTTCATAATATGCAGATCGACGGGAAGCAGGTGCGTCAGCACGTTAAGCGCCTCTCCAGGGCAGGATCGAATTGCTCCCGTAGTTCCGGTACAAGCTGCTCTTTGTAGTCTACCGAGTTTGGTAATGTTGTATTTCCTCCTGAGGGCTTTCCACCAGACCAGAGCTCCGTATGATAGTATTGGACGTACAACCATCTTGAACAGCCATAGCATTAAACTTGGTCGGAGACCCCACTTTCTCCCTATCATTTTCCTGCAGGAGTAGAGTGCAAATCCTGCTTTGTTTATTCTGTGCTCTATGTTAAGCCTCCAGTTCAGTTTAGGGTCTAGGATTACCCCGATTAAGAGAAACCATGATTTTCTACATTGTCGGAGATAGTGAACAATTTTCTTTTTATTAGTTGAAGGTTGTTTAAGCAATCCAAATATATGTACAAAAAGTTTGACTGTGTATACAATTGACACGTTTGACATATGTAGGTAACAAACCAAACCCAACACGAGAACCATGTTGATGTTAATGTCCTCTAGATTTGAATTGTAGTTGTCATCAAAATGCATCACATTTTACAATATTGACTGTTTTCAATTATAGAAATGCTTCATTCATATTCATTACTGGAGCCAGATAAAACATGTACATGCACACACTTTGTTTGTTCTAAGTGCGGAAAAAGTACATTTGTACGATGACACGATTCAATATCATCTCAATCATCTAACATGAGTAAACTAAACTTTTCATTCGGCATGATTGCTTATGATGAAACTTCGCACAAACCGTTCGTATCCGCAACAACTGCATTCAATTAATCAACGTCTGGTCAACGTGTTTTGTAAATAAAGCACCCAACACAAAATCAATCAAAATATTTAATATCTCACTACTTGCAGCTTTCATTCGCTCTGCTCGGAATCGTCTCATGCCGTCGCATATAAATATTACGGCCACAATACGCTACACCAGCCATCAGTCTTTAGCCAATTTTGAATCGTTGTGGTACAAATTTCTCAAAAACGTTAAATTCAAACAAAGTTTCGTATCCCTTGGTCGGCAGCGAGAAATCGAAGGATATGCAAAGAGGTACAACAAGTGTTTAATATTTTTTGTAATTTTCATTAATTTTTGAACTCAAACGTTCAATGCTCACCTCAATCATTATTACAGCTGTAATTGGCCTGTGGCTGTTGGTACTGGGCAGCAGCGCCTTGGACATATGCGATCGGCAGGAGGACGGCACGCGCCTGGCGCATCCGCTCGAGTGTGCAAAGTACGTTGTGTGCCTCGATCAGCGAACGTCGCAAATTGTCAGCTGCCCCAGCGGTTTGCACTTCAATCGACATGTGGGCGCGTGCGATTTGAAGAGTCGTGCGGGTTGTGAACTAAGTGTGCGTGCATCGGAGGGGTTAGGTGCGGCAACGACAGACTGCTGCTCTTGTTGTTGTAATAATTGTTGCACGGATTCGCCCACACCGGGTCCGGATTCAACTGCACCCGGCCTGGAAACAACTACACCTTGCCCAGATTCGAACACACCCAGCTCGGAATCAACTGCACCCAGCCCGGAACCAACTACGACCACACCCAGCCCAGGTTCGATCACGCCCGGACCACTGACTGGGCCTTCGGGCACTTCATGCAACCACCCCGGTCTGTGTGCGGGTCAAAAAGATGGCACCATGTTCGCTGACAGCTCATCGAATGGTTATATTGTCTGTCAGTGTGAATGTGAAATTCGGAGGCCATGTCCGGCCGGACTAGTCTTCAATACGGCAGTCAACGTTTGCGATTGGCCGAGAGTCCACTGAGGATTTCGCACTCCTTCTGAAATATGAGTTTATTGAATATATGCAAATGTGTAAAAATTACAAGTGTTTCACTTTAAAATAATATCGATTGAATGAAAGTCAGCACTGGTTTGGGAGAGTAATGATACTTTTGATATAAAAAACCGTACCTCGTTGGCCTTGAATATTAAAGTTTTCGGGACTATTATATGTGTTTTAGTGTTGTCTGGAGATTCTAACATCCTAGGAATCGCTTATTTTGTAGGGTATGATGAGAACTGTGTCTACAACAAAATTTTGTAGAAGTGCAGTGGGAATTGGTAGAGGCGCACTGAGTTCAAAATTCAAAATAGTGCTTTGAACATTTATACCTTAACCCACAACTGCTCAGTGGTTACTTTTAGAATCGCTGCCAATTGTCGTCCTCCATTGGAAACAATTCTGATTGCAGTGATGCGAATATTGGCAAAGTTGTTCATTCATGGCGCCACAACACACGAAAAAATTGCATTAGTTAAACACAAATAATCAGTGGAGCTGGCCGACTCTTTCTCGTTGTTGGCGAACAGAGACCATCGAAACGCGAAAAAGACAAAATCACTTTAATGGAGCAGCTACAATAGATTTTATCGTACGATCGGCCGAACGATTGGCAGCGTGATAGCACTACCGATGCTGATGCTGATGCTCGATTAATATGTGTGCCGAGCGGTTGCCGTACATCAGAAACAACATTGCCAACAAGCAAAACGTTCTCCGGCTGCAATTAAAAAGTGTTTTAATTTAATTAAAACTCATTATCGCTTCTTTGTGTTCGTATAAAAGGCCGGCGTTGCAATGGCTGCGACAACAGTGCCGCCGCAGCGGCAGAAGTACAGTGAAAGCGACTCGCCGCACGCCCGCCAGGATGTTTTTAGGTTAGTAGCGCCATTGGCCTGCGGATTGTTGCGCGACCAGCACTTGAACGGTGACTTCTATTTTGCAGTTAAGCTGGTAGCAGTTCTGGCACTAGTCGGCCATGTTGCATATGCAACGGAGTCCACGTGCACAAACGAGAACATTGGCCGGCGCTTGGCGCACCCCAGCAGCTGCTCCAAGTTCATATTTTGCAGAAACCAGTTGAACAGCACCGTGCACGCCTGTCCGAAAGGTTTGCACTTCAACGAGGAACTGCAGGTTTGCGATTACCCGGCTCGTGCTGGTTGCACGAAGGAAGCAGATGTCGTACCGGCGACATGTGATTGTGATTGTAATGTGTGTTGCTCAGGTGTAACGCAAACGCCACCGTGTGCAGATTCAACCACAACCGTGCCTGCACCGACGACATGTACGACTACAACTCAAGCAGTAATCGTTCCTGCAACGACGACTACTCAATGCGTAACCGTTCCTGCAACGACGACTACTAAAAGCGTAACAGTTCCTGCAACGACGACTACTAAAAGCGTAACCGTTCCTGCAACGACGACTACAAAAACTGTAACCGTTCCTGCAACGACGACTACTAAATGCGCTACCGTTCCTGCAACGACGACTACTAAAAGCGTAACAGTTCCTGCAACGACGACTACTAAAAGCGTAACCGTTCCTTCAACGACGACTACTAAACGCGTAACTGTTCCTGCAACGACGACTACTAAACGCGTAACCGTTCCTGCAACGACGACTACTAAACCCGTAACCGTTCCTGCAACAACAACAACTAAAAGCGTAACAGTTCCTGCAACGACGACTACTAAAAGCGTAACCGTTCCTTCAACGACGACTACTAAAAGCGTAACCGTTCCTGCAAAGACGACTACTACATGCGTAACCGTTCCTGCAACGACGACTACTACATGCGTAACCGTTCCTGCAACGACTACAACTAACAGCGTAACCGTTCCTGCAACGACAACAACTAAAAGCGTAACCGTTCCTTCAACGACGACTACTAAACGCGTAACCGTTCCTGCAACGACGACTACTAAAAGCGTAACCGTTCCTGCAACGACGACTACAAAAACTGTAACCGTTCCTGCAACGACGACTACTAAAAGCGTAACCGTTCCTGCAACGACGACTACAAAAACTGTAACCGTTCCTGCAACGACGACTACTAAAAGCGTAACCGTTCCTGCAACGACGACTACTAAAAGCGTAACCGTTCCTGCAACGACGACTACAAAAACTGTAACCGTTCCTGCAACGACGACTACTAAATGCGCTACCGTTCCTGCAACGACGACTACTAAAAGCGTAACCGTTCCTGCAACGACGACTACAAAAACTGTAACCGTTCCTGCAACGACGACTACCCAATGCGTAACCGTTCCTGCAACAACAACAACTAAAAGCGTAACCGTTCCTGCAACGACAACAACTAAAAGCGTAACAGTTCCTGCAACGACAACAACTAAAAGCGTAACCGTTCCTTCAACGACGACTACTAAACGCGTAACCGTTCCTGCAACGACGACTACTAAAAGCGTAACCGTTCCTGCAACGACGACTACAAAAACTGTAACCGTTCCTGCAACGACGACTACTAAAAGCGTAACCGTTCCTTCAACGACGACTACTAAACGCGTAACCGTTCCTGCAAAGACGACTACTACATGCGTAACCGTTCCTGCAACGACGACTACTAAAAGCGTAACCGTTCCTGCAACGACGACTACAAAAACTGTAACCGTTCCTGCAACGACGACTACTAAAAGCGTAACCGTTCCTGCAACGACGACTACAAAAACTGTAACCGTTCCTGCAACGACGACTACTAAAAGCGTAACCGTTCCTGCAACGACAACAACTAAAAGCGTAACCGTTCCTGCAACGACGACTACAAAAACTGTAACCGTTCCTGCAACGACGACTACTAAAAGCGTAACCGTTCCTGCAACGACGACTACTAAAAGCGTAACCGTTCCTGCAACGACGACTACTCAATGCGTAACCATTCCTGCAACGACGACTACTAAACCGGTAACCGTTCCTGCAACGACGACTACTAAAAGCGTAACCGTTCCTGCAACGACAACTACAAAAACTGTAACCGTTCCTGCAACGACGACTACTAAAAGCGTAACCGTTCCTGCAACGACGACTACAAAAACTGTAACAGTTCCTGCAACGACAACAACTAAAAGCGTAACCGTTCCTGCAACGACGACTACTACATGCGTAACCGTTCCTGCAACGACGACTACTACATGCGTAATCGTTCCTGCAACGACTACAACTAACAGCGTAACCGTGCCTTCAACGACGACCTGCACGACTACAACAGTAACCGTGCCTGTAACTATGACTGCCAAACCATTAATTGTGCCTAAGACTACGACTACTAAAGCAGTAACCGGTCCTGCAACGACGACTACCAAAGCCGTAACCGGTCCTGCAGCGACGACTACAAAAATAGAAACCGTTCCTACAACGACGACTACAAAAGCAGTAACCGGTCCTGCAACTACGACTGCAACAGTAACCGTGCCTGCAACTATGACTGCAACAGTAACCGTGCCTGCAACTATGACTGCCAACACATTAATTGTGCCTAAGACTACCAAAACAGTAACCGTTCCTGCAATCACGACTACAAAAACAGAAACCGGTCCTGCAACGACGACTACAAGAACAGAAACCGTTCCTGCAATGTCGACTACCAAAAGAGCAACTGGTCCTGCAACGACGACTACAAAAACAGTAACCGGTCCTGCAACGACGACTACCAAAACAGTAACCGGTCCTGCAACTACTACTGCAACAGTAACCGTGCCTGCAACTACAACTGCAACAGTAACCGTGCCTGCAACTATGACAGCCAAAACATTAATTGTGTCTAAGACTACGACTACTAAAACAGTAACCGGTCCTGCAACGACGCGTACGCCGAAGCCTACGCCGTCTGAAACAACTACAAACGGTACCGGTGTACCCAGTCCCTATGAAACAGAATGCACTGGAAAAGATGGCGAAATGGAGCCGTTAGAAGGTGAATGTCAGAAGTTTGTGGTGTGTGTCGGTGGCAAAATAAATGTGTTGACTTGTCCCAACAATTTGCAATTCAACGCAAAGACCGGACAGTGTGACTATCCCGAAAATGCTAAATGTGCGTGGGCTGCAACAGCGCCCAGCGGCCCCTCGGCCGGTCCTTCGGGCACCTACTGCGAATCGGGCGGACGTTGTGTGGGCCAACGAGATGGCACATCATTCCCCAGCAAGACAAGTGACTGCAGCGCCGACTACGTGGTCTGCCAGTGCGAATGTGAAGTGCAACGCAGTTGCAATTCATCGCTGATGTTCAACTCGAAATTGGGCGTTTGTGATTGGCCAAGTAGCTTCGGCTGTTAAGAAACGTTTTCAAAATACCAACTCTCACGGTCAAATGTGCATGTATGTTTGTCAATAAAGAAAAGTAAAGAATAAATATAATAGTGCATATTTTATAACAAAGACTAAGAAAGAAAGATATGATTTTAATGGCTCTGAATCAATTACAACTCTATGTGCTTGAAGAAACTGCTTCTTACGTGTTGTAGCTGGGCAACTTTTAGGTACTGGTCTTTTCTTGGATCACTACTACAATTCAAGAACGGATTTCCATCTGGCATCGTTATGGACTCTAAGGGCCTATGTGTGGACATTCGTGGCCAGTCAGTTGTGGCTACGTGCCCACTTAGACTAATTCCAAAAGCGTATCTCACACATTAAAAGGGCTCAGTATCGATCAAGTAACGTTAATTAAAATATAGGTTTTGGATACAGGGGTACAGGCTTTGGAAGGGGAAAATGCATGAAAAATCTTAAGGAAGAATGCGAATATTTTAGAACTAAACTAAGCGAGTTGGACCAATTTTTCAGTCTTTCGTGTGTAGGATCTGGAACTGGATTTAAGGATTTGATCCTAAGGAGAGGATCAAACTCGTTAAGTAGTGAAGTACAAAAAAACAAAACAACAGCTGAAAAACTTAAATCAAATGACATATTTATGTATCAATGTTAGAACTTAGGAAATTATTAGAAAAATATTAAAAGTCCTAAGCTCCCTTACTTACCTTAGGTTAGGTTAGGTAGGGAAGGGTGTGTGCGTCCCAAGGGCAGCACTTCCACTCGGAGGCCAAAATGGCCCATTGTGAATCCCTTCATGGAAGATTCCGGAGCTAACCAGTGGCTCTCAGTTCGGGGCAAACCAATTCGACCTCTTGATGAAGGAGAGTAGATCCGATATTTCAACTACTGCTGCGCAGGCCAAGTCTACCAGGAACCTTGACCCCAAGGTACGGAGTCGGCGTTCCTGCAAAGCCGGGCAGTGGCACAGGTAGTGTTGGATCGTTTCCACTTCTTCCTCATCTCCACAGCTTCTGCAGACATCACTGGACGAGAGGCACCATTTGACCAGCATAGATCCAATGGCGCAGTGTCCAGTGATGACTCCAACAAGCTGCCTAATAGAGGTTCGACTCAGGGACAGTACATATCGTGTTTTCCTCACGGAAAGGGAAGGCCATACTGCCCGGCAGGTACTGCAATCAGTTCTGCTCCGCCATGAGGACTCGATGTAAGTTTTGCTCAACCTGTCAATACGCAAATACAGGGCAGATATCGGAGGGAGCACAGAGTTATCCACTTCGGTGAGAGGCAGGGCGACCCCCTTTCTTGCCATCTCATCCGCTGCCTCGTTTCCTGCCACTCCAGAGTGGCCCGGAACCCAGCAGAGAGTGACACGGTGATGTCCGATGCCGCGAAGTGCACTGCGACAACTCTGCACTACCTTTGATTTCACAGTCGCTGATTCCAGCGCTTTAAGGGCTGCCTGACTATCCACACAGATTGTGATATCCGTGGGTGATAATCCGCTGTCGCGGATTAATTCAGCAGCTTTCCAGATTGCATAAATCTCCGCCTGAAAGATGCTACAGAGGTCCGGGAGACTGAAAGACCGTTGAGCCCCTAGCACATCTGAGTGGAAACCAGCTCCTGTACCTTCCTCCATCTTAGAACCATCTGTCCACCAAATATAAAGTCACACCACCTTCAGATTAAATCGTGCTTTGATTTGTCATCTGACCACTCGCCGCTGATACTTGACTACACAGCTGAAATTGTACCCAAGGACGTAAAACCTCAAATATTCAATGACAAGACAAACTGGGATATGTTTCGACAACATACTGAACAGCACCTGTTACAAAGACTTTCATTGAAATCGCAACTTGACATTGAGCGTGCCATCATCTTTTTTAATGACATCATTTTAGACGCAGGAATGAAAGCCACACCGCTGCAGCAACCAAATTCATATAGATCTCATTCGGACAAAGCAATCAAGAGGCTAATTTTAGAAAAAAGGAGGCTAAGAAAACAATGGCAAATGACCAGATCACCTGACGACAAACGAAAATTAAATGCAGCAACAAAAAACCTAAAGGCTAGTCTTAACGAAATGAGAAACCAGGAAATAGCGAACTATTTAATGTACTTGACACCCACTCAGACCACAAATTATTCGCTTTGGAAATGCACTAAAAAGCTGAAAAAGCAAATCAGACACCAGCCACCGCTAAGGAAAAGTGACAACTCGTGGGCTATCACCAATGACGAAAAAGCAAAAACACTAGCAAAATACTTTGAAAAGGTCCTTTCAAATGATGACGACAGGGAAATTAAGCCATGTAATGACAACATAAATATTGACTTATCCACTAAAATACGGAAAACAACGACGCATGAAATAGAATATTGCATTAAAAAGAGGATTAAGCATAAAAAGGCTCCAGGTTACGACATGCTAACAGGCAAAGCATTAGCCGAACTACCACTCAAAGGATATATGTTCATAAGAAACATAATTAATGCTATGTTTCGATTGCAATATTTCCCAAAAGTATGGAAAGTGGCGGAAATCATCGCGCTTCCGAAACCAGGAAAGGATCCCACTGACGTAGCATCTTATAGACCAATAAGCCTACTACCGACAATATCCAAGATTGCAGAAAAGCTACTACATGATAGACTCAGCAAAATACTTGACAAAAAACATGTAATACCTGACCACCAATTTGGATTCAGAAAAGAGCATTCTACAATACAGCAGATTCATCGCATAACAAATAAGATCATGACTGATTTCGAAAATAAACGTTACTGTGTCGCCCTGTTCCTAGACGTAGCAAAAGCATTTGACAAAGTATGGCATAAAGGACTATTATACAAACTGAGCATGATCTTACCACTTGACTATTACCTCATCATCAAAAGCTATATCAGTGACCGTACCTTCTACATCAAATACAATGACAAGTACTCGCATATTCACTCGATAACAGCAGGAGTCCCACAAGGTAGCGTCCTAGGACCACTGTTATATGTTTTGTTCACTTCAGACATACCAAAACCAGACAACGTAAATTCGGCTATTGCTACTTTTGCTGACGACACAATTTTATTGGCTTCAGACAAGAACCTAGCAGTTGCTACGGAAAAACTACAAAAGTACACCGACGCAGTTAAGAACTGGTTTGACAAATGGAGTTTGAAAATAAACGAGGACAAGACTGTTCAAGTGATATTTACAACAAAAACAAAATACACAGGCGCTCCAATAAAAATCAATGACAAAAATATAACCATAGAACAAACAGCAAAATATCTTGGTATACATTTGGACTCAAAACTGCACTGGCACTACCATATTAAACAAAAAATCAAACAGATAAAAGAGAAATGCAGACAACTTCACTGGCTTTTGGCTAAGAGATCTAAACTCAGTATTGACAATAAACTGCTGCTATATAAAACAGTTATTAAACCAATTTGGCTATATGGACTGCAAATATGGGGAACTGCTAAGAAGACGCACTTAACAAAAATACAACGACAACAATCAAAAATCCTACGTATAATAACACTATCAGACCGTTACACTACAAACGCCGACATTCATGAAATGCTAAAAATATCAACAGTTGATGACGAGGTGAAAAAAGTAACAACAAGGCATTTTGACGTACTTAAAAAACACAAGAACACAGAAATCAACTCACTCTTGCAACGCGAAAACCAGACAAGACGACGGCTAAAAAGGAATCGACCATGTGACCTATTGTCCCTAAACTAAAAATCTGTTACCTAAATATTAAGAAACAATTGTAAATTCCAATCCTGACTGTATCGCTCTAGGCACTGGCCTTATTGTGATGTTTTTATTGATCTTCCTACCTAAATGTTTAACCAAATACTTGATGTCAACGACAGTTGTATAAATAAATGGGAAACAAAAAAAAAAAAAAAAAAAAAAGAACCATCTGTGAAGATGGTGATGGAGGCGTCTCCTGTCACACTTGTAAGTCCCCATTCTTCCCTTGAGGGAAAGGAGGTAAGTGCGCGCGAATCAAAATCCAGGTATGGAATCAGATAGTCCGTGCAGGAATCTAATTGATGTTCCGTACCTGGCCTCGTAAATGACCTTAGGATCCCAGAGTGTCCATAAGCGTGCTCTTTCCACAAGTTGGCCTCTCTCAGCCTGAGAGCGCCTTTAGCGGCACAGCACTTAATGAACTGCTCTATTGGGTGGAGATGTAGAATCATCTCTAGGCCTGCCTGGGGGGTGCTTTTGACGGTTCCTGCTATTCCCATAGCCGCCAGTCTCTGCCCCTTCATCAGTTGCGTCGCCAAGGACCTGGTGTCCGTGGCCGGCCACCAGACAATGGCTCCGTAACATAAGATCGGTCGAATGATCGCTGCATACATCCATTGGACAATGCCCGGCCGCAATCCCCACTTTTTCCCGAAGGCCTTCTGACAAACGTAGAAGGCATTCAGGCTCTTCTTCACCCGCTCTTCCACGTTGCGTCTCCAAGAAAGCTTGGAGTCGAGTGTGGTGCCAAGGTATTTCACCTCGGGTGAGAGGGTGATAGTGATGCCGCTGAGTTTCGGCAGCCTAAACTCCGGTATTTTGTATCTCCGGGTGAACAGTACCATAACCGTCTTTGAGGGGTTAACTCCTAGACCGTTATGCTCTGCCCACCTAGAGAGTTCTCCTAAAGCAGACTCCATGAGATCACTG
The DNA here is from genome assembly GCA_963971225.1 of Melieria omissa. Classification (NCBI taxonomy): domain Eukaryota; kingdom Metazoa; phylum Arthropoda; class Insecta; order Diptera; family Ulidiidae; genus Melieria; species Melieria omissa. The sequence goes on along the minus strand of OZ020268.1, from coordinate 76,429,193 downwards.
ATGGTGGAAAGAAATTTTCCAGGGATCAGGATAGTGACGTCGTCCGCATATGCTACTACTTGCAGCCTCCTGGATTCGAAGATCTCGAGGATGTTGTTTATCACAAGCAGCCACAGAAGAGGCGATAGGACGCCCCCCTGAGGTGTGCCCCTTGTGGTTAACCTCCTCACCGAGCACGAGCCTAGGCTGGAATGAACCCTTCTGCTACTAAGCATATCGCTGGTCCACCTCACCACTTTCTCGTCCACTTCGAATTTTCTAAGTGCACTGGTTATTGCCTCTAGAGTGACGTTATTAAAGGCCCCCTCAATATCGAGGAAAGCGGCTAACGTATACTCCTTGACGCTCAGCGATTTTTCGATCGTCTGAACGACCTCATGCAGGGCGCTGTCTACAGATTTTCCCCTGCAATACGCATGTTGCGTCCTGCAGAGTCCCCTGGACTGTGCCACTCCCCTGACATAGACATCCACCAGCCTCTCCAAAGTCTTAAGAAAGAACGATGACAAGCTGATCGGTCTGTAGTCTTTTGCAGTGATGTGGTTTGACTTCCCCGCCTTGGGATGAACACCACCTTAACCTCTTTCCAGGCGCGCGGTACATAGCCCTGTTGGAGAGATTCCCGAAAGATTCGCACCAAGACTTTGACCACTGCCTCCTTAGACCATTGCAGCATAGCCGGAATGACACCATCGGGACCTGGAGATTTGTACGGGTTGAAGGTGTCTATCGCCCATGCCACTTTGACCTCATCGATAATCCCCCGAACTAACGCATCCGGTCGTGACGAGTGCTGTCTATGAGGCGTGGTCGTCTCAACAACACTCGTGCAACCGGGAAAGTGGGTGTTCATGAGAGTCTCTAGAAGCTCCTCCCTCGATTCTGTCCACGAGCCGTCAGACTTCCTAATGCTGCTAGGGGTATGTGATGCCCCGGCTAGCACCTTGCGAAGTCTGGCGGCCTCGTTGACATTGTCGAGGGATTCACAGTACTTCCTCCAATTATCCCGCTTGGCCGCCCTAATAGTATTCTTAAACTTATTAAAGCTAGCCTTGTAGGCTCCCCAGTCTTCTTCAGTTCGGCTAAGTTTAGCCTTATTGAAGAGACGTCTGGTATCTGTTCGAAGTTGTCTTAGCTCTGGGGTCCACCACACCGCGTTGGTTTTCCGTGGAGCTCGACTTTTAGGACAAGATTCATTAAAAGACTTGTTAAGCACTTTCGTTAGAAGACCAACTGACCTGTCAATGTTGTTTCTCTCGAATGTAGCGATCGCTTTGCGCGATGCCAGTTTCTGAGAAACTAGTGCACTGAATTTAGGCCAGTTAGTCTTTCTCGGATTCCTATAAGTTTGTGGACATCCAACCTCTATGGCCACTGAAAAGACTATACGGTTGTGGTCCGAGAACGAACATTCCGTCAGTACTTTCCAGTCGACCACGGAGATAGTGTTGGAGTCGGTAACTAAGGTAATATCTATGACTTCCTCCCTAACCCTATTGTGGAAAGTCGGCGTATTGCCTCTATTGCACAGCACAAGGTTAGAGCCTAGAAGAAACTCAAAAATTGACTCACCCCTACTGTTGGTGTCGGAACTTCCCCACAGCATGTGGTGTGCATTGGCATCACACCCGATGATAAGGTCGAGCCTCCGTGATCGGGCGTGCGCAGCAAGGTCCCGGACTTCCTTCGGCGGTGGTTCCTCCCCTTCGAATGGCATGTATGCGGACGACAGGATCAGGTCTCGCCCATCGCGTCGTTCGCATGCAGCCACACACAGGTCACCAGTACTGTAATGAGACAAAAGAAACAAATTAATGCACCTTCTGTATACAATACAGGCTCGTATCTTACCTTCACCGCGTGAATGAAGCAATCTAAATTGACCTGAATCTAACCCACAAACCCTGTTTCCTACGATCCAGGGTTCCTGAATTAGAGCCAAGTCAACTCCAGTCTCCTCAAGGAACTGCATAAGGTCGTGGGTGGCGGCTTTAGAGTGGTGCAGGTTTATCTGCACTACCTTCAGCCTTCCCTTGTGTGGCGCGCTCCTTGTTAGGGAAGCGAGCTTTGAGGGAACCCAAACCGAACTTAACAACTCCCAGGGAGTCCCGCAGATGTGCAAAGGACGATTGATCTACCGCGATCACGATGTCCTTGCCCGCCTCATTTTTACAAGTAGTTTAGGATACAATTCTCCACTCTCCTGTGTTCAGGCCACTATTCTGCCGGCCAATCAGCTTCACCGTGTCGGCGTCCTCCATAACTGGAGGGGGGACCCACAGTGTGACGATAGGCCGGAGTGGCAGACAGTCACGGGGTATGACCTCGAGTTTCGCCCCCTGCCAGAGGGGCTCAAGACCGCCGATAGTGCGCACCAAGAAGTTGAGGGACTCCTTGTTGCCACAACCGACGATTTTGACACCCTTCTGCCAGCCAGCGCCGTCGAAGTCAATTTCGCCGTCAGCCGCCTCGAGCATCGCTCGCAGAATGCGCGCCTCTACAGAAAGCCAGTTTCCCGGGCGAATTTTCCCATCAGGATCGCTCCGGTCCACCACGGCTATCTGCAACTCCTGTGGGGAAGAGAAGCTAGCTGAGGGCTTCAGCTTTTTCCCCTCCCCTGTCGGCTGATCGTCACCCGATCTTCCCCTTTTTACGGCCTTTTCCACCGTGGTGGAAGTGGGCCTTGAAGAGGTGGTGGGTCTCTGACCAGTCTCACTTGACGGGGCGACCGCAGCACTGTTTCCAGGCTTTGCCGTCCCCGTCTTTACTCCCACCCGTGCAGTGACGGAGGATGTGGCCTTGTTTCTAGGTTTTCCGCCTCCACTGCACCTTCGGTGGGCCGTGCAGCCGTGGCACTGTCACCAGGCGTTGCTGCAACGGCCGTGCATTTCGCACCAGAAATCGCCGCCTGTTTCTTCTCGAATCTAGCCACGATCTTCTGGTGCTTCCTTACCAGATCCTTCTCCTTATCGGACAAGGATCCAGGCTCTTTGCTCACTCTGCGGAGAAACGCAAGAGAGCGCCGGTAGCCATTTCTGGCTTTCTTCGCAGCACTGCTCGCCTTGCGTTCCCCCGCCGGTAAGATACCAGGAGTGGAGCCAGTGGCCGCAGGTCGGTCTCCCTCCTCCAGGAGTGCCGCCTCCGCCTCAGAGTCCACCGACCCGGCGCCGCTACTTTGCGAGAGAATCATAGATTCCCCCTCTATAGCAGCGTCGAGTCGAAGGCCCCGGAGCTGAGGCACCACCCCCGAAAGTGAGGGACCATCCTGTGCTGTGGACTCCTGCGCCTTTTGCCTGCTTAATGCAGGTTTGGGCGCCTCCTCCTCCTACTTACCTTACTAACTCTAAACATTAGTGAGAAAGCAAAGCTTTTCAATATGAACTTTGCTTTCTAACTGATGTTTAGAGTAAAAAGTTCAGTAAGGTTGGTAAGGGAGTCATAACCGGTTCTTTGATAACAAGGTTGCTATATACTCCAATCTAACCTAACCTAATTTAGCTTAAGACTTATTATATATCCAGATTTTTTATTTTGAACTCGCTTCATGCTGAACTTATGGTGATTTTGAAGCAACACAGTGGTTTCAGTGTATAGAGAATCCAATTCCCTAAATAATCCAGAACTAAGGACGTAGGATTCTATTGAAAGTAGACAAAAAATGACAAAATACGCTTGAACAATTTTAGAACACAGAAGAAGTCTTTAGTTACCCTACCAGTGTTGCCAGGTAAGGAGATTTCCTCCTGAATTTAGGAGATTGTTGGCCATTTAGAAAATTTTTAGAAGGAAGAATTGTTTAGTATAAAATTTAGAAGATTTATATTGTATGTTAGGGGATTTTTCGGATCCTTAGTGGATTTTTGGAGATTTTTGGATAACGAAGTAAGATGTACTGGGAACACTGGCAACAATACATATTTTGGCAATAGTCAAAGCACCATATTGTACTAAACATTTGTAAGCTTACAAAATGTAAGCTCGTTCTATCTTGTTCTCACTTATTACTGTCACAATGAAATCCCGCCAAGAATTGCACTTTTTATTAAATTTATCTGTTAAATGTTTTATTTTGGTTTCTGTTTTTTTGTTGTAGTTTTTATTGTTAAGATGAAGATGACTAAAAAAGGCTGCATTCAAATAAATTCCTTGCATACATTTTTTTTTATGAGAAGTTTAATTTCATTAAAATTACGTAAATTAGAAAAAAAAAATTAAGAGATTTTGTAAAATTTTATGAGACAATTTCTGTATTTTTTAAGATTTAGGAGAAAGTAATTTCAGGTATCTGGCAACACTGTTACTCTGAATGTTTCGTATGCTACGAGAAAAACATTTATGGTCAAAATTTCAGGGACCGTACTGGTTATGGTTTTTATCAAGAAAGTCCGATTTGAATTGTTATCTTTTAACTTTTATTTTTATCGACAAAAAGAAAAGTTATTTTGTGCGTTTTATCATATCAGGCAAAAATAACTGTTATTTTTTGCTTTTATTTTATCGGTCAAAAATAAATGTTATTTTGTGAATTTTATTTTTTCGGTCAAATATATCAGGCAATTTGATTTTGTCAAAGGCCGTTCGACCGACTAAAAAACTATTATTACAATTTTTTCGTCGCACAAGTTTTATAGCTCACAATGTGCGGTTTGTTCAGACGAAAAAAATTGTATTAATAGTTTTTTAGTCGGTTTTTTTTGCAAACAATGTTGCTTCTGTCTCTTGATTCTGTATCTGAAGTCTGAAAACAATATAGTTTGCGTTTAAAAATTCAGTCAATGATCAATATTTGCTATGAAAGATATTATTTAATTTTTTTTGGCGTAAAGAAGTAAAGAAAACAAGTAAACAAAAAATTATTACATTTTTGTCGCCCTTTATTCTACATATAAGATTATTTTAAAGTACTCGTTTGGACATTTTCTTAACGACTCCTTCGATATTCATTCGCTCTCGGTGTACTTAACGTTGCGTGTGTGTGTGTGTGTATGGCAGATTAGGCCGGTGATTAGGCCAACTTTATGAATATTGGTATCGCTTCGAGCTATTGGCGCTGTGGCACTTGGCACCGGGCCAGCGCGGTCTGCACGCAGCGCTGATGGCGTCTGCTGAATTCCAGTCCTCGCGCACACATCAGCACCAGAGCGCGTCGGTGCTTGCAGTAGATGAAGCGATCGCAGCGCTGCGGATGCACCAGCAGCTTGGCGCCAGTGCTGGCCGAACACAATGTGTCAAAGTCGATGTCGTGGGTGAGCGTGGCGGCAGCTGCAGTGGCGTCGGTCATTTGGAATACGGCGCCGTTAGTGCTGCGCGTCGGCTCCAAGCGGCTGCTGGGCGCATGCTTCAGCTGCAGCGACAGCTGACACTGTGCCAGCGCCGGATCCTGACACAGTTTGCGCGTCGCATTGAAGTGCAGCATGGGCGGGCAGCTGCGTCGATACGGTCGCTGTTCGATGCACACAAAATACTGCGAACAGGAGTCCGCCTTGGGTAGTAATGTGCCTGTCGGCAGGTGCTGACAAATGGCGCCGGCCGCTTGATCGAACACCACTTCGGCGGGATCTTTGGGCTTGGGCAACGGTAGTGGCGGTCGCACCGGTGGTGTCCACGGCTGAAGCGGCGCACTAGTTGTGACAGCCTGTGTGGGCACTGTGAACAGCGGCACATCGTTGTCGTCAACGGTTTCGGCGCTGGTCAGCGGTTCAAAGTGCAAGCAGCCGGCCCGCTCCGGATGATCACAGTAGCCGGCGTGCGCATTGAAATGATAGTAATCGCCGCAGGAGCTGGCTACGGCATGTCCGTCCACGCATATGAAGAAGCCACTACAAGAGCCGCGCATGGGCACCAAAACGCCATCTTGATTGGAGCAAATTGTGGGTAGACTGAAGCGTTTGTCCTGCACGAGAGAAGAGCGTCAAAGAAATAAATACACATTAACTAAAGTGTTTAAATTTGAAGATTTTATACTTTTGAATTGTAGGATGGCAAAATCATGGCAAGTAAATGCTTCTGTATTTAAATTAAACCAAAAAAGCTTCAAGTGAGAGGTCAACAAACTGGTTCGAGTGAAAAATTCGTTCATTGGTTTGAAAAATGGAACTTTCAGTAATCGCTCAATATGACTTCATCTCTTTTAGATGCACAGCGAACGTCCACAACACATGTGTGACATGTATCAAGCAATCAATCTGAACCCTTTCGACCCCAAAGTTGCCTGAGAGCAACTTCACCTACTTGTCATCTTATAGCAAAAGCTACGATTGTTTTATGTGTTTAATTTAAGTAGGCACTAACAATTTAATATTTTTAAAAGTGAATTCAAAGCAAATTACAACAATTTTACTGTTATCCCCAAAATAATTTCCAATAATTTGCAGCAATATCAGGGAAAGTTTGTGTTCTAAATGAAGTCTATGAATTGGGCGAGTTTGATTAAAACTCTGTTTTTTTTTTAATAAAAAAAGTGATAATTTTGTATTTTTCCATAAGTATTATATAATTGTTCTGTAATCAAAAGATATTGATACAATGTTTATTTAGCCCAATTTAAACTAAAATTATAGTATTTCATGATTTAAATACCAAAAAGTAATATCGAAACATAGAGTAAAAGGGGCCAAAAGGGTTAAACAATATTTGATAAATTAAGTTACTAAATATGTTTGGATAGTTAGAAAAGCTAGCGGCTAGAAAATATTGATGCAAAATGTGTTTAACCCGTTTTAAGCTAAAATTATTCACTTTGTTTTTTTAATAACGGTGAAATAAAATCAAAAAGTGTTAATTTTGTATTTTTCCATAAGTATTATATAATTGTTCTGTAATGAAAAGATATTGATACAATGTTTATTTCATAGTTTAAATACCAAAAAGTAATATCGAAACAGGCAGTAAAAGGGTCCGTAAGGGTTAATCAATATTTGATAAATTAAGTTACTATTTGTCGATAGTTATAAAAGCTAGAAGACGCCAGTACCCCACAGACGCTTCTAAAGTTTAACAGTGTTTATTTTTTAGTGACCAGAGAGTTTTGAGTTCAAATTTAAACAGTAATGCGACACTTTTACTTGTTTTGTTAATTTTTGACAGTAAAAACGAAATCACCGAAAACAATTTTCAATAGTTAAGGCAACTTTTATGTATTTAAGCAAACTTTTATTCATTTGATTTGGATTTAGGGAGTTTTTGACGGGCGCGGATCCAGAAAAATATTTCGGGGGGGGGGGTTTAAAAAGTAATTCTTTAATATTTATAAAATTCATTTTAATTTGTATGTAGTTTTATAGTCGATCCAAATATTTCGGGGGGTTTCGACCCCCAAAACACCCCCTGGATCCGCCACTGGTTTTTGACCTTCTTGGATTTAAGATGCTACGGTTTATTAATGACGGCTCCAGCTGCTTAGTGATCCAAGTATTCCGAGACAGCTATAAACTATATACGTAGTTACTTTTGACAATCTCCCTGCATATATTTTGCATTATCTATGTTACTCCTGTCCTTATCTGTGTTCCCTTATTATTCATGACACTACTGTCAAAGCTGAAAACCGATTTATTTTGCATCTATTTTGGCCGTCGATAAAACCCATTAATTGGGTTAAATTGTGATAAATATTATAAGTTTTTTTGCACATTACTGTTGATTTTTCACGGCAAGGACACACACACAAATTCACATATTCGCACACACACATCTGCACCCATGGCAGCCGACCATATTTTGCTCTACTCACAGGTGGTGCCGCGTCTAGTACACAACACTTTAGCACCAATAATGCCAAAAACACTTTTAGTAAATATCCCATTTGCTTTGCTACTATTAACTTTATATTTGTAAATATATTTTTTATATATGAATTTTTTTTATAAATATCTACGCTGTTTTCTTCAAAAATCTCTTCGTTTTCTTTTACAGTTGAGTTTAGTGTTTTTGCATTTACAAATTTCGTTGAACAATTGAAGCCAATGGCAGCATAGTGTGTTATTTATAAAATTTCCTTATCACTTTTGCATAGCAGGAAATTAAAAGCAGCTGCCAGTTTGTAGGCATCGTTTTTTTGCTCGTTTTCATCTCCAATTTGCGTATTTTGTGGACAATTTTTTCCTCATACGCTGACGAATATTTTCATATCATATGCGGCAGTGATTGATTGGTCGGAGATGTTGTTTAACAGCAACCAACAACAACCAGTGCAGTAGCCAAACAAAAAAAAAAACAAACCAAACATTTGCCGATAAGAAATCATACACACACAAGTCGCAATTTTGTAATATGTGCGATGTCTCATTACATAATCGCACGGTAGCGATCACATTACTCTTGCAAATAGTATTGTCTAGCAATTAGTCGGATACAGGGTGCTGTGTAAACTTGCACGTGGCTGTGCTTGTGGGAAAGTTGAATGAGGAATCGGGCGCCAGTACAAAAAATATTCATCAACTGCTGATTGTTGCTGATTGCTGAGAGCGAAGATGAGGTCATGATTGCCGTATCTATGTAACTACAAAAATATGCCATGAATGGCTCGCAATGTGATCTGTGTACATTGATCATGTTGTACGCAAATGAAAAGTTGTGAAAGGGGCAACCAGATCTAGTTGGCCGTTCATGATTGTGAGTACAAAAAATTGAGCGCAACTTTTCTAAAGCGTTTGCGTTCCACAGAGTCTAGAAAAATTGTTAATTGCATGAAATAGATGATTTGTGCATCATGGAACTGTAAAAATAACTTGATAGCACATGATTTCAACATGTCTATTCATAGGCACAGAAGCTGAACTTCATTCTAAAGCGTTTCAGGTTCAGAGTTTGAATAGACTTACAGACTGGTCTGTGATATATAGAGCGGAGATAACTCAGCAGTTACCTGTGATGAGTTATCTGTTATCTGTGGTAATACCCTGTGAAAAGAAGCTAAACTGATATTAAAAAAGCTCTGCCACTCACTTGTCTCATGATTTTGGTAGTCAAGCTCAGTGTTGCCACTTGAAATATTTTTTCCCGACCAAACTTCCGACCAAATTCGACCTCAACCGACAACATTATTTGCATTAAGGGAGAGGGCTGGGTTGTGAACAGGGGTTTTGTTTTTTGGCTCTAACTTTTCACAGAATAAAGATATCGAAAAATCGAAAATACCATTGGAAAGGTGAATATATAACGCAACTTTTTTATGAAGACAGATTTCCGTTTTGATTGAAATTTAACTCTCTACGTCCAATTTTCTAAGGACGTGATTTTTTGCTTTTCCAAAAAAGTGGCTGGGTTGTGAACCGTCTGGAAAATCCCTATTAAAGTCGGAAAATACGAAGAAAACACCCATAATTTTTAAGTAAGTTGAGAATTTATTTAATTAGGAGGCCTCAAGAGGTGAAAAAAGTTATACTGACGGCACTTAGGCCAAAAAATCGCAATAAATGAAAGTGCTCAATTTTTTGAATTTTTATCCTAATCGGTGTCGCAATGTTTGCATGTGAAATATGAACGCGTTCTCGCCTTGGCCCACTTCAAGTGAACTCACCGAAATCGAGTGAAATTACATAAAATTATTTTATTTTAATATATCCGTCCATATTTGACAGTGTTAGAACAAATGTAGTACGAAAAACAGGTGGTTCATAACCCAGCCACCTCAGTGGTTCACAGCCCAACCACGATGCCATTTTGGAAACTTTAAAATAAACTACACTTCCAATCATAATTCGACGTAAACAAATATTGCATCGTAAAATAGAATCAAAACACTAAATAAACATGTATTACACAGACCTTTTTGCAATAAGCTCAGTCACTTGGATAGCACTTTAAAAAAAAGCCAACAAGTTTTCGCAGTCGATTTTCAAACACGATGTCTTTCAAACTCGATTGCTGCCACAAGCACCACGTGTTTGTACTTCGGTGTAACCACAAAAGCAGAGTCATATCATAAGACAAACTTGACAGTTGAAAGACTGGCGATATGTCAATTAGGGAAAGAAAAAACGGTAATGGTTCACAACCCAGCCTGGTTCACAACCCAGCCTGGTTCACAACCCAGCTCTCTCCCTTATAGTTTTTAGTCGTTTTTAAATTAAAATTTTATTTTTTTAATAAATTTTTTGTACTCATGATAACGATATTCACATCACAAAACGGACCGAAATTCGTTTAAGCCAGGGGTGCCCAAAACTTTCTTATGGAAGAGCAAACACCAATATGTTACATACAAATTAATTCATACGATAAAAAACAACAAAACCTACGTGGAAGATAACTGTCGCTAATTTGCACCAACAAGGCATACTGTGCTTTGCCGCTACTGCCGACGATCATTCACAAAAACAAATGAGGAACTGGAATCCTCAGCCTATGCTGAAGAGCATTTACAAAAACAAATGAGCAGCGAGAGCATAGGGCACGGGCACCTCTGGTTTAAGCAGACCAGCGGACCACAGTAAAATACTCTGGCCGATTTTGGTCCGAAAACACGAAAAGCGGCAACTCTGGTCAAACTGTCTACATTGGAAAAACACTGGAAGTAGTTGCTGTGAGCTTGTAAAATCGATGTAGATTGTTTGTCATTCAACTCATTCAACATCACAGAATCATTCTCTGCTCCTCTTTTCTCTGTTGAGTTTTTTGTACAATGAGGTGAGGAAGGGAGATGAAGATTGAATCAAATAATGAGATATAATTTTTGCAGAGAGATTAAGAAATCAAACGACTGATCACTGAATAAAATGTAGACATATCTCACTACTTTCTTACTCAATTGGCCATAACAACTCATTACTGGGTTATGGATTGCTGCAAAAGTTCTTTCTCAGCTTTGAGCGTGTCTTCTTCAGTTGGCCACATCTAGAGACGATGCGGCGTCTTCAAATTGATCCATTCACCGGAGACATGGTCTTTCTCTACGCCATCGACCTCCAACTAATGCATTGAACACATTTTTTGTCGGAGCTTCATCGTCCATACAGATACTTCCTAATATTTAAATTTTTTCACCAATTTCTTACTTCTCTACTATTTTTAAAGCTTTTGAAACTACTTTTCACGCTCAAGAATATTTAAACAAAATAATATAAATGAATATATTTAATAAATTACAAAAATGCAATGGGAATATAACAAATGTGTAAGACAAGTAAATGTCGCAACAGGTGAATGTCTCATACATCAATAAGTAAATATCTTTTGATGTATTCGAAAAGTGTTGTTGCATTGTTTATGTCTTCTAAATCTCTTAAAAAGATAATAAAATCTTTCACAAATGGACAACAAAACGAATACAAGGCCAAAAATCAATGCAAACTATTTACACCTGAGGTGACTAATACAGAAAGTAACATGCGGCCGACTGCTAAGATAATCGAATTATTGGTTAAGCGGAACTAATTAACTTTATCGAAAGTAGAAATGGCTATTTTTGTCAAAATTTCATTTTGAATTAAAATTAATCTACAATTTCTGGCGAAAAATTTATTATCTTCCGCAAGTGCCGATAGATACACCTATCTGATGTTGTTTTTGTATTGCTTGCATTCGATTAGCAAATTTGATATATGTGGAATCATTTGGCAGAGTGGACATTCAGTTAATTGCGAAATTGCAAACGACATAGCACGAAAAGTCCAAACGAATCGGCAATAGTACGCAAGAACGAAACGAAATACTTCGAAGTGAAGTAACGAAACATCTAAACACGATTTACTGTAAAAAAACAAAACTAACGAAAAGAGTTTTGTAGGATTTTATTATTAAATCAGTTGAAGGTAAATATGCCTAAAGTGGACGATTTATTTGGTGATATAATATGAGAAATTTGTGCTGAGTTGATTAGAAATTGGAGTAACTGAAGTTTTATAGAAGGAAAAGAAGAAGAAAATTTTATTTTTATAGAAAGTATGAATGTGATTGCTGCTGCAAGTTTTTTTTTTAGTGATCTTCTGTTGCCAGAGGGTTTATATGTGCAACTAAGTAGAAACCGATTTGGCCTTGGATCTATGTGAATATAACCTTTAAAAACCATTTTATACAGCAAGCAGCTGCCGAGCAATTGAATCAGTGCAATTTTAGGTTAGATTAGTTGATCCCTAAGTAATGGACAGTTTATGTGTTTTAGTATCGGCTTAGTAACTGAAATGAATTGCAGGTTATGGTAGTTGATGTTGTTGATTAATATTAGGTGGAAATTTTCTTCTGATTGAAATAAGGCGAAATGTCAATTATTGTAGATTTTTGAGTTAGTTTAGTAGAGTTTAATTTGATACATTTACATTTTACATTTCATTGTAAAGGGAATTTCACAGGCTACAATATGGTAGCGAACTTATTGTTCCTTAGTAATGAATTTTTTTGGAGAAAAAATTCGTTAAAAAAAAATTTTTATAAAAAAATGTTTTTTCGCTTAAAACTTTTTATTAGTACATCTTATGTGTCTAATGTTGCACATCAAAAGAAATGTATGAAAAATACCTTTCGTTGGATACCCATATCGTATAAATCAGTTGGAGATTAATTGAGTTTTTTTGATAACAACTTTTAACTTTGACCCCGAGCCACGCCTTTATGGGCGTTTCCCAGGCAAAATTTTTAGTTTGTTAGATGCAGGGGCCAACCCTCTATATAAAAGCATACTTTTTTTCACGAGGGTTCGCTATACTGTTTTTATGCCTCGACGAAAGTGGGGTTTTTGGGACATTTTTGTCGAAAACACAGTTTGAATGTATTTGTTTGTGTTGGTGTCTTAAGGAAATTTATTGGTCGTTAAAATATCTACAAACTTGCTAAAGAGAGTAAGGCGATATTCGGAACGATTTAGGACCTATTAGCATTTACACGTTCGAAGACTTAAGCGAAGAACTCGACCAAAATGAGCAAAATTCAAGGTCGGATTTCTCATAAACTAGAGTCAATCCAGCCAAACACTTGGTGGATCTCAACTCAGTATACCTATAGAAAGTCGCTCAGGTGGTCCCCTCCCATGTCTGAATTTTCGACTTGCACAGTGTTATTTTAGTATTCATAGGTTTACTTTTAATTCAAAATTAATGCAAACATTTTGAAGCTGTATAATATTTTTGTTTTCTTTATATTTTTAATAAGTAATTTACCCATTTTCCATTGTTAAATCATTGAATACTCTTTTGTAATTATTTATTAGTTGTTTAGTTCTTGTTTCAATTGTTTTGAAATTCTTCAATCATGCAAAAAATTGTTTTTATTCCAGCCATGCCATCACTCTTCTACTGGCTGCTGCTGGCGGTGATTCTTTCGTCTGCCATGTCGGAAATTGTTTACAACCCGCGCAGCTGCAGCGAGAATGAACAACGGCCGCAAAATCAGGCCGCCTGCGAGGGGCTGCCATTAGGTACGCTTGTTTCCTATCCGGGCGATTGTAATCGATTTTTGGTTTGCGACTGCGAGTATCCAACAGTACAGAAGTGCGGAACCGGTCTGTGGTTCAATAATACTTTGAAAACCTGCGACTGGCCACAGAATGTACAATGTGAGCCCTCAGCAGATGTCACAAGTGATCCGTCCACAGCGCTGCCAGTCGTGAATGACGTTGACTGTCAGAACTTACCGTCACACATGCTGCTGCCGTACGCGGGCGACTGTGCCGCATACATTGAGTGCATCGAGGGCCGAGCACAGCTGCGCCGCTGTCCAGCGGATCGTCTCTTCAATCCCGATTTGCGCATCTGCGACTACGCAGAGGACGTGAAGTGCTTTGATGGCAATGCAACAACAACAGCCAATACGCCAACCAGCACACCCTCGACCACAACCACGCCCAATCCCGGACTGGCGCTGTGTCGCAGCCAGGCTAACGGCACCACCTATGCATATGAAGACGACTGCAGCTGGTACTACTTCTGCAGCGGCAACGACGAGGTGCTGCTGCTGAGTTGCCCCTATTTCAACTACTACAACCCGATTACGGGTAACTGTGGACCCGATGTGTCGCCGGACGCTTGCCACGTGCCGGCCACCACAACGCCAGCCACAACTCTATCGCCGGCGAAGCGTTGTCAAGGCCAAGCGGCCGGCCAGACTTTCCCGTTGGAGAGCAACTGTGGCCAGTATATAATGTGCATAGGCAGCGGTGCGGCGACGGTGAATTGTCCCAACAACAACTATTATAATCCGGCAACAGGCAACTGTGGGCCGAATACGGCGCCCGATGCGTGTCGCGCCACGTCGACCACAACGGAGGCAACTACCGAAGTGACTACCAGAGCCACGACCGAGTGGCCCACGAATAGTGAGGGCGTGTGCAGCACATATAGCAATGGCGAACTCATCGCCTATCCAGGCAATTGCAGCAAATACATTAACTGCGAGTTTCCAGTGCCCATTGCTTACGAATGTGTCGATGGTTTGGAATTCAATGCCGAATTGCAAAAGTGCACAACACCGGAAGAGGCCAACTGCAATGGCGGCGCGACAACGACAACGACAACAATCATCACAACAGTTCCCACAACAGTTCCCACAACAGTTCCGACAACAGACCCGGGTTGTGATACATCTCCGCAAACAACTGTTGCAACAACTGAGACAACAACAAGTGAAACATCATCAAGTGAGACAACAACAACTGATATATCATCATCAAGTGAAACATCGTCAATTGGAACACCAACAACTGAGGTACCAATAACTGAGTCATCATCAACTGAGACCCCAACAACTGGGACACCAACAACTGAGACCACAGCAAGACCCACTACACCTTCACCAAATCAGAATGTCTGTTGTGGCCAATCGCTGGGAACACGCCTACCATTCCCTGGTGATGTTCGTCGTTACATTGTTTGCGATTATCCAGTGCCCATTGTTGTCACTTGTCCCAGTGATACCATTTTCGATGACCAGAAACTGGAGTGTGCACATTCCTCAAGTTGCACATGTTCGCAGACTGCATTCGCTGCAACTGACAGCATCGATTAATTGGAGAAAATGTAACCGTACAGCAGTTAAACAGTGTTATTGTAATCATACATTTACATTAAGTACGGTTAAGTCTAGTAAAATGTTTCGATGTGTTGATCTCTTACGCGTCAAAAATAGTAACTTGAATGTGAAGTTTATTCCCAAAAAATGTTTAATTATAATTTAATGGACTATTAATAAAATTTTAAATATATAAATCAGTAGGTTAGTTAATCTAAGGCAATGTAAATTTGTACATAAAAAAATAAATTGAGCATGTAAAAAAGTATAAAAATGTTAATATAAAATTTTTGGTGTTTAATACTTTTCATTACATTATATTTTCTTTTAAGATTTTTAATTACTCCGTTTCACACTGATATGCATTCACTTCTTGCTTTAAGTGAGGAAAATTAGCAATTCTTAACAAAGCATTATTAGCGCTTTTGATGAACAGATTTTCTTTTGAAAAGGTTATATGGGATAAAAAATGAAAGAGGCAATTAAGTTAGTTCACTATTTTTTGGGGGTTTTTGGCAATTTTCTTTCACACTGCCAAGAGTGCACTTTGACTAAAACTCTGTTACAATCGACTGAACGCAGTACAAAGTAAAATTGTAAATAAAGCAACTATTTCCGGTGAACTGCGTTCAAGAATTTTAGTGTGTTTTATTTTTGAGCACAATCCAGGGAAACGAATTACGCCTGCGTTAGGTAGTAGAAATAATTTTCGTAAAAATACAATGGTTCTTCAATTCTTGTTATAGAACTTTGAATTTTATTGTGATGGAGTTATTTGACTAGGATCTTCTGGTTTAAAAGTGCAACCAAGCTGGGTTTGGCCTCTGGGATAAAATTTTCCATATTCCACTCTTACATTTTATTCATTCTATTCCAAAATCTGCAAAGATTTTGGCGTCTAGTCAGAAGAGTACGATGCGTGAGTTTTATTTTCAGAATTCTCAAACAACTTCATTTAAAGGATGTATTACCTTCGCAGTGTTTTAAATGCTTTGAATTTTGATTGACTGATTGATTAATGTCGAGTGCATCACTTAGTTCTTTTTCTTCTCAATATCCTATCCTACTGCTCAAAAGTTCCTTCTATACAGTTTCATTTTGTCCAATAAGTGTCCTCAATGCTTATGAACAGCTTAGATTTGCTCAAAATAAATAATTTGAAACCCGTTTCAACCCTGGCTCAATAAATCTTGTCAAAGTAGATAGCAATAAAAGTATTTAGGTGAGTGTTTCACCAGCCCGAGCTAGGAATCGAATCTAGGGCCTCTGGTATGATAAGCCAACGCGCTACTCGCTGAACTATCGAGATCGAACGAATACGTTTAAACATAAGGAAGAGTTTGATGAGTATTTAATTACTTTGGAAAATCATCTAGAAACCATGAGGCTTGCTAACGTCAATGGTTCTGATCTCCACTGTTCCTAAGCTAAGAAACAGGAATCAAGGAAGGAAGAATCAAGGATCAAAAAAAGGAAGGTGAACCAAAGTAAATTGAATTCTTGCTTACGCCAATGAATCCAATCATTATTGCATCTCTCGCTAAACATTTAGATTGGAGCAAGAAATTGTAGAAACTGGTTCAATTAAAATTGCAGTGTCATAAGTTTTGGTGCCTTTCACTGACACTGAAAGCTTCTGAATAATTTTAACAATTTTACTATACGGCCCGAATTTCGTTCTTGAAAACAAAAGTTATATAATAAAATAGGTTTTACACGTCTTGAGTTTTTTCTCCAGTTAAAGCGTCTTTAATTTCAACTCAAAGTGTAAAAAAATTATGACTAAGACCCACTTCCGCTGGTCAATAAATACGCAAAAAATAAACAAAATATATTTCAATGAATTTTTAATCTTTTCCCAGTATTTGCTGAGCACTAAACTTAGAAAATGTTCTCACTTGATTCATTTATGAATTCGTGATAAGATATTTAAATATTTTCTCTAATACTATCGACTGGGACCACAATGTGGAAATGGTATTAACAAATTGAGATTAATGGATTAATTGATAAGAATTTTGTGTGCTTTCATAGATCACACTGTGCCTACATACAAATGCTCCATGAATTGATTTAGTTTTTTACTGTCAACATTTACAGTGTAATGCCACCGAATTATGAACACTGTTGATTTGAATGTAACTAAGAAAGTTGAGTCCGTTTTTCAAAATAAGTGTGTTTCCTAATTAATCAATTTTAATTAGTTTAAAGGTCTTTAAAATGTTCAGGACATACCTTTTGTGTCATGATGGAGATATGAATATCAAATGAAAGAGGGAAAACTGTTACCTTTGGCTAAATTTTCTATTTTAAATTTTTAGAACAAAAATATGCGAGTAAAATCCTTTGAAACATGTATCCTTCGTTATCCTTAATATTTCCGTTTGAAATAAAATATTGTATATATTTTGCATTTGGAAATCTCATCAAGACATCAAAATTTGTTGCACTGTGTTGTTGTTGGATTTTATGCCTTTATCAATTTAATATATTATATTAAAAACTTGAAACTGCACAGCGAAAATAAAACTTAGATAGCACAGCAGTATTTACTATATAAATATCTGAGCGCTCTACATGGTCGAAGTATAACATTAGAATTCCACCAATTTACTAGTGAGAAGTGTTTGAGTGCAAGAAAAATAACCAAAACCGAAAATGATGAAATTCTTGTCGGTTAGTTGAAATTTATTAAAATAGTAATTTCCAATAAATATTAATTTAAATGTTTTTTTGTAATTTATGTGTAGTGCTTTTGGGCATCTTGTGCACAGTTGGCGCTTTGGGTTTATCTGTAGAAAAAGGGAAATCCACAGCTGGGCCACCAACAACCAATTCACCACCAGTCACTGGCACAACGTGGTCAACAACAACTGGTACTCCGTGGACACCAACCTCTGAAACAACTTGGCCCCCAACTATTGTTACTCCTTCGCCCCCAACCACTGGTACTCCTTGGCCCCCAACCACTGGTACTCCTTGGCCACCGACCGACGCTCCTTCACAACCAGCTATCAACGTTTATTGTAACTGCGCTTGTCAGTCGCCAATTTCAACTAAAAAGTGAAAAACATGACTTGAATTGAAAGTCAGTAAAATTGTTACCATTTGGAGTAATTTTCAATTTAATAAATGTGCAAATCTATAAAAAAAAAAGATTGAATTAAAATTGATCTACTTTAAACTGTGAGGAGAGATGTGATTTAAAATGATAAAGGAATAAAATATGTGAAATTCTAGGATGCAGAGACTATTTAAATGGGTCCACATTGACAAAAGGATGGCTGAATGGTCAGATAGTTGTATAGATAGGAAAATATCGGCATGAATGGGACATGTGTGATGAGTGAATAGCAATGAATGCATAGAATTGATCAATAGAAAAAATATAAAAGCAGTCAAAGTGACTGTTTGAGATCAGATGAACAAAACCATCTATGAACTGAACTGATAAATAAAAATAACTAAACAGATTAAGAGTGGAGGAACAAACATATCTGGGTTCCATTAGATAAGCAAAGGGAAAACAAAAATTTGAAAGGTTTTCTGGTTTTGTAAGTTTTCATAGGAAAATTTGATAACGAAAATGGCCTTAAGAAAGAAGGAACTTGTGAAACATTTATTTGATTGATCGTGAAACAAGAAGAATCGAATGACAAACCTATGAATAGAATTGTTGTTGTAGAACGGATAAACTTGTATGGTATCTTTACTTCATAAATAAATATAAATTACAATGCAATTCGTCCTTAATCTCTTCATTGACTTCAACTTCGTTAGTTAGCGATAATTTCTTAATAGTTTAGTTTAATTAACGATTTCCGTTTCTTTGATGGCCTCTGGATGTTCCGACATCTTCTTTGCGTTCTCATCGATTTGAAGTTCCTCTGTCAGCGTGAACTTCTGGACTGCTTGAGTTTCTAACTTCTCCTCTTCTTTTCCATGTTCTCATTGATTTCAACTTCCTTCGTCAGTGTTAGTTTCTTAACTTCTTCAGTTTCCAGCTTCTCCTTTTCTTTCTCCCGGTTCTCATAGATTTCAACTTCCTTCGTCAGTGTCAGTTTCTGAACTTCTTCAGTTTCAAGCTTCTTCTCTTCTTTCTCCACGTTTTCATCGATTTCAACTTCCTTCATCAGTGTCATTTTCTGGACTGCTTCAGTTTGAAGCTTCTTCTCTTCTTTTTCCATGTTCTCATTGATTTCAACTTCCTTTGTTAGTGGCAATCTCTGAACTGCTTCAGTTTTAAGCTTCTCCTCTTCTTTCTCCACGTTCTCATCGATTTTAATTTTCTTCGTCAGTATCATTTTCTGGACTTCTCCAGTTTCTAGCTTCTCCTCTTCTTTCTCGATGTTCTCATCGATTTCAATTTCTTTCGTCAGTGTAATTCTCGGAACTGTTTCAGCTTCTAACTTCTCCTCTTTCTTCTCCATGTTTTTATTGATTTCAACTTCCTTTGTCAGTGTCATTTTCTGGACTGCTTCAGTTTCCAGCTTCTCCTCTTCTTTTTCCACGTTCTCATTGATTTCAACTTCCTTCGTCAGTGTCATTTTCTGGACTGCTTCAGTTTCAAGCTTCTCCTCTTCTTTCTTCGTCAGTGGAAATTTCTGAACTGCTTCAGTTTCTAGATTCCCCTCTTCTTTCTCCACGTTCTCATTGATTTCAATTTCTTTTGTCAGTGTCATTTTCTTCTCTTCTTTCTCCACGTTCTCATCGATTTCAACTTCCTTCGTCAGTGTCATTTTCTGAATTGCCTCAGTTGCCAGCTTCTCTTCTTCTTTTTCCACGTTCTCATTGATTTCAATTTCCTTCGTTAGTGTCAGTTTCTGGACTGCTTCAGTTTCATGCTTCTTCTCTTCTTTCTCCACGTTCTCATCGATTTCAATTTCCTTCGTCAGTGTCATTTTCTGGACTTCTTCAGTTTCTAGCTTCTCCTCTTCTTTCTCCACGTTCTCATCGATTTCAATTTCCTTCGTCAGTGTCAATTTCTGAACTTCTTCAGTTTCAAGCTTCTTCTCTTCTTTTTCCATGTTCTCATCGGTTCTAACGTCCTGTGTCTCCGCAACCTTCTTGACTGCTTCATGTGCACTTTTCAGCTTAACCTCTTCTTGCCCCATGTTCTCATTGATTTCAATTTCCTTCGTCAGTGTCATTTTCTGAACTGCTTCAGTTTCAAGCTTCTCCTCGTCTTTTTCCCGGTTCTCATCGGTTTCAACTTCCTTTGTCCTAATTTCTTGATTCGCAACTGTCGGGTTTTCCTCTTTTTTCTGCTCATTCTCATCAATCTTGACGAACTTAATTATTGTGAATGTCTGGAAATCTTTCTTGGCAATTTCTGGCTCATCCTCAACCTTGTCAGCATCCATTTCCGGTTCCTTAGTGACTGTCAATTCACTGACGACCTCTGACTCGTTAATCTCTGCATTCTTATTCTCCTCCAACTCGATTTCGTTTGCATCATGGATCTTTTCAACAAGGGAACCTTCACTAACAATGATGTCCCCAATGCTTTTTTCCTCCTCTACAATTTCTTGCTCGATTTCAACATTTGGTTGGGAAAATAGCGAATCAGTCTTTCTGTCCGTTTGTGCCACATTCAGCAACTCATTTGGAAATTGCATGGTCTCCAGTTCCTTGACATTCGATTCAGTTTCGTTTTGTTGTACCTCGCCGGGTTTCTGCGACTGATTGTCCATAATGATAGCTGGCGCTCCAAAATGTTCCAGTTCATTTTTATTGAAATTTAACACCAAATTTATGCCGCAATTGGTTGCTGTTTCTTTCTCATTAGTTTCCAATTCAGGTTTACTGTTCAACATAAGTTTTTCGTGTGCCAATTTTTGTTGTTCCTCGGTGGGAAAGTTTTTCGTTGGGTATGCCGGCTCCATTTTTTCAATTGACTGCTCCTCGAAGGGAAATTTTTCGATTGAATGTACCGAATCCGTTTCCTCTGAATTATTTTCGAATGGTGTTTTGTAACAGCTTTCGCTGTTCTCGCTGCAAACGTTGTTCACCTCATCCCAGAACAAATCCTTTCTGCATTCCATCTCCAAGGCGTTGCCATTGATGCAAAGTATGAAGCGGCGACAGTCGCTGGGATGCGCCAGATAGGCTACGCCATTGGCACATGCGGGCAGTGCCAGAATGTTTTGCGTCTGCTGACGCTTTTCACGTGCCGCTTGAATAAACAATTGCTGCGTTTTTTGCTTATCTTTCTCAATTTCTTCAAAGTTGTAATCGTATGTGGCTGGTTTGGCTTTCAGAGTGACACTTTTGTGTTTGTCAGCAGCATGAGTATTCGGTTCGATTGCTTGAGCTTCCCGCCCTAACCTTGGCTCCTCGAGAACTACATCGGCGCCATTACCCCTCACCACCACTGTCACATTGACAGCACTGTCATTCTCCGAGTTTACAATTTCCGCTGTTTGATTAATGTTCTGTTTATTGAACTGTGGTCCCTCGATAATCACTGTTATGTGCATGTCTTCGCGTCTGTTAGCCTTGGGTTCTGTATCCTTTACAGCTGAGGTCTGTTTCTGCTCAGAATTCAAATTGTTGTTGATTTGCGAAGAAAGTTTCTCTTCTTGTTCCAAGTTGGGCTTCACCAGTTCATTTAAATGCAAAGTTCCCTGCGGTGCGAACCCTTGTTCAGCTGTTTTGCTGTCAATCAACTTGCTTTCGTGCGCCGTCTTCAACTTGTAGGCGAGCATATTAGCTTTTTCCAGCGAATCACTTTCGGGCTGGAGTTTCTTTTGCTGCAAGAAAGCATTCTCATACGCCACGAGGGGCCTTGGAGGCGGAAGTTCGGGCATTTGTGGATGCAAACGATTTGCCTCAATGTTGACAAACTGCTGTCGTTGTGGTTGTTGTGGTCGATGTGGTTGAATGTAACCAAATTGGCTATCGTGCACTTCGACTGGTCGTTGCGCAGTGCTTATGTGACTTGTTGGTACTCTTGTTTCTGGCATTGGCTCCCGGACAATGAACTTGTTGTCGCTGATCGCAAAGCTGGGCAAACTTTGGCTGTGCTCTTGACCAGTTGTCGGTTCGCTGATTGTATTTTTTCCATAGAATTGCAAATAGTCCACGTTGCTGTTGAGCTTTGAAGCGGGCAAATTGTGTTCTTGTGGCACCAAAGGTTTAATGGGCAAAATCCATGGTTTGAACAGCGGACTGACAGGCGGTTCTAAATCTGCCTCATTGGCTTCACTGGCCCAAAGCAGTGAAGCGGTGACAGTAAGTGCCAGCACAAGCTGCATTTTTTTAGACCCTGGAAATGCAGTAATATAAAAATATTAGAAAATTTCGCTGGTTATAAACGATCACACTCGCCAACTTACAACACATTTTTGCTTGCAACTGTTGAATGTTTCTATACAACAAACTAAGTGTAAGTGATGCAATTTTTTCAGTGGCTGCCAAATTTATAGCGTTCAGTGCTTTCACTCGATCAATCAATAATTTTTCTTCTTCTTCAGCAATCATCATATCTTTATTAAAAATACAATATTCATAAAAGTGATATTATGTTTGCCCACAGTTGTATGACAAGCAAAATTTGTGCAGTTTGCTGTATGAGTTCGAAAAGGAAAATGAACTAAATGCAATTAAAATGAAACGAAATGCTTGTTGGCGCACAAAACATGCATGAAACAACACCAAACGGTAGTTGGTATTTTTAGTGGCAAATGTTTGACAAGCAACAACTGTCAAAGCAATTCTAGAGTTGGCACAGCAACAATGTGAATAATAATTTTTATTTATTATAGAATATTGAAAAATTTTTATTAAAATAATTTCGACCTCATTCAGATGTTATCTGAGAATTTTTATTTTATTAAAATCAAAAAAGTATCTTAAATTATAATTTTTTTTGCTTTCATCTGAAAGTTTTAATGGATTAAGTCGGTGTTATTCATTTCTTTCATATGATGTCTTTTTCCAAAAAATTTATTGCCTTATGTGAAAGTGAAAACTGCATAAACTGCACATTTCATTGCCCCACTGGGCGTATGCGTAATATTTGCTTTCACTTCACTATTTGCAGTAACGATCGCACGTAAACAACTCTGCATTCCAGAACAAATCATCGGCACAGGTGTGCACAAATGCCACACCATTGCACTGTATGAACTTGTGACAGTCACCCGGATAGTGCAAATATTTGACGCCAGGTGCGCTGCACAGCGCATTCAACTTGCTGACGTTGGCGCCCACCTCAGTAGGAACGATGCCGTTTGCAGTGGTTGGTGTAGTCAGTGGCAGCAGATTGGGTGGCGCCGTAGCTGCTGTTGGTACTGCGACAACAGTTGGCGGTGTAATTACTCCAGCGTTAATGTCTGACACTGCACAATTGGCCAAACTGGGCAGATCGCAACGCTGCAGCGCCGCATTCCACTGCTGACCGGCGGCACAACGCATCACTGTACACTGATAGAATTTATTGCAATCGCCTGCATAGGGTTGATATGAAAACGGCTCGTTGCTGGACGTTGCAGGCGTTGGATAAGTGTTTGTGATGGCGGCAGGCAGCGATGTTGGTGCTGTGCTGTCGATGCATTTGACTACAGTCGGGTGATCGCAGCGATAGGTGAGCACGTTCCATTGTAGCTGATTGGGACAGGTCAGCGCGTAGCCGAAACCATTCTGGCAGCTGTAGTATTTTTGGCAGCTGCTGGCGTACGGCAGCAGCACAGGATGCAGCGGATCGTCCACTGGCGGACAATCCGGATGACGTATGGGTGGTTCAGCCCACTATGGAGAAAGAGAGGGGGTTTGAGAGAGAATTCATTGAGCATATGAGTTGATAAAATTGAGTAGAAAATTTATTAATTTAGTTGATTAAATTGATTGAATTTTAATTGATTTGATTAATGAAGTTTCCATTAGTTTTGTGTTGGATCTGCAATGTGGATACTGACTTTTTTTTATTACCCAAACATGTTTAATGCTGAAATTTTTCCCACCTTCTGACTTACCATTTCATTGTAGGCCAGCACCAAATTAACCAAAATGGCCAGGAATATAAATTTTTGCACAAGAACTGTTCTTCATTGAAATGAAAGAGAATACATGTAATGCTTTTAAATAAATTATTGCAGCAAGTTTTATGTTTAGAAATATTGTTGTTTTTATAAAAAATAAGTACACAGCCAATTGTATGAAAGTATTACCAGTCATTTTTGCAATCGCTTTGAACAATCTGTACTTTACAATACGCACTTCAATCAAGTTATAAGACACTATAAGCCATCACGAAGGTTATGTAGCTTTTTATAGGCCAATACTGGCCAATGTGTGAATCCCACATAGTTACACTGTATATCTGTCTTACATATTTCTGTAGACTCTCTGACCAAAGTGTAGATCTCACATACACTGTCTACAAAAAGTATGAGACCAATTTTTTTCAATCAATTAGTTTGATTGGTTTCTCATTGAAATCAAAAAAAGATTGTAGCTTTTTTAAGGTAAACTATTAAACCTACATGGGGTTTTAAAGAAAAAAATAAAATTCAGAAATTGTTAATGTTTGAATAAATAAAAATAAATATAAATGATAATACAAAAATCGTTAATTTCTATATAAATTATAAATGATTAAATCAGTGCATAAATTAGAAAAAAATGTTATTTTTAGCATAAGATTCAAAAACATCGTTGTTATTTGTAAGTTTTAGCATTTTTTTTTTAATTTTTGTGAAAAAATATACCTGTAACAGAGAAATTTATATCCTGCATGGACCATGTAGCGAAGCTCCAAACCCTCACTTGAATTTTTGCTCCGCTTGGCATCAACTGAATGCAGTCATTACCAATGAGAACTAATAACAGAATGGTTGAATACCCTACAGGAACAGCTTCCAATTAATGTAGATTAGGTTAGGTTAGTTTGAAGTGGCAACCTTCTACGTGAAAAGCTCACTTAAGCACAACTTATGGCTCATTAACCCTTTCAGTCACAATGTCCAATATATTGGACTACAGCCCATACAATTCATACAGCGGGCTGTTATTTTCATGTCGGAAAGGGTTAAAATACCACAGTGGATGGTGCGACTCCCCTTTACAACACTGGGAACCATAAAGAATCCGCCATGAATTTAGCTATGAACCTGATATGAGCCAAGAAACTTCTTCCAGTTAATGAGGAACACTGACACAACAGGTGGAGAACGGTCTCTTTCTCCTCCTCGGAGTCGCATTCTCGACCCAAATCGTTGAATTGCAGTCTTAGAGCCCAAACACATTCAGAATGGTAGCGACACGGCGACACAAGATGATTCCAGCTACGACCGTCGACATGTAGTCAACTAAGTGATTACAATAAAAGCCACATCAACGTTATCACAACCATATTTTTGAGCTCCTACACACACATTTTAAAGTGCTTCGGAACTACTGCATTCATCTATATTCATTTTGGCGTTGCACAATCAATTTATTTATTTAATTATAAGCGTAATTAGTTCTTCTCTCCAAAGAGAAAGTTACATGATTTCTTAAGGATCTTTGTGAAATAGAAAAATGGTTACGTCCGAGTAAGTATGCACAATCTATCGCACCACTTATTAGGTTAAAGACAAACTTAAGGGAGAGAATAGTCCTCCTAGCCTTTAATTACTTTATATTAATAAGCAGACATCTGCTAATGTTTAATAAATTTTAGAACAAGCAAATTTTTATCAAAATTGTAATAAATTTTTAATGGTTGTTTCAAGCAAACCGAAAGTAGGGAAACTTTCATTAAAAATATTTGTTTTGAAGCTTTGACAAATGCAGTTGTGTCGCTGTCGTTGCCCATGTGTTCGGGGCTTTAGTATTTTTGCATGCTTATCGATAAGACAGTGACCAGTGAGCACAAAGACCGTTCTGATTCACTCAATGATGGCTAAGCTTGAGTAGCTGGTTGGTCTGTTGCATGTTATAGGTGAGCCAAGTTAGTCGGGAGATATGGACTCATTAATGTAACAAACACAAGAATATATTAAGCCTTGGAGCAATGAAGGAAAACAATTTTTTAGGAAATTGTGAGAAAATATTTAATATTACCTAAATATTTAACATTAAATATATTTAATGGGCTTAAAGTTAAAATAGACGGACTCCTTTCTCAATAAAAGAATGTACTGAAATGTTCACTTTCTGATTCTGTGTCCATCTAGTTGTTTAAAATTGTCTTTTACTTATAAGTGAACTTAGTCTCTTATAAATCAATTAGATTCTTTCTAATTACCAAAGATCATCACTGTCAATACCAGAGATTTTCTTTTGTCATTCTCTCTGCAGCCAAATAATTTTCAGCAACACTGTATTTATCTTATACCCACATACACCCATTGATCTTTTTGCCATAAAGTTACCTTGAACTTTTTATGGCGGCCAGACATTCTTAACATCACCTCATCATATCTTTTACCATCACTCACCCCAGCCCACAGTCCCCCGCGCACCGTAGGCACTCAAGTTCAGAGCGCATAGGCGATAACAAACCGTTATATTTACTCTTACACATCATCGCCTCAGAAAACAAGTGTCGCATGTCTTACTAGGCTCAATGGAACATACGACATTCATTTTCTGAGACGACGATATGCTTTCTGCTTTTTATGTGCATGTATGTCAATGTGTATTTTATTGAGTAAATCCAGCTTTATCGGCTACAATAACTAACTACAAAAACTGTATAACTGTGATTTACAATTATTTTGTGTGATTTTTTTCCATTGTCATTTGTATTGTTGGTTTGTCAATTCTTTTTAGTTTTTGCTCTTGAAGCAGTTTTTGTTGCTCCAATCGCAGAGGCTATTCAGTGCATCCCAGTACAAGTCATCGCCGCAGTAAAAGTCAACTGCAAAGCCGTGATTGCACTGCACAAAGCGGCTGCAGTCGGTCGGATGCGCCTCGTAGTCGGCGCCACTGGAGCATCTAGCGCGTTCTTCAGTGAGTTCTGGTGCTGCAACGACAATGTGCTCTGCCTGTGGCTGCTCGATCAAGTCGGCTGGCACTTCCGGTGCTGTCTCTAGTGGCACTGGTTCCACTGCAACAATTTGCACAACAGCTGGTTTTTCAACAGGTTTCAACTCAGCGGTTTGTGTTACTTGAATTTGTTTCAAACTCTGGTCAGTGGTTGGTTTTTCCACACTCTTAGGCACGGATTCTCCAACATCGGCAATTGATGGCCCTTCGACTGCTACTTGTTCCTCTTCATTGACCGCTTCCGGCTTTAAGTTTTTGACTTTCAACACACGTTTGATGATGATCTCGTATTCATCGGATTCTTCGGCCTGTGCCTTCTCGAGCTGCTCTTGTTTGGTTTTCATGTTGGTAAACAAGAATTGGTCTTTACTGCTGTAGAGTTGCTTCAAGATTTCGGGAAAAGGCAGCTCTTCAGTTTCAACCTTAGCGGCGTTCTCTGGCTTCGGCTCTGCCTCAAACATGTACTTGATTTCTTGCTTTTGTAGCTTCACTTGTGCGTCCTTTGCCTTCTCTGGCAGCTGTTCCTGTTCAGCTTTGATTGCTTCTTCGCCATGTATCTCAACATCTGCTGCCTCTTCCTGCACAACTGTTGTCTTGACAATGTGTTTCTCTTCGATAACCAATTTTTCGATCTCTTCAAGCTCTGCCTCAATCTCTTCAATCACCGTTGGCAAATCGACTTCCTTTATTTCTTTGGTAACTTTCAAAATGTTTGGTTTTTCCACATCCAATACTTCTTCAATGTCTTCCTTTAGTTGCTGCACTTCTTCTTCCAACGCTGCTGGCTGCTCTTCTTCGACCGGTTTCTCTTCAGTCAGCAGTTCCTCAACGTCCTTTGACAGTTCTTCAACTGTTTCTTTCACCACAGCGAGTAGTCCTCTTTCTTTCTGTTCTTCGACCATTTCCTCTTCAGTCAACAGTTTTTTAACGTCCTTTGAGAATTCTTCAACTGCTTTTTCCACCACAGCGAGCAGTTCTTCTTTCTGTTCTTCGACCATTTTCTCTTCAGTCACCAGAAGTTTAACGTCCTTTGACAATTCTTCAACTGCTTCTTCCACCACAGCGAGCAGTTTTTCTTTCTGCTCTTCGACCGGTTTGGTTTCAGTTACCAGTTTCTCAACGTCCATTGACAGTTCTTCAACTGCTTCTTTCACCACATCGAGCAGCTCTTCTTTCTGTTCTTCGACCGGGTCCTCATTGAACAGTTTCTCAACGTCTTTTGACACTTCTTCAACTGCTTCTTTTACCACAGTAAGCAATTTTTCTTTCTGCTCTTCGACCAGTTCGATTTCAATCAGCAGTTTCTCAACGTTCTTTGACCGTACTCCAGCTGCTTCTTCTACTACAGCGAGCAGCTCTTCTTTCTGTTCTTCGACCGGTTCCTCTTTCAGCAATTTCTCAACGTCCTTTGACAGTTCTTCAACTGCTTCTTTCACCACAGCGTGCAGCTCTTCTTGCTTCACTTCCTTGGAGGCCTCTTGTTCTTTTTCCTTCTGCACCGCAGCCTTTTCCACTTCCTGCACTGATTCAACACTCTGCTCCTTCTTCAACTCACTTGGAATACCCACGCGCACTTCTGCAGCTTCCACTTTGGTTTGCTGTTCCTGTTCCCTTCGCTCTTCGAAGATCAACTCAACTTGCGGCCTCAGTTCAGGTTCCTTTTCAATGATCACAATTTCGACGATTTCTTGTGCTTCCGTCTCGTCAACAATCTGATTGTGCAGTACTTCGTGTTCCATTTTCGACGGCACCTGCTCCGCTTCAATTACGTTCTGCGCAACTGGCTTCTTGCTCGCCGCAGCGGCACCCTTTACAGCCAAAATAGCATCCAACTTGTGGTGCGAGCTTACATGCTGTGGTCTGCTTTCAGGTGCATGTTCGGGCTCTGCATGCTGTGGCTGCTGCTCGGGCAGTGGCTGCGGTTTGCCCACAACAATGGTCAGATGTGTTGGCGGCCGCTGCTCCTCAATCTGTGTTGGCGGTGCCATCACAA
This sequence comes from Melieria omissa, assembly GCA_963971225.1. NCBI lineage: Eukaryota > Metazoa > Arthropoda > Insecta > Diptera > Ulidiidae > Melieria > Melieria omissa. The sequence continues at coordinate 76,400,284 of OZ020268.1, read as the reverse complement.
CAACCTCCTCCTCCGGCTGCTCCACCACTTGTTCCTGCTCCAGTGGCTCGGGGCCGGCTGGTCGCTTTAGCAGTGCCAACAGGTCTTTGACTTTCAGTAGTTCTTTGTCGTTCAGCTTCAAAAGTCCTTTGATCTCGGCCAGCTGCTGTGCCTCGTACGTTGCCGCATGGCTGTTGCCTCTCACGCCGCCCGACAGCAAAGCCAGTGCGCCTGCCACAACCAGTAGAAATCCTAACTTGCCAGTGCCTGAAACATTAAACGAACATTGGTTGTATTGCTGCCCAAAAAATTATTACTTCACTTCACCTACCCAACATTGTTTTTGTTATACAGCTGCAAGCCGAGTTTGAGTGTAAATGACAGAAACTGAACACTGTGCGTTGAATTTATAAAGTTTTTTCGTTGCATTGTGAAGGTCGAATGCGAATTGATTTGTTTTAGTTGTATGAAGTGTTTACTGCGTTTATCAATTAGAAAATTTATCATTTTATAAAAGTGAAATTATGTTTTATTTCAAATGGGCAACAAAGTGACACGAGTGATAAGTTCGGCCAAACATTTTCACTTTTATTACACGACATAAGTTTTGTGTTCGTTGTTTTGGTTTGGCCGAAACTTCTGTGCAACAATAATTTGTGTACATGCTGAAAAAAAATTAATAAAGAATTCATTAAATTAGAAGGAAATTTGGAAAAGTGGACAATTTTTGTAAATAAGAAATATTATTCAAAAGCTTCAGGTGCCGAAAAAAAGTTTTGTAATCAAATGTCTAATAAATAACTTCGTGTGTGCAGTGGCGCACACAGAGGATTTAATTTTGGGTGAGGAAGTTTCGTATATAACTTTTGAGCCGAGTACCATTAGAAACATTTCTTGCTAACAAAACGATATTTGGCAGGGGTTTGAAACCCCCAAAACCCCTACTCTCTTGTGAGCGCCACTGTGTGTGTATGAAGATTTTCAGGGTTTGATGTATTTGTGTTAAATAGTTATTTACAAAAAAGACAACAAGTCTTTACAACAAATTTTTGTATTTGAAGAATCAGCTGATTTTAGGGCTACCGTTCTTTTCTCAGACCCCCAGGAGATTTGAAATGAAATGAATTATAAACATTTGTCTTTTTCTGTAAACATTTTACAAGGAAACAGAACATTAACTGAACAAAAAGCAATCACTGGTAACACAGAAAAATACAGATTGTTGAAAAATATTTTTTTAAACTCTTTAACCCTTTCGCTACAAGTTCTTACTGGGGAATGTGAAATTTTCAATTTATGGACTTAGTCTTCAGTTAGCTTAGTCTTTAAATAATCTTTTATTTTCTCAATAATTTTTCAAATTTGTATTACCGGCCTCAGTTTTTAGAATGTTGTCATATGACAGAAACCATATCGTTGTGGCTGGAAAAATTACTTTAACATAAAATTGTGTACGCATAACTAATAATCGAATATTGCTTCATTTACTTCAGGTAGAATTATTTTAAAAACAATTATCTGAAAGTAAGTAGAAAGTTAAATTAAAAATTAGTCATTTTTTCTGCTTTTTCTTCCTTCACTATGTAAAGATATTTCTATAACTATGTAAAAATATAACATTACAAAAAACGTGTATACCTACCTCTCTTCTTTAAACTCAAATATTCAGTTCTTCAGTATTCTGTATTTTTTTATTCAGAATTTTTCTTTAAACTTTAAATTATCTAAGGACCAACAAAAAAATGTCTTCTTAAAACCACAGAGGTTTCAGACGCCCACAAAAAAGCTTGTTGCCATATGACAACAAAATAGCGAATGGGTTAAGAAAATAAACTGCAGGATTCACATATTTTTTTGTATCACCTGAAAATTGGTGATTTATTTTATGTGATTCTTTTTTATTTAGTGAAAATATGAAATATTTTTTGAAAATATAAAATATTTTCTAGAAATATAAAAAATTTTTCATAAAGTATTTTGCTTATCCCGGACCCTGAAGAATATTCTAAATTTTGCTGAAACTTGGGTTGAAATAGATGATCTGGCAATACTAACTGAAATGGATGATTTGTAAAGTCTGAACTGACTGCACAGTTAGCGTTGTCAGAACGTTTATTTCACTCCAAGTTTCATACTCTGGACATTTTTATAGTCTGGAATTCATGGGGTTTTTATTGTAGGAACAATAAAACCATATTCGATACATTCGATACTTTGTTATTAGAGCTCAAGGACATTATATACCATTTTCAGACCAATATTTTTTTAATTTATTCGATCAGTTTTGTTCATTTTTTTCTCAAGCACCCTAAACATATTTAATGATTCATTCTTCTCGTCCATTCAGATGTAAAGTAGCATCTCCAGATCTTTTCTTAAAACAAAAAGGTTACTGATTCAACAGTAAGTTCATTTGAAAGCAAATCCCTTCCTCTTCCAACTGGAGCACATCTTATTATTGAGTGTGTGCCATGCAAATGTGATAACCGATGTCAGATCAACTTTACAACCTACAATGTCACTGTTTAGTTATTTGTAATTCATTTAATTATGTTTGATTATTTTTCGCTTTTTTACAGGTAAATGGGTACATTTAAGTGTCAATTAATTAGTGCTTGTCATCTACTTAAGTGAATTGCTTTGATGACACTTTGATTTGGTTTTTATTTTTATTGTAAGTATACATTTTTTGGTAGCTGATGTACTGATATAATTTAATTGCATAGCTATGATTGGCCGCCAGACGTGCTGGCAAAAATCATCGATAGTATTTTTTAAGTTTTTTATTGAAATTTGCCAATGTATCTACAAGCAAGCAAGTTGATTGCTTGCTTGTAGATACGTGAAACTTGAAAGCAATGCTTTTTTATTTTTGATTTTTTACTTTTTGTTAAGTTTTTTCAAGTAATTTTATATCAAAAATTCATTTATTTTTATTTATCAATAATGAATGCATTTGTTGAATTTTGAATGAAAGTCTCGTAATGCTTTTATTTTTTAGCAATTTTACCATAAGACAGAAAAGAAGCTTTGAAAATGGTTGCCCAAAAATTGATGAACAACTGAACTGATCGTATCAGTGTAGAGAAAAAGTTTACTATTCATTCTACTATGCCTAAAAGTATGCACTTAATTTTCTGAAATATTACAATGTTGCTTCTTTTTTCTTGAAATTTTAGGCAACAAAGATGAGGCATGCCAAATGTTAAAGTGCTAAGAATTACTGGAGACAGTGAAAGCAGACCCACAATTATCATTTTTGTTTCGACTTTCAGCAGAGATTAGGATGGTTACAAGCTTACTACGTAAAATAAATCAACAATTTTAGCAAAAAATTGTGAAAGGTTCGTAGACTCCAAAGTATTGTTCCGAAAATAAGTTCTAACATATTTCGTTTCCCTGGATTGTGCTCGACAATTAAACACCCTAAAACTGTTCAATGTAGATAGTTTAAAAATAGTAGTCACTTTATTTAAAATTGTTCCTACTTTTTCTCTTTACACTCCGTGGTGCATCTTTGATTGTTAAAACCAAACTTTTCTCTCTGCGCTGTACCCTTTCATACCTGTCACTGTGCAACTGCCAGTATTACTTGGCACAGTGACGGCGAGCATTATCGTGACAGCATTCTTAACTTTTACCTTAACCGAATCTGTGCAACTTTTTAGAACCAAATGTTTCAATGTTTCTGCAATGTTTCTCTTTAATTGAGACCTAAGAAACCCAAAGAGTTTCCGTTTTGTCAAACCGCTGTGGTGATATATTTTTGATACGTTAAGGTTGTTTTTTTCTCATTGTAATATACTCAAAATGTAGATACACCTATTTCTGTTTTTACACGGTCTGTTTTTACACGGGTTTGTTTTAACACGGTTTGAAAATAAAAAAATTTTTAATTTTTTTACACGATTTTATTCTATTTAGCACGAAAAATTGACATTTTTTTAATTTTCTAACCGTGTTAAATAAAAACCGTGTAAAAACAGACCGTGTAAAAAGAGAAATAGGTGTATTTAAGTTTAGAATTTTCAGAATTCAGTTTTAGAACAGTATTTGTTTAAGAAAGTTTTTTTGAGATTGCTGCTAATGGAAACTAAAAGCACCCATGAAGTGTTGGGTGACTCATTGTTGGCACTTTTGTAGACTTTCTTTTCATCTAAAAAACCTTCAAGATACCCTCTATTTCAAATAAAATTATTAAATATTTTTTATATTTTTTTCGCTCAAATAACATTTCTGTCTTTTTCGTTGTAAGATATTCAAAATTTTGGTATTTAAATTCAGAATTTTCAGAATTCAATATTAGAACAATTTTGGTTCAAGCAAGATTTTTGAGATTGCCGCGAGAGGAAACTAAAACACCCATGAAGTGTTGTTTTTGTCTGGCGAAGCAGTGACTTTTTTCGTCTAAATAACCTTCGTGGTCCCCTCTCTATCAAATAAAATTATTAAATATTTATTAAGAATCTATTAAATATTTTAAATTTGTTTAGAATTTTCAAAATTTAAATTGAATATTTTTGATTCAGTAGAATAATTTAATTAGGAATAACTTCGATTCAAGTTTATTGAGCTCATCGAGATCGTTGCGTCTTTTTCGTTGGGCGAATCAGTGACACATTGTTGACAATGCATAATGTTCGGTAAATATTATTAAATAACTATAAATGATCTATCAGATGCTTGTTTGTTAATAAATTTCGAATTTTCAGGTTTCAAATTTGAAATAATTTTGATTTATTGAGATCACAGCAAGGGGCGAAATTTTCGTTAGGAAAATCACATTGAATCACACAATGAACTTGAACTTTTATGGACGTCTTTCTTTTGTCTGAAGAATCTTTCTTTATACATGTTTTATCAATAAAAACTATTCGATAATCATTAATAAATATCTATGAATATCTATTTTCCTAAGTAGTTATTAAATTCAAATTTTTCAGAATATTAATGAAGAATTAAATTAATTCAAGGCGCTCAGTTAATAACGCATCGAGAGAAGACTTGTTCTTCTTGTTTGATGATTTAGTATTACACATTGTTGTCACTTTTGTGAACATCCTCGTTAGAAAAACCTTCGTGATCCTCTTTTCATTTATAAACAAAATATTTATAAAAAAATATTTCTTCTTTAAGCCTACATTACCCATGAAATGACATAGAACTTACCAATTTCAGAAGTGTGTTTCGTTTGATATTTCAACTCTAATTTCTAATCTGTTTTGCAAATCGGTTCGACATTTATTGGAGATAGTGAAACGAATACATATACATAAATTTTATAAAGTTCAGTACCATATTAATAAGAGTTTGATTTTTTCAATTACATTCTTAACCCTTTCAGAAATAAAACTCAGCTTAAATCAGTTTGGGAGATTTTTTCTATTTATGGCAAAGTTACTGTTATCAAAATTGTATGATTTGCAATCATACTTAATTTTAAAGGAATATTTTAAAAACATATTTTTTCTAACAAATATTTTTTGTATTTTTATAAATGTGTTTTATCAGGTGTACAACTTTGCTTCCGCCGTTTTTTTCCAAAATTAAAAGCTTTATTGCGAAAAAGTGCTTACAGATGTATTATTCAAAGTATTGTCCGTCGCTAGCGACAACTTTCTCCCATCTTTCCGGCAATTTTCGGATCCCGGCTCGAAAAAAGGAGTCCTCTTTTGACGCTATCCATGAAGCAATCCATTTTTCCAATTCTTCGAAGGATTGAAAATGTTGATCTGCCAGGCCGTGTGCCATCGAACGGAATAGGTGGAAGTCAGAAGGGGCGACATCTGGGGAATACGGGGGGTGGGGCAAGACTTCCCATTTCAGCGTTTCCAGGTACTTTTTGACCAATTTTGCGACGTGAGGCCGAGCATTGTCGTGTTGGAGGATGACTTTGTCATGTCGCTCTTCCATTTTTAAAACGTTGAAACCACTCCCGACACGTTCTTTCACTCAGAGCAGCATCACCGTAAGTTTCTGAGAGCATTCGATGCGCTTCAGCTGCATTTTTTTTCGAATTGTAACAGAAAAGTAAAACTTCCTGCAAATGGCGAGAATTGGGCACATAAACGGACATTTTCGAGCGTGAATAATACGAAAACAAGAACAACTGTCGCTGAAACAGCGATGACAATTCGTTAGGCACTGTCCACACTCACTTTAAAGGCATTACCATCTATGTATTTCAACCAGCCTCAGCCGGTACAGCCACCTATCGGAAAACGGCGGAAGCAAAGTTGTACACCTGATATATGTAAATTTTTTTAATAATTAGTTTCATTGATCTAAAATACTGCAATGCGTAAGTGAAGTACTTGCAATATTTAAGCACCTATACAATTGTGCGCACATGGTCTGAGGAGGTTAAAGTGTAGTTTTTTCAACGCTGTTTTTTCTAAAATTTTATAATTTACTAAATACAGTTTTGAAGTGTAGACGTAAAGTTTCTTTGGGAATACGGGGTCGTATATGGGGCCGTAACGAGTCTAACAGGTGGTAACGGGTCTAGAAAACTTCTTGATGATAGAAGTATCGAAGAACTTTTCTTTTTGTTGAATTTACTGATTTTCTCAGGGCGTTCGTTCGTAGCTATACACCAATGATTTTTGTTTTTGTTATTGAAGCTCGAAACTTTTTCACTTTAATTCTGTGGTCAAAAGAATTAAACGCAGAGTTCATAGATATTTTTTTGAGCAGCACGCTTCAAGAATTGACGCCAACTTAACTTGACTTAACCCTCAAATGCATATTGATGCCTTTAGGCACACTAACATATTTGTGTATATCTTCAAATTAAACCCCGATATAATATTTTGAAACGACAACTACATTCGAAATCTGTTTGCTAATATTTAGTGGTTTATTAATATTTCATTCACTTTTCAGTGGTTTCTTGTGTTAAAAGAAAAACCGATTTTTATTCAGTGAAAATAATTCATGCATTTGAGGGTTAAGCGTTTATCAATTTTTGACCACAGAATCCAATGGATTTAGTTTAGAATGTCTACAAGCCTTCTTGTCTTTTTGTGAACCAGAGTGTTTAAACTGCTTGAGGTATTTTCTAAAAACCCAATACTACACCCTACAATCGGTCTCGGCAATTGGCACACATTTGCCCCGCCCAGCGCTAAATGCAAAACCATCGTAACAGTTGAGCAGATAAGCATAGCCGTCGAAACACTGGTAGTACTGCTGACAGTTGAGTGCGGTGAACTTGGCGCGATTGCTTTCGCTGCGACATTGCGGCGCACGGAAAGGCAAACGTGGATCCTGTGTTGTTGTAATTCTAGGTGTTGACGTGCTTGTTGCAGTGCTGCTGGTAACTACTCGTGTAGTGGTAGTGTGCAATACTGGTGTTGTTGTTGTTGTTGGCAACGTTGGTGTCGTTGTAACTGCATTATTACTGTCTGGTGTTGTTGTATTTGTAAGTGTGTGTGCAGCTGTTGTGCCAACTACTTCTGCTGTCGTCATACTTGTTGTGCTGTCTTGTTGATGTGAAGTTGTTGATGTTCCATCTGCTTGAGTTGGCAATGGGGTCGCAAATGTTGTAAACGCATTTGTTGTTGTTGTTATTGTTGGTGTACTGTTATCTAATGTGGAATCAATTAGTTCTGTGGTGGCATCGATAGGTTGGGTTGTTGAGATTACATCCACATTGGCGATTGTGGTTTCGTGCACATTTGTGTTTGTTGTGGAATCTGAATTCTGATTTAGCTGAGTTGTGGATGTTGTTGATTCTGTTGTGAGTTCAGCTGACGTTTCAGTGTTGTCTGTGCTTGCTTCTGTTGTTAGATGACTGGTTGTTGTGGTGAAATTGTTGTTTTGGGTTATGTCACCAACAGTGGAAGTTAAGTCCACACTTGCTGTAGTTGATTTTGTTAATGTGTCGCTTGTTTCTGTAATGCTGTGGGTGCTCTCTGTGTTATGCTTTGTAGAATCCACTGTGGAACTTAAATTATTTATTTCGCCAATGGTTGTGAGAGTGGAATAGTCATTTTCAGTTGTCAGTTGCGTTGTAGAAACAGCATTTCCGTTTGTGGAACTTGTGGGCGTAGAGTCCTCAATTGTGTTATCCTTTGTAGAATCCATTGTGGAACTTAAATTATTTATTTCGCCAATAGTTGTGAGAGTGGAATAGTAATTTTCAGTTGTCAGTTGCGTTGTAGAAACAGCATTTCCGTTTGTGGAACTTGTGAGCGTAGAGTCCTCAATTACTTTTGTTCTTTCATCGGCACTCTCAGTTGTGGTTTCATGTATTTCTGTTGAAGATTTACCATTTTCGGTTGATGAAACATTTATTTCAGTTGTGCTCTCAATAGTTTTATCACTTGTCAGCTCCACACTTTGTGTTTCATCCTTTGTTGCAGTTGTGGAACTAACACTTTCAGTTGAAATTTGATCCATTTCAGTTGTTGTTATAACACTTTCGCTTATGATTTCGGTGTTATGACTTGTGGAATACAAGTCATCAGTTGCATAGCTCGTTTCTGTTGTGGAATTTTCATAAATTTGTAGTGTGGTTTCGCTTTGATTTGTTTTCTCTGTTGTGGAATCTATAGTTGCAGTTGTGGATTTGTCAATTTCTGCAATTTCTGTAGTTAATTCATTGCTGTCAGTTGTGGAACTCAAATTTGGAATTGTTGCACTCGTAGTTGTGTGTTCTGTGGTTTCACTTTGACTTGTTTCCTTTGTTGTGGAACCTTTAGTTCCGGTTGTGGATTTATCGATATTTGCAATTTCTGTGGTTAATTCATTGCTGTTAGTTGTGGAACTCAAATTTTGAACTGTTGCACTCGTAGTTGTGTGTTGTGTGGTTTCACTTTGACTTTTATCCTCTGTTGTGAAATCTATAGTTCCGGTTGTGGATTTATCGATATTTGCAATTTCTGTGGTTAATTCATTGCTGTTAGTTGTGGAACTCAAATTTGGAATTGTTGCACTCGTAGTTGTGTGTTGTGTGGTTTCACTTTGACTTGTTTCCTCTGTTGTGGAATCTATAGTTCCGGCTGTGGATTTATCGATATTTGCAATTTCTGTAGTTAATTCATTGCTGTCAGTTGTGGAACTCAAATTTGGAATTGTTGCACTCATAGTTGTTTGTTGTGTGGTTTCACTTTGACTTGTTTCCTCTGTTGTGGAATCTATAGTTCTGGTTGTGGATTTATCGATATTTGCAATTTCTGTGGTTAATTCATTGCTGTCAGTTGTGGAGCTTAAGTTTGGAGTTGTTGCACTGGTAGTTTCCACTGTTGAGCTTGAAATTTCCGTTATTTTAGTACTGTCAATATTGGTTGTGGATTGTGAATTGTCAGTTTTGTCATAGTCTTGACTTGTTGTTGTAATGGTGTCAGTTACTGAAGTTGAGATTGCTGTTGTCATATCGCTTGACTTAATTGTGGATTGTAAATTTTCAGTAGAGTCAGTGACAATTGCTGTGTTATCCACATTAGTTACCGGTGTGGGCTGTGAGTGGTCTGTACTATCCGCAGCAGCGGTTGTACTGTTCGTTACTGTAAAAGCCGCTTCTGTTGTCGTACTTGTGTGCTCCACTGCTGGCGCCGATGTGCTGCTTACCGAACTTGTTGTGACACTTGATGTAACTGTCGTTGTTTGAGGCATTTCGATTGCTGTTGTTGAAGTCCGCTGTGCATGCGTCTTTGTTGTAGTTGCGCCCGTTGAGGATGTAGTCTCAAGATTGCCGCCATTCGTGCACTCCACGTAGAATGCATAGTCGCAGCGATTGCGCTTTACACTCCACAGTAGACCGCGCGGACATTCCATAATCCAGGCACGTCCGTCGGCGCAGTTCATGAAGCGCGTACAGTCGCCCGGATACGGCAAATGCACCGGACGCCGAAGATCGTCCTTGCGCGGACAGGCGTCATTGGGCGCCCCATTCTGAGTGGGCGGCTGCAAGCTCGTCGCCGCATAGGGACACTTGGCAGCGCGTGGCGTATCGCAACGTTCCAGTGCTGCGTGCCAGTGAAAGCCGGCGGCGCAGGAGAGCAGCACGCGTACACCGCGCTCGCAGTAATAGAATTTGCTACAAAGTCGCTCGTGTGCGTAGTAGCGACCGCTGATGCATGTGGCTGCCGGTGGCGGTGGCGGTGGTGGCGGCAAAGGTCTCACTTGATCCGGTGGTGGTGGTGGGAGCTGCTCTGGCGGCAGTAGCTGACAGTTGGCGCGTCTCGCATAGTCGCAGACTCGCTTGCGTCGATTCCAATGCAACGGCCAGGGACACTGGCGTTCGTGCGCTATGCCATTGAAGCATTGCAGATAGCGACCACAGTCCAGCGGATGCGGCAACAGTTGCTCGCGCATGGGGTGCGCATATTGCGGACAGTGGGCGTGGTAGTGGGCGTCGCTCACATGAAGCATGGCCAGCAGGCCAACGAGTGCAACGCGCAACCAAAATCTGCTCATCATTGCAACGCGTGAAACGGCGACACTCGGACACGGCACTCGACGGCCAATTGTTGGCGATTCGAAAATTAGATAATTGCGATTTGTGTGCGGCCGCACCATGGCGTTGCTTAAATGTGACTACGGCTGAGCGTTTCGTTGAGTGGCATTTAAGCAGCGTTGTTGTGATTTGCTGAAACGCTTTCGACACGATTGCCCATGGCAATGAAATCAAAAGCCACAAAACATGATGCAAATAACACTCAGTCATAATTGAAAAACACTTTGCATTGATTGGCCAAATGTATTGCGAATTGTCGACGACAGGGTTGCCATGTGAAAAAAATCAGAAAATCAAAATCATCAAATCATCAAAAAAAGTCAAATATTTCTCTGAACACTTCAGTAGCTCCGTTAGTAAGATTTTTATACTTAAAAACTCCTTTCAATATTCTTTATTTCTCAGTACAAAGTTACGCTTCTTTTAGGTGAAGAATGAAGTTTATTTGTGCTTTCAATGACAGTGAGAGTAGACAATTCGGTCCAATTTATATAAATTCTAGAAGATTAATGTACAAAGTAGGTCTTTTTTTGGAGGAGAAGAAAGTATATTTGTACACTGACAGTAAAAAAGTGACAGTAAACTTGCGCTAATGGCACCGGTCGGGCTCTTTTCTCACTTCCAGAATGGTCTACAGCTCTGAAAATTCTTACTAATTTACGTATATTCTGTCACATTTATGTACAAAGTGACGCTTCTTTAGGAGGGGAGTCAAGTTCATTTGCGCCTACAGTGACAGTTAACCAGCGCTAATGGCACCGGTCTGTTCCCCAACTGCTTCCAGGATAGTCGAACTTTGCAAATCCGATCCAATTTATGTAAATTCTAGAACATTTATGTACAAAGTGGGTCTTCTTTAGAATGGAACTCAAGTTTATTGATGCTACACTGGCAGTCCAGGATAGTCGAACTTTAGAAAATTCGGCAAAACAATGTGGGAAGATAATAAAAATTCCATGCTAAAGAAGCTCTTGGCATAAAAAGGAATTACAGGTAATAAATGTTTCGACTTTTTGGCTACAATGAGCTTCCAAATTAATGAAAGATTTTCAAAAAGTTCCATAAATTTTCAATGCCATCTGTCACTTTGAAAGTGATTATTAGTCCCAAACGTTCGTACAACTACAAATACCACTATCAATGCAGGAATTGTAAAAAAAATGGTGACAGGGAAACCTTGGAGTATATTTTTTGATTTTGTTCGGTCATCTCAAGACTGCGCCTTACTTAAGGACTCAGTTCTTCTTTGGCTTAAAAGAGATCTCCAAGCATGATGTAAAGTTGCTGCTAAACTTCGCTAAAAACATCCACATTCTCACCGATCACTTTTGCGTCGACTCGCTACGCCAAGGACCTCTAACTATTAAGTAGTACCACTAGAGACCCAACACGGGTCTTTGCGTGGCTGACCTGGCCTGCCAACTTATCTAAACCTTTCCTAAAATGACGGAACATTTTTGAAAAGTAAGTAAGGAAGTTTATAAGTATCCATTAAGAAAATATTTCCATAATTTCAAAAAATCTGTGAACCTTCTTCTTCCAATAAGAAACTACGTATCAGAGTGAACTCTAAACAAAATTGACTCTTTCCAAACGAGTGCTTTTTTTTTAATTTATACATAAGTAAAACATTAAAAAAATGCATAAACCCTGGCAACATCAAATCATCATTTAATTAAATATTTCATTAATTTTGATATTGCACTGCGTTGCACTAAATTACTCGAATGCATTGCTTATCTTTTGCACTGCTCTGCCAGGTGAAATCGTGTACGTACTCACTTTCATTCATACATTTTGTATGCGCAACTTTTCTGAGTTCGCTCAAGTATCGGCAACTTGGTGATTTTTCGTTTTAACTGTGCTTATCAAATTGTAGGGTTTTGTATTTGTTTTGTGATAAAATTGAGCCACAGGAAAATACCTACATGCGAGATCAAGTAAAGAAAATATGAATCATATTTTTCATGTGAATATTTGACAAGTCAATAAAAAGTACACAAAGTACTACTTGAGGTAAAGTTTCATTTGCGTGGTTGTTGTTTTTCAAATAAAATTGACATAACATCGAGATTGATCATATTATGAAGTTTTATTTCATTTTTAATCATAATTGTTTTACAATAGTCTAATAAGTTAAAAAGACAAAAGGTGATGAAGGTGAGTTGAGATTAAGTGAGATGAGATGGGAGGAAAAGAGATGAGATCAAATGAATGAATGAAAGAGAAGAGCTTAAATAAGATATCCAATCTTATTTAAGTTTTAGAGATTAAGTTTTAGAGATTAGATTAAGTTTTAGAGATTAGATGAGATGAGTTAGGATGAGATAGGATAGGATGAGAAGAGATGGGATGAAACGAGAAGAAACGAGATGAGACGAAGTGAGAATAGAGTAGATGAGATATTAAATGAGGTGAGTAGAAATGAAATGAGATGAAATAAGATTGGATGAGATGAGATGAGATGAGATGAGATGAGATGAGGTGAAATGAAATGAACAAATAAATGAAATTAGATGGGATGAAATAAGATTAGAAAGGCTAAAATGGATTATATAAGATAGAATAGGATGAGAAAAGATGAGATGAAATAAAATGAGATAAAACGAGACGAAATTAAATGAGAAGAAATAAGATTAGATTAGATAGATATGACATGAGGTGAGAAGAAATGAGATGAAATAAGATTAAATGAAATGAGATGAAATAAATGAAATGAATGAATGAAATTAGATGGAAGAAATAAGATGAAATGAGATGAGACAAGTAAAGTTAAGATAGGATTAGATGAGATAGATATGGATGAGAGGAAAGTTTGAGGAGAATAGGATGAAAAGAGATTAGATGAAATGAAATGAGATAAAACGAGACGAAATGAGATGAGACGAAGTAAGATTAGAGTAGATGAGATATGAAATAAACTGAGATGGAATGAAATGAATAAAATGAATGCAACGAATGAAATGCATGAAGTGAATGCAATGAATTAAATGAATAAAATGAATAAAATTATTAAATGAATTAAATAAGATGGGATGAAATAAGATGAAATGAGATGAAACAAGAAAATGAAAGATTATATGAGATGAATGAAATGAGATGATGTTTACTACTTACAAAGGATATGATATCATTTCAGAAAGCAAAGCAACAAATTCTAACCTGAATGGACGAGGAGCTGGTCAGACCACTTTTACCAATGAAAGATTTATGGAAACTTCTTCAGGAATTTTTTTCATTAGAATGACACACATGGAGTTATTGCTCCATATTCAAATCGTTTTGGTGTTAATATTTGTAAACATAAATATGCATAAAAATGAGACAAAAACAATAACAAATTCATTCAAATTATTGAATATAAAAAAAATTATTTTAAATAATAAATATTAAAAAAATTTCAAAATCCATAATTTTTCGGTTTTCCATTTGATCGCTATTTCTAATATTTATTTATTTATATATTTATTAGTGGCTTACGACTCTTTAGAATTAGAGAATACATCTAAATCGATATCTTTCTTTTGTTTAATAATTGAAATGTTAAATTTTTAGAAAAAAAAGTGTTTTCATTGTCTAAAAAATTTTTAACAACATTTCCATATAGTTATGATTGGGTTGCAATTTGGATCTAGAAATTGGTGATTTGGTAACAAATTTGAAATATTTCTCAATTTGTCTATAAGGAATTGAACACAAAATAGTAAAATAAGAATAAAAAATTTCACTAAGAAGAATACTTTGTCTTGATTTGAATTTAATTTGTCCTTAACCAAGAAAAATGCTTTGCCTTGACTCGCCATAGATCTCGGTTCATGGCCAAAATGTCTGCACAAATCAAGTTCAAATCACAGGTTGGCACATGTCTCAAACTTGAGCACCTGTCAGTTGTACTTCCGTCACGCTTTCGAAAATTTTTCTTATCATTTATTTCTTTAAGATATTTTTTGATTTCATTCATAAGTGCGCCAACCAGTAAGTGATCACCAAACGCAAATATACATATATATTCACATATATGCACAAATAACTATGTGCCCATCATTTAGTAAACATATCTCACCTATCGTACTCAAACTTATCTTGTAGTGGGTGTGGCTATTATCTGCGTGCTCGTTGCTGTACCAGACCAGACCCAAAAAACATGCAAGAAAATTCAAGAGCTCCAACACCCAAGAACTGCCAAAAGATGATAGATATAACAACAACAACCATAGAGATGATGCTTGTCCAAAAGACGTTGTTTTCTTGGAATTGTTATAAAATTTGAAAATCAATTAAAATTCTCTTGTACGTACACGATGTTCAATTAGCTATGGAACAAGCTTGAACACGCGTAAAGAAGAAGAGCACATGTTAACAAGCGCATTAGGGCCCAAAAATTGTTACTATAAAAATGGCTCCGATGCGTCCACTAAATGCGGAGTATAACTTGAACATTCGGTGTGTACAAATTCGCACAATAACGACGCAACGCAAAAGGACGAACGTTGCGAAGGATAATTTAAGGGATTTTTTTGTGCTTCCAGTTCCGCACGCAAGTAAAATCTATAGAGAATTGTGGAAGCGCGAATACTAACATGAAAGGTGAGTGAGTGCGTGTGACATTGTGTAACAAAATACTATTCCAAAAGGAAAAAATAATCCGGCTACATTAGGCGCTGGCAGTGCTGTAAAAGATATTTTAGAGTTATAGAATAGAAATTGGTTTGAAATGCAGTTGAAAGTGCTTGAAACATATGCAGTTAATATTTACTAACATTACTGGTTAAAACAACTTGTGGTGTCAAAGTTTCATATTAGAATTTCGTTATTGGTCTCATTAGATATAACAACTCGTCATACGGATCTTTAGGACAATAGTTGTCTTTAGGACAATGTTTTATATATTTCATTGTTCAAGGGATGTAATGGAGTAATGGATTTTTTCGAGAAAAAAATCCATTACTAAGGTACAATAAGTTTGCAACCATATTGTATCCTGTGAAATTCCCTGTGAAATTCCCTTGAACAATGAAATATATAAAACATTGTCTTAAAGACAACTATTGTCCTAAAGATCCGTATGACGATTTGTTATATCTAATGAGACCAATAACGAAATTCTAATATGAAACTTTGACCCCACAAGTTGTTTTAACCAGTTAAGTTAGTAAATATTAACTGCATATGGGCATCTCCCAAAAAAGGTCCACCACGAGTGAAAAATTCAAATTGCTCAGAAAAACTTTTTATTATCCAATAATACAGCTTAAATATCTATATTTTATAAATGTAAAAGAATTTTTAATTTTTTTTAATTTTTGACCGAAATATACTACTGTAAAAGAAAAAAATTTGTTTCTGAGCCTTTTGACGAATTATATGCACATTTTGTCTTTGCGTTTTTATCTTATTCAAGTAATATTATATTTTTCTTGTAATGCAAAAGTTGTCTACTAACAACAATCTTATGTATTAGAGAAAGCGAGAGAAAGTGGAGTTCGAAGAACGGAAGTTTTTTTAGTTTGCTTCTTCCTGTATCTTATTGTCGCGTCCGTGCCCAAAAAACCTTATTAGTTGTTGCCATTAGTGGACAAACTTTTCAAATGCAAGTAGCTGTCAGTTTTTAAATAGGTGCATTGTTCCCGTTAGGAAAATATAATAATTGGTTCCCGGCAAAATCGGAAAAAAATTTTATGGGTGTTTAAAATTTGTCGCGTCCGTAACCGGAAGCTCTGAATCGATTCGATTGTTTTTCGATTTCCGGTAAATTTCCGCATTTCTTGAGATACAATTTTTTTTTTCAAAATATTGACTCTCATTGAACATTTTAGCAATAAAATACAAGAAAATATCAAAAAAATTATTTTGGTTGAGAATAACAGCTTCAGCAATTTTGTACGATATATCGTACAATGGTCCGCAAAGGAGTAAAAATGCATGAAACTTTTTTTTCGTTTTTTTTTATTTTATGAACAATTCATTGGTTTATTTGATAAGAAAATATAAATTTAACAACAAAAATCAAAACGTGATTTCATTGATCGAAAACTATATAAATTATATATATAAACAATTGAGTAACATCTATCAGGCCTTATAAAACCGTTATTGCTTTTGCAAAGCCCTTTTCCCCTCAATAAAACAGAATCAACCAAACACCATATAGCTTTGTAGAAAGATACCGAATATAGCTGATTCTTATTATCGTAGTGGGAGTGGCAAGTACTCATGTCTAACCTTACATAATCTGTGTCTGCCCAGTGAAACACAAAATCGTTAATAATTGTTATTTCTGAATAGAAATAGTCGATCAGTCGAATTGTATTAGTCATACGATTTAGTGATGGGCGTGGCATTCAAGCAAACAGAAAAATTCTGTTACCAATCCATAACTTAAAAAAAATGCAAACATCATTTGCAACCTTTGCCTGCCATTTGTACGATAAATCGTACAAAGCTTTGCAACCCTTGTGGTCATTTGTACGATATATCATACAATTTTTTAAAGGCTCGGGAAAAATATTTAGAAGCAAAAATTTTTAAATTTAATAAGTTTTATAAATCAACTGAGATTCAAACTTTGAAATTGTTTGTCTTTTTGCTACTAAAAAGTATTACATATTTAAAAATTCCGCCGCAGAAGCATAGCATCGCCAAATTCTTGCAAAGAGCTGCTTACAAATCGCACTCACACTGTATACCCACGGCTATTGTGATTTATATTTTCAAACAGAATGGTAAAACATAACCTACTTAATAAGAATTTAAAAGCCGTTTCATAAAAAAACGTTCGCTGTCAAAAAAAAATCTTTAAAAAAAATTGTACGATATATCATAAAAATTTCCGGAAAGGGTTAATGAAAAATACTGTACAAATATGTTCAGCTAGTTAATTAATTTAATTAATTTATTAAGTTATTTCTAAAACCAGTTTGCTGCGATGTGATGAATGAAAGGTGCATTGCTAATGATTGTAAGAGCTGTGTGCGCGATATTAAACAAGATCTAATTCCAATAGAGTTCCTCAGGAAAATTAAATAAACCACACTAAGAACTTTTAACTTTAATTTTTCCTTATTTTGATTGCTGTAACTTGAATTTTACTTGTTATGTGTTATTTTTATTAAAAGTTGAAGTGTTTTAATAAAAACGATTACTGTATTTAATACGGGGAATACCCTTGGAAAAATTTTTCGCGTCCGTGATGTCGCGTCCGTATTCATGATATACCTAATTAAAAAAAGGTAAGACAAAATTCTCATATTTCATAAGTCTACGAAGAAAAGTTATCCTTTGACCTTCATTTGCATGTATATATATAAAAAAAAAGTTCCCAAAAATCGCTAAATTTTGTATATTTCTATAAGAGCTTCAAAAAAACTTCTTTTTTTTGTCGCGTCCGTTTCATTGCATTATTGCTTATTATTTTGTACTAATTTGTACTAAATATTTCCAATATATTTCTAAAATGTAGCACTATTTCAGCGCGCTAGAACACTAAAAAAACATATCGACTTTTTGTGTTTCTTTCTTGTTTTTTATGTAATTGAAAGCGTGCGAATGTCGCGTCCGTGCCACTGGGAGATGCCCATATGTTTTTCTCGAAAAAAACCATTAACAAAAATTTTTGTAAAAAAATGTTTTTTTCGCTTAAAACTTTTTATTTGTAACGTATCTAATTGCACATCAAAAGAAACGTATGAAAATACCTTTCGTTTGATACCCATATCGTGTAAATCAGTTGGAGATTAATTGACTTTTTTTTTATAAAATCTTTGAAATTTGACGCCAAGCCACGCCTTCTATGGGCGTTTCTCAGGCAAAATTTGTATCTTTTTAGATTCAGGAACCAACCCTCTATATAAAAGCATATTCATTTATTTTTTTCACGAGGGATCGCTATACTATTTTTATGCCTCGACGAAAATGGGGTTTTTGGGACATTTTTGTCGAAAACACAGTTTGAATGTATTTTTTTGTGTTGGTGTCTTAAGGAAATTTGTTGGTCGTGAAAATATCTACAAACTTGCTAAAGAGAGTAAGGCGATATTCGGAACGATTTAGGACCTATTAGCATTTACACGTTCGAAGACTTAAGCGACGAACTCGACTAAAATAAGCAAAATTCAAAGTCGGATTTCTCTTAAACTAGAGCCAATCCAGCCAAACGGCTAGTGAATCTCAACTCAGTATACCTTTATAAAAGCCGCTCAGTATTCTCAGAATTTTCGACTAGCACAGTGTTATTTTTTACAGATTTTTCTTCCTTTACTATGTAAAGATTTAACATTAAAAAACCTGTATACTTCTCTTCCTTAAACTTAAATATTCAATTTATTAATTTCGTATTTTTCCTAAAACTTCAAACTGCTTTAAAGACCAACAAACAAATTTCTTCTTCAAACCATAGAGGAGTCAGACATTCACAAAGTTGTATGTTCGTAACAACCGTCAAATAGAGCGAAGTGATTTTAGAGAGAAGTGATCTTACTTCTTACTAGCTTCGGTCCAATGAAATCTTTCGCAAACCTTGTCCTCTTCCCGTCTCGTCTCTCTACCAACTCATCAATAATCTTTTCTATGATCATTAAAATGTAACTATATTCAATTATTTGGCTTTATTGCAGTTACTCTGCTCCCTGTAGTGGTGTTGACTACAGTTGCACTGTGCAGTGCTGCCTCCGATCCAGAATGTAAATACCGCAAGTCGCACAAATTGCCCAGGCACTGGGCCCATCCCACCGAGTGTGGACGCTTCTATCGTTGCACGAACAAGAGCGTCAAACGTGAGGTGGTCTGCGCTGTGGGTCAGGTGTACGACACGTCAGTGGGCAAATGCGCCGACGATGCGCCCGGACTGTGCAACTTAATGCGGCCGATTGCCGCAGCTGCGGTGAGTAACAAAAAAAGCGCTAACATTGAATTGAATTAAATGTTCTAATAATAATCAAACTTTGAATGCAATTAATTGTTAGACATTGAAATTCAATGGATTGCTTAGCTGACATAAGTTCTCCTTTTTCTCTACCGTATTATATCAGCAATTTTATTAATTAACACTAGAATGCCGCAGACAGTCAACATGACTTTATACAAAAACTCAAACTAAGTCCTAATGACTGCTTTTATTATAAAAAATTTTTCAAGTATATCTTTTTGAGAGAAAATCGTCCATGACTTTTACTAAAACTTTAGCCCAATTTTGAATTAAAACTTGAATACATCTTGTATTCTGATCTGCAGGATGAAGACGTCTGCACTGGCGCAGAGAGTGGAACATTTAAGCCACGAACTGGCTACTGCCGTGACTTCTACGTCTGCAACGCCAACCTGGCCATTCTGCAAGAGTGCGAAGCGGGCGAGTTGTTTGATAACTCTACAGCCACCTGTGTACCCGATACGGGCAGCACTTGCTGGCAGAATTTCTGTTTGGACAAGAGCGACGGTAGCGTCATACCTGACGACTCGAACTGCTTGAGCTACTACAACTGCAGCAATAAATTGGCCACCAAGGAGCAATGCGCCTCCGGCGACTACTTCAATTCAGCGGCGGGTAGCTGCCAGTCGGATCCGAATGGCGAGCAATGCTCGCTGAATCTCTGCAACGGCGTAGCAAGTGGAACATCTAAGCCCCGAACTGGCTACTGCCGGGACTACTACGTCTGCAATGCCAACGTGACTATTCTGCAAGAGTGCGACGCGGGCGAGTACTTTGACAACTCTACAGACGCCTGTGAAGCCGATACGGCTGGCACTTGCTGGCAGAATTTCTGTTTGGACAAGAGCGACGGCAGCGTTATACCCGACGATACCAACTGTCTGAGCTACTACAACTGCAGCGATAAGTTGGCCACCAAGGAGCAATGTGCCTCCGGCGACTACTTCAATTCAGAGGCGGGCAGCTGCCAGTCGGATCCGAATGGCGAGCACTGCTCGCTGAATGTGTGCTACGGCGTGGCAAGTGGAACATCTAAGCCCCGAACTGGCTACTGCCGCGACTACTACGTCTGCAATGCCAACGTGACTATTCTGCAAGAGTGCGACGCGGGCGAGTACTTTGACAACTCTACAGACGCCTGTGTAGCCGATACGGCTGGCACTTGCTGGCAAAATTTCTGCTTGGACAAGAGCAACGGCAGCTTGATACCCGACGACACCAACTGTTTGAGCTACTACAACTGCAGCGATAAATTGGCCATCAAGGAGCAATGCGCCTCCGGCAACTACTTCAATTCAGCGGTGGGATGCTGCCAGTCGGATCCGAATGGCGAGCACTGCTCACTGAATCTGTGCAACGGCAAAGCGGACGGCACATTCGTAAAGAATCCCAACGATTGCTTATCCTACTACATTTGCAACCGTGGACTGGCTGTGGCACAGGACTGTCCCAGCGGTAGCTATTTCGATGCCATTGCCCTCAATTGCCAGCCGGGCAATTGTCCAACGACAGACTGCACACCGGCGACGACCACGCCCTGCCCGAGCGTTGTGACTACAACGCCCTGCTCGAGCACCGTCGAAGAAACCACCGTAGTGTATACCAATCAATTCGCGGTAATCGTGTGCCCGGGCGGCTATACCGAGGGCCAGTTTGTTGCGCATCCGAGCAACCGGCAGCTGTTCTATATTTGCGCCAACGGTAAACTGGTGCAGTACAGCTGTCAGGAGGGCAACAAATTCGACGAAAAAGTGAGCGCTTGCGTGTCCGAAATGAAAAAGAAGCGTGCAAAACGCGCGAAACGTAATGCAGTCTCAGACAAGGAAGCGAGACATGGTTTGAGTGCGCTGGGATTACCGCTGAATTCGGAAATGATCAACGTGCCAATTGATGAGCCCAGTGATGATGACCAGGGGAAGCGGAACTTGGACGATAGTGCGGCGTTTTTCGTGTCGAACAATGGCAAGAAGAAGCAGGAAGTGGAGCCCGCAGACGATAGTAAAACCTTTTACGAACTGACCCATTTCAAGCTTAAGCCGAGAGAGATAGATGCATTTGATTTCGACCCTATCGAGGAACAAATAATGCCTGTTGTTGTAGCGGAGCCTGTCATTGCTGAAGCGGAGCCTGTCATAGCTGAAGCGGTGCCTGTCATTGCTGAAGCGGAGTCTGTCGCAATTGAAGCGGAGTCTGTCATAGCTGAAGCGGAGCCAAAGGAACCCGCTGCCACTGTTGTCGCAGAGTCGCTTACTGATTCGGATACAGTTGAGCGCGATCCCAATCATGTGGCGCCCAACTGCCATGGCATCTACTACGAGGGTCAGCTGGTCAAACATCCGCAATATTGCCGCAAGTTCTTGGTCTGCCACGAAGGCAAATTGAAGACGGGCGACTGCGGCAGCGGCAACTACTACAATGCAACGGTCAATTCGTGCACCATGGATTATTATCGCCAGTGTACGGACGAAAATGCGCTGATATCTGTCGATGAAGACGAGGTGACGCCGGCAGTCGGTGAAACCAAGGAGAACTGCACGTGCCCGGGCGGCGAGAAGGAGGGCACCAAACTGCCCAATCTCTACTACGGTTATCTGTACTACACATGCGTGGACCGAAAGTGGGTGCTGGGCAACTGCAGCGTTGGCAACTGTTTCAATGCCAACACTGGCGCCTGCGAGCGGGACACCGACAACACCTGCTGGCCCGCGGACATTTGCAAGGGCCAGTCGAACGGTGCCATGATGAAGGACGCGAACAACTGCGCTGCCTTCTATTTGTGCAAGAATGGTGTGGGCAAGCTGACCAACTGTCCAAATGGCAAATACTTTAAGCAGACCAGCTCGAATCGGGGCTACTGCGAAACGGACGTAGATGCGGTGTGTCTGAATCCATGTGCCGGCACCACGGGCATTGTGTTCTTACCGGTGTTCGATGATCCTGTCAAGTACTACATGTGCAATAACGGTACAACGTATGTGGAAACATGCACAGTGGGCTACTTTGACGTGAAGCTGGGTCGGTGCGATCCGAATGCGGTTAATGAGAAAACCTTGTGCCTCAACCAAGAAGATGGCACCACATTCCCAGTGGTCGGTGATGCGTCCAAGTTCTACAAGTGTGTTTCGGGCGTGGCAACAATTGAAAACTGTCTGCCCGATACCGAGTTCAATGAAAAAGTGGGCGTTTGCCTGGCAGTGCCAAGTGTGAGTGGGACATCTACAATGATTTGCCATATGTATTTATTATGCAATAAAATTGTTAATTATATTTGCAGGCCAGTTGCGACCAAACACAGTGCGAGGGCACTGCTGCCGATGAGTATTTTCCGCCCATATCGGGCATGGGAAACAGCAGTGCATTCTGTGCCTGTCGCGGCGATGACGCCTTCATACATTACTGCCCGGACGGCTACACGTTTAGAGAAGATTTGAGCGTTTGCTATTCGGTAATGACTGAGAGCAATTATCTATTGCTAGCTTTTTTTGTTGATTGACTGATTGATTGGTTGATTTGAAATGATTGATTGATAGATTGGTTGATTGATTGATGGATTGATTAATTGATTGATTGATTGAGTAATTGATTGATTGATTGATTGCTTGTTTGATTGATTGATTGATTGATTGAGTGATTGATTTATTGATTGATTGATTGAGTGATTGAGTGATTGATTGATTTATTGATTGATTGAGTGATTGATTGATTTATTGATTGATGAATTGGTTGAATGACTACTGATTGCTTGATTGATTGATTGATTGATTAATTGGTTGCTTGATTGATTGATTGATTGATTAATTGATTGATTGATTGATTGAGTGATTGATTGATTGATTTGAAAAAAATAATTTTTTTATATATGCTTTAGAATGCGCCTTGCGATCCCGATTTGTGTACATATATGCCGGAAAATACGCGCTCCGAAAATCGCAATGATACGGGCAGCTTCTGTTTGTGCGTCATGAGGCACCAAGTGATTGTCGATTGCCCGAAAAATTCAACATTCAATCCAACAACAAATTTGTGTCAACCCAAACCAGTGCAAAATGTAAGTTAAAACTCTCTAAACTGAATTGAACTGAAATTTAAAGTGTGTTTTTTGGAAGTGCAACATTTGTTTGATACATTCAGAGTTGAAAATTTTCTGAGGCTTATATTAACAATAATTTAATTATCAATTTAAATTTTTTTATTAGCAAAATTGTGATCCCACCTATTGCCTTACACATGCCGATTATACCATATTCCCAGCACTGTACAACAACATTGATGGTTTCTGTATGTGTTTGAACACCGGCTCGGAATATGTGCCATGTCAGAATGGTAACAAATTCAACGAAAAAATGCAACTCTGCCTGCCAGTTGATGTGAGTAGAAATATATTTGTATTAATAAAAATTGAACAACCATTTGTAAGTATAACCTCATTAATGAATCAAATTATTTGATTTGATTTGATTGATTGAATGTTTATGCAGCTGTTAACACTAGAAAGACAATTGCAATCATTTTGAAGGTTTTTTATTTTTAAATATCTAATTATATTTTTTTTTAGTATTTCTATTAACTTTTGCCTTGCAATTAGTTCTACAATTAACTAACTAACTAACTAACTAAATTGCGGTTTATCTAGTGTAAATTACTTCAATATTTACTTCAAATACAAATTAGTCATTTTAGAAAACTTCTCTTTCTAGGTTAGGTTAGGTTATGATGGCTGCCTCTGTAAGAGACACACTTGCAGGCTTTTCTCTTTAAATATGAAACCAGATCAGAACCATAATTGGGTTTCTGACCGCTCACACATGCTAAAAGGTTTTCAAACTTCTGCTTTCGTAGTTGTATGGACGATGAAGAAAATACACTTCAACGTCTAAGCATTTGTTGTACTTTATCCAGAAGAAGCAACAGCCACCAAGGTAACTTCTTCTTCGACAGTTAATAGGGGTTTTAGAGGACAGGACTATTGAGAAGCTCAAACCAGTTCAATGTCTGAGCAGTCTTATTATACTTAAATTAAACCCATTAATCAATCGCAGCTTTTGCTATAAGATGACAAATTGGTGAAATTGCTCTCAGGCAATTTTGGAGGTCGAAAGCGTTAACGAAATTAAAATGGAATGAATTAATAAATTAATCAAGTGATCGAAATTTTTCATTTGTCCGACAGTTAATTACATTATTGCGCATTTTTATTGCCCATTTTTATGAACCAATTATTCGCTTTATTAATTTTACAATTTCCTGCTATTGAAAAATATTCTGAAACAATTCAAAACTTGTGCAGCCCACCAGCGTTTGTCCTCCATCGAATTGTAAAAATAATGCCGGACTGTTATTCGCTGCCAATGGTGCAAGCAGCTCGTTCTGCTATTGCAGTGACAACAACACCGCAGTGCTGCGTTCTTGTCCAAACAACGAGGACTTTGATGAGAGGCTGCTCATTTGTATGGCTGTAAGTATAAATATCAAACACACACACACACATTTCTACATTTCGCTACAAATGCAGACGGGATGCGATGCCAACTTCTGTCTAACCGCGCCCGAAGGACCATTCCCCGCCGACAACGATCCCTACTCGTTCTGTCTCTGCACAGACACGTCCACTGTAACAAAGATGGCCTGTCCGGCCGGCGATCGTTTTGACATACATAAGCTGGTCTGCAGAACGGTGAGTTGAGTCAAATTTGTATTGGTTTCTTGCCACTGAAGCGTATACAACAAAATGCACCTAAAACCTTTGAACTACTCTTCCCATAGGATCCGTGCAACAAGAATTTCTGTGTGAATCCCAACAATGACGGCGTTCCTTATGCGGCCAACAATTACACCGGTGGCTTCTGCCTGTGCAACAACGGCTACCCCACACTGCACGACTGTGAGAACGACTACCTATTCGATGCGGTTACCGGAGTTTGCGTGCCATCCGTACAGGTAATTTCAACTTAAATTTCATAATCCATTGATTTTTGCACTGTTTGACACTCAACTCAACTGTCTCCTTTTGCACTTTCTGCAGCTGGAATGCAACATAGCACTGTGCGCCAAAGCCACCCTAGCCAACCCCTTCCCGATACCGGCCATCAATGATCCGCACAGTTTCTGTTACTGCTTCTCGTCCAACACTGTCGATCTGTTCCACTGTCCCGAGTTCACCATCTACACAGATGCCGGCTTCTGCGAGCCCGAATTCCCGAACAACAATTCCACTAACCCCGATGGACCGGTGTTGCCGCCCATAGATCCCACGGACAAGTGCACATGCCCCGGCGGCTACACTGCCGGCCAGATGGTTCCGGTGAAGGGCGATTGTCGCTCCGTTGCCATCTGCCAGAACGGCAAACTGCAGAAGTTCGACTGCGGCACCGGCAACCTCTACAATCCGTACACGGAGAGCTGCCAGGTGGACACGAAAGGCACCTGCATCTCGCCGGCCGCCTACAATTGCATTGGCGCCTATCGCGAAGGCGAGTACGTGGTGCATCCGACCAGCAGGCAGCTGTACTATGTCTGCAACAATGCCGTGCTGACGCCGGGCGACTGCGGCACGGGAAATGTCCTCGATGTGGCCGATCAGATGTGCAAGCCGCTGGTGGCAGTCGGCAAGCGCCGTTTGCGTTCGGCAGTTGGTGCCGCCGATGAGTCCGATGAGTCTGAGGACAATGTAAGAACCCTTAAGATTTTGACAAATTTCATCAAAAAGTTTACGCAAGTGTTCTGAGACAGCGGCGCCATGCGTGACAAGTGAGAGTCGCGCTGGTCGTTTCGTATGAATTGTTTGATTTTCGCTTCGAAAAATATGCACACACACTTAGTTGCATATCTATAAGGCTTCATATAAATTATCAGTATATATAAAAATATCTAATCCTGCACATGTACACATATGTACACGTATATATTGAGTGTAGTTGTAGCTTAGAAATTCCGCTAGTAACATTTTTCATAAGATTTCATAATAATTTAATTTTAGGGCACTTTACGTAACATTGTATGCTATGCACAGTACATATATATATATAGTATGACATGTATAAGAAAATAAAACAAGATTTGCTTGAAAGCGAAATTCAATATTTCTTTGGCATTTTTATTTATCGACTCGGCTCTGTGCGAAAAACACAGATTCTGTGGCAAACGATACAGTGACGTAAGCAACTAAAGGCGGAGAGCGACAACATTTTTAAGTTGGAAATGAATTAAATATTGAATTTCGCTGGCAAACAAATCAGTGAGCCACTGATGGGTTAGCTATGGGTTCGTGTCTTGGATGACTGAATAAAAGTTCATATACCTAGGTGATTAATAGGCCATCTTCTGACTTATATGACTTATATTCTGAGTGATCTTTTGAGCCACTACCAGCTAATATTTTTGAGAGACTAAAAGACTTCCTCCCGGCTCTTATGCTGAGCAACCTATATGGTAGTTATCAGTCCGTGTACCTCGGCGACTTATAGGACAACTACGAGTTGATATCCCAAGCAATTATGAGATCATTTATCGACTAATATTCTGGGTGTTCGATAAGGTCACTAACATCCTGCGAGACTAAAATAGAACTTCCCGGTCCACCCGGTGTGTAAACCAGACCGACTTTTAGGGAAACTAAATACCAGATAATATTCGAAGCAGCTAATAAACAATCTTCTGACTCATATTCTGAGTGATCTATAAAGCAACTTCCTGCTAATATCCTGAGAGACTTAGAGGGCAACTACCAGCTGATATCCCAAGCGACTATTATACCATCTGTCGACTAATATTCCAGGTGATCGATACAACAACTATCAATTGATATCCTAAGAGACTAATAAGACTAATTTCCGGCGCCTCTTCTGGGCTGCTGATAGAGCAGCTACCAGTCTGTGGCCCAAAGCGACTTTGGTCGCGAGACTAAAATACCACTTCCTGGTCCACCGGGTGTGTAAACCAGAGCGACTTTTAGGAAAACTAAATACCAGATAATATTCAAAGCAACTAATAAACCATCTTCTGACTATATTCTGAGTGATCTATAAAGCAACTACCAGCTAATATACTGAGAGACTTCCTCCCGGCTCTTATTCTGGACAACCCATCGGGTAGCTGCTAGTCCATGTACCTCGGCGACTTAGAGGGCAACTACCAGCTGATATCCCAAGCGACATAAGACCATCTGTCGACTAATATTCTGTTTGATCGATACAACAACTATCAGTTGATATCCTAAGAGACTAATAAGACTACTTTCCGGCGCATTTCTTCGGCTACTGAGCCCAGGAACCAGTCTGTGGACCAAAGCGACTTTTAGTGCAACTACCAGCTTATATCCAAAGCGACTAAAATGTAACCTTTCGATCGATAATCGATCGATGATCGAGAGAGCAACTACCAGATAATATCCTGAGAGACTTATACTTCCCGGTGCATATCCTGGGCTACTGATAAGGCAGCTACCAGTCTATGTACCTTATAGGGCAATTAGGTGACTTATAGGGCAATTTTCAGATGACATCCTAAGTTAGCTTCCAACTCAAATCCAGGGTGATCGATAAGCCAACTGCTGATATATTGAGACCCAGATAGGCCATTTTCCTGCTGAAATCCTGGGTGATTCATAGGACCCTCGGTCAGCTGATAACGTAGGGGACTCATGGGAATTCTGGGCGACTGATTGGGAAAATATAAACTGATATCCTGTAGTCCCACGATAATCTATAGGACTAATAGGGTAACTATATCTGCTCATATCCTGTCCGACTGATAGAACAACTAGCGATCTAAGTATTTTAGCGATTGATAGAGAATTAAACTGTTCTTCTATCACCGCCACTTCAATGTTCTTATTTTCAATGAAGAATATATCAGAAGTGTTCAATCTTCCGCTTGTGACTTCTTTATCTCTAGAGTCATCCTTTTTTAGACTTTTTTCGACCTACTACTTTTTTATAATTTTTTTTCTACTTACTACTTTTTTATTATTTTTTTAAAATAATTTTTTTCTATATTTGTTACTATTTTTTTATATTAAGTTTTCCAACTTAAACTCTTCCGTTCGGCTGCATTTGTTGCAGAACGTCTGCATGGAAAACGTGAAATTGCCAGTGGCCGCCAACTGTGCACAGTATGACGTCTGTCTCGACGGTGTATGGGTGCGACGCAATTGCAGCCACGCCCATTACTACAACTCATTGCAGCAGGAATGCCAGAAGCCGCACGATGACACTGTCTGCGCGTTTGCGCGCCTCAGCGGTTTGCCAACCTGCAGCGACAATGCCATGCAACAGCGCACACTGCACGCCAAACACCACAACTGCACACAATACTATCGCTGCAGCAGCAGCCAGTGGCGTCTGCAGACCTGTGCGCCGCAGCATTTCTACTCCAGACAGTGGCACACCTGCGTGCCGAGCGGCCATGCGGATGTCTGCCATGCGCGCAACGCCACACAGCACAGCGCTGTGACGGATGCGACACAGTGCCGCCACACTGCAGTGCGCCACTACGCGGCCAACTGCGCCATGTTCCTGATGTGTTTGGAGAACGAGTGGTGGTACCAGTACTGTCCGCTCGGAATGTACTTCAATCGCACGCACAACTATTGTCTGCCCAACGATGCGGGTCAGTGCGCCAGTGCAGTGCACATTCAAGCGGAGTCGAACGACGAATTTGCAGCGCAGCCTTGCAGCGTCGAGGGCGCGTTGCGTGCCTCGGCACTGGCCTGCAATCGCTACTATGTGTGCGCGTCGCGTCGTTGGCATCAGCAGAATTGCGCTGCCGCGCACTATTTCAACATCACTGCCGAGGCGTGCGTGGAGAACAAAGAGGACGTTTGCGAAAAGAGACTTTTGAAAGCGGTTTGTGTTGAAAACGAGCGACGCGCCTTTCCGCTCAACTGCACTGCGTACGAGTGGTGCGTCAATGGCGACTGGCAGCGCCAAGGCTGCGCAGCGAATGAAGCGTACGACGATGTGTTGCAGGTTTGTGTGTCGAATGATGGCAGCTGCTCGCGCAGCGGATTACGCAAAGCGTGTCAGGCGGGCGAGTCGCGCGCGTTGCCATTGGCGGGTAACTGCACGCAGTTTTATTATTGTCAGTACGACAGCTGGCAAGTGGGCGCCTGTCTGTTGGGACACTTCTACTGGCCAACGGCTGGCGGTTGTGTGCCGCATGCAGCGCACAATCAGTGCCAGCCGCTGTGGCAAGCAAACGAAGTGAAGGCGAATGCATCGACTGCCTGCAGTGGCCACAAGGACGGCGAGGCCGTGGCGCATCCCGACAACTGTCGTCGCTTTTTCCTGTGCTTAGCTGAGGCAGCATCCATGGAGCAGGAGTGCATGCATGGCAGCTTCTTCGATGCACAACTGGGCTACTGTCGGCCCAACGATGGCAGCTGTCGCGTGCCGCTGAGCGGCGTGTGCGTCAACGCCACTGACGAAAGCCGCGTACCCAACGTGGATGACTGCCGCGCCTACTATCACTGCTCAACCATGAACGGCACACAGTTGGTGAACTGCCCCGAGGGCGAATACTATCACAACTACACGCAGCAGTGCCGCACCGATAACGGCGAATGTCGCGAGCAGATGTCTGACAACAAATGTGCCGGCTCCTTGCACGGCAAGCGGCTGCCGCACGAACGCTACTGCAACATTTACTATGCGTGCGTGCGCGGACTCGCTGTGCCCATCGAGTGCGCCGACGAGCATCGTTTCAGCGCCACGCAGGGGCGCTGCATTTATGATGCGGCGCACGAGTGCGAGAACGGACAGCTTGCGGACAATAGCACAAACAGCTACAACTGCGGCAACCTAACTGACGGTACGCACCTGGCCGACCGCATTGACTGCACGCGTTACTACGTATGCATCGAGGGCGTGGCGCTACCGAAGCGCTGCGCCGCCGGCGCCTACTTCGATGCACAACAGCTGCTGTGCATGCCCGACGATGGCTCCTGTCCGCACGTGGACGATCCAAGACAGTCCAACAACCAGACCGCGCCGCCCGATCCCGCACTGTGCGAGGGCAAGCACGGTCACCTGCTGCCCGACCGCGCCAACTGCAACGAGTTCTATGTGTGCGTGAATGGCAAATTGCGCCACGAACGCTGCTACAAGAATCACTACTTCAACGCCACCATGGCACAGTGCCAGCTGCGAGAGCAGGAAACGGTCAATCTGACGTCGGCCAGGTTGTTGCAGTGCGTCGATAAGCCCACCGACTTTAAGGATCTGTGCGCGCAGCTACCAGAGGGCAGCTCCATAGCGGAGCAGGGCGACTGTCGGCACTACATCAACTGCGAGGACGATGGTCCCACAACGCAGCGCTGTCGCAATGGCGAGGGCTATGACAGCCTGTTAGGCATGTGTCGCCAGAACGACGGCACCTGTCTGATGGAGAACGGCCAACGTGTGGGCGAGTGCAATGGACGCCATGGGCAGTTGGCGCGCGTTGCCGACAACTGTCGCGGCTACTTCGTGTGCATCAATGGTCAGAAAATTAAGAGCGAGTGTGCAGCGAACGAGTACTTTAGCAAATCGCTGAACATGTGCCAGCCGGACGTGAGCGGCCAGTGTAGCGCTACCACCGAGAAGCCGGATGAGCCGCAGACGTTGGTGAGTGGGCGGGTTGGCTGCTTGAGTTGCTTTGCTCTAATATCCTTTCTCACGTTGCGTCAGACTTGTAATGGACTCAGCGAGGAGGTTCTCTATCCGCATGTGCACGACAACTGTCGCTCGTACTTCCAATGCGTTAAGGGTGTTGCCAAGGTGCACCAGTGCGCAGACGCACTGTACTTCAATGCCACGTTGATGCACTGCGTTCAGGAAATCGTCGAGTGCGCAATGCCAGCTTCGAATTTAAAACGCGCGCCGGAGATTATCAGCGCCATGGAAGGGGTTAGTAGATATGGAGTTTATATGAAATAAATAATTAATAATAATTGGTTGTTGTTGTTATTGAAAAATGTATAATTAAAATTTTAGAATTATTTCAATTAGATATTAAAATTAAATTTGCAACTAAGAGCAACAAATACTAAAATTTTATAATCTGATTAACTGAAAAAATTATTACAGTAGACGCTCCCAAATTCGAACCACTTTGTACAGGGGCAACTAGTTCGAATTTCCAAAATGTTCGAATTTTTTATTAATTGAAAAAGTTCAAAAAACATTGAAATGACTTCTTATAACTTGAATGTGATTTTTGCCATTTTTTAATTCACATTAAAAACTGTAAAAAGTTTTATTCGCATACAAATCTCTTTTTACGCTTAAAATTTGGATATAATCCATAAATCCACAGCTAAGCGACTCACCTCCAAAACTTCATCAAGCTTTTTTAGGATTTCAATTTTAACGTCCAAAGTCAAAAAACGTTTTTATGTTTATTCCACATTTAAATAACTTTTTTACTTTTTAATCGAAATTGAGCCAAATGTTTACATACATAATAATCATTCAAATTGCCAGTTTGGTGATTCCCCTTTTTCATGTAATTTGTATAAGCAAAATAAATTCGCAAATTCGAACAGCCAAATCGAATATTAGAGCATTCAATGTTGTAAAAGGTTCAATAGGATGTTCGAATTTCTGCAAGATTCGAATTTGTAAGAGTTCGAACTTTTGAGTTTCTACAGTATTCAATTTTGAAATATTAAATTTCTTTTTCTTTTTTTCATATAGATTTGCAGTAATGCCAAAATTGGTAAACGCTATGCCAACCTTGATGACCACTGTCGCTCTTATTACGTCTGCGAATCGGATGGCAGTCTGTCGTTCATCACCTGTGGGGACAATATGCTCTTCAATACCGACAGTGACAATTGCGAAGAAGCAAGAAATGTGCTTTGTAGAATTTAGTGTGAAATCTACTTTACTCTACTTTTCTAACAGATCCTTGTTGGGTCGTTGACTTCAATCTGGTGTTGGTATATCTTTTCTTTAATTCTTTAGTTCTCTACTATGGCTTAGTGTGAATATTTGGTGATGGGTAAACAAATGAATAATGTTGTGTGTATGAAATATTAATACAAATAATTTTAACTGAAATTTAATTTAAATTTTAAATGTTTATATTTGTTACTTTATCATTTTTAATAAATGGAATTAGATAAACTGAAGTGAATTAAATTGAATTGAATTGAATTAAATTGAATTGATTTGAATTGAATTGAATTGAATTAAATCAAATTGAATTGAATTGAATTAAGTTAGGTTATGGTGGCTGCCTCTGTGAGCGGCGCACTTCGGTTCAAAAGTTGTACGCTAACCCCTTCTACCCCCAAATTGAAATCCTATACGCGCCACTAGTCTTGACTATCTATCTGATTCATTATCGCCCAGCACAAACCGCCGAAGCTACAAACACAAAATTTGTACTGTTGGTTCATTTTAGAAAACGAACCTTAACCTCCAAAGGATGATTTTTCAAAAAAACTTTGTCTAAAAGGACAAAAATTAGGTTTTTTTTAAGAAACTTGTTTAATGGTCTAATAAGTTAAAAATATAGTGAAAGTACTTCATGGAGAAATTTTGTTTTTGGTTTTAGAAACTCAAAATCTGGCTAAGCGTTTGTATGGAGAAACATTAAAATGTTTTGATTGACTTCAAATTTCAAATAAGAAATAAATTAAAATAAAATAAAATAAAATAAAATAAAATAAAATAAAATAAAATAAAATAAAATAAAAAAAATAAAATAAAATAAAACAAAATAAAATAAAATAAAAATAAAATAAAATAAAATAAAATAAAATAAAAATAAAAATAAAATAAAATAAATAAAAATAAAATAAAATAAAATAAATAAATGAACAAATAAATAAATAAAATAATAAAATCGAATTTTAAAAATAATTTGTATTTTTAAGTTTTTTTTAATTAAATCATGAACCACTGTGAAAAAAATGTACCAACTTCATACTTGATATACCTCGACATGTGTTGTTTTTTTGTTTTTTGAAAATCAAAATCAGAAATGGATAACAATGGGTTTGAAGGGCGAAACATCTCTTAAGCACGGATGATGACTTTTTATAAAAATTATGATTTATTACTGCTTGACGACAAAACTTGGTGAAAGGACTATAAATTAGAAAAAATGCAATTCACGTTTTAAAGTTTTTGGAAATTTACATTTGATTGGCTTAAAAATTGCCTAAGAGTTTGGTATGTTTTGAAAATCAACCTCTTAAAATTCGAACGTGGTACAGGAGTTTGTATATAGAAACATGATTTGTTGGTTAAGTAACATAAAATGCTGTTACTAGTTTTGACATTAGTTTTGTGTTACTCAAAGGTTGCTGATTTAAAATCAGTAAATCGTTTTTTAAACTTTGTTCTAATTAATATTTGACAGGACAAATTATTTCAATTATTTCTTCTAACAACTGTGAGTTTCTAGTGGGCTTTCAGTTTTACTACAAAATCTATCATGTTCGAATTGTATGTTAAATGCTCAACTGTTATACTCATTAAATATGCAACTGCCGTCAGTTTCAACACCCATAACGGACGATTGCGTCAATCAGAGTACACAAAAAATGTATACCATTCAGTTTGGATTTCGCGTTGTTTTGAAAACATTTAAAATTCTGATGTCAACACACACAAACACACACACACAAACATGCCATCGCCACACGCAATTGACGATTGTAATGGAATGGAATATTAAAAATTCCTATTTGAGTCTTGTTGAAAAATGTTTTAAATACATAAACACATCTATATATGTACATACAAATATACACATTTCTAAGTACAAACAATAATTGTTTGATGTGATTACGTCTTTGCCGTAGGCTGTGGCGTCAATGCCTTAACGCACATTTCAACGGCACGTTTCGCGGCACGCGCACACACACACTTACATACACACTTACTCGAAGAAAAAACAAAACACTTGTATTTACACTGATTGCTTGCAAGCAACAAAAGTCGATTGTTTTGATATGCGTGACTGACGCACAACAACAACAACAATAATGACAATTAATAGTGTAACGCACACAATGCCTGGTTTTGCAGTCACAGACATTGCATTCTCCCAGTGGCCGATTGCATTCAATGCGACAATTACGACACCGCACAGTGCTACTCCACGAGGAATCTATTAAATACTAATCTATCTAATCTATTAAACATATTAATATGTAGGTAGTTACTAGTCAGTGTCAACATGCAAGCATACTCGTTCATATTTACATAGTGGAACAAATAAAATACGTGTATGGCACATCAAGCAATTCAAAATTTCAAACGATTACTTTCGACTTGAACAAATTTTCATATTTTCAATGCTGTCTGTACAAGTACAAATCATTATAGCGCCACTATCGAGTCGTTGCTACTCACTGCCGAGTTGCATTGCTGACATTTCAGCACCCAATCGTAAATACTTTTGTCGATTTGGAAGTGGAAATATTTGATTTGTGGCCACTGACCAATGCAATTGAAAACCAACTGACACATACAAACTTATGTATATATGTATACATACTAACATATATACATATGTACACGTATACATAGAAATGAAGGTACGTGTGACCAGCACATGGCGCGTCTATTCTGGGATCCGACGCCTTTTCTGTCTCCAACCAGCGGCTGGCCTTCGTCTGTCTGCCGTATGACCACTCGACTCGAGGCTTCTTTGGTTTGTGTGTCTATAGTTGCACCTAAAAATAAACCACATTTATAAATATCGACAATCAGATTGTATTTTTAGCTGCCTTTAGTATGATTTGTGCAGATAATTATTAAGTATGCGTCCAAGTCACGTGATTCTTCTTCTTAGTAAAGTGGGCGGTTGCATTTAATACGAGTTTATAGTGTTTATGTGGTAAATAATGACATGGCTAGTGCATGTATGTATGTCCATATGTATTTAATATGCATGCATAAATGTACTTGGAAATATGCATTTACGCGTATGAAATCAAAATTCTCTATAAAGCTATACTTATTTGATTTACTGTACTCAATAATGACCCATTAATCACTGATAGGTAATTGAGCTTTAGTTAGGAGGCTCAGGATTTACGTTCAGCAAGCATGCTATGCTTTTTTATAATCTTGTTCGATGACGCATACCAGTGGACGATGAGAGATCCACAGAAAAGTTTAGGATCGGATCTCCTCACAAAAACCAAGCGTCATTCGATTAGGCAGCACAGGCTAAACTTCTAGTGGCAGTAAAAGCTTAGTGGTAAAGTAAAAAGAGTAAATATTGTTACGAAAACTTGTTTTACTTCTCAACATGATCGTAGTTCGTATCGCTGAATTGTGTAAAATTAAAATACACTGAAAATCTTTGAATCAGTTCACTACTCTAGTAACTTAATTAACAATCTCCCAAGGTCAGTTTACTTTGATTTGATTTGAGTCCAAACTACTAGTGGCAGTAAAAGCTTAGTAAAGTAAAGAGAGAAAATATTTGTACGAAAATTAGTTTTACTTTTCAACGTAGTCGTAGTTCGTATCGCTGAAATGTGCCAAACTCAAACAAAATACACTGAAAATCTTTGAAGCAGTTCACTACTCTAGTAACTTTATTTAACTCAGATATGCCGAAAGTCCTATATGTAACTATATGTACATTTATTTATTTATTTATCCAATGAACAAATGTCCTTACTGACTATAGGATATAATAATTATTATAAACTATAAGTTACTTAAACTATTCAACAGCAAACCCTTCGGAAGTGACAGATCCAAATTGGTAACATTGTTTAATTCCGAGAGGGCCCTATATAGAGGTGCATTTCTTGCATAATTCGTCCTGGGGACATCTAAATGAAAGGTATCCACCCTCCGCAGACTCCGTTTAGGGACATTAAAGGCTATTCCTGTTAAAAGATCCGGGCAATCAATAGCCCCACTGACATATCTGGGTTAATAAAGTCACTTTCCGCCTTTTATACTTGTTTGCTCATAGCGTAAATTATTCTCGAAACTTTCAGCATCGCCTTAAACCGTCTCTGCTATAATCCCCATAAATGCCAAAAAGCATGCCATGTCGTTGTTGCAGCTAAATGTTTGTTCTGTCTGTTCTTGTCTATGCGAAGGGACCCTGGGTTAAGTTAGGTAAGGAAAGGTGTGTGCGACCCAGAGGCCACACTTCCACTCGGAGGCCAAAATGGCCCATTGTGAATCCTTTATTGAAAAGTTCTGGAGCTAACCAATGGCTCTCAATACTGAGAGGTCGAACTGGGGCAAACCAGTTCGACCTCTTAGTGAAGGAGAATAGATCCGAAATTTCAACTCTTGCCGCGCAAGCCAAGTCTGCCAGGAACCTTGACCCCAGGGTGCGGAGACGGCGTTCTTGCAGAGCCGGACAGTGGCACAGGTAATGTTGGATCGTTTCCACTTCTTCTTCATCTCCACAGCTTCTGCAGACATCACTGGGCGAAAGGCATCATATGACAAGCATGGATCCAATGACGCAGTGTGCAGTAATGACTCCAACAAGCTGCCTAATAGAGACTCAGGACAGTACAGGGACCCCAGCACTAAGCTGAATTTCGATCCTAGATTTTTGCATATGTCGACTGGAGACATAAAAGTCTTTTATAACGGCCCATGAGCCATGGTCGTTGAACTATGATATTTCAGCCTTGAAAACACTTTGCAAAGTCTGCTCTGGCCAGGTAGACGACATACAGCCAGTGGCGCACACAGGGGAGGGTTTTTGGGGTTTAAACCGCCCCCGAAATATCTTTAAATAAGTACAGAAATTTAATTTATAACCGTCGCATATATATTCAATCATCAATAAGACTACTCGACACAAAAAAATGTATCTAAAAATAAAAGTGTTTTCTAAACTCACTCTGAAAAAATGAAAATTAATTGTTCGACCATTTTCAAAAATCCTATTTTTCGAATGTGTTCTTTTATAGATAAAATAAATTATTAAATATAAGATGAAAGATATATTATTTGCGGAAATATTAAGCCTAACATCAATGGAATCGAAAGAAAAATGACAAAGTTATGATGAACTGAGTGAAAACACCAACTAAACATTTATTACACCGTGCGAAAAATATACTTATATATATATTTTTGCCGAGACCCATCCTAATGTTGATATAGACGTGAAAAGTTATTTATAGTAATTTGGCATAGTTAGTTTTTCAATTTCCGGCCCAAAGTCCTTTTCAAAGGACTTTAAAATTTTAAGGACATACAAATTTCAAATATTTTTTTTAATATTTGCGGTTGTGCAATGATGGAGACATGGGTATCAAATGAAAGAGAAAAATTATCTCCTTTTAACTAAATTTTCTATTTTGAACTTTCAGGATCGAAATATGTCAGGCAGGGAAAACATACATGTTTTGGATATCGGAGTGTAGATTCATACATACATCTTAATTTTATTCTATTTCAAAGTTATCAACAAAGTTACTCATACAGCAAAATTTTGTTCGGTGCCTTTGCTTTAAAGACGTGTTGAAGCGATGGAAACATGATCATGCTTTCTCAAAATTAAAAAAAAAGGTCTTTGGAAAGGGTTTGAGCCCCCAAAACCCCACTCGCATTCGCACGGGCTGAGTTACTCAAGTAAGTTGAAAAAAATTGCATTTAATAGGTGAAGTACCAAAGCAGGTTTAACTGTATTTGTAGTTAGCACTAACCACTTGTCACATTTGTGCTACATTTCACAATTAATTTCCATTGATTTGCAATTTAAAATTCCCATAAATGATATCTGCGGTAAGTAGTAAAATTTGCCATGAATTATTATAGAACACAAACACAGTTTCAAACAACAATTTCGAAACAACTATTTAAACTAAAATGGTCACATTTTGCCTTTGCAACGACGATATCGAATCGAATCGAACGCTGGCTCGCCCACCTGTGGGTGTTTGTCATTATGCAGTTATTGTTGTTGCTGTTGTTGTTGTTGTAAGAGTCATTTCGTATGCGCAGCGCTGTTTGCGTGCTTGTTGTTGCCAACGTTATGGCGGCTTGTCTATTTACTTTATCGTTATAACAAATTATTGTTAAAACGCTCATGTGTGTGTGTGTGGGTGTGTGTGTGTTTGTGTGAGAGAGAAATTGACCACTAGCAGTACCGACCAATGGTCAGCACAGTGAAAGTGTTGAAAATCCAAACGAATAACGGCCGTTCGAAAGAGCGACAAAACAGACAGTTCAGTTGTTAAGGACTCACACAGGAAGTGCATTAATGCGTATTGTCCAGCGACGCGGCTGACATTCGTTGGCGCGCTGTCCAACGTAACGGTCGTGAATTGTGAATTGCCAACACTGCGCGAGGCACAGAAATTCAAAAAAATAGCAGGACACACACACACACACACATGCACATCTAACTAAAATCGGTTAGCATTGGTAATTGCTGCAGTAGCCAGCCATTTTTTTTTTGCTCTCATTGCGTTTGCAAGTGTTACAAGTGTAATGTTTGATTTAATATTTGTGCTTTGTCGGTGTACTCGTATGTGACGTGTGTGGTGAAAAGATGGCGAAAGTAAACCACAACAAAAGAAATCAATAAAAACGAATAATGTTTGAAATTTGAAAACTCACAGCAAACAGATACTTATTTAAAAATTACATGAAATGTAAACAATTTTATTTTTAAATTAAAAAAAAAATTAAATTGAGCAAAAAATTATTTAAAATAAAAAAAAATATTAAATTGAGCAAAAAATATTTTTTTTGCATACAAAATATGGACTAAACAATATTTTAATATATTTAGAGTTTATTAAAATACTAAAAAAAACTATAATTTTTGATAAAAAACCAAATCAAGTTAGTTAATTGAATTAAATTACAACGTTAGTATTAGGTCATACTCTGAGTAATGCCGTTCTTGAATGGTCAAGTTCAAAATAGTAAAAACCTCTTAAGGATTTAATCTAAAATAGCTCTTTCACATATCAATACCATTGCTTTGGAGTTACTTAAATTTTTTTATTGAAAACTGGTTCGTTGTTTTGAATGAAACAATATTTCATTTAGATGATTGTGTAGACTTTTTAATATCTGTTTAACCCTTATTCTCATACCCAAACTTACTAACGTCGTTTGGCACCCGGGGTACCCGGGTACGCATTTCATGAAATTTTTAAGTTTTTAATATTTTGTTAATTAAAAAGTGTTTATAAAATTTTGATATGATTTGTTCGCTTTTCACCTAAATAACGAGGATCCGGAAGGTACAAAAAAAAATTTTCATTATTTGTCAGTTTTTTTCACGAAAATACATCGCAGTGGGCACCCGGGTACCCGGATATGAGAATAAGGGTTAAAAAGATCTGATGATGGAATCTAAAGTCCAGGTATTGAAGTGAATGAACCATACTTTTGGAACAAATCTTCCTTTGCACCTCTTCTGGTGACTCGATAGGTAGGTAGAAAAGACAACCCCCAACCGTAAACGACTAAAGACCCACAAAGATAGTTTGGTCCGTTGTGTTTCCTCAGGCTTCTGTTGTCTGTTGCCTGTCTGGCTTGTCTTAGTCGTGTTAGTTGCTTTTAGTACATTTTCTTAATGATTTTTGTGTTCTCATTTAGCAATTCAAAGTGAATGATGCCCCCCCCCCCCCAGAAATTGATTCATTCTCAAAACTATAAAACCTCCCAGAACGAAAACGTTGAGAGCGTTCATGTCAAAATTAATTAAACAAACAAATGAAATTAAATTTATGAAAGAAATAAAATTAATCAAATAAGTAAAATAAATAAATAAGTAAATAAAAGTTAGCGCACCCGCAACCGCTGCTGTCTTTGCACCTAAGTGCGAACACGTGCAAGCGCAACGTGAGTGCAGCAAATCTGCCGACGCAGCGTCTGGGCCGCTGCACACGCATCCGGCAGCATACCGCAACCTGAGAGCGTCGCGCTACGGCAGCACACCGCAACCTGAGAGCGTCGCGCTACGACAGCATACCGCAACCTGGGAGCGTCGCGCTACGACAGCGTGGGAAGTGCAACGTCAGCAGAGTTAGGATAGGGAATAAGCTTAGGAATAAGTTAGCTTAGCATAAGAATGTCACTTCATTTTAGGAGCTCAAGCGGAACGGAGTAAGCTGGAGAAATACATTGTTAATAAATCTGACAGCTGGACTTTCATTTTGCAAGGATCGTGTAAACCACAAGTATTGTAAGTATGCCGCCGTGGTTCGCGGCTGATTAATTTTTTGTGCGCAGCCTGGCGGCTGCGTTAACTGGCGCCCGAGCAGGGACCTGCATAAAATGCGGGTACCCTTGGATGGCCCTTCGGGGAACCAAATAAAAAATTCTGGTGAAGCCTTGTTGGGGCTCGTGATTGGTGATTTGCTTTTAACGGCAATTTTGGTGGCCGGCCGGTGAACAGTGAGCTTGGAAATGTGGAAAAGCATATCTGCAACGTGGTGATACAGTGAAAATAATGTGAATAATAATAGTGTGAAGAAATACGTCTTAATCCTGCGATTCCTACGGGACCCTCCAGGATATAACAGGAAAAAAAGGAGCACTGCGACCCCGTAGCCCCTCAGTCTCCAAATAAATTTGTGCAAAATGCCTCTGGGAGAATATGCCTTCTTCAGTGAAGTTGGCAGCAGGTTGCGATTCCGAACTCCGGACCCTCCAACCTGTAAAAAAGTGTGTCCAGAAGGCATCAAAGTATAATGACGGAAACCCCTCGTGGAATTGTGAAATCACACGTGCAGATTCTCCACTTTTTACAAACCGGTCAGGCACAAGAGTAAATGAAACGATAATGAAAATGGTATGAGCAATTAAGATATTTGTACGGAAACGGACGATTTCGCTCCTTTCACGAGAATTCCTGACTGGATTAATCCGGCAACGAAATTGGTGGAAGTGTGTGCGACACGCTGCGCTTGCGGTTCGACTCCGTGCCAGGATTAATGCCAGTGGAACCAAGTGAATGGGGAGTAAGCGTAAGAAAACGATAATGTAAAATCATGTGATGGAAATAAAATTGTGTGAAATGTGCAACGGCGTGCGATCCCTGGCGAATTGGTGGGTGTCACATCTCGCATGCGGCACCGGGGTTCGACTCCCTGCCAAAAGGGCGCAACCAAGGTACATTGTTGTGCAAGACTTGTCAAATCAATCGTGAGGAAATTCCTGATTTCGGCTAGCAGCCACCGATGCTGAAGCGGCAGTCTCCAAGTCGTCAGATACGCCCTATTTGGGTGCACGTTGTCGTACCCATGAGAACACGGCAACCATTTCTTGACGGCGGTGACAAGTCGCTGAATGCTGTGAGGTACTGTAGTGGAGAAGTGTCCCTAGTAGGTTGTTCGTAATCCAATTACGTGTGACTAAACGGGAGTCACGCGTCCCTCCCGTAGCTGAAACCCGGTTTTTCAATTCGAATTGTGACAAAATAAGGAAAATTAAAGAAAGAAGAGAAAAAGCGAATCGAGGTGTTTGAGCCATTAAATAAAACATCTTTCCATTACAGGTATTGCACCTTACACCTTCAACCTATTACACCTTCAAAACCGGAAAAAGTCCAGACAAGGGCGATGTACTTTCTGTAAGTGCAGGAAACTGTGAGATCAGCGCTGCATAATTATAAAAGCTAAAACAAGTGCAAAAAAAAGGGGAAAAAAGAAAGGGAAAAAAAAGAAAAAGGTATAATTGTAATATATAGAAGCTATCGCCGTGCCGTGCCGTGCCAATATCACATCAGAAAAGGTAACCTGTAAAAAGTGCCGAACTACAAAGAATTTTCGGTGCTGTGCCATAACTTTAGGGTTGAATAAAAATTAAGTACAAAGGAAGAGGTAAAAGACGTAGCAGAGGATGCATGCCAGGTTTCAGCTGTTAGCCAGGGAAAAACTAGGTTCAAATAAAAGGTCAAAAAGCCTTGGTGCGATCCCAGAAGAATTAATGCTAATTCACGGGGATATGCCACTTAGACAGGAGTTATCAGATGCCACAAAGAGATCGCGTTATCAAGCAAATACTGTAAGTGTACCTACGGTTGACAAAAATAAAAACCGCCCTTCCCATTCCCAGATGCGCAGAATAGTCCAACCAGCGTTTACAACAAAAACATTTAGTTATAAGCGAAGGGATGACAAAATACTGGGACTGATAGGCGTTGAGTATGTAATCAAAATACTTAAAGGCTCTGGTGACTTAAATGCGAGGTTTGAATGTGGGTTATGCGAACTTATGTCGGATGGGTCTGGTATGCAGGATCACTTGATGGGCTACAATCACCGTCTGAAATTTTGCGAAAAACACTTCCCGACTGCCATACGGCAATACCGACAATATATCGGAAAAATTCCTGAAAAGGATGCTCAGAGAGTCATGTTACAAATTTTGGAAAAATTGGCTGTGGCTATAGAGAGACATCATGGCCGAGATTTGCCGTATGTATGCATGGAGCGTGATTTTAATATCAATCGTTACGAAATTCTTTCAAAAGTATTCTCATTTCGTCATGCCTCTGAACTATATGGCCCTACTTTTACACATATAGCAAATTCAAGAGACATTGATCAGCTAGTTGCAACAAGGCATAACCTTGTTCCCCAGAAACCTTTGAATAGGACTGCCCACCCCTGTCATTCAGGTTTTGCTTCTCGTAGTGAAATTCACAATCCTCAACGGTTCAGCCGACAGCATCACCCTGTCCCAGAGTTACGTTATCAGCAGCCGACTCCGAAAATGTACGATTTCAATCTGTGCTATCCAGAAACATCGTTTGCAACGCCATCTTACCCAACTCCTATTGGAACCTATGCACCGGTTGGTGGTACAACTCGTAAACCCATGGTAGACGGTTCCCTAAACGCCAATAACAGAAGTGTTCGTTCCGATCCCGAACGCGAAACGGCACGTTGCCATCAACCTGGTTCGGGGTCTCGTTTGCCTGTTCAAAGCCCCGATAGGACATTTGGCAAACGTTCGGTGAAAAAATTAAATACGAGGGCCATAGAAAGGCAGATTGAACGCTACGAAGCGCTGCATGAACTCTACTCAACGGGAGTGGAGAAGAAAAACTTGGAAAATAAATTGAGTTCAGCAGAACGCCTTTGGCAATTGCTGCAATTAACGGGAGGGGATACCGTTTATATTAAATACCATATCGAAACCAACAAAATAAGTTTGGAATTCAGTTGTAATTAGGAAGGGCCGACCCAAGCAATTTAATCCGCCTTCCTGTCCTAAATAATCCCACATGTCCGGAATCACAAAAAAAATAAAACAAAAAAAAAAAAAAGGGCACAAACAAAGGCACAAGGAAAAATATAATTGTAACCACAGAAAAATACCCTTTTCATCCCATAAAATTGGTGGATATTCTATGAATATTGGGGTTCGACTCCTCATGGGAAAAGGGCACTAAAATAAAACATAAGAAAAGGCACAAATAAAGGCACAAGAAAAAGTATAATTGTAATTAAAGGCACATAAAAATTAAACGAAATTCTTAAGCCACAAGGTGGCACATAAGCAATTGTTATGTAAAGATACAGCAACAAAAAGATAAAGAAAAAAGAAAGACTACTTAAAATAATTTTCACCTCCATCCTGGAGCGGTTTGATATTCCATTGGCTACTTTTATAAGAAATTTTCATACAACCTTTTTACTAGTCGTAAGA
The DNA here is from genome assembly GCA_963971225.1 of Melieria omissa. Taxonomy (NCBI): domain Eukaryota; kingdom Metazoa; phylum Arthropoda; class Insecta; order Diptera; family Ulidiidae; genus Melieria; species Melieria omissa. Next base: position 76,356,315 of record OZ020268.1, on the reverse strand, counting down.
TAGATTAATTGCGATTCCCGCCACTATGTGACACTAGATAACATTAACCACGAACGACGGGAAAAGGATCCATAAAGCTCAAATCAAAAATGCATAAGAAAACGGTTGTTGAACCTAGCCCCACCTTTCTTCGCAGCTCAGAGTGAAACAAAACAAAGAAAGTTGTAAAACTGGAAAATTTGTTTAACTAATTAATATTAATTACAAATAAGGAAAAATAAAGTAAAATTAAATTAAATTAGATAAGAATAAAAATGTCCTAGAGGGCACACAAAACCGTACTTGTAACGCTCTTCCTTTGTGGAAGCTGCACGTCCTTGCATGAAGCTAACTATCTCGGATTTGAGGTTAAAAGCGAAAAGCAACTTCTGCGCAAAAGTCAGGTTACCCTGCGATCAAGGACATGAAGCTTCCAGGTAAAGAATGCGCGACAATGGCGAATGTTAGTTGAGTACAGAAGCGAGAAGTCACGATTTTTCGATTGAAATCATTTTGTTCTACTATATGCTAAGGAAACATGTAAACTTTATCCAAAATTTTGTCAAGCTAGATTGCTCATAATTCCCTGTGCCTGCGGGTTCCACGTCTTCAACTATGAGTCCCCGCTAGTGACGATCGAACGAGGAAGTGGCTGGATAATCAATGGTCATTTCAAGCTGTTACACGTCATAGACCTTACTCAGTTCGATGGAACCATTTCGGAGTTGACGGAAGCGGTCCAGCACGAACTGGACTTAACCCCGATGGCAACAATCATTGAGCTTCATCTCAGCCAGGCGAAAATGCGTCTGGAGGAATTACGAAGCAGCAAACCTAGGAAACCCCGTTCCATAAATTGGATTGGATCAGCGTGGAAATGGTTGGCAGGCTCCCCTGACGCTACGGATTGGGATTTGGTTCTGCAAAGTCAAAACCAACTGATCGACAACAGCAACGACCAGTTTTCCATTAACAGGGAGCTTTTCAACGCGACACAGGAGGCCATAAAAAGAGTTAACAGTGTGGTGGATTTTGCCAATGGTGTTGACAAAGACTTTAACGCGAGGAAAAATGAGGTCCTGTTGGTTAACAAAGTTCTCGTGCTAAAGGAGCAAATTTCCGAAATAGTGCGAGCATGTCAGTTGGCGAAAACCGGGATTGTAAATACCAACCTTTTAGACCAAGCTGAGATTGAACAAGTAATTTCCGAAGAAGAAGCCCTACCTTACCAAAATTTGGTGGAAGCCATGGAGTACGCCAAACCGTCTATTTATACGAATGGAACCTTACTCGTGTATGCGCTTTCGGTACCGAAGGTCAAGCCCGAAAGGTATCGTCTAATTTTGGTGAGAAGTACTTCATCAGGAGGCAAACGTGTCGATGTCTTGTACAAAAAGTTAATGATGAACGCTGAAGAAACTTACGGTATTACTGGTGATTGCCTCTCCATCAGCAACACGACAATTTGCGAAGAGAGCCTGATAAAAAAACTACCAGAGGAAGAATGTTTGCCAAGATTGCTCAAAGGCGGCGATGCGAAGTGTCGCTTTGAAACGAACAACGATGAGGTCGTGGAGATGATTGATGAAAACACGATCTTCCTGACACACTTTAATGGGACCATCCGTGGGGGAAAGGAGACAAGAAACCTACAGGGCTCCTTCCTCATACAATTGAGCAACGAGACGGTACGAATCGGCAATCGAACATTTGTTAGCACGAGGGCCAGAAAACTCCAGGCTTTACCATCGGTGCTGAGCAACATAACCTATGAGGGCCTCAAAGTGAATCTAGAGTACGTCCACGGCCTTAGTATCCAAAATATCAATCGTCTCAGCAAGCTCGACAGCAAATTCTACGTTTCGACAGCGGTGGAAGCTGCAGTATTCCTCACACTGGCCATAGCCTGCTACGTGATCTGGAAAAGAATAACTGTAACCATTACAATCCCTGGCATACATCAGGAGACAACAATCAGGCAGGACGCCCCATCTCCAACAAAACCCGATGAGGTCCTCGGGGTGGCATATGTCGATCTGCGGGACGCAGATTTTTGAGGTGGGAGGAGTTAGCGCACCCGCAACCGCTGCTGTCTTTGCACCTAAGTGCGAACACGTGCAAGCGCAACGTGAGTGCAGCAAATCTGCCGACGCAGCGTCTGGGCCGCTGCACACGCATCCGGCAGCATACCGCAACCTGAGAGCGTCGCGCTACGGCAGCACACCGCAACCTGAGAGCGTCGCGCTACGACAGCATACCGCAACCTGGGAGCGTCGCGCTACGACAGCGTGGGAAGTGCAACGTCAGCAGAGTTAGGATAGGGAATAAGCTTAGGAATAAGTTAGCTTAGCATAAGAATGTCACTTCATTTTAGGAGCTCAAGCGGAACGGAGTAAGCTGGAGAAATACATTGTTAATAAATCTGACAGCTGGACTTTCATTTTGCAAGGATCGTGTAAACCACAAGTATTGTAAGTATGCCGCCGTGGTTCGCGGCTGATTAATTTTTTGTGCGCAGCCTGGCGGCTGCGTTAACTTAAATAAAGTAAAACAAATAAATAAATAAAAAATATTAAATAAATGTAATGAACAAAATAAATAATATGAATATATAAATGAAATAAATCAAATACAAGAAACTAATAACATAAAAATAATAAAGAATAAAACAACTAAAACAAAATAGATATAATAAAAAAAGTAAATAAAGGAAATATAATAAATAAAAAGTAAATAAATAGAGGAAATAAAATCTATTTAAAACATAAAATACACAAAATATAACACATCGGCTGATAAGTCCCCGGTCTGACCCATAGTAAACGCTACAAAACGAGAAATAATATTTTTTATTTTAAGTAGTAACCTTCAAAAGGTACTTGTAGAAATTTCATTACGATGTGACGTTTGGTTCAAAAGTAACGATAGTTTTAGTAAAACAACTTTATTCATGTGCAGAACAATGGAAAAACAAAATTTCGTGTTCTCTTGCTTTTTGTTGGAAAAAAACACAATTGAAACAAAATCCTGGCTCGATAAGTGTAATCCGGACTCTGCACCCGGAAAATCTACCATTATTGATTGGTTTGCTCAATTTAAACGTGGTCGTACGAACACCGACGATGCGCCGCGCTATGGTCGGCCAATTGAGGTGGTTACACCGGAAAACGCTAAAAAAGTACACAACATTTTCTTGAAAACCGTATAGTGAAATTGCAGGAGATAGCTGATACTATCAAGATATCAAAATTTCTTCAAATTATTTCTGAACCCACCATAATCTCCAGACTTGGCTCCCAGTGACCTTTATCTGTTTGCAGACTTAACAGAAATGTTCGCAGGAAAAAAATTTCGCTCCAATGATGAGGTGATCGCTCAAAAAAATAACCTATTTTAAGGCCAAAGATAAGTCGTTTTACAAGAAAGGTATCGAAATGTTAGAGAAGTGCTGGAATGAATGTATCGCTCTTGAAGGAAACCATGTTGATGAATAAAATTTAATTTCTCAAAAAAGGTTTTGTTTTCTGCCTTAGACCGAGGACTAATCAGCCGATGTGTTACTTGCTTTTAAATAATAAATAAATAATTAAATAATAAAATTGCACAAAAACAAGTAAAACGTGAAGCTCAGAGGACGTTAAAGTAATTAATAATTGGGAAAAATTAACAACATTCCTGTTATGTCCAAAATTTAAATTATTTAATTCAATTCGAGTCGTGTTTTATGATATAACAATGAAAATTATTACGATAAAATTTCAATAATTGCATTGCATTGGAAAGAAAAATAAATAGTAATAATAAGGAGCAATAATATCAGGTGTACAACTTTGCTTCCGCCGTTTTTTTCCAAAATTAAAAGCTTTATTGCGAAAAAGTGCTTACAGATGTATTATTCAAAGTATTGTCCGTCGCTAGCGACAACTTTCTCCCATCTTTCCGGCAATTTTCGGATCCCGGCTCGAAAAAAGGAGTCCTCTTTTGACGCTATCCATGAAGCAATCCATTTTTCCAATTCTTCGAAGTATTGGAAATGTTGATCTGCCAGGCCGTGTGCCATCGAACGGAATAGGTGGAAGTCAGAAGGGGCGACATCTGGGGAATACGGCGGGTGGGGCAAGACTTCCCATTTTAGCATTTCCAGGTACTTTTTGACCACTTTTGCGACGTGAGGCCGAGCATTGTCGTGTTGGAGGATGACTTTGTCATGTCGCTCTTCCATTTTTAAAACGTTGAAACCACTCCCGACACGTTCTTTCACTCAGAGCATCACCGTAAGTTTCTGAGAGCATTCGATGCGCTTCAGCTGCATTTTTTTTCGAATTGTAACAGAAAAGTAAAACTTCCCGCAAATGGCGAGAATTGGGCACATAAACGGACATTTTCGAGCGTGAATAATACGAAAACAAGAACAACTGTCACTGAAACGCGATGACAATTCGTTAGGCACTGTCCACACTCACTTTAAAGGCATTACCATCTATGTATTTCAACCAGCCTCAGCCGGTACAGCCACCTATCGGAAAACGGCGGAAGCAAAGTTGTGCACCTGATATATTTTAAATAAATTTTAAATGTAATAATTAAAATGAAAATTTAATAAATTATTTGGAAATAAAAATAAATAATAATAATAAACTATATTGGAAATACAAATCAAAATATTTTATAATATTAAAAACCAAAGTGCAAATTATGTTGTTTTATTTATAATAAAATCATAACATTTCACCAAAATCAATTTACTCGAAACTCAAAAAATTCTCATACTGCAATATGAGTCCTTGAATTGCATATCGCCAGCTGAATCAATATTACTGTGCCGCATAGTATTTCGAATTACTGAAATCAAAATCCAACACAAACAACACAGTTGTTGAAATTTTTAAAGTTTCCCATACCAACCCGATGTGATTTTCAACAAGTGTGGGCCGCTTCAAAATACATTTTAATTGATTTTTGCTGTTCTCATGTCATTAATTTTAGCACCATTTGCTTTGTTCCACGTCAATCAATTTTTTGTCTTTGATTTATTTAGATATTTCATAAAATTTGTATTGCGCCTGAAGTGAGTTTTCTGTGTAACCATTTGAATTTAGGGCTGCCAACTTTTGATTTTCAGTTTGAAAATTTGCTTTTCTAGTAGAAGAAATCTGTTTTTTCAGAAGTCAATATCATTTTAGACCAATTTGCGTTTAAACAGTTCAAATCGGCAATCGATCAGCAATTAGTTTTAGTTTTTAAGTTCATTGCGGTTCACTCGCTACACTAATGAACTTTGAAATGCGCTGCTGGAATAACACTCATACGCACCGTATGCCGCATGTCTGCGAATATGCTTTCGTATGCACAAATTGCTCGCATTCATTTTGTTATTATTACTTTTTACCGTTCAAGTCAATTATAACACTTAAATAGACATATTACAAGGCCCGCGTCTGACCCGTCGCACCGCTTTTACCTTTAACCTTTTTCATTGCAATGCTGAAAGCTGGCTATTGTTCGCATTGTAGCTAATAAATTATTTGTATAGCTTTGCTGCAGTTGTGCATTGCACAAATGAGTGAAATACTTAAACGAGGGCTCGATAATCATTGAAGAAATGGACAAAGCGTAGGACTCGATGAGGGAAACGTTTATGTGGTGTGGGATTGGAAAGAGTGGAACATTTTGTATGGAGAATGTGAATAACTGCTTAAAGCGAAAAAAATTAATAAACAACGAGAAATTAGCAATAAAAAGAAAAACAATCTTTAAAAGTAATTTTAGAAAAGTGATCTTAAGGAAAATCAATCCAAAATAGAATATAGAAATTTTAGAAATAAAAATAGATTTCACTTTTGAGCTCAATAACATTCGAAATCATCTTTGATACCCAAAATTTTTGTAAAAAATAAATATTTAAGGGATTCAAACCCGCTAAATATTTGTAAGAAACAAACCCCCTAAACATTTGTAACTAGTTACCATCCGCTTCAGAAAAGGACGATTCAGCAGCGCATTTTGATATCACTGGATCGGTTTATTTCTGAGCGATTTTGTTTGGAGTTTTCAAAACTGAGCCAATTTTAATCACCAGTTACCATTCGCTTCAGAAATTGCTTGATTTTGTTGCTTTTGAGCAGCAACTCCCGAATTGAAATTAGGTTTTTTTTGCATCAACACTTGTGTCATCCATGCAACAAGCTTCTTTTTGTCTTCAGCCTTGGTCAAGTAATTCCAAACGGTTTTGTGATCCAGTGTTTAACTTCTGAACAATCGAAATAGTGCTTACTTCATGGATTGATTCAACGATTTCCATTATTTTATTGGCATTTCAAACAAGTGGCTTTTCAAAGCATGGTGAATTTTTTATACTAAAATTACCGGAATGAAATTGACAAAACAAAAACTGCGCATGATTGGCTTTTACAGTATCAGAACTCAAATCACCATTCACATTGTCAGCCACCTGGCTTGCATTTTCGCTGTAATAAAAGAAAAAAACTGTCAAAACTGTTGTTTCTTTGCTTTTGTTATTCTTTGAGGTGCGCTCAATCAAATCTGAATCAAGCAATCACAAAACTGTCAAAGAAGTTTTCCTAGTATGAGATTATATCTTTCTAACTCCATCCAAAGTAATTCGATTGCACTTACATATACAATGCGAGATACAAGTTCATAAAACTATCTATAGGAAAAGTAATAATGCATTTTTTTTACTATATCTCATATATTTCAATTGTTAAGATTTGATTGGTATGTGTGCCTTAAGATGTAGTTGACAGCAGCAAATACTACATGAAAGTCTGTATCAAGTAATTCAACAAGCACGTGTAAAAATTTATAGTAAAATTATTTCAAAAAATCTATAAAGCTTAGCTAAATTTCTTCAAGGTTTTCTTTTAGTATTTATTTTCCTGTTTAATAACAAAAACAAAAATTCAATAAATCCTTTGAGCTTTGCTACTGCACTTATTCTATTCGATACTAAATGGTAAATGTATAAACCATGTATACAACAATGTATTTTATATTCATAATCGATTGAAATTTGTTGCATTGTTATTAGTTGCCCACGAAATAATCGATTGATATTTGTTATATTACTATTAGACGCCCACAAAATGGCGTCACAGCAGTTTAAATGGAGCATGAAAAATGTGTGAAATAATTACACCCCCAGTCAAAGTGATAAGTTGTCGTATTTGTCACACATGTCAATACGCATAAATCGAAATTACACATTATCATTACCAGCTACACTAACATACTTACAAATGTGTATATGAACAATGTGTATAAGTATGTATGCATACATTTACGCATCTTATATAATGCCACAAATAAATCCACGCGTTCCACATGAAAAAATTTAGAACAGTCATGTAATTAATTTCCATTGCACAATCATCGGAAAGCTAATAATAATTTAATTCTGATAATTGTTAACGTGTTTGTAATGTTTAACGAAATGAATGATGAAAAACGAAAACGATTTGAAAAAAGTTACTCATACGCCGCGTTGCGCTACGTAATAATTATCTGCGTAGTGATTATCTGAATCATTTGATTCTGATAATTGTTAGCGTGTTTATGTTATTTAAAAAATGAATGATGAAAAACGAATATATGAAAAAAGTTACTCATACGCCGCGTTGCTCGTCGTAATAGAGTAAGTTTGGGTAATGTGATATATTTTACGGCGATTCCCGACACTTTTTTTGGTCCCAAACCGCTCACTGACACATTATTTAGTATATCTAAGATTATTACAAATGAAAGTATCGAAATATTGACGTCTCATAAAAATGGCAGGTAATGTGATATACCCGAAAAACCCTGATTTAGCAGACCTATTAGTTTCAAACTTGGTGAAAATACTCCCAATCAAAAATAATTAGAGACGTATTTCTAATTTTTTTTTGGAAAATCACAATCTGACGGGGTAAGCTAAGGGTTAAAAATTTGTATCGAGAAACATGATTTCATGTATTTTTTTTATCTGAAATATTTTTTTATCATATAAGATTTTCGAGATTATTCCAATTGAAATATTGTAAAAAAAGTATACCAGGTGAAACCGATGCGCATATGAAACCGGTAACGACATCTAGCGGTAAATAGCCGAATATTTATAAACTTCGGAACCGTACCAAATGTCATGTTTACTTCTTCTGTCATATGTCAACAATATTCAGTTCACAATTTGTCAAGTTTCATCCAACAACGCATTGTTTGACGCTCCGGAAAATGTCGGATTACGTGCCTACAAATTACGATTTGCGGACACAGTTAATTTTGTGTTACCATTTGAAGAAAAAACCTTCTAAAACCTGGTGAAACGGTTAACGGTGAACGTTACCAACAACAATTGGCCGATTTGAACAGTGCTATACACCAAAAACGCCCAGAATATGAAGCCAGGCAACACAAAGTGATTTTCCTCGATGACAACGCACCACCACACCGCACTAGAGCCACCAAAGAATTGGTTGCATCGTACAACTGGGAAGCTCTTGCTCATGCGGCTTACTCACCAGACTTGGCGCCTTCGGATTATCACATGTTCGCATCGATGGGCCACGCATTAACGGAACAGCGCTTCAATTCTCACGCAGAAGCCAAAAAATGGATCGATGATTGATTTCAGGCAAAAGACGAAACATTTTTTTGGCGAGGCATCCATAAATTGCCTGAGAGATGGGAAAAATGTGTAGCTAGCGATGGCCATTACTTTGAAGAATAAAATTGTAATCATTTCCTCACAATAAATGTGTTTTTTCAAAAATAATTACCGGTTTCATATGCGCATACCTGGTATATACATTTCTGTATACAAATAGTGCTGCTGTAATAAGTTCGGGTAATGTGATGTACTTTATCATTACCCAACTTTTGGTATATCACATATCCCGAAATTGATTTTTTGCAAAAAAAAGTATTATAAAAAAACAATAATAAATTTGTTAGGAAAAGCATATGTCGCAAACTCATAACCGATATCACTGATTTACTTTTGTTTGGCCTCGAACTTTCTAATAATATTGTTTTTGTACCTTTTGGGATTTCAAACTCTATAAACAAGGTTAACGACCTTGTAAAATAAGCCAATATATCACATTACCCGACCATATCACAATACCCAAACCAACTGTAATTATGTGTAAACAAAATTCTACATTTGAACGTTAGCATTTTAACGAATTAATGAATTATTTTAGTCAACTACATAATTGGTCAGTAATAACCGGCTTCTAAATATAGGCCAACGTGGAAAAGTTCTGCGTCATATCAACATTTGATTTCAAAATTATAACTTTGTTCTATTTTATGTTTCTTTCCATTGTCATTTTCGTTCAACCTGTTCAAAAAATACCATATCACGTTCAATTATCTACTTATGACTGGTTTGTTAGACAAAATTAATTTGAATTCTTGATTTTGATTGGAATTAATATCACTCATACGCCATCGGCATCGTAGTATTTGGTCACATAAAGTACACACAATTAATGTTAGGAAATTTTTTCAACTATAACCATTAACTATTGGAAGTTTCCTTTTCGACACTAATCGTATTGACTCTGTACTCAATAGTTATTGCTTGAACAACTTTTGATATATCGATTTTTCGACTATCACAACAGCATAAACAGCATTATTTGTTGACAATTTGTTGTTGGGGGGAAAAAATGCTCATAAAAATTAGATCAAATACCAACAAATGAGAATATTACTTATTGAGTTCTAACAGCGAAAGCCAAAGCAAAACAAACATCAATGCAAATGCAAACAAAAACGTGCATAAGAAAATGACAAAAGTGTCGACGCAATTACATTTAATCTAAACAACAATGGAAAGCACATGTACTATGCACACAAACGCACACGCATTGACATGTGCGTGCGTAGTTGTTTAGGTAGCAATATACATGTGATTGTGGCCTATATACTTACATATGTTACATATATGTTCGGTATGTGTTTCGGTGTGTACTGCGTGGGTCATCTGAAGCGCTGTGGTATGGGTAGTCGCATAAGTGAGGTTAAGTTGTGGAGCCAATCTAGGTAAAGTTGTTCATTAACTGTGCTGGTTGCTTGGCGTTACTGCATAACAGATGTAGCAGCGCTCACAGCACAGGCACAGTCGATTGATGACACATCGATGAAGGCGGAGACGAGAAATAAAGTTGAGAAATAATGACTTAACTTGTTAGCTTCTAAAAAGTTAAATGTTATCTGATTATAACAAAACAACAACTGAAAATAATTTTAGTTGTTTACTTCAAAGAAAGTTGACTAAGTAAAAAATAGAAAAGATTTAATTGACGTATGTATAGCTGGCCGAGTTCTGTAATTGCTAGACTGTACTAAGAATAATAATGAATATAATGAATAATACAATGAATGATAAGAAAAATAATGAATGAAAAATATGAATATAACACAAGAAGTAATAGATAATTATACATACATCTATTTTAATATGAAAATTTTTTGATGTTTCTAAAAATTTTCTGTGCTGCTAAAACACTGAGATGTTCCTATAAATGATTAAGATTGTCTTGGTTGAATCATGCTTTAAGGAAAAGTTGTCTAAAAGAACTAAAGGATTGAAAGGATATACGATTTTCTCTACATAGAATTAAGTGGTTTTATTATTTTTATTATTATTTTAGTTTATTATTTTTTTAATCATAATTTTATTATTATTATTTATTTAATTAATTTTTAATTAATTTATTATTATTATTATAATTATTATTATTATTTTTATACTACAGAAAGTGTTCTTAGGATGTGGGCACTTTGACGTTACAGTCCTTTGTACTTTGGCTATTGCCTCCCATTTTGACTAACAAGTGCTCGGACTTGTGATTACCTGAAATAAATCTGGTGATTCACAAGTTCATTGGCAAAGAGGGATATCGTGTCGTGTTGGTGGAAGCAAGAAAGTGGAGAACGCCCTATCAACTCTTGGTGTGACCAACTGGAAAAGGTTTACGAAGATTACTTGCTCTTGCAGCCTTTTATCAAGCGATCGTTGTCTTCAAATTTCCCATAAGACTCTCAACCACTTTATAACGGTTTTTCGCTCTTCTGAAGTAAAGAAAATTAGGTAGCTTGCGTTCTAAAAGCCCAAAGAGGTCCGAGATCTGAACTCTCATCAATATAGTTAGCAGCAGTCTCATCGTCCTGCAGACACAAATAGAAGAATCTCATGCAAATTTGATAATTCCATGAATAAATAAAGCCTAAAAGATTGAAAGAAGAGATTGAAATTATTTTTAAGGGTTGGCGTAGCATTGCCTTTACAAATTAAAGCTCAACGAATAGTCTAAACTATTACTAAATGATCTGCAATATCTACAGGAAACCTAACGTCGCAGATGTTTTTGAACAGTTCATCTGTTTCTGGCTCCACAGTCTTGTACCTTTTTTTAATCACAGCTGGAAAATTTGCACTTTACAGAGACAGAAAATACTTGATTTATATTTTATAATTGTTACTTTATAAAGCGCGAACAGATAGTAAACATTGATAGTTTTTCCAATAGCGATATCTCATCAACTGTCACAGATATAAATGACGTTTTAATGTCAAAATATTTACATGTTTATTTATGTTGATGCCACTACGTGACGTATGAGTGACATTTTCAACCACAGTGATTATTTTGTTGACTTATATTTTTCATATTTTTGGTGATTAATGTGCCAATTTTATCATTGTTTAATCACGGCTAGAAAATTTGGACTTCACAAAGATAGAAAATACTTGATCTATATTCGCTGATTGTTACTTCATAAAGCGTGAACAGATAGCAGTGATAGTTCTTCCCAATAGGGATGTCTCATCAACTGTCACAGATATAAATGACGTTTAAATGTCAAAATATTTAGTGTAGTTTGCTATTTCATTTTGTATTGTTTTACGCCAGCCGAATGTATTAAAAAATATTATAAAAATTAAAAAAAAAATTATTAAAAGATATTATATAACTTTCAACTCAGTTGTAAACATGCTCAAAGTTGTGAAGGAGAAATTTGGCAAATCGCCTCGCCTGGCGATTTTTTTATTTATTTATTATATTTATTTTTATTTATTATTATTTATTTATTATTTTATTATTTGATTATTTTGTCTCAGGTTACGTCAAGTCCCTAGTCTACGCTAACAAGCCAACCACTTTGGACGAGCACGAGGCCAACATTCGAGACCCCATTGCCGAAATAACTCCGCACATATTCGACCGAGTCCTCAAAATTTGAAGCGACTACTTCAAGCACAGCCAGCAAAGCCAAGGCGACTATTTGAATGCTGTGCTCTTCGCTTTTAACGGCATAAATGTAGTTTTAAAATAAAGCCAGAATCAATTTGACATATCGTGACGTTAATTTATTGTTATGTTATTTTATTAAAATTTATTTTCTTATTGTTCTCTAAGGTCACTAACACCACACAGCTTTCTTATTCCACCTACACACAAACTGTTTGCTTCAAAATTTTACATAAAAAGAATACAAACAAACAACACAAATTCTCATCCCCACATTGCTCTCAACTTTACTTAACATTTGGTTTTCTTCTAAGCAACTTTTTCCACTCAACCTTTTTCTAGCATTATTCAAAATGTCAAAAATCTTTAGATATTTATGGCGTTTTACTTAAAAATGCGAAGTCAAAGCCTTTGATGTCCAAAGGGTTATTTATGGTTAAATTCCTTTTAATTAAGGCCACGAACATACCACGTTTGACATACTTAGGGCCACGCATGTACTTCTAAACACACACACATACACATACATATATACACACATACACACAAACAATGAAAATGTGCACGTAAAGCAACTACTTAAATTGAGTTGACAAGTACCTACATTAGGTGGTATTACGATTCAGTTTCTCGTCAAGCAATGCGACACAAAATCCTTTTGCATGCTTTATGTAATTTGTGTACAAAATCTTTTGTGTACATATGTGAAGAATAATAATAATGATGGCATGCTATGACTAATGTCATGTGATAATAGCTGACAAAAATTGTACAAAGGTCAAATGCACATCAATTGCACTCACACAAACACACATATTATGTATAATCTGGATGTCATTAAAATCATTTATACACCTACAGAGTTTTTTTTTACCAAAGTGTGCCGACTTAATTATCTACGTGTATTTAGCTGAATTCGAGTCGCTTTGTAATGTTTATATTTATTTAACATCTAGGTGTTTATTTATGTTGATGGCACAACGTGACGTATGAGTGACATTTTCAACAATTTTGGTTATTTTGTTGATTTCTATTTTTTTCATATTTTTTCTGAGTAATGTGACGATTTTTTGTATTTTTGTTTAGTCAGTTGAGGAATGTAGGAAATGTAACGAAAATGACGTCAGTGGGAAACGTTGGGGCATATTTTTTGCTTCTGTTTGGTTAACTCAAATCTGCGCCTTATTCACTTAGGGGTCTCTGTTCTTCTCTGGATTCGAAAAGAGATCTCTAAATATGACATGAAGTGGCTGCTGAACATTGCTAAGAAGACTCATTCTCACTGATCACTTTTACATCGATCCGCACCACTGAAAAGCTCTGACTGGGACCGCTAGGGACCCAAAAAAGTCTATGAGGCAATGAGGCCGACTTGGCTACTTAGCTATCCTAAGCCACCTAAATCTGTTGCGGCTCATTACACTAATTGTAGTAAAATATTTTATTTGTTTATTTTTACTGTCCACTTTTATAATCGTCAAAGTTGGACCTTAATTGGCCGCTAGAGTGAAGATATTTCTTAATCCATTGTGAGCCAATACTCAGTAAGCAATTTGCTGTCTGAACTGAAGTTTGTCAGGCGTTTTGAAAAGTTAGCAAAGTTACACCTTAACCCACTATGAAGCAATATTAATGAGTTTATTGCAGCCTAAAGTGAAATCGTTTAGTTCTTTGTTTGGCCGCTAGAGTGAAGTTAACCCATTATGAACCAATACTAAGCAGTTTATTGTTGTTGCCACTGTCATTTGAATTGAAATCTCTTAGTTCTTATTTTGAGTCGCTAGAGTGAAGATAATCCTTAACCCATTATGAACTAATACAAAGCAGTTTATTGTTGTTGCCGCTGTCATCTGAATTGAAATCTCTTAGTTCTTATTTTGAGTCGCTAGAGTGAAGATAATCCTTAACCCATTTTGAACCAATACTAAGCAGTTTATTGTTGTTGTCACTGTTGTCCAAATTGATATCTAATTGGTCTGGCTTCCCTCAAACTTGACTCTTACTTGCTTTTTCTCTCCACTGGCCAACACTCGTTGCATTCCTTATGCAAAAGAAGATCCTTGAACATTGTTGTAAGTAAAAATGTTCGCAAGCAACCTGTTTATTCACACATTTCAGCACTTTTTAATTAGTTGGAAACTATTGTCGCAATTTAATAATTTAATTTGTTTTCAATAAACAGTATCAAAGTGAAATATTAACCAAATTCGATTTCTAATTAATTGCACTTGACACATTTTAAAACGTTGGTAAAGCGGCCAACTGGGAGCAATAAGCCCATGAACAGACACACACATGTATAACGAACTGCAAACACACATCGCTCATAAATAATGCATTGTGTATGTCTGAGCAGCTGGCCGAACAATTAGGCATAATAAAAGTTCAAATAGAAACGAAATTAAGTGCGCGCAGCAACAACGTCAATGGCGCGCAATCACGCTGTGACGCCGCCATTCACATTGAAATGACGACGGCAGTCGGCGCACTCTTTCGGGGCTCACTCCGTTGGGTTTGCATGCGGAACGCCTAATAGTATACTATGAAAGACGAGCAACGCAGCAAGTGACACGTTCAAAATGTTTTGAAATGCCGCGGCATTTGCTGCACTGTTTACTGTTTCAGTGTGTGAGTGAGTGAGCGAGTAAGTGAGCGAGTGCGCGTGCCTGTCCCTGTCGCTGGTGTTGCGTATGTGCAAATGACGTGCTGGCTCCAACCGTTTCAGTTGGCCTTTAAAAAAAAACCGAAAAACTATAAACTAGTTCAAAGAATAAATACATGAAATAGTAAATTTTTGGGAGGCAACATTCAACTCGTGCCACTTATTAAATTCTTGGGGCTGTCAACGTCAGTGTTGGTGTTGTTATGGTTTTCTATTTTGGAATTTCTGTAAACTTTGACATATATTCGTTTCGACTCGTTTCAGGTCAACGCAGTATTAACGGTATTTGCGTGCGTTATGGTGTTTGCATACTTTCGATTGCATCGACATTTTAATGAACGAAACCCATCGGAAACCACATGGAAACGTGATGTTTAAAGTGTAAAAAAAAGCAAAACGAAAAACTTCACTAAGTGGACCTTTGAACACACGACAAAGAAACATGAACCATTATAATAATCACAACGACATAGCAAATAACAACAACAACAATAATAATAATATAACTATTAATAATAACAACGACACCAGCAATGACAACAACAGCGGCAACAACAATCGAAATTCGAGTACGCGACACTTTCAAATACGCATTGACAGCGTCGACGACGAGAGCACCGCACCGATTACGGAATCCAATTCGCGCGAAGATTTAATAGCGAGCAGTGAGCGCATTGCGGATGCGGCCAGCTTTCCTAGTGAGTGAATGCATTTTATTTTGATTGATTGAAATTAATTATTAAATTTTTAATAATGAATGCAAGTGTCAAATTTATCAAAATTCTTTAATGATAAAATTCGAAAGATTGGTCAAATGTTGATTGATAAGTTGGTCCAACTAAATATTAAAATTAATAATTAAAAGATTTTGGTTAATTGGTTGGTTCTACAAAATATTTGAATTGATATTTTAAATTTGTACTTAAAATTCATAAAAATTCAAAAGAAATAAAAGTGGAAAGATTCGTTGGATTTCGTTTGAGATTTCACTGACTGATACTCAAATTAATATTTAAAAGTGTATGTGTAAAATACATAAAAAAATTTAAAGCGGAAAGATTACAAAATATTTTAATTAATAATTAAAAGTTTTTGTGTAAAATTTATAAAAAATTCATAAGCAAAAAAAGTAGAAATAATGAAAAGATTTCGCTGACATACTTAGATTAATATTTCAAAGTTTTTGTGTATAATTTATAAAAAATTTTAAAGCGTCAAAGTGGAAAGATTGATTGATTGGTTGATTAGTTGGTTTAACAAACTATTTTGATTAGTAATTACAAGTTTTTTTGTAAAATTTCTAAAAATTTGTAAAGCAATAAAAGTGGAAACAATGGAAAGATTTCGTTGATTGGCTCTTAAATTATTATTAAAAAAAACTAAATTCATATAAATTCGAAAGTGTTTAAGTGGAAAGATTTCGATTGATTGGTTGGTTCTACAAAATATTCAAAATTATAGTTAAAAATTTGTATTTAAAATGTATAAAACCTCAAAAGCAATGAAAGTGAGAAGATTGAAAAGATTGGTTTTGTTTGGTTTATTTTACAAAATATTTAAATTAATAATATTTCTTTTTGTAAAATTTATAAAAATTCAAAAGCGACGAAAATGGAAGGATTCGAAAGATTTTGTTGATTAAAATTTAAAGGTTTTTGTTCAGAAATATTCAAATAAATAATAAAAAGCTAAAAACATAAAAATCAAAATAAATCAAAACTTAAACCATAATTTGTTTCCAATTTTATTTAAAATGTATAAGAAACTATCAGCCAAAACTAAAAAGATGTTTTTTAAAATAATGTAAGGTGTTGAAAAAGAAATGTATTAGTTTTCAAACAGATGGTTTAGTATTTTGTATCTTACGTTGTATTTGTAAGTGCAATTGGGTTATTCTATACGGCGCTAGAAAGATGATATTTCATACTAAAGAAACTTTTCAACACAACAACAAAATGCAGGGAAATGTTGTTGTTGTCAAAATCAAAATCGATCCATTGGACCATTTGCGACAACATCAAACGAAAACAGAATTGAATTGAAACGGAATTGGGAATTGCTTTAAGTCGGCACAAACGATAGCCAAGTGAGAACTAAAAATCAGGAAGTTTTTGCTGTGTGTTTGATTTGATTCGCAGAGAATCATCTACTAAATATGAGTTGCTTCTTTATAGCCAAACTCCTAATGTGGACAAGTACTATCAACAATTCGACTATCTGAAAGAAGCAGCTGTGATCAGTAGAAGAGAAATTGAGGCCACACACCTCGATAGGGACTCGCCAGAAGCTTTGAAGGGTTTGGTTGGAAGTTGCACAAAATTATTATCATCTGTTCCTCTCTATGGCGAATGATTTTGGAGGTGAAGTGCAGCGTCAAAAGAATCTTGTGAGGAATGTTAAGCTTCTATGAGAAAGTCATAAAGGAATTACCTTCAAAATGACAAAAAGTTATGGAACAAATCGTTGCATATTTGAGTTAATAAGGATAAATAAAATATAAATAAATAAATATATAGAATAAAATAAAAATATAAAATATAAAAACAAATATCAAATGCAAATATTAAATACAAATATAAAACACAAATAAAAAATACAAAAATCTACTTTAAAATATTGTCGTTTTCTTTCCACTTGCAGGATTTCTCTCTGTGCCCGCTTTGCGCAATGCGCGTCCACGTTCGGAACAAATTGTAAAGCGTGAAATCTCCTCCAGTCCGGCCAAAAGTGAGCGCCTGATACGCGTCAATATGGCGAATAGTAAAATGCGCGCGCGTCGCCTCAGTCAGGACAGCGGCATCGTGTCGGGACGTCTATTTGGCGGCATGGAGTCAAATTTTCTGGATGCTACGGCCAACACACAAAGCCTAAACAAATCATCGGAAAATCTGTACAATTATTTAGTCACCGAAGCGACTGCAAGTGTTTACAATCAGCAGCAACTGGATTCGCAGCAGCGCGAACGTTCCAAACCACTGTCAGCATATGCCGAAGTAACGAAAACGGAAAGCAATAACAACAATAAGAACAGCAGCAGCGTTGCGGCCAAATCGGCATCGGCTTCGTATACGGAAAAGTGGCTCAACTCGACCGTGGGACGCGTCTTCAATCATCACAAATCCAATTCGATTGCCATACCACTGCCCACGCACCCGGAAACCGATTCGGCCGAGCCGAGTCCCACGATGGCGTTTGGACCGAAAATTGAAAATAACGAAGATATTCCGGGCACTGCAATGCGCCTTGGACTGGGACTGCATTTGTCAGCGCCGCTGGCAGAGAACGGCAATGACGAGCACATTGGGCCGGTGGCCCTGGGCATTGGTACAGGCGACGAAGTGATTGAGTCATCGCATTCGAATGTGCTGCAGGACCAGTTCAGCTACAAGCAGCTGATGCCCGTGTCGCGCAAGACCTCCAAGAGTTCGACAATGGAGAGCAGTCTGAATGGAAGCTATCATAGCAGCCGCAAGACGAGCAAAAGCCAAAGCACCATCGATGAGGACACCGAACAGCGGCGCGTGAGCAAGCAGGATCGTGAGGTGAGTGTGGGCTCAAAACTATTTATTAGTTCTTAATGCAATTTAATTTTGGCAAATTCCAGGGTCTCGATCCCGAATCGTTGATGTTTCGCGATGGGCGACGCAAAGTTGATATGGTGCTCGCTTGGGAGGAAGAGGACTTTGGTGTCATGACCGAGGCGGAAGCGCGTCGACGCGACAGTCGACGTTGCTTCATGGAGAATCTGATTAAAGAGGGACTGGAAGTGGAGCTGGAAGACAAATCGCAGTCGTTCAATGAGAAAACATATTTCCTAAAAATACACTTGCCCTGGCGACTGGAGACGCGCCTGGCCGAGGTGATGAATCTAAAGTTGCCCATAAAACGTTTCATAACCATCACTGTGAAGGCATCATGGGTGAGTGATGAATTGCAAACAAATTATTTGCCGGCAATTTAAAGTCGTTTTAAATAACATTGATAGGATGAAGAAAATGTGGTTGTGCGCAATGTCCAGTACTGGAAAAATATGTGGAATAAGATGACGCGAAAAATTCAACTCGATCAAAATGTGTCGGAGGGTGAGACAACCTTCAAGGCGGCCACAGCAAATGGCAATCCCGAGGAACAGTGAGTTTGAGCTTTGATATCTATGACAAAGCAAGCAAGTTTGAAAGTTTGTGGCAACACTACGTCGCCTGAGAAAACGATTGTCGTATGTGCTATTAAATTCAATGGAACATACGACATTCGTTTTCTCAGGCAACGACTAGTTGCTCAATAGCTTGTAGAGATTTCCATCACAAACCCCTTTTCCTCTCTTTAATAGTCATTTAATGTATTCCTTCCACACAGATTCATTGTCAAAGATCGCGCTACGGCCTACACGAGCGCCCAACGATCGCTCATGGTGATGCAGGTCCTGATACGAACACCCTTCGACGACAGCGATCGTGTCGGCATACGTCGCCTGCTCAACGATGCCACGTACTTGGCATGTTTTCCGCTGCACGAAGGCCGCTACGATCGGCCGCACTCGAGCGGCGTCGAATTCGATCGCCGCCTACTGTACCTGACGTGGGCGCATCCGTCGCAATGGTACAAAAAGCAGCCGCTGTGTCTGGTGCGCAAATATTTTGGCGACAAGATTGCTTTGTACTTTTGCTGGCTGGGTTTCTACACGGAGATGTTGGTGTATCCGGCCGTGGTGGGCACGCTGTGCTTTCTGTACGGTCTCGCCTCGATCGATTCGGACGACAATACGCCGAGCAAGGAGATTTGCAATGAATATGGCACCGGCAACATTACGCTGTGTCCGCTGTGCGACAAGGCCTGCAGCTATCAGCACTTGTACGAGTCGTGTCTGTTCTCACGTCTCACATATCTCTTTGACAATCCGTCGACGGTGTTTTTCGCCATATTTATGTCTTTTTGGGGTTAGTATACTGACATGGTTTTTTTATTTACAATTCAAAATTTTGATTGAGGTTGTGGCAATTGAAATCGTTGGCGCTGAAAGAAGGAAAGAGTTCAGCAATTAGCTGTGAGACGAGTGTTCCTGAAGCATGCAGATTGAGTGGCCCATTGTATTTGAGGCTAATGAATGGGGTGACTGTAATTGAGGATTGAAAGACATAAAAAGAATAGTTTTAAAGGGAAAAATTGCAATAATGTTAAGTTAGATTAAGTTAGGTAACATTTTTATGCTGGATAATCTTTTATATATGGGGCCTGAAAATATCTTCAAGTTCGCAGTACAAACTGCAGTACACATCAATAATAATAATCTTTTTTTTCACCACTTATTACAAAATTAAAAATTGCAGTAATGTTAGGTTAGGTTAGATTAGGTTAGGTGTAAATTTTATGCTGGACTATTGCACATATAAGTACAACCATTGAAATCCACCACCAAAATATAAACCTTTATAACGTTTTCAAACAAAAACAAAACATTCACCACGTCTACCATTATTTAGTGCGCGATCGTCGGATTCTCTGTGACGCGTACAACTATCTATTATCTATGGGGCTGAATAGATCTTCAAGATCGCAGTACAAACTGCAGTACACATCAATAATAATAATCATTTTCCAGCACTTATTAAAAAAAAAAAATTGCTATAATGTTAGGTTACATCAGGTTAGGTGGAATTTGTATGCTATTATCTATGGATCTATCTAGATTTTCAAGGTCGCAGTACAGTATCTATACCTATCTATAATAATAACCTTTCTTTTCCCCCACTTTTTCCTTCCTTTTATACTATATCATCAATCTTTAGCTACAACATTTCTTGAGCTATGGAAGCGTAAGCAATCCGTAATCGTTTGGGAATGGGATCTGCACAATGTTGAGTCCGACGAAGAGAATCGGCCCGAATTCGAAACGAACGCCACCACATTTCGCATGAATCCGGTAACAAGAGAAAAGGAACCATACATGTCCACCTTTAGTCGCGCCATACGTTTTGTAGTCACCGGCAGTGCAGTACTCTTTATGGTATACATTTTCGTTAGCTTTGAACCCTGAATTACTTATTGTTTACTATTTGTTTTAACAGATATTTGTTGTACTATCGGCCGTGTTGGGCACCATAATCTATCGCATTTCCCTGGTTTCCGTTATCTATGGTGGTGGCGGATTTTTTGTCAAAGAACATGCCAAATTATTCACCACAGTCACAGCGGCCTTGATCAATCTGGTGGTTATTATGATACTAACCAAGGTAAGTCCATTTTATCTATATTTCTTAATTTTTTCTATCTTTCACCATTTCACTTTACTCTCAGATATATCACCGCATGGCCATCAAGTTGACCAACCTGGAAAATCCGCGCACCCATACCGAATACGAGGATTCCTATACGTTCAAGATTTTCTTCTTCGAGTTCATGAACTTTTACTCGTCGCTCATCTATATTGCCTTCTTCAAGGGTCGCTTCTTCGATTATCCTGGCGACGATCAGGCGCGTCAAAGCGAATTCTTTCGCCTGAAGAACGACATTTGCGATCCGGCCGGCTGTCTGTCGGAGCTGTGCATACAGCTGGCCATCATAATGGTAGGCAAGCAGTGTTGGAACAATTTCATGGAGTATTTGTTTCCGAAATTCTACAATTGGTGGCGCCAACGCAAACACAAACAGGCCACCAAGGATGTGACGCATCTACACATGGCCTGGGAGCAGGACTATCATATGCAGGATCCAGGACGTTTGGCGCTCTTCGACGAGTATCTGGAAATGAGTGAGTTAAATGAGTTACAGTGAATGGTTTATGGATTTAATTTTCAAACTTTAAAATCGTACTTTTTCAGTTCTGCAATATGGCTTTGTGACGCTGTTCGTGGCCGCCTTTCCGCTGGCGCCGCTCTTTGCGCTGCTCAACAACGTGGCCGAAATACGCTTGGATGCCTACAAGATGGTGACGCAAGCGCGTCGGCCCTTGGCCGAACGTGTCGAGGACATTGGTGCCTGGTATGGCATTCTGCGCATCATCACCTACACGGCGGTTGTGTCGAATGCGTTCGTGATTGCCTACACGAGCGACTTTATACCGCGCATGGTGTACAAGTTTGTCTATTCGGACTCGAACACGCTGGTCGGCTACATTGAGCACTCGCTGTCCGTGTTTAACACGTCCGACTACAAGGAGGAGTGGGGCGCCACAAGCAGCGAAAAGGATCCGGACATGTGTCAGTACAGAGGCTATCGGTGAGTTGCGGACTGCACGATTTGAATTGTGAATATGTATTAATTGTAATTGATTATTTGATTTTTTTTTTGCATGGTAGCAATGGGCCACAGGATACTGAACCCTACGGCCTGAGTCCGCACTATTGGCACGTTTTTGCTGCACGTTTGGCGTTTGTGGTTGTGTTTGAGGTAGAATATATTTGTTTGGGGAAAGAAAAAACATATTGTTGACACATGTTTATGTTGTTTGCAACAGCACGTGGTATTCGTCATAACCGGCATCATGCAGTTCATCATACCCGACATACCCGCCGAGGTCAAAACGCAAATGCAGCGCGAACAGCTGCTCGCCAAGGAGGCCAAATACCAGCACGGCATCAAGCGTGCCCAGCAGGGCGACAATCAAGATCTGCTGAGCATCTTTCGCGAAGCGGGCAGCCGCAGCAGTGGCGCCACGCTGGGCGGCGGCGGCGCCGGAGGCGGTGGCGGCAGCCTACTGGGTCGCGGCAGTTGGGCGCGTCGCTTCAGTCGCATGAGCGACGGTCTGGACGCGCATGTCGAGGTGGCGGCACGGCCGCGTCGCTCGGTCGAGTCCACCGTGTGGGAGGTCTCTTGACACGAAGAGGAGGAGGAAAGTGCGGAAACAACAAATGCCAAAAAATAGTTTAATAGCCAACAACAACAACAGCAACTAGCACATTTTGCCTTACTAAATACTATCTTCTAGCTAAATAAGTAATTGTGTGATTTCTAATTGCTAAATATGTACAATTAATTGAACAATTGTAGTCGACTAAAATACGTACGTAACTAATGTTGAAATTCGCAAATTAGTGTTAGCGAACTTTGTGAATTTATAGGAAAATTGTTAATGTTTTTTATTAGTTATTTTAGCAGTAAATAAAATCTAAATTCTACGCAAATCTTAAGCTCAATTATAAATAAATCTAAATAAATATTGTATTTATAAATAAACATTTATAAATAATAGTTGACAAGTGGTTGTTTGAGAGATGGCAGCTGGTGTTGCCATGACTGCCAAACTATTTGTTTATGACGCTTTCAAATTAGTCAGAAAAATAATAATTGAATACGTTAAGAACACAACTTGTAACATTGGACAAAAAAAATTTGTGCACAATGACCAAGCCTCGCACGCCGGAGGAAATCTTTTACGATCACTTAACGTTGGGCTTATTGCGAACACTCTGTAAGTATGGCAGAAACAAGAAATGAGTTTTATAAGTGCAATTTACGCTGCCATTCATAGCCAATATTCCACGCGTCAGCAATGTTTTTAACGAGAATCGACTGCCGTGCGAGAAGGCGCAGTTGGCCAACTGGGAGCAGCGACACTCCGTCTATCTGCCAGAGGATATGAAAAAGTTCTACCTGTCCACCGATGGTTTGCTGCTGCAATGGTCGTATCAGTATGCACGTGAGTTGTTACTGCTTTCAACCGCTTTTCAACCAAAACAAAAATTATGTTAGGTTAGGTTACACGCGTAGACCAGTACTGGGACTTCATTCCTCTCTAAATATTTGAGGATTATTGGTGAAATTTAGTAAATCGTTGATAGAAAACAAAAAATTCTGTGCATTCAATGTTTTGGTACTGAGGAAACCTTAACCCTTAACCTCACATAACTGCTGAATGCAAATAATTTTTTTTATAAAAGTTGTTTTTAGTATAATTGAAGGCTGTTGATCACAATTGTATGGTTTAGTCCTAGATTTTGGTCTTAAGTTTTGCTCTGAAGTTTTAAATGGGCACTTTTGGAAAAAAAATCCAGGGGGGCTATACTCTCTAATGCGATGCGAACATAAAATGTATCGCATTCGCACACTTAGTACTCTGAAATCCGACAATCGCATTAAAATTTTCGACTTTCGCATTTAGATTTTCCCCTTTCGCATTTGTAGCACTCCGTATTTCGATTTTAAGTTTCAAAAAAATGCGATTGTTTACTTTTTTTTAAATTTTGTTTGAATTTTATGACACTCGACGCTAGTAATGCCAACTTACTCTCGACACAAAATAAGGGCCGTTTTTCAATGATGCGAAAGCGATACAGAGTACCGATTGACTTTCGCATCGCAACTCACTTTCGCATCGCTTTCGCTTTCGCATCGCATTACAGAGTAGCCCCCCAGGTCTTATTCCTTACCTACTTCATACACACATATAGTCGTGTCTGGGTATAGTGAACACCCGATATAGTGAACACCTCAATATATTGAACACCCAAATGTTGATATGGAGCCTCTAAATATTGAAAAAAATTTTAACCAAAAAATAAAAAGTGTTTTTTGAGCAAATAAAACGAGTTTTTGAACAAAAATGTTAACCTTGATATAGTGAACAACCTCGATACTGTGAACAGGCCTTGCAATAATTAGTTCACTATATCCAGATACGACTGTATTTTAAAATTATATTGCGTATTCTAAAATGACTAAAAATGATTAAATATTACCATAATTATTTCTATTCAGTCATGTTGACTTAGAAAAAGAGTTAAAAAACAACACTTTTATTAAAAAATACCAAAGAGTTACCTACTTAAACCAAATACATTTTCCTTAATTTCTATAAATATAAGCAATAACAATTAAGTTTTGCCATCACTAGCTTCCTATCGGGCATTGCAGACTCAGGAAGCACAGGTCCACTCTTAGACTAGAAAAAGGCACAATTTGCAGATTCTGTGGAGAAGCGGAGGAATCGCCGGAGCACATAATTCTCAACTGCGATCTCACAGTAGGAGACGACACCTAAGTCAGTGCCCAACACAAGAACTTTTAAGTTCTTTAAGGGTTGTGGGCCTAGAGGAAGTCTTCTAGTAACAAGTAGGGAGCACAGAAAATTTAAATTTTTCAATGCCCCCCAAACCAGGCCTTCATCGCTGTTTTGACTCATAAATTTTCTGCTCACTGATTGAGGGACTGGAGGGGTGTTCAAAATAAAGACCAGCGCTCTACAAAGGTTCTGTGCAAGGCAGGCGCGGATTCAGAAAAATATTACGGGGGGGGGGTTTCAAAAAGTAATTTTTAATATTTGTAAAATGCCTTTTGATTTGTATGTACTTTTATAGGCGATCCAAATATTTCGGGGGGGTTTCAACCCCCAAAACACCTCCCTGAATCCGCCACTGGTGCAAGGGCCCTATTGTATATGTGTTGATCTTTAAGATTACTCTGAACCATAAGAACGTTCATCCGATAACGCTAGGTACTCGAACGGAGTCTATGCGAGACCTTAGGGCCAGTCTGAATAACCTAACCTACAAATAATTTTACTTTGCATTATTTGAATTTTTACTTATTTATAACAAGTAACCTTTGCATGTAATGCCACATTTGATCGCAGAAGGTTTACTACTTCTGCATTTCTGTATAAATTCAACTTTAGAGGTTAGGTTGAGTTATAGCTCAACAGTTGCAAAACTGTTTTTCCAAAAATCTTCTCCCGCTCTCGCAATATTAACACATCAATTCTTCTTCATTTTACATTTCAGCGAACGACATACGACGCGTCGGCTACATTCATATTCCGCATCTGCTGCAAATTTCACTGTTGCGCGAGGATGTCGAACCAACTGTAACCGGCCCCTCTGCCTCAACCTCTAGCACCATCACCGCCGCAACCTCCACCGCATACATTGCTACTGCCAACACTGGTACTTGTACCGGTACGAGAGGCAGCAGCAGCAGCAACAGCAACAGCAGCTTATTTCATGGCACCTCGAAAACAATTCTAGCTAAGCCCAGCACCAGCCACGTCTGCTTGCAGGAGACAAACGTCGAGGCTAACGATGGCGCTGTGTTAGCGGATCTCGATAAATCGGTTGCCATGGCATTAGGTCAACAGGCAGCGCCACAGCCACCACCAGCACCACCACTGCCCATGGCCATGACAACACTGCCGAAGGACATTTGGGGAAATCCAATGCCGCGCATTACGGCAAAGTCGAAAATCTTCGAACTCAACAGTATCAACGATGTGGCCAAGGTGTGCTTGGTGTACGAGACTAGCGGCAGCAACAGTCCGAAGTTGTATCTGCTCGAATTGATCTCCATGAAATGGGTCTTTCTGGCCGACACTTTCAGCGAGTACTTGCGTATGGCCGTTGCGCATCTGGGACTGCCATACTGGGAGCTGTGCTTCTCTAGCTTCGGGCTGCCGTCGTGGGCGGAGGTAGGAAAGATTTAATTTTGTCTTTATTTGATTATTTTTGTTCCTTTCAGTTTAATTTTCAATTAATTCTTTAATTAATTAATCTTAATTATTCATTTTTGTTATCAATTTTCCAAACGGGGTGAAAAGTTTTTAATGATTAATTATATTTATTATATTATATTTATATTATATATATATTTTAATGATTATATATATCAGGTGTACAACTTTGCTTCCGCCGTTTTCCGATAGGTGGCTGTACCGGCTGAGGCTGGTTGAAATACATAGATGGTAATGCCTTTAAAGTGAGTGTGGACAGTGCCTAACGAATTGTCATCGCCGTTTCAGTGACAGTTGTTCTTGTTTTCGTATTATTCACGCTCGAAAATGTCCGTTTATGTGCCCAATTCTCGCCATTTGCGGGAAGTTTTACTTTTCTGTTACAATTCGAAAAAAAATGCAGCTGAAGCGCATCGAATGCTCTCAGAAACTTACGGTGATGCTGCTCTGAGTGAAAGAACGTGTCGGGAGTGGTTTCAATGTTTTAAAAATGGTGATTTCGATGTCGAAGACAAACATGGTGGTGGCCACTTTTGCGGCCTCACGTCGCAAAAGTGGTCAAAAAGTACCTGGAAACGCTGAAATGGGAAGTCTTGCCCCACCCGCCGTATTCCCCAGATGTCGCCCCTTCTGACTTCCACCTATTCCGTTCGATGGCACACGGCCTGGCAGATCAACATTTTCAATCCTTCGAAGAATTGGAAAAATGGATTGCTTCATGGATAGCGTCAAAAGAGGACTCCTTTTTTCGAGCCGGGATCCGAAAATTGCCGGAAAGATGGGAGAAAGTTGTCGCTAGCGACGGACAATACTTTGAATAATACATCTGTAAGCACTTTTTCGCAATAAAGCTTTTAATTTTGGAAAAAAACGGCGGAAGCAAAGTTGTACACCTGATAGATTAATATATTTCATAATTCTTGATAATTTTTCTTATTTATGCTTTATGATTTTTGCAATAATATTTACTATGTTTTTCATTTTACGAAAAATATATCTTTTCATTACATTTGCATATTTTACATGGCTTTTATTAGTAATTTTTTATTAGTATACATTCTTGTTTTATTTATAAATGTTTAAAAAATATGTGTTGCAATTTGCTTGATAAATTCTTATAATTTTTTTCCAATTTATATATTTTCTGTTTTTATACTTCTTTTATTTTTTTCAAGTGTTCTGAATATGATGTTTTTAAAATATTTCAGCAATTATTCATGCTACTAGCGCCGCATTTGCTGGAGGAACATGAACCGCGCTGCGACCGTTTTGTAAATCCAGCACCGGAACATCCGCACAACATTATTGATTCAAGCGTTTTTCGCACCAAACCAAAGGCCATGATGAAGCCCAGCAAGTAAAATCAATGCAACACCTCCAAAATTGTTCACCAATCAAATACAATTAACCAGTTTGCAGACATATTCCAGACATTTTACAGTGTTTTTCTTTTATAAAAATCACACAACTTTTACATTGTATAAAAAATCTCTGCATACAATTTAAAAAATAAAACATTTGAATAAATAAAATTGTGCTTGAAATAAAAATTTACATTTTGCTATGATTTTTTGTGGCAGTTCTACATTCGCAGCACCAACTACACCACAAAACATTCTCAATAAAAGTCCACATTTTGATTCTCCAAATCGGCGAGCATTTTATCTTTAATTTGTGGTCTAGGGTCCTCCTTAATGTCCGTGGGCACTGCGCCCGCCTGTCCCAACATAAACTCCAACTCCGGCGCTGTCAACTTTTCGCCGCGCAATTCCAATGGCCCAATGTACTGCTTGCGCATCTGACCCTCATGATAGATGAATATCGTGGGCAGATTCTTTTCGGGGAAATTCGGTATGCAGGTGGTGGCAATGGAGCGCAGGAATTTCGTTTGCGGATAACGCGCAGCCAGCTGTTGCATGTGATGGTGAATGAGCGCACACAGCGGCACACCGTTCGCGTACAGATGCAGAACCACCCAAATGCCCTCGCCCGCCTTCGTCACTTCGCTGACATAGTCTTGTCCGGAAATTTCGCGTACCGTGCCAAATTTGGCCTTTTCGACAGCGGCACGCATTTCGGCCATGCGTCGCTGCCGATACTGTTCCAGCACTGCTTCGTCTTCGGAATCTTCGAGTTCGTCCAGCTCGTCGAGCGACATGTCGTCGATCTGCTTGCGTCCGTTGTCGGGCAGATCGGTGCGGCGCTGTATGGCATCGTCGAGCATGGCCTGTATTTGATCTTCGGTGACTTCGGCCTCCTTCTGCTTGGGCGGCAGAATGCCCTTGGCGCGCAGCACATCATTCCACTCGGTGTCTTCGTTGGGATCCTGGCATGTGCGTGATAAAAAAATAGTGATACAAAGTTTATTTTTAGTTGCAGCTGTGCTACCAAATATGGACAAAGTGCAGTGAACGCCATGCTGTCACTCAGCCTTTAACTCACCAGCATTATTTTTGGTATAGAAGTGCTAACGTTGTGGTTTTTCTAGACTATTTTTATTAATAATTATTTATTTACTGATTTTCTACAGAAATAATTTTACCCTTTTACAAAAACTGATTTCGGAAAGCGTGTGACTAATCAGCTCTGCGCTCTGATTGGCAAATGCAAAGGTGGCGTTGCCAACTACTCGCAACGTGCGCCAAAGTGTAGACAATTCTGACGACTTGCTGCCGAATAATTTACAACGTTTTTAACTTAAATTTTTAAATTTGCTTTTTTTTGTTATCTTACTCAAACCAGTACGAATGTAATAAAAAAAATTACACAAAACTTAAAAATAAATTTGTGTCAAAAAAAATAAAGTGAAATATACTTAGAAAAAAATTCGGTTTTATAGCAAAACGCTATACAAATTATATACTTTTAAATGTTTAAATTTTTCATCAATAAACTAAAATAATCAATTGAAATCGAACTAGTCCATTTCAGATAGAAAATAACTAAAATATTTCAAATAAACATCAAGAATAAAGTTCAAGTTCGTATAAACTCAAATATATTCAGCAATATTGATGGCCTCCATATTTTTTTTACTGAATTTTATAATTCATTCCCAAAAATCCCATTTTGTTTAGAAATAATCATTTTAAATCGAATTAGTTCATTTTATAAAGAAAATAGCTAAAATATTTCAAATAAACATAAAGAATAAAGTGCGAATTCGCTTAAAAATCTAATATATTCAGCAATATTGATATCGTCTAGCATACCCTCATACCCTTCTATTTACTTACTTTCATAATTCATTTCTAACGATCCCATTTTATTTAGCAAACTGATGGTTACTACAAATTTCCTGCATTCAATAAAAAATAACCAAACACGTTCGCATTCTTCAAACATCACTTTATTACTTTAGTGTTTTTATAGTATAATTCACAATTTCATTTGAAAATTTATACAGCAAGCAGTTCGATGACATTCCTTTTTTTGTTTTATTTCTATTAAGCATTTTTCCATTACTTTAAAACGAAAAATATTTTGAATTTTCGCACAAAAACTTTGCCTAAAGAAGAGTATTGAACTACGATTTATCGCTAGCAATTTTTCAAAACTTATTTTAAATTCTACAGGGTTTAGCCGAATTAGTGGAAAGGTATTGACAAATAAATAGCACAAACCAATTGTTAGTAATCAAATATAGAAATCGTTTCAGACTTGGCAAATGCAGCTGACGGTGACAACATACGAGAAACGAAAGCCTGTGAAGCTCGCATAAACATAAGAAAATCCATTACATGCACATGACATACAAAGTACTCAGAAAACAAGTGATTTACGCTGAGTGCACATTTTCGTTTTACAATACTTTCGAGTTTTTTCTTGCTTGTTTTGTTTACACATTCTGCAGTTTCCTTTTAGCAAGCTGTTACGATTCTGTTGACTTAAGGCTAAGTAGATTTCGAATAGTTACGCATATTCAACGGACAAAGGCGCCTCTGAGTGCAGCGCTTATGCGCAAGATGTCAGGCGTGGGCGTACAGTTGAGCTGACAAAGCATATCAGAATATTATCTTAGTAATCTTACATATGAAACATTAATGGTAAACGTACGAAAACAATCGAGTTTTGCCTTTTCGCGATTGTTTGCATTATTTTTTATAGTTGTAATAATATTAAAAAATAATTCTGAAACGCATATAATGCTTTCCGAAAGACAAATTAAACGAGATATTAATAATAAAGAAGCAATAGAATAAACATATTGGCGGAACAAAAAATTTTCACTTGCAAGGACGTGAGTCGAACGAGGTGTACGCGATCGCACCGCACTTAACTCGTCGCGGGAAATTTATTGCAAGGCTGTATTATTGAGGTCTTGCGCGCAGGCACTGTCTCGGGCGTGGGTATTGCTTCGCCAGTGGTCACCTTGTTGGCAAACACCTGCTTAACGCTGCCGCCCTTCTGCTTGGCCATCTGATAGTCACCCGAGTCGAAGAATTTTTGCTGTAATATTTTGAATAGCTACATTTCTTGCATTTTAAATAATTCTTAGGCTACTTACGCCCTTTTGCAGTCGCTTTTGCAGAAATGCCGAATGACCGCCAGGTCCACGCAAGCCAGATGGATATTTCGATTTCAGTTTCTCTTCCTCGATCTTCTCCAAATCACGTGCATTAATCTGAAAAAGTATTTCGTTTAATTGCATTGGCAAAATGGAATAAGCATTGCAATGACCTGCTCCTGCGTGTCGGCGCCCTCTTGTGGTGTAGTCGGTTGGTTGCTCTCTTCCGTGGCACTCATTGTGTGTGGGTTGGGTTGGCAAAAGTTGATCAAATACAAAACTGCTAAAGAGAGAGTTGTAAAGTTAAGGTTGTAATCTGTTTAAATCTGGATAAATGCGCGTTTTATAATCAAGTCTGGTATGGGCAATTAACATCGCGTAAACGAAACTGGCAAGTTGTGCTAATTAGTGGCGTTGTGTCGCCGATTGTTGAAATTTGTAGTTGTTGAATGGGACAGCAAACAAGCACGGGTCGAGTTAGTCTCTGGAGCAGACTATGCCAGGTGTTTGAGAAAAATACAAAATTCTTAAGTTCAAAGCTTTGCTGCTTTAATTAATTAAATGTACAAATGGTTTTTTAAAATGTTGAGTTGCAAACATTGCTTCGGTTAACTCTATTTTCGGGCCAAGTTGTTTGCATAAACAATACATCGATGAAATTTGCAAAGAAAACACAAACAATGAATGATTGATAATTACGAGTGCACAGATAAAATATATAACAATTTTGTTGTTTTTGTTCTTAATGGTCATCTGAGAGAAACGTAAGCACGTTGTGCGGCCACAATTGTGGGCCGTAGTGGCAACGCTCTTATTAGTCTTGTAGATTTTACTTATTTCACTTTTTGTTGCTGTTTACTTTTTGATTATGAGCTGTTGGTGTTTTTATATTGACGCGTGACGTCAGTGTTGTTGGTGGACAATTTCAATTTGATTTCAAGGCGTACAAATATAACGACACAATGCGCGATAATTACAAATTGTATGGGCTTAAAATTGAAACGTTGCCTGTCAGCGCGTCCCAAATCGATATTGATGTGCTTGTGCGTTTGTGTGCTGTGAACTCCAGCTGAGCAAATTACACTTTTATTTGCATTCCCAGTATTTTTTTTTAAATTACTTCTCTATTTGATTCACTAGCGAACCATTAAGACGATCGGCGATCTGCATCGATCAAAAACATGTTCACAACAGGCAGTTTTGTGCCCGAATTAGACAAAACAATGCAGTTCCTATAAGCCCCAACTGGCACAAGGGCATCCACTTTTGCACCTACTGTAATACAGTAAAAGCCAATCCAGCGCCGTAGTTAAACATAAACACAGCTCAGGCAAAGCTCTTTTCTCTGTCACTCTGGCGTGATCATAAATAATCCATCAATAGCGAAATGCAGATAATTTAGCGACACTCTCCAAACAATATTCAAACTTCAACGCACCTTGAATCTCGTTTTTGTGTTTGTCTTTTCTTTTTAGTGAGTGCTTTGCTGCAGCTGCTGTTTCGCCCGCGTCCCAGTCTACACGCCGCAGTCTTTCAGGGGTGCTCCGCTAATTGGTAGCAGCCAAAAAAACTTAAGGAACAGCAACGACAACAACAACCACACCGGTACGAGCAGTAAGAAATCGAAAAAACAAAGCGCCCACCACCAAATAAACGGCACACAATTATGGCTAACGGTTTTTACTTAATTACAATTTTGATTTATCTTCTTGAAGTTTCTGTGCGTAGGACGTTCGCGTGCTTGTTCTTTTTTTTTGTAAAATTTTCTTGCAGTGCTTTACAGCAAATCGCTAATTTTATGAGCAAACAAAAAATTTTTCAGCTCACTCGTCGCCGAATGAAATTTTACTCACTTGTGGTAGAACGCAGTGTTGCAATAGCAATGAACGAATGGGTTGTCGAATACTACAAAATTATGCGAATGAATTTTTCGGGTTATCTTTTTCCATTTAAGGAATATAGGGAATTATGTTTGGAATTAGTGATTGCTTGCTTGTTTTATTTTTTTTACATAGTAAACATGAGTTCTTATGGGCAAACATTTAATACTTCATGTAGCGTCAATTGTAGAAAATGTACAGTGCTGGCTTCCGTTCGTTTTGCTGCTCCAGCAACCCTGTGCCGGAAAGTGTGTTACGTGGAGCTATCTCACTTGCACACATTAGTATTGAAGGCAGCATGAATTTAACGGCAGATTCAACAGCTTTTGAATTGTTGCCTCTTCACGAATTGTTGCTTTCTATTGGATTTGTTTGTTTGTGTTTTGCATGAACAGGGCTTCCACGCAGGGTTACCGTTGTGCGACTTTAGTTGCATTTTGCAACCTTTTTGACGCTGATAATTATCTAATTTTGCAACTTTTTCCATCTTTGTGCGACTTTTTCCCCCTTTTTTGCATACAGTAGGAAGCTTAAAGAATATTTTAAACGAACCATTGTACCTTAATTTATATAAGTTAGCAGCGCATGTATTAACTCTACCTCACAGTAGTGCGTGTGCGAAAAGAATTTTTTCAAAATTAGGATTAATGAAAACTAAATTAACCAATAGGTTAAAAGTAGAAACTTGTGACTCAATGCTATCAGCACTAAATTTGTTAGATACCGTAATAGAAGACTGGATGCCAAGTGATGAACTTATGCGAAAATACAGAGAAGTAAAAAAAAATAAAATTTAAAATGTAAATTTGTTATATACCGAAATAGAAGACTGGATTAACTTTTGAAAAAGTACAGAGTTACAAAAAATAAAATTGAAAATGTAAAATAATTACACAAAAGTGTATATAAACACTTTTTTAATCATTATTTCTAAGTTATTTATATCGTTGAAATGTTAATTTGAATTGTTAGTTGTGTTTTTCCGTAATAAAAAAGTGTACCCCTTTTTTTTGAAAAAACGACTTTTTTGTGCGACTTGTTTTTTTTAAAACGACCTTTTGTGCGACTTTCTCAAAATTCTCAACGGTAACCCTGCTTCCACGCGGGATTTGGGCGCGAACTTCCATTTGATGTTCTTGTGTTTTATTGGTCTGCTTTTTCACTCCAAAGAACATTTTGAATTAAATACGAATAAAAGATACATTGCAATATTACGAGACTGGAAAGTAATGAAGGGGTCTGCCGAAAATTTTAATTATTGCATTTAATTCCTCGGGTACTGCACAGGTAGTGAAATACAGCTGAATTGTTTTATTGGAGAGCTCCACAAGATGTTTGGACTTATCTTGAATATTTTAATTTCAGACCATAATACAAAACAAATTAATACCAACATGCTTTTTATGAAAGTTTTACATTAGGGGTCGTCCATAAATTACGTAACGCTCCTGGGGGGGGCGGCGGGCCTTGCTCGATGTGACGGTTTGTGACGCCGGGGGGAAGGGGGTCGAGCAGAATGTGACGTAACAAATTTTAAACGTATTCATATAATCTTGATCGAAATAAAAATTTTTTTAATTGTTCCCGCTTTTTAACACTTGGTATAGAAAAAATCAACTTTATCGATGTTGAGGAACGCCATCTGGGTGTCCGCACCGTCTACGGGCAGCATTTATTTATTTCCCTTTTTCTTGAACTTGACTCCGTTACGTTACACCTTTGGGGGGGGGGTTCAAGCCAATGTGACAGTTTGAGACACAGGGGGGGCTGGGGGTCAAAAAATACTAAAAATTGCGTTACGTAATTTATGGACGACCCCTTAGTTAGAACTTTATAATCAAAATGTTTAATAACCGTAATCAAATTTTGCAAACCATTCGATTGGTCCAAAACAATTTCATTATGCATTAAACATTAAAGCATTTATTTAATTTGAATCCTTTTTAAAATGTTTCAGGTAATAAAATAAATCCAACGCCGTCGTTTTGCATTTTAACGGCGTTCCAGTTTTCCAGCGCGCCAGCGTACTCTGCTCATTTGCTTTGGCCATAAACTGCTCGACGATGTGAAAAACAAAAAACAGCTGATTGCCGTTTGACAGCGCCATATGAGCTGCCAATTTTGTTTGCCGTTGCTGCAGTGGAAGTGGTTGAAAAAGTGAAAAATTTGCTAGCGAAAAAATACCAGTCGAACTTAAGGTGTCACCGCTGCTGCAAAAGCGCAAACAGAAAAGCCCACACGATGAGTTCCAAAGAAAAGGAGATCTCTAAATCGAAGCTTAAACACTTCTTAAGGAGCTCAATGTTCAATACAGGTAGGTGGTATCCTGCAATTATCGACGCCATTACGGCCATAAGGCATTGTCGTATATCTACGCCGTTGTTTTCAACGACAAAATATATAAAATGTGATATTCCTCACTATGAACAGGCAGCGGCAATGAGCGTTTACTGCGTGCGGACATCGAATGGGAGTTGCGGCCCGAGACGCCGGCCTCGCAGCGCTGCCGCACATTGGCCGAACTGCCACTTCACAATTGGAATCTGAATGAGGTGAGTACGGCCACTTAGGGCGTGAGAAATTGTGGAATATGTAATTGCACATGCCAATCGTTTTCTGCAGGCATCAATTACCAAACTCTGGGAGCTGACCAAGGACTTAATCGTGCCCAATAAGCCTGCTGAGTACAGGCAAACGGCGCTGACATTCTACAAGAAACTTATACATAGTCAGTATAAGAATTTGACGCTAATGCGCGAGCACTTTTTTCTGGTTATACAGAATCATGAGGTGCCAGAGGATCTAAAGCACCGGCTGGAAATGCTCGATGCGCTCACTGAGAACGGCAAGGATATTACCAACTTCGAGGAGAAGGTAGCGTGCGCACTGTTTTTGCATTTGTAACTGTATTAAGTTACCGTATTTGCTGTTGTTGTTTAAGATTGGCAAATTTATGCTGCACTGGATACCTGCTATAACTGATGCAAATTTGCTGCAACCGTATCTCGGTATGCTGGTCAATTTGATAAAATTTAATGCAGCACACTTGGATAATGACATTGTGGTTGGCATTGTGCAGTGAGTTGGCAGTTGCTTATTTTATTTCTTATTATTACTTTGCTTCCATTAACCAAACTAAATTGAATTTTTATGAACTTTTAGAAACGCGTGTCAGCTAAGTTGTATGGTGGAAGATGACGACATAGGCTTGCGGTGTCTAACAATACTGGAAATGGTTATGAGCTACGCGATATTTCCAAGCGATCCACTGCCGCAATGTGTGGTCACACTGTGCCGAACGGTTAATCATTTACCGTACTGCAATGCTTCATGGAAGGTGAGTGCTGTTTTTCGCTCAATAAATGGGAAAACTGTACGGTAATCATAATTTCTTTAGTCAGTCCTTTAGTTTCTTTACAAATATTTTATTTTTTTGCTTTATTTTTTTTTGTCAAAGTTCGTAAAAGTTTGAGTGTAACAACCTCACATGTAATAATTTTTGTATGTACATTTGTCTTAATTTAAATGCATATCACTGTAGTTTAGTTATTCTGCTTTGAGAATCATATTTTTGGATGCACTGTCGTCAAACTGCTTATACATTTTTGTGGCCGTAAGGAATGACAGCCAAAGTCGATTTTATGAAGTTTTCAGGAGAGCACTTTTAATTTTTAAATTTACTTTAGATTACACTAGATACATTTTAGATTTTTGGGCGTAAAACATTCATTTTATGAGCAAAAGCCATGGAATTTTGTGTAGTAGTACATTTGAATACGACGAATGCAATGGTAATAACTCAATTTTGTCCTAACTCGACTTTGGCTGTTATTCCTTACGGCCACAGATTTGTCTGTCCGCCTTTATGTTTTTTTACAATTACAAAATTACTTTTTATGAGCAGAGTTCTGAGTTTTTTCAGAAGCAGTTTATTTTGAGTGCTTCATAGGTTTCCACTTCTATTTTTCTGACAAAATCAAAAAATTTTTTCATTAGTTATTTTTAAACGCAATTTATTTTTAGTTTTTTCATTTGTTTAAAGTAAAAGGTACAAGAATTTTGATGACAATTTGTCATAGATTGAATTTTTATGCGGTTTCTTGCCCTTTGAATTAGCAGCACTGTCTTCTGCCGATTCGGTTTCAAGTAGCTCGTCACTACTTTCACTGTCTGTTGCTTCCTGTTTTGTCTGCAACTCTTCGTGCTTTTTCTCTTCTTTTTTCTCTGGCTCCGACGCCTCCTTTTCTGACATTTTCTCAAGCAGCGTCAGTTGTTCTGCCTGCAGTTTTTGCGCCTTAAATTTTTTCAACCACTTTTCCTTCAAAGCGGCAAATTTCTTAGTAAACTGCTCGTCCTTATCTTCCTTTGGCGTCTGCGATACTGTAGGCTGAACTTTATTTTTCTCATTCGAATTTTTATTATTCTGCAATGGCTTCGGTGCAACTAACTGATTCAACTTTTTTGGTGGACTAGGCTTTTGTTGCATATTTCCCGTAGTTTTGATTAGTTCAGCTTCATGCTTCTGCTGCAGCTTGCGTGCGCAGACGCGTTCCTTATCCACTTGGCAGTAGTGCATATTCTCGTCGTAGTAGAAGCCTGCCGGACAGCGCTTGGTGAAAATGCGTCCGTTCACGCACAGAAAGAATTTCGCACAGTCGTCCGGATGAGCGTGCAAGACGGCGCTGTTGATGCCAAATTGCTGACACAATTGCAGCATATCGAGCTCCATGGCGCTCATGGTAGGCGCCACCAGACAAACGCCCTCCAGATCGGGCAGACAGCTGCTGATGCGTTCGTTGTAGTAATGGCCGCGCGGACATTGCTGCAGCACCGCCTGGCCATCGTTGCATGCAAAGTACGTCTGACAGTCGTTGGCATTCGACACCACAGCATGTTCGGGCAGTATGCAGCTGCACATGTGGTCGGCACTGATGCTTACCGGCTGACAGCGCGCCAACCTCGGACTGAAGTACTCGCCGTAGGCGCATGCGTTCGACTGCAACTGACCATTGTGGCAGACTGCAAAAGCGCTGCAATTGTTGGCCACACGTTGCATTGCATTTTGCTGGCACTTGATCGGCGTTTGTGCGTAGGGACAAACGCCCAACTGGCAGCTCAGTTTGGTCTTATCAAAGTAGTAGTTGGCAGCGCAGGTGAACTCCTCTGCAGCGTGATTCACGCACACATAGAACTTGTGGCAGTCTCTGCTATCGGGCAGCACTGTCCAGCTACGTTCAGTCAAACAAAGCTTGCTAGCTGCTTTATTCTGAAAGCAAAAACCGAGCGTTTTATGAAATCTTCCTAAACAAAAAGTAAGACTGTATAACCGATGTATAACCGTCGTTACAAGTCGAAGGACTTATTTTCGTTATGCTTATAGGCCATGGAACATTGTGGTCCATGTTGTTATAAGTATTGTTGTAACAGTCCTCAACAACTTCAGTCCTAATTTTCATTCCAATGTTGTTGTCTCCCACACTTACTTTCGTCAACACACGCTGCACTACAGGACCTATACACTGAATTTGGCTGAAACTGGCCAGCAGCCCAAATAGCACCAATAGAGCTTTTAAATAAAAGAATATCACAAAAATATTTCGATTTTTTTCTCAACTGCTCATTGCCACTCAAACTCACACTTCATACTATGCGTCGCTAATATGTGAATTTCTTTCAATAGCTAATTTTTTAAATTTGTGCTTTAAATACGATCCGTGCGCGTTGTTTATCCACCGTACGCACGCATAAAAATCCCATCAATCGACTGAATTTCGCAGCTGCGGCGTTGACGCTTTTATTGCACGAAATTAGTAAAATGTTTCAACTCCAGCGACAAGTTGCAGTTTATCAGTTAATTTCTGTCCAACACCCATTGGCATCCGTTTTTAAGCGAACCTGACGCTTCTACAGTAACAGCTAGTGATGTTGTTGTTATTGTTGGCATAATTCTGACGCGTTTTCTTTGAGTTTTTCCCACTTTGACTATTGACACTTGGCTTCCTCGTCGCTCGCAATGGCTTCTGAGTCTGCAATTTGCTTATCTGCTTTGCTTATTTCAAGGCACAACATAACTCATTGGGTCTTGAAATTTTGCCTCTTGCGAGCTGGCGGTATTTATCACTTACATGGGTTCTGATAATGTTGAAGATTAACTTTTAATTGCCTTGTTTGGCCTAACAATCGATTGAGTGCAGATTTCTGATGCGATTCCAATGAATTGTTTGCAGCCATAAACTAGAAATGTTTTGCAAAAATTTCGAGCAAAAAATTTGACATACAACAGCAAACACCATGACTACGAAGATACCAAAGATATTTGCTTTTGAATAACTTTTAAGACTCCGATTACTTGCTTACTTACTTAACTGTCCATAAGAATCCGTTAACGGGTATTGGCCAGTCTCAAAAGTTCTCTCCAGGCGCTTCTCCAGTTGTTCACCAAGAGAGGATAGGGTCTTCTCAACTTGGTCCTTCCACCTAAGACACGGCCCCCCTCTTCGTCGTCGACCTTCAACTATTGCATCGAACATTTTTTCGTCGGAGCTTGATTGTACGTAGCTCATTACGTTTTATTTTTAGACGATATTGCAGAGCGTCCACTGCAAAAAAGCACTTATGTGAAGCTAGAATGTATATCAATATGGTTCCGCAGTTTTATCGATTCCGTGTACTTAAACAAATTTATGAAATATTGCTTTAATCCATTTAATCATTTTATAAAATAAGTGGTACCTATTCTGGACCAATCAGTGGCAAGACATCTAAATCCTTCTTAACCGTAGACCTACATTAGGGTCGACCAAATTTTTGTTGTACTTTTAATATTTAAATAAAATTTGTTATTATTTTTAGCAGTTTTTTCATGACTTTATTACTTGGACTATTATTTATCGAAATCAAACTAAGTTGCCTTGAATTTTTTCTAATTTTTGTCAATCTGGGTCCATGGCACAATAAACAAGGTAATAGCATCCCCGCAACACCAAAAACCACATGTATTTTGTTGGTAGGATCGTGTATCGCTACTGTCAAATTCAGCTGTCATTTTCCGACGAAAGAGGGAGAAACTGAAAACAGACAAAAGTGATTGTTGCCAGACGGTGCTGTATTTGAGTGAAAAAACGGGAAAAGTGCTCAGGTCAGTTGTTTTCAGTCAGGTATTTTCATTTCAACCGATGCGGCAACACCGCACCACTGCTGACACCGACGATTTTGACAGAAGCGATACACGATCAGCCGGTGGCTTGCTATAACCTTGTTAGTTGAACCATGTCTGGGTCGTTTTCTACCTGTTGTATGTCGAAGCGTTTTGTATTAGAATTTCATTGTGATTTCATAGCAAATTATTCAAAGCAAAGTGTACATTATTATTTATATTTTTTAAAGTAAAAAAGTTTATTATGATAAAATGTCAAATTGTCAATGTCAAAATAAAACAGAGCTTGTCTGCTGCGGATGCCTAAAAAAATATCTGCAAAAATAAGCGCCACCGTAATGTTTGTTAAATGCCTTGAAAGTGTTTAAAATCTACAAATAAATATTTCCGTTGCATTTTATTTTAAGTTTTTGAATAAACCGTACCAGCTAATTTGGTTTTTTTTTAATAAACGTTCATTTTTGTACTAACTCCCATATATGAGGGTCGTAAACGACCCTAACGTAAGATTAGTAATTTTTTTTTAACGTAGGTCTACGTTTCAATTGTTTAATATAAACTGACGGAACTGCTTACTTCTAACATTTCCAAATCAATCGTTTAGCCTCTATGCCCAAATGTCCATACGACTACATCCATTTCTCTACATGAAACTGTTTAAAAAATGCTGCAAACAACATAACTGTAAACATCGTTTAAAACGTTTAATTTATTTAAAAAAATGTTCTATTACAATAAATTATTTAATTTTTAATTTTAATATCACTCACACCTGCTCCTCCTCACACTTACAGTCTCGCGTTGATTTTGGCGTTGGCCAGTCGCAGTGCACCGGTTTTTGATTAAATTGGCCTATGGCATCGTAGCCCCGGTGACCCAACTTGTACCCAGCCACAGAGTTGCCAAAATTTACTGCTGTCGGCAAATTGGCGCCGCACTTTGCCAGCGCGTAGATTGTTGATGCACAGAAAGTGTCGCCTGCGCCCAGCGAGTCTTCAACTACGTCCACACGCGCAGGCGGCATTACAGCGCTGTGTCCCTGCGCATCCATACATCCCGAGCCCGCAGCGCCCCACGTACAAATTATGCTCGGTTTTTGAAAACCCATCTCTGGTTGTGCGCTCAGTTTGCTCATCAAGCCTTGCATGGCCTGCACCACGTGCGTCCAGCCCATATGCTTTGCCAAATCTTTGCCCAGAAATACATAGTGCGTCAGCTCGGCCAGCACCAACAATTCGGGCTTTTGTTTCTCCAAGTCCACCGAGACTTGTATTTGCTCGCTAGCGCTTTGCGTTTTGTTGTAGGCCGCAATGTGGCGCAACATGAGCAGTGTTTCCTCGGGATTGCGTCCCTCAAAGTGTATCCAACAGTAATCGCTCAGCTGCAGTTGGCTAAAGTGTGCATAGGTCAGTATGGGATAGTTGGAATTCGAGTGTATGATGGTGCGCGAGCCAGTGGCCTTGTTGAGCAGCACCGTGGAAAAGGGCGGATCGTTGGCACTGTTGGGACAGTGATCGGTTTGTATGCCGCGCTGTTGGCAATCGTCCACCAGAAAGGCAAATGCGCGCGCTTTGGTTAGCATGCCCAAGAATTCCACTTGCTCGGCGCCCAGTTGGCGCAGCACGGTGCAGTTGTTGGAGGCATTGCCGCCGCGCTGCCAATAGCCGGCCAGGCAGCGTTTGTCATTGTCCTCTTGGGGAAACTCCTCGACCACGTGTATGATGTCCAGCACACACATGCCCACGCAAAGTATGCGCTTTCCCGGCACACGCGGCCGCTTATCACATTTGCAATTTTCCATTAGTTTTAGGAAATATTTAAAATTGTATTTTTGTGATAGTTTTTATTTTTTTTTAATGTTTATTATAAAAATTTTATGTTCTGCATGCTCCACTTGATCACCAATATAATAATACTAGTTAGTTATTACTTAGTTAGTTGTTTTTGATTGCTTATCGTATTTTCTAAAGTCGCTGTGATAATAGTTCTATGGTTTGTTGCTGTTTTTTTTCGCATATCTGTGTTCCGAGCTTGTTCGTTTAATGCACTTCAGCTGAGCAGTTCAGTTGCCTGTTGTCATTCAAGCTTTCTATCTAAATAAATGCTTTTGTTGCTCTCCACAGTTTTATTGCTATTTTTCATTCGTTTATGATATGCCACATCAATTGATAAATTAGTCAGTGTCACTGCTGTGCTCCAAACCCAGAATGTTGACATTGAAATTTGACTCTTACATCATTAACTTTTGACGAGTCGAGCTTGCGATCTTTTGCAAGTTTTATCACCTCAAAAACACTTGTTGGCGTGTCGGTTTTTGTAATTGTCTCGTTTTATTATTGAACTATAAGTGCACAACTACAGTTTACGACTGCCGCGAGACATAACTTTAGTTAGTCAATTAATTCTAAACCAAACCCCATGGGAGTGTTTGAACAATAGCTGCTGCTCAGTGCAAGCAGCTCACACTAGCTAAGCTTTTGCTCGGCTCTCTCTCCCTTTTCTCTCTCTCACTAACGAACAGTCTCTCGACATCAAACAAAATTAGTTAAAGGTTCTCTTAGATAGCAACACTGCGCGCTTGAAAGTCAAATTGTATTGCTTCAATTTATATTAGCAACATTCCAAGAAATTTTTTAATTTTTATACTCGGATCCTGTATTTTCGAATGTTTTTCTATGAGAGCAACCACATCGTTGTGGCTGTAATTCTTACTTAACCAAAAAACTTTTTACGCATATCGAAAATTTGAATATTTCTTCATTTACTTCAGCTGAAATTAAAAAATAAAAGTATCTAAATTGAAAGAAATCTTCAAATGAAAAAGTTATCTAATTTTTCTGCTTCTTCTTTCTTTAATATATCAAGATATACCAATAAAAAAACGTGAATACTTCTCTTCTTTAACCTTATATTCAGTTTATTAATTTTGTATTTTTCCTAAAACTTCAAACTATTCTAAGGACCAACAAAAAATTTATTCTTGAAACCACAGAGGGTTTAGATGTCCACAAAGTACCATGTTGCCATATGGCAACAAAATAGCAAAAGGGTTAAGGGGGGCACTCCATGAAACGCTCAAAAAAATTACCAATTTTCTTTATTTTACTGTACCAAAAAGAAAGAGACAGGAACAATAAGTTTGGAACATCTGTAGGTATTAGTTAAAAGTTAAAAAAAAAAGAAGTTATACATAAAAAAAATTAAAAATGGCAAACATATTGAACATCTTCCGAGGCTTGGTTTAAAAAAAGACGTCTTCCCGTCCACACGATGCCGTCCGAAGTTAAAGTCTGAAACATACATATTACCAGGAAACTTCGGAACCGTACCAAATGTCATGTTTACTTCTTCTGTCATATGTCAACAATATTCAGTTCACAATTTGTCAAGTTTCATCCAACAACGCATTGTTTGATGCTCCGGAAAATGTCGGATTACGTGCCTACAAATTACGATTTGCGGACACAGTTAATTTTGTGTTACCATTTGAAGAAA
This sequence comes from Melieria omissa, assembly GCA_963971225.1. Taxonomy (NCBI): domain Eukaryota; kingdom Metazoa; phylum Arthropoda; class Insecta; order Diptera; family Ulidiidae; genus Melieria; species Melieria omissa. The sequence goes on along the minus strand of OZ020268.1, from coordinate 76,312,936 downwards.
AAACCTTCTAAAACCTGGTGAAACGGTTAACGGTGAACGTTACCAACAACAATTGACCGATTTGAACCATGCTATACGCCAAAAACGCCCAGAATATGAAGCCAGGCAACACAAAGTGATTTTCCTCGATGACAACGCACCACCACACCGTACTAGAGCCACGAAAGAATTGGTTGCATCGTACAACTGTGAAGCTCTTGCTCATGCGGCTTACTCACCAGACTTGGCGCCTTCGGATTATCACATGTTCGCATCGATGGGCCACGCATTAACGGAACAGCGCTTCAATTCTCACGCAGAAGCCAAGAAATGGATCGATGATTGGTTTCAGGCAAAAGACGACAAATTTGTTTGGCGAAGCATCCATAAATTGCCTGAGAGATGGGAAAAATGTGTAGCTAGCGATGGCCATTACTTTGAAGAATAAAATTGTAATCATTTCCTCACAATAAACGTGTTTTTTCAAAAATAATTACCGGTTTCATGGTATATATAAAATTAATCAGCAGGCTTGTCGCAAGTGCGTGAACCTCAAAAACTATAAAAATGTTAAAAATTTAGCAACAAAGCCATATAAACTACAAAAAAGCTCGTTTTTTCTTACTTGTTTTTATTAAAAAAACAGTAAAATTGTTTAATAGATTTCAGAGGTTCATGCACTTCTCTGTTCAATATCCTACAAAACGAGTATATATTCGTGTAGATCGGTTCAGCAGTTTTTTTTTTATCATGTGGACGGACTACAAAAACGTGTTTATGAGGAAACGCGTTCGAAAGTTATTTGGAACACCTGGTGTGGCTGAGCGCGCGTCGATGAAAAGAACTGTGTCTCTGAAAGTTTTCAGAGTTTGACTTTGAAACTTTGCAATAATGTTCCCGGATAATATATCTTTCGATTAAAGCCAAAAAAAAAAATCGATTTTTTGAAACCATTTCATGGAGTGCCCCCCTTCCTCAGCAAGTTGCACAGATATCCATGCATTTTTTTTTTCTAACCTAATCAAGTTAATCGTTCAGCCTCTGTGTCAAAAAGTTTGTACAACTTGCTATGTTTTTTGTTATTTCATCGCAGTTTTCTAATTTTTTGTTCTTTGTTTCTAACTCATTCAAATCAATCATTCAGCCTCTGTGTCAAAAAGTTCTCCCAGCAATAAAACAATCTTCATGGTCCAACTTGTTTTGTTTTTGTTATTTAATTGTATTTTTCTATTTTTTTAATTATTAATTGATTAATTAATTTAACTATTTAATTTTTCAAATAAAATTATTTTGAGTTTTTTTTTTAAATAAAAAAATATTTCTTTTAAATTATTATGATTTTGATCCTTTTGAATTTTGAATCCTATTACGAGTTGCCCTCTTCCAAGCATCTGCACTCGAGCCCTGCAGTCGTCTGTGTGGTCTGCGTCGATCTTGGTGGCGGCCAGTCGCAGTTCACTGGTTGTTCCTTGAACTGTAATAATTTTGATCCTTTTGAATTTTGAATCCTATTGCAAGTTGCCGTCTTCCAAGCATCTGCACTCGAGCCCTGCAGTCGTCTGTGTGGTCTGCGTCGATCTTGGTGGCGGCCAGTCGCAGTTCACTGGTTGTTCCTTGAACTCGCTTATGGCATCGTAGCCCCGGGAACCCTGTTTGTAGCCAGCAACAGTGTTGCCGAATTTTACTGCCGTCGGCAAGTTGGCATCGCACCTGGCCAGCGCGTAAATAGTGGCCGCACAGAAGGTGTCCCTAACGCCCAGCGAGTCTTCTACTTGCGCCACTGGCTCAGGTGGCATTACACCGCAGTTTCCCTGGTTGTCCATACAGCCCGAACCATCCGGATCCCAAGTGCAGATTATGCTCGGCTTTTGCAGTCCCAACTTGGTTTGGGCTGTCAGTTTGTCCATCAAGCCCTGCATGGCCTCCTCCACTTCCGATCCGCCCAGTTTCTCTGCGAAAGCTTTGCTCACAAACACATAGTGCACCAGCTCGGCTAGCTTCAATAACTCTGGACTCGAATCATCCAAATCCAGCGATACTTTTATTTGCTCGGCAGGCTTGTGCGTCCTGTTGTAGGTCGCTACATCGCGCAGCATGCGTATTGTTTCCTCGGCATTGATGCCCTGGAAATGTATCCAACAGTAGTCGCTCAGCTTGAGTTGACGGAAGTTCTGATGGGTCAGTGTGGGGCAATCGGCATTGGCGAGTATGGTGGTGCGCGATCCGTTCGACTGGTTGACCAGCACCGTGGAGATAGGCGGATCGTTGGGAATGTTGGGACAGTTATCGATTAGAATGCCGCGCTGGCGAAAATCGTCCGCGAGGAAAGCATATGCCGGCGCAGTGGAAATCGGGCCCAGAAACTCGACCGGCTCAGCACCCAGTTGGCGCAGCACGGTGCAGTTGTTGGAGGCATTGCCGCCGCGCTGCCAATATGCCGCCAGGCCGGGCTGGGTGCTATCCTCGACGGGGAACTCGTCGAGCACGTTTACCATGTCCAGACTGTATTTGCCCACGCAAAGTATGCGCTTCCGCGGGACAGTCGTGGAACTTGGGTTAGTGACACATTTACAATCTGTCATATTATTACGTTTTTCTTTAGCCGGAGCAATTTTGGTAGATTATTTAAAATTTTTATTTCTTGAAGGTGTTGTTCTGGAAAGTTGGAATTTTTTATTGCTTGTAATTGTTTCTTTTGAAATTGTCGTCTTCTGTACGACCAGGTGACTGTTTAGTATTTCTTAGTTGCATAGTGTTATCGTATTAGGTATTTTTCGGCTATGAGGATATTTATTCAGTAAGGAAAATCAAATTTCAACTGTATAATTTATTTAACTAAATTTACAAAGATTTATTCAACTGCAAAGACCAAATTTTTTATTAAATTCATGTCTAAACTTCTTCTTTTTCGATTCTCCTTTCAGATCATGAAAAATCTGCTCGGCACCCAGCTGGGTTATCATTCCATGAAAATGATGTGCAATATACTGAACGACAGCAGCCTGTACGAGGACCAGCAGCTGCTGCGTGGCGCAGTCTTCCACTTGAACATGAACATTTTCGGTTCGAATGTTGTGTTTCAGGTGTCGCCCATGTTTTACGCCTCGACTGTGCTCACCAGTTTCCTGCATGTGAGCGCCTATCAATTGCATTCGTTTCTATATATATTCTATCTTTTGCATTTGTTTAGGCCCTCGCCAGCCGGCAGGTGATTGTGACATTCGAAGTTATATTATCTGTGCGCCGAGTGATCAACAATTACAAGTCCGAGTTGCCTGAGATTATTTGGGATCGTATTTGCGATATAATGTCGGCAATTGTGGATAATATTGACTATTATGGTACGTAAGATTTAATTAAAATAGCAAATATTTTTCTATTTTTAATCTAAACGTCAACTTGCAGAAGAATCGAACATTAGCAAAGATAGTCTGCGAAATTTGCAAATGAATTTCCATGAGACAATCGATTGCATCGAAAAGCTGCTAAACGATGACAAAACTCCAATTTTCGCCAATTATGATCGCATTTACGATCTGATCGAACGAGTTTCGGCCAGTCGTCCCGAAGCGTCGGTGCTGAATCTAATCGAGTACCGCTCGTCTAAGGTGACTGCCACGCGGCCACAATGGCTGCAGGTGCTGAACGACTTTGTGTGTCGTTTCTACCGAATGCCCAATACCAACATTCGTCTCAAGACCATACAGTCGCTGGTGCGTATCATGGATCTGAATCGTTTCAGCTATGAGGAGGAAATACTGGAGCGCGTTGTCATACCGCAATTTTCGCACATTATGCACGAGCCCGATTTGGAGATACGCGTCGCCGTGGCCAATGCACTAGTCGACTTTGCACGTCACTGTGACACGAAACGTTGCGGTGAACTGCTGGACATTCTCGAGAAACTGATCAGCGAGCCACTAACCAAAAATGAATCGGAAATTCTGGATGTGGTGACCGCAGTTCAAGGCCTAATCGATATTTTCGCCATAAAATTGTATCGACTGCCGTCGGTGCATGCCATCAAAATATTCAACATACTTATTGGGCACTTGGAGCAGCACTACGAGCGACCGAAAGAGTTTGAGCATGCAAAAGTTGTGCGCTTCAAAGTGAGCTTCTAACAGAATGTAATTAAATGTTGTAGATGCATTGAGTGATGCATTTCTTAATTCTTAGATATTCAAGTGGATATTACGTGCACGCGCCAATGCCTCGTATCACATTGGCTATCCGGATCCGGAGAATGGCGATGCCATCAAGTTCAGCCCATATCTGGGCATTGATTCCAGCCTGCCGCTGTATGGCGCAACACACCAGCATCAACGATATCCGGTTGCGGCCTCACATGACATTGTGTCCGCTTCACACTTTACCACCATTTCCATACGCAGAGCCTATAAGATCATTGTCAAGTGCCTGGAGTGGGAGCGCGGTAAGCATCAAAACAAAATATACACAAATAAATACAAAAAATAACTCGAGCAATTTGTCTTTGCCAGATTTTGAAGTGTTTGAGCTGGTCATCAAGGAGTTGCCGAAAGTGTTGCGCAACAAGGCGCTCATACAGGGCAACGACATCGAGTCATTGGCAGTGGCCTTATTCCGAATTTGCTCGGAGGGCAATAAGACAATACAGTTTAGCCACATGCCGAATACGAATGAATTCAATGCACTTGTGTTGCCGGCAGTCGCCTCACTCACCATCTATCATCAGTTCATTCAGCCCACTCACCAGTGTGCCATGGTATCTGCGGTATCCAGTCTGGGCATCTACTCGGGTGTGGCTTCCTTCGGAATTTGCATCAATACGTTGACCACAATGATACTGGAAATGCCGGATGCCTTGACGCGCACGCTGGCAGATATTTTATTGCAGATTAGTAAGATGTCGGACACAACGATGCTGGCCATACCGGTACTGGAGTTTTTGTCGAGTATGTATTTTTCATGGGTGCAGAGCTTTTCGCAAGTTTATTTTGTACAGTAATTGTTCAAAGTGTTGACCAATTCGAATCGAGTACTTTCATGCTAAATGTTTTTTCTTGATAATTTCAGTCCTTAGTCGCCTGTCAAATCACTACTTTACCAATTTTATACCACGGCAGTACATGTACGTCTTTGCTATATCGTTGCCTTACACAAAACCGCATCGTTACGACCACTACACAGTTCTATTAGCACATCATGTCATTGCTGGCTGGTTTCTGAAGTGTAAGCTGGAAATGCGCAAAAATTTCGTCACCTACATCATCTCGGTCCGTACTTGACTTTTATTGGAGTTTGTCAGTAACTTTGCTCTTTTGTGTTGTAGTCTATACAATCGAATGCCAGCATGTTGCACGATACACGTCATAGCCTCAACGAGGATTCATCGAATCGTAAGCGCAGCACCAGCCTGACGGAGCGCGGCAGTCGCAACGCTAACACGCGCAACGATTCGGAAATGCGTCCTCTGATGAATGACAGCCTTAAGACTTTCCACGCTGAGCTGGCAGAGATTTGCATAGACTTTCTGGCGCGACACACTTTTTCACCGTGCTCAGCGCTACCCAAACGGTAAATACAGTCAAAGCAGATATCCGACTTATAACTGACGTTGAATAATTTTGAATTGTTTATTGCAATACCAGCCTTCCCGCTGTCGAGTATTTGCTGAAGGATGGTCTGTCGCAAACTTGGATGGTCGGCCAAAATGTGGTTACCATCACTACTTCCGGTTGTCCCACAGCGCCCATACGAAATGGTCTGTGTGATCGTTGCGCTCAGCTGGGCAAGTTACCCAACAATACTCTGGCTGTAGCCAAAAGTGATTCCAGCGCCACAGCGCCCCTCTCGCCCGAGCTCACACACTCCTCGGGCACTGTTTCGTCCAATGAGCGCCGCTACACGAAGGTGAGCCTGCAGTACAGCAGCGGCAACGAGTCAGCAGGCAGCACTGACCTCACCTCTTCCTCCTCATCCACATCGGCTGTGGCAAACACCAACACTGCCACCACTGCTTCTACGATCACTACTCAACGTCAGACATCGAACAGCTCCAGCGCCTCGCTGGAGGCTCTGTCGCGCCGTGGCTCCAATCCGGAAGCGAGCGACATTGGCACGGGCGGCGTGGGTGGCAGCACCACCTCCCTGCTGGGCGGCAATTCCCTTTCTACCACTAGCATCAACGCCTCGCCCACGCAGCTGCAGCCAGTGCAGCAGCAAACGTGCATCCGCTCCTGCACTGGCTGGGCGGAAATACTGATACGTCGGCCCACAGGCAACATTTCGTGGATTACGCGCATACAGAACCCCATTGCGAACGATTGCTTCGGACAGGACTTGCCCTTCAGCAATGTTGTGTCGCTGTTTTTGCCGACGGCGCACGGTGGTGTCTTCGGGCCCGATTTTGTGCAGTCTGCGCTGTCGCCGGAGCAGGTGATAACCGTAGCGGCGCCAGCACCAGCAGCGCCGCCTACTCTCGATGTCACTGGCAGTGGCACAGCTACTGCGGAGGTGTTTGCCGAAGCGGCGCCTGTCGAAGCAGCTGACACACGTACCAGTTCGTCGCGCGAATCGGAAGCTTCTTTGTATGCGGCTGTCAAAGCCCGAGCGTTGCGCCGTCAAGAAGAGGTTTCCTCCACGGGCGGCTCGTTTGCCGCCAGCACCGCAGCCATTGACATACCGAAGCCACTGACCGGTGGCAAGCGCGGTGGTGACAGCGTTAGCGATGGCGAGGCGGACGAAGATACGTTGGCTTTCGAGGATGGTCAAAGTCGGGCACGCAACCCTGTGCGTCGCGTCAACTCCAGTCCGGAAATGAGTTCCAGCTGGCGTCACACCTTTCTGACCACAAAACCGACGCCGCTTTCGCAAGAGCTGGACAAATTGAGCAGCGCTGCCAACACTGCCAGTAGCGCACAGGCATTGGAGGAAACTCAGCAGCAGCAACAGCAGCAGCAAACTCAACAACAACAACAGCAGCAGCAAACTCAACAACAACAACAAAAGAAGAAGAGTGTACAGTACACAAAGGACATGCGCGTTAGCTGCGAAGCCATACCCGAAGAGATTGCCGGGTCCACACCGCCGCAATCGCAAATGGCCGGCGGCACCGTGAAGCCCAGCATGGCAGAGTTGGCAGCCCCAACAACTGGCAAGCTACTTGAGGCTGGGAGCACTGTAGCTATGGCGCTGCCACCGAAACAACACTCGGCAGACGATGTGAGCATCAGCGCCAGTGTGCCAGCCACAGCGGTACAACAGTCTGGTTCCGGCTCATCTTTGAAGCTACACGTGACCGCTGACAAGGTGGCCTCCAAGCCGCCACATTCACCGGCGCCACAGTCACCACGCCTGGATAAGCACGGCGCCCCGCGGACGGCCACATTCTCCGGCTATCAGGGCCACCAGGGCTTGGCCAAGTCGAGCAGCAGCGGTGGCGGTGGTGCGGGCGGGACCGGTGTTGGCAATAATTCCAGTGGCACTGGCGACTACAATAATGGCGGCGACATGATGCGCGGTCGCTCAAAGACGATCTCTGTGGTGCGCGAAGTGAACGGCAAAGCGCGTGCGACCACCACGAACTTTCGCAGCTTTGGCGGTGCCAAACCGACTGTGAACGCCAAGCTCTGCATTAATCCGAGCTTTGTGTTCATGCAGCTGTACCACACCGGGCAGCTGTCGGTGACGGATGTGCCCATCAAAGTGCCGCCGGAGCAGATGGGCGCGGTGACTTTGCTCGACTTGGCACCGCCGTTCGAGACGCATAAAATCGGCATTTTGTACGTAGGCCAGGGCCAGTGCAACAATGTGGTGGAAATATTGCGCAATTCGCATGGCAGCATGCGTTACGTGGAGTTCTTGCGCAACATTGGCACGCTGGTCAGTTTGAAGGACGCCGAGCAGAATAATTTGTTCCTGTGCCTGGACAAGGACGGTACGGATGGAAAGTTCACCTATGTGTGGAAGGATGAGATTGTACAGGTGCAGCCAGACTTTAACTTTTATTTTTTAACAAAATATATTTTATAAACTAAACATTGTACATTTCAATGCTTACAGGTGACCTTTCATGTGGCCACTTTGATGCCAACGAACCTGAAGAAAGATCCCAATTGCAATGAAAAAAAGAAGCACATTGGCAACGATTTCGTCAATATTGTGTACAACGAGAGCGGCGAGGAGTACAATTTGAATACAATCTCGGTATATGTCATACTCGATTTTCATGCATAACTTTTCGATTGTTATTTATGTTTTGTGCATTTCTTAACAAATAGGGACAATTTAACTACGCTTGCGTCATAGTGGAACCGCTGGAGTTGAACAGCAATCGCGTCTATGTAAAAGCGCGTCCAGTCATCTCCGATTTTGTCTGCCATACCGAACCGAAAATCGTCTCAGATCGCAGTGCGCCGCTTTTGGCGCGTCAGCTGGCTCTTCATGCAAACGTAAATTGCCATTAACTGAAATATGTGTATAAAATATATTAAAATTAAACAAAAACACTTTCTTTTTAAACAGCTCGCTTCGCAGGTCTATCAGAATTTACAAAAGAAGATTCCGCACGCCTCTAATTGGTTGGATCGTTTGAGTAGCTTTAAGCGTCTGCGCGCCAAAGTATGTTAATGCACAAATTGCATTACTATTGATTATGATTACATAATATTTGTTAATAATATTACAGCTAATTGAAAATCAGAACAATCAGCAGAGTGGCGCCACGTCCAATGCCGAGGCTGATGATCATTCGACGGATCCATTGCGAAAACAAAACACCAATCGTGATTTCACCAAGTACACATAAACGATATGCCAGGCAGCAGAAGCATAAACACCACGTAGACTACAACTTTAACAAAACATTTACAAAACTTATGTAGGCGTTTTATTTACGATATCTAAATATGGAATCGAGTATGTATGTAGGCAGTATGATATAAAAGTTGTTGCGCTTTTGCTTTACACTAAGACGAATTTAATTCAGTCACATGAAAGTTGAGATGTTTGCTTATTGCTTATTTCGCCACATAAGCCACAAAATCATATGCAATACGATGCGTTAGCATTTTGTTTAACATTACTGTACGCTATATGCCCTTAAAATATTTAATAATAATTCGCAGTGCACTCTGGCTTCATGTTTAACAGACCATAAATATATCCTCAACTATCCTTATTGAAAATAAATTATGAAATAAAACTATTGCATATTTGTAGCTTTGAAAATGCAGTGTTTTTTTTAAGGGGCAATCTGAAAGCCTTTTTTTTTGCATACATTGCGAGACTTTTTCATATAAAATTAGTATAATAATTTTGTAATAAGGTTTTTAAGTTGAATTGTCAAGACAGCATAAAGTATTCAGTACAATGATATATCACTAAAAAATTTGAAAAAATTTGCGTTTCTTTTTGAACATTTTCTCCTCACAAGAATCAGTTTAATTAAAAATATGTAAGCTAAATATATTAAATAGTAAGTTTCATGATGTTTGGCTAATTTTTCCTAAGTCAACAATATGTTTCCTCAACACAACAAAAAAGCTCTGCTTTAGTTTTTTTTATTGTGAATGCATTATAATTTACTTGCCACCACTGTCAGCTGAACAGTGCTGATTCCATCATAAGTGCTTAAAGTTGTAATAAAGCAGCATCAGCTGTTCTACGTTCACAATGCTTTGTGAAATACAGACATCTGAGAGCTTTCTTGGCTACATATACGAGCGGAAAAGTTGGGTTCAATTCAAAAAACGTTGAGAATTCAAGAAATATTTATCGTTATTAAACGTGAAATTGTTTTGCAGTTGTTTGACGTACTCAAACCAAAGCAAATTAATGATGTCGCTCTTAGCCATTGGCGCCAACTCAACGGTAAGATTTACGCGAAAGAGTGAGTGAGAAGTTGTACTGGGCTGCATATAAAGACTCAGATACATAAAACAGGGCCGTGTATTAATGCGACGCACTGCACTAATCACTAGCGCTAATAAGCCCAGCGCTAATCAGCCCAGCGCTAATCAAGCTTGACTTGTGCAGCAGTGAACAAGCGAGCGCTAGCTAGTGTTCGCACGCACACTCGGCAACCAACATGGTTGTTGTTGTTGCCATGCTGAGCCACCCACGCTGGCGAACGTGAGCGCAGAACTTTCGCGCTGCACTTGCGCATTCTCTTTTGCTGTGCGTTCGTACTGCGCTAGCGCGGCGCTCTTAAATCGAATCTGCGTATCCAGCAGATAGTGGGGTGTGGCGGTGGTAGTGCACTTCGGCCGCGCTGCACTTTATGACCTTGCGCGAGGTGTTGGTAGGATGCATTTCGGCTGCTGGCACTTGCTATTCCAAGCATGGTGTTGTTGTGTCGTGCAGCTGGTGAAGTTTTTGCCGTTCTGGCTGCTGCATTCCACCAACCACGTAAAGGTCACCCCATGCACCAAATTTGTCGCATTTCTGCAAAGAAGTGGGGTGATCTGCTGGAATTTGGAAGATCAGGCGATTATGCGCTGCTGCGGCAAAATTTGCCTTTATAAGCGGGCGCCGCAGTAAGATCGAGGAAGTCGTTGATAAGTTGATGATGAGTCGATAAGTAGTGGCAGAGCATTACGTCGAGGAAGAGCCGTGACCAGTGATATTGGCGTTTCGTCGGCGCTCAGAAATTGACCTGTGAAAGTTCGTTCGGCCACTAGTGACAGAAGACTTTGGTATAGTCAAACCCAAAACGAAAGTGGTAAAGTGCGCGGACATAGTGGCCAAAATAATGGCATAATCTAAAAACGAACAAATATTCAGTGCCAAGTTTGTGTTGCCAAAAGTTCGCAAGGCAAAAATTTAATTACCAACTGTGGTCCTAATAACTAACTTTTAAATGCTGAGCAATATTTAGTTTGGAAGTAGGCCACCAAAAGTTCACATCGCAAAAACCGCCAAGGATTTTGAATCCGGCCAGAATGGAAAACGCCAGTGTTAAAACTAATAGAAATTGTGCTAAAAACTGAAGAAAACTACGACAATTTTACATAAAAACGATAAACTCTGAATATGCACTGACAAAAATTTAAGACTAATATTGTTGCTGTCCGTAAATGCTGCCGAGAATGCCGAGAAGGTCATCGTTGGAGTCCGAAGGAGTTGCGCAAATCATGCCAGGAGGTTCGAGGAGCGTTTTAAGTTTCTAAAAATTGTTTTCTTTTCTAATAAAAAAAAAAAAAAAAAAAAAAAAACTAATAAAAATGTTTGAATCAATATGTGCGTCATATTTCTAAATTTTTCTAAAATTAAATTTGCTAATAACTAACTCCAAAATGGGAAGACATTTTTTTCTAACTAAGCAAAATATACATATATTTTTATATTAATATTTTATTCTTAAGATTTAATTTTTGTTAAAAATTAAAACTATAAAAAGTTAACTACCATTTTTTTTTAAGAAAAAAAAGGGAAACAAAAATGAAAATGTCAAAAAGGTTATTTCTCCTCACTATTCTATTTTTAAAAGCGTTTTTTTATGTCATTAGAAATTATAACTGAAACATGAATTTATCCTATGAAAAATTAAATTTACGAAACATTTAGCAAAAGAAAAGCGAAGAAGAAAAAAAAAACAAAACAACTGGGTTATATCGAAAAAGACAGAAAAACGCACTTACACCTATGACAAATTTTCGTTCCACAAAACCCTATTTAGCACATCATGTTCCTGAAGACGCGCATCATGTCGCTGGGCCCAACGCATTGATGGAGCGAGAAAAAAACTGTGAGTGAACACTTAAAATTCTAATATATTTTGGGTTTTTGTGCGTTTTATTTGAAAAAAGAAAATAATAATAGTAAAGTAAAGGGATAATTTTCAATTAAATTCAATTAAATTTGAAATAAGAAATAGAAAAGAAAAGGGGATAATGATTAAACAAAAAAAAAATAATAATAACAAAATTTGCGAAAAATTCTGAAAATTAGTAAAAATAAAAAAAACAAGGTTTTGAGAAATAAAAAGGATTTTTTTTTATTTCAAAAGTATTAAGTTAAGTTATTAAATTGGAATGGAAAAGTTGAGACCGAAGAAGTACAGTTTTATTTGATTTTGAAATAAATTTTTTTTTGTCGCTGAGATTTTGGGATTTGTTTTTATATATTAAAATGTTTTAAAAAGAAATGTTATGTTCTAAACATCGGTGAAATAATTTCTTATTCTTTAAGTTTTGTTGCTATTTTTTTTATATAAATTTAACCACTAAAACTATGCCTACATTTACAAATATTATTTGATTATGAAGAGAAAAAAAAAATACACCTAAGTCTGTTTTTACACGGTAGATTGGTTCCAGAAGAAGCCGTGTAAAAAAAAACCGTGTAAAAAAAGACATTGATCGTATACAAAAATGGGTGATTTGTTCCTAATCTCTAAAACCTATTAAAATTTCTTTACCAAACACGTCTTATTGCATTGACAGTTCACAAAATATTAACACGTTTCAATTGCTCTGACCAGTAAATTTTATTGTATGCACATAAAGGGAATTCCCCTAAATTAGTGCTATTCACATTTGCTTTGACCAGTAAAAATTGCTTGTACGCGCTAAAAGGGAATTCACTTAAATCTTTAAGCTAGTGTTCGCAAACTATCGATAGCACTATCGATACTATCGATGGTTTCAGACTTTTTTCTTTCATAAATACTTTTTTGTGATATGAACATACTTCGCAAAAATTAAATTTGACAAAAAAAATTTAAGTACATAAAATTTCAAATCGTGCTAAATGGAATAAAATCGTGTAAAAAAATTAAAAATATTCAATTTTCAAACCGTGTTATATCAAAACCGTGTAAAAAAAGACCGTGTAAAAACAGACTTAGGTGTAGTTTGGAAATTAGATTAAGAATTTCGATTTTGTATTAGATTAAGATTATGGAATAAAATTTGTTAGTATGATTGCTTAAGCTTAAATAATGTTTGGTCTGTCACTGAAGTGGGGTAAGGAGGGTTGATTTTTCCTTTTGGGTTTCCAAATTTCACCTTAGGAAACAAAGGTAGGGCGGGTTAAGAGCATCCCATTCAATGAGGCGATGCTGAGGAATCGGAACAACAGCAGCAATGGTACTTGCTACCATGTCCGACCGCTATGTCAGGAGTTAAAGCGTGTGCATAAAAATTATTGTATGTTAGTGCATGTGTGTATGTATCTTTTGTTATGATTTTCCGGTTGTAGGCTGCTAGGTCGTCGTTGCGGTGTTTGCTGATGTAGATCCAAATGGCTGTAGGTGAGGCGGTATGGCTACTGAGCGGACTTGTTGGAGTGGAACCCACGCCAGCTGAAGCTACGGGATAACCCAAAGCCAGATGCACGCGTCCAACAAAACCGCTGGCCCCGTAGTCATACTCGTGCTCACCGGTCGAATGTAGGGTGCCGGCATACATGCAACATGAGGACGACTAGCGGTGACCTGCCCCAAAGACTGAGGAGGTGCAGCGGCAGCAGAAGCAAAAGGCCAGAAACCCAACAGCTATACACACCGATCTAAATTCGTGGCGCTCAACGGGAGGCATGCCACATGTAGGTACATACAAACACCTACTAGGAAGTGGCGCCCAACGTGAGTCCGCTACGAACGTGGGCCATGCCGTATGATCGACCGCACGCATACACATAACAAAGTGGTAAAGAAATGGGTCTTGGAGATAACGTTTTTGAATACATAATGGTTTCTAAAACCGTTGGAAATGATCAACTGGACTATGGGTTAAGAAAACTTTGTTTATTCATGTCTGGAGTCATAATGGAGTTTAAGGCTTTGCTGTAAGTTACTCGGTTTCATTGAAAACAATAGCCAGAGATAAAATTCGCTACTGCTTCGATTGGTCATTAGTTTTAAGAAACAACCAGCTGTCTCTTGATCTACTATCGCAAGAAATGGAATCTGCAGAACTCTGAGTAAAAATCTTTTAACGCATTTCGAACTTACTGGCTGCATCAATGCACATTTGTTTTTGATTCTGACAAAAGAGATGTTGTCATTCATGCTGAAATGAAAACTATGACTGAAATTTTCTACATTATTTTTATTTATAGAAAAAATCCATATCCATACAACGATATGACCCAAATCTGGACGAATGGAATGAGTTTTATCTAAAAACGCCTATGAAGCTACAATATTGGTATGTTACTGAGTTATGCAAAATACCCAATAAATATTTTGAATTAGGGTTAACTTGTCATAAAACTGATATTGTAAATATTTGTAATACATAAGAGACCCATTAACCCCACGAGCCCCTGGGCACAAAAAGGATCAAGGCCCTGTTGAGAGGGGCAGCAATCAAAGCAAAGCTTATTTTTTCTCTCTATTAAGTGCAATTTATTGGTGTTGGTTGTCTTGCAATGTTTTCAAAAATGTAAAAAATTTTTTGTTGTCATTATCTGTTTTGCTGTTAATTATGTACACACACACATATGTATATTTATATATTGCTTGGACGTTTTTCTCTTGGTTCCACTGTCTAAATTGATTTTGCGATCTGTGCTACACAATTTGATCATTTCTCTTAACAAAAAAAATTGAAAAGATAATTAAAAAAAATTATGATAAGGACTGAACTGAAAAACAATTGTTATTTTTGAAGAATCTCATGGCTTATTAATTACAATAAAAAAAAATTTTCATAAAAAAATAAACTCAATAACAAGAAAAAAATTCGTGGAAGGCTCTCAAAGGATTAAGCAGAGAAATTGGTAAGGGAGAGGGCTGGGTTGTGAACCAGGCTGGGTTGTGAACCATTACCGTTTTTTCTTTCCCTAATTGACATATCGCCAATCTTTCAACTGTCAAGTTTGTCTTATGATATGGCTCTGCTTTTGTGGTTACACCGAAGTACAAACACGTATTGCTTGTGGCAGCAATCGAGTTTGAAAGACATCGTGTTTGAAAATCGACTGCGAAAACTTGTTGGCTTTTTTTTAAGTGCTATCCAAGTGACTGAGCTTATTGCAAAAAGGTCTGTGTAATACATGTTTATTTAGTGTTTTGATTCTATTTTACGATGCAATATTTGTTTATGTCGAATTATGATTGGAAGTGTCGTATATTTTAAAGTTTCCAAAATGGCATCGTGGTTGGGCTGTGAACCACTGAGGTGGCTGGGTTATGAACCACCTGCTTTTCCTACTACATTTGTTCTAACACTGTCAAATATGGACGGATATATACAAATAAAGTCATTTTATATAATTTCACTCGATTTCGTTGTGTTCACTTGAAGTGAGCCAATACGAGAACACGTTCGTATTTCACATGCAAACATTCCGACACAGATTAGGATGAAAATTTAAAAAATTGAGCAGTTTCATTAATTGCGATTTTTTGGCCTAAGAGGCGTCATTATAACTTTTTTTCACCTCTTGAGGCTTCCTGATTAAATAAATTCTCAATGTACTTAAAAATTATGGGTGTTTTCTTCGTATTTTCCGACTTTAATAGGGATTTTCCAGATGGTTCACAACCCAGCCACTTTTTTGAAAAAACGAAAAATCACGTTCTTAGAAAATAGGACGTAGATAGTTAAATTTCAATCAAAACGGTAATCTGTCTTCATAACAAAGTTGCGTTATATATTCTCCTTTCCAACGGTATCTTCGATTTTTCGATATCTTTATTTTGTGAAAAGTTAGAGCCAAAAAACAAAACCCCTGTTCACAACCCAGCCCTCTCCCTTACAACGTATTCTATTCCAAATATTATTCATTGTTGGCTATGACTTTTCTTTATTTTTTAGAGAGCATACGAAATCGGCGTTGACAAAATTTCTTGTCTTTTGAGGTAATCCAAGAATCCACTAAAATTTGGTCTCTTTATAGGAAATGATAATGCTTGGTAAGGCTCGTTCGACACACGTGGTAGCCAGAAGAAGTATTGTCTTATCGAAGTGCCTCCAACATTTTCTTGCACCATATGGTCGACCATGGTCAAGCAGAAAGATTACTTTGTTCAGGAAACTGAGTTTTATTGGCACAAACGTTGACAGAGAACAGAAAAAGCAGCAGCGAAATGACACCAATTTTTAAAGATAAATTATGACGTTTTAATATGAATACAGTTACAATATGGTCCAATGCGACTTAATGCTAGTTACACCTTTTTTTGTAAATCCATCAAAACTTACAGTACTTATTACACAATATATAAATATAACTTGATTTATAATTACAGCATTGCCGCACTCAATAACCAACTAATTTTTTCCACTGCCCACTCTACGTATTTTCCTGGTCGTCTTGCTCGCTATGACATTGACACTAGCAGCTGGTTGCCAATGAGTCAAATTCAGCCGCAGGAGCACCAGAAGCAATGCACAGCAGGTCGTAGTTTTTCCGTGTACAATGGACAGCTGTACGCTATAGGCGGCATGCAAAGGAATCGCAAGAGCTTCGCTTTTGTGCAAAGGTACATTAGTAGTTAGTTCATGTTAGTTCTTAGTTAGTTGTTGAAATAAATCTCCCTTCAGAGCTTAAATCTATTTGTTTCGAAAGCTAAATTCTTTAAATTTTTATGAATTTATGTTACAATTAGCTGGGACCCGCACACAGATACGTGGAAGTCAGTGGCTGACATGAAGTATAAACGACGTTTTGCCGGATGCGCAGTGCTAAACGATCGTTTGTTTGTGGCTGGTGGCCGAGATGGCGCAATGGATTTTCTGCAATACACTGAGTACTTTAGTGCAACAACACAGCAATGGAAACGTTGCGCTGACATGAACGAAGCGTGCACAAACTTTACAGTAAGTGGACATAAAAGTGGACATAAAAAAATAAATAAATTTGAAATAAAATGAGAAAGCGATTAAGAATATCAAAACAATAAATGATGACTAAATAATAAAAAAATAAAAAAAAATAAAAAATGAAATAAAAAATAAACTTATGTAAAAAAGTTATACAAAATTATTAAAAGAAAAGTAAAAATGGAAAATTAATGAAAATAAAAAAGAATTCAAAATGAAATGAAAAAAATAAAATTAATATTTAAAAAAATTAAAAATTTATTTAAAACAAAAAATTAAGAAAATGCAAAATAAACAACAAATAATTTCAAAAAAATGAACACGAAAAATCAAAAATTAAATGAAAAATAAATAAAAACATCAAAAAATCCAAAAATTAAATTAACAAATTATTAAAAAAAATTGCAAAAAATTATTTAAAAAATTAAAGAAAAATAAAGAAAATCCAAAATAAATAAATAATTAAAAAAATCAAAAATTAAATGAAAAAAATAAAACAATGTTTAAAAAATTATAAAAAATTATTAAAAAAAAAAGAAAAATAGAAAACATGAAAAAAATAAACTAAAAATAAATAAAAAAATCAAACGAAAAATAAATACGAATAATATTAAAAAAAAATACAGAAACTTGTTTAAAAAAAAAATAAAGAAAGTTAAGAATAAATATCAAATAAATATTAAAAAATCAAAACAAAAAATCAAAAATTAAATCAAAAATAAATCAAAAAGATCAAAAATCCAAAAACCAAATTAAAAAAAAATATTAAATAAAAATTATCAACACTTGTTTAAAACATATATGAAAAAAGAAAAATAAAGAAATTTAAAAATAAACAAAAAATAAATGTTTAATAATCAAAACAAAAAAATCAAAAATCAAATGAATAATAAATAGAAAAATAATGAAAATAATATTTAAAAAATTACACAAACTTATTTAAAAAGAAAAAGAAAAATAAAGAAAATTGAAAAAATTAAAATAAATAAATATTAAATTAAATATAAAATAAATAAAATCATGAAAAAACCCAAAATCAAATTAAAAAAGTTATTAAAAAAATGACTAGAAAGAAAAGAAAAATAAAGAAAATCAAAAATAAGTAAAAAATAAATAATAAATAAATAAAAAAATAACAAATGAAATAAAAAATAAAAAATAAGTAAAAAAAATTATAAAAAATTACAAAAAATATAAAAAATATTACTAATATAAAAACATAATAAAAAAATATTTAACAAAATATTAAAAGTTACAAAAAAAGGAAGAAGAAAATATTTATAAAAAACCTCATGTTATGCATTTAACAGTTGACTGCTGCCGATGGCTGCCTTTATGCTGTTGGTGGTTTTGTCTGGTGCAATAAAAAGATCGAGTTCTCACATGCTGTACAACGTTACGATGCCAAGACAAATAAATGGAACACTGTAAGTGATATTGTTTGGTTTAAGATTTGTTGAAAAATTTGTAAATTCTAAAATTGTAATTCTCTGCAGTTGTCTCCAATGATTCACAAGTGCAATTCAAGAGATTCTGTATACTTTGAGAATCGTCTATGGGTTGTTGGTGGCTCTGATTTCGACGGCGTTGAGCATTACAATCCAACTAAGAATGAGTGGACATTGGCAAAATCATTGAAAAGTGGTGGCATAGTGAAATGTTGTGTATTGCCAATACCAATTGTCGATCAGTTGATGGTTTCATGTTTGAGTTAACTGTATTTGTTATTATATTTTTTATTATTTTTAATTAGATATTATTATTATTTTTATTTATTATTATTTATTTATTCGATTTTATTATAGAATTTTATTTTAGTATACAGAACTATGAAATAAAAAAAATGCAGACTTCAAAGAGTGCTTGCATTTAATTAGAAAATGCGAGAACAAAACTGTAAGAATACATAAGTACATAAGTAAGAAGTACATAAGTAGATACGTTTTTATGCATATTCGGTCAGGTGTGATGTAAATATGTAAAAATTAGGTTTTTTTTTACTGAAAATCAGCTGATTGATGACAGTTTTCAAAACTAATGTAAACCAAAATTGTCAAATTTTGTAGGTACACCTTCTCTGAATGCTGCACATACGACAAGTAGTTTGCACATATTGTTGTGTGAATTATTTGTATATGGAAATATCAGGTTTGTACTAATGAGTCTGAGACAATGGGATCTTTAGATTTTTACATCTGGCAACTATGCTTCAAGCCCAAACCAACATTGGCTCCACAGCTGATGGCATTAATTTTTGTTTGAAAACATTTGCAGCGCTTTGTGAAATGCTGTTCGTGAAAGCTTTCGGTGAAGTAATTTCGCCAAAAGCTTTGCTAACGCTTGGCCATGATACTTAAATGACGATTGCTACAAAAAGTTTGCATTAGTAACTCACAAGTTCTTTATCAAGAAGTAATAACAAAGATTAGTTGAACGAAAAGATTTTGGAATGTAGCCATGTCGCTGTTAATCGTAGGAATGAGCTCTAAGGTAAGCAAGGAACTTAACAAACTGAATATTGAAAGAATTAATATTTCACACAATTTCCATTTTATATAGGATCTAAGAATTAAATCAATGCAAATATATGAACCCAAAATACACAATTGGATAGAGATTCTACTGAAGACTCCCGAAAGCATACTTTACTGGTAAATTATACGCCCACTTGCCCAGTGGTCTGTGCTCTACATTGCCTATCATTATGTATTTGTTATGATAGCATTGGCCTGCTGAATGATCAGCTGATATTTGTAACCAAACGTTATCCCTATACGCTGGCGCGTTACGATATCGGCACAGACACCTGGCCGCCTATGCGTGTGGAGAATACCAAAGATGAGCACGAAAAGGCAATTTATGGAGGCCGCACTTACGCAGTGTTCAATGGACAATTGTACGCTATAGGCGGCTATTATCGCGATCACAAAAGCACCAATCGTGTGGAAAGGTATTTGAATAGAGGCTTTCTAAATCAATAATAATATATAAAATATTGTTTTTAGATGGGATCCGGCCACAGATACTTGGACTCGTATAGCTAATTTGCTGACAGACAGATATAATGCAAAGTCAACAGTGCTGAATGAACGGCTGTATGTGGCAGGTGGCCGGAATAAAAAGCTTTTGCAACAAACCGAATACTACAGTTTGACAACGCAAGCGTGGAAACGAGCGGCGGACATGAATGAAGGGCGCTCAATTTTCGGTGTAAGAACCCTTTTCTTGTTAATCAAACTGAGATGTTGAACTTAAAGTTTTTGATTTATTGGTCTAAGAAACAATTAAAAAATTTTTACAAATTATGTACTACAGTTTACTGCTGCAAACGGTTATCTATATGCAGTGGGAGGCTATGGTGAGAACGAAAATTTAAGCTCGGTGGAGCGTTACGACCCAAAGGCCAATAAATGGACAATGGTATATTCAGGTTTTTTACTAAATTTTTAAATTTTGACACTTAATTATGTTTTTTTTTTATAAATACTGCAGGTGTGTTCATTGCAGCAACCACGCTATGGCATCACTTGCGTCTACTTTGAGAATCGACTATGGGCTCTTGGTGGCATAATAAGTCTTTGTGAAATTCCTAATGTGGAACAGTACGATGTGGAGACAGATAAATGGGAGTCAACAACGCCTTTGAGAAATGGAATGTTAGGAAAAGGTTTTGTATTGCCTGCACATCTTGTTGAAGGGCTAAAGCGTTATGCTAAAAAATATTTTAATTCTAGTTAGTAACATTGAGGCTGAACTTGTATTATGCTTAGTACTTATTGATTTATAAGTAAATATATATGTATGTATTTGTATTTTTGTACAAGAAATGGTATAATTAAACAAGAAACCACAGCTTGTGGAGAAAGAAATGAAAGATTTTTGAAACTTCTAGGGGGAAGTTCCAGACGTTATGTGTTAAACATGCAAATGAAGATTGTATTTTTTATTAAAGCTTGACTCCAAATAATATCTGTGGTAATATTTTTACAATATGTTAAGTTAAGTTTGTCTACTGACATGGTTTCGAACTAAAGGTCTGATTTCTTTGAGGGAGTGAGATCTTTAGAGCATCACATCTGGCAACTTTGTTTTGAAGCGAACCAAAATATTCTTCACAAATGAATAATGTTCCATTAGGATTCAATTAATGTTCCACTAATGTTCCATTAAGGTTCCAATAAAAAAATTATTCTGCTTCCATCGCTTGTTTGCGGCGTTTTATGAAATGCAGATTGCCAAAGCTTTTGGACAGCGAATTTCGCCAAAAGCTTTGCTAGTGCTTGGCCAAAATACTTAAGTGCCGATGACTACAAACAGTTTTCATTAGTAACTCGCAAGTTCTTTATCAAGAAGTAATAACAAAAATTAGTTGAACGAAAACATTTTGGAAAGCAGCCATGTCGCTGTTAATCGTAGGAATGAGCTCTAAGGTAAGCAAGGAACTTAGCAAACTGAATAATGAACGAATTAATATTTCACACAATTTTCATTTGATATAGAATCAAATTAAATCAATCCAAATATATGAACCCAAAATACACAATTGGATAGAGATTCTACTGAAGACACCCGAAAACATGGATGACTGGTAAATTATACGCCCACTTGCCCAGTTATCTGCCTTCTACATTGTTTATTATTTTGTATTTGTTATGATAGCATTGGCCTGCTGAATGATCAGCTGATATTTTTAACTGACCGTTATCCCTATACGCTGGCGCGTTACGATATCGGCACAGGCACCTGGCCACCTATGCATTTAGATGATACCAAAGATGAGCACGAAAAGGCAATTTTTGGAGGCCGCACTTACGCAGTATTCAATGGACAATTGTACGCTATAGGCGGCTATCATCGCGAACACAAAAGCACCAATCGTGTGGATAGGTATTTGATTAGAGGCTTTCTAAATCAATAATAATATATCAAAAATATTGTTTTCAGATGGGATCCGGCCACAGATACTTGGACTCGCATAGCTCATTTGCTGACAGACAGATATAATGCACAGTCAACAGTGCTGAATGAACGGCTGTATGTGGCAGGTGGCCAGAATAAAAAGCGTTTGCGACAAACCGAATACTACAGTTTGACAACGCAAGAGTGGAAGCGAGGGGCGGACATGAATGAAGGGCGCTCAAGTTTCGGTGTAAGAACACTTTTCTGGTCTTATTGGTCTAAGAAAAAATTCAAATATTTAAAAATTATGTACTACAGTTTACTGCTGCAAACGGTTATCTATATGCAGTGGGAGGCTATACTGACGACGAATATTTAAGCTCGGTGGAGCGTTACGACCCAAAGGCCAATAAATGGACAATGGTATGTTCAGGTTTTATTATTAGTTTTTTGAATTTTTGACACTTAATTATGGTTTTTTTTATAAATACTGCAGGTGTGTTCATTGCAACAACCACGCTATGACATCACTTGCGTCTACTTTGAAAATCGACTATGGGCTCTCGGTGGCATAATGAATTATTGTGAACTTTCTAATGTGGAACAGTACGACGTGGAGAGAGATAAATGGGAGTCAACAACGCCTTTGAGAAATGGAATGGCAGGAGAAGGTTTTGTATTGCCTACACATCTTGTGGAACGGCTAAAGCGTTATGCTAAAAAATATTTTAATTGTAGTTAGTAACATTGAGGCTGAACTTGTATTATGCTTAGTACTTATTGCAGAGAGCTGTGTATTTATAAGTAAATATATTTGTATTTTTGTACAACAAATGAAATAATTAAACTTGTGGAGCAAGAAATGGATGATTTTTAAAAGGTAAACATTTTACGATGTATTAATCCTTTCGACCCCGAATTTACCTTGTGTCTCAATATTACTTTTTGGTATTTTAATCATGAAACACTTAGAAGAAGTGTGCACACGACGCCTCTTCGATAGCGTTCTAGAGCTAGTTTAGTTTTGAACAAATTTAGCTTTAAACGGGTTAAAGAAATTTTGTATCAATTTTTTTAATAACAGAAAAATTATTTAATATTTATGGAATAATACAAAATCACATATTGATTTTGTCTAAGTAATCATTATTACAGATAAAGGGTTTCAATTAGAACACAAACTTTCCCTGATATCGCTGCAAATTATTGGAAATTTTTTTGGGGGACAACAGTAACATCTTTGTAATTAGCTTTGAATTCACTTCTAAAAATATTAATTTGTTAGTGTCTACCTAAATAAAACCCATAAATCATTCGTAGCTGTTTCCATAAGATAACAAATAGATGAAGTTGCTCTCTGGCAACGTTGGGGTCGAAAGGGTTAAGTTTAGTTTATCAACTAACATGGTTTGGAACTAAAGGTATGATTTCTCTGAGGAAGTGAGATTTTCAGAGCATCACATCTGGCAACTCTGTTTTGAAGCTAACCAAAATCTGCTTCACAGAGGATTAAGTTTCCATTGCGAATCAATTAATGTTCCACAAATGTTCTACTAAGGTTCCATTAAGGATAAAAAAAAATGATTCTGCTTCCATCGCTTGTTTGCGGCATTTTATGAAATGCAGATTGCCAAAGCTTTTGCACAGCGAATTTCGCCAAAAGCTTTGCTAGTGCTTTGCCAAAATACTTAAATGACGATGACTAAAAACAGTTTTCATTAGTAACTTGCAAGTTCTTTATCAAGAAACCATAACACAATCATTGGAAAATAACAAAATTCATTCAGCCATGTCTCTTCTAGTGACAGGCCACAGCTTTACGGTGAGCAGGAAATTGAACAAATTAATTTAAAATTTTTTTCATTATATTTTTATTCTCAGAAACTCATCAAACCATTGCAAATATATAATTCAGAAATACATGACTGGGTAGAGATCTCTCTGAAGACTCCCGAAGAATTGTTATACTGGTAAATTATGCTTTGAAATCTGTCGTTATAACTCTTCATTATTTATTAACTACATTATTTATTAACTACGATAGCGTTGCTCTGTTGAGTAATCAGCTGATTTTTTTAAATGGCGGCTACCCTCGTAGATTAGTGCGTTACGATGTCAGCACCGGCACTTGGCCGCCAATGCGCGAAGAGCCCAAAGATGATCAAGAAAAGGCTGTTACTGGTGGTCGCACTTACGCAGTGTTCAATGGCCAACTGTACGCTATAGGCGGCAATTATGGCAATCAGAAAAGCAGCGAACGTGTAGAGAGGTATTTGATTTGACTTATTGCTTGCTAAGTAAATGTCATAATAAATATAAATTAAAAAAATAAAAATACATTTAAATTTTTAGATGGAATCCAGCCACAAATACCTGGTTACGCATAGCTCACTTGAAGACTGCCCGAAGTTGGGCCAAGTCAACAGTAATGGATGATCGGTTGTATGTGGCTGGTGGCAACCATGGCAAATGTCTTTGCCAAACCGAGTACTACAGTTTGAAAACGCAAGAATGGAAGCGGCTGGCGGACATGAATGAAGCGCGTTCATGTTTTGGTGTAAGTACAATCATGTTTATAGCTAATAGCTTTGTATTGAATTACATGTTTTATTGATCTGTGAATAATGAACTTTTTTAAAAAATTATGTACTTCAGTTAACTGGCGCAAACGGTTACCTATATGCAGTGGGAGGCCTTAAGGGAAACGAAACTTTAAGCTCGGTGGAGCGTTACGATCCAAAGGCCAATAAATGGACAATGGTATGTGTTCAACTCTTAGTAAGAGTTTTATTGAGTTTAAGTTTTAAGTTTAGTTTTTTTATAAATATTGCAGATATGTTCATTGCCAAAGCCACGCAATGGTGTTGGTTGCGTTTACTTTGAGAATCGATTATGGGCCATTGGTGGCTATGTTGCTGGACTATTGCGAGATGTTGAACAATACAATATGGAGACAGACAAATGGATTACAATGGCACCTTTAAAAAAGGGAATTGTGGCATCATGTTTTGTATTGTCTTCGACAGTTGTGGAGCAGCTAATGCATTCTTGTAGTTGATAGCATGAGGACTGACTTTTATTTATTTTTATTTATTTATTTAGCCAATGAACATTTTGATCTTTCTGACTATTTGAAGACATGTTCAATGTGTAAAGCAATGGCTGTGTATTTAATTGTATTGAACAATTTTATAAATGATAATTTAGATGACTTATTTTAGTGAAATCAATTGGTTTGATAAATAGTAAAAGATTATAAACAAGACGTTAGGATTGATTACTTGACAAACTAGAATAAAATTAATAAAATTAAATAAAATTAATAAAATCGACCCATGAATTCGAATTAGGCATTGGGATTTACTTAGAAAACTGCTTGGATCTAAAACTGACATATCGCACTACAAAAGTGACAGAACTCAAAATTTTTGATTTTTCAGGAAACGTAAAAAACTGTTTTTGAGCTAAATAAACATTTTTTTAAATAACGTATAGACCGTTCAGTAGAAAATCCTTACAGATTGTGCTTTAGGATAAGTTGCAAGAATTTTTTTTATTTTACACTAGAAATACAAAATTTTGAGTTGTGACTGTTTTGATTATATTTTAATTAAATAATTACGGAATTGTTTAAAATTATGTCACTTTTGCTGAGTTTTATAATTAAAAATGACAGTTAAAAAGTCGAAAGAAAAATTTTGAAAATTCAAAATTAATTTTTTCATTTGAAAATATATACTAAAAGTGTCAGAACTTTGCTTAAAATTAACTTCAACAAAAATTTATTTCGTCAAAAGTGTCACAATTTGAGTTAGGACTCTTTTGTATTGAGCTGCAGCGATCAAACTTCTGACATGAAGAGAGACCTAACTGTATTTTTGCAACAGTTAACAACAACAAAATATACTGAGCTTTTGCTTATTGGTAGATTGATGCATTTTGCACAGTATTGACAAATAAACCCGAAAATTAAAAATTTTGAGTTGTCACTTTTGTAGTGGGTGTGGGATATGAGTTTACACAGTTGTGAAGTATGAACCCACCGATACAGGAAATTACAAAGAATTATAGGTTCGAATGTCGTAAAAAGTGTCCACATAAAAATTGTACAAGTAAAAATCTCATTTATTAAAATATGTTGAAATTTTAAACTGTTATTCTTACCTCACCTAACCTAATCTAACTTAACCTATTGTAAACATATAAAAATAAAATGTTTTAAAACCTGACCAAAAACTGATCATTCAAAAAAAAGGGATTCAAATTATAAGCTGCAGTTCTAACCTAACCTAACTAAACTTATAAACTGTCATTCTAACCTAACCTCACCTAACTTACATACATAAACAAATACAACTTTTTTTAAACTGACCAAAAACTGATTATTTAAACTGATCATTCAAAAAATATATTCAAATTATAAACTGCAGTTCTAACCTAACCTAACTTAACTTATAAACTGTCATTATAACCTAACCTAACTTACACACATATAAAAATAACATTTTTTATAAATTGACGGAAAACATAATTAAAACTGATCATTAAAAAAAAATATCCAAATTATAAACTCCAGTTCTAACCTAACCTAACCTAACCTAACTTAACTTAACTTATAAACTGAAAAACAACAATTTTTCTTTCGGCGGCTGTTCTCTTAGCAGGAAATGGCAAACCTCTGAGAGTAAAATTGCCTATGAAAAAGCTCCCAACTCGCCGTTCGTAATCGGTATAAAACTGTAGGTCCCTTCCAATCTTGTAAAAACATTCGCACGCACAACACGGTTGGTTGCGGGTAGCAGGCGCGGATTCAGAAAAATATTTCGGGGTGGTTTCAAAAAGTAATTCTTTAGTATTTGTAAAATGCCTTTTAATTTGTATGTAGTTTTATAGGCGATCCAAATATTTCGGGGGGGGGGCGGGTTCAACCCCCAAAACACCCCCCTGAATCCGCCACTGGCGGGTAGCTAGGCCTTAGTCTCGTAATCGGGCCGTCGTGCCAGTCAAGGAGAAGAACCTAACCTTACTTACATACATAGAAAAAAAAAATAAAAAAAATAAATAAAACTTACAAAACAAACTGATCATTTAAAAAAAAATTTTTTTAATTAAAAACTGCCATTCTAACCTAACCTAACATTACATACATATAAATATCAAATGTTTAATGTTGATCAAAAATATTTTCATCAAACATCTAACAAATATATAAAAAAAAATTAATTAAAAAAAGAAATGTTTCAAAACCTCCATTAACCCTTCTTATGTTGAAATGAAAAAATTGAAACCTCAGCATGCAAATTCTTTGGTATTTTTTTATTTTGATTTTTTTGTTTTATACTCTCATTACAATTCTTTTCTTTTTACATATGGTTTTTGTTGTTGTTGATATTGTAATTTAATATAGATATACATGTTGTTTGACTACAATGCTACATACTTGTATTCTTTGTTTTCATGTTTGTCTATTGAATTGTTTTTCTTTGTTTAATAAACAAGCTTTTCAGTTAATACTTTCACTGTTGTGGTCAATGTTATTGTATTTCATAAAATTGTTGGCTCTATTTCGACAAAATTTCATGCATAGCAAAATTCGAAACTGAAAATGATTTCAATTCGTTTGGAGTATAGAATCATTTCAACAAATAGTGCATTATCGATTGGTTGATAATGCTTTTGATGATTCAGTTATTAATAGATTTGAATTTGTATGATTTACAAAAAGTACTCAAGTGTACGAAAGTGTTATAAAAAAAGTGTAAAATTTGAATAGAAATCCAATATTCAGTACGCCAAATCAACTAAAACCATTTTCGTTTTTTTTTTGTTTTTGTAAAATGCCTTTTTAAGTATTCCGCCTTGACAAAATGTTTAAAATTATTATTTCCAAATGTTATTATTTTTCCATAGCGCACACTAAATACAAAAGAGTCACAATTCAACAATTTTCAAAATCCCCTCTTTTTCCCATAAATCACACATCTCTAATTTCTTTGAAAATATCATTCTTCTTCCACCTTTTTACCTTCTCTAACTGGAAAAATACGGTACGTGTGTTTTTATGTTAATTGCGTTGCTTCTGTGGCATCAACAGTTTTTTGGCTCTCCTGAGAGTTTGGGATTTTTGAGTTGAAGTGTCTCTTTTTTTATTTAGTGTGCGTTATGTTTGCGTTTGGCTGCAAGTTGGCGTTTTCGTCAAAAATAATGTTCTTTTCTTGTGAATTAGTGTAAAAAAAGAAAAAAAAATATATAAATGTTTGTTTCTGTTTTCAAGTTTATTTGTACAAGAGTTGGTTTTTCTTTTAAAAATATTTAAAAAAATTTATTTAATTGTCATTGTTAAAAAAATGTGAAAAAAGCTATTTAAAAATTGGAAAAAAGAAAGTGTGGGAAAAAATTAAATGTCAAAAAAATGTAATATTACAAATATTTTTACAAAAAGTGAATGTGAATTGTAAAATGTTCGAAACTTTAATATGAAAACGAAAAACTGATCGTGAATTTTATAACTCACCAGGTATTTACAACATCAAGAATTACAATTTTCTTTATAAAATAACAACAAAATTTTAATTATGTCTGAAAGTTAATTAATTTTAATTTATTGAATTTTATTTAATTGAATTTTATTTAATTTGAAATTATGATTTTTATTTAATTTAAATATTGATTTAAATTTTAAATTACAAACGAAAATGTGGAAATTAACCAAATATTTATATAGAAATTATAAACGAAAATGTGTAAAAGGTCATAAGGAATCAAAAAAGTGTTACGTCCAGAACTAATTTTTTAAAATGGTTTACAAATTCCAAATCAGCAATTCTTAATGGCTCTAAAACCAATGCGAAAATTACAAATGACATTTTGCTGTTGACCAGTGTAATTTGAATACCAATTTCATAGCCAACGAGTCTGTTCATGTCTCTATGCTAACTTTTAAAATAATTCACCACTTTCGGCCATCACTTGCAGCCCACTTTTCGCTAAGTACTTTTATTTTGTATTGTTGTTGTTGTTGCATGTCTTTTGTTGCTTCTCTCTTTCTCTTTATTTATACAGTGGCGCACACAAAGCGTGTTTTGGGGGGTTCAAACCGTCCCAAATATCTGTTTGTTAAAAAAAATTTTATGGGTTTTTTTTAATATGGTTTCAAATAGCAATGTAAGTGACCAACATTTCTAATTGCGGAAAAAGTGTACAAGTTTGTCAATTATGCTGTCTTACAATATGCTAATTCTAGACGTTTTCCTCATCGCTCCCACAAAAAGTTGGCCAGAGTCCGAACAATTTCAAAACAATTTTAATTTCAAAGCAATTTCAATTTCAAAAAACTTTCAACCATCAGCAGCAAACTGATGTGTGGTAAACAAATGCCAAATTCTTAGCCAGGCTAAGTGGCCGGAAATGGACTGCGACTTGTGGGGGGCGCATAAAACTTGGCTGTACAGTTAATTTAGAACTTATGTCACGCTTTCGTTTAAATGTTCATTTTTAATTTCATTGTTTTTTTTTCAAATTTTTTCAAAAAGAAATTTTCTTCTCACTTTGCCCACATTCAATGCCTTACAAATGTTTTGCTACTCTAGTTTCTCTTTGTAATGCTAATTGTTTTTTTGTTTTCTGCTTGTTGCTGTTGGTTTTTTGTTTTTGTAAAAACTTTACCGCTACTTGTCAGCTGTCTATTGTTAAGTTACACACTAAGTAGTTTCACTTACAGTTACAAATTGTTGTTGATGTTCTCTTTACAGTTTTCGGCTCTTGCAGCGCATTGCCAAACAATATTTACACAGTTTTTTTGTTTTTGTCTTAAAATTTGCTAAATTTTGCACACAATTGCCATTGCAAAAGTGCACGCGTGTGTTGTTAGTGTGGGAAAACAAAGTTGGCATAACAGGTGACACTTAAGCACTAAGTTTTTCTTCGCTAAGCTAAATTTTTATGGTAAGTTTTGTTTTGTTTTGTGTGATTTACCATCGCTTTCAACTAATTTGCTCGCTCTTTCATTTGCTCTGCATTGTTTTTTATGCTACTATTGGAATTGTTGTTTTTTTTTACTTCAAGGAAGAACAGTTTCAGCATTCCGCTTTTTGCTACAGTAGCGGCGAAAAATATTGGGACACAAAAAAGATCATCTGTAAGACAGGGTTTACATTGTTGATTTCTCTACATAACCGTACTAAGTGCTTTTAACTAGCAACTAGCAAATTATTTGTGTGGATGTGTGTGTGTGTGTGTGTGTGTGAGTGTGCTGAAAGTGGAATTTCGCACTAGACTACAATAGTTTGTTGAAATCTATCATTTATGAAGGCCCAATGTTGGTTTTAGTTGCTCATTAATTAAAATCCATTTTCGTAAAATTTCTATTGTTGAGAAAGAAAACTAAATTCAAACTTGAACCAAGATGGAGTTGAAATAGTGACTAAATTTTCTTGTGTACTTGTTGCATAGTGTTTGTTTATTGCGTCACAGCAGACATTTCTCTTAGCACTAAGTCTTGTTTTTGGCATTTATTTTATGCAGAAATCTCTCAGCAGTTCATTGAATGGAATTGAGAGTGTTTACACTGAATGGAGTAAGAAGTGTAGAATAAAGCGAGTTCATACTTAGTTGCTTTATAATGCACACATTGGGTCAAAGGATCGAGTTAATATTGCGCTGAATAAAGCATGTTTACACTGAGTCGAGTAAAGCTAAGGTCCCACGATTGCCGCAATGCGTAGAAATTTTACGCATTTTTAAAAAACTCAAATGCCAATCGTGTGAACTCGATTCGGTTTCGAAATCGAATAGTAGGTCGAAAGATCAGATAAAAATTGAATGGAAAAAACATGTTTATACTGACTTCAGTCAGTAAGCGAATAGTGGGTAAAAAAAACGATAGATTGTGTGGAATAAAGCGAGTTCATACTGACTTAAGTCAGTAAGCAAATAATGAGTCAAAAGATCGAACTTTGATTGTGTTGTGTAAAGCGTGTTCACACTGAGTTGCTTTATAATGCAAAAATTGGGTCAAAGAATTGAATTAATATTGCGAAGAATAAAGCATGTTCACACTGAGTCGAATAAGAAAACGAAAAGTGGGTTAAAGGATCGAATTAAAATTGTGTGGATTAAAGTGTGTTCACAATAAGTCGAGTAAAAATGTGAAACGTGCTATATAAATTATGGATTAGGACAACAAGAAAGTGTTCAATAGTTTGTAATAATTAAGCATGAAAATAATCTGGTTATGAACTCAATGTGGTTGAATTGGTTTACTTAAGTTGACGGTTAAGTGACTAAATATTTAAGTACGATAGTACGATGATCGAATTTTTAACTGTCTAATGCCCAAAATAAAACGAAAAGATAAGAGTGTGAAAATAATTTTTGTTTGTGATCATGGGTGATTATTATTTGGTTGAATTCGACTAAAGTTTACTGAATCAAAATTTGAACCTTTATGATGACAACAATAAAACGAACTAAAAACGAAAATAGGAGCAAAATAATTATTATAGTTATTAAGTTTACTGAAATTGACCCCCAGTTAAAAATTTAATTAATATTAAGAGATGATTCAATTTTGAACTGTATGATGTCAAGAGCCAGAAAAATAAAAGGAAAATAGTAGGGAAATTTTTTTTAAAATGGTTTAGAACAAATAGAAGCAAAAAGAAGCCATTAAAATCAGAATTTAGACAATTTTTGTGTGACTGTTAAAATTTGAATGAAATTTGTTCTACAAACATTTATTTTTCAACTCAATAATATATTCGCTCTGGCTAGATCAGTCTACCTAATGTTGGGTTTCTTGGGTGGGGATGTTGGGTAGCTTTGGGGATTTATAACAATTTCAGGGACCATTTCTCACAACATATATAGTAAGTACTTGGCGGTATTAAACTGCTTTAATGAATACTTCATTAGAAAGTTCAAAGCTTAAAGTACCTTAAAAAGCTTGCATTACTTAAGCCGGTTTTACTGTACACAGTAAATCGGTCCCAAAGCAGTCAGTACAACGCTGAGCTCTGCTTATCTGATTTGCTGGAATCTTTTGGGTCTCTTATGTGACTTAAGAATTTATTGCTTGTGTAACTTGCTTGGGTCTCTAAAGAGACCTATGAACTTTTACTGTACATAGTTTCAAAGCAGAGTTGCTTATGCGACTTGCTTGTGTCTCTTGAGACTTTAACTGGAAAGTACGAAAGCATTTATGGTAAAGCACGAACCGGAAAACTTCAGATTGCCATTGGTTTGAATCTTTTTAATAAGCGAAGCAACTTCACCTTGGATTTTTTAAGTACTTAGTTACCTGAGAGCCTGAAGCTTTCTTCTTCTAACTGCTAAATATTTGTTAGTGGTTCTGTCTTAATTTGGTTTATTGGTGCTATATACTGTCATTTTTTTGTGGTTATCTTATGTTTTAAACTATCAATTGTCGATTAAAATGCAATTCGAACTTCAAAATAATCTTTCTGAAAGTTTTTATTTTATTTTGAAATCAAGCTGAAAGACTTCGAACATTAACATAAAAAGTAAAACATAGATTTGTAATTAGGCATTAAAATGTTTAAAAAGCATAGGAAATCCATTGATTAAAATTTCCACAGCTTTCTTGTAGTGGATCTGCTTCTAGTATTTATTTCTGCTATTGCAGTTACTGTCATTTTTGTAATTTTCAACACGTTCTCTACGGGTTTCAAAGCCTAAAGTTGTTTTAGAAATTATTTTGGAAAAACTAAATATACACTCTACAGTTTTTCATTCAAAAACAACAAACTCCAAGTTCAATGTCGTTGGGATTCAGATTTATTTTGAGAAGAAAAACATACTTAATACATGCATCTAAAGGGATCTATGGCTATAGGTCAACTTCTAGTAATAGTTCGGATGTATTGGAAATGATATTAGAAAGCAATTCAGTGTCGTTGGGATTACGATTTATTTTTGGAAGAAAAATATATGTCATACTCTCTGAACTATTGATAACAGAATTTCTCTTTGTTTGCCCAAGAAGTTGTAACTAATTTTGTTATAAATTACCACAAATCTTCTTCTTATTCTTAAAATTAGCTCCATTCAAGATTAACAGCATTAAATGGCAACTCTGCAACAATGTTTTTCAACCAGAATTTACACGCAATTTCTATTGCAACCAAATGGCCAAGCAGCTGTTAAATATTGTGTGGCAAAAATATTAAAAAAAACTTGTAAAAATTTTTGAAATTATTGCGAAACTCCAAAGCGTTGTACTTTTTGTTGTAATAGTTTTGTTTGTTTTTTGTTGTTGTTTTTTTTGTTTTTATACAAAAATTGTCGCTTAATTTAAGGCTACAACTACACTGCATACGATACAAAGTGTACAATTGCTGTCACTGTATTTGTGTCCCTAGTTAATGTCATTTGTGTTTACAATTTGTGTGTGTTTTGGCAAAAAAATTGCCTGGAATTTGTTTACTTAACATATTATTTTATTTACATGGAATGCTTGTGACTGTTGACTCAGTCTGGAAAAACGTATTTTGCATATAATTTATGATTTATTTACAAATTTTACATTAAATATTGGTTGACTATTTGAATGGCATTTAGCATTAAAATTTCTAATAATTCACAGTTTTGATTTACGGCATAGAAGAAGTACGGTAGTTGCATATATAGTTTTCTTGTTGTTATTGTTTTTGTAATTTCACACGTTTCTTAACGTTTTGTCTTTTTTTGTATTTGTTTTTGCTTTGTGAATTGGGTTTCTTTCAAAAATTTTTTTCTTTCGTTATATAAAAATCGTTGCGCACTTGTAGACGAAAATTCTGGCCACATTTTCTTTGCTTTGCTATGCTAAATCATTGTAACAATTGTCTTTTATCGAAAAAAAATCAACTTTATATAATTTTTTTATTTATTTAAAAGTTTTGCTTTTCTTCTCAAAACTAAGAAAAAAAAACAAAAGCAAATGGCACAAGTGCCTGCCTACAGTGGCATTACTTACAAATGTTAAAAACTACAATTACATTTGCTTAATTTTATAAAAAAATAAAACAAAATTTCATAAAAATATTTATCATGTTGGGTTTGTTTTTGCTTTTGTAATTTCTTACGCCACATTCAAAGCGCAGCCGTTTATTCCATCCGACGCTTTCTCGATTGCTCGCAAAAAATTCGCTGCAATTGTCCGAAACAAAACATAAAAAAAAATCGTTTACTTTTGCAAAAATTGACAATTGACAAATTTTTGCAAAGTTTTTATTGCACGCTGGCGATGCGATTCGTCGGCCATTTGTGACGCGCTCGTTGGTTCGTTGCTTGCACCCTTAGTTAATACTTTTCATGCAGTGATCGCGTTGGATTTCGCGCGCACTTTGGCGCCCCGAACGAATCAAACGTCCGTCTCGTTGCTGCGCTGCTGCAGCTGACAACTGCTGCCTGACAAATTGTAATTGGACAGTTGAGTTGTCGCGGGCACTTCGGCAGCCAGTGCAGTTGCTGTCTGAGGCGCAGCGTCACTGGCGAATGTCGTTGGCGCTGCCGATGCAGCGGTGGGTGAGTGACGGCCGGTGCTTTTGACCGGCAAGATCTCTTGCAAGGGCGCACCGGTCTGCTGCAAGTTAATGCTATTTTGTGAGGTTATGTTGCGTGTTTTGACTAGCGGTGGATTTTTGGTGGAGGTAGAAAAGGCCATGCCGCGACGCAGTGGCACTCTGTGTGTGGGCAAAAGAGTTATAGAACGTGTTGAAATATGGTAATTGAATGTCTGAGTTGTTGTTGCGCACTCACCTCGTGGGGCTGGGCGGCGGATAGGAGATGCCGCGATGACTGATCGACAACAGCAAATTGCCCGAGTGGCTGGCCGCAGTGCCCGGCACGAGTAGTGTGTTGTTGCTATAAGAATGGCAAAGATTACTATATAGTTGAGAAGGCGCAGCGCATTGGCGTTAAAGTTGTCAGTCGAAACGCACCAAAAATTAAAAAAAATTTGCCAAAAAAATAATAAGAAAGTTAAAGGAAAAAGAAAAAATAAAAAAGAAATGCAAACATCGTTAAAAGGCAAACAGTAAAATTATACAAAATCATTATTTCATATACCACAGCATTAAAGCGGCAACGATTTGGAGTTGTTGGGGGGCGTGACATGAGGTGGGCATGCGTTACGCTTATTGTTGTTGCATTCGATGCATTAGTATGGACACACATTGTAATTGTGCAAGTTTCTAGAGACAATGATGAGGTTGTACATGGTGATGAAGATGTTCAGAATGATGAAGATGATGATGAACACACAGTTTAGCATTTGTAAAATAATAAAAATCGTTTTAATAGCGCAATTCGTATGAGAAAATCATTTGAAATCAATTGAACATCATAATTTATACTCACGTGTGACTGTGGTTCAGATTTAGATTTGGCAAACTTTGTCCCAAATGATTCAACGGCTGCACGGACAACGTATTCGCTGAAGCTGGATTGATTTTGAGTTTTAATGGTGCGTTCGCTGTTAGATTTTTGCCTTTAAAAATAAAACCATGAATGACTTCACATTAAAACAATGTTTATAATAAAGAGATTTTGTTGTTGTTTGAAAATTGGAAATTCAGGCAAAGTAGTTGACATTTTTTTTCCATAAAGATTTACGTATCCGAATAGGTGAAACTGTGACACCCTCAAACCGAATGGTATATTATTATATATTCTAAAAGTTTTTTGAAACAACAGTTGAGGATATAACATCACCACTTGATCAGCCCAAAGAAGAGGAAACGGTGCTTTCAGTCAGTCCTTTATATGTCAACGGTCAGTGTTTCAAATGCCAATGTCCGTCTTTGGACAAATCGGATCAAAAATTCGTAGGCTTCTTGTTCTGCATCAGTCAAACTGAGCTGGTTTCTGTTTTTTCAGCTCATAATGACTTCTGTCGTAATTGTCTTTGCAAAAAAGAGGAAACGGTCTTGCATTTTATATGGTAATGTCCGTCTTTGGCCAGGATGAGACCATATTTCGATGGATTTTCTGTCTAAACCAGCCTTACTGAGCTGGTTTCCGTTCTAACAGCTCACAATGACTTCTGCCGGCTGACAACCACAAAGAAGAGGAAAAGAAGAAGGAAAAGAAGAGGAAGAAGAGGAAAAGCTTATATGGTATGCTCATCTTTGTCTCTGTCCAAGACGAGATACAAATTCCTAGGCTCCTCGATCTGTATTAGTCTGGGCTGGTTTCTGTTTTCAAAGTTCACAATAATTTCTATCGTGGTTGTTGTTCCAAAGAAGAGGAAACGATTCTGTACTTTATATGCCAATCTACGTCTCTGGACAGAACGACACAAAAATTCGTATGCTTCTTGTTCCGCATCAGTCTGACTGAGCTGGTTTCTGTTTTCTCAGTTCACAGTTCTCGTTCGCGGTTCTTCATCGAAAGAGAAGGAACCAGTTCTGACGGTTCTTATCTCTGACCAGAAAGTCATTTAAAAATTCTCATGATGGAATCCCAAAAGAGATTTAATTAATTTAATTTAAATAATTGATTGGCACGACAGCCCGCTTACGCGAGACTAAGGCCTAGCTTCTCGCAACCACCCGTGTTGTGCGTGTGAATTTTGTACGCGGGTGGAAGGGACCTACAGTTTTATGCCGGTTCCGAACGGCAGGTTGGGAGCTTTTTCATAGGCAATTTTTACTCTCAGAGGTTTGCCATTTCCAGCTGAGAGGACAGCCACCGAAAGAGAAAACGAGTTTCCCAAAAGAGATAGAGACCAAAATTCTTAGGTTTCTCGTTCTGAATGAGTCTAACTAAGCTGGTTTCTATTTTAACAGTTCACTGAGACTTCCTTCCTGGTTCTCCCTCAAAACAAAAAAAAAAGGAAACGGTTCTGACGGTTATCATCTCTGGCGAGGAGATTCATAAAAGATATGGTGGTGCCATCACAACATTACCAGGTATGCGCCTATGAAACCGGCAACGACATCTAGCGGTAAATAGCCGAATATTTATAAACTTCGGAACCGTACAAAATGTCATGTTTACTTCTTCTGTCATATGTCAACAATATTCAGTTCACAATTTGTCAAGTTTCATCCAACAACGCATTCTTTGACGCTCCGGAAAATGTCGGATTACGTGCCTACAAATTACGATTTGCGGACACAGTCAATTTTGTGTTACCATTTGAAGAAAAACGCTTCTGAATCGCATCGAATGCTTGTGGAAGCTTACGGCGAGCATGCTCTTGGTCGCACACAGTGTAACGAGTGGTTCAATAAATTTAAAAAGTGGTGATTTTGATCTGAGAAACGAGGAGCGTGGCCGGCCACCAAAAAAGTTTGAAGACGCCGAATTGCAAGCATTGCTCGATGAAGATGATGGCCAAACGCAAGAACAGCTCGCAGAACAATTGGGTGTTGACCGTCCGACCGTCGGAAAACGTTTAAAAGCAATGGGAAACATTTTAAAGGTCGGTAGATGGGTGCCAGGCAACACAAAGTGATTTTCCTCGATGACAACGCACCACCACACCGCACTAGAGCCACGAAAGAATTGGTTGCATCGTACAACTGGGAAGCTCTTGCTCATGCGGCTTACTCACCAGACTTGGCGCCTTCGGATTATCACATGTTCGCATCGATGGGCCACGCATTAACGGAACGGCGCTTCAATTCTCACGCAGAAGTCAAAAAATGGATCGATGATTGGTTTCAGGCAAAAGACGAAACATTTTTTTGGCGAGGCATCCATAAATTGCCTGAGAGATGGGAAAAATGTGTAGCTAGCGATGGCCATTACTTTGAAGAATAAAATTGTAATCATTTCCTCACAATAAACGTGTTTTTTCAAAAATAATTACCGGTTTCATAGGCACATACCTGGTATATCTCAACGACCTCTTTTAGGACAAGGCTGCCACTTCACTACAACTTAATCAAACTTTTTAAATGGAATCGTGGTATCACAACGCCCCATTTAGGCCTAAATGTATCTTAAACAGAGACAGTCACTGTAACTTATCCTTCCCTAGTTCACAATTTTTTTCCAATATGAAACAAACAAAAAAAAAAGGTCACCATAAGTAATGGTCCTTAAATTGTTAAAAAAATATCCATGAAATCCTTCGACTTCATCGCCTGAGTCATAAATTCTCCCTTAAAATTCCATATTCAACAACAACATTAACTTCAAAACACTTTGCTAGAACAATTCTTTGTCCTGTCTTTGTTCTCTTCATCATATTTCAATAATCACTCACCCATTGAGCCTTCGTCGCTGGACAGCGAATTGGTCTTCTCAAAGTCCACCGATATGTTACGCGAATCGTTCCACTCCACCGAACCGCTATGGCTGTTATTCGCACTGGACACATGACTGCACAGCGACGAGTTCATCGGTGACTTTTTAACGCCCAACGAATCGGCCGCACCACCACTTGTTGCACTGCCACCGAACCGGAAACTATCCCAATTACTCGAGCCCTGCTTCAGACGCGTGTAGATTTGGCGCGCTCGTTTCAGCGATTCGTACCAGTTTTTCGCCTCGGAGCACTGTAACGTGAACGCCGTGATGGCCACTTGGAATTCGTTGAGGTAGACACAATTCAGAATGTTATTGGTTTGCTGCACTATTAGCCGATCGGTCAGGTAGGGTTGTCGTATCACTTTCAGTGAGCCGAGACCGCGCTTGGCAATCGCCTTGCACACGAGCAACATATCGGTTAGCAGGAAACAATGCACATCGGCCTTGCCGAGATTGTCTTTGAACTTGTGATCGCCCTCCATGAAAAGGTGTCGCACATGATGCGTGGGACAACCTTTCATGGGTGCGCACAGATCGAACATTTGACTATACTGTTTGATCATCTTTTCGAGCTGTTCGTTGCTTGTGTCCTGCGTTGTACGAGTGTAGAAGAAGAAGAAAACTTAAAGTTAGCTTTGTTAAATTGGAGTTTATTGGGTTGAGAGACTCACCACAACATCATAGGACTCAATGCGTGCCATGACACCTTTCAGTCGCTCATTCTCCTGACGTGTGGTTAAATGATTATTCACACTGAAGACGAAATTTTCCACGGTGTGTATCTGAAAAGACGACGAGGTGGTTGTGAGTGCAGTTTAGGTAGGAGATTGTCTTGTTTTGGAAATGAAGAAAGTAATTTATTGCAGATTGTAAGAAGTTACATGTAATTCACCGTAGCACCGAATTTCCTTAACATTGTACAACACCAGACAATGTCATTGCAATTGTCACAAAGTGTCCTTGTTACACTTCTAAAAAATATTTCAATATTTCACAACCTCACATTTGTTTCAGTGTGCCTAAATATTTGTGATACCGATATTTGTGATGTGGTGAGTTTATGTGGCTATATTTAATTTATCTCATTTAATCAGCTTAAAATTGTTTAATTGTGTCTATGCAGCATTGTTACATTTATATTTGCAATGTGGTGAGTTTTTGTGACTACATTTTCTTTGCCCCATGAAATTATATCGTAGAGTGAATTCACAAAACTGTGACACTACTATTTGAAGTGTGGTGAGTTTGTGTTATTAAATTTTCCTTATTTTATGAAATTGTATGACCTCACAACTGTCAGAGAGTACTTTTAAAATATTGTGAAACTCACATTTGTAATGTGGTGAATCTTTGCGACTATATTTTCTTAACTTATAAAATTTTACCATGTTTACATATTCCCCGGGTGCTCTGACAACATTGTGACACTGTTATTTGTAGTGTGGTGAGTTTTTGTTACTAAATGTTTCTTAATTTATGAAACTGTATGACCTCACAACTGTCAGAGAGTACTTTTATAATCTTGTGATACTCACATTTGTAATTAAGTGAATTGGTGTGACTATATTTTCTTTCCCTCACAAAATATTACTTTTCTGCAGCTGTCACAGAGTGTATTTTCATTCAGTCAGTCACCATTTGTGGTATGTTAAGTTTTTGGGACTATATTTTCTTACCTTATAAAATTAACCATGTTAACATATTCGCAGATTGCCCTTACAACATTGTGACACTGCTATTTGTAGTGTGGTGAGTTTTTGTTACTAAAATGTCCCTATTTTATAAAATTGTATGACCTCAAAACTGTTAGAGAGTGCATTTATAGTTTTGTGACAATCACATTTGTGGTGTGTTGAGTTTCTGTGAGTATATTTTCTTACCTTATACAATTTTGCCATGTTAACATATTCCCAGAGGGCCCTTGCAACATTGTGACACTGTTATTTGTAGTGTGGTGAGTTTTTGCAATTAAATTTTTCTAACTTTATAAAATTGTATGACCTAACAACTGCCAAAAAGTACATTTATAATTTTGTGACACTCACATTTGTAGTGTGTTGAGTTTTTTAGGCCCTTTTTCTCTTTCCCTTACAAAATTTTACTTTTCTGCAGCTCTCACAGAGTGTATTATCAATATTGCGACACTCATATTTGAGGTGTGGTGAATTTCGGTGCCTATTTTTCCGTTTTCTTCACCTTATACAGTTAAACCTTCTTACAATTGTCATAGAGTTTCTTTAAAGACTTTTGACACTCATATTTGTAGTGTGGTGAGTTTCGGTAATAACTTTTGCATCACAAAATCTAATCAACTTTCATGTCACTTATAAATTTACTCTATTGTAAGCCTTCAAAGCGTTTCATCAACTCTACACAAAAACTATCTCCTCAAACTACTTCACCACTACTTACCATGCTATCCACAGCCTCAACTTCCTCCACTTCGGACATATGCTTCTTGATCGCCGCCAAAAGCAGGCTGTATTTGGTCAGACGCTGCATGGGCCGCACCAAAATATCGGCCAGCCGCAGCCTATTGCACATTTTCTGCGCTTCACACCACGCCAAGTACGAGGTGAATAGTGCATTCGTGCGATTCAACTCTTTGCAGTAAAACTGACAGGTGCTCTGCTCCGCACAGTACTTTTTGTAGGGCGCAAATATTGTGGCGAACGCCACAAAACCCTGCTGAAAGAAACCAATACGCAACGGTTCGCAACTGGTCACACTATGCGCCACCATCGGATACAAATAGAGAGTCCAGAATTTCAGATTCGCCTCGCAAATGTCGCGCACATTGGAAAACAGCCGATGCTGATCGACATCGGTCAGCAGGCGTTCCGCTTGCACGGCCTCCAGGCAGGCGAGAAAAAGCTGCAATGAGCGAGAAAGCGAGATAGAACTACTACTGCAGCAGAATCGGAGGTGCGGCCACTCACGTCGGTCACCGTTTGTAGCGCGTGTATGTAGTACACCTCGGTGGTCACCAATTCCCAAATGGCAGTCTGTATTCTCATCTCGTTGTCGTTCATCGAGTCGCTGTTGACGAAGTCCTTCCATGATTTGTGCATATTGTCGAGATACTCGAGCGCCGCTTCCAGGGCCGGATGATCGAAGTGCAGTGTGGACGATTTCTGTGGTACGCCATTTTTGCCGTAGCCATTGAGCAGTTCGCAGAGTTGGCTTTGCTGGGCGTTCTTGCTGCCGAAGATGCCGGACCAGCGTTGCTTGAGCTGTTTGCCGGGCACTGCCTGATCGGTGGTCTCCTCGGTGGAGGCGGACGAAAGTAAACGGGGCGGGCGTGTGCGAGAACCCTGCATAGACAAATGTGATTAGTGAAAAGGGGAGTTCAATTTTTTTTTTGCGGTGAAACGTACAAACGAGGCGGCCTTTTGCAGCGTCTTGCGGCTGCCATCACGTTCGGTGATGATCAGATGGCGGCCGGCTAGATTTTCCACGTCGGTATTCTCATCCAAGGAACTTGCTAATGGTGAATAACCTAATAGGTTCATAGATAAGGGAACGTGGTTCTTAGTGGTGAGTATTAAAGTTTATCAAATGGGTTGAACTTACCAGCTTCCAGAAAATTGGTTGGCGGATTATTGTCGGTGATGGCAATTTGTGAGAAACTAAGATTTCGTACTTTCAGCGCTTGACTTAAAGCCGCTCTAAGTTATGAAATTGAAAACAAAGGAAATAATTTCAAAACTGGGGTTTAAGTTGAGATTT
Source organism: Melieria omissa (assembly GCA_963971225.1). Lineage (NCBI taxonomy): Eukaryota > Metazoa > Arthropoda > Insecta > Diptera > Ulidiidae > Melieria > Melieria omissa. The sequence goes on along the minus strand of OZ020268.1, from coordinate 76,271,312 downwards.
TAGATTAGAATAACTGATCAACTCAATACTTATTAAAGGAACATATGAGGCTATGTTAGAAAAAAAGGCGTACAATTTTGTAAGCAATTTTTTGAAGTTTTTCTATTAAACTTGGCTTTAAAAATAGTATAAGTCGTGGGAGATTTTCTTTAAGGAAGTCATGTAATAAAATAATAAAAGATCTCAGTAGAGTCACTTTTATTCCAATTGAGTAATTTTGATTTCATTTGTGGTTGTGATTTTAATGGGATCACATTGAACCCATTGGGCATTTTAATGTTAACAGCATGAACGACTTTTAAATCTTACAAGATTCCCCAATAAGCTCAAAGTGCCTGAATCGTCACAAGGAAGCCACAACCAATGTAAAGTCTCGACAATGACGATGGTGGTCTGAAAAGCTTCCAGCCTCAACATGAGAATGTCAGCTCCCATCAACAAAAGGTGGGAATCTGTTTGCGCCCCTTTTGACAGTGACTCACTGAAATTTTAGCCATTTTAGATGGGCAATTGTTGTTTGACAATAGTTTGAGTTATTCGATATGAGTGTTTTTGGGAAAATGGAAAAAATCGCATATGAAACAGTCATTAAATATTTATTTTTGAATAGCATCTTATCTACGAAAATTTAAGTCGACTTGGACGCTGTGTACAAACACTCTGCGGCATCATTTGCCACCTTGAAAATTTGGCCAGTTGGATTGAAATGTGACCGTACCAACTTAGGAGACAATGAACGTTCAAAAACTGCAACCACTGACTATAACATTGCCCAAGTTCGTCAAAAACGAGTTCGAATGAACATTTCCAATGCTCTGTTAGCACAATTTAGGCTCAACAAATCAGAGTTTCGGCGCTGCCTCAACACTCACCAATAGATAAATAAATTTAATAAATTTGATAAAAAAGTTTATGACAAAATTTCTTGTATCTTTGTTAGTTCGGAAACTTTTCAGACCATTTTTTCAATATTTAAACTCAACCTTTATTTGACTGAGTGCAGTTGATAGTCTTTCCTCAGTAATTTTGAAGTGTTTTGTTTACTTACGAAAGCGTTACACCTTTGATCGCTGGTATGAATTCCTCCTCCTGACAGCCTTGTTCCATACAAAAACTCACCGAAAAATATTCGGAGCTGGAGACCTAAAGCGAAAATATGTTTTTTAGTGCAAGTTAGAGGTAGGGAGTAGTTTGAATTTGTAAAGTTTCAAAGTAAAAAATAAAAAAATTAATATTAAACAAAATTTCTTTCAGTTTGTTAAGAAGCAATTTAAAGTAATATATCATAGATAAAAAAGTACAGGGAGTAATAATAAAATTAGAAAAAATAAACATACATAAATTCTTTGAAATCTAACATATCAAATTAAGAGCACAGAATTTGCATGTTCAAGAATTTTGATCCATGAAGTGTTTAGCTGTATTCTGTTATATTTTAGATAGAATATATATGCATTGCTTTAGATGTTATAAGCTTAGGTCTCAGATGTTACAAATACAAAGAAGCAAATAAGTCTACACAGACGCCTCAATGAAGATGTTAAGAGAATACATTAGTGTGAAGAAAAGTTTAAATGTTTTCAAAATACTGTACTGACAACATACTACAAGTATATAGATATAGATATAGATATATATGGTATATGTATATGTGTAAGTCGGTGTACAGATAGTGATCTTTGCTTTTAGAATGAGTAGTTTATACAGTAGTAAAAATGTTCCATAGGTGAGAGCATATAATGAGACAATATGTACGTGGAACTTAGAGTCTATTTAGTATAAAATGGTTTGAGTTTTGGAATTGGTTTGGTTATGTGCTAAGTACTTTAGATTATAGCTGGTTCACAAACCACAGGTAGTTCATATTATTGCAATTGACCATCGTTTAGCATTTAATCGTTGCTTTTACAGAAAACTGTGTAATATAGTTTTAGAGTTTATTTCGGAATTACTGATTTCATATGAAAGAAGAAGGTAAGGTAAGTTAAAATCTTTGCACTGACAATCAAACACAAAACCTTGATTCTTCTTAGTTAGAAAATGCTTAAGGATACTAATTTAACAGAAAAGAGATGAATATTGTCTAAGAGTTTATTTTGGTATTACTGATTTCATACCGAAGAAGGTCTCTCTAGGGTCTCTACGCCAACTATCAACCAGAAATTGTCAATGTTTTTTAACTCAGTCTCTGGGAAAGGCTTTAGGGTACTTTAGGTACAACATAATGTTGCCTTTTGGTTGAGGTTGAATATATGTCGAATCATGGTTAAAATTAAACTCAGTTTCATATATCAATGTTTTGTTTCACAGTTGATCTTTTAAGGAATTTGTTAATAACTGATTTAAGGCTTAGAAAGTACAGTCAAAGTAATCTGATGATAAAAAAGAAAACTGCGTTTTAAAAACTATTTAAATACTATTACAGAATAAATAGAATCTGTTCTTGAAGTCTCGACACAAAAGATGTTTGACCTGGAAACTGAAGGTTGACAGCGAAGAGGGAGATCGGATCCCCGGTGAAAGGACCAAATAGGAGACGACTTATTATCTCTTGGTGTGATTAACTGGTGAAAAGCCTGAAAAGAACTTTTGCTGGGTTGTTATGGTCAGTAAGGCATGTAGGTAAGTAGGTTGGTAGCATTATGTTAGCATTACGGTTAGGAGTTAGATATGTAACATAAGTACGGTTTGTACTGTGATAGTTAGGTTAGGTGAGGAAGGATATGTGCGACATGGACTGCACTTCTACTCGGAGGCCAAAATGACTCATTATGAATCGTTTTTTATATCTCTGAAGCTCAGTCCGGGGCATACCAGTTCCACCTTTTAATGAAGAAGAGCAGATCAGAGATTTCAACTTGTGCTGCTGCGCTAGTTAGGTTTGTCAGAAATCTTGACCCCAGTGGGGCAGTGGCAGTGCTATAGAAAGAATACTTTTTTCCATCTCACAGTCTTTGCAGACATCACTCAACGAGGGACGCCTTTTAATAAGCAAAGCATTGTACTGTAAAATAAAAAAATAATCTAATTTTAAAAGAGTCTACTTTCGTAATCAATGACCTTGAATTTACAATTACAATACAATTTCCAACTCTTTGTGCCTTAAGAGATGAAAACAATTTCAAATTTCTTTGCCGTTATCCATTCACATTATTCCCCTCAAGTGCCTAAAAATAATGCTGAAAGTGTTAGGGAACGAAAGATTTTTAGATTGTTTTTTCTTTTTGCCCTCAAGCAGCGACAAGCATTCACCATCAATGCACTTGAAACTTGAAGCAAGAAGGACACTCGAAAGATTTGCGTTGTTTCATTTTTAGATATTTATTTCTGGTTTGCCATTCTAAAATGTTTTTTTTTGTCATAAACCTAGTTTGCGTGGCGCTTATTGCATCAGCAGCTGTTGCTTGTTATAGCCGATTGTTGTTGCAGCACTGTTGGCGCTTCTTTTTTTCGCATCAAAATGGAAGATGCTGCTTTTGGTACTTTGTGTTTATGCTTGAAAAAATTATGCAAATGCACGTGCTTGTACTAAATCGTGCTGTCACCTTGCCCTCCGCTACCCAAACCCTTAAGGGGGTCTTCTACCTTGTGGCCTCGTTTTTGATACTGTTTTTTGACAATAGATTGTAGGGGAACCAATAATGCAATCAAGGTTCGGTTTGCATTGAATTCGTTTATTTCTATACTTCCAACATTAATTTTTCTGAAATTTTACTGTCTCTAGTTTGACCGTGATTTGACCTTGAAATGTCCCTTACGAAAAATTTATACTAAAACGGTTGTCACGATTCAGCCCACGAAAGTCGTCTGAAACAAAAAAACCAAAATGATTTAGTTTCTTTATGACTTTGGCTATCGTTTGACACGAGGTTTTTGAAAAATTCCAAAATTTCACGAAACAGGCAACAAACAAACAAAAATGTCTACGTTTTCAAGGTCAAGAATAGCTGTAAAAATCGTTAAAATGAAAAAAATCTAAAAAGCTCGTGTCAAACGATAGCCACATGTTTTCCGCAAATTTTGATATATCACTTTAGTTAATTGATCAATTAGTTCTCGAGATATCTTGCCAACCAGTTGCAAAAACACAACTTTTGGGAAATTGCATTTAAAGTGGCGATGAGCGCTGCGATAACAGCATGCGGAGCTATATTCGATGACTCTAAAAACCCCGAAATAATAAGATTTCGGTTATACCCTTTGAATATTATATTTCTAGTACCTTCTAGGCCACAAAACTGCAAAAAAAATAAAATCGATTTTTTGAACCAACAAGGTAGAAGACCCCCTTAACAGCCAAATGTTCCAAATGTTACACTGAAGCAACAAACGCCAACCGAACTATGCGCTTTGACCTTCTTTTGAATGATGGCGGCAGCAGAAGAGGCACGTCCGCGTGACTTTCGGTGCGGCAGTTTCGATAGTCTTTCAAGTGCGCTGGCATGGAAGGCGGCGATAGTGGCAGAGAAAGCGACAGGCTGTGCGGCAGGCGAAGCGCCCAAGGAAGCGTACAAATTGTAGTGTAAGGGGAAGAAGAAGAGGTAGAGTGAGTTAGTGGTAGTGAGCAGCGCCATATTTAAAGTGTAGCGAATGACAGGAAAGGGTGTAGAGCACAATCTCAAAGTCAGGTAAGATGGCAAGGCAAAAGTAGCAACAAAGGCAGGAGGAAGCTTGATGTATGCTGCACGACAACTCAACTGGCTGATTGGTTTATTTTTTTGCAGTTAGCAATAACTGGTTTTTTTCATTGCCACTGCTTCTCGTGTGGTTATTGTTGTTGTCATATTTTTGTATTTATTTAATGTAAACAAATTTGTTTATTACAATCAGTTTCTGCACCTCGAAGTACATAACTTTCTGATAATAACACAAAATTCTTTGTTAATAATGAAAAAAAAATAATTTTTTATTTTTTAAAGTTGTATTAAATTCTAATTTTACAAGTACATAACTTTCTGATAATAACACAACATTTTTTGACAATATAAAAACTTTTATTTTTTTATTTTTTAAAGTTGTATTAAATTCTAATAAATGGTCATAAAAGAATTTTTTTTTAACTTATTAATGGTTTTATTCAATTTATTGTTTTTTAATTTTCTGGATATTTTTTTATTAAATTTTTGGTAATAACAAAAGTTTTGGAAATTTTTTTTTTATTAAATTGTTTTTGTAAAAATTATTTCTATTTGTTAATGCAAAAAAATCTATAATAATAATTAAAGAAATTTTAAATTATTTAAAGTTACATTAAATTTGGAATTAATTTGTTGAATTTTTTGCTTAATTTTTGCACATAATTTTCTGTTAATAAAAAAAAACTGTTATGGTCATAAAATAATTTGTTTAAATTATTTAAAGTTATATTAAGTTATGATTTTTTTTTGAATTTTTTGCCTAAGTTTTGTGGTATTATTTTTTGTTAAGTTATGCAATATTTTTTTTATTAAACTAGTTTTGTTCCAAATATTTCTATTTGTTTCTGCAAAAATTTATTAAAAAAATTATTGTTTACATTTAAAAAATATTTAGAAATAACTTGTTTCTTCACTGTCACTGCTTTTTGTTGTTGTGATATTCCTTTATTTGTTGAATGCAAACAAATTTTGTTAGTACGGTCAGTTGCTGCACCTCGAAGTACTTAATTTTTTGATAATAATAAAAAATTCTTTAATAGTAATAAAAAAAATGTTCTTTTAAATTATTTAAAGTTACATTAAATTTTGAATTTTTTTTATTGTTGGCTTAATTGTTTTCAAATCATTTTCTGATAGTAACAACAATTTTATAGTATTAATAAGAGAAATTACAATTCTTTAAAATTTTTCTTTCTTTCTTTAAAATAAAAAATTTAAAAAAAAGTTATATTAAACTTAAAATTTTTAAAATTTGTGTTGCTTATTTTTTTAAAATTATTTTCTGTTTAAAAAAAATTTGCAATATTTTGTTTTATTAAACTGTTTTTGTTAAAATTATTGCTATTTGTTTGTGCAAAAATGTATGAAAAAAATTTACTGTTTAGTTGTAAAAAATATAAATGCATTCTCCCCTCATTCAAACCCCAAATGGGTTCAAGTAAAACAACAACATAAACGCTCAGCCATAGCGTAAGCCATTATAACACTTTACAAGTGATTTTTCACCTCAACACTTTTGTGCGCCGTTGCCGTCTTTGTTCACCAACACAACAATGCACCTGGCTATAGTTTTCCATTGTTGGTGCTGAAAATTTTCTCAACAACACCGATACGGCTGCAATCTGTGCATGTAACCTTCCGCTTCGGTACCTGGCGTTGTGGCGTTTTGGCGTTTTGGTGTTTTGGCATTTACTCGAGCGAAAGCTGTTGTGAATGGTCATTGCCACAGTACTACAAAAACAACAATAATTGCCAACACATTGTGCACTTTGTGCAGCAATTTGCACATTTTTGTCATTTTTTCTTTTCTTTAAAGTTTATTTTGCATGGATTTATTGCATGGATTTTTCTTAAGACGCATAATTCAGCACTTTTCTGGCATTTGTGCTGAATGTTTGTGGCAGCAGCTGCTGAATGAAATTGAAAATTAAATGCAAATTTTACATTTGTAACAACTTAACTTAAGCGGAAATGGCTTTTTGGATATGAGAAAAGTAAAATATTTGGTAAACGTTTAAAACGTTTGCTTTTGGAATTAAACCATGGAGGCCAAAAAAAACCATGATAAAGGTTGCAATTGTTGCATAATTGGTGTAAATTTTATGATACGAAAAAAACAAGATGAGATGAAAATATTAGATGAAAAGACTGAAGCTTTATTAGAATAATTATTTCGGACTTTGAAAAGAAAAATGAATCTTTTAACTGAAAATCTCTGAGAAAAAAAATTTAAATTTTTTTAAAAACCCCCAAAACACTTTGATTAACAAGTTTTCCTAGAAATAAAATTCTAAAAAAAGTTTTACGACCATCAGTGTTGCCTGCCCTTTGGCTGTTGCCTAAAAATTGCGTTCAATGCCATTTACCACACTCAACGAACTCATAACTAAGTGTGTGTCTTAATTTATGCAGAATTTGCCAGAAAATATGTAAAAATGACACAACTAAATGAATTAATTAGAAAAGGAAGAGAGTGAAAATTGAAGGCACAGAAAGCTTAAAACAGCTAGAAGGCAAACAAGCCAACCGAAAAGTGTTGCAACAGCTACAAAGACCAACTGAAAACTGAAAAGCAAAGTACTTAAGGCAGGTTCTCACCTTGTGGATCCGAAAAAGTGCACTTTTTTTAGGAATTTTTTTTGAGAAAACGGTTAAAGATACAAAGCTGAAAATTTTTTCTGGATATGAACACACATTTATTGAGAGAATACAATTTTTCAAATTGAATGAATCAAAAAAGGGGGGGGAGGGGGCGTCCATCATTGGCGGCATGTCGGCGAGGAGGTGTCCCGCTACCGGAAGTGATTCCGTCAAAACCCGTGATCGGAAACACAAAAATCGAACACATTCTTAATGTGTACCGTATTATCTATTGAATGAACCAAGATCATGAAAAAAAAAGTCAAAATTACAAAAGTTATGAGGTTTTGAAAAAAAAATTAAGATTTTCGCATTTTTTTGTTCACTTATTATTTTTTTAAATAAACAATTTTCAATATTTTTGGAATATCGGTGGTTCATTTATTAGAAAGAACCCTAAGGAACATTTGGAAAAAATTTGGTGACGATTGGTTCATTCCAGCGCCTTCAATCACTTCCGTAAGGTCCGAAAATGTGGTTCTGAGAAAAACGCGTTTAAAGTTTAAAGCGCGCTTGGCCGGTGCTCTACACTGCTCTTTGTAACGGCCTGTAACTTTTGCAATTTTTAAGATTTTGATCTGAAATTTCTGGAGCACATTTTTAAAACATATATCTACACGATAAGGCAAAAAAAAAAATTGGTATTTTTTTTTTTCCACAAGGTGAGAACCTGCCTTAAGTGTGCTGTCATCAACACAAACGCAGCGACTGACAGAGACAGCATTAACGATGCAACGCGAGAGCAACATGAATCAACACATGAATCATGCTTTCATTGCCGAATGCCGAATGAAATAAAAACGTACAAAGGCCGCCGGGCAATTGGGTTAAGTAAGTAAATTGTAGCGACAGCAGGAGAAGGAGGAGCAAGATTGCCCTCGTTCCGACAGAGAACAGGTGCAAGTGTTGCCAAGTGGCCGATAATGAAGCAAAGCAGCCGTTCAAAGTGCGGTAAGCAATTTAAGTTGGTCGAGCTTAGCTGCGTAGCAAAATGGCCAACGCGCACCAAGTCGCCTAGAAATATGCTCTTTTAATTTTGTTTCTTTCCGGCTCTAAACATGAACGCAGAAAGAAAAAAAAGTTTGCGCAACATTTCCAACTTGTTTCGCGTTCTTTTTTCTTTTGCTCGACTTTACTTTGTAAGTGCGGAAATTCGTTTAGCCTTGATGCGGCTTACGTGTTGAGCACGGCTGAAGTTCTGCCACAGACAATGCGGTAATTAACGTTGTTGCATACTTAAAACGTGCAGCCGGAAGTGTTAAGTTGAGCGCAAAACCAAATTGAAAAAAAAAAATAAAATGTGCTGCAACTGAAAAATATTGCCAAGTTTGCGTTGTGCACTTGTCAGCGCAAGTTTGCTCAAGTTTAATTAGTTCGATTGCTTTCGGTGACGTGGGCCTCTTGGTTGGGGGCTGATTTTTGCTGTCGTTAGCGCTAACCGCTTTTGTGGTGATGGCATATTCGAGCCAACATCAATCAGTTAAAATTGCAACAGAAAAAAAGAAAATCGATCAATCTTTGTAGAAAACACAAAAGGAAGAACTCAATAAAAACACAAGCAAAGGCAGCATTGAAAGAACTGAGCAGCAAATTTCACCACACCAACACGACACATAACTCACCTCACTGCGCGTGAGCAGCGGCTTTTTGCGCTGCATAAACGATGTTTTCTTTTTGTGACTGGCAGGCATGACGCCGACCATTGGCGTCGCTGACGCAGCGGCATAAATGTTTGTTGCGCTGGCGGAAGCGTTTGCAACGCCACCACCACCACTACTGCCACTACTCACCACGCTCAAGCTGGCCGCATTTAACGTGTGTGATTGTTGCAGTTGTTGTTGTTGTTGATGTTGTTGTTGTTGTTGTTGTTGTTGTTGTTGTTGTTGTTGCTGCTTTTGCACGCCATTGCCGACAGCGTTGGCACTTGTGGCACTGTTGCCACTCTGAAATTGATGTGACACAGTATGAGTGGAGTTTAGAGCCACGCCCACAATGCTGGCACTACCGCTCAAGCAGCAAATCTTGCTGTTGCAGCAAGAAGTGGCGTTGTTGGTGGTACTGGGATTGTTGGTGGTGATACTACTGCAACTACTGCTACTTAGTATGGTGCTATGGTTGTTGTTGTTTTTTCTGTTATTATTATTGTTGTGATTGCTGTTGGTGAATTTGGTGGGCGATAGTGGTGCGACGGACGATGGTGTTTTTGCCGTTGGGCCGGATTTGTGCATGAATGGTGATTGTGTGCAAATGGTGGGCGGCGGCGGTGGCGGCGGCCGCTGTGTCTGGCGCGATTGCGACCATTGGGAGGCGCGCGTGGCCGCACGATGCGAGGTGCTCGTGGAGTGGTGAGTGGAGATTTCCGCTGGTTTCGGTTGTTTTTGGTGTTTTTGTTGCTGTTTATTTGCGGGCAAAGGCTGTGATAGGGAGAGCAGTGGTAACGGTAAGACGGCCAAGGTCTGCGACAAAGCGGAGGCATACGACTGTGCGGCGAACGAGCAAAGTCGGTGCAACAGGTGTGGTGGTGCGTAGAGCGCAAGGTGAAGTTGAGTAAAATTGAATGAGTGAGTGAGAGTTGAGAGTTGAGTTGAATGTGTTCGAGCGGGAGGTTAGTGTATGCAGAATGGTGCAGCGTTAGTAGATCAGTTAGGAGCGTTAGGAAGAGAGAGAGAAAGGGAAGAGATATAGAGAATACAGAGGCAGCGGTGAAAATACAAGCATTGCTAGAGTAAATTTGCAGCGCAAAAAACATACATAAAGGAACTTTTATTGCTATACGCTAAAGATTTGGTTGCGGTTTGTAAGTGCACTTACAAATAGGCTATGAACTAAAGATGAATTTAAAATTTTGAATGATTTAAAACTAAAAGAACAAAAAAAATATAGTAAAAAAAGGAAGTTGCAAGAAATTGTGGCATACTTTTAGGGGACCTACGTTGCTTTAGTATTGAACTAACTTGAAGTTTAACAACGCTTGATTACTGATAAGTGATTAATTGACTAATAAAAATAATTTATTCAGTTCATCAATTGAAATGAAATAATTAGTTGATTAATTTCAATTAATTGACTAATTATTTAGTTAATTTCTTAGTTAAATATTACAAATACATTAATTAGTTATTTCATTTTAGTTCAATTCATTAAATTAAATTAAAGAAAAACATAATTAATAAAAATTAAAAATTTATTAAAATTAACTTAAATTTAATTAAAAAAAATAAATAATTAGAAATGGAAATCAAGCAACTAACTTATTCATTTTAATTAAATAATTAATTCATCAATTAGAATTAATTTTGATTAATAACTTATTCATTCAAATAGTAAACTTTTAGTTATATATAAAAAAGAAATACATTAGTTAATTCATTTTAGTTACATTAATGAAATATAAATGAAAATGAAATGAAAAAATAATAATGAAATTAAGCACTAAAAGAAAATGAAATAATTCATTAATTAGACTTTATTTTGATTTTGAATAATTAACTAATTCATTAAAATAGTAAATTTTTTAGTTAAATATTAAAAAGAAATAAATTTATCGAATTAATTTTAGTTTAATTATTACAATAAAAATTTAAGAATAAATAATTAATCAGTCACTTATTTTTAATTTAGCAATTAATTTTTTCATTTTAATTTATTTATAAATTATTGAATTTTTATCTTTATTTTGATTAATTAACTAATTAATTGAAAAAATTAAGTTAAATATTAAGTTAAATTGTAAATTAAAGATTTATTTATTTCAAATCAGATCAAAACAGTTAACACATTTTAGTTAAATTAATGAAATATAAATGAAATAATAAATATTTAGTAAATATTATAGTCAATTAAATCTAAGAAACTAATTATTTCATTTTAAGTAATCATTTAATTAAATAATTAATAAATCTATATTTTGATTTCGATTAATTAACAAATTAATTCAAATTGCCTTGGACTATTATTAACTGATTAAACAATAAATATGTTTTAAATTAATTACTTATTATATTAAATATTCTTTCCCGTGAATTCAATTCATTAATAATTAAATTTTACAAATAAATAAATTAGTTAATTCATTTAAGAAATGACGTCATTCTTTAATTTTAGTTAAATTAATGAAAAATTGCATGAACAAATAAAAAAATAATAATGAATTACTCGGTTAATTAAAATTATGCAACTAATTATATAATTGTAATTTATTTATTATTCATTTAACCTTTATTTTGATTTATTAACTTATTGAATTGTAATATTAGTTAATTTTATTAATTAAATATTAGAAACAAATAAATTAGTGAATTCATGTTAGTTAAATTAGTGAAACATAAACTGAAGAATGAATAAGTAATTTATCGCTTAACAACAAGTAAGCCACTAATTATTTCATTTTGTGAGAACACTGTTATGTACTCGTATGACCATACCTATTTATTTCCAACTCACTGACAACAACATTTACTCCTAATTGTCTGTTCCTAATTGAACTTGCTTGTAAGCTATAATCTGTTCATCAAATCACTTCATTGAAGACATTAAAACAAGACATTCGTTCGGCTCACTTCGTTTGGTTCTCTTTACTCTGACACATTTTAATTAATGAAATAATCGATAAATCTTCATTTTGATTTTGGAAAGAATAAACCAAATTAATAATTTGAATTTTGTTAATTTTTTAATCAGTTAATTAACTAAATAATTGAAATTGGCTTTGACTATTTGAAGTGATTAAAAAATTAATAAAATTAAAATTAATTAATTATCTAGTTTATTTTTTCCAGTTAATAAAACTTTAATTAATTATCAATTAACTCATAAGTAAGTCAGAATATTCAAATTAATTAACTTATTATTAATTTAAGTTAACTAATTAAGTTAATTTTTTAATTAGTTAAAATTAAATATTTACTGTAACTAATAGATTAATTAATAAATGATGTAACTAATTACAATAATTAATTAATTACAGTAAGCACAAAGCCAATTTTAATTAATAAGTAATTTATTGAAAAGTAACCAATTACTTGGACGATTAGTTAAAATTAATCATCTGAGTAAATAATTAATATTTTAATAATTTAAATAAATTTATAATTTTGATAAAAATATGAAATAATTGGTTGATTAGTTTAAACTTACTGACCAATTAATGAGTCAATTAATTAATTAGTAATTAATTTCAATTATCAAATTAATTGAGTAAGATAAGTAAATACATTGAATTTAGTAATAAAATAAATAAATAAAATAAATGTATATGATGATTGATTATTGATGATGATATTTAATTTACTAATCAATTAATTAGTTAAATGTTTTCGGTAAATATTTAGTAAATTTTCATTAATTAATATTCAATATTAATAATATTAATATTAAATTAATTTTCATTAATTAAAAAATAATGAATTAAAATTGGCTTTGACTATAATGAAATGATTAAAGTCTCAAAAAATTCTAACTTAATAAATAATACTTAACTTAATAAATAATATTTTAATTTTGAACTAATTAAATAAGTTTTTTATGTAAAAAATTCATAAATTTGCAAAATTAATTTCATAAAAAACTCTTCAAGTGCTTCTGTTTTGAATAACTATGCTAATTAGTAGTGTCAAAGAAATCATGCACGTGGTTTACTTTTCTGATTATGAGATAAATGACTGTCCCACAGACGATTGTAGTAGAATGCAATAAAGTGAACCAGCAACAATTATCCCAACACATTTTTTTCTCCTAACTGTAGGTCAATACAATTAGTAAATGTCAATTCTAATGATAGCGCATACTTTTTGATTGCTATTTCTGTAATAACGGCGTTATAGCAGACAACAGACAGTAGTGTCATTGGAAGAATCTAAACTTTGCCAAAAGTCATAAATCAAATGCGTAAATTGCACGCAACACAAGACAAATAAAGAAATAACCAAAATAAGAAAGCAACGACTAACTAAAATCAGCACAAACAAAAATAACCACACACACACACATACATTTGTACACAACAACAACAGCAGCTAGCAGAAAATCAAATCGACTAACCGATTTCATTTTATCGAGAAAGAGCAAATTGTCTGTAGGCATTTGACAGCTGTCAACTGCGGCTGTTGCCGTTGTTGCTTCTAGGCATATTGCTGTTGCTGTTGCTACTGTTGTTGCTATACAACTACATTAATTGTTTCTGCTGCTGTTGCTGCTGCTGCTGACGACAACAGCAACAATTCGACTGACTTCGAGTCAGAGTAGAGTTGATTGTTGTCTTCTGTGGAGGACTTTTTGCGTTTTGTGCACAAAAGCCCAAAGCGAAAAAAGGACACACGCCAAACACAACAACTCATACACACCAATCTATGTTTGGCACACACGAATGCACACACCAGATTCGCTATCAATTTGGGCAATTTTTCAATTTAATGCTCGAGTGCCAGCTAAGCGATTAGTACGAACGCCAAGTCATGAGCGACCGTCTGTCATTTCAAAGCAAATGTGTGCTACTAATGTTATTGCTCCAAGTATATATGTACAACAGAATGTTGTTGTTGTTGTTGGACTTTTATCATATTATTTACAACTATAACTATGTTTGCAAATTGTTTATCTGGCTTTGGCAAGTAGTGAAATGGGTGGATGCTGGTAAGTTGTGCTAATTATTTGGGCTTTATATAAATTTGTACTTTACACTAATTCGCATATGAATTTAAAAGAAAATAGCAGCAGTTGCATCTAGGGTTGTCGACAAATTACTACTAAATATTCGACTACTAGGTAGGTGTATACTACTAATGCTAATGTTATAGCAAATGATATTTTCAAGGATTTTTAGTCAATTAGGATTAATTGTATACCTTATGTAATTAGGAATGGATAGCTGAAAGAACAATTGTGACTAAGGTCACAGTTGATTCATTGCAATAACTACTATCATAGAGATTGATGCCAATACACTGTACACTTGTTTGAGTGTAAGTAGAAACAAGTAGTTTGATTACTTCATAAATTAGAATTGGAAATTGGTTCGAATCTCAAATCTAATCTACAATCTCTACATAAATTGGATCAAGTCATCTAGATTGTAAAGAGAAGGGGATCTAAGAACATGTTCTCTTATTTGTTCTAAGATAATGCAAAACAGGGTGTTTTTCTTGGCAAAAAAGATAGTAGGCATTAAATGGGTCATTAGTAATCATTCAATGAGTAGTAAGTAGTAATCATTCAGTGAAGAAATAACAAATACTAAAGTTAATCAAAGTCAATGTTTAACCACTCAGACGTAAAAGTTGGATGGCTTTACTGCTGCTAAACAATCATCTAGTTTCCTTGGAATGGCAACAAACACTGGACATATATCTCTATAGCATACAACCCAGTGATGCACTTTTGAAGGTTTCGGAGGTTTAACCTTTTCTTGAATAACTCTTTGGTACAAATATCGTGGGGGTAAATATAGTTTGAAATGGCAGATATTGGACTCAAAAGTTGAGTGCAGAACTACGCAAATTAGGTACTTTGTAGCACAGAAACAGCCTACAGATAATACATTAATAGATCCGGTAAGGCGGCTTGAAATATTTCTACCTGTTTGTGTTGTTAGTTTGAATCGTATTAATAATATTTTTACAACGATTTTTTTTTGGTATTTTTGTTTATTCGTTTCTATTAATATTCATTCTATTTTACTACTACTACATGGGCTGAAAAGTCTTTGGCCTGACATAGAGATGGCGCCAAAAATTAAGAATTATTGTGTTGTACATGGAAAACCATCCTTAACTTAGATTCTGTCAAAGTTTCATGACATTTGGTTGACTCGTTTTCAAGTTATTGCTTTCGAAGTGACGCTACCTCTGAATTTTTGTAAACAATGGAAAAAAGTGAATTTCGTGTTTTGATAAAACATTGTTATTTGATGGGCAAAAATACAGTGGAAACAAAAGCATGGCTTGATAAATGTTATAATACATCTGTATTTTTGCCCATCAAATAGCAATGTTTTATCAAAACACGAAATTCACTGTTTTCCATTGTTTACAAAAATTCAGAGGTAGCGTCACTTCGAAAGCAATAACTTGAAAACGAGTCAACCAAATGTCATGAAACTTTGACAGAATCTAAGTTAAGGATGGTTTTCCATGTACAACACAATAATTCTTAATTTTTGGCGCCATCTCTATGTCAGACCAAAGACTTTTCAGCCCATGTAGTACTATAGTACTACTTCTTTTTCTACTACTACTAATTCTACTACTAATATTTAAACTACTACTAAAGCTACTACTACTATTATAACTTCTATTACTACTACTTCAACTACTAGTACTTCTATTACTACTTTTTCTACCATTACTAAATCTACTACCACTACTTCAACTATTACTAATAGTACTATTATTACTACTACTACTTCAACTACTACTTCTTCTACTATTACGAAATCTACCACTACTACTTCAACTACTACAAGTAATACTATTACTACTACTACTTCTATTACTACAGGCAAGTGCAAAAGTTGTCATCCAATGTTCTTTAGCTCTAATTTGTTTATCAATGAATGACTGGTTGAATTGATGAATGTCAAAGAAAAAGTTACTTTTCCGCCATTTGCAAAATTTATAGCATCTGCCGATAAGGTGATGACTTTTGCGTCACCCTGTATTATTTCTATTGATGCTTCTTCTATTACTACTACTTCAACTACTACTACTCCAACCAACCAACCAACCAACTAATTCTATTACTACTATTTCTACTACTACTAGTTCAACTACTCCTACTACTATTACTAGTACTACTAGTTTTACTTGTTCTACTATTATTACTACTACTTATACTACTACTACTACATCTACTTTTACCTTTTCTACTTTTAATACTGTTACGACCTCTTCTACTACTACACCTACTCCTATTTCTAGTACTACTATTACTATTAGTACTACCAGTACTATACTTTCAACACTACAAGTTACAAGTTACGAGTTACAACTATTATTACGACTACTGTCGCTACTACTCGTATTACTACTAAATGTACTACTTTTTCACTTCTACTAAAGCTTTTTCCAGTAGTAAAAATTTAATAAGAAAACATTTCTTCGCCTTCATCACTTGACTGCTTTGCAGCCTATTGGTTCCACATTTCAGCTTGTAGAGGTTAAAAAAATTATTTACTACCACTACTACAACATTTGCTTCTACATCTACTAGTGCCAACACTTTCGACTCTTTAATGAACTCTCTTTTTATTACCATTGCCTACACTACCATTTCTACTACCATGCATTGCCACCACTACAATAACTGTCCAACATCACTAAGCCACCCATAGTGGCCAGTGTTGCGTTCCAATTTACTTACCATTGCGGGCGGCTTGCCAGCAGCGGCTCCATGATGGCAGGCAATCATTGAATCCAGGCCATCCAGATGCGTTAGACTCTTCGATTTCAACTGCAAGAAAATAAAGCAAAAACAACAAATGCATTAATTATTGCATACGGTCACTGGTCAAAGACTGTGTTATGAACAAAAAGGAAAGGTCGAAAAATGAAATGAAAAATCTAAAACGATTAAAAAAATAACATTGTGCCTTATAAATCATTTCTTAGGCACATGTAGACTACAACCCTAAGCTTAGTCCCTCTTAAAATTTTCAATTTAATTGACACCTGCTACTTAGTTTTCCATTAACAAACATTTATTCAATCATAGAAAATAATTGCAATAATATGACAAATAAAAAAAAGCTTTTAGGAACCATTCGTGCCACTGTCGTTAACAATTTTCCCATTTCTCAAGCCAGCAAATGTCTTCGAATGTCAAAATGAAGCGTAAATTTTTAAAATTTTCTTTTGGCTCCAACTCGTGTACGCTCAATTTACAATGGCAGCAATGGCGATAGCAGCAACATTAGCAGCGACAACAACAATTTGAATACCACGCACAGGAACTTTGCAGCAATTCAACGGCATTAGCATACCATTACCTAACTGTCGGTCCGTCCTCACTCACTCGTCCCCCGACGCCATAATGTAAATAGGCAACTGACAACGACACTCGCACGTTCGAGGCAATTGTCATTTTTCTTGCCGGTTCGCTCGCTGAGTTGCATGTTTTTTGCATTTGTGTGTATGTGTGTGTGTGTGTGTATTCAAAGCACGCACACACTTGCTTATAGAATTCAACAACAACAAGAACAACAACAAATCAATTGTTCGCTGCATATATTTTGCGTTGCTTTGGCGCAGCTAAACGTCTACATTAAGGCGTGCGCGCTGCCATTATCGCACACAACAACAACAACTAAAATAATACTGACAGTCACACCCTCATTCAACTACCAATCCACTTCATTTGCATTTTTTGGCAGTTGTTGTTGGTGTTGTTATTGTTAGTGTCGTCTGGTATGATCTGCAGTTTTCGTGCGATAACATTTCAATTAGGCGCGTTGTTGTCTCTCTCTAAGGATTTGTTGTGTTGGCATGCATTGCACCATTTTTTGTTATCTCTTAGGTGTCTTCTATTTACGACAAACATTAGGCAACAGTGGAAGGCGGGCGGGGCGCATAAAGAGAAGTGTGTACTTGAGTTATTTGATGCAAAACTGTGTGGCAGCGAAAAGTGATAGCAAAACAAGTCATAGAGATGATAGCAACAACAAAATGGTAGAATTTCAATAGTAGAAAACAACAAAAACATACACACAATTGCAGTATTTGTAACATTTATTTAGGATGAAAACACACCGAATCAGTTCAAACATGTTTGATTTATTTAGACAAGAAAAAATGTTTTATTGACGTGCTTTATTGTTTTGTTTAGCTTGCTTCGAAAAGAAACATGTCCTCTTGTTTTATCAAACAAAATAAAATGTATGGTCTGATTTGGTGTGTTTTCAGCCTTAGAATGCTGACAAATGTCTTTGCCAGCCCACAAAGACATTTGAAGCTTTGATTGCAGATTTTGGTTTAAGGATAGCAATAAAAACCAATACAAAAAAAACAACAACAATAACAAATCAATTACAATGGCAGTAGTCGACTATTTGGTCTTCGTAAAGAACTCAAACTGGTTCAATGAGTGAGCGAACTAAGATTCGATTCATTGTTATATCTCAATCTACTTTTGTGGCCTAAGTGAGCTCCGCCTTGGAACAGTCACTGCTATCTATCATTCTACCTAATATTTGATCCTTTGGCGAAGGAGCTCTGAACACAATTGCATGAGAAGTAAAATCTACAGACGAACCAGTCTTTATAGATTTGATTGGTGATGGTAAAAACACAAATATTTTTATAAACCAGTCACGCCCCTTTCTGGTTATTTGGATTCCTATTAAAAAGTAAATAAATTCTGAGAACTGAACGTAGCGTACAAGAAATCCAATTGAAAATTGTCTGCAATCAGGAAATTCAGATGACATGAAGTAAAATGAAAAGAACAAATTTAAAAAATAACAACAAATTGCATTGAAATATTTGAGTTGACTGAGACATATGAGTTTGTGCAGTCACACATATCGTCTGCATACACTAAGGAGTAAGTAAGTAGCATTGTTGGACCAATGCTTACATTTTAATTTTTTGATTTTGTTTGATTTGATGATTTTTATTTTTGAGATTTTAATTGCTGATGGTTCCATAGGCTTTCTAAAGAATGACTGATACTGATTTAGGCAAACCCAATACCGATTTTACCGAATACTTATGAACCCATAGTCATAAAGAAGTCAGATTTTTAGTTCCCAAAATTAAGATTGATCGGCCTTGCTAAATTCAAACACTTCCACTTACTGTACATCTTTTGGACTTTCCTTTTTGTCCCAAAATATGTATCCACTTATCGTTTTTTAAGGTTTTTCCTTCTGGGTATGTTTTTCCTCTCGTTTTTGTTCCAAATATATTACAACGTATCTTTTTTTTAAAGGTTCTTAACCATATCTTATCGCAGGATCTGACGATTTGAATCATTTTCCCTCACTGGATATCTTTTTACTTTTCCGTTTTGTCAAAAAATACATTTCAACTTATGTTTTTCTTAAGGTTTTTCTTACTGAATATCTTTTTGCCCCCAACATTTGTCACAAATATACTTAAATTTCTTTTTTTCTTAAAGTTTTTCTTACTGGATATCTTTTTGTCTCTCTATTTTGTCCCAAATATATTTCAACTTATCTTCTTAAGGTTTTTCTTACTGGATATTTTAACTTATCTTTTTTAAGGTTTTTCTTACCGGAAATCTTTGTGCCTCCCTTTTTTGTCCCAATCCCTTATCTTTTCCTTAAGGTTTTTCTTACTGGATATCTTTTGCCTTCTCTGTTTGTCCCAAATATATTTCAACTTAAGGTTTTTTAAAGTTTTTCTTACGGGATATCTTTGTGTCTCCCCTTTTTTGTACCAAATATATTTCATCTTATATTTTCCTTAATGTTTTCCTTACTGGATATCTCTTTGCCTTCCATGTTTGTCCCAAATATATTTCAACTTAAGGTTTTTTAAAGTTTTTCTTTGTGGATTTCTGTTTGCTTCCCCTTTCTCGTCCCAAATATATTTCAACAAATCTTTTCCTTAAGGTTTTCCTTACTGGATATCTTTTTGCCTTCTCTGTTTGTACCAAATATATTTTAACTTGAGGTTTTTTAAAGTTTTTATTACTGGATTTCTTTTTGCTTCCCATTTTTTGTCCCAAATATATTTCAAGTTATATTTGTTTTAGGTTTTTCTTACTGAATATCTTTGCGTTTCCCCTTTTTTGTCCCAAATATATTTTAACTTATATTTTTTTAGGCTTTTCTTACTCAATATCTTTGTGTCTCCCCCTTATGTCCCAAATATATTTCAACTTACATTTTTTTAAAGGTTTTTCTTACTTTTGTCCCAAATATTTCAACCAAATTTTTTCTTTAGGTTTTTTAAACTATTTTTATTTAAAATATTAAAATTTTTATCTGTTTGCTTCCCTATTTTGTCCCAAAAATAATCCCTTTCCTGCTTTTTTTTATTTTTTTCTGAACCCACTTTTATCTCAAATATTACTAAGTAGTCAATTCCCTCTCCCTCTCTTATAAAAACAAAATCCCTGTACACTCAAAAAAACCACAAGTGTTGCAACTTCAGTTATTCGAACTTAACTTTTATGATCACTGCCACATTTATTGCTCCTCAGTGTAAGATTTTGCTTGTGTTCCAATAAATGTAGTACATGCCTCAATTTGTATGTGTGTGTGTGGCTTCCCTGAGTTTGTTGTTGTTGTGGTTTTGTGTCTGTGATTACTCGCAATGCTGCATTTGCTGCCGCCACTACCTGTGTCGACTTTTACTGGCTTTAGTTGTGCTTATTTTTTTGTAGTTTTATTTATTTGCAACGTTGAGCTTCGACGGTCTTTTCGTGTGCCACAGCTGGGTTTGTAAGTGTATGGGAAATTTTTTTGCCATAGTTGAAAACGTTTTTGTGCACACTTTTGCGAAAAGCTTTTTCACTTTTTGTTGGTATTTACCAATGCAACTTGAGTTGACAGTTGAGCAAAGGCAATAAATTGAGTTGAACTGATTCATTGGAATAGTTGTTGGTTTATAGAAATTTTAGTAAAGTAAATGTTTTGGCTTGTAGTTTACTTAAATATTCAATTGAAGTGCTTTAAGAGTTTACTTGAAATTAAAAATGGAATTTTTAAGCTATTTGGCTTTGAGTTTTGGATGAGCTGAGTTGGAAAGAAAGTAATCACCAGTAAAAATTCTTAGCTGGTGGCCATTGGATACGTTTTGAACTTTATTAAAAGAATTTTCTATGGTTAAATTGAAGATCAGAAAGGGGTAAAGGAGTCTGAAATTTGAATAGCAAACAATTATGTAGAATTGGCTGCCCTAAAGCGGAGTCCACTTGGCCATAAAGTCTTATTGTGACATCACAATCAATCGAACTTAAGATCGCTCACACATTGAACCAATTGAGCTTCTAAGCAGACCTTTTAGGCTGTGAATAGTGATGTCCCCTAAATTGTCGAAGAAGAAGTTGCTCTGAAAGGGTTCCTGTTTTTCAAAAGCTGAGATGGGACATGGTATTTGTTGATTAGTAATTTGGTAATTTGTTTTCCACTTCTCTAGCATGAAGAAGTGATCTTAAAATTGTAGCTGCAATACGCTGAAAAGTATGCTTTGAGAAGAGTACTGAGGAAGTGGTACTGCACAGGACTTCATTTCGGGGGGAAAGAGGCTTCTGTACACAACTTATGAGCTCAATAACATTTGAAACCATATTTTGCTCCCAAAATTTTTGAAACAAACCGATGTTTATAGGGGTTGAATACACTAAACTTCTCTTTGCAAGGATTACTTTCAATGATTCGCGCTCAATACACCTAAAAGTATGGTATGAAAAATTCTTTGAGTTGACCAGTTGCCATTGTTTAACATTAGCTAAAGCATACAAAACTTTTTATGGCTTACTATTAGGAGACTGTGGCTTTAAACCAAAGAACAAAGATACACTTACATTGAAGAGTGTCAAATAGTCAATGAGAAGCGATTTCAAATAAAATGTTTACGTGTTACATTGGACAATTTTCTGCCAGCGAATGTTAACGTTGAGCTGAATCGATAAAATTAGATGTGCTGACGTTGCTTTCGCATTTAATGTGTTTAAAACAGGATCAATTTAAATGTTGCAAAACACCCACGCAGAAACGTGCACTTTAATAAACAGACTCACATACATCACACATACACGGGCTTTCACATGTATGTCTACATTTTTTAGCTGTTGCGAAAAAACCAAAATGAAAAGCATTGAAAAATAAATATCCTTATAAAAATATCAAAGTTGACAAGCGTCAAAGTCCACAAAGTCAAATTTGCTGCTATAAATGTCGTTATGTTGTCGCAATAATAATAATAATGACTAAGGAGCTGCACAAAAGGTTCTATTGGGCACACTTCACTACTGCATAGTACTGTCAAGTACTGTACTTCATTGTCACGTTGACAGCAAATTCAAATGTTCAATAGTTCTATTCTGCAACAAAACAAGTACTGCTTCATTCGAAAATCTTTTCGCTACAGCAGCGACAGTGCTTGTGTTTTGTTGTGAAGCAAAACATCAAAACAGAAAGCTATAATGAGGTTAAGTTACGGTAAAGCACAGCGAGTGAAGCAGAACCTCTACTTCACACCGAGTGAAGCAGAACTTCTACTTCACACCGAGTGAAACAGACTTAAATAAATATCGAAAAAACATGTTTTAAACCTGCGTTTTTTTATATGAATGTTGTTGTAATGCTTGAAATGCAGCCCAGATTCCATACAAAATACCAAAAAAAAACATCAAGCACTCCGATCGTGCAAAACAAAACACCGTATGCTTGAAAATGTTCAGTGCTTCACTTCAGTCTTGTTCTACTTCAGTGTTGTTCCACTGCAGTATTGTTCTACTTCAGTGCTGTTCTACTTCAGTGTTGTTCTACTTCAGAGTTATTCTATACTTCAAGGTGCTTGAAGTTCAATTGTTGTTTCGTGTATGTTAGTATTCGTATGAATATCAAAAGCTTTCTTCACTGCAGTGCTTGTTTTGTAGTGAAAGTGAAGAAGAGCGACAGTATTTGAAAGCACAGCGATGGCTTGCAAGTCATTTTTATTGAGCTTGCGCCGCTCTTTAACAATAGCAACATTAATAACTGCGTTAGTAATGCTGACAACACATATGACAGTAAAAAATCAAAATAAATACTTTGGTTTTCAGAGCGAACAAAAAAAGTTAAAAGAAAAAATACAAAATTATAACTTAACGATAAATTATGAATGAAAAAAGTATTCTGCAGACAATGAAAGCAAAATAAATGCAATGGCGCAAAATGCAATGAATATGAATGACGCTTAAAATAGCACTGAGTTGTCAGCCATGGCGTTTAACCACACACACACACACACACACACACACACACACACATTTACACACTAAAGCGCAGTAGTTATGTACACTGAAATGACAAAAGTTCATTGCCAAAACAGCTAAACTAAATACAAATAGATGACACTAATGAAGCAGCAAAAAATACACAAAATAACAAAACACTCTAAAACAACAATAACACAATAAACAAAAATAATACAAGGAAAAAGCGCGTTTTAACCTTTGAGACAAATGACAACGTCAACACAACGCATAGTCAAATAAGCAGAAAAAAACTGAAATTGTATTAGAGACAAATACAAACAGCAAAAGAAAACATATAACAAAAACAGTAAACATATAAAAACATATAAAAAAAATATAAATGAACATTAAAAGAATATAAAAATATATAAAAAATTAAAGAAATATGTCAAAAAATTTAAATGAATACAAAATACACAAAAAACAAAAAAACCAAATGAGAAGCGAAATTCAAAACAATGCTGGTAGCGTTCAATTCGCGTTGCTCTGTGCGTGTCTAGCCGTTTATTTGTCTCGAGGCAAACAACGGCATATGTTTATGTGTGTGTGTGTATGTATGTGTATGTGTGTATGTGCGTGCGTGCGTTTATATGTACATTTCGGCAACGGTTTGACATTTTGCGGAAGGCCATTCAACGAAAGTGAAATGTGACTGTGATGTGGGTGGGCGTCACATTGTGGTTTTATTTTATTTTTTTCGCTTGTTGTATTTGTTGTTTGTTTGCGTAATTTGGCGCGTAACCTTGAACCTTTGGACGCTCATTAGATTTACATATTTGAAATGGTTTTTTTTCCTATTATTCACTGCCATTTGATTGCTGCCTCTTTCACCACTTGCTTGTTCTCGCTTTTGCTATTCGTCTGTGTTCGCTCGTTTTTTGCTAATGGTCGGAAAGATGGGGGCCATTGATATGCCAAAAACTAAGTTTTTGTTTTTCTTTTTTTTTTCTCAAAGCTATTTGTGTTGTTATTGTTGCTGTTGCTGGAGTAGCAATTTTTGTGGGTGTTTATTTTATGTTGTGGCTTTTCGACAGCGAGAATCTGGTCATGTTGTCGAGTGTTTTGTTGTGGTTTGAGTTGATAGCTTTGTTGTTAGTGGCGCTTTGTCGTTTGTCGTTTCTTTGGTAATTTTGTTGTTATTGCTATTGAAGTCTGTCGCGGTCGTTTGGTTGAAGTGCATTCTTTTACTTTAAGTTTATTATAGTTTTTTTTTAGCATTCTCTGTCTATAAAAATTAATGTTTGTATGTCTTTTTGTATGTATGTGTGTTTGTTCTTTATAGACTCGAATACTACTTTACCAGTTGATCTAAAATTATGACACAATGGTTGGAATATCTAGGCGAAGGTTTCTGAATATTGCAAGTGGGTGCAGCACCGTCCATACTCAGCTCTCCCTCTCTCTCTTTCAACTCAAGTCTATAATAAGTATTGAATAAAGACCGAATCATAAGTCGTACAACATTCCAATTTAGTATAGCGTTGTCCCATCGATCTGTTGTTC
Source organism: Melieria omissa (assembly GCA_963971225.1). Lineage (NCBI taxonomy): Eukaryota > Metazoa > Arthropoda > Insecta > Diptera > Ulidiidae > Melieria > Melieria omissa. The sequence continues at coordinate 76,246,611 of OZ020268.1, read as the reverse complement.
CAGAACATGTGTTGTTCTGGTAACATTTCGTGGGCATTGAAGAAAAGGGATGGCATTGTTTTTGGAACCCAAATTTGCTTATAATTTTGGACCATAAGTTGCACATCAATGACTTTCGGAACGAACTTTCTACAAAGACGCACCCTTCGATTAGGAAGAATTGGGTTAATACTGAAAAGGGGGGCATGGTACTGCCCATATTACTAGAATATTTAGTATTGAAATATCAAGCTTTGGAATTACAAGTCAAACAGCTTTAAAATTCGACATTGAGTCACAGTAAACTTCCGTAGGCATTGGACAACGCACGCGGCATTTCTCAAGCAAACACAAATTCGCATTGTATCGATTCTTGGTAAGAGCTTTAAATATAAAATATACTCTTCGATACAATGAACACTGCATATATGCTGATTTATATATAAAAAATGTTTAAATTTAGATTTCATGTCACTCATACGCCCTGTGTTACATTTTATTTGGTTTACATTTGAATTAAAAATAACTAAAAATAAAGATATTAAATTCTTTAAATTTTACATAAAACATTTCTTTGCTTATAACTGCTCTTGATTAACATATTTTTTAAATTCAATCCAAGATTTTGTTCCTTCTTGTTGCACATTTGCCTTGAAAAACTTTTGTGCCACTAAATGATTTTCTAACGAATTTTTTATATTATTTCAAGGTTAATTTATTGCGGTTTGTTACATTGAAAAGCTAATATTGGATATTAAAATGCCAAATAATGCTTAATGCTCTTCTTTGTTTGTAATCTTTTGCCTTTATTACTGTTTTTGCAAAATTTCCAAGGCCATAGAATCGAGACATTTCACTTCACTCAACACAGTTGAGGCCCAAAAGATGCTTTCACTGACATTTGTTCATTTTCTCATTTTTTGTTTGCTGTTCCACAAAATCTGCACCCACACGTTCAGCATTTGCAAGTCATGTGCTTTGCAATTTTCTTGTATTTGTAAATGTATATTGTATTTATTTATATAAATGTTTGTGCAGTGCTGTTTTGTAGCAGATTTTGCAAATGGCATGTGGCATGCCACTTTTAAGATTGTTTAGCCTAATGGTCGGAAGCAGTCAAAATCGCTTTCGGTTGGCATGCAATTGTAGATGAAAATAAATGAAATTTTAATATAATAAAAATGCCAGCGCAGCAAAAAATGTGCAAAATATGAGGAAGGAAATGCGAAGCAAATTAGAAAGGAAAAAAGAGAGAAAATAGGTGCACCAATGAGATTAATTACATTCGCAAATGAAAGTCAAGGAAATGATATCATTTCTTATCAGATTTCCTTAATTGGAAGCTTACACTTTCTTGTATGGCTTCATGCCATTTAAAATTTTTAATATAAATAAAATTAAAAATGATGTCACTCATACGCCAGGTGTGGCTATCAATTAGTAGAATAATTTGCTTATCAGAAATCTAACTAATTGCTTATAACATTAACATCAACTACTAGAAATATTGTTGACTTGTATTATACAAAAATTGTTCAATTTACAATTCATGTCACTCATACGCCCTGTGACACATTTCAATTCCTACACACTTGAGTGCATTATTGGCGCCAAAGTGGTTTATATTAAAAGTGTGATATTTTTGTATTTTTTCGTAAAGAATTTTCCATTTGATATGTGCTCCATATTTAGATATTTTTTCTTTTATATGCTTTTTCAGTCTTTTAAGATCCTGACACAAGGAAACATTGAATACACATCAACTTAATGCTGGCACAGCTTTACAAATAAAGTACAAAAATCTGACATGGTGACACAAACAATTCCACGTACACATTTATAGGAAAAAATACTTTCATGACACAAGCACACACAGACACAAATGCGTTCACAATCTCCTTTTTAAATGCACACAATGAAATGGATTACAGTCAACCTGCTTAAAAGGCCCACATCGTCGTCGTCATTGGTGTGTGGGAATAAGCGAAAAAGCACATCGGCCAAGAAGCATTAACTTTGCTTTCGTATGTTGTTTTTTTATTTCGTTTGGTATTTGTTGTTGTTTTTTCGTTTTTGAAGGCGCATCGTGTTAAGTGCGACATGTTGCTGTGGAAGGATATAATCATTTAATTGCAAAATGTTAAGCTGCTTCCTGCTGTTCATGTTGTTTTTGTTATTGTTGTCTGTTGTGCAGCGTTTGCGCTCTGCGTTGGCTTGCGAAATGTGCTTCAGATTGCTTGCATTTTATTGCTTGTATCTATGTTTGTGTGGGCGTGCGTGTGTGTGTGTGTGTTGGTTTGTTGTACTCTGTTGTTGCATTAAACATTTAAGTTGCGTTTATTTAATTGTTTAGCTTTGCGTCCTGCGCTCTTCACTTAGTGGTCTGTTTGTCGAAAAATGCCAACGAAAGTGTAAGTTTGCTGCATAAGTGTGCATTTTATGTGCCCCAAGTGAATGCAATTTGCTCTCCTTGGCACTTGATGACTGCAAAATGTTGCTTTGTTATTATGAAAATATTTGTTTGAAATGTTAAAGAGACCAACAATTTGTCAAGACGATTGCAAAATTCTTTTAGGTGAACGAAAAGTTAAGTGAGGCTTGTTATGTTAATGGAAACTTAATTAAATTAAGTGGCTTAGTTGATATGATTAAATATAAAATAAGTAAATTTTCATTTTGAAATTTCAACTCAATGATGCCAGAAAATATCGTCAGACAATGCAGAAGAAATGAAAATAGTTGCTTTAATCATTTGAAACCACAGATTTTTATTACACACAAATATTTGTATTTGCATTTTTTGCATAGGTTTTGCATATAAATCAGATACCTAGTTATGAATATTTATTTTAAGCAAATTGAAATTGAAAATATTTTTAATATGAAGTTTCTTACAAATCGAAATACTAGCAGCGCTTGGCAACTTTGCACGCATGAATTTTATATATTAAAATTTTTTCGAAATAAAATTTTTTTTATAATTTAAAAATTTGTTCACCTTTTGGATTTAAGAAATTTCTTCAAATCTAAAGTCAATAGGTCCAATAAATCACGTTTCTCTTGACCCTTTGTTGCTGTAAAATACGTGTCTAATTATTTATGATTTGAACTGCGCTCATCATATTCAAAATCAAGAGGCAAGGTGAAATCGATCATGTTTGCCCAAATAAAGTGTTAACCCATTATTGATCCTGTCAGATTTTGATTTTTAGAAAAATAAAAATACAGGCCGAATTATTTTTCATTTGGAACACATTGCCAAGTTTGAAGTCAATAGGCCCATTTATTTACACACATATGTTTTCTCTGTACAAACTTTTAACCCATTGTTGACCCGATGAGAGTTTGATTTTCGAAAATCTGAAAGACAAGTCTTTTCATTAAATTTCAAGTCAATTGGGCCATCGGTTCATAGTTTTTTATAACCTTCCCCTATACAAACCTTAACCCATTGGTGGCACCATCAGATTTTGGTTAAAAAAAATTTAAATATTTGTAAAATTATTTAACATTTGAAGTGCTTTTACTAAGTTTGAATTCGGAAAATCCATTAAATCAACTTTTAACCCTTGGTTCACCCCGTTAAAATTTGATAACAAAAAAAAAGAAAAACATTTGAATATTTTTTAAAAATTTGTTCACAAATTTTTAAGTCAATAGGCCTATTTGGTTCACATTTTCTCAAAGTTTTTCCGTATACCCATTGTTAACCCCGTTAAATTTTAATTTTTGAAAAATTAAAAAACACGTGCCCAATTATTTTTATATACAATTTTTCTACCACCTTAACCCATTTTTGCCTCTTTTAACCTCGAAATGAAAAAAAAAAATTACGTCTTAGTGAAAGTTTTGTTCCTAAAGTTGACCTACAGTTCAAATTTCATGTTTGTAGCTCATTTCGGTCAATCAGTGAGTCAGTCAATTAGTCAGTCAATCCATCAGTTAGCCAGAACAAACATTTGTATGTATGAATATATGTAATATATAGAAAAGTTGTGAAAAATTCAACAATTTTTACTATGTGAATGCCGGCCTCGATAGTCAAGCGGGTAGCGCGCTGGCTTCTCATACCAAAGGCTCCAGGTTCGATTCCTGGCTCGGGCTGGTGAACAACTCATCTACTTCTATCGCTATCCACATGAAGGGAATGAGAATTACAAGAATCGCACAAGTGCGCTCTTGGCAGGCAATGACAAAACCTCCAAGTGTGAACGAAAAACTGCCAATCGCTGTTCGGATTCGGCGTTAAACTGTAGGTCCCCTCCCCCTCTCCCCATCCGCTTGAAATGTGTGCTGTAACATATGTTGGCAAAACAGTGTTGCATACACAGTTCAAAAACGGGTGAAATATGTGGTATCACAATGGGCCTTTCAGGCCTCCGAGTGTGTCTCTCATAGAGGCAGCCACCGCAACCTAACCTAACCTACTATGTGAATGGCTAAATTTCTTTCACATCAAAGTGTTTACATACGTAAAAATATTAAACTAATACATTTTCGAAAAAGTTTAATTTTTTCATTGATAAAATTTTTAAAAATAATTTCAACTTAATGGCAAACCAAACAAAACCGACAAATCAATCCCCAACCATCATTAACGAATTGCAATTTAATTTTAAATATTTTTATTTACAACGTCACAGCGTTGAATTGAATAAATATTTATTTGCCTAAAAGTATGCCATACAAATGCCAACAGAAAGGGAGAGAAAATTTAAATTGCGCTAAAATGGCAAAATCAAATAGAAATGAAAACAACAACAACAAAATATGGCAAAATCAAGAAAGTTGCCGACCTAACAGCAAAAAACATTGCTTGCGCCTCACTCACACAACTTCAAAAGCAGTGCCAATGAAGCGGCTGAGGGCAGTACGGGTCCAAGTACCAAGCTGGCAATTTGAATGATTGATTTTTTGTTTGTTTGACAGTTCAGAGCTGTTTAACCGCATCAATAGTTCGCTGGTTGCTCGCCAGTCCATTCACTTCGGTCACAGAATGCAATTCAATTATTTCGAAAATGTGAACAAATTTAACGCATAACAAATACCAATAAAAACTCGACGTCACGTTTTTGCTGCTAGCATAAATTCTTTACAAACCATTAAGCGCGCATAGAATGAGCGTGATTTGATTTTTATTGTTGTTGTTGGTTTTTGTTTTGGTTTTGGTTTTCCCTGCAGCAATTTAGCAGTGTTTGACTGTAATTTGTTTTGGCGAACATTTATGGCTTTTCGAAAGACATTCAAGCCAAAATTTCAAATACCCAAAGGAAAACACGTTGATGACAACATGTTTGCAGTATATAAAAAAATCATATACATGATTTTTTATGCTCTTTTAATATGATATCAACCACTGTGCAGCGCTGTATTGCAGTTGAATTGGAAAGTTGAATTGGAAAGAAGCAACGAAAGCCTACAAAAATGTCTTTAATAACTGTTGCTACTTGTTGTGTCAACATTTTATGCCAATTTTTTATGGCCAACTAAATATTGTTAGCCTTATTTTCATGGCTAATACCAATTCAGTGCCATATGCTGCACAGCGTCGCACAGCTGACGTTGTGTGTGATTTTAAGCCGAAATATTTTGGACCCAATGCATTTGGATTTTATTTTTATTTAGCCGGATTATAAGTTCATGTGTGTTTGTGTTTTTCTATTTGAGAAAAATCTCTTGCGCAACTTTCTGTGTACACAGTAGCGAACTGGCAACAATATTTATTTCCGACTTGGCAGCAGTGGGCCGAGCACAACTGCACGCTGGCCAACGATACACTTGTGTGCTGCTGCTGGTTTAGCTACGTGAGAATAAAATGAATAAAGCGAATGTGTACTGAATAAAAATGCATATGCATTGGTTGTGTTGCACACGCGATTGCATGACGGAAGAGGAAATGAAGATAGAAGCAAAAGACCGCATGAAACTTAACTGTCGACCGGTACTTGAAGTTGCACGGAAGCGAAAGCAATTTCAAAAGAAAATAATTTTAATTAATTTTACAGAAGTTGTATAAGATTACAGCTAAAGCAATAAGCATTTGAGAATAATTTCATATTTTTTTTCATACTCTGCAGATAAGTTCATATTTGACAGTTTCATAAATTGCTGGCCATGCATTGAACGTTTGCAAGCAGCTGTCGCATTGCGTTGAATGTTGAAATTTTTCAGTTTACAATGACAAAAATTCTTTAAGATTGTCTGTCCTTGAATGTATTTAGGCGGCAATGTTCGTTCACCTTCGCTTGATTCTGGTATGGAGTGTGTCTGGCGTTTTGAATAAATTCAAGTGGCACAATTGTGCACCAAGTGTTGTGACCCTACGACGTTTTGTGGCGCATCGTGAGTCGAAATTCAACTCAGTTGGGGTTCAAGGAACTGAGTTTTATAGACTATGGTAAAAGTAGGAGGTTCTGAGATGGGAGGCGAGTGTGAATTGTTATACGTTGCAGTTCTTTGCTGTTGTATTGAACGAGCCATGGGTTGAGATGTGGGAAAGCGAAGTCTAATATTTAAAGAGTCAAGGTTTGTATATGAGTCAGCAAAGAATAGGATGGGTTAGTGGATCTATTGAGATCAAACTGCTTAGGTATTTGAGATCAGATCTATACTTTTATTTTATATTTTTTATTTTTATTATTTATTTTTAATTTGTATTTATTTTACTTATATTTAAGTCATAAATTCAAGATTTAGTTTCCTAACTTTATTCTAGTCTTTTTGGCATTTGAAACTGGCATTTTTGATTTTGTTTTAGTTTATTTTTTTAACATTAATTTTTTTCATAGCATTAGTAAATTTTATTGCAGCAGAAAGTAACAACAAATTAAACATATAACATTACTTGTGCATAGCTCAGGTAGATCGTTAAGTAAAGTGGTCGTCGTAATCACTTAGGCTTTAAGATCCACAAAAAGTTATCTTTCTTAGCTCTTCTCATATTTTGGATTGTTTTCGATACTCTTACGAATCGTATTAAAGTTTTGTGTGGCACCACAAAGACCAATTCTGGACTTTTCTTTAAACATTTTTTATCATTTTTTAAAGCTTGTTTCAAACCAAACCACTATTAAAATTTGGCAAACTGTTCTAAATATAAAAAAATTGCACACGTGGTTTTAAATTTTCTGAAAAAAGCATACAACTATGGCAAAAAGAGGTTACAATGATTTATTTGGCTAATTGCCACTCAACTCCTTCTATAAGAAATTATTTTTTTAGAATCAATTTCTAGCAAAGTCATAAAGAAAAGTGTGGACAAACAAGATTTAAAAGACCCAAAATGCTCTCATTTTGCTTTCCCTTTTTTATGTTCATCTAACTTTGAAATAAATGTTCTTTTCAAAGTATACAATTTGGCATTGCTTTAAGTTGAACCGGTTGTTGCTAAATGCAGCTGGAACCTGTTACAACTCTACTTTGAATGTATTTTTTTCCGCAAGAATTGCACTATATCACTTGCTTGTAGCTGTTTTCCTCTATTTAATGTTTTTTCTTCTCCAACTTTGTGTGTGTTGCAAACAATTTTCAACTCAGCAGCGACACATTAACAAAACTAGAATTTGTCGACAAAAGTGTGAGTGAATTTCAACAGGAAATACATCAACACATGCAAACTGCCATATATATGCAAAATACATAAACACACACGCACATATATCTATATATATATATACAGATATATCTCCATATGGCAAGTAGGAAGTGTGCATGTGGAGTGTTTTTGTCGCAATTTGTAAGCAACTTTTTCCTGTATGCAATGCAAAACTTTTGCCGCGTCTACTCACGCAAAGCTAAACAAAGAAAGCGAAAACAACAACAGTAATAAAAACACAACACCAAAAAAAGATTTCCCATCCACAGCAAAAGAAGATATTGAAAAGTGTAAAAGTTTTAGAAGAACGCAGGAAATCTCAAGAGATATGCAAGTTTTCAACATTTGGTTTGCCATTGCTTCAACGCCGTGGCTGATGTTGTTGTTTTAGACAACAACATTGTTGTTTTTATTGTTGTTATATTTGAAAATATGTGCCAAAAGCATTTTCGATTATTGCTGCCAGTTAAGCTATAAATATTTGACAGGCAGATGGAAATAGACAATGCGGCATGCGGTGCGTATGAGTGATATTTGAATGCTGCTGGCATTTTGTATGAGAACAAAAGTGTTGGAAATAGCAACTTTTGAATTGGGTTTATTTAGAATTTAATGCTTTGGGGATTTCTCGAAGTGTGAAGTAATATTTATAGACTTTTCAGAAATATTCAAAAGTGGCAGCCAATTGTTTCTTTGCGTTTATGGTGTGAAGTAAAATGTTTGTCAAGTTTACAAGAATAAATGCTAGAAAATGTTTCCATCTAGTATACAATACACACTTAATTTACTCACTAAACTACTGAATGAGTGTGAAATTTACCGAATAAAAGCAATGCCAACTCACTTTAGATGGAACATGAAATACGAAAATGAAAAGTTAGTGCGCTGAAAAGTAATGCCAGTGCGCCCAGAAAAGCAAAACAACAACAATAATAAAAACACCAAACCAGAAAAGATTTCCCATTCACAGCAAAAGAAGATATTGAAAAGTGTAAAAGTTTTAGAAGAACGCAAGAAATCTCAAGAGATATGCAAGTTTTCAACATTTGGTTTGCCATTGCTTCAACGCCGTGGCTGATGTTGTTGTTTTAGATATTTGTGGTTGTTTTTGTTGTTGTTATATTTAAAAATATGTGCCAAAAGCATTTTCGATTATTGCTGCCAGTTAAGCTATAAATATTTGACACGCAGATGAAAATAGACAATGCGGCATGCGGTGCGTATGAGTGATATTTGAATGCTGCTGGCATTTTGTACGAGAACAAAAGTGTTGGAAGTAGCAACTTTTGAATTGGTTTTATTTAGAATTTAATGCTTTGGGGATTTCTGAAAGTGTGAAGTAATATTTATAGACTTTTCAGAAATATTCTAAAGTGGCAGCCAATTGTATCTTTGCGTTTATGGTGTGAAGTAAAATGTTTGTCAAGTTTGCAAGAATAAATGCTAGAAAATGTTTCCAACTAGTATACAATACACACTTAATTTACTCACTTAAACACTGAATGAGTATGAAGTTTACCGAATAAAAGCAATGCCAACTCACTTTAGATGGAACATGAAATACGAAAATGAAAAGTTAGTGCGCTGAAAAGTAATGCCAGTGCGCCCTCTAGGCAGCCATCAGTCTGTGAAGCGTCATAAAACTGTTTGCCATATCGAGAGTGCCATAAAATTGAGCTAACATTGTTACGTTTACTGCACAACACAGCGGCCAGCCAGAGCACGGCACGTTGCTGTCATGTCAATGCAGTGGACTCTACTCACAGCCAGCAGCAAAACTACCAAAGCAATTGTTGTTGCCGGCACCTTTTTGCTGTCACAACGGTAGCCATGAGCCCAACGCCCTGCCTGCATGCATGATTTGTACCTGCCGGCACGTGTAATGGCGTGTTAAGTATGACAACTGCATAAAAATGCAACACGCAGGTGTTGATGTGCAATTTGCCGTGCGCTGATTGCAAAGCGTAGCGCAGCGAATTTATGCGTTAACGCAATTTCATTGCATATGTGAATTGCTTAAATTGCTTGGAAAAATCAAATCTGGCAAATAATGCAAAATTGCAGCTCGCTTTTCAAATGTCACTCATACGCCACGCAGTACCGCACCATGCGCAGCTGATGCTGTAATTGATTTCAATCAATCGCTGCTGCATTTGCCCCATTTGTCTGTGCAAATATGCATTGAATTGACAGCAACCTGGTGCACAGCAGGTCAGCGCGTCTGCTGGTCGCCTTTTGGCATTTCAATTGCTTTGGCTATATACGATTTTCACGGAAGCCTTACTGCTCGCTTTGGCTCAATTCGGTTTATGCCTGAACTCCCTAATTTGCTCCTCTATCCATGGGTCAGCTTCTCCATTGCCCATGCGATAGCCAGCAGCTGCATTGCAGCAAAAGTGCAATGAAAGCGTAAATATTTGCAATTTTCAAAGTTTACGTTTACAACTGCACTTCGCTGTAGGTTGCGACAGCCACATAAAAGCACAAGCGCCCTGCTGGCGTTACCCGACGACCCTCTGTGATTGCCTCTGACCCGTTAAGGTGCGTTTACAAGTCAACAGAAAATGCTGCAATTCCGTTGCTATGCTTCGCTTCGTTTCTTTTTTATTTCAATTTCCCTTTGTAGCTCAATGTGCACTGCGTTTCTACAAATTTGCATATTTACATTTTATGTTTAACCAGATTTTCCACTCATCTGTTGCAGGTTGCCGCCTGTTGCCCGCTGCAGGTTCGCAACGCAACAACATCGTCAACATTTTAGCAAAAACACATAAAATTCAACTGCATTGGTTGGCAGAAATTTATTGCATTTAAATTGTGCAAGTTTGCAACATGACTAATGAAAATTCAGTTTTACCTTTACTGTTCAAATGCTAATAACATTCAGCAAGTTGTTGGTGTCTTTAATAAAATTGGCCATAAATCAGTTTATGGCTTATTGCAAACATTTTGCAACATTGCCAAATGAATTGTGGTATTTGCATTGATTGCAGCCCAGCGAGCCGTGTTGCGTACATATGGCTGATAGGTTTTGGAATACATTGGAACCCTATGCAAACAAGTACATAGTTGTTGTTGTATGTCAATTGAACATGCTCTGGTTGTCTAATTTGGACAATTAGAATCTTAATGAAAAATGTTTATGTAAATGAACACCGACGATACGACAAGAGATATAACCACAGAAATGTGTATTTATTTATTTGGTGTATTTAGTTTAAATTGACATAAATTCAGATTCAAATAATGTGTTGTTGCTTGCAAAGAGACTTTATTTGGAGATGGGGTTAGGTGACAGCCCTCGAAAGGGAGCACGTAGGCACATATAGGCCAGTGTATTACTAGAAAGACAGACAAAAAATTAGAGATTAAAGAGACTAGAAGGAAAAAGACTAAACATTAGAAAGACTGGATTAGAAAGGCTGAGTAAGGATTTAAGACTATAAAGGCTGAGTGGAGATGGAAGACTAGACTAGACTAGACTAGACTAGACTAGACTAGACTAGACTAGACTAGACTAGACTAGACTAGACTAGACTAGACTAGACTTGACTAGACTAGACTAGACTAAGACTAGACTAAGACTAGACTAAGACTAGACTAAGACTAGACTAAGACTAGACTAAGACTAGACTAAGACTAGACTAAGACTAGACTAAGACTAGACTAAGACTAGACTAAGACTAGACTAAGACTAGACTAAGACTAGACTAAGACTAGACTAAGACTAGACTAAGACTAGACTAAGACTAGACTAAGACTAGACTAAGACTAGACTAAGACTAGACTAAGACTAGACTAAGACTAGACTAAGACTAGACTAAGACTAGACTAAGACTAGACTAAGACTAGACTAAGACTAGACTAAGACTAGACTAAGACTCGACTAAGACTAGACTAAGACTAGACTAAGACTAGACTAAGACTAGACTAAGACTAGACTAAGACTAGACTAAGACTAGACTAAGACTAGACTAAGACTAGACTAAGACTAGACTAAGACTAGACTAAGACTAGACTAAGACTAGACTAAGACTAGACTAAGACTAGACTAAGACTAGACTAAGACTAGACTAAGACTAGACTAAGACTAGACTAAGACTAGACTAAGACTAGACTAAGACTAGACTAAGACTAGACTAAGACTAGACTAAGACTAGACTAAGACTAGACTAAGACTAGACTAAGACTAGACTAAGACTAGACTAAGACTAGACTAAGACTAGACTAAGACTAGACTAAGACTAGACTAAGACTAGACTAAGACTAGACTAAGACTAGACTAAGTATGACTAAGACTAGACTAAGACTAGACTAAGACTAGACTAGACTAGACTAGACTAGACTAGACTAGACTAGACTAGACTAGACTAGACTAGACTAGACTAGACTAGACTAGACTAGACTAGACTAGACTAGACTAGACTAGACTAGACTAGACTAGACTAGACTAGACTAGACTAGACTAGACTAGACTAGACTAGACTAAGACTAGACTAAGACTAGACTAAGACTAGACTAAGACTAGACTAAGACTAGACTAAGACTAGACTAAGACTAGACTAAGACTAGACTAAGACTAGACTAAGACTAGACTAAGACTAGACTAAGACTAGACTAAGACTAGACTAAGACTAGACTAAGACTAGACTAAGACTAGACTAAGACTAGACTAAGACTAGATTAAGACTAGACTAAGACTAGACTAAGACTAGACTAAGACTAGACTAGACTAGACTAGACTAGACTAGACTAGACTAAGACTAGACTAAGACTAGACTAAGACTAGACTAAGACTAGATTAAGACTAGACTAAGACTAGACTAAGACTAGACTAAGACTAGACTAGACTAGACTAGACTAGACTAGACTAGACTAAGACTAGACTAAGACTAGACTAAGACTAGACTAAGACTAGACTAAGACTAGACTAAGACTAGACTAAGACTAGACTAAGACTAGACTAAGACTAGACTAGGACTAGACTAAGACTAGACTAAGACTAGACTAAGACTAGACTAAGACTAGACTAAGACTAGACTAAGACTAGACTAAGACTAGACTAAGACTAGACTAAGACTAGACTAAGACTAGACTAAGACTAGACTAAGACTAGACTAAGACTAGACTAAGACTAGACTAAGACTAGACTAAGACTAGACTACGATTAGACTAAGACTAGACTAAGATTAGACTAAGATTAGACTAAGACTAGACTAAGAAAGAAGGTAGGTCTTTTTGTACCAACGAGATAATGTTCTGTGGGAATTTCAATAAGAGTTTATATTTTGTATTTATATTTATTTTATTTATTATTATTTATTATTATTTATTATTATTTATTATTATTTATGTCTAACAAATAATCTAAAATAAAAATAGAAATATTTGAAAATATTTCTCACAACCAAAAATTTATTCCACTTGCTACAATATGATTCATTTTCATACTGTGATCTCAATATTTGCATACAATAAAATATAATGCAACAATGTGCACTACGCACAAAATTATTGTCACTTGACATTTTCAACCGAAGACAGTGAGAAAGGAGAAAGACAGAGAAAGCGCACAATTTATAAAAGCGCTAAATTCAATCGATACACAAATGCGGCAACACGTATACGCCATGAGCGCCAAATTCCCGCAAATAAATAAAATTGAATTTATAAATTTAGATTAAGGTTGCAGCAAAAGAAAAAAATTTTAAATCAAAATCGTATTAAATTCCGTGCAGCGAAATTCTTTGAATTGTCCTAAGCTGTCAAGCGGCAATTGTAGCAGAAAGCATGAAGAATTTACGTTGAAGTGTTAAAGTGCAAAAATAAATAAATAAATGTCTTAAGCAGAACGCAACGAGTGAGCCACACAATGACGGTGGGATTGTAAAGGAGCTTTAACAGCAAAGATTGAAATGTTCAGCCGTTGGTTGTGGGGGGTTTAGTGATGATTTTTGCAATAGAAAACCAATGTAGATAACTTTAGGAGACTACAAGTTTAAGCTTTTTTCAATTTAGTTTAGATATTCTCTACCAAAGAAAATGGAAAGGATTTTATTTGTATTTAAATTTCTTTGAAAATAAATTGGCACAGTGCAAATTGCTTATTGAAATCATTGCTTATTGAAATCATTCAATCTGACTTAGGATTTGTGCTCTTGAAAAAGTACCTGAGTCCTGTGATTTATGTCAACTACGGGAATAAAGAGGACTAAGGATGATAGAAACCAGGTGTCGTTTTTGGTGGTCTAAACTTATGTTTAGTTTGAGCAAAAGTTAAACTATCAAAACTATTTTATCAAGAAGTGAATTTATTAATTCATTGAAATTATGGTTGAAACAAATCTTTTACCGATATGAATTGGTTTATTGGTTAAAATTCTGATACAAAACGGTTCCTTCCTCTTGGTCGCATTGACTCAAATTATGATACAAATGAAATCATATCGACTTGAAATGGGGTTTGAATTGAAATTTTGGTACAAAACAATTCCTTCACCCACATGAATTGGTTTATTAATTGGAATCTAGTACAAATTAGTTCCTTCACCTATATGAATTGGCTTACTGATTGAAATTCTAATACAAAATAGTTCCTTCATTAGTTTAATGATTAAAATTTTGGTCCTGCATGAGAAGGCTTTTTTAAGTCTTTCCCAAGCCTCCGAGTGAATCTAGTATTCTATATGTTTTGTCACTTAATCTAAGTTAGCTTTTCATACAATCTTAGCCATGACAATATTGGACAGAAAGTTGAGGAGATAAGGATTCAATCCACAATTTAACTGACTTCAAATCAAGACAACTTTACTTTACTTTACTTTCATACACAAAACACTTCTATGGATAAACTTAAAAGGTGAACATTTTTGAAACCAAAAACTTTTTTCAAGGTTAGAAATCTTAGCCAGAAGTTGGTGTCTTCAACACGCAGCTTAATCCAATACAAAGAATCGGTATTCCTTCAGCTTCTTGGAAGCGAGAAGGGAAACATCGAAAACCTTAGGTTGGTCTGAGGGACTCAGTATGTTTTCTATACAAGGAATAGAAGCATCAAAGCGCAAGAGTTTAATACGCTAAATATATCCTTTCCTCTCAAGGAAAGTTACTCCGTCTCAGGGTCTCATTGTGTATGTGTATGTGTGCATATCTATGTATGGGTATGTAGATTTGTGTCCATTGAATTATCCATAATTGCGCAGCTTATAAGCCAACTTTGGTCCGGCCAATTCAATCGTTGACCTTTTACGCTTTTCTATCAAAAACAACAACAACTAACTGTTATACATCCATTCGTTTCGAGTTCGTTTCGCTTTATTTCGACTACTTGCCCGATATTGCTTTCCTTTATGATTATTATTATTGCTTTGCTGTTTGCTCTTTGTCGTTGTTATATTTTGTTCAAGTGCTCAATGCGGTCAACGACAGCTACAACAATAATAACAATAAAAAAACAACAACAAAAATTTGACCATAAATAGCAACAAAAATTACATTACTAATCAAAGTCGACGCCGTTTCATAACGATTCCCTCTCTCTCGTCTCTCGCCACTTTTTACTCTGCAAGCTACACACACCATTCCACTCCACTTCACCTCCCTCTTCCGCTTAAACATTTCACACGTTAGGATTTTGCATTCTTATTTTAGCAATACACTTATTTTGTGCCATTCATTAGTGAACTTTTGACTGCGTGCGTGCGTGCGTTTCACTATTCACGCTTCGAACAATGCTGTTCGCTTTTCTTTTCTCCACTGCCGCCAGCTGTTGTTTTTGGTTACATGTTTGTTTTTGCTGCTTTGTGTAATTTTATCGCCACATTTAGTTCCGTTTCAGATTTGTGTTGTATAATTTGCTTTGTGCTGCACGCGGAATTTTTTAATGAATCGTTGTGAAATGCCAACGCCGGCACGCTCGCCGCTGTCGCCTGTCTGTTGTTTTGTGCCATGGCACGCCGCACTGAAATGTTAATTATAATTTGCGTGGGCAACGATGTCGGATGTTAATCACAACTGCTGCGGCTGAACTTTGGCGTAATTTCTTTTGGCCAGCACACTAATTTGCCGGCATATTTAGCTGAAGCTATGGGGCATATGAGTGATTATCATTTATTTTCATATTATTTTATTTAATTTCATTTCAGTTTTTTTGATTTCATTTAATTTAATTTGATTTGATTTCATTTGATTTGATTTGATTTGATTTGATTTGATTTGATTTGATTTGATTTGAATTGATTTGATTTGAATTGAATTGAATTGAATTGAACTGAATTGAATTGAATTGATTTCATTTGATTTGATTTGATTTGATTTGATTTGGTTTGATTTGATTTGATTTGATTTGATTTGATTTGATTTTATTTTATTTTATTTTATTTTATTTTATTTTATTTTATTTTATTTTATTTTATTTTATTTTATTTTGTTTTATTTTGTTTTATTTTGTTTTATTTTATTTTATTTTATTTTATTTTATTTTATTTTATTTTATTTTATTTTATTTTATTTTATTTTATTTTATTTTAATTTCTTCTACTTCATTCCGTTTTGTCTGGTTGTGTTTTTTTCTGTGTTGGTTTGTTTTGTATTTCAATGGCATTTTCTATTAATGTTAGAAGTTCAAGTTTCGTGTTTCTTTTGACATTTAATTAACGCACAAAATATTTTGTAAGAAGGAAAAAATTGTGACATTTTCATTTGGAAGTTTGTAAAGTGGGAGCGTTCATGCTGCAGCTGTGGTGCGTGGATGAGAAATGGGTCATGCTCTTTGTTTATGTTATGGCGCTGGTGAATTGTTGTGGATTTATTGTTAAGTGCTTGAAGTATGCAATGTCTGAGTTAAAGTTTAATAATTGGGATTTCATAATTAGGATTTGGTGCGGTAATCGCTTCGAATAAGCTTTTTCTTTATGGTGGTTTTTCTTTGTTGTGAAGTTATTGTTTAGTGTCTGAATTTTTTAATGACTGAATTAAAGTTTAATAATTGATGGGATTTGGTGTAAATTGGCTAATAAAGTTTTTTTTCATGGTGATTTTTCTTTGTTGTCGAGTTATTGTTTAGTGCCTGAATACTTTAATGTCTCAGTTACAGTTTTATTGGTGTAAGTTGGCTCGAGGCGACGATTGCTTTGAATAAACTTTAATCTTCATGGTGAGTTGTTTTAGTTTTTGTTTGGTTGTTAAATAAATGTGCACCTGAGTTAAGTAATTAAGATTTGGTGTAATTTTACTTTAAGCGGAGAGTGCTTTGAATCAGTTGTATTGCTATCAAAGAATTTAAGTCCAAGCTATGCTTCTGGATCAAGACAACTCGTTGAAGCGAAGTAATTTTCTAATAATTAAATATATTTTTCCTAATCCTATTCTTACTTCTTACTAGTTTTCTTACTCATTTTCTCACTCTTTGCTTTCAGCTTTACGTTGTAAAATAAAAACTAAATAATACTCAACAAATATTTATAAAAGTTTTGAGTTTGTCACCACTTAAATAATGTCAAACTTTTATTTTATACCCAAACTCATTAAACAAAAACACCCGCAGCCAAGTGCCCACACTAATTGAGAGCATTTTCCATGGTTGAAAAAAAGCAGCGAAAAAATGATTGCACAAAATTATTGTCGATAAATTTTTATTGCTGCTTTTATGCAAAATTACATAATTTGCATATCGGAGCGTCAACGCTTCAATGCGTTCGTTGGTGTTATTATCGACACAAAATACACACATACATACATAGTAGTGAAAAAATATTGCAGAAAATGCAGCGACAAACGGAAATGTGAGTGAACGATGAATGCGAGTGGGAGTGAAAATTTTATATAAATTTATAAAATTAAAACATTGTTGGAAATTACAGCAGAAAAGTTGTAAACTGGCAGTTGAAAAGTAGCGTAGTGGGAAAGTGAGAGTAGTTAGTGTATTAAAAATAGAAAAATTCAAAAATTTAAATTGAAAAAATTTATAAAAAATATATTAAAATTTTATTGAAAGTTCTCTAACGTTCGTTGATGAGTTTGTATCAATTTGCTTAATTTTGTTGCGCATTTCTAAATGTCCGCTTTATTGCACAAAGATTGCACACCATAATCAGCTCAATGACCACAACTACTTTACAATAGACCGGAAAGTGAAAAGTCCAACAACCAAAATCCACTGTAATCTCATTTAGTTGTTGGTGTATGTGTGGGCTGTGGCTCCCATAACGGTAACGGTAACTCAAGTGCACTAAAATGCAACGTGCACTAATTGCTAAAACTCGTATATGCAATTAGTATCGCAACACAAACACACACACACACACATACAGGCACACAAACAGTTGCAAACGCATAGAAACTGCATTGGCCGTGGCGCCGCCCAAATGTATGCAATGCAACTTTGTTTCACGTTGAATAGTTAGTGGCAGTCAGCTCATAGTGCTGCACACATGCTGGCAACCAACCGCTAACCAACGGCCATAACAACAGCAATAAATACAAACAACAACAATGCTTGCGCTGGCCTCGCAATTTGCTGCACGCGTCGTTGTGCCTGCAACACGCACACATACACACACACGCTCACACATACAAAGTGATATTCAATTATGTGTAGATTTGTGTGGAATGGCGGGTTTTTTTGCGGAAGCCGGAAGCAGTCAACAGTCGTCGGCCTCAGTGGCTTAAAACGTTAACAGAGCCCAGCAGCAAATTTCTACTGTGCTGATGAGTGTTCAAAAGCGTCAAAACTACGCATGAAACTAGTAAATGGAATCATTAAGTTTATGGGAAAAAGTTGATTAAGCGCATTTCGAAATTTCAGTAAATTTTCGATACAGAAATAATTTGTTGAAACGTCTGCATTTTCCATTTTTTTGAAAAAGCGAAAATCTGATATAGCTGGCCAATGCTTTTGTGTTGTTGTAACTATTGACAATTTTGGACAGCAGTTAAAATAAACTCATCAACATTATCACCCACGGATTTTGGCGAATTCGCCATTTGTATGAATTCCTCATTGAATACATAAATGTGTACACATACACACATATATGTCTGTATATGTGTGCTTGTGCGTGTATTACAAGGCAGTCTAGTCTGTATTTATGTTTAATGCGGCATACAAATTGCGTCAATTCAACGAGTGCTTCAAATTCGCTGCATTCAACTGAGATAATGCGGGTCAAGTGAGCATTAAAAAGGGTTAAAATATTATGAATGATGTTTTTTTAATTGAAAAATAATTCATATAAATGTGTTGATTATTGAATGTTCAATTATTCTGAAGAGTTATTATGTAAACAAAAGCTCTTAAAGATATTTTTTTTTTAATTTGTAATGTAAAATAAAAAAGTCTGAAATATAAATGAAAATTAGCAAATATTATTCAAATATTTTGAAAAATTTCAAAATATTTCTGCAACATTAACAAGGTTAAATATTTTGGCAAAGACTGAAAGATTATTGACAGTTAGATTGAAATATAGAAGAAAACCATTTCAATCCAAAAAACCTTTCAGAAAAGACTTTAACATTTTTTACTCGGATCAAACGTTTTTTGACAAAATGATCGCAGTTTCCCTTTAGATGGATTCGCTCCGATTCCTGCGCAAAATTGCCTCTCACTTATGGCTTATAATGAAGCACTGAATGTTCTCCTCCCGTTCTTTTGTATATATTTTTAGTTCTATGAAATTTCTTTACTTGCTTTTAAGCCAGTTTAAAGCGAAAAGATGACCTTAAAAGCATGCAGAACAAAACTTTTCAAGGTACTTAGGTTAGGTTAGTTAAGTTTCATTAGTTTATTGACCAAGTTTTTCCTTTCATTATATGAAGAAAACTCACAATCTACATTTTTACCCGCAAAGGACATTTCTTAAAATTGGTTTATTGACTGAATTCTTTTTAAGAGAAATTAATTAGAAAATTATTAATTAGAAATTCTTCTACATACAGTCTCAGTAGAAGCGTGATCGTCGTAACTTGGAAACTATTTGTCCGATTCTTTTCCAACAAACTGCATTTCATGCGTTTATAATATTTATTGTACGCAATATTTTTAATAACAGGTATAGTCGCCGCCATTCGCTATTCTGGTCACACAACTCCGACCCATAATTTGCGCTAAGTTCTGAGCAAATTGCCGGGGCATTCGACTCTAAATAAGCCGAATTTGTCTCGAAAACTGATTTGCTGTTCATATAGTTTTTCCTTTGAGTTTCTGCTTTACTATTGCCTACACATTTTCTATCAGATTTGCATCAGCCGACTGTGAGGGCAAATCTAACACCTCTACCCCATTTTGCTGTTTCCACTCAGTACACATTCGGCTGCGATGTTTGGGGTCGTTGTCTTCTTGTGAAATCCAAGAAAGTCTTCTCCTGCCGAACATCTTCGCAGCTGATGAATAATGAAAATTTATCAAAACCGCCTTCAAGTTGGTGGAAAAAACGAAAAGGCGCCCAAATCCTTTTTCTGAGAAATAGCCCTAAACATGGACTTTTACTGGGTCTTTAACAGTTCCTTGAAGCTATCGGTTGTTAGCGGTACAACAAAATATATTTTGTTGTGAATATTACGTTATTCCAATTCCGATCTGAATTGGCTTAAGCCCAGTCAAGCCGTTTTTGAACGTGTGATGATGAGAGCAACAGTTTTTTCAAAGAACTCCGGTATTTAACGTCGTTAGTTCTTAAACGCCCTCGAGTCGTCTCTTTTGCTATCTGAACACCACTTTTCACTAAAGCTGCTTTAGCTTTACGCAATGATAAGCCCGGCTTCGTCGCAAACAAATCAATGATCTTCTTGTCCTGTTTTGGGGAGGTCTTTTTTCAAGGTCCCGCCCAGCCAAATCGTCGACATTTTTTGCTTCCATATACCGATTCGTCCACCTCGTTAAGAAGGACGTCGACTTCTTTATATATTTTTCTGCAGCTAAACGAGACATTTACGGTCTTTAAGGTGTAGAAAAAGGAATACGGCTTCAAGTCGCTTCTCTCACGCAGAACTCATTTTGTTACAACAACGTGTACTTTGTAATCGTTTCACGAAACTACCAATTTTTGCAGTGCGTATTACAAAAATGACGAGACGACTTATGTGCATTCACATTTTTTTGATAACGGTACTCTAAATGAAAATTTGGTCAATCACGCTTCTACTGGACAGACTGTATATGAAGGAGTCTCAAAATCAGTAGCGCCCCTCAATCTCCCCAAAACAAAAATATGGTTTCAAATGGTCTTGGGTTCAAAAATTATATGCAAACCTCACAAATGAAATCCTGTGAACATCACAGCTCACAGTGGACATTTTTCAGGTCACTACCCTACTTCTTCACTACTCTCTAATTCACTTGCAGTTTAAAATTGTTTAATTGTTAGCTTTTTGTTTGTGTTGTAAGCATTTGTTTGTGGAATATTCATCAAGACTTCCTGTCTAAATTTAACTTTACTCAGCTCTCTATGCTTAATACCAGAGAAATAGCAGATTTTATATTGAAATCCTAATCGTTAACTCTTTCGACCCCAAAGTTACCTGAGAGCAACCTCTCCTGTTTGTCATCTTATAGCAAAAGCTACGATTGATTGAGTAGGCACCAACAAACTAACATTTCTAGAAGTGAATTCAAAGCAAATTACAAAAATTTTACTGTTATTGCCAAAATAATTTCCAATAATTTGCAGCGATATCAGGGAAAATTTGTGCTCTAATTGAAGTCTACGAATTATGCGCGTTTGATAAAAACTCCGTTTCTTAATAAAATCAAAAGTGATAATTTTGTATTTTTCCATAAGTATTAAATAATTTTTCTGAATTTAAAACTCATTGATACAAAATTTATTTAACCCATTTTAAGCTAAAATTGGAATCTCAGTGATTGCGTATGCTTATGTGAGCTTTAACCTAATCTATGGTTTTTCTAATAACTTTTTATATTTTTTTATTTTTTTAAATCTTTTAATTCAATTTAATTGTATTATTTTCTCAATAGAAATCAATTTCAATGATTGCAATACTGAAATTAATTGCCAACGTTAACATACCGCAACAGATTTCATTAGCAACACACGACAAATTGCCGCACTTACTTTGGCTGCACTCAGGAGTACGATTCGTTTTCAAGTAGCGCAGGTTTTCTTGTTTTGCACATGAAAACATACACACACACAGACACACAAAGCAAATAAATGGCATGCAATAAATATTTAATGCTAGAAATTGAATTGAATTGTGTAAAGAAAGAGTGAAAAAGTACTACTGAAAAAAAAACATACAAAACAAGAACAGAATTAAATACAGAACCCATGGGAAATGGAGAAAAATTCAACAAAAAGAGTGTGACAAGAAAAAGTGAGAACTGTGAACAACAGCAAACCGGAAGGCAGGTAAACACAACAGTAGTGTGGCAGCAAGAATTACATTACTGCAAGAGTTGACTGTGTGTGGGCTTCGACTCAATGCAGCGCCCAGTGTGGCCATAACTCATACGACCTGTGGTACAGCCAGTAGCGTACACAAGAGCCGCGTTGGGGGTTCAAATCATTGTAAATATTTATTTATCAGGTGTACAACTTTGCTTCCGCCGTTTTCCGATAGGTGGGTGTACCGGCTGAGGCTGGTTGAAATACATAGATGGTAATGCCTTTAAAGTGAGTGTGGACAGTGCCTAACGAATTGTCATCGCCGTTTCAGTGACAGTTGTTCTTGTTTTCGTATTATTCACGCTCGAAAATGTCCGTTTATGTGCCCAATTCTCGCCATTTGCGGAAAGTTTTACTTTTCTGTTACAATTCGAAAAAAAATGCAGCTGAAGCGCATCGAATGCTCTCAGAAACTTACGGTGATGCTGCTCTGAGTGAAAGAACGTGTCGGGAGTGGTTTCAACGTTTTAAAAATGGTGATTTCGACATGACAAAGTCATCCTCCAACACGACAATGCTCGGCCTCACGTCGAAAAAGTGGTCAAAAAGTACCTGGAAACGCTGAAATGGGAAGTCTTGCCCCACCCGCCTTTAATTTTGGAAAAAACGGCGGAAGCAAAGTTGTACACCTGATATTATAAATATTTTTGGATTGAAAATATGTTCTTAAACCGTATTCAGTTCAAAAATTGTGCACAGAAGCTGCCAAAAATGAAATCATATGTGCGCCACTGAGTACAGCGGCCAATACAAATTGATTAAAGTGGCGTAATACATAAAGAACAAATACCAGCTGCATATTTTTGCACAACTTTATGCCAACAAATGAAAATAAAAGCAAAAAAAAATTAAAATAATAAAACCAAAATATATCAACGCAATGTGGCTGCAGTTTAAATAAAAAATCGACACCATTTCTTGCATACAATGTGAAACGATTGGCACATGTGTGGCAGTGTGTATGTTTGTTTTGGATGTTTTGTTTGGCATTTCGTTGACTCTTAATGTGCTTTTATTGTACACGAAATTTAGGAATAAATATTGGCAAATGTGCACGCCTCATGGCGACACAAGCGGCCGCGAGCAAAAAACAATCGACAAATGCCGAAAGCAAAGTGTGTGCAATAAAGAAAGTAGCATAGCAACGCTACACGTGGTGACAGCTAAAATAAAGAAACGTGTGAGCCCAAGAACAAAATTGAATTGAAAAATTTATTGTCGCAGGCAAAGGCAGCAAATAAGAGAGCAATCCAAAATTAGCCTAAAGACAGGCAAATAAGTGGCAGGTGGCAACACAGCAAGGGCCGACAGAAACGTTTATGTCTCGTTAAGAGTGCCAATTGATATGTAACCAGACTTCTAATGAAGTTTTTGAGGATATTCGCGTTTTAAATTTGAATTGTTCTTGGAAAAATCATTTAACAAATCTTTAAATGTACATTTTCTCTAAATTTTCTTTTCGTTCACATGAAAGTTGTTGTATTAATTTGCATGTGCCGAACCTAGTAATACTTGGGCGTGTGTAAAAATATTCAACTTTATTTCCATTTCAATACATTAAGTGCCATTAGCGATATTAATTGGCACTGAGCAGCGCGATTAAATCTACTCTAATGACAATCAGTTAAAACATGCAGCGAAGTGGCATGATGGATTGCATTGCGTTTGCACTGGCGCTGGCTGCCAATTACAAACATAACTATTAAAGGAAATTGAGTAAACTTCATACAGAAATATACAAATTACACAAATTACCCAAATGAAAAGCAATCACTTTAATATTAATCATACGCACTGTTGTGCCATTCCGCTTCACAATTCGCCTGTAAGCAATATGAATTAATTGCTTGCTTAACACACAATCTAACGATATAGTTTGTGATTTGCGTTCGTTACTAATTTATGTACACATCAACCAGCGCAAACGCGTTTGACGTATGCGTGACATTTAATTATATGCCGACACACGCAATAAACGCGACGCCACTAGCACAAAATCTCATTGTGGTCGCATTAATACCAATGCGCACACAATAAATGCGAAATAAACCGTATGGATGTTTGTGTGTGTGTGTGTGTGTGTGGGTGTGGGAGTATGTGTTTGTATGTTAATGATATTTGAAATGAACGAAAGTGCTTGACTGACCACAGCAACGCTGACCATTGCTGTTCATTTGTGGTATTTGAATTTGTTGTTGTTGTTGTTGTTATCGAAGTTTGTTGTTGTTGTGCCGTTTTATTGCTGAAGGCTATGCATGTGTCATCACCAAATCCAACGAATCAGTTGAGAAAAATTATTTCTTTTACAAATACAAAACAAAATATCACGTATACGACCTGTTGGTCACATACGAAAAAGCCATTTTGTACATAAGAATGAAGTCACGAAGTTATTGTCAAATAGTAATGATTGCAAGAAGCAGACATTGTGGTATCTGATTCTTCAGTTATATACTCAAACAATAACAAATAAAACAATAAATTAATGGTTGAGAAAACGTAAAATTTATTTGTAAAAATTTTTATATAATTAAAATGAAAATTAAATTATTCAAAATAAAAACTTAAAATTATTTTACAAAATAATTACATATAATTTTTTTAAGCCCACAAAAATGCAAAATCGTTAACCAACAGAAATAAATTATCAAAATTCTAACAAATTAATTACACTTAAATCCTTAATAAATTAATCAAAAATTATATTTTTTTATAACCTAAAAATTAAACAATTTCCCGCACACTGGCATCGTCATTGTAGCAAATATTTGAAATTCAAGTTACCTGCAATTTGCTGGTCGGCGGCGACACAACTAGACAAATTTTCATGGTTGCACGCAGAAATTCCTCGCGTTTGGCGTTGAGATCCTGCGGCACCGCAATTGGCGATGTGACAGCCGACTGCTTGAGTGGTGCACGCTTGGCTGCGCTCGACGAGGACGATGCGACGCTGGACAGAAACGGATTTAAGCTGTGAACAAAACCGCCCGAGGCGGATGTGGACTTTGATGTCACTGTTGCGGCGCCACTGCTGCGCTCAGCGATGGCCGCTGGCGTACTGGCGCTCGGTGGCTGCTTCTGCTGTTGTTGTTGTTGCTGGTGCGTGTGCTGCTGATGCAGTAGATGTCGTGTGGGCGAATTGAGACTGAAAAGTTTGCGCTTTTGGCGGCCAGGCGTGGAGGACGAGCTGGAAGCGGGACTCGGTGAAGGCGAGTGCGAGTGCGAATGCGAGTGCTGGGCGCTGGCGCTGTGCTGCAGCACGGCGCTCTCGCTGTGCGTGGACTCTTGCGAGCCGGCGCGACTGTAGGCGGGCGTGGGCAGCTGCGTGCTGTGAGCGCCGCCGCTCACGCCGTACTTGACCGCCGTCACATTGGCGTCCAGCTCGTCCTCCTCGTCGTAGGTGCTGTGGTAGGTGCGCGCAATAATTTCGGGCAGAAATGGATTGTTCGGCGAGGTGAGCGTGTACTGATAGTAGTTGCCCGCTTCGCCACTATCAGACGCTGCAGTGGCGCTGCCGGTGCCTGTGGCATGTACGCCAAAGTCTTCGACCTCCTCGGGAAAGCTGCCCACATAGAAGTCCGCAGGCGCCTGGCTGCCGCTACCGCTCGTAGTGGTCGTTGTGGTGGTGTTGGTGGCATAGGCGCCGAGATTCTCCCACTCGCCGGAGGACGAGTTGTGCGACGAGGCGGTGAACCCCTCGTTCGAGTGGCCCTGGAAGCTCTTCGAGCTCTCGTTGCTGGACTTGAAGAGGAAGTTCTGCAGGCGCGTCAGCTTGGTGGAGCTGCTGTCGCTGGTGATGCTGCAGCTGCGACTGGCAGCCGTGTGCGACACGCCCACCGGCTGGTGCGTCTGCTGCTGTTGCAGTTGTTGTTGTTGCGTATCGCTTTTGCTGCTGCTCTGCGTTTCGAGTTTTTGTTTTTGCTGTTTTTGTTGTTGTTTCGTTGTTTTGGTGTCGCGTGCAGCGGCCGCCGCTTTGCTGTCGCCGCTGCCATGTACCGCTGCCACATCACGACTGATACTGGCACTGCCTGTCGCACTGGCGGTGCCGCCCGCGCCGCTGCTGCTCGTTGTGCTCACTTCGCCGCCCATCGATGAGCTGGACTGCTGCCACGCCCAGTAGCTGATGCTCGACTGCGACGAGGTGCGTTCGCCGAAATCGCCAAAGTTGCTCTCCAGCGAAGTGCTGGAGTTGGTGGTGGCCACGCTGCTCAGGTGCTGGTAGGCGTACTCGGGCGGTGTGCCCTCATCGGGACTGTCCAGCAGCAGTGCCGGATTGATGTGTCCGCCGCTGCCGCCACTGGCACTGCCCAAGCCCGGAAGGTTGCTGAGCGAAAAGATCGATTGCGAGTTTCTGTGCAGCGGCGGCAGCGACTTGAGACCGAAATGTCCGCTGCTGCTGCTGCTGCCCTCTTGCGGCGAGTGAGTGGCCGATAGTTCAAAGTTACGTTCGGGTCTCTTGATTTCCAGCGATTTGTGCTCGCCACGCCGAAACGAACGACGCAACTTGTCCGCGAATTTGCTGTGCGTCTGTTTGGGCGGTTTGGTGGCTGAGCTTTTTGTTGGTGTTGTCGGTGTGGTCGCCTTGGCGGTGTCTTTTGTCTTTAGCAGTTTCTTCAGCTTGTCAGTCTTCTCTTTGCCGCACTCCGCTTTGCTGTCCAGCAATTTTTCGTGCATTTGTTGTTGTTGTTGCTGTACGAAGTCTTCTTGCTGCTGTTGAAGTGAATTATGTGCCAACTGTTGTTGTTGTTGCAATTGTTTTAATTGTACTTCCTCCAGCGGTTGTTGTGGTAATTGTTGTTGTTGTTGGTTTAATTGTTCCTCTTTCAGTGGTGGCTGTAGTTGATTTGTTGGCGTTTGTTGTTGTTGTTGCACAACAAGATTTTCTAAATTTATGTCCTGGGTTTTCAAATTGTTCTGCTGTTGTTGTTGTTGTTGTTGCTGCGCAAGTTGGTATTGTTCTAGCGTTGAATGTGGCTTCTGCTCCAAATTTTCCGCCACCGACTGTATTGTATGAGTTAGTTGTTGTTGTTGTTGTTGCTGTTCGCTTTGCGCAATGCTTTCAATGTCCGTAATTTTTGTTCTTATTTTTTCTGTCGTAATTGTTGTTGCTGCTACTGCTGCTGCTTCCTTAGTTGTCGTCACTTGTTCTTGCTGTTTTTGTATAATTGCGGTAGTTGTTGTTGTTGTTGCTACTGTTGTTGGTGGTGGTATCG
This sequence comes from Melieria omissa, assembly GCA_963971225.1. Taxonomy (NCBI): domain Eukaryota; kingdom Metazoa; phylum Arthropoda; class Insecta; order Diptera; family Ulidiidae; genus Melieria; species Melieria omissa. The sequence continues at coordinate 76,219,420 of OZ020268.1, read as the reverse complement.
CAAAGCCGCCGCCCATTACGCTTCGCTCGACTTCTGGACACTCAACGTTTGCTTGTTCCGTGCGACTTTTGTCTGCTTGTGTTGTTGTTGTTGCTGTTGCCGCTTCAAAATCTGCCTCCAATTGCGTTTGAGGCGCTATGGAGAACGCATTGCCGAAGCTCTCTGTCGAACGCACTAATTTATTTCGCTGTGTTTGTTGTTGTTGAAAGTTATTCTTCTTCTCTTGGTTGTTGTTGTTGTTGTTGTTGTTGCTATTTACTTGATATATTTTGCCGCCAACACTTTTTTGCAGTGTTGGTGAATTGTCCATAATCCAGTTACTGTTGGATTGGACGCGCTTCAATGTTCATAGCACTTTTGCTTCAAGTGTTAAGTGCTTCTAGTTGTTGTTGTTGTTGCAGTTGAGTAAGTTTCAGTTAAAATTTTTGTTGTTTTCTTTTCATTTAAGTTAAGTAGCTTAACGCTTGATGCTGTAATTCTTTTTGCGATTTTATTTTTTGTGGTTTTTTCAGTGCATTGGCCAGTTTAATTTCTTAAGTATTTTTGTTTTCACAATTTTAAACTATTTAATTAAATTTTAAATGTAATTCAATTGAATTTAATTTATATATTAAAGAAGCGTTTTAAGTTTTCCCCCGAAAAATTTTTAATGTTAGATTTAATTTAAACATTTTGGTTTTTTCTGTTGTTTTTTTTTGGTTTATTAAATGCTAATTTTCACTAATATTGTTGTTGTTGCTATTTCATGCTAAGTGTTAATTTGTAATTGCTTTTAAAAATTTCCTTAATTAAGTTGCGATTAGGCTTTTGTTTGAATATTGAACTTATTGATATTAGTTCGAAAAGTTAGTTGAAAAATTGTTCTTAGTGTTCTGAACCTTTGACGCTTTGTTGAGTTTCCTGCAAGTTGCGCGATACGCATTTGATTTACTGAAAAAGTGAGGGAGAAATTTCATTAATATTTATTTATTGTTTGTATTTGCAATATGAAGACGCCTAAAAATATGCCATTTTATAAAGTAATAATAACTTTGGATTAGGAAGTGCCTTAAAAATTTAATTGGTTCGAATGAAACGCCTAAAAATATGTTATTTTATATGTGTAGAAACAACAATTGTGAATGAAAATGTGCCTAAATAAAATGTGCCTTTTATAAAATAACTGCAACTCTGAATAAGGAAACACCTAAAAATGTGCAATTTAAAAAAAGCTTTAAAATGTGAAAGTTTTGAATGAAAATGCGCTTAGAAATATGTAATTTTGTATAGAAACAGCAACTGTGAATGAAAATGTGCTTAAAAGTATTCCATTTTATTAAAAAAATTTAACTCTGAAAAGCGAACCACCTAAAAATATGCAAGATGAGGAAGTCCCTAAAAATGTGACATTTTTGAATGAAGAAGCGCCTAAAAGTATGTAATTTTTTATAGAAACCGCAATTGTGAATGAAAATGTGCCTAAAAGTATTCCATTTCATATAATAATAGCAACTCTTACTAAGGAAACACCTAAAAATGTGCAATTTTATAAAATAATAATAATTGTGGATCAGGAAAAGCTTTAAAATGTGAAAGTTTTAAATGGAAAAGCACCTAAAAGTATGTAACTTTATATAGAAATAGCAATTGTGAATGAAAATGTGCCTAAAAGTATTCTGAATAAGGAAACACCTAAAAATATGCAATTTTATAAAATAATAACAACTGTAGATGAGGAAAAGCTTTAAAATGTGACATTTTTGAATGAAAAATCGCCTAAAAGTATGTAATTTTGTATAGAAACAGCAATTGTGAAAGAAAATGTGCCTAAAAGTATTCCATTTCATATAATAACAGCGACTCTGAATAAGAAAACACCTAAAAATATGCAATTTTATATATAAGCAACATTTACGAATAAAGATTTTGCGAATGAAGATTTTTCAAAGTGCTTGTTTGTTTTATAGCGAGAAGTATTAACATTTTTTGTATCCTAAACTAACCAAGAAGCACAAAACTCGAGAATGTGATAGTGTACACATGGGTCCTAAAGACATATTTCATACACTTTGCTTCCCTTTTTTTTAACTAAATTCTAATACAAAAAACAAACCAGAAATCAATTCAAATATTTATCTACTTTTAGACGCATAAAAGTATGCAAACATAAAAGAAAACCCAAAGCATGGCGCATATGGAAATTTCATAAAGCAAAAATATAAAAAAAAATTCTAAGGACCAGCGTTTAATTAAGCGAACATGCTTGATATGAAATGCAAATGGAGAAAGCGTGCTGACAAAATGTTAAGTAAAAATTTATGCAAAATACAAAGGAAGCAAAAAAAACAAGTAAAGCAAAAAGGTGGAAAATTGCTGTAAAATATTAAAGCGAAAAAACAATTTAAAAATAGCGAATACGCACGTGCGGGTGCTAAGAGTGTTGCATGTATGTGTGTGTGTGTGGCGCTGGCGCGCTGTTTGGCTTATTAGCGTTGCACATGCGGGTGACATCGTTAACGGAAGCTATAAGTCGCCACCATTGCTGCCGCCAACAAGTTCAAGAACCCTTTTCTTCTGTCTATTCCCCCCCCCCCCCCCTCATGCCCCTCGTTTGGCTCACTTTGAGCAGAAAATTATGCGCCAACTCGTTGGTTGAGGCTCATGTGTGGGTTTTGCACAATCGGGAAGCTGCAACTGTTGGCTACAAAAAGAACAATGTGCAAGTCGTGGTGAGACATGGTGGTGTTGTTGTAGGACACTGCTGCGTGACAGCAGCGACAGCATACAAACAAAACGACGCTGACAACAATATGAAAGCAGTCACTTGTACGCATCGCTGTTGATTTTGATACTTTAAGCTCATTGGCTTTTTTAACCAGCCATGCGAGAGTAAATACAACTACATGTGCATACATACTTACAAGCATCTATGCATACATAGTTTAGTGGGCGTACGTGTGTGTGGAGTAGTTTGAAATTGCCAGCTGTTTGCGCCGGTGCACAGTGTTTCGTCTAGAACAAGCTAGCTGGACAAAAATATTTTTCAGGATTTTTCGTTTTATATGCGGCTTTTTATACAAATACATATCTTTTTTTAGTTTTCTATGTATTTTTCTATGTATATATACATATATACAAACGTACACATACCTATATATACATATATACATTAAGGAATTTAATAATTCCAGTCTTAGGACCCAATGGAGAAAAATATATGACCTAAAACATACCAGATATACTGATAAGTTGGTTTATGTTGCGAAGATATCTGCACGATTGTCCACTGGCGAAATGTAGCAAGTGTTATCAAAACTGCGAAAAGGGAGGCTCACGAATCTCTGACCGTAAAATATGATAGACGTTTAAGTTCGAGATATTAGAGCTCTATTGTACTATATAGATACCCAATCGACTAGTCATGCACACAAAAGGCTTCGGAAGTGGAGTATCTAAACTTGTCATAAGGTATTTCCGTCATTTTATGTTATACCACGAATAGAGATTAATGTACAGTGTTTCCAGCTCCCGCGCAAATAGTTCGAATTTTTCAATATTTATATCATAACCCGAAGATAAAGCGCGTTGAAGTGTGTCGAATTTTTTTATGAAAGTAACATCCAACCCAGTAATTTCTGCACTTTTCTCTGAATTTTCAAAGAACCTACGTGCAGTAGGCCTCAAGAAGGTTTCAACAACATCGAAGGTGGTTACTCTCTGCCGCTCCCTACTAAATGAGTTAGGGCATGCGCACAACATTATCCTTATCTGGGTACCGGGCCACAAAGACATCAGTGGAAACTGTGTAGCTGATGAACTTGCTAGACGTGGCACCACCCTCCCGCACCTTGACACCACAGTCACGGCAGGTATTCCTCTTGCCACCTGTAAATTAATAATCTGTTCACTCTTCCTCGATAATGCCAACAGGCGATGGGAAGGGGAGAGTACATGTACCATAACTAAACAGCTCTGGCCTGTTTTTAATCAAAGGCGAACAAGAGCACTTATCTCGCTTAATAGGCAACACATTAGCACGGTCGTCGCAATTCTGACAGGCCACTGTTTATTCGGACGCCATGCCTTCAGACTAGGCGTCAACAGTTGGGACTTCTGCCGCAGTTGCCACAATGAGGAGGAGGAGGAATCTATCAGCCACCTTTTCTGCAACTGTCCGGCTCTATCTAGACGAAGATGGAAAACCCTAGGCTCTCCTTTCTTCGACAACTTGACTGAACTCAGTTCAGTTAGCATAAAAGACTTGATCGAGTTCATTCACTCTTCGAAATGGCTAGTAAGGCTTATCGACTTGTAGTAAGACAGACCTTTTCAACTTGTGGTATCACAACGGGCCCATTCCGTGGCCTAAGTGTGTCTTTCGGCAGGTCCCAGGCCAAGACAGCCACCTTAACCTAACCTAACCTACGTGCAGTATTGCCGTCATTTGTGTTACCGAATCCAGGCTTTGGTTTATCTACAATCAGTCCAAGTACATTTTTAAATTGCTCCTGAATGTGTTTTGAACGCTGCTTCACACTAGCTTTGTCTGATTCGTCTCTAAGCTGCCACTTTTTTACATCAAGACGATAGCTAATGTGAAGCAGACATTCAAAACACCTTATCCATGCGTGCAGTGTAGATAAGCCAAAACCTAGATTTTCTCGGTTGGGTAAAAACTCCTGTGTCTCGTTATTCATTATTTTTGGATTTGCTCCACATATAAAGCACCTTTGAGTAGAAGACATTTCGGTTAAAGCATTACAAACTTTCCCATCAATCATGGTTAGAAGCATATTATGTTTGACAGAAACTTCAAAATCTTCCAGCATGCTCTTTGTCGGTTCTATAAACTTTATCTCTTCCAAAACTCTGTTCGTTTCAGAAACAATAAAATCCTTAGATTCTTTGGAAAAAATAAACTTTATAGGACGACAATACATGGTAGAAGATGGTCGAGGATTCTGCCAAACAATATTACCTTCGTCATTCCGCAATTGTAAGGGAACGAATGAAAATACAAACAAAAATTCATCACTGTCATCACCGTTTGTGAATTTTTGTTTGTATGTGCTATGACCGGAACTACCATCACAACCCCACTTGCTTATTAGAGTGAATGATGAGCAAGTAGGTAATAAATTGACAAGAACTTCTTGCTGTGCTAAGACTAGACGCTCAACAGTTTTATCTAAAATTGCTTGAACTTTAATTTCAGCACGTGTTTCATTCACATCAATTTTCTCTGGATAACAAGCAGCTTTTGCCTTTCTTACACTATAAAATGATGGAAATACCTTATGACCACCTTGGATACTCCACTTCCGAGTGCTTTTGTATGCACGACTAGTTGATTTGCTATCTACATAGTATGCTAAAGCTTCTTCACTGCTCAAACATCTAGAATTTTTTTCACATTTGTTTTCGTTCAGAGATTTGTGAGTCTCCCTTTTCGCAGTTTTGATAAGACTGGCTACATTTCTACTGCCGGACAATCGTGCAGATACTTTTAATTTTGAAAACATGTGCCTCATTATTTCTTCATTTTTTGTTTCATTCGAATATTTCAACCAAATTTCCATAAATTTAAATTTTGTGATACTTATAGTCAAATCTGAAAAATATAAAATAAAATAGATGTGCAAAAAATTCGCAATGGTTTTTTGTTCCATCTACTAGTACGTACTTATGAGCAGAATATATATAAAAATTGGAGAGGTGACAAGAGGAGACATCTCAACTTTTCACCTTTGAAGTTAAAAATTTGGGGAAAAAATCGCGTTCCTTCTTAATCATGGCACGTTACAACTATTAAATATAGCTTAATTGCTAATACAAGATATTGTAAAAATACTACACACTCTTAAGCACAGACTCCATTATAAATAAAGATGTAACCGACTTTAAAAACGAACTTATTTTAAGAAATTGCTGCAGGCCAACTATGTAAAGAAATTATTAAAATTTTCGATAATCTGATGTATTTATCTATATAACTCACTATATTGAAAGTGCCGATGTGTTATTTTCACACAAATCCTAATGTATGAATGTTGACATTCATTATCTAATAGAGAAATCAGGAAATAAAAATGACGTTTTTGTCCAGCCAGCTTGTTCTAGACGAAACACTGTGCGGTGGTTGTTTGGCTGGCAGCTTTTCTGCTTTAGGTGAGTTTGTTTTTTGTTCTCTGCGTGTATATCTTTATATGTATGTGTGAGTTGCTCATGCAGTTGACAGCTGTGCGCACTTAATTTTAATTAACTAACTCGTTACGTGCCAGCGCTCGCTGCAGCTGTGCTGTTGTCGTTAGTCGCCACAACTATTTGAGTTGGGCGTTGTGGCAGGTGAGGGCATCTTGAAACATGTGTGACATGTGTAACATTCCCCACTGCTGGCATGTATGCAAATTGTGACATGTACATCAATTCTCTAAAGTAAATTCTTACATCAATTCCATGTAAACTATGTCTTCTTTGTAGCATTTAGTATACAAAGTATGAAGTGAATCAATTTCATTATGAGAACAAAATACGCCAGAAGCCAATGCTGTAAAAATATTTCTAGATGTGAATTAATTGAGATAAATAAATGAATCAATAAATAAATTCATAAATAAATAAATAAGTAAATCAATAAATTAATTAATAAATTAATAAATAAATAAATAAATAAATAATATATCTAGATTTGAATTAATTGAAATAAACAAATAAATCAATAAATAAATAAATAAATAAATAATATTTCTAAATTTGAATTAATTGTGTTTAATAAAAGCAGTAAACTTGGTTGATAACGTAGGTTTTAGAGTAAATTATGTTGTAGAGCAGAATTGGCCAATGTTTTCTTCTACATTTTTATGACAACTTTGCACTGTGAATTGAAAGCTTTTTCATGTACAATTTCATTCTCAAAATTTTGTAATTTCCTATTGAGTGTAGTCAACTAAAGTAAGTGGATTCTACTGTGAAACCATAGAGTTATGTTGTTGGAATGCTTGTGGTTCTCATCGTAGTAATTCGTGGGAGTTGCGCCATTAAACTGTGCCACGTGACCACCTCTGATGGAGTTGAAAAATTTTTGGGAAGATACCAGTTCATGCCGGATTCTTACGGATTAAAAGCCATCACCCGTTATCTACCTTTGCGGAACCGTCTTCTAGCATCACTTCGCAGAAGGTTTTCTCATACCAAATTGAGAAAGTACTCAACTTAATTTCATTCAAGATTAAGGAGAGTAAATAAGAGAAAAGAAGGAGAGGAAAAAAATGAGTTTTCTATATTTTAGAGTTGGCTATGATGGCAAATCGAACTTGGTTTAGAGTGTCGCTGCAGACTCGCAACTCGTCGCACTAATCAGCTTACCTATGGCATTTCCCAATTGAATAGAACGATAAAATGTTATGCACATCAAAACATATGAAACTCACCCATTCAGAAAAATGAAACAAATTCAACTTTTAATGCTTTTCAAAAGTTTCAAATGCGGCTACAAAATATTTCAATTAAATGTATGAAATTTAGCATAAAAAGACCGCGCAGCCGTGTGGGTGTGCTTAAGTCCACTTTCATATAGAAGGCTACCACTCCAACCTAACTTAACATCTGTTCGGGAGTAAATTGTGCTAATTTGGCACCAAAACAGTCAAGAAAATCCATGCGATGCAAAGAATTCCATATCAATTCATAATCATAATCATGGTGTATTCATGTCCTGATCCCAACAAATGTTCTTGCATTTCTAGAAATCACTTTTACATATAATTTTAGAAATGCTAGTAGTTTCAAGTCATACAAACAGCATTGAAATGATGACAAAACTCATAATGTGAAATTCAACAACATTTGTCTACAAGCGCTTATGGCTCAAATCACGCTGACAACAATGGCAACCAGCAAGCCGCGACAACAACAGTTATCATCTAGCAACCACAATAATACCACAATACCAAGAAATAAAGTGGAAAAACATTACTTCTAACATAATTTCTTGGATTTTCGCTTGCAAAAGGCAGATAAAGTAAAAGATAAATTTGTACACATATATATACAAATTTCATATGTGTATGTGACCCTCACAAACACACACACACACACACACACACACACACACATTAATGAAAAACATTAATGTAAAACAAAATCTACAAAAAGATATAGATTTGTGTATGGTTTAATTGTATTTCAACTGATTTTCACTTTATTATGTTTTGGCTCGCATTTTCTATATGAGCCGAAATTATGACATAAGCACACTTAAATATATATGAAGGCATAAGTATGTCTGTATATGTATGACTTGGGCGTAATTTAAATAAATGTTTATAGTCTTAATGTCATTGCCATTGTATTTTTGTGTGCGTGTGTTGTGTGCAACCCAGTCTGCTGCTTTTGCGTCTCTCATCTATTTGTTCCTTTTTTTGGGTGTTATTTTTTATGTCTATTGTTGTTATTGTTATAGCTGTACTTAACTGTTATATTATGGTGCCAATTTATTTATTTAAGAATTTCATTTGTTGCTTATTTTCGACACAAGTGGCCAAGTGCACGTGCGCGCTCTGGTCATTAGGTTCCATTATTTGTGCAATTTTACAATTGTTATTGTTATTGTTGTTGATTATTGTTGTTGAACAGTTAGTAAAACATTGTTGTTGCTATTATTTCAGCTGTTCGTTTGTGCAGTGTTGAAAGTTGGCAGCCAATTTGAACGCTGCTAATTGTCTATGCGCCATAGGACATACGGGGCGTATGAGTAATACGAGGAGATGGGACAATAAATGCAGCGAGAGAGATATCCTCAGGTATGTGATGCATATGTATAAATATGTATATATATCTATGTATGAATATGCACATGTTACATTTGAAATAATATTACAAAGTAGGAAACCAGAACTTTTTACAATATTCTAAATGATTTTTTTACTGGGGACACAATAGATCTCTGGTTCAGTGCAATATTCCCTTTTTTTAAACGAAATTATTTCTTTGTTAATTAAGCATACAAATTTTAAATTCTACTACAGGTTTTTTTTCAGTAGGTGATATCGTGATTTAAAAAAATGTTTCAAAGGGGTAGTTTTGACCCCTGTCGACCTTTTTATGCAAAAAATTTGGAACATATAATTGAAATATTTTTTAGCAAAATTTTCAAAGGACTATTTTTGACTTCTGTCGACCTTTTTATGCTTAACTTTGTAAATTTAGTTTAAATATTTTTTAGCCACATTTGAAACTTTTGAAGAGCATTAAAAGTGAATTAAGTTTCATTGTTCTGAATGGGTGAGTTTTATATGTTTTGATGCCTTTAACATTTGTTCTTTCTATATTGAATTGGGAAATGCCGCAGGTTCACGAAATAACGTTGCATTGCCGCAGCGAGACGTAGGATCAGTTAGTGTCTCCTCGATAGTTGTTGTGAACAGTACTTATAATTTCGTCCCAGTTTCAGTTTGAAAGCGTAATTTTTGTTATTGCCTTTGTTTTCCGCTTGTGGTAAACATTGTTGTTTTTGACAAACCAACAATTCGCAATACAGGATTTTGAAAATTCTATTTTATTCTCTATTTCATCGTCTGTACACTGCTTTTTAAATCATGTAAATATTGTTTCTCGTTTGGTTTTTATGAGCATTTTCCCAAACCCTAGTAAAACTGTGAAAATCGGCCGGTTATTCTCACACAGGCACCTTTTTCTCGCTCGGCACTAAAAGGGTTAATCTTGAATGAAATGAAGTTGAGTGCGTTTTCAATTTGGAATGAGAAAACCTTCTTAAAACAGATTCACCTGAATCTATCACAATACACAACAAACCGCCTAGAACTGTGCTATAAGTGTTTTTATTGTTAATAATGCAATGATGGCGCAAATAGTTATTCAAAGTTTCTTAGGTCTTCAGCTCTACAGTTCTTAATTGGTTTTTCACTTTCTTATTTCCATTTTTGAGCTTTTAAAATTGCAAAGAGCTAATTTCCTTTTATTTTATTTTAACAGAAAGAAAAAATAAAAATAATTAACTAATTCTAGCCTCACTTAGTTGCATGTAATGAAGTGCCGTGATGATTCAATACCCTTCATTCACACAATTAAGTTGGCGCACTTCACATGAGTTAATTGCATTTTACGATAGACGCCAATAAAACGCGCTACTTATTTGTATATCCGCGCACAACACAAGCGAGCACTTAAGCGCCTAAAGTGCGACTAACTAAAGTGCGAGCAACACTTCTAGCATACTTTTAGGCACAAATATGTGGGAGTTTTACATTCTACAGACATTATATGAACCAATCTGATATTAAAAACGCTTGAGAAACATGCAGCACAATTTCCGATTAGTTATTTCATAGCATATTACAAGGCGCAAATGTTTAAACAACTTAAAATATGCTTTGAATTTTAAAAAAATTTTGAGCTGTAAATTTCAATGCAGCTTTTTTTGTAAAGAATTACAGTAAATTATAATTATATATGTATGTACAAACGTTATACATTCGTAACAACATTATACATTCGTAAGACATGAAGAGTTGAATTCCATGTGAATCACAAAAAATGTGTTCAGTAAACCTCATTAGTATGTGTTGCCACGCCTGTGTTGTTACAAACACACACTCCCGCATACATATTGATGTATGCGCTGCCCATGGCAAACGACACGTTTACACCAACGTCAAACTCTGCACACACTCACACACACACACAGCGACAATTTGTAAAGCGGCACAACAGAACAGGAAAAAAAATACAAGAAACACGCTCAACAATCACTTAAGCAATGCAACGGACATGCAAAAATGGCACAACGACACATAACCTTCGTCGTTTATGCGCGCCACTAATATGTTAATATGTGTGTGTGTGTGTGTGTGTGACGCAATCAGACGCACACACACACACACAGCCCGCGTTTGCATATGTCTGCTTGCATGCAGCTGACATAAACAAATTTGCATAGAGTGCCGTTGGCGTTCACTCCTCCGACTCTTTGATGCACAAAGTGCAAGCATCGGACCAGTCAGTGCGCCTAAAAGTATGCATCACAGCTGCGCGAGGAACGTATAGAGGCGTGCTTGCTGCCAGTGTCTGACGGTTGACGTCGGTGTGGCAGAAACGCGTACAGGTTGACTGATTGACTGTGCGGCCACAGTTGCGCGTGTGGCACTTTGCCGCCACAACGACAACGCTGCCAAGTTGCAGTAATAAATGGACGATACGCACATTGCATGCGATGGCGTGTGACTGCCTGGTTGGCTGTCTGGCTGTTTGGCTTTCTGTGTGGCAGTGTGAAGCGTAAAATGTTCATAATTTTTCATTTTCCTGTGCAGCCATCTGTCGAATTGGTGTTGGCTGCATGTGTAGAGCGACATGCACGCCATAAAGTATGCTAAGCTATTGTTTTTTTTTATTTATTTGTAGTAATGCTTTGTTATAAATTGTTTTTTTATGTGAACCAAATTTTATATATTCAATTTATTTAATGCTCATGCTGGAAATTCATGTATTTCATTAAAAAAAATTGAGCCTTCTTGGAGGCCTTCATGTTTATTGATTTCATCGACTGAAGTGAAGTGTTTTTAAAAGGGTATCCTACATGTTCGAAATAGGTGAAAGAATGCCTGTGTCAGACGGCGGGTGAGAAAGCAGTTCCCATCCAACATTTTCTAACTATATTTTTTTTGACCGGTTAAGCAAGAGTTACAGATTCGTGTCTGGTTGCATATTTTGACCATTGTGCTTCGATTGCTTGGTTCAAACGTGTCAAATCTTGTCGGTAGAGCTCTCCCTTAATAGTTTGACTAGGTACAACCTATTAAGGAAGAGATCAAACTATAGGGTTTTCCAACAAGAGGGAATCACCCGGTATTTCGGTAGCTGTCACTTTTGAAGCTTTTATTCTTTGACATTTGACAAGAAGAAACTACGCCATTACTAAAAATGGAACAATACACGCTTCAACAATGCATTGAAATTATTAAAATTCACTACAAAAATGGTGAAAATCTTGCAGTCACAGTTCGTAAAACTAAAGCATTTTTGGGTCGTCGTGAAGCACCTTGTCGGACCGCAATACAGAAATTGGTGGAAAAATTCGAGCTGTTGGGACAAGTTAGTGATGTGAAGAATAAAATCCGTGCACGTTGCTCAAGAACAACTGAGAATATTGCTGCTGTAGCCCAAAGTGTTGAAGGAAACCCAGGTTTGTCGATTCCTCGTCGTTCTTTGGAATTGGGCATTCCAAAAACGTCATTACACCGTATTTTGCATAAAGACTTGGGTCTTAAGGCTTAAAAAAGTTCAGTTAACACAAGAACTCAAGCCGACCGATCATCAACAACGTCGTGTCTTTACTGATTGGGTCCTCTGGGTGTTATCTCTGGAAGAGTTGATCACAATTGGCCACCGAGATCTTGTGATTTAACTTCTTCCTTTTGGGCCACGTGAAAGATAAGGTGTACGCCAACAGCCCAGCGTCGATTCAAGACCTCAAAGATAGAATTCGTGAGGCTATCGAGGACATAGGGCAGCCACTTCGCGATTTGGTTATGGAAAATTTCATGAAAAGGATATGGTCCTGTAAGCGTGGTTGTGGTGGCCATTTGGCTGATGTTGTTTTCATTATTAACGGCATACCTTCCTCTTTATTATGAAATAAACATCCGATCATTTATCTAAAAAAATTGCATTTTTCTTTGAACACCAAAATAACACCTCTTGTTGGAAAACCCTATATTAAGGAAGAGCTCATAACTCATAATGAATCACTAACTTCTGACTCCACCAAATACAGAACTTGAACTTGGCGTCATGGGTATTCAGTTTGGCTGTCGATGTTGATGCATAGCCGCACGTTTTTTTTATATTTTCAAAGTGTTTCAACTTTTCGTCAGTTTGATGCAAAAATTAAATATTTTTGAAGCGTTCAACCAGCATTTCGGATATGCAAAATTCAAAGTCTCTTGGCTTCAATTAATTAAGTGCTTAATTTTCTTGTTTTTGGATAACTTTTAGATTATATAAACGTTTTACAACAGTTGAGCAATCAACTCACAATGACTCTGAAAGTGGTCTTTGGCAAAAATGTTTGAACTTTTTTGGCTGTCCGGGTCGCTACTCGTCTTCTCTCCTCCAGCACTTCTAAAACGTACAACGTACGTACGTCATTTAACTAAAATACAATTACGGTACTCACTATTCGTAGCATTTAAGGGGTCATTCTCATGTGAAATTTTGTAAAAATCAATTTTTTTGAACATATTTGGAATGTATCATCCTTGAAGAAAATTTCAAGTATTTCGGCTTCTAGAGACATTTATATAACAAGCGGTCAAGGATTCTAGCGGTTAGTCAAAACTTTAAACGTGTTTTTCTCGGAACGCCTTTTTTTGAAATGGCGGGGATGATTTAAAAAAAACCATTCATCCGATCTCTTTGCGATTTTGTCACGTCATTCTACATACTGTTAGCTATCGTCCCTAGTAAATTCACTCCGATATGTTAAAAATTTCATATTTTTTTTAATTGATAAAATCTTCAAAAACAACCATTTTTTACTGTTCTAACTTCCAATGCCTGCCATTTTGTGAGATTCTTATGAAAAAATTCAAATTTACTACGGGCGAGAGGTAAGTTCATACTGATTAAGAATTTCTTTGAAATTTATGTTTTAGATAATCCTGTGACTCAAAACAATACCCGCCAGCTGACCATGACGCGGCAGAAGCCGTGTCTTTAATCGAAAAAAAGTGTTTGAAAAAATTAAAAAAATGTTTTTTGTTTTTTATTTTTGTACCATAACAATTGAATAAATTCCTCGTATTCATAAAGGAAATAATTTCTGAAGAATGTCCATTTTTCCTGTCCGCGCATGAGAATGACCCCTTAAGGTGTAATGCTGCTATCGGAGCAATTTTGAAATTTTGCAATATTTTTGAAAGCAGTTGTAGCGACAGATTGCTACGACAGCTACTTTACACCTAAAATGCCATGAAGAGTGAACTCCACTAATAACTTTCGACAGCACTTTTCTTCATATTAAAGCATGAATGAATGAACAAACACTTTATCAGGCACCAAGTTAAACATTTTCCCTTTAAACATTGTTTTTATTGTTAACATTCACAAAAAATGACGCATGAGAAAAAAGCGCAATGACAGAAGGTTTTTAATGAATATTTTGACAAATAAATTACAAAATTTCTCTTCTAATTTCACACAATTAAACAGCTAACAATTTGAATATTTATTATAAAATAAATGAATTTTTAAGAATGTAATTCCCGCTTGTCAAATCAGAATCACTCGTACAGAAGCAATGAAAAATTACTCAAATAAACGCATAATGAGCCACAACACCAAACAAATTGTTATGATTTATTTTTCACTCTCCTCATTATACGCATTAACGTTCTTTCTCCCTACTTCTCTTTTTCTGCCTCCCTTTATTCCTTTTCTTAAGTAAATATTAACGACGCTGTTGTGTTGCGTTCATGCTTTTCTACTTCCGGCCGTTGTGGCTATGAATTTGAATGTCAGGTCGCCAGTGGGCAGTCACATAAACAATAAAAATGCCACAGGTCAAAGGCACCGGTGTGGCGCAAATAAACGAACCCATAAACAAACACAAACATACGCACATACATAAAAGCACATGAAGTGGTCATTATGTCGATTGTAACGCAGCCAGCGTCCAGTAGTCGTCATGCTCTCTTGTCACGGTTTTATTTATAAAATCATAAACACAAACGCACAAATCTACAATAACTGTTTGTATACATATGTGTATATGTGTGTGTGTGTGTGAGGTTTTTGTGTTTATTATAACACTTATTGTTATGGTTAATGCACATAATTAATGATTTCATATTTTGGTTCGGTTATTCATGTCTAATTTTAATTGCTTAATTAAGATGAGATGTGGTGCACTTGGGTTGCTTTTGTCGTTGTTGTTGTTGGTGCTGTTGTTGTTGTTGGTGCTGTTCTTGATGTTTTTGTGTGCCTGCTTTGGCTATGCTTTGCAGCATGTGCAGTAATTAATAACTGCCCAAAGGGGCAATTCGGTAAATAGTTTAATTTTATATAGTTTATTGAATGCGTGAGGTGAGCTTTTAGGCACAAAATAAAATAAAATAAAATAAAATAAAATAAAATAAAATAAAATAAAATAAAATAAAATAAAATAAAATAAAATAAAATAAAATAAAATAAAATAAAATAAAATAAAATAAAATAAAATAAAATAAAATAAAATAAAATAAAATAAAATAAAATAAAATAAAATAAAATAAAATAAAATAAAAGAAAACAAAACAAAATAAAATCATAAAATTAATTCACTAAAATAATTTGATTTAATTAAAACACTTTTTGGACATTTTGCCAACATCATCTATTAAGCAATTCTGCTTATTGCCTACTTTGTGGCGCACTATCGAGCATAACACTTCTAATATAACACTTCTCTTGGTTGTTGTCACTGTGTGCGTGTATCACAAACATACAATTTACCTGACCAACAGCGGAAATTTAATTTAAATTTGTATTTTAAATGTAAATGAAATTTGTACATTTCCATTTCCGCTCAACATTAACACCGCATGCTGTGTGTGTGTGTGTCTGTGAGCGCGTGCACGCGCCTAAAATCACACAATGGCATAATTTTATTGTTATGATTGCATCAGCAGTGTTCGTCAGCAATGAAAAATACGAATGAATGAAAATGACAACGCAAGCGAGACTAAATATTGTGAGCGACGTAGCTGGAAGCCTGAGTGTGAAACGATAAAGTAAAATTGTAAGCCAAGTGGTACCCAGTAACTGTGGTAATGTCGGTAGGACAGCAAAGTGTGAACGTGCGCGAAATACGAAATGAAATAAACGATGAAACGCAAGAAATGGCCAACGTATTTTGCTTCGTACTTGCGTACTAAAAATGGCAGGTAGAAGTTGAGAAAAACTGGGCGCTGCTCGACTTGGGGCCGTATTTTAGGCAGAAAGTTTTAGGTGATTATATGTGTTAGGGTTTTTTAAATGATATAAGGTTTTAAAGCTCATAAGATAAATTTTTTGAGATGGCAGATCAGTGATCTATTCAGCGGCTACTTCAAGTTATAAGGCATTTCTTATATGGCACCACTTAAGTTTAAGGTCAAAAAGAGTATTAAGAAGAGTAGTCAAAAGAGTATTCAAATGAGTAAAGACGACATACTTTACTGGTCCAAGTGTTGCCTAAAACTATGCCTTGAAAAAGTTGTAGCCATATTAAAGCGCACTAGAAGTAAATCCTGATATGTTAGTATACTTTTAGGGGGTCATAAATTCCAAAAAAAATTCTAAAAATTTTGTTTCTTTAATTCTACCAAATTTGATATACTTTTATTAACAACACCAAGTACTTTGTTGATGAATTTTAAGCGCCTCACTACATTTGCGCCCTCCACCTCAGACGACACTGTGCAGCGCCCCACAGCGCTGCTAGCATGGACGTTCTTCTACTCAACCTTTTGGCAAGCACAAAAATACTTTGAAGCCAGTCAATAGTGGTCGCTTGCGTTTTCTTCTAAGCGCTTCAGTGGCTCAATTAGCTTCAAAGTACTTTAAAAGTGCGCGGGTGTTAATTGAACGCCATAAAGTGGACAATATTTTGTGCACCTTTTAGTGCACCTTGTAGCACTGCCATAAACTCTCCACAAACCCACACAGCAAGTATGTTTGTCTCGCTATCAGTCGACATAAAAAATTTCGAGCGCACTTTTAAGGCTTTTTAAGTGCGAACATTTAAATTTGACATTTGTCAACACAAAATTTAAATTAAATACAGCGGTTGACTGCAACGTAAAATTGTATTAATTTGCACTGCTATTGCATACTTTCAGGCTTTAAAGCCAAATTGTGTGCGTTTTCATTACAACGCAAAAATGTTGGCATGGAATTTTTGCTATTTACTTTACATATTTTAGCGCTGCTTTGGTCAGTTGCCACGACGCAAAATTCCAGCAACGAAAGTGAGAACAAAAATATGCAAAAAAAAACAAAACAAAAAGGTTGGCAACTGACAACTGACGCCGCCATCAATGTTTGATCGATAATCCAATAAATTTCCCCAGGGGCAAAAAACTCACAGCTTGCTGAATGGGTGCTGTTGTTGTTGTTGTTGGTGGTGGTGTTGGTGTTGACGTTGGGCGCATTGAACACTTTGCCAAACACACACAAACACACACACAAATACAAACAAATACATCAACTGTAACGAGTGGCAATGGCAATAACAACGAAAGAGGTGGCACAATAACAATAACAATAACAAAAACTTTTAATTTAATACTTTTAAAATTAAAAGCGCCACGGTGGCAATCAGGCGTTGAGGTTTAAAAAGTTACAAATTCCCTTTTGGAAATGCGAAAAATCAAACTTTTAAATTATGCGTCAACGTTGATGGCTCAAACTGTGCAAAGGTCGACATTTTGTGTCTCTTGTTTGATTATTTGGGCTTTGTTTGTTTTCGTTATGGTTTATTGCACGTTTCTTTGAAGATGGCAGTTCAAAGTTTTTAAGTTTCTGACAGCTGCGGTCAGCGGTGGCTGGTGATTGGCGAAACAATACGTTAGAACAAATTAAAAATTTGGAAAATACAAAAAATAATATAAGTTAACCAACAGTAAAGAGTAAAGTAGTTAAACTGGAGTATACTTATAGGGGCATGGGTAATTGTGAAGCTTAAAATTCAAAAGTGGCAATAGAACATCGTTTTAAACATATTTAGTTAGTAAATGACACAAATTGTGGCATATTTTTAGGATAGTGAACAATCATTGGGGCCCAAAACTCTACTTGCTGAATACTCAGTGAACATCTCTATTAATGCCTAAACTAAGGAAGTTAAACACGCTGACACACATTCACCTCAGAGTCCTGAATTCATTTACAGTTGTAGTAGTGATCTATTAAAATGTGAATGACAGAAATGAAATAACTGATAGCAGTGTTGTGATTACTTTGATGACAACGAAGTGGAAGAGATTTTAAATGCTCACTGTTGAAAGCATCAATTCGGTTACGGCTTTGATTGAAGACATGTGCGTCTGCATTTGAAAAGGGTTAAACAGATCAAATCAACTGCAGAGAGGTAGCCAAAATATATTACATCATCCAATTGCCATGACAGTTGAAATGTTCAATTTTTTTTTGGTTGGGTTAAAAAAACAGTAAAATTAAAAAAAAAATACTGAGAAAACAAAAAAGTGGCAACATCTGGGTCCCAAAAGGTGAACAAACACGAGTTGTAATGCCAAAAAGTAGGCTAAGTTAGAAAGCCCTTTCGCTATTTAAGTAGAGGTGACACTTTGGTTGGTGGTTTGTGAGAAAGAACACAAATGAAATGAGTCTGAGTTCAAAAAATAAGGGACAATTTTTTTTATGAAATTGCGTATTAACTTTTTAAAAATTGGGTATTTGAGTATAAAGAAGTATCATAGCAAAACAAAATCACTGTTCTAAGTCGGCTTAAGCTTATAGTACTTCTTTGATCTTTAAAGTTGTACAAACTACATGAGTGATTGTGGATTCTGCTTCAAATCAGGGACCGTTACAGCTGTAAGTTTTATTATAAAAAATCAATGTATAAGCGTTATTTTTTTACTTTTATTTAATGACTCAACAAATAACAGTTATTTTTTATTTATATCTTAAAATTTCAGTAATAACAATTATTTTTTACTTTTTTCTTATTAGTCCACAAATGCATTTTTTTCAATTTTTAGTTTAGTTGTCCTATGGTAAAAATTATTGGTGACTTTTATTTAAAAAGTTCATCAATAAAAATCAATAAGTGACTTTATTTAAAAAAAATCATTACTTAAAATCAGTCAGTGACAGTTATTTTTAAAAGTCATCAATAAAAATTAGTGACTTTTGTTTAAAAAAGTCATCAATAAAAATCAGTAAGTGACTTTTATTTATAAAAGTCATCAATAAAAAGTAGTAAGTGACTTTTGTAAGAATCATACAAAAATAAAAAAAATAATATCAATAAAAAACATTCATTGACCTTTAGAATACAAAACACTTCATAGCTGCTCAGAAATTGCTCTTAGAGGGTTAAAATCTATGACTGACCCCTACTAATTTGTTCTTCTGAACATTTATTTTAAACATATTGTTACGAAAATCTCAAGTTTGTTTTCCAAGGTTCGTTTTGATTGTGGTTGAAAATAAAACAACTTCAATTACTCAGCAAAAATCAACAATCACTTTATTTATAGATTTACACTTCGCTTGTATCTACACTTGTTACCACTTTGCTTGCTCAACACAGACTCGACTCACTGCGCTGCACACTGCTGCTTTTATACCAGTTTTCTTATCGCGCCAAAGTTTCTTGCAACTTCCAATTGGAAAATGCTCGACCATTCTCGCACAGCCCATTTCTCGCGAGCCTTGCCATATCGGACTATACCAAGCGAATTATACCAAATTTGCCATACTTCAAAGTGCATGCCTAAAAGTATGCTTCGAAAAGCGTTCATGCACAGCACAGAGTGCCTTTTCGTTTCAATATTAACCCTTTATCCCCAAAGCTTAATGAGGCTCCCATACAAAACTATCATTTTTAAACTATAGGCTCCCATTGATTCCAGGTTGCACTCAGACGTATCAAATGTAAGACTGACCCCCATTTATTTTTTCTTCCAAATGTTTTTTCCCTACATACCTAATCGATATCTCCAACTTTTTGGGGGGTTGCCATACAAAAGTAGTCGTTTTCAATCGAATTGGCTCTACACTTGTAAATGTTGTAAAGAAAGCAAGGAAACATTTTATTTTGAAAACTACTGATCCACAACATTTTTAACTGAAAAAAATACAAAATTAATTCATGTTAAAAAATTCATCAGCAGATGGCGCTTTCCATACAAACACAGTGGTGAGGTTGTCAGCTTTTGGGTTTCTACAAAGCTCTTCCTATTTCTAGGCATCTCCTATTAGGAATATAATTGTATTTTAGTTGAGTGTTGTGTTAGATTAGGTTCAGAGAGCGAGTACGAAAAATTTATTTTTCTGTAATTCCATTTGGAGGCATCACAGCCTATTGTGAGTGTCCTCAATGACTGCCAGAAGCAGGTACATTGCTCCAACTGGTGCTCATGTAAAAAGTCAAGGTAATGTTTTTTTCCTCAAACCACAAAAAAATAAATGTCCTGAAGCATAGAAAATCCATAACTAAGAATCTCCATACACCACTAAATCATGTCTAATGTAGAATTATGATTGCGTTTACTTGGAACCTGAATAATGCAACTTTGACAACATGAACTACTCAGTTAAATTGAAATCATTGATGCTATTCCTTCCGGCCCAAGAATTTCTGTACCACAAAATTACCATTATTGAGTCTAAATATAACTCATACATTTATTTAGAACGAGTTGAAATACTTTATGTGCTTTGAACGTTCTGCACTGCTAATTTTGTGCACAGCTCGCAAATTGTATGAATTTTAAATAAATGAAATTTGACTCCAATCTGGTTACTTGACATTGACTCGCTTGCGCTGTCAATTTCAACTCGCCTGAGACGCGCTCAAGCGCACAATTCGCACTCGTCTCGGCGCGCGTCCATGCCTGACGAATGTTGCACGGCTGCTGCGCGTCGTGACGGCAAGAAAATGCCAAATAAATCAAAATCAAAGTGCGGCATGTGACAATATTTCAGTGCGTATAACTGACAAAAATTGTATGGCATATTTTTAGGAGTGCGCACTGCATATAAATAATGCATAGTACTTACCGCTTTGTTGTTGTTGTTGGTTTTCTTGATGTAGATAACTTTCCGCTGTGATTTTATGTTTTTGCAAATTTGCAGTAATAAATGGCGCGCACAAAAACTTTTGACATTTACCGTTATGCCATCAACGCTTTGATTGCTTGCTTTGTGAAATATTGTGTGTATGTGTGTGTAGTATAAAAAGTTACCTGAAAGTATGCAAAGAAAAAAATAATTATTCAAAATTTAAATATTTATTCAAACAAGTGGTTAATAAAATATTTAAAAGTCTTTATTTAAAGTTATTCAACTGATCTCAATTGTATTTATTCAAGTTAATTGCTTGCAGTGACAGTTTGATTCAATTAAAACGCTAATACTGACAAGTGGCACTCGCATGCTCAGCAACCATCAGCCACTCAGCGGCTGACTTGTACTGCTGCTTCTGCTTTCTATTAAATGCGCCTCGTTATGCGTCAATATGGCTAAATGAGTTTAAAATGTTGTTGGCCACTCAACGCTTCCGTCCGCACCGGACGCCAACCGCACTCGAGGCATTGAACGTTCAAACGTCAAGCCAACCAATTGACACAAACTCACAAATACAATTAAACTTATCCGCACCTAAGTACAGACGACGGCTGGCAGTGCGTTGGCGCTATGCTTTCACTTGAGTGAAGCGTAGTTAAGTGAATCCGCCTCAACCCCACCAACACACCCCAACTAATGCAATCAGAACAGCCACACCGCCTACTCGTACTATATCAACAGCCACAACAGCAATAACAACAACATGACCAATGGACTTGGCATACACACAGACAACTCTAACCAACTAATGGCAAAACAACAGTTTAAGGTGTGTTCGGGGAGTAGATAGAAGCATTGCGCCTCGACGTAATGCGTCAAAGTTTGTAAATGTGCCAAAACGATGTCCTTAAAATTTCGTTCAGACAGTGCTGAATGGTGGTGAGTGCGAATATGAGTAAAGAATTTCATCATTTTTTATTATGTAGAATTGTGAATTGTTTAAAACAAAGTTTGCTACTAAATTTCAGTGGTGATTGCTTGTTATTCAAAGTAACAAAAAAAAACCCTCAAAACTTGTTCGTACACCCAGTATTGAGTTAGCCAGCCTAAAAGTATGCTATAGCACTAGTAATACATACAACCAGTAATCATACTAGCAGCAAAGCAAGGAAGTTTATACTAAACTTGTGGGGCCAGCATACATTTTTTGATCTAATTGAAATAATACACAACCGAAGTTATATATCTTCACTTATTTTTCAATATTTAACGTCTCTATTAACTTATTGCTGACCTTCTTAGAATTTTGTAAAAAAAAAAACGTGTTTTATTATTTTTTATTTGCAATGCTTTTCCCATATTTGAAGTTAATAGGCCCATTAAATCATGTTTTCCCAAACAAAGTCTTAACCCATCGTTTACCCCTTAGATTTCTATTTAAAAAAAATTTTAATATTCTTGTTGAATTATTTCTCAATTGGTGCACTTTCACCAAGTTTAAAGTTCATAGGACCTTGATTTCTTTTGTTTTTAAAGTTTATCTATACACACTCTTAACCCATTGTTGACCCAGTCAGCTTTTCATTTTCATTCATTCATTCATTCATTTTATGTAGTTTTACTATGTTTAAAGTAAAAACCTCATTAAATCATGTTTCCTCATACAAACGTTTAACCTATCGTTGACCCATTTAGAGTTTGATTTTCGAAAAAATTTAAAATACATTTCCATGTTTTTATCATTTCATGTAGTTTTACAAAGTTTAAAGTCAAAAACCTCATTAAATCATGTTCCCTCATAAAAACTTTTAACCCATTGTTCACCCAGTCAGCTTTTCATTTTGAAAAAATTTCAAACAAGTGTCGTTGAATTTATAAATTCAAGTCCTTATACTAAGTTTAAAGTCAAAACCTTCATTAAATCATGTTTCCCCATACAAACGTTTAACGCATTGTTGATCCAGTCAGATTTTGATTTTCGAAAAAAATTTTAACACGCATTGAATTATTTATCACTTTAAGTAGTTTTACTAAGTTTGAAATCAAAAACCTGATTAAATCATGATTCCCCTTACAAACTTTTAACCCATTGTTGACCCAGTCGGATTTTGATTTTTGAAAAATTTTGAAACACATTTAAAATTTTTTGTCATTTCATGTAGTTTTACTAAGCTTAAAGTAAAAACCTCATTAAATCATGTTTTCTCATACAAATGTTTAACCCTTTGTTGACCCAGTCCGATTTTTATTTTCGACAAAATTTAAAAAATTCTAAAATTATATTTACTTTCAAGTAGTTTTACTAGGTTTGAAATCAAAAACCTCATGAAATCATGTTTCTCCATACAAACGTTTAACCCATCGTTGACCCTGTAGGATTTTGATTATCAAAAAATTAAAAACACCTGTCTTATTATTTTTGATTTTAAATATTTTTATCAATTTTGAAGTCAATATACTCATTGGTTTATGGTTTCATCATAGTTTTTCCAAATAAGAACTTTAACCCATTGTTGACTCGGTCAGATTTTAAATTAAAACAAAAAAAATCAAAATACCTGTCGAATTATTTTTGAGTTCTAGTATTTTTACCAAGTTTCAAATCAAACTGCCCATAAAATCACATTTCTTCATACAACACCTTAACACTTGTTTTGCCCGGTTAGACCCCAAATTTTAAAATATCCTATTTTAGTGGAAGTTCAGTTTCTAAAGTGAAACTAAAGGGCTGAGCTGTGTTGAATCTGTTAGTTAGTTAGTCAGTTAGTAAAAACACAAAACTTTTTTTACTCCCTAAAAGTATGCAATTCTATTCTATTCTATTCTAGAAATTTTCTCGAAATTATTCTAAAAAATTCCTGCCGAAACTATGTACACATATGTATATAGACTAGTATTGCATACTTTTAGGCGGTAGAGCTGCGTTTTTTCAAACTAAAGGTTTCTTTAGAGTAATTAGCATATGGATTCTGCATTTCCAAAATTTCTATTCTAGTCTAGAGGTGATTCTAGAATTTACTCAAGAAGAAGGAAAGTGCTACCTGGCCACTCTATGAGTCTGGTTGGAAGAAGCAATGCCTGGTGAATATGGCGGGTACTTTTTTTAACATACGAGGAATAAAAGCTTAAAAAACCTAAATCAGTGCAAGACTTTAACTCGCTAAGCAAATCCTCTCAACCGACGAAATATTCTTGCCGAAGCTATTATTAAGTATAAGAATATTTCACTGAAGCACAGCCAAGGTTTCCTTGACGACTTTTACAATATTTGACCGCAAGAAAGTGCAGAAATTTTCGAAAATTGTCGCTACGGTTAAAATAGTTAGAGTACAAAGAAAGTATATTTTTGACACTTTAACTAAATGACACATATTAAGTTTTAAAAGGTAATAATGATACTTTAAGATGAATACAGTTTAAAGATAGTCCAATGCTTGTTACGCCAACTTTTGTTAAAGTCTCAAAATTTATTTCTACTCCCATAAGAAAAGATAGCCAGCAAAATTCAACAGCAATGCATGCAAAAGTTTGTATAATCAAAACTGGTCACCTGACATTGGCCTGCCACAGCGGCGCGCCTCAAAAGCTGGAAGCAGTTAGTGGTAACACTGTGAGCGGTTATGGATGTTCGTTTGGTTGGGTGAATTTTCGATTTTGTTAGATGGTTTTGTTGTCGCATGGCGAGTTAAATTTTAAAGCCAGTTGAGAAAAAGCTTTGTGCTTTTCCGTAACAACAACAACCGAAAATCCAAATAACAAATATAAATGGTCAGGTTGGCTGGCGGAAAAGTTGGCTTCAGTTTGTCGTCATTAATTTTATTTACACGCCAATAATTGTTGTTGTTGTTGTGGTATTTGTCTGTGTCTGGTATATAAACGAGTGCCTCAATAAATTCTCATGTTAACGTTTCTACAGCGCGTGTACAGAAACAACAACAACAACAACAACAATGAACGCCTAACACAAACGCGCCAATGTAACGAACCAATCGAGTCTCCGAAGCATAGAAATGGCAACTTGCAATTTTTCAGTACATTTATGGCGATGCCAACCAACCACCACAACAACAACAAAAACAACAAAAACAACAGTAATTTGTACACACAATTGTGTGCTCATGTTACCAACACGTAGTTTGTGTTTGTGTTTATGTTTGCGTTTTTGTTGTCTGTTCGTTTGGCTGCCTCGCACACCCATTAAAGGACCTTCACCTCAATTATCGCGTCCGGTGTTGGTTTCATTTACTTTTTCCTTCTATGTATCTCTACAACTGCAATATTTGCGTTGCTCTTCTATGTATTTTGCTGTCGCCATCATTTCTGTCCGTCCATCTAACTGCGAGCCTATCCTTTGCACATACCCAACGACAGCGGCACCAACCTTTCCAATCGCTGAATTATGAACTCGTCAAACGGTCTCGCATTTCATACTCGTTTTCGCTCTAATTTTCTTGCCACGCTTACGCTTTTCTACTTTCTATGCTCTTCTTGCTTTGCTTGTTGTTCTTGTTGCTGCTATTGTTGTTGTTGTTAGTGTATTGAAGTATTTGACAGCTTGGCACACAGGTGCGTCCCCGTCGCATATTGTTTATGAACTCTCTTGCTGGTGGTTTTTGTTCTTCTTTCTTCGGAAAATAAAAGCACACACTTATTTTCCTTTTACGTGTGGTGTTGTTTTTGGTTTTGTTAACTGAAAAAGATTGTGTGTTGTTGGTTTAAAAGGTTGTGAAAACTTCTTGCGTAAAATGGCTGTGCATCTTTCAGTGTTCTTGCGGCTGTAATGTAAACACACACACACACATACGCGCAGCACTCTTAAAGTTCTTGAGCCAAAGCCAAAGTGCTTGGCAATTGTTGACAAATGACTTAATTGTTCAACAAAAGTTGAACGATATGTTGGTAACGGTAGTGTGTGTGTCTTGTGTGGAATTTGAGCGGTTTTGGCTTTGTGTAAATATTTGCGAATTTTGGTGCAGAGCATTGAAAGCAACAGATCGCTGACTAATGGTAACTCGAGAACTCTAATGTGAGTGACAATGAACGTCAACTCGATGATTGTTGGTTGTCTTTGATGGGAAATGAAGCAAATAAATTGCGTTAGATTAGGGTGACAAAAAAAGAAAAACGAAAGTTGTGCTAAATCTGGTACTAAAATTGTACTAAAATTTTTACTATAATTGCATTCAAATTTGCATTCAATTTTTACTAAAATTTGTACTAAAACTGTATAAAAATTGTACTATAGTTGAACTAAAACTTGTACAAAATTATTAGAAAAGGGTGATTAAAAACAACAACTAAAACTGGAGCTAAAACTGGCACTAAACTTGTACTTAACTTGTACTAAAATTGTAAGAAAGTTGTACTAAAATTGTTATAAAGTTGCACTAAAATTGTAATAAAGTTGTACTAAAATTGTATTTAACGTGTACTAAAATGGTACTAAAATAGCACTAAAATTGTATAAAGGAGTACTAAAATTTTACTAAAATTTGTACAAAAATTTTGTAAAATTTGTACTAAAATTTGTACTCGAATTTGAACTCAAATTGTATCAAAACTTGTACTAAATTTGTACTAAAATCGGCTATGAATATTTTCATTGGCACTTTGAAGAAATTTCAATCGATTTTTGAGTTGTTTTGCGTGCGATGTGTTTACACGTCATCAAAAATAACAAATTACGAATTACAGTAAGAATTTAAAGTAAGAACTAAAGATTTTAATAAGAGAAATCTGCACTGGGCTCTCATTCCAAAGATCTTGGATTCGATTCCTATCTGGTTTGGTACCGCACTTTTTTTAAATTAAAATTTTGTACTACTTTTGTAATCATTTTCCATGCCTTCAGCATTTACCTTTTTCTTTGAATAAATTCCTACTCTTTGCTCTCTAATTAGTTGTGATAACAGCTCATAGAAGATTTTCAAACTCATAATCCATACTAACACAACAAAAACACCACCAACAGTGCCAGTTCGGAGCAACGTATGTGTGGCAGTACATACATAACCCAAAATAAGCTTGGACACCAACCCTTGCATATTTAAGCAACAGTTTCTACCTAACAGAGGACGCTCTATAGAACCCAGTTATAAATTTTCACATACGGGGGCGTCTCCTCCGAGGAAAGTCAGATGACAGTCTCATCACTTAAGACTTTTAGTGACCGAATAATCATTCATCCTTATAAAACTTTGATTAAACAAAGCAGCCCAGTTTTATTTCGAAAATGTTCAGTTTATGCCACACAAATACTGTAGCAAATTTTATCAGTTTAACTTTATGTCATCAATTTGCCGGCCTCGATAGTCAAGCGGGTAGCGCGCTGGCTTCTCATACCAAAGGCTCCAGGTTCGATTCCTGGCTCGGGCTGGTGAACAACTCATCTACTTCTATCGCTATCCACATGAAGGGAATGAGAATTACAAGAATCGCACAAGTGCGCTCTTGGCAGGCAATGGCAAAACCTGCACGTGTGAACGAAAAACTGCCAATCGCCGTTCGGATTCGGCGTTAAACTGTAGGTCCCCTCCCCCTTTCCCCATCCGCTTGAAATGTGTGCTGTAACATATGTTGGCAAAACAGTGTTGCATACACAGTTCAAAAACGGGTGAAATATGTGGTATCACAATGGGCCTTTCAGGCCTCCGAGTGTGTCTCTCATAGAGGCAGCCACCGCAACCTAACCTAACCTATGCCATCAATTTTCATTTCCCCAACTAAAGTGTAAAGTTTGCGCCAATTTCCTTCAATCGGTTATTGTAATATTGACCAACTTTAATGCACACAATGTGTAATTTTTGCATCAGACTAAACAAAAAATCTTACAATGCAAACTTCTTTCTTGTGAAAATTTTCCCTATGAACAAAATTACTTCAATATTTTTCCACATCACTTGCGAGCCAATTCAAAATCCCTATGTGGATTTCGAGGAACACAATGCACACTACATATTCGTATGTCATTCGCCTATATGGTTTAACATTTTTATTACAATTTCAATAAAGTTTCGATTGGTGTTTTCTATACATTTCACTTGCACTTATTTCAATATCGAATCGAATATGTCAAATCACTTTGAGTGGCTGCAACCTTTTCTTGGTGACAATAATCGCTTTTTGTTGTTGTCAATCTATGTTGTTGTAGTTGCTGTTGTTGTAAATGTTACTTTTGCTATTACGGTACAAGATTTCATTTCAAATTTATCACACTCGATTAACTCGACAGCATGCGCTTTCCATCCCCTCTTCGCCCCCCGCCACACATTCCACTAGTCACCCTTTGCAGCGAACTTTCACTTTTTGCTTTCCCATTTTGTTGTTGTTTTACTGTCTGTTATATGTATTTTCACAATTGCAACTCTTTTTTTTTAACACACAATTCGTTTTACTTTTTCTGACTGTTTTGTTTTTATTTTATTTGTATGTAGGTAATTTTTTGTGTTCGCATTACCATCGACAACTGCTGTGATTTATAGTTTTTGCTTGGAGGCAAAGCGACAATGTTGACAACATTTAGGAATAAAAGCTGACAAAATGTGGGCAACAGAAATCAACAAAAGATATACAAATAAATACAAATATACAAATAAATATACATATACCTAAATATATATATACACAAACACCTACAGAACCTAGAGATGGCAATTTGGAACTAGGGCTGAGTTTTGTGCAGATTCACTGTCACTCACTGAGGGCTTTTGACCCAGTTTTGAAAAGCAGAAAGAGTTTTATTGCAAAATGTGTAAGATTTCAGGCCGCTAACCTTTCTGGTTTAAGCTACAAGCAATTGCACGATTTCACACATACAGACACAGCCTAGAGATGACAATGTCCAACTAGGGCTGAGGTTTCTGTAAGCCGTCTGTCAGAGACACAAAATTTTAAGTTATTTTAAGTGAATCAAATGTAGTGATTTAGAATTGTAAATTGAACCAACACTTTCCAATCCTTAAGTAACGTTTTTCAAGGTTATTCAAACAACAAAGATTTGATTTTTCAAGACAATTAAAATTAAATTCAAAAATAAAAAATAACCACTAATCAAAATTAGGAACAAAATTTCAGAAGGTTTATTGAAAAATAAACAAAAAATAAAATTTAAAAAATTTACACAGAAATCCCGCCTCATCATTCACATCCCTAACACATCTATCGACCGTCTATGGGTCCAAACAATTCTGAGTTTGTCAGTATAGAAAAAAACGACATTAAATTGACAACATTTTCAATGAAAATGCGGTGTCTTATGGCATTTTCTGCACTTCCTACTGTTGTTTTTGTTGTTTATGTTGCGCTATTTGTGCACAACAAAAGCTTATTGAAATTTGGAGTTTTTTCGTTTTTCGGTTTTTACTGCAGTTGGCAAGTCTATGAGGTGTTAAATGAGCTTCGGGCCACAACACAGTCGGGTTGGGTTGTTGGGCCAAAAATGTCGCAAGTCGCCAACACAAAGAAAAGCAATAAATTGTTTACAAACCCCAACCAATGAACACTGATGAACAGTGGCTCAATATTTAAAATGTGCCACACAAAGTGCAGCTATAAATAAGTACTGTAAATAACTGTAAATACTGTTTAGGGGAAATGATGCTTAAAAAAACGAATGCTTATAAATTTCGATTACAGCTTCTTTTAAGCCAAGATTTTTGTTAATCTTCGACATGAAACATGCAGCTCGGTATGTGGCAGCAGTAAAGGCAAAATCTTTTTAAGCATTTTAAAGGATTCGAAGAGAAATAAGACGAAATAGGGCAAATGTGCCAATGATGTAGAATATTTTTCAAAGTTATTTTTTAATATCTATCGATACTTTTGGCTTTCCAATGGAATATCAAAGACTTTTTATAATTTTTTTTTTTAAGTTTTTGAATTTTTGAAAGTTTCTACAAGAAAATATGTAATATTTCAGTTCATCAATCATTCTGGTTTGGGAGCTACAGGTAGTTGATTGACATTGAACAACTCGACTTTTTTCAAAGTCAGACTTTTACATTGATTTTCCTTGCTTCAGTTGGAATGTGAGAGACTTTTGATTTCGAAAACTGAAGAACTCCACTATTTCACACATTTCAGCCCGTAAGTCCTTCTAGTTTAGCAGCTATTGACACTTCAATGATTTTGAAAAATCTTACTTTTTTCAAAGTCATATTCTACCACTGATTTCATCGGCTGCTTTTGGTATACTGAAGACTTTTGATCTAGTTTGCGAAAGCTATGACCAGAACTATCTTTACAAAATATGCTATTTCAACACGACTTTCTTCAAAGTCAGACTTTAACATTGATTTTCCTTGCTTCCGTTGGAATAGTAGAGACTTTTGATTTCGAAAGCTGAAGACCTCCAATATTTCACACATTTCAGCCCGTAAGTCCTTCTGGTTTAGAAGCTATGGCACTTCAAAGATTTTGAAAAATTTTACTTTTTTCAAAGTCATATTCTACCACCGATTTCAACGGCTCCTTTTGGTAAAGCTAAAGCTAAAGACCAAAAGGCAGTTTGAAGGGTTGCACAACTTTACTTTTTTCCCAAAGACAGGTTTCTACATGGATTTTCTCATCTAGTAGAATTTTAGAGACTTCTAAACAATATTTGGTTCTTTAGTTGAAAAGATCTTTTGCAAATGACTTACATTTTAGGTTGCTAGCTTTTCGGGGTTAGGAGCTACAAGCAGTTGAACGATTTTAGAAAATCAAATTTTTTTTAAGTTAGCATTTAGAATTTCAGCATTGATTTTCTCTGCTTCTGTTGGTATATTGAACACTTTTGACAAATATATGGAAAGCCGGAGAGTTTTATTGCAAACTAACCGACATTTCAGATCCTTTCAGATGTTTTCTATTAAGAGCTAAAGACAGTTAAACGATTGTAAGCAAGTAGGTTAGTTGGAGTGGCTGCCCCCAAGGCGGAGCTCACTTAGGCCAAGAAAGCCTGTTGTGATATTACAATCAATCGAACTTATGTCCGCTCCCTCATTGAACCAGTTTGAACCAGTGTCCGACTGAAGGTGGATTTTTGACCGAAGCCGAATATTCGGCGTGACAAAAATATTCGGCCAAAGGCCGAAGCTGAATACTAATAAAAATTATTTTAAGAAAAAATTGATCAAATTTAGACTTTTTTCTTTACTCATTTCTTTGGTAAAAAAAACCCACCAAAGTCTTAGAGTTTTTTTTTTTTTTTTTTATTTTTTATTTTTTTTAAACTTCCATTTTTATTACACCTGCCTAATAAAAGGCATCTCGTAATATTCTAACATTATTTGGAAATAATTTATGTACTTAGATCAATATCAGAATATACATACATTTACGAATTTAACAAAACACTAGCGTATAACAGTAAGTTAAATCTCAGTTTACAATACATACAGACAGTTTACAGTACATATTTCATTAAAAATTTCTAGATGGTAAGTCAGAAGTTGTAAGTCGTTTAAGCCTTCGGATTCGCCTTTCTTCGATCAGGGGTATATGCTGTATTTCGACGTTGCCGTGATTTTTCATGTCAATAATATGTTTCGTGCTGAGTTTTTTTATTGTTTCTTCAACTGTGCTGATTGAAAGGTCCCGATGCAAAGAGTCGTTTGTGATGTACCATGGAGCGTCTACTATTTTTCGTATTATTTTTGATTGCGTACGCTGTACAACGTCAACGTTTGTTTTGCATGCCGTACCCCATATCTGAATACCATATCTCCAGATAGGAGCAATGACAGTGTTGTATATCAGTAATTTGTTGCTTAGGGATAAGTTTGATTGTTTGCCTAGAAGCCATTGCAGTTGTCGGAACTTGTTGTTAATCTCATTCTTTTTTTTCTTAATATGTTCACGCCATGTAAGTTTTGCATCAATTGTCATACCCAGGTATTTTGCCTTATTGTCAATTTGAATTGTGCAGTCGTCTATTTTAAGCGGGTGCTGGTTAAAAGATCTGTTGGTGTAGATGACTTCTACTGTTTTTTCAGCATTTATCTGGATACCCCAGGTCTTGAACCATCTCACTGTGTCATTTATTATGGTTTGAAGGTTTCGTTCAGCTGTTATAAGTTGCTTGCTAGATGAAAGCAAAACTGTGTCGTCGGCAAATGTTGCAATCATGCTGTCGTCAAAAGAAGGAACAGGTACGTCCGCAGTATAAATTAAGTATAGAAGAGGACCTAATACACTGCCTTGAGGAACACCAGCACTCATAGTGCGCATTTCTGAGTCAGCATCTTGAAATTTCACAAAGAAATGTCTATTTTCTAAGTAGCTTTGCAATAAGTCATAAAAGTCAAGTGGCAGAAAGGATTTTAGCTTGTGGAGTAGACCTTTGTGCCATACACTGTCAAACGCTTTTGCGACGTCCAGATACACTGCCGCACAGTATTTTTTGTCATCAATGTCTTTGTATATCTTATTGACAACTCTGTGAATTTGCTGAGTCGTTGAGTGTTTGCGCCTGAATCCAAATTGGTGTGTTGGAATTATGTTTTTCTGAGTCAAGATGGGGTCAATTCGTTCAATGAGAAGTTTTTCGTATACTTTTGATAATGTTGGTAGCAAGCTTATAGGTCGATATGATGTTGTCTGGGTTGGGGTTTTCCCCGGCTTCACTAGCGCGATAATCTTAGCCACTTTCCAAACCACAGGAAAATATTTTAACCGTGATATTGCATTGAAAACGTTTCTAATATACACATAGGCTGCGTTTGGTAATTCCTTTAAAACTTTGCCGGATATTAAGTCAAAGCCAGGTGATTTTTTACTTTTAAGTGTCATAATTTTTCGTCGAATCTCATCAATTGTCATTTTAGGTATGGGTTTGTTTTGTATTTCTCGCGTTGTTGGTAATATTATTTTTTGTTGGTCAAGTGGATTTGAAAACGTTCTTTCAAAGTGTTGTGCAAGGATGTCAGCTTTTTGTGTGTTACTTCTGGCCCAAATTCCGCTTGGACTTTTGATGGGTGGTTGATGAGGTATAGCGTTGTTTAGGTTTTTCGTTGCTCTCCACAGTGAGTAATGTGTTGACATACTGGGCTCTAAATTCGTCAAATAATTGCTGAGTCTATCTTCCTTGTCCTTTTTTAACATCATATTAACTTCCTTCGTTATGTCATTAAGCTTAGCTTTGTCTAGTGGGTGTCTGGACCTCTGCCATTGTTTGCGGAGCCACCTCTTCTGCTTTATTTTGTTAAGAATGTTATTACTAAGATTTTGCATAAAGCGTTTTGGTCCGAGTGTTGGGGTTGACGCACTTGCAGCTTTGATTACTATGTCATTGAAATATGCGATAGATGAGTCGACATCTTTTTTAAACTTTAAGCGGACATTCATCATAAGATTACGGTCGATTAATTCTCTAAAAGACTGCCAATCAGTTTTAAGGTTATATGGTAGGAATTGTTGTGATAGACGAAGTGGCTGGCTTAAATATGTCAGTATAACGGGGGAGTGGTCGGAAGATAAATCGAAGCAAGATTCAATTGTCATGCAGTCTGGCTCGATGTTGCGAGTAATGTAAAAGTCAAGTAAGTCTGGAATTTTAACTGGGTCAGAAGGCCAATACGTTGGTTGTCCACTACTTATAAACCGGCTTTTATTTTCTTTGATGGCATCCAGTAGGTTTCGTCCTTTATTGTTAGTCAATCTAGATCCCCACATTATGTTTTTAGCATTAAAGTCACCACCAGCTATGTATCGCTTCCCAAGTGTCCGAAGGAAGTTGAAGTAATTTGTTTTGTCATTGTTATATTTAGGCGGGCAATATATTGATGAAATGGTTATTGCTCCACATTGATCTTCGATTTCGATTACTGTTGCTTGAATATTATTTAACTTCGAACTTTCCATTTCAGTACATTTTATGTCGTCTCTAAGAATAATTGCAGTACCACCATGGGCTTTGTTTTCAGGGTGATTAGTCGTAAGTATTTTGTATTTGGGGATTTTGAAGTAGGTTTTGTCTGTAAAGTGCGTTTCTGTAACCAGCCTAATGTCAACGCTGTTGTTCGTCAAAAAGGTTTTAACTTCTAAAGCATGTTTGCTGAGTCCGTTTGCATTCCACAGCGCTATTTTAATTTTGTTTGTGTTGTCCATCTATTTTCGTCACCAACAGCGTAAGTATGTTCATCATATTTGACATTTGGGAAACTAGTTGCTTAATCATATCCTTTAATTCAGTGAGGTCATTTTGCGTTGTTGCTGTTTTTGGGTAAACGGGTTCAATAGGCGTTTTTTGTGTTAGTGAAGATGCCACTGCTGCATAAGAAATTCCAGGGGAGACGTTAGCGGAAGCTGGTTGTATTGGGAGAGTATCAGGTTGTTTGGTAGGGACGTCTTTATTTCTTAATGCTGGAGAGCGTTTAATTTTTAAGGACTTGTATATCATACACCCTTTGTAGTTGGCCGTGTGCTTTTCCCCGCACAGAGCGCATTTTATATCATTAGTTTTTGAACAGTCAGAGGTCTTGTGTTTTCCAGCACATTTCACGCAGATTGGGCTCTTCGTACAATAATTTTTAGTATGTCCATATTTTTGGCAATTGGAGCATTGAGGTATTGTCCTTTTTTGGTGGGGTGGTTCGAATGAAACTTTGCAGTGTAGGAGATTTTTAATTTCGTAAACGTCTTTGTTGTTATCTTTCGTCGCTAGTTCAATTGAAAACATAGATAGGGGCTCTTTGCTTCCTGATTTCAATATGTTGTGAATGTTAATGACATCATGACCTAACTGTTTCATCTCGTCGGCTATGTCGTTTGTATCGGTAGAGTAGTGCATATTTCTTAAAATTACCCTAAAACCGCGTTGTTCTTTGGGCTTATATGTATAATATTGTGTGTGTTTATCATTAAGTAATTTAATTATTGCCGTATAATGTTGCGATTCAAACGGTTGGACCTTAATTTCGGTACTGTTGAGGACTTTAATTTCATATTTTACCTGGTTTAGGTTACTTAGCGCTGAAATCAGAGGACTTAAACATTGAACATTTTGTATATAAATGGGCGGTGGTTTTGGTGCACGTTTTGCAATTTCATCATTTGGAGACTTATTCGGTTGTTTTGCATCATTGCAGTCTTGAGACGCACAGTGGCTGATTCTGCCGGCGTAGGTTGCAAAAGTCGATTTTGTCATGTTCGATTTGGGGGAAACTGTTATACTTGTCCGATAGATAAATGTTTGGACTTAAGAAATCCGAAAACCTTAACTAAATTGGACAAATAGTTTTGCTTGTAGAGCCCGTCAAAGTTGATCAATTTTTAGAGTGTGAAATAATATCAGCAATTTGCACTTTTTCGGCAAAGCTGAAGTTTTAAAATACGGAAAGGAGCAAATTAATTGAAACTTTTTGCACCGGCATCGTAAAAGAAGGCATTTGTAGTAAATAATTAAATATAGCAAAAAAAGGTGGTTGTTGTTGTTGTCTTTTCATAGCCACTCACTTGAAGCACTGTTTTTATCACACTTTTTGAACTTTCGATAGAGTTTAAAAAAAAAGGCCATAAGTGCCACGGTTCCGTCTTTGGGAAAATTGTTCACTAGTCTTCTGTGAGTACTGCCCTGAAGAGATCGGGTGCCCGATTTTGCCCGACTGGATTTTACAGCGATTTTTCTGTGGCCACCTCGCGCAATTTTGTGCTTTCGGGTGCGTGCGTTCGAACAAGTTCGTCAAGATTTTGATAGTGAATCAATTACACGCGATTATAATCGTTACCAGGGCATGCAAATTTGGATTTTGGCTTCATTTTAGATGTGATACAAGCTTGCAACTCCACATTAAGTCGACTTTTTTTTTTGCGAATATTGCTGTAAGCTCGAAGTAAAGAGTACTTTTGCTGGATGCGCAGTTCGCACGTACGAAAAACAAGTTGGCTTTCATTTCCGGCAATCAGCTGTCATGTATCCTTTGATGTAATGCTTTTGTTTTTAACAAAATACTAACACTGTGTCTCTCATACAATTTTTTTTTAATTTGAGCAAAACTCAGTCAGTCGCCAGTAGTCTTTGAGTTCAACCGCGACAATGAAACAATTAGTTATTGAAAAACAAAAAGCAGACTTATATATATGTGTACTGTCTAAAATCCACTTATGTGTCTGGGCTGTTCAAAAATCTCACAACGGGTAAAAACCTAAGAACTGCAGGTACCTGCTATTATTAGAAGCTTAGTGTCTGCTATTTGAATGTATATAAAGTTAGTTTCGAATTTAATTTGAACTAAACATCGCCGCAACTCGGCCCCTGCAACTAAACCGAAGAAGAAGCAGAAACATGTTTTTAAAAAATTCGAAGCTGTTTGAAATATTTACTATTTCGAAGACAAAGGAGCAATTCGTTCTGGTTACGTCGAATTGGTTACGTCGAAGGAAGTTTGCCTGCAGCCAAAACATCTACGACTAAAGAGAAGATATCCAGGACTTATCGCACTATCAATATCACTATTGCGGCAAATCGTACCAAATTCAATTTTGTCTAGAGTAATGAGGAGTAATGAGGAGTGGTTAGAAAAAATGATATACTTCGATGCAAGAGATGCGATAAGCGATGACCAACCATCGACATCAAAGGCGGCAAAAGGAAGGCCGAAAAAGTCAACTCAGGACTGTGCGTCATTCACTAAAAATAGGAGGCAACGGGAAAAATAACTCTCACCCACTTTCCAGAAGATTTGATCATAAAATAAAATAAGGATCAGGAGAAAATGAAAGGTGTTATAGTGAAAGCA
The DNA here is from genome assembly GCA_963971225.1 of Melieria omissa. NCBI lineage: Eukaryota > Metazoa > Arthropoda > Insecta > Diptera > Ulidiidae > Melieria > Melieria omissa. The sequence goes on along the minus strand of OZ020268.1, from coordinate 76,182,935 downwards.
GTTTTACCAGCAAGCCCGGGTCGCGTTAAAAGAATAAAAAACAGTATTCCCACCCCACCGAATAAGCTACCGATCAAATATAGTCCTAATGAAGCTTTAGCATTGTTTTTAAACTTCGGATTGTCCAAAGAAAAATTGACTTTTTTGTACATTTTTCGAATTCTGGTTCTCATTTTGAAAGCAAAATTTATGAATTTGTATCTTTAAATTTGACTCTTTCAGCTTATTTCTTAAATTTCTTATTACTTTTCATCTTTTTTAATGCATTTTCATTAATTTTGCAACTAAAACTTATCATTGTAGCTCGCATTATTCTTATTTACAGTAAGCCGAACTTTGACAAAGTATTACGTAGCACCCTGTAACTCGATCTAGTTCTGAAATGACAAATTGAGCCACTGTGCGACGCGTCGTCACATTCTTCATCGTCGGCCAGTATCTCGAATCTATTTGCTGCTGGTGGTTTGTCGAGCCAGTATGATGTTATTGTTTTTGGGTTTATATTTGTTGGTTTGTTCTTGTGTTTTTTATTTTTGCTTGCGTTGTTTACATTTCCATCTGGTGAGTTGCGATTCCTCTTTAGCGTTGCTTGGTCTTCGGTTTCCCTTTGCTGCTTTGATTGTATGGGAGTTGTTGCTGCATATTTCGGCTGTTCTTTTGGTGCAGTAATTTGCCGACCGGCAGAAGAACTAGTCGCCAGCATGCTTCCAGTAGTCGAGGCTGTTACTGTTGTACGGGCCGAGAAGGTTGAAGTTGTAGTTGTTGATGTAATGGTTGTTGTAGTTGTTGGTAAGCCAGTGGTACTTGCACAAGCTAGGGAGCCGCTGGAGTTTTGGATTATTGGAGATTTACTCTCAGTACTCCACGCTAGTAGCGGTGAGCAAACATTGTCAGTGCAGTTAGATAGTGCAGGTTGGGTTGACTCTCTTGTTGTTATTTCACTTTCTGCTGCATTCGCGCGCGCAGCTGCTTGTGAGAACACAGTCTGGAGAGTTTGCACTGATTGGAAAGTCTTTGCCTTGGACTCACTAATGGACCGCGTTCTCCCCACCGGGGGGAGAGCGCCGCACACTCATGTTCACTGTTTTGATTTTTTGTTGATTTGATTTTTGTTTACAAAATGTATTTCGCAGTCGAATTTACTTCTGGTGAGAAGACTTGCGGATTTACTGCAAATTGTTTTGAGTCACTGTCTCTTTTTTTGCAATATTGCATTCAATACACTGTATAAAATGGATAGTTAGCACAGAGCGAATTGAAACTCGTCCGATTGCTATGATTGCTAGTTGCGAATGTCTTAGAGTAATAATTTTTTTTCCTTGTTCACTCCTCTGTGGAGCATAGGGTCTCCACAAGATTCTTCCATCTTACACGATTCTTAGGTAATAATAGTCATTATTATTAATTTCAAATAATTACGATTCAATTGAGATAAATCGTTGATTAGAGGTAATTTTCATTGACATTACAGGGCGAAAACCTTCGGCGAAAGTATTCCATTTTTTTTTTTTGCTGAAGCCGAAGCCGAAATTATTCAAAGAAGTCGAATACCAAATTCAAAAATGAATATTCGGTTGGACACTGGTAGATAGTTAATTGTCTTATCGGCCAGTTCCCATTAACTACCAAAGAAATACAAATTTTTTAGTTATTTTTTTTAAAGGTCAATCATCAACATTGATTTTCTCGGCTTCTGCTGCTTTTGACTAATTTCTGAACAGCTGAACAGTTTAAATAGAAAGTGGCCCATATTTTAGGTTGCTAGCACGTCTGGCTTAGGAGACTGTTGAACGTAAACTCTTGAATGAAAAAGTCAAAATCATTCATTAACACCTTTTTTTTATTTCTGGTATATCGGAGATTTTTCATTAATTTTTGAAAAATTTTTTAAATTGTATCATTCACTTACATTTTCCTATTGAACTGGCTGGCTGCAAGCAGTTTTTCCATTTAAATTTCTAATCTGTCGATTAGTGTTGGCAACAATGTTTTCTCGCTTTTGGATATTTAACAAATTAATGTAAGTTATGTGATTTTTTTTTATTTTGGAATTTCATTAATAGTTTTGTTTTTTTTTAACTTTCTTTCCTCGGCCATTCCAATGCTTTCAACTTTTAATGCACATATGAGGAATTTTATTTAAAAAAACCTATGCGCAACACAAACGAATTTATATGCAATTAAAACGAAGCATGAAGCATGTTTAATTAACTAAAGCAGCCAACATTCGAAAAGTGCAAGCGAAAGTGTAATAATTAATTGCAGTGCGCCAACGGCGATTCGATGCACTGTGGTTGGGTTTTGGCGGGTTGGCAGCGAAAGCGACAGACATTGAATTGCAATACGAGTAGTAGCTGGAAATTTACAGCTGTAGTGGTAAAAGTGTTAATTGTTAGAAATGTGGCACAGAGCTTTTGTAGTTGTGTGAATTTTTTATATGAGCAAAGCTTTAGAAACAATCGGGCGACCTGTTGCATGGGTTTTTCCGTGTATAGTATTTGAATAAATCAATACAAATATACATACATCAGTATATTTGTATTGATTTATTAAAAAATGGGTAGAAGGAAGGAATTTGTGGCGCATTCTGATACCACAATTGATTGTATTCAGCTCCAATTACTTACTCAAGCAACCACTTTGAGCTTCAATCAAAGTTAGGTAAAACTTCCCTGCTTTGTTGAACAACATTTTGTTAGACATTTACACTGAACTTTTACAATCAAAAACTTCATTTCGTTTCGCTTTTATTTTATTAAATTTTCAACAGCACTAAAGTTGTTAAAGTAGATACTTGTAGAAAAAAAACACCACACCAACGCACCAGTCGACACACACACTTTTGCATTAATTTCGACTTGAGGCACGTACGCTGAACGTCAACGACAACAGCGACGACAGCAACAACGGCCGTCGGCAACATTGCATGCAGCGCACCCGCTGACCGCGCAACCGATACCAACGACTCGACTCCGTTTGACCGCAAGCCGCAAGTTTCACAAATTGTGCAATTTGCCGTAAAAATTGTAGAGCTTTGCTTCAATTCTTGCTTTCGCTTTGCCAGTTGATGGTGTTTACTTTTCTTTGCGCCAATTTTCCCGCCTCCACTATTTTTGTTTTCACTATCTATGCTTTTCTGTTTGGTTTGTTTTTTGTTTTGCTATGCTTTGTTGTTGTCTATTTTGACCACAAACTGCTGCCGAAGGCCATTAACTGTGCACTGTTCAGTTTGTTGCCACTCTCTGGTGTAAATGTTGTTGTAGTGGTGTTTGTATCGTTTGTGGCAACAACCTGCCAATGAAAGTGAAGTGGCTGAGTTGCGTCCAGAGTTGACTGACTTGGATGGAACGTGCGTCCGAAATGTTTATTAGCGTTTGTGTTATTGGTTGATATTGTTGTTGTTGTTGATGGTATAGCTAGATAATGGCACTTTTGGGATACATCGACATTCGGTGGTTTTTGTGATGTGCGTGTGGTTGGCATTTGGAGTACTTTGAGAACGTTGAGGGTTGCTGAGTTGTTATGAAAGACAAAAGCATCGTTGTAGGTTGTAAAATTATATGGAAAACTAACTGAAAACACTTTCTCTTGGCAAGAAATGTAATAAGAAAAGATGCAAGATATTTCATAAGGTTGAATAATAAGGTTTAATAATAGTAAAAATAATAGTTGAATAAATTTTTAGGCCAAATTTGCACATTTCGTTTGAACTGACAGCGCAATGTTGAAGAACTACGAACGTAATTGCATGTTCCACATTTCATACTGAAATATTAATTTCAGCCTAAAGCTATGCAACAAAAATGTGCTAAGGGGCATTTTAAATATTTTATACCCTGTCCAGACTGTCAGCTACATTGCGGAGTTAACCCTTTCGCTACAGGTTTTTACTGGAAAAATTAAAAATTTTCAATTTATCGATTTTGTCTTCTGTGTGGTTTTTTAAAAATATTCCATACTAATTTTGTTAATTTTTTTTTTTATTTTTTAATATTTTCATATGACAACAACCATATTGCTGTGGCTATACAAATTGATTAAACACATAAAATAAAATTTTTTAGGCACAACTAAATATCGAATATTTTTTTATTCACTATACCTAAAATTATTTGAAAAAAATTATATCTACATTGAATTGAAAAGTGGATTAAAAAATTTCTCTTATTTTTTCTGCTTTTCTTTTTCTTTCTTTTTTTATTCACTATACCTTAAATTATTTGAAAAAACATATATCTGAATTGAATTGAAAAGTCGATTAAATAATTTCTCTTATTTTTTCTGCTTCTTCTTTCTAAAAATCGTATATTTTGTTATTCACTATAGCTTAAATTATTCAAAAAAATTATCTGAATTGAATTGAAAAGTTAATTCAAAAATGTATCTTATGTTTTTCTGCTTCCTGTTTCTTTACTATGTAGTGATATAACATTCAAGAAACGTGTTTACTTCTCTTCTTGAAACGTATATATTCAGTTCATTAATTTTGTATTATTTCTAAAAGTTCAAAATATTCTAAGGATCAATGAAAAAAATGTATTCAAGAAACCATAAAGGGCTCAGACGCCCACAAAGTAGCCATATGGCAACCAAATAGCAAAAGGGTTAAGGAATTTTCTCAATTTAATTTCAATTTAGCTACAAATTGAACTCAATTCGTCGTAGAAAACATCTCCATGAAGAAAATTAAAATTAGCGATAAATTGAGCACAAATTGAGCTCAATTCACCATTTGTCATGCTGTGTCATGTTTTGAATCGATAAACGATAAACAAATTGCGAAAAAGATTTGTAAGCATTTGTTTGCTTTGAAATGTTTTTGTGCATCTGTAGAGAAGTTAATAATGTTCCATAAATGTTTTAAAGAACGTTTTTTAAACATAAGAAACCTTTCTTCTTTCAAAACATAAACATGTTTGATAACATTTTCAATAACAATGTAAATTAAATTGAGGAGTGTGAATAGCAAAAGCTTTGAACTCGATTAAGAACCTTAATTGCCTTAATTTATTTGGCTGACTACTATTCTAGAGCTGCGCTGAAGAATTTTAGTTCATTTTATTTTTGAGCACAATCCAGAGAAACGACTAAGCCTGCGTTGAGGTGGCCGAACTAATTTTCGCAAAATAGAAATCAAATGAAAATGTAAAGCACATACTTTTAGGATTGATTCACACTTTTTGAAGCACCTATCATCACCTGTCTTGTTGAATAGTGCATAAACGAAGGTGCTCGAAAATGTTTGAAAGACATTCGAAAGCAAATGTTTTTGTCAACATTGAAAAAGTACCAAAAACAGTTATGAAAAGCACACTTAGTGCTTTGTTTGTGCGTATCTCCAGTACCACTTGGTTTGTTGGGTAATCTGAAGAAACTAAAGCAACTAAGAGAAGAGGTAAAGGACATACAAATACCGCAAATAATTCGTGTTTAAATGCCATCTAGCCAAGTGGCAGCTGTCCCTAAACACCAATCGTGTACATCCTTTAGCGCCGATCACACATCCCACATCGCATATCGCATCGCACTTGTGGGACCCAAGTTTCGGGCATGCGGCACGTGCGGCTGGCCGACCGCAGCAAAGCCACAGCAAACTGCCAAACATTTGCGCCCGTTCGACGCTACTTAAAATGCACAATGCACGACGCACGAATGGCTGGCGCCGAGACCGGCCATTGATAGCCGGAGCGTGTTCGGCGCGCTACCTTAATGCAAACACAGACAGTTGAGTAAACAATTTATGCGGCAAATTGAAATGAAATTTCGAGTACGGCCGGCCGGCAGCGGCGCACGTGTAATGGCAACAAAATGAAATTTGGACGCAAATTTCCATTTCGATTGCGGCGTTGGCGATCGGTCGGCATTTTGTTTGCCTTAGCGAAATTTTGTTTGAGTACGAATGGCTAAGTGTGTTCATGTGTGAGAGTGTATGCAGCATTGTTGTGTGTGTATGTGTGTCAGTTGTGCCCCGTTCGCAATTGCACGTTGCAGCGTCCATGTAAACGCAACGAAACCCCACAGTTGGCTTGCAATTTCAATTTTGATTAATTCACTTTATCGGGTCGGTTCGTGCGGTTGGCGTTAGTGTTGGCCTAGTTTTGTAGCAGCAACATTGCTAGTGCATGTGTAAGTGTGTATGTGTGTGTGTGAGTGTGGCTGGTCCAATTGGTGGCTTTCGGCATACCGCATTCGAATTTCGAATTGTATCTGACAACGGCATCCAAATGAGCCAAAAGTGATTTGCAATTTGCCGTATTTACTGTCAATTCTGGTCAATTCGAATTCGTTCCGGTACGTCGGTGGCTGGATGCCATGCGATAACAGCATGTCGGTAAATTTGTTTAGACTATTTTTAACTCTGTCTACGGCCATGACTGCATGTGGTTTGCAAATCTTCTGCTTCTTCTTACTATTCTAATTTGAATGATTTTTGTGCTCCACCTGGCAAAAAGTGGCTTACAGTTAGTGCATCACTGAGGCCGTTTTACTTGCTTACGCATTTCAAATGAATTAGCTTTGAAATTGAATTTTTCTCTTATAAAGAATCAAATGTTCCCTACAAATTTTCATTGAAATATTTTAAACAAGATTTGACGACTTTTTGGGATTGTTTTGGACTCTGTTGGGAGTATTTTAAGTTATACAGGGTTGCAGCAAAAATTGTCACCCAGTGTTCTCTAATTTTTTTATGAATGAGTCAACGAGTAATTGTATAAATGAATGAATAAATGAGTAATTGAATAAATGAATGAATGAATGAGTGAATGAATGAATGAACGAGTTAGTGAATGAATGAATGCATGAATGAATGAATGAATGTATGGAGGAGTCAATGAATGAATGAGTGAATGAATAAATAAATGAGTAAATGAATGAATGAACGAACGAATAAGTTAATGAATGAATGATGAATGAACGAATGAATACATGAATAAATAAATAAATGAAAGAGTAATTGGATAAATTAATGAATGAATGAGTGAAAGACTGAATGCATGAATGAATGAATAAATAAAGGAGTGAATGAATGAGTGAATAAATAAATAAAAGAATACATTAATGAATGAATGAATGAACGAACGAATAAGTTAATGAATGAATGATGAATGAACGAATGAATAAATGAATGAGTGAAAAAATAAATGAATGAATGAAGGAGTGAATGAATGTATGCATGAATGAATGAATAAATAATTGAATAAATGAAGGAATGAACAAAAAATGAGCAAAATCTACTTTCGCCGCCATTTGCAAAAGTTATGGCATCTGCGAAGGTAATGAATTTTGAGCCACCCTGTAATTTGCAATGAACTTTTGGATAAAGAAGATGTTTATTTATAATCTGGATTCTGGATTCTGGATTCATGGCACCTATCCTTCAAAAAACTTGGACTTGGTTTCAGTTCGACATAAATTCCAAGACTTAGGTCAAATTTCCACCAACAACACGTGGAATCAGCTTCATGTCTTTTTTTCTAATTTGAATTGAATGTTTTAAATAAGCTTCTACCTAAGCCATCGAACTCTTGCACTTAGATTGCAAGGTATTTGGCTTTGATCTCTTACACTCAGCTTAGCTTAAATTTCCTCTCCGCGCTATTGAACTCATTAATGAAGTTTTACATAAAAATAGCTTTGATTTCTTACACATAGATTAAGTTTAATCTCATTAAAGCTTGGTATATGTAGGTTTAGTTATAATTGGCTTTGATTTCTTACCTAATGCTTTAGTTAATTCTATTTAAAACTAGGCTTGAATTTGCGCTTTTACGACTTAAGACTCAATCTTAAATTTATAAAAGAAAACGAGCTATTGAACTTTGGATTCGGGTTTAAATATAATTGGCTTAGATCTCTTTCACATAGTTCCTGTTTATTTCCATTAAAACGTGGCTTAAACTTGCCATATAAAGCTTTGTAGTTTAGTCTTTTATTTATGAAGAAAAGTTGACGATTCAGCTTTTGAACTTTGAGCTTTTTTTTTTGTGATCTGTCACATCCAGCTTAAGCTTATTAAAGATTGGCTTGAATTTGATATTTTTAAACTCAGTCTCAAATTAATAAAAGAAAGTGGGAGATTGATTGATTTGATTTTAAGATTCAAGGTAAGTCTTAGTTGACCTTTATCTTTTACGCTCAGCCCTGGATTTTCTACAAAAAGAGTTAAAACTCAGCCTTGAGTTCATGAAGGACAATTGGCAATTAACCTCTTAGAATCTGTTTTAGGATTCAGTCTTTAATTAATAAAGAAAACTGGAGATGGAATTCTTGGACTCATGCTTAGACATTATTAGCTTTGATCTCTTACCCTGAGCTTTAGTTAATTCCCATTAAAGCTTGGTTTGGATTTTCTCCGTAAAGAGTTAGAACTCAGCCTTGAGTTCATAAAGAACAAAGGGCTCTTGGACTCTGTTTAAGGATTCAATCTTGAATTAGTCAAAATTGGCTTTGATCTCTTACTCTCAGTTTTAGCTAACTCCCATTAAAGCTTGGCTTGGAAATACTTTTGAAGACAAAGGACTTAGCCTTGAGATCATGACGAAAAGTAGGTCATTGGGCTTTTGGACTCAGCTTTAAGTAACAAAGCTTGACTTAAATTTGTTACGGCTTAGGACTGTTAAGCTTAGGTTCTGTAAGTTCTAACTTGGTTTGCCATAACATAAGCCAGCTATGAGTTCGGGTAAAAACCAAATTTGAACTCTTGGATTGGGCTTGGGATAGTTCTTCTAGCTCTTCACATTGAACTCTGAAACATGGTTTGAACTTATTATCTAAGCATAGAATTGGATCAGGACTAAATCTATTTGGCATAAGTCTGATTGAGCTATTGGATTTGGCTTGAACTTGATCTAGTTTCTTGGACATACTTGGACTCGGATCTGGTTGAACTTGGCTTAAACTTTAGTTAACTTCTTAGAAATGGACTCGGCTTGGGTTCGCTTAGTCAAAACTGCAATCGACTCTTAAGCTTGGCTTGTTTTTACTGCCGATAGAACTTGGCATTGACTTTGAGATGACTTACTATGAAAACATTGGTTCTGAACTCTCGGACTAAGCTTGATTTGCGTTCAATAATTTTGGGATTTGAGTTCGATTTTTCCTTTAATCTTGACTTGAATGTGTTCTTAATAAAAGTTAGACTAAGCACTGATTTCATTTTATTACGTTTGACCTTAAACTTTTGGGCTTTTCTTAATCTTTTTATCATAGAAGCGTTAAAAAGGGGTTATTGCGCTGGACCAGAGATGATCTGTTGTGCCCCATAGAAGTGTTAAATTAAGTGTTGAGGTAATTGGGGAAAGTGGGCAATGAAATTTTTTCTTGGTTCGAGCTTACGTCCCATGGTTAGGTTAGGTTGCGGTGGCTGCCTCTATAAGAGACACACTCGGAGGCCTGAAAGGCCCATTGTGATACCACATATTTCACCCGTTTTTGAACTGTGTATGCAATACTGTTTTGCCAACATATGTTACAGCACACAGAAAGGGGGGGGGACCTACAGTTTAACGCCGAATCCGAACGGCGATTAGCAGTTTTTCGTTCACACTTGGAGGTTTTTGCCATTGCCTGCCAAGAGCGCACTTGTGCGATTCTTGTAATTCTCATTCCCTTCATGTAGATAGCGATAGAAGTAGATGAGTTGTTCACCAGCCCGAGCCAGGAATCGAACCTGGAGCCTTTGGTATGAGAAGCCAGCGCGCTACCCGCTTGACTATCGAGACCGTCCCATAAGATCTGAACTTGATTTATAATGTACATTAAAGAGCTGCGATGGATGATTCATTTCTCCCTACACACAGTGTGATTCGGTACAGTGTGCACTGATTGCTAGCATTCACTGTGGTAAGAGAGCAGTATGAAAATGACAACAAAACGGAAACCGCAAGAGCTGTCAACACTCATTTGCTTGTCTCTGCAAGGCACGGACATTTTTCTCTCTGGTATACACACTGCCAGCAATGCTAATGAATCGTTGACAGTGCGTAACGGGCCGAAATGCTACATGTCCGCTGAATGCAATGATTCATTGAAGGACAGTTTGGCACGCGTAATTAAGTGAGACAGTTCGGAAAACATTTTAGTGTGATAAAAAATTAATTAAAATGGAGATTGATGATGTCAGTTAATATAACATATTTTAATAAATAATTTATATAATATTAATGTATATGTTGTTATTATTGTAATTTTTAGTCAAATGACACTGTGTCAGCAGTCGAAAATGCAAGTGATGTAGCATCTAGCAATCAGCTAACCAACGCCATTATGAAAAATAAAATTTTGATCGGGCAATATGTCCTTAGTGGAAAGAAAGGTCGGAGTAATGTGTGGAATGTATTTGGGAAAGTATATTTGGGAAATATATAATAATAATAATATATAAATATTTCAATAATTTAAATTTTGTTGAAATTTTAAAATATTTTATTTGTAAATTCGTATGCGTTATTATTACAATGAGAACAAAGCACTAATTGTTCTATTAGTATAACCAAAGAAAATAATCGGTTACAGACTTTTGCTACCTATTTGCTCCTTCATATTTCCTGATGAATGCTGTGACAGTAAATTAAAAAAAGGAAGTTCCAAACGATGCAAAACATAAACAATAGAAAAACAACAAAAGAAGAGCTGTTTACATGTTTCTCGAGCTATGTAGCAAAAGCAATCGTCAATACAAAAAAAGCATACACACAAAAACTACAACAACAAAAAACAATAGCGTAGTAACTACGCCGTAGTTGAAACGACGATCATTGCGCTGGCTGGTGTCGCTGTGAGAAATTTGCACAAAAAATTATTGAGTGACCAAAACAACCATCAACGCCTCAAAGTACACAGGAGAAGCGGTACTTTCACTTCATGTGTGTTTGTTGAGCGTAAACTGAAGCGCTTGCGCTCCTGCTGGCACCACTCTTTCCCTTTTGTGGTTTCCCCCCGCTCTATGAAGCTCGCAAACAAAAATTTGAATTTTTGAGCTCAGATGCGCCTTCTATATATGTATATTCTTTGGTATAACCAAAGAATATTTTTCCATACTTTTTGGTATAACTTACTGCATTTAGTGTCATTGCAGTAAATTTCATTGCCTTTACTGTGAATTGCCTTTAGTGTGTTCGCACACACTAATGTTATAAAGCAACAAAGACTCAGCTCTCATATGTCATGCCACACTTCATTTTTGCTTCCCTTCGCTGGCAGCTCTGATTCGATCTGTTTGCACTGAGCCAGTGCAGTGCAGTGCCGTGCAAAGAGAGAGAGTGTCTTGAAACAGCTTTCAAATGGACAATTGCAGCTCTTTAATGTACATGATATACATACTTTTTCTTCTTTACGATCCCCTAATTTAATTTAGAAAATGTTCCCCTATCTTGTTGTCAATTTTGCCACTTGGTAATCTGTCAGCTGCTTTAATTCATTTGCAAAACAATAAATGTCAAACATTCAATGAGAACATGTTGCATCACACTCTGGTTGAATTCAATAGCAAATTAAAATTTAGTTTCCGCAGTGGCGCTGACACACTTTTCAGCGGCACTGCAGCACCGTTGCACAGCAATGTTGCACTGCACACATCAACATTTAATTTATACACCGCAACAACTACCGCAGCGCGCACACCAATACATCAATGTACACCGAATGTTATGGCTGGCATGGCAGATCGTTTCACACAATTTTTATGGGAGCTGCTCGACACGCGCACACTTGGCCATTGTCGTCTGTCTTTTTCAGCGCTGTTCGAGTGACGATACGGCAATAGTCGACTATCGCCGCAACTGGCACTACTCGTTAGCCAACCGATATGAGTGGCAACGCTGTCAGTTTTGCTGTTATTTGTGTGTATAAGTGTATAAGTGTGTGTGAGTGTGAGTGGGTGTGTCTGCCGTTATGAGGCGGTGCTGAGTGGGTGCAAGTGTGTATGAGTGGTTGCTGGGCTGGCTGACGACACGTTCGTCGATATAAACGTGCGCTTGTAAATGTATTCCGGTTACCGTTGACACTGGGATTTCATTCAATGGGGATTTCTACCCAATTAATTTAAGAAAAATTACAACACTCAGTGGGAGGACGGAGGACACAAGCGGAGTAGTTCGGTTGGTGTTATTTTCGGTATCAACAAGTCAATATTTGAAGGTTGTTTTTTCAATTAAGTTAATACATTTTAATTTAAACACGAAGAATAATGAATAAGAATTTTGAATATGAATAAATTGTTTTTTTTCAAACACTAATTTTTAATTCAACTAAACAAAATTAATTTAAATACAGAAAGAGTTATGAAAAAAATATTTTATAAGCAGTATTGTACTATATAAATTATATAAAAATAGAAAATAAAGTGTCAGAAGCTTACAATGGGCTTTTTAGAGCATTAACAAGTAAATTTTTGATTTTGTTTTAATTGAGTTTGATTTGAGCATGAAAAATAATAAACAAATGATTTCATAATCAATTTATGTTCCATAAAAAATTATATAAAATTATATTTCCATTCAACTCTCATTCAGTTTCCTGATGAATCTTCAAAAGGAATTTTATGAAACGAATGTAATTTTTTGTATTCTATTTTAATGTAGACCTTGAAACAGATTGAACCCTTAGAATCCTTAGAAAATTATTGCATTAGTCAATTAATTATCCATAAATTATATTCAAGCTCATTCGCTGTAAGACACGAAGTGTTCTACGAGTCAGTGTTATCCTTGTTGGCTTTGAGCTTTTCGACTTAGCTTAAGTTGACATTTTAAAAATAATTAAAATTGTATTATTTTAAATATTTCCTTCAGTCATATTCTACCCAATTAACGGGCATTACTCTATCGTTCTAATTATCTGGGTGGTTTGCCACAAGCATTACCAAAGCGACATTGTACACGTTGTGATGTTGTAATGTAATTGACAGTTTCATTACTGACAAGCGATAGAAAGGACGGTTGACAGCATGAACCATCAAGGGGTCAGAGGCTGTTGACTGGCTGTTGGCTTACTCGATATGAAAAACTAAATGTTAATGTGCGCAACACATCGCACGCAATGAGACCCTTTGATCTAGAAGAGGTACTGAAACACTTTTTTCTTTACGTTTACTGCCTTTGGGAGCTTAGGACCTCAACTAGGTAGCTACTTTGTGTTGGTTACGTTATTAAAAAGCATCTAGCCACAGCTTAAAAGTTAGAATTAAATTTAAAAAACTTTTAATTTAACGCCATTTCCATTCATATACAAACACTCGCATAGTTCATCATACGCCCCGTATGTCATTTATTATACTCAACTCAATGCTTATGCAAGTAAATGTTTGCTTGCTAATGTTGACCCTTTTCAACCGTAGGTTACTGAACAACAACAAATACTATATAATTAATTTAATAAACCCTTTCATATTTATTTATCTAATTAATAAATTATGAAATAAATGACTAAAGTCATTTCACCATTTCGGTTAAAACTTCTGCCCGCAATGTGCTAAATACAGAACAAATAAAGCAATGTTGGTTGGAGTAGTTCAGCTGCATTAATTAAGCTCACTAATAGCCAGGTTCGGTTGCCACACACACACACATGTTTACATTGTAAGTATGTATGTATGTAGCCGAGCAGTGCTGTGTGCAGATTTCGTTTGCCTGCGTTGTCCTAATGACTTGGCCGATTATGATTGCGATTTAATATCTTGCAACAGTGCCCAAATGTTTTCAACTATACACCCAGAAACAACAACAACAATTAACCACAACATAATAAAATTATAAGCAAAATGCCTACAATAAAAACAACAATCATAGCAGCAGTCAAACTGCGCACTGCACAGAAATCTTCGTCTCGAGCAAAAACAATTAAATAGCAAAAAGTTTATTGCCACTTTCAATTTCGTAGACACTGAACCCTCTAAGTTCGCATGAACTTTTGTTGCAAAACTCTGCCTTATTCATTTGCGTTTATTTGTTTGTATTTACTGGTATATAGTGGTGTGTGTATGTGTGTGTGTGGGTAGGTGTGAGAGCAAACACTTTGCTTTGCTTTTCATTTCTTTTTCATTTGTTGTGAAAAATTTGCCCTTTTCATTGCCTATCCCCGTTGTATTATTTAGATGCCTACAATAATAACAACAACAACAACAAGGACAATAAGAAGTTGAAACAAACTGAAAGTGGCAGCAAGTTGTGGGCGAGCGAAATTAATTCGTGTTAATCGTTACAAATTCATCCCAAAACATTTTCAACTTTTGATGATTTTGTTTGCAATTTTGTGCGGTTGACTGCGTTGTTGATTTAATTCAATTAAATTTCTTTTACAGTTAATTCAAGGCAACAACAAAGTGCACATTTAATGAATAAGTAACTGTCGGAAACAGTGAAAAGGTAATCGAGCATGTTGTTGAAAAGAACATAAAAGTGAAACGATGAACGATCTAGAAACGATGAAAATTTAAGTCCCAATGAAGAAAAGGTAAAATTGTTTCAGCAGTTTCTGTTGGTGATGTTCAGGGCTACAATTAAAGTGACTTGTGTAAAGCTTCCATATAGACTCAACATAGAAATGGAAAGTAAAATCAATGGATTTTTTTAATTTAATTGAGGAGAGCAGCTTTGGCAAAGAAAAAAGGGCTGGATACAAAAAGTAGCTCGATGTATGCCACAAGAGTTAATTTAAGCCAACGATTTTCCAATTGCGAATCGCTTTGAAATGAAAACAAAATCGTCCCATTTCTGAAATGGTTTTTGACTGATAATGAAAAGTGGATCCTTTAACTCTTTCCGACATGAAAATAAATCGGGTCGTATGAATTATATGGGCTGTAGTCCAATATATTGGACATTTTTACTGAAAGGGTTAAGACATCGTCAACCGAAACGATCGCAGCAAAATTGGGTTAAGCCAGGATTGATGGTCAGCTAGGTTTTGCTGTGTGTTTGATGGTGTTGGCAGTGAGTCATCTACTATGAGCTGCTTCCTTATGGTCAAACCCTTAATTCAGATCTGTACTTTCAACTGGACCGTGTCTGAAGGTAGCAATCACCCACATGCGGTCAGCTTCTTTTTCTTCCATAGGGGAGGAAGTGGGTTGCATGAGCACAACGTCAGGCCACACACTTCTATAATGAATTGACAGAAAGTCAAAGTTATATTTAATCTAACTTAATTACTTTTTCAGTGTAACTTCTGCACTGAAAATCTACTAAAAACCCCAAGCTACTTTCTCTTCTTTCTTTCTTTCTTTTCTCTCCTTAAAGTTTTTTATTTCATTTTAACTTCAATGCTTTCTAGTTATTTACTTTTATTTAATTTATTTTAAATTTAATTTAATACACCTTTTATTTAATTACATTTTGAGTGCAACTTCTGCCCTAACTCTACTAAAATCCCCAAGCTGCTTATAAAATTTCAAATTAATTCCGCACCCTAAAAGTATGCTATGCATGCTGCTTAGATTAGAATTTTATTCAACATGCACTTTTATTACTATTAAATAACTTTAGCACATATTCCACTCTTTCAACAGTTTTCCACTCGTCTTTTTTGCTCGTTTTCTTTCGCTCCCTTCACCCGTTCTTGGGAATTTTTGATATAAATCATACCCAATGCGCTGACAGTTTTCCCAAGTGAACATTTTGTTGTACATAGTAAAATGTTAGCGCCGACACAGTTAAACATACACACACACACATACATACAAATATATACAGATGTATGTTTGCATGTACAAATGCTGGTGTGGCGCTTTCTCAATGATATTTTTCACATATGAAATAATTCAGTTTAGGTCGGAGTAAAAAACGAATTGAAGAAAATAGGAACATTTGGTAAAAGTGAAGCATTATTGAGAGATGAGAGAGAGAAGTTAATTGAACAAATTAAATACGAATGAAGTGTTTTAGTTTATATTTTATTTAAAAGAAAAATTCTTACTAAAAGTCTTCGAAGACTAAGTTCAATAGAGACCTAAGAAATGTTAGTTTTGGTTTGAGTAACATACAAATTATGGGAAGATTTTAACTTTTAGTAAGTGGAAAGGGTGTGGATTTGTTTCAAAATGTGTCTAACATTTTTGAGTTCAGATAATATTAGGTTAGTTGGGCTGGCAGGATACGCATAGATTCTATTGGGTCCTTAGTGGTACCAGTTAGAGCTCTTCGGCATTAGGGGTCAATGTAAAATTAATCGGTAGAATGGTTAGTTATTGCATGTTGGTGTTCCTAGCGTAGCTCAGCAACGACTTAATGTGAAGAACGAAGCTCCGGAGAAAGCCGAACAAAAGTAAAGATTGGGCCCTAAGATTTCTCTGACAACATTTCTTTTAATTTCCTGCTTTCATGCAACTTTATATATTCATTTCTTCATCTTCATCTTCATTTCTTCATCTTCATTCTTTATATTAATCTTTTCTGTTTTTTTGAGTTGAAATTTTATTAACTCTTTGAAACCTGTGTTTGACTTCGAACTTTTCAACCTTTACACAAGACGTAACTTTGTGCTAAATTCTTCATTTATGCATAATTTCGAATCTGATACAAGCCCAACCTTAACCGGCTGACAAACATGAGTCAACAGTTTTCACTTTGTGCCGCACAAGTCTAGTAAATTCTTGTGATTGTGTGTGTACGTGTAAGTCACTGTGCCACTATGTGCTGACAAAGTTGCAGCGTCGTTGTGCCACTTGAAACTGCAGCACTTGTGCCATTCTGGCAAAGTTGTAAAAAAGAAAATACAACAAATAAATAAAAACAATAAAAAGAAACGGTAAAAGACCTAAAATAAGAAGTGCGCGCAAAAATATAAAATGCACAAACTGAAGAAAGTGGTGAACATGCTGAAATGAAAAAAGTGGCTAAATGGCAAATTGCTGAAATGGCAAAATGATATAATGGAAAGCACTTGACAAGTCGTACAGCCGCAATGGCTGCTTGAGTGCGTTCGTGACCTTTTGCATGCAATTTTTTTATGCATTGCCAGCGGGCAACATTTACACAATGTGGCAGTGAAAAGTTGCACAAGTGTAGCTAAATTTGAGTTCAATATCGAATGAACTGGGAATGAATGAATCAGGTTGGTTCGTTGGCAAAAGACTTTTGGGTTTAAAAAATTTAAATAAATTTGAGCATTGAATTGGACTTGAAAACTGAGAACGGTTGAATCGGTCGATCTAACAAAAATATATGGAATTTTTTCCTCAAATTTATATTTATTTTTTACATAGGAGTCTATGAACTTCTTCCAGCAATGTTTCGATCTCCTTAATCTGTTCAAATTGTGTACAAGTGCAACTTAATTTTTGGTCAATATCGAATGAATTCGGAATGAATAAATTAACTGGGTGATTGGCAAAAGATTTGTGACAATTATGGATAATTTGAGAAATTTTAACAAATTTTAGCACATTTTTTGGACAAATAAACTGTGAGCCTCTGCATGGCTGGTTTGTCTGAAAAGTTTTCATCCTAACAAAGATATAAGGTATTTTTTCATAAAATTTGTATTTACTTTTCTACATAGACCCCTTTTAAGTCTTTGAGCTGCTTCCAGTAACGTTTCGATCTCTTTATTGCGACCAAATAGATCATTGCAACTGTTTTTGGTCCAATCTGAGAAAACGCAAACCAATTCTTTATGCTTAAATTTTGATTCAATGTGTGACGAAAACGTTTTTTGAACTTAGTCGTAGCCTCTGCTGTCTATTTTACTTTAATTTAATGGATATCCAGCAACATTTGGTGTACTTGAACGCTGTTATAGTCAGTGGTGGCAGATCTTGAACGTCCCGAAGGTTCATCGTCTGCCAAACATGTTCCAATTCAGCTGCCTTAAATTTCACATTGACAAATGATGGTACAGAGTTCCTGTTCACAACGTTTTACTCGTTTTTAATTTGCTCAGGTTTAATGATTATCAAAAAAAATACGTAGTGTCCGACCGAATATTCGTCTTCGGCTGCGATGTTCGGCTTATTTGGCCAATTTGTAATATTCTACTTCGGCTTTGGCTAAAATAGCTGAATACTTTAGTCGAATATTTTTGCCCTGTAATGTAAATAAATTTGCTCTGTTACGAAGTATTTCATCAAATCTCGGGTTTTATAGATATTTTGGACATTAAATTTGCAATAAATAAAAATTAAATCTAATAAGTAATTTATGTCCATTGAATTGTTAAGTTTTTTTTTTTTTGTTAGAAACTGAATTCTAAGATTGTTTTTGTTTTTGGTTCGGTTCTGCTAAATATTATCAGTTTTTTTCGTGAAATAATTTTATTTAATTTTTTTTCGGCTTGGGCCTTCGGCAGAATATATTAGTTTTGCCGAACATTCTGCTTCTGTTTTACCTGTTTTGTTTTCTGTTACCACCTTCGGTCAGAGACTACAAATATGTAATAGCTCTATACTCGACCTTCTGAATCCAATGAACTTCTCCTGCATTTTCCTTAACCCTTTCGGGACGGAGTTTTTTTTAAGTCCACAATACTCTTGGTAGAAATGTCCCCAAGCTATAAAAGTTGGAGCTAGAAAATTATGTTGCATACTTACAAGTTCTGAAATCATGCTTTTAGCCGAAGCATATAATTCGAATAAATATTTTGGGTGGATTATAAACCTGAATTACTGTTTTAAGGGCATTAACAAGTCGATGGAATGTAGTCCCTAAAGTGTTAAAAAGGAAAAATCATCGGGCAACTTTTTCTTACAAAATCTAGGAGATCTAATCGGTAGAACTATTCACAGTCTAGGAATTAACCAACTCCAACTCCAACTGGTTTAATGAGTGAAGAGCCTTAAATTCGACTGCTTGTGTTATCGCAATGGGTTTTCATGGCCTAAGTGGACTTCGCTTTGGGTCACCGATTCAACAAAAATTATTCTAAAAAAACAACTGCGCATCTAACATGGCTGAAATATTAATGAACACCTTTCAAAAGAGACTCAAACTGATTAGAAAATCTTCTGCGGACGAGTGCTGGTATTTTTATGCTGAGACTATTTCAAAAAACTGCCTCGAGAACTAATGCGCCTACATGTATGCTATACATTTCAATAAGCATTATAAAACTGTACAGCTGGACATTGGGCGAGAATGGCGCTATTAGGCGATTAGAAGCCACAGAACAGGAGCAGAAGTCGCTGTTGGCCAAAGAAAACCTGGAGAAGGTCGACTCTACGCGAATTAGCCGCTGTCAACTCGACATGGGACGGCGCAAAAACAACAGCCCAGAGTCCTGTAAGATGGAAGAGTCTTGAGTCTTGTGGAGGAAAAAAAATACAAAATACTTCGACGTTAATATTCAATGCGACGACTAAAAACTCAAAACTGGTCCACCAACGCGCACCAACTGAAAGGAAAGAACCCACATTACACCAGCTGTTGCAGCTAATTAGCCCCCAAAAAATGTCCTAGTTACTAATCATCCTCAATGAAAACAATATCGTTGGGCAGCAACACAACGCTGATCAGCATATCAAATGGCAACGCATTTGAACTCAATACGCGGCGCTGAGCTCGTTCATTACGCGGCCGGGCGGCGCGCACATTTGACACCAACCACACAACGAATGTCAATAATTAAGCATAAAAATCACTTAGCAACGCTGGTAGCGGATGACTGAGCTGCTTGGCAAATAGCAACACATAACCTCACTTTCCCTCCAAAGCTGCACACTAAACTTGTGCACAAGTTTAGCCTATCGTGAAGGCGCGAGCGCCAGCAAACCAGCGCGCTGTCGCCTGTCGCTGATGAACAACTCAAGCATGTCGTTGTAATTATTTCACGCTATTAAATCGATTACGATTGCTACCCTGACTGGCTGCCTTGGCCAAAGCCAGTCAGTTGGCCAGACAGCTGGTCGCTTGGTGGGTCCCATCGGCTCAGCTATGATAATGAAAATGAAAATTCTCGGTGTGGCATTTTCCTATTTAAAGCAACCAGACAACAACACTGAACCAGCAACGTACAACAATAACAACAACGGCAATAACATTAACGATAACAACAACAACACTGCCAGACTTTGGCAGACTTTTATGCGCTATCGCATTGGGCAGCTTTAAACTTTGCTTTAGCTGCTGCGGCTGCGGCTGATGCGCGCTCGTGCGCTGTCGCCCGCTCGTGTTCGGCAATAAATATGCCAAAAGTCGATTATTATGATTATGTGCCGCGCGCACAGCTCTGAAATTGCTTCCATAATTAAATTACCGAGTTACTCGTCGTTGCTAGTTGAGGCGGGCGGCAGGCGGCAGTCGCTGCAAAATGGCGCATTGGCGCTGTTGATGTTCTAGCTGGTTGACTTCCATGCGCCGTGTTGGTTGGTACTTAATTTGTTTGAATTTTTGTTTAAGCGCGCGAACCGCTTTAATCTCAAATAGGAAAATATATGGTTTTTGGGTTTTTATTTGGCATTAACGCTGGAAACGTTAAGGACTGTTGGCTTTAGGTGAAACGTGTGTAAGGAGAAACAACCTCGCAAGATATCTGAGCTCCAATCCAGCATGACGGATTCTTATCGGTTAAAAACCAACTCCCCATCGTCGTCATGTGTGTGTCTGTTTGTGTATCTATGTGTATGTTTTACAAAAATTGGTGTGACAAAAAGTTGTTAAGTACACGAATATGAAATGAGTTAATTTGATTCGCTGTATTTGGAAATTTAAAAATCCATGAATGCTTTAATGCAGTAGCATCCATAAAAAGACTTAATTTAGACAGCAAACGATGTGTAAAAATTTGTAAAATTTCTAAAATCCCAACTTAGGGTTCAGATATCTAAGTAATACACGCTTCAAGACGTTTCAAAGTAAACAGAACTTATTTATATTATTATTTTCAAAATATTCCCCTTCGGATTGAATAGCTTCCATATCCTCAAAATACTTTTTTTTAAGCGGCGAATGCATTTTAACGAAAAGGTAAAAGACGTGCAGGCGTCTAAAGGGAATGGTTAATGATTAAAATGCGATTTTTAGTCAAGAAATCACTCAACAATGTCCATCTCTCACTTTTCGCTAGTCAAATGCTAAATGGAAAAGCATCTAATTTATGTTATTGAGATTCTGATTGATGAATGATGATTTTTGGTGACTTCATGCACAGTTTTTATCTCCCTTCTAGTGAAGAAATGTGACTATGATTAAAAATAATAACTAAGGATAGAAAGAGAAGGTGATAAAGCAGAAGGCACTTTTAGGCGGTAAAATCCGGTATATTGTTACGAAATTGACTTCTCTAAGTTCGGTTTGGATTGTGCTTTCAAAAACATCACTTTAATTATTCAGCGCAAACGCTGTCAGCAACCAACAATCACTTTATTTACAAATTCACATTTTGCTTGTATCAACACTTGTTACAACTTTGCTTATTCAACTAAGACTCGGCTCTCTGCGCTGCCACCGCTGCCTTTTATACCTGTCTGGTTATCGCACCGACTGTTCTAGCACATTCCAATTGGACAATGCTCGACCGTTCTCGCGCAGCCCATCACGTTCGCGAACCATCCTTGCTATATCGGAATTATAGCAAGTTTGCCGTACTCTAAAGTGTGTGCCTAAAAGTATGCTCGTAAAAGCATTGACGCATAGCACAGCAACAGAGTGCCTCATCGTTACAATATCATCGACATCCTGAAACAAAGTTTTGTTGAAATCTAAATTCTCACCCATCACTTTTACATCGATATATGAAAATTTAAGTCTCAGGCATTGCCAAACTACAAAAGATAAAAAACAAAATGGAGATTTCATTTCAGCAGACCACTAACCAAATTTTATTAAAAACTCACCACTCCTTCTAATTTTGTCGCGCGGTTGGTGGAGTCGATATTGGTATTGGTACTCGCTTACACTAAAACAAATTTCATGAAATTTTTACTGAAAATCAGGAAAAGATGTACGTTTCGAATGCACTAAGTCACATATATGGGCATCTCCCAGTGGCACGGACGCGACATTCGCACGCTTTCAATTACACCAAAAACAAGAAAGAAACAAAAAAAGTCGATATGTTTTTTTAGTGTTTTAACGCGCTGAAATTGTGCTACATTTTAGAAATATATTTGAAAGATTTAGTACAAATTAGTACAAAATAAAAAGCAATTATGCAATGAAACGGACGCGACAAAAAAGAGAAGTTTTTTTGAAGCTCTTATAGAAATATACAAAATTTAGCGATTTTTGGGAACTTTTTTTTAAAATATATACATGCAAATAAAGGTCAAAGGATACCCTTTCTTCGTAGACTTATGAAATATGAGAATTTTCTCTTACCTTTTTTAATTAGGTATATCATGAATACGGACGCGACATCACGGACGCGACACATTTTTCCAAGGGTATTTCCCTTATTAAATACAGTAATGGTTTTCATTATAACACTTCAACTTTTAATAAAAATAACACATAACAAGTTAAATTCAAGTTACAGCAATCAAAATAAGGAAAAATTAAAGCTAAAAGTTCTTAGTGTGGTTTATTTAATTTTCCTGAGGAACTCTATTGGAATTAGATCTTGTTTAATATCGCGCACACAGCTCTTACAATCATTAGCAATGCACCTTTCATTCATCACATCGCAGCACACTGGTTGTAGAAATAATTGATTAAATTAATTAAATTAAATTAATTAACTAGCTGAACATATTTGTACAGTATTTTTCATTAACCCTTTCCGGAAATTTGTATGATATATCGTACAATTTTTTTTAAAGATTTTTTTTTGACAGCGAACGTTTTTTTATGAAACGGCTTTTAAATTCTTATAAAGTAGGTTATGTTTTACCATTCTGTTTGAAAATATAAATCACAATCGCCGTGGCTATACAGTGTGAGTGCGATTTGTAAGCAGCTGTTTGCAAGAATTTGGCGATGCGATGCTTCTGCGGAGGAATTTTTAAATATGTAATACTTTTTAGTAGCAAAAAAGACAAATAATTTCAAAGTTTGAATCTCAGTTGATTTATAAAACTTATTAAATTTAACAATTTTTGCTTCTAAATATTTTTCCCGAGCCTTTAAAAAATTGTACGATATATCGTACAAATCACACAAGGGTTGCAAAGCTTTGTACGATTTATCGTACAAATGGCGGGCAAAGGTTGCAAGTGATGTTAGCATTTTTTTTTAAGTTATGGATTTGGTAACAGAATTTTTTTGTTTGCTTGAATACCACGCCCATCACTAAATCGTATGACTAATTAAATTCGACTTATCGACTATTTCTATTCAGAAATAACAATCACTTAACGATTTTGTGTTTCACTGGGCAGACACAGATTATGTAAGGTTAGACATGAGTACTTGCCACTCCCACTACGATAATAAGAATTGGCTATATTCGGTATCTTTTTACAAAGCTATATGGTGTTTAGTTGATTCTGTGTTTTATTGAGGGGAAAAGGGCTTTGCAACAGCAATAACGGTTTTATAAGGTCTGATAGATGTTACTCAATTGTTTAAATAGTTATAATTTATATAGTTTTCGATCAAAATGAAATCACGTTTTTTTGTTGTTAAATTTATATTTTCTTATCAAATAAGCCAATGAATTGTTCATAAAATTAAAAAAAACGAAAAAAAGTTTAATGCATTTTTACTCCTTTGCGGACCATTGTACGATATATCGTACAAAATTGATGAAGCTGTTATTCTCAACCAAAATTCTTTTTTGGATATTTTCTTGTATTTTATTGCTAAAATGTTCAATGAGAGTCAATATTTTGAAAAAAAAATTGTATCTCAAGAAATGCGGAAATTTACCGGAAATCGAATAACAATCGAATCGATTCAGAGCTTCCGGTTACGGACGCGACAAATTTTAAACACCCATAAAATTTTTTTCCGATTTTGCCGGGAACCAATTATTATATTTTCCTAACGGGAACAATGCACCTATTTAAAAACTGACAGCTACTTGCATTTGAAAAGTTTGTCCACTAATGGGAACAACTAATAAGGTTTTTTGGGCACGGACGCGACAATAGGATACAGGAAGAAGCAAACTAAAAAAACTTCCGTTCTTCGAACTCCACTTTCTCTCGCTTTCTCTAATACATAAGATTGTTGTTAGTAGAAAACTTTTGCATTACAAGAAAAATATAATATTACTTGAATAAGATAAAAACGCAAAGACAAAATGTGCATATAATTCGTTAAAAGGCTCAGAAAAATTTTTTTTCTTTTACAGTAGTATATTTCGGTCAAAAATTAAAAAAAATTAAAAATTCTTTTACATTTATAAAATATAGATATTTAAGCTGTATTATTGGATAATAAAAAGTTTTTCTGAGCAATTTGAATTTTTCACTCGTGGTGGACCTTTTTTGGGAGATGCCCATATGTAGATGGTGTCACCAGATTTTTTATTCTAATTCTCATTCGTAATTCTCATATTTTACAAGTAATTTTTGCTTTAAAACGCAACTTTTACGAAGGTTGCCTTTTACATTTTTACGAAAAGGATGAAAATGCATTTTGTTATCACCAAAAAAGGTTTTATTGTTTTTCATAGTATTCTTCTTGAAGATTTGTACACCTTTGAATGCACTCAAACCAATTGTCGAAGAACTTTTCCCCCCTCCAAAA
The DNA here is from genome assembly GCA_963971225.1 of Melieria omissa. Taxonomy (NCBI): domain Eukaryota; kingdom Metazoa; phylum Arthropoda; class Insecta; order Diptera; family Ulidiidae; genus Melieria; species Melieria omissa. The sequence goes on along the minus strand of OZ020268.1, from coordinate 76,158,375 downwards.
CATGGTTTTTGAATGCTTAAGCAACATCTTCTGGCGATGAAAATCGTTCACCAGGCAATTTTTTTATGTGCGGGAATAAAAATAAGTCATTGGGTGCTAGGTCACAGCTGTATGGCGGATGACCCATTAAATCGATGCTTTAGTCGTTCAAACAGGCGGTTGTTTGAACCGATGTGTGAGAACGCGCATTGTCCTGGTGAAGAATGATTCGGCGTTGGCGGTTGTTTTTCCGTATTTCATAGAACATTTCTGTCACAACAAATTGTTGTGTACCATTCAGAATTGACCGTTCTACGTTGCTCTAATGACACAGTAGCCACATGACCAGATTTACAAAAAAAACCGGCGGCAATTTTCTTCTATGTGCTACGTGCCCGAACAACTTTTGTTGGATTTGGCTCGTCTTCACACGGTCGATTGCTGTTTTATTTCGCGCTCATACGCATATATCAATGATTCGTCATATGTCACGATCTTATAAACGTCTTTCGAAGTACCACGATAGAATTCTTCCATCATTTCTTTGCCTCAATCGACACGAGCCTTTTTTGAGCAATTGCCAAATTAGGCGGGATATTCCACGGCCGTGGAACTAATGCCCAAAGATGCCTCTATCTCACGGTATGTCACATGACGATCTTTCATTATCAGTTCACGCACAGCATCGATGGTTTCTGGCACAATGACCGATTTTAGACGAGCTTAACGAAATTCGTCCTGGAGCGAACGGCGACCATGCTTGAATTCGTTACACCAGTTATAAATTGTCTTGAGGGTTGGTGCTTCATCACCAAATGCCGAATGAGGGCGATCGAAGCACTGTTGTTGAAATTATTGCTCAAAAATGTTCACGAGTTAAATCCATTTTTTTACCGAGATGAATTTTTCAAGTCAGTGCAATCAACACAAATAGCGCTTGAACATCAAAATGTTCTAAGCACGTTTATGGTAAAAAATGACAAACTTTTCAATGGCAATCTCAGATTTTTCGAGAACTTACTAAACCATCCCCATTGAAAAAATATAAAAGGCAGCCTACGTATTATGGAATAAGTTGCTGAGTAAAAGCAATTTTCTTTGTATTCTGTTTTTTTTTTCATACTCTATTTCATTACATACCAATTTGCTATGCTCAATTGATTTATATATGTCTGCACGTGTAAAAGCATTGCCCAAAGGCCAGACAGGCAGTTAGCCAATGTGATTCAATTTTTGGTTGAGCGCTATGAGACACGTGACATGCAATTATAGTTGTATTTCATAATACTGATAAATACGCCTCATATACATTTACTTAAACACACAGACATGAACATACATATTCACATATTTTCCTGACGTAATAATAGTCCACCCAGGCGCCCCAATTCATAGCGCAGACCTTAATATCGATAAGTTAAGGCGCCACACAGATTCGCAAATAACACACGCGCCCAACAAAAAAAACATAATTATTATTTATGAATTTCATTGATAAATGAGATTTATCACATTTTTATGAGTGTGTGTGTGTGAGTGTGTGAATGTTGGTTTATGCACGCATGACTTAACGTATACGCGCCGTGTGCCCAGCCAACACACAGGTGTGCGCGTGTATTTTTTCTAGCTTCTCAACATGGCCGCCGTTTATGACGCTGCTCTATGCAAAGTCTACTTATGGGCGCGTCAGCACACAGCAAATGGTGTGCATGCGTTCTTGTGTCTCGGAAGCGGCATAAATGACACAAATGCGTAATCATTACCAACCGGAAGACAAACGGCGCGCTGGCAGCCTTCGAGTGGGCGCCGCTGCGCCTTTCGTTGGGCCAAAGACCTTCTTAATTTATTGTATACGAGACGCACAGGTCGGTGCTGTTGCGTTTAATTTGCGTTGTCAATGTGTTGGCAGTGCTTCCTCTCCGCAGCCATTATAAATCACTGTTGATTGTTATTGCGTATTAGGCACACGAGAATCTTTTTGCAAAAGGCAGCAATTCTTTTCTTTTCATATTTATTACCTTTTCTTTTTATTTAAATTTTTTTGGTGTTTTGTTTTTTGCTTTAACAAATTTCTACTGACACTGCTGTTGACAAAAACATGTTTTAATTTCATACATTTCAGCAAAAGAATGTAGAATTTCTGTTAAGGCAAATTTTTCTTATGCTATGATTTGGAAGTTTTTATGCTGCATTATTGATGTTGTCACTGCTATTATTATTGTTGTTGCTGTTGTTTATTTTGTTCTGCGTTTTGTATATAAAAATTAATTTTCTGCTTGTTTGTTTCTAGCAAATGGCTGTCATTATGTCATTAATCAAAATTGTGAGCGCCTAAGCCAAGTTGGCAAATGTGTACTGTGGCATACTTTTGGGCGTACGCGGCATAAACAGCGTAAATTGCGACAATAATGCTGCATTATTTGCATAATTGATTAGTTGACATTATCACAGGTAGGTGATTACATCTTTGATTGTGTACTCGAGGCCAATGAAAATACCTTTAAAGATTTTTTCACAAAGTGAGTTTGTTTCTAATTTTTGTGTGGTTTTTGTAAAAATATTGGCGATAGATTTGAAAAGTATAGAAGATAGAAGAGCAAGAAGTTTAAAGTCAAGAGGGAAAGTATTTTTAAATGTAGAAAGTAGAACGTCTAGAAGGTTGTCTGGAGTAGAATGAATGAATGAATCGATGGTTGCATGGATGAATGGATAGATAAATGGATGAATTGATGTAAAGACTGATAGAAAGATGGATGGATGGATAGATAGTTGAATGAACGGATTGATGTATAGATGAATAGATAGGTTAATGAATAGATGAATCAATGAATAAAGTATAAATGAATGGATTGATGAAAAGATGAATTGAAAGATGGACGGATGTTATATGTGTAACACACGGTTTCTGATTGATGATTTTGAACTTTTATTAATTTCATTGTCCAAAGCAAGTTAACTTAAGTTTCTAAAAACAATACAAAGTATGTGGAGTGCGCGACTATGCGATTGCGCGACTATGCGATTGGGCGACTATGCGCGTGCGCTCACGACGCTTGCCGAATGCCAACTTACTCGTTGGTCGGTGACAGCTCGGCCTCTCCTGACGGCTCGTCATCACCGGACGAGTCATCGCTGCCGCCGTCGACGTCTAGCTCTGGAGTGGTCACACACCACGGCTTCAGATGGTCTGCTGACAATATGTTGGAATAGCGTCGCTGCGTGACGGTCGTATCCGGCAGATCATCGACAACATAGCGGTCATACTCGAGCACCTTTGACACTACATATGGGCCCTTGTAGGATGGGTCCAGTTTATGAGACTCCCCGGTAGCCGCGGGGACATAGTCGACCACCACCAAGTCTCCAACTTCGTATTTCTTCGGCGTCTGGTGTCGGCGGTCGTACCTCTCCTTCCACTTAGCTCGCTCAGACAGGATGTTCGCAGCTGCTTGCTCTCGTTTGACGTCGATACCTGACATGTCTTTCTGTTCGTCGTGTAGTGCTTGCACCATTCGGTTGTAACTCACGTCTCTAGGATTATAATAAAAGACTAGCTCATTAGGAGTATACCTGGTGACTTCGTTCTTTTGTGAATTCAGGCTCCACTGGACTGTTGGCAACGTTGTGTCCCAGCTTTTGTTTCCGTCTACGGTGCACCTAAGCGCGGTCAACAGCGACCGATTGACGCGCTCCGCTTGCCCATTTGCCCTTGGTGTTCTAACCGCAGTCTTTACATGTTGGATGCCTCGACGTTCCACGAACGTCTGGAACTGCTTCGACGTGAAGGCAGTCCCACGGTCGGATGTTATCCGCAGCGGCTGCCCGAAGATCGACATCATCTCTTCTAACGCCTTGATGACTGGTTCTGTTTTTGTGTTTCTGACGGCCTTGAGCAGCACATACTTACAAAATGCACACACCATCACGAGAATGTACGTGAACCCTGATTTGCTCTTGGGAAAAGGCCCCACATGATCGATGTTGACGTGTCTGAATGGGATTGGCAGCACCTCCATAACGTGCATTTGACTTTCCTTCCGTCCACCTTTGAGTTTGTTTAAACAGCACTCCTCACATGATGCGATGTACGACTTGACATAACGACGCATCCGTGGGAACCAAAAATGTTTCGATATGCGCTGCAATGTTTTCTCGAGCGCGAAATGCCCAACGTCATCGTGGCTTGCCTTCGTAATGCGCCATCTTACCGCCTGAGGAACCGCCAACTTGAGTTCGTTGTTCACCTTGCGGAAGAGTCGTCCGTTTCGTATCTCGTAATCGCCCTTAGCCTGTTTTATAGTAGTCTCATCTGCCGTTCCGATGCCGTTCCAGATTTCGCATATCTGCTGCAACTTCGCGTCCTGTGTCTGCATTGCAAATACCAAGTCCTCAGGTTCCATTACCTTACTCACTCGTAGAACTCGCTCTGCTACCGTCTCAGGTTCCGTAGCTTGACCGACTGGTGCCCTGCTTAAAGTGTCGACGTGCTGCATCTTGCTCCCAGGTCGATGAATACAAATAAAGTCGAATTCCTGTAGCCGTAGCCACCACCTTGCGATACGAGGGCGTAATGGTGTAACATTCTTCGTCGTGACAACAGCGTTGCAGTCAGTTCGCACCTTGAAGTGGGTTCCCAATAAGTAGTTGCGGAACCGTTCAAGGCACTCAACAATTGCGAGCACCTCCAGTTCGTGACTCGGGTATCGGCTTTCGGCGGAACTGCACTGCCGGCTATAATATTGGACAGGCTTCCAACCTTCGTCCTCCTGCTGCAACATCACCCCCGATAGCCCGATTGCGCTGGCGTCAGTGTGCACTTCATGCTGTTTTGCGGCATCGTACATGGCCAATACTGGCTGCGTGATCAGCGCCTCCTTCAACCGTAGGAACGACTTTTCATGGTCAGGGCTCCACTCGAACACAGCTTCACGTTTGAGCAAGGACGCAAGCGGCTTTGCGATGACGCCGTATCCTTCGATGAATTTCCGGAAGAACCCGGTGAGCCCTAGAAACTGCCTGACCTCGGTCGGTGTACGTGGTTGTGGAAACTCGGCGATGCACTTTACCTTTTCCCCGCCTGGTCGCATGCCGTCTGCACTCACGATATGACCCAAGAACGTTATGGTGGTAGCAAGGAACCAACACTTCGATGGTCTAAGGGTGAGACCAGCATCCCTTATTGCTTGCAGGAACTCGGCTAGTACATCGATGCTTTCCTGGACGGACTTGGTCGCGATGATTACCTCGTCTACGTAGCTGATGATTTGGCTGCGACGTTTCAAGCTTCGTATCAGCTGCACGACCATTTCCTGGAACACCATAGGCGCGTTGCGTAAGCCAAACGGCATAACATTGTGCTCGAATAAGCCGCCGGGCGTTAGGAATGCCGTAAATTTCTTGCTGTCTTCTTTCAAAGGTATTTGGTAATACCCTGATGTCATGTCGAGCGATGTAAAATATTTGTTGCCTACTAACTTGGACAGCTGTTCTTCGACTATCGGCATGGGAAAGTGCTTCTTAACGGTGACTGAGTTGAGCGCCCTATAGTCGACGCACATCCTGTCTTCGCCGTTCGACTTCTTGACGATGAGCACCGGTGCGGCATGGGGTGATGAGCTTGGTCGTATAATTCCATGCTGGAGCAGGTTTTCGATGATGTTTGACAATGTCGAGCGCTGCGAAAGCGGTACCTGGTATCGTTTCCCCACTACCGGCTGATCGGTGGTGATAACGATTTCCATTTCGGTTGTCTTGCATCTGCCCAGCTTGGCCAGATTTTCGGTGAAACAATTGCCGTACTTATCCAGTAAGTCCTGGACTTCGTGAACCGCCTCTGCCCCCACAGCGTTGTTGACGTGGAATTCGCTCGCACTCTTCTCATGAACTTGCATAACCCCGGAGTCGATTGTAAGTCTGCAATTTTCCCGGCATAAGACGTCTCGACCGATAATAATATCGTAACACATGAACTTATCTGGGACGATCTGACAGGCTGTCAGGACCGTAATTCCATCGACGACAAACTCTGCGTTGACGGCTTCTGTGCTGCTTATCAGTGCCCCACCAAACCCTTGGAGTCGTTTTGCTGACGTTATACGCGGCACCTCACTTGGAACTTTGGATGCTGCGACTAGTGACACATCACTGCCGGTGTCGATGAACGCATCGTAGCGTCTACCGTTCCACTCAACCACCTTCATCACTGGATTCGCTGCTCCCTCGTCGTTGCTATGCACTTCCGCCACTGCTGGCCTACCTGCACGGCAGACGTTTGCGTCATGACCCACTTTGTTGCATTTCGTGCACCGCGGCTTTCGTTGAGGCTGCGGACACTTCGATGAAATATGCCCCATTTCGCTGCAATTGTAGCACTTGATCGACTTTTTGTCCGTCGGCGGTTTCTGTACCGGTTCGTTTGTAGTTCGTTCAGCTGATGTACTGTTGCGTGTCGTCGTTGGTGCTGGTGGAACCGTCATCCCCTCCAGTGCGCGTAAAAGATCATTGCAGGTTGACAGCTTTAGCGCCATTAACGTGCGCGACAAATAGACATCGTTCAGCCCGGCTATGACATATGCATTGATGGACTCCTCGTCCACCCTGCCACGCCTACCCATATTCAGCATGACATAATAATACTCTTCCAAGGTTTCCCGTTGTTGACGCTTACGTTGTGCCATGTCTCGATGCACCTGCGCCGACGTAGTTCTTGTTGGAAAATCCCGAGTAAACGCATTCACAAACGATTGCCACGTCTGGAAGACTTGTTGCGCATCCAACCACGGTTTTGCCACCCCGCGCAGCTTAGACTGCGCAGCCACCAACACTTCCTGCTCCGACCACCCATACGCACTTTGCAGCTGTACCGTCTTCTCGATGAAGCCCTGCGAACTGACACTGCCTCTTAGAGGATCAAACTCCGGGAGTAGCCCGGTAATCTCGTGAACGCCGGAAAATCGCTGCGATGCTGCCGTTGCTTGACGTGCTGTTGCAGACATCCTGTCCTCGTTTGTTGGTGTCGACGTACTCCTCGACGGTTCCTGCGCAACCACCGTGCTGTCCTCTATGCCCACGGCTCTTATAGCAGCCAATTCAGTTACCGTTTTCGTCAGTTCCATCAAAGCCTGCCGCAACTCGTTTATCTGCTGGTGCGTGGTGTCGTTGCTTACTTCCAGTTCCTCCATGTCCACTTCGTCCGCTCCAAAAATGTCCGCCAGTTTATCAATTTTTGCTGCCTTGTTCCCAGACATCTGAACATTCTGGCTTGCCAGCAGCCTATTCAGCTGCTCTACTTTCAAATTATTTATTTTAATTTTCACCATCGCTTCTGACACGTCCAGCCGCTTAAAGTGTTCAAACTGTTCTCCCCTCGCTACTTCACGGCTTCACCTGACGCCTTCTGCTTCTTTGTTTCTCTTTCTTTATGCGCGGAAAATTCCACTGGCTCGCCTTTCTTGCTGCGAGTTCGACAACTGTACCGCTGCTTCACGCACTACTATCGATGTTGCCCGTTCTCCGTGTTCGCGTGCTCCTCTATCCTCGTTTTGCTTTCGCTGCCGCTGCGCTGCCCTTAGTCAGCGTTAGCGACTGCGCAACCGTTGCCGTTTCGCCGTCGTGCGCTTTCCGTTACTCGTTATGCTTTTTGGAAGCGTTCCTTTCCCGTTTCGTTTTCGTCGTGCCGTTGTGCCCTTATTCGTTGGCCGTTGTGCCTTTTGATGCCGTTTTGGAAGCGTCTCTTCCCCTTATCGTTTGTCCGTTTTTGGCCAAATGTATCCCACTTCTGAGTTGTAACACACGGTTTCTGATTGATGATTTTGAACTTTTATTAATTTCATTGTCCAAAGCAAGTTAACTTAAGTTTCTAAAAACAATACAAAGTATGTGGAGTGCGCGACTATGCGAGTGCGCGACTATGCGATTGCGCGACTGTGCGATTGCGCGACTATGCGATTGCGCGACTATGCGATTGGGCGACTATGCGCGTGCGCTCACGACGCTTGCCGAATGCCAACTTACTCGTTGGTCGGTGACATATGTATGGATTGATGTATAAATAGATGGATGGATAAATGGATGGCTGGATATATAAAAGTGTGGATGGTTGAATAGATCGATAGATGGATGCTTGGAGTGGATGAAGGAATGAATTGACAGATAGATGAATGTGTAAACGAATGAATTCATAGATAGATGGATGGATGGATGCTTGGACGAATGGATGAAGGAATGAATTGACAGATAGATGAATGTGTAAATGAATGGATTCATTGATAGATGTATGGATGGATGCTTGGACGAATGGATGAAGGAATGAATTGACAGATAGATGAAAGTGTAAATGAATGGATTCATGGAATTGATACATTAATGGATGAATTGATTAAAAAAATGGTTAAATAGACAGAAAGACGGATGGGCTGATGTATAGATGAATAGATAGATGAGTGAAGGGATGAGTGAATAGATGCATGAACGGATGTATAGATGGATGGATGAATGGATGGATAGTTGCATGGACAGATGGATGGATGGATAGATGGATGCTTACATGGATTGATGAAAAGACGAATAGATGACTAAATGGATAGAAAGATGAATGGATGAATGAATGGTTCAATGAATGAATGGATGGATGGATGCATAGATGGATGAAGGGAGAAATGGATACGTGGATGGATAGATGAATGGATGAATAAATTAATAGATGAATGGATAGATTGATGTAAAGTTAGATAGATGAATGGATGAAAGAATAAATGGATAGATGAATGGATAAATTGATGTAAGTTACATGATAGATGGATGGATGAATGCTTAGATGGATGGGTGGCTGCTTGAATTAATGGATGGATAGATATGAATGACTGGCTGTATAAATGAATGGATGGTTCGATGGTAAGATGGATAGGTGAATAGATGAATATGTGAATGAATTATTGACGGAATAATTAAGTGGATGGATGCACGGATGCACAAATGAACGGATGGATGGCTGAATAAATTAATCAATCAATAAGTCAGTGAGCTGAATCCAAATATAAATGAATAAGTGAATGACTCGACGAATGATGGGATGGATTTATGGATTGATAAATGAAAGATTGAATGAATAAAAAAATAAATGAATGAATTATTTAATGAATAAATAAATAAATGAATGAATCATTTAATGAATGATAAAGAAAAGAAAAACAGCTAAAAATAAAGATAACAAATTAGCAAAGAGCTGAAAAGGGAAGAACTACATGATCGCCTGCGTAAATTTTTTGGACCCCTCTACGAATCTTTTCAGTTGAACAATGCAAGGAAGTAAATTTCACATATTTTTCCATAGCATTAAAATTCTATGGGCGTAGTTCCGTTCTTGTGAGACAAATACTTTATGCTCTCTGCCTAATTTAGGTTAAATACATAAGTTGAATGTCCGATAAGTTCGACAGAGGCTACATGGTTGCGCCATGGATTGTGACTTGGGATTGGACCGACCATCCTGTTTCTTAATTTTAGAAATAAATTCTGACATCTTTTGTTTGTGGAATTTTTTTAATTTCCAATTTCTTAAGACATTCAGAATCCCATAAGCCAGCAGTGACTGTGAATTTGAAGCACATTTCTTACTAATTTATCGAATAAAATCGAATTCAAATACCGATGCAGCACTAAAGCTGACATCACAAAAACAGCAAACCAATTACCAACAAAATATATGGCCGTCGGTTGGGTCGTTCATCAAAGTGAGCTAAAAATAATCCAAAATTGAGCGCGTACTTTATTCACGCGCTTTTTCGCACGCAACCGAGCATTTATCACTCGTTGTGTCGACAATATTAGTGTTCATTATTCATACTGGAAACGTTGTTTAGTAATTTTCTTATTAAACAAGCGCTATTGATGGCGTGTAATTCTTGGTACAGTGGCGCCAGGCAATTACCACCCACTTGCTGTGCAACGTCCTACACGACTCCTACGCGAGTTTTAAAATTGCATTTAGCATTGGTTATGGTTGGTTTTGTTTTTTGATGACCGTTTTTTATTATTGGAAAGAAAATGAATTTGTCAATAATAACAAATAGCGATGAGAGAAGTGCCGTTATTTGAATTTATGTGCAGTTCTGCGTTGGATAAATGTAAATTCAACATAGCGGAACACAATGAAATGGTTATGTGGTTTTTCATACGCGAAACTAAAGATTAATAATAATTTGATAAACAAGTAACTAAATAATTTTTTCAAATATTATTATGAATGAAATAATGGAGAAATGGGTGAAACTTTTCACTCAGAATATTCAAACAATATTTAAAAATCCCCCATCAACTATCTTTTATAATCAATGGTCAATGGTTTTGTTATTTCGTATAGCAGACACAAATAAATATTCAACAGCTCCATGTATCAATTAAAAATTTCACCCATTGATCTGCCCAACGTATGTTTTGCAGTGCGTGTCTGTGTGTTTTCCAGTTAATTAATTTTCATTTTTTTACGCCTCCTTCATTTCTGCATGAGTACGCGCCAAAATTGCCGCCTGCCGTATGCGTTGCGTTTGCCACTCAAGTGTGTGTGGCATGTTGTGTGGCTTTTGTTGTTGGTGCTGCGGTATGCGTATTGTCGTTTAATTTATTTCAACCTTGTAAATTGCTATCATGCTTCATTTACAATTAAGCATGAATGATTTAAATGCAGGCTGTGCAAATTTATGGTTTTACATTCATATATACGAGGATGGTCTGAAAAAAGTAAGGAATCTGTGTTGAAAGATACATAACAAAATGTTTTTATTTTTGAATGCGTAGTTGTTGTTTGACTATGCTTTTAGTCAGTCGAAGAAAGTTCAAAATAAAAAAATTAGTTGGAAAGCGAAAATGTTTATCTTTAATTTAATACACCTATTGTCATTATTGCTCAACTAGAAACATTAGAATTGTGTATGTCTCTACAATTTTGAAGACCTTTTAAAAGAACATCGGATCCAAAAATTGAAGACCGAGTATGTTTTATTAGTATGAATGACCTCTAGTAATTGTAAGACAACAATTTAATGCAGATTTCAGCTTCTCAAAGTGCATTTTAGTTAGTTTATTACAGATGATTAGATATAAAAGTGGAACTTGCAAAGCAAATGGGGTTTTTAAACAATTTTTAATGCAGCAAAAGCTCACAGAAACTGGCAACATGTCAATGCATTGAAGTCATAAAACAACAAAAGAAAATGAGATTTTTTTTAAAGGTCCGCACAATGCATGGCATCAATATCACTTTCAGCAATGTATTCGCAATCACGAAATCGGCGCTTTGACGTTCGTTGGTTTTTGTGGCAGCGGCCAATTAGTTGTGGGTCAATGCAGTTTTTTCGACAGCGCAGAAAACGAAAGAAAGAGAGCAAAACAAATAAAGAAAAATAATAATAACACAAAATAAACGCAGCATTGTGTCGCCTGTTGTGTGGTCAATGGAGCGTATGAGTAACCTACATTTGAGGCAACGCTATGAAATGCACAAAACTTGCATTCGCAATCGCTTCGCTGGGTAATGGATGAACTGACTGGTGCTGCTGTTGGTTTAATTGATTGATTTATGCGTGTTGCTGATTGAGCGAAAATCGACGTCTGTGTGCTCGGTTAGTGCGCAATGAATTGGCCATGGCCCACTGTGACTTGGTAGAGAGCGGCGAGTGCAGGTGTGGCAACTGCTGCCAAAGAAAATTAATGGTGAATGCTGCATGGGGCAAAGTGACAATAACAAATGTGGTTATTCGATGAGTGTGAATTTTTAAATGAAAAATTTTCTTATCGTTGAGTAGCTGTCGTTTGTTTGGCGTACATTTAGCAAAGCAATCCATATGATGAAGCAAACCACTCACTCACTCAGCTTGTAGACTGGCCTCACTCTTTACTAATTTTCTGTTTATTTATTAAAATGTTCATCAGTTGTTAAGTTTAATTTTACTTTTTGTTCATTCAACTAATAAATTTCGCTCTTAACTTCACCTCTTATTTATGCAATAATTTTCTAATTTCCTCTAAAATTGCATGTATTTTTCAAACTATTTTTGACGCACCCAAGCACAAACACAACTGACGAAAACGGCTCAGCAACGAAAACACTTCGACACCACATCGCACATCCACTTCGATTATAGTCATTTGTGCGTTCACTCAAACTTTTGCCAACTTTAATAATGACATAAAACAGGAGCTCAGTCAGCGTCTAAACTTATACCCAAAGCATTGTCATCATCATCATAATCAATAATAATATTATGACCACAATCAACGTCAACGTCTTCAATGCTCACAACACCCAAAACTTACATTGTTTCTATTGTTAGCGACATTTCGTGTTTTCTTTAATTACATTTTAGCCACAATTACGGTGTAATTTGTTTCAATCATTCGTACATTAGTTTCATATGAAACGCCAGAAGTTTGCTTTTTGCGTATGCGCCCGAAACTATGCAGTGCAAAAATTCCGTGTCCTGTACGCAGCGTCCTTGGCAATTAATATCACTTAGCCGCAACAGCGCTGCTACCAACCAGTCATCCACTTTGCAATTTCTTTTTGATCATTCTTGCATTTCTTGCATTGCTTTTCTCTCGTCGTTTCGTGCAGCTGCTGCACAAATCTTTGCACTTAGCTACATTTGAAACGGACAGAAAATCGAATTACCAAATTGTTCATGGTGAAATCACACCAGTGGGAAATGGGAAAATTTTAATTATCAAAGTGTTGTGTTGACTTGTGTTGAGTGGAGTGCTGAATGCTGCTGAATTAGGAATTGAATATAAATTTCACCCCAAAACTATGCTATACTAGTTGTAAAAAGATAAAACGAATAAAAACAAAAAAGTCCCCTAAGCGAATATTGTAAGACGATTCAAATAAGGGAAAGTGTTGTTGTTGTTGTTGTTTGAAAAAACCAAACTATGGTTCTCTGCAGTTGGTGCTGATTTAGCTGCGTTGTAAAAACCGCAAGAGCTAATATTCAATCAATTAGTTCAACAATTTGGTAAAGCGAAGAACAATGTAAATGTTGCTGAATGCTGCTGAATGGTATTAATCGTAGCTGAATTGCGCCAATTGTGATATAGTAGTTTGGTGTTGCCTCAATCAATACTTATTCAAAAATTTAAATTAAAAAATATGACGCAAAGCTTGAATAAGTACAAAGTTAAAGAGTGACTGAGTACCTTGTCGTTTTTTTAATAAATCTCTAATTTGGCTCTTCTATTTCGTCATATGACAAATTTTTATGAAAACTGATTGATTTGAATTCGCTGAATGTTGCAAAAAACAGTTGCTGAATTGCTTACAACATATGACAACGTGTTTACTTTGAAATTCAAAAGTTCTCTGGATTTATCGTGTACATGTTTGTAATCAGTTTTTCTATTCTCGGTTGGTTATGTTCTTACATAATTCATTTTGCATAGAAAATTACTCAATTCCGCACCCAAATAATGCTGATTTCGTGCAGTTTTTATCAATTCAGCCAGTATGTAAGCACTCTAAACTGAGTATTATGTGCAAATTTCATAAAGTTAAGCAAAATATCAAATGCTGAAAGCGGCTGAATGGCGCTGAATTGCATTAAACTCGGCTGAATTATATATTTGCTCCGCAAAAACAACATACGATTCATTCTATGCAGTTTATATCAATTCAGCTTATTTGTAAGCACTTTAAACTGAGCCTTGTTTGCAAAGTTTGTAAGTTGAGCAAAATATCAAACATTGAAAGCGGCTGAATAGTGCTAAATTGCCAAAAACTCGGCTCAATGATATATTTGGTCTAAAAAGAACACATACGATTGATTCTATGCAGTTTTGTATCAATTCAGATCATTTATAAGCACTCTTTACTGAGCCTCGTTTGCAATTTTTATAGATTTGAGCAAAATATCAAACATTGAAAGTGGCTGAATGGCGCTGAATTGCCATAAACTCAGCTTAATTACGTATTTGGTCTTAAAAAGACACATACGAATGATTCTATGCAGTTTTCATCAATTCATCTCATTTATAAGCACTCTGAACTGAGCCTCGATTGCATTTTATAAATTTGAGCAAAATATCAAACATTGAAAGTAGCTGAATGGCGCTGAGTTGTAATAAACTCAACTGAATTATATATTTGGTCTGAAAAAACACATACGATTAATTTTATGCATTTGCTATCAATTCATTTGTAAGCACTCTAAGCTAAGCATTGTTTGCAAATTTTATCATTTTCATCAAAATATTAAACATTGAAGCAGCTGAATAGTGCTGAATTGTATATTTTGTTTGAAAAACAACATTTTTACTAATTCAGCCAATTTGAGAACGTTTTATGTTGTACATTGCTTTTAAATGTTATAAATTTAAGCAAAATATTAATCATTGAAATCAGCTGAATTGCACTGAATTGTAATAAACTCAGCTGAATGTAAGTATTTTGTTTGAAAATCAACATAAAGCAAGAGCAACTTTTTCATGCACTATAAAAAGTTGTATTATGCCTATAATTTTAAGAATTATTTTTAAAAGTCTAAACTTTAAAAAGAATGTGCAAAGTGCTTACAAATTGTAGCTGAGTTGTAAATGCAAGTTTTGCCTTACAAACAAAATATTCGAACTGAATTTTTCAGTTGCATAGCTTTCAAAAGTTACTGACAGTTGCAATACAAGTTGCTGAATAGCGCTGACCAATGCTGAATGAAGCTGAATTCTGCCAAATGTGTTTTTCTGGCAGTCTAATGTAGAGAAATTATTTTAGAATTCAATATTGAAGTAGAATGGCTTTTGTTGTTTTAGAAAACACAGCTGAATTGCTGAATGTTGCAAAACACATGCAGCTAATTAAGCTGAATGTGTGTGTTTTTGTAGTAATTAAAGAAACAAGGTTTTTTTTATTTATGCTTTGTCAACATTTTTGTTATTTTTTTCTATAAATGAGTATAAATTTAACCACTTCAGGGTAAGTTTGAAGATGTAAGTACACAAATATACAACTTTGATCTTGTTGTTGACAATTCAGCTAAACTATACAAACTAGCGGAAGTGCTTTCATATCACATATTTGCAGAACTTGAACGCAGACGTTGCTGCATGCGGCTGAATGCCGCTGAATAGAGCTGAATTGAGTATTAACATTATTTTGCTTGCATTTTCACAATTTAAAGCCAAGTGGGGTAGGACTGAGTGCAAAAGGGAAGCGATTCTAACTGCCATAGACACAGCTTTGCTGTTTGTCTGTTGACCATAAATAAAGTATTTACTTTTAGGTTCTTTTTTGCAGCTGCTTTCTTTCTGCTCTCTTGATTTAACAGTTTGCGTGCAGTTAGTTTTCGTCGACTTGGTTGAAAAATTTTAAGAAAATTAATTTTCTTTCTTTTTGAATTGTTCTCAACGTTTCTTTTGTGTGCACTTATCAATAATATACGCCCAAAAGCAGACATTATTTTACGGTTAGTGGAGCAAAAAAGTAGGTTGTGTTCATGCGAACATATCCAGACGAATGAAGAAAGCACGTTGGGGCCGAAGATTGGCGACAGAACGACGATTAACTTTATTTATTGCACTGAAAACCAAAAACAATTGAAAAGTTTAATTGTTTTGCGTGAACATTTGTTTTCATCTCACAGTATTTATATAATGGCGCCTAAAAGTAGGCCATAAATTTTACGCAACAATCATTCAGCTATTAATGCCCATTTTCAATTGAAAAATAAAACCAATCTTTGCTTTCATAGATTTCATGCTCGTGGGGCACATTTATCTTCGTAGTCGAATTGAAAAAAAACGCAACTGCGCCCAAAACTAATCAATAACCTATTCATGCAAACTTGCCTTCCTTCAGCAAATGACTATTTATAGGCGGAAATGCACGCCACCTTAACCTGTTCAATATCCGCCTAACATACCCGAAAAACCATTGCAATGGCAAAAGAAGCCAAGCAAAATAACAACTGACCTCATTTCCTGGCAAGTTTTGCCACGTTCAAGCAACAATGCAGAAAATGCAAAATTTTCATAGAAACTTTTGTATATGTATTGGTGTTGTTGAATGTATTTGAGCGCGTGGAGCAAACGAAGCAAAGTGGAAATTCCTATTGAAATTCTTAGCATACTTTTCTGCTCAATGCAGTTTGCTGTGCCGCGCGCTGTTCGCTGTTGGCTGTTGTGTCGTTGTTGTTAGTGTGATTGCCAACGCCATTCTAACGGCATCAACGTTGTTGTTGTTATTGTCGTTGTTTTAGTTGTTGTTGTTGTTATTGTTTCATTCTTGACATCCACGTCACAGCGTTGAAAAATCTAAACTTTGCCAACTGGCCGTCATAAAAGTATAAAATGTAACCGCCTGCTGTTTGCCTACTTTTAGGCGCTTTTGCTGCTTTCCTTCAACTACTCAAGAATTTACCGCTGCCGCAGTTTAGTCAGTGCCACGTCTCTTGCACGCTTTTCGCTTCATGCTTTCACATTATGCATGCACAAATTGCATTTTCGTTTTTCGTTTGTTCTGTCTCCCTTCTCCGCTTTAAGAAAACTACCCATCGAATCAATAAAGTCGCAAACTTCTATAGAAACATTTTCAAGCTCACCCATTCCTGCATTCTTGTACTCGGCTACTTTTCGAACGCGTCATTGGATCGCTGAAAAGTGCAAAATTTCTGCAGCCGACTGAATTTTCATTTAAGTGGTAAATTGCATTGCTTTTCCGCTGCGCTACTTTGTTGTTGTTTGCTGCATATTATCGTTGTGCTTTAGCGCCATTTTTCGCGGCTTATTTTTTACGGGTTTTTCTTTGCCACAGTGTCTACAGCAGTTTTTCAAGTTGAGCTGTTGAGTTCATGCTTTTCGTTTTCGCCATCGCCTAAAGTTGCGCTACGCCATAAACTTTTGCTCGAAAATTAAATTAGAAAACGTCATTTTGTAGGCTAATCTTTGGCTCGGCGCGAAGGCACACAAACTTGTGTGTGCATGGCGCATGCAGAAAGTTTGCGCAAGTTGCGCGCATTGGCCATCGTTATGCGGTGCTGCGCGAAAATTGGGCGCGCCCAAAGATATGCTAAGGTATTGGCTACGCTTTACAGCGTTGTTGTTGCCGCTCAATTATGAGAAAAGTTAAAGTTAACGCGCAATCGACTGATTATGGTTGACGGTTATAAAGTGTGCGCGACGGTGGCAATAAATCGAGAAGGCAGCCAAGGTGAAGCAGGTGTAAGCCAAAGTATGAATGAATATGACAGCAAGAGGAGGAGCATATCAAATTAAAATTATGACGAAGAAAGCGTGCGAAGAAAAACATTAATGTGAGCCATAAATATGTAAATATTTTTTCAATACACTGCGCGTGCTTTGAGTACAAATATTTTGAGTTGATTAGATATTTGAAGCCTTGAATTGGTTGGCAAATTTGTGATCCTTTCATCTTTCACACTGTTTTTTTTTAAGGAAATTTGTGGGCAACTGATGTAATTCGAAAGCCTAATGAGTCAATTAAAGTCAAATATTTTTAAATTTTTTTTTTGTTATTTTTACCTGTTGAAATGATTATTGAAAGAGGATTCCTCTTTGCAATTATTTGAACAAATCTAAAATGGGAAAACGTTTACAAATTGTGCAACTTTTTGGAGTTTTGAGTAGTGGAAGCAATATTTACTCGAGCAAATTGTTGTAACTCCACTTACTACAAGAAATAGGACAACTTAGAGTCGTTAGAGACTTAATGAGGTGAAAAGTAAAAGCAAGTTTGGGACTAAGTCAAATAGGAATCGACCTGTGATCTCGAAAAATCTCGTTGTATTGACATATAGATTTTCATAAATGAAATGAAATCAGATAAATGCTCAGTGTAGTTCGTTCTGGCGCTTTTCTGATAATTTAAATATTTTACCTAAATCTCTTCATTTAACTATTTAAATATTTAAAGCACCTTGGCACTTTCTAAATTAGTATTTATTTTCAAATTATATACAACTACAAAGCATACAAAATGCTCTTTCAAGTCACCAAATCTAACAGGAAATTCATAAAAATACACTCAACATATTAACAAACATTACAAATGACGTCGCCATTAGAACAAAATGTGACAACAATTTATGTTTAATGAAAATTGCAAATAGTGCTCAAGCATATTCCAAATCAAAAGATGTGCGCACACATTTGCGCCTGTTGGGTATGCAATTAATCTTGCTTTGACTTGGCGCATTACTTACAGACACGTTAAAATGCACACACACACACACATATACACACACAGACACACTAAAACCAACTCACTGCTGCGAAAACATTTAACATTTGCTGCACACGAGAGCGAAGTTGCGTACATACCTGCAAAGAGAAGAAAAGAACAAAAATGAATGAAAAAACTTGTAAACACAATTTTTGTTGTAAGATTTTGACTTTGATGTAGTGTGCGCCACTAAAATATTTCATATATTTTATGGCGTTTTTCTCTTTTGCTTTTTTTGGATTTTTTTTTGATAAATTAAGATGCGCGCAACAGTTTTTGCAAACGAACGCAGCATTGGCCAACGACCAAAGTAAACCAACCAAATGTGAAATAAGTGGGATTTTGTTTTTGTGGTGATTTTCTTAATGGAAATTAAGCCAGCAACTTGTGTACCAATGTAACAGAAATTATAAAAAATTACAATGCTTTCTGCAAGAAAAATAGTGCACACAATATTTTTGAATTTTTGTTTTCTTATTTATGTTTTTTGCGTCTTGAAAATGTTGTGTTAATGTTTTGTTGTCTTGTGGGTGTTTTTTTTTTCTATAGACCGCCTTTGTTTTGTGTGCATTTTAGTGGGCCGCATTTTAGGCGCACACACACATGGCCAACAAATATAACGGCAGCAATGTTGGCAGCAACGCAGCCGTTGCAAATGTGCCAACAACAACAACTATGACACTTGTTACTTGACAAATGTGATTGGTAGCGCTGATGTCAACGCGTGGTGTGTGTCCTTCGCTCGGCTGGCATTCGCCTCCTCCTCCCTATCACCGTTGCGCTCTGCTGCCATGTGCGACCAGTTCACTTTGTGTTGTGCAGTTTTGCTTGATTCTTTTTTATTTTTGGTAGTAGTTGTGTGCGCGTGTAGTTGTTCGTATCTGAATAGGCGCTGTGGTTTATTTTATTCACATTTGCTTACGACAGGGGCGTTCTCAAAAGATATTTGGACCATCATGAAGCAATTCAAGATAAAAAAAAATGTATGTAAATATTATGAAAAATATGAAATAAAGTAAAATAAGTTAAAATAAAATACTATAAAATCCAAAAAAAATATAAAAATAAAATAACAATAACAATAAATAAATAATAAATATACAAAAAATAAACACAATTAAATTTACCATAAATAAATCAAATAAAAATATAATAAAGTAAAATAAAGTTAAATTAAAAAAGAAACAAATGAAATAAAATAAAATAAAATAAAATAAAATAAAATAAAATAAAATAAAATAAAATAAAATAAAATAAAATAAAATAAAATAAAATAAAATAAGATAAAATAAAATAAAATAAAATAAAATAAAATAAAATAAAATAAACTAAAATAAAATAAAATAAAACAAAATAAAATAAAATAAAATAAAATAAAATAAAATAAAATAAAATAAAATAAAATAAAATAAAATAAAATAAAATAAAATAAAATATAATAAAATAAAATAAAATACAATAAAATCAAATCAAATCAAATCAAATCAAATCAAATCAAATCAAATCAAATCAAATCAAATCAAATCAAATCAAATAAAATAAAATAAAATAAAATAAAATAAATAACATATATAAAATAAAAAAATAAAATAAAATTAAATTAAATAAAATAATATACCTTCCTTTTTCTATGTCATAGACGTTTTTCTAGTACGCCCCTGTCCTGGTTTAGAACGTTTTCATATCATGCCCGGCACCCTACTTCACCCTGCCAATTGTGGTGAAGTTCAGTTTTCAGTTCTGAGCCTTTTTGTTGGTGTTATTGAAAATGTGTGCAGAATTATTTGGCCATTTGATGAAACCAACTTGCTGCTAGTTAGTTGCTTCTGCTATCTGCAATCTATCTATCTGCTATCTTTCTATCTGCAAAATCATTTATTAAGACGCCAAAAAGTATGCTTTCCCCTAACAACTTTAATATATTAGAATGCTACACAACTATGACGCCGCTTTGACCTCATTTGTACACAAAAAATTTACCTTAAACCTTTGCTGTTCTAAATTTGTAAACAAGCTTAGGTGTATTTGCCTATAATTCAATTTTTTCATAGAACTGGCTTATTTTTGGCACATTTTCAGTTAATAAAGGTCAATTTGGTTGGTAAAACATAAAACAAGAATCAACAAAGTGTAACCCAAATGCTGACCCTACCTCAACGCTTTTTTGTCAGTCATTCTAATTTATTTTCATTAATTTTGCTTTCGCTTTGATTCAATAAATACTTCCGGCCTTGCCTTATCGGCGCTCAAATATACAAACCCACACACATACAGAGATCATCATTTGCCGGATTTTGTGCGCATTTCTTATTTTAAGCATACTTTTAGGCATTTTGTGGAAGAAAGCATTAAAATTATTTTACCTTTTGGCCGCTTTGAACTTGATCTTAGCCGCAAACCAAAGACTTGACAAGGTGCAGCATAATGCGTGCGCTACGGTGACCAGACGTCAGTAGTGTCAGGTATTTCGGTTTGATTATTTATATCCAAAGAGCGAAAGAAGTGTGAGTGTTGATTTGAGTTTTCGAGAAAATTTTCATGGCAAGCAGCTTAGGCTTTCAAGGCTATCAAATTGTTTCCTTTTTTTTTGTTACGTCTTATTTTGGTCGTAATTATTCAATCACTGATAAATGCATTGAATTCCATTAGGCCAAGGAAATATTTTAATATTTAATAGCTAAGAAACCGGCACCTTTGATATTTGTTCAAGTGCCCGAATTCTGAATGGTTTCGCTGCGTTGCCTTTCACCTATTTTAGTTACCTGGCCTTTGTCACTGTGTTTAGCCAATTTAACACCGCATTAATTTTTAAGCCTTAAATTGAGCATCAATTTGGCTTTTGCCTTTGTTCTATGCACATATATCAGCAAGCACGCGCAACCACACACACACAGACACATATTATCTGCACGCATGCGACGACAAAAAGGCGCCAGCGCAAACAAGTCAATGTTCACAGACATGCTGCAGCTATTTTAAATGTACGCACTTTCCTGCACGCAAACACAAACACAAACACACTCACTCGCACTCGCACACACACACACAAATACAGTGAGACCCTTTTCTGTGAACACACAGATAAGCCCTTTTATGCGCGCAGTCAATGCCACTTTGAAGCCAGTCAGAAGTGCGTGTACCATTTTTTTTGGTTTGCCTCACATTGCCTCAAATTTGAACCATTTTTTCCCCCAGACCCCACACACCCATCTGTAATATTTTTTTTTGTAGAGATGGAAAGCATTGAAAACCAAAACCCAGTCAGTGTCGGACTTTAACCTCAGTGAAACCATCTCTAATGTCCGGTTTTCCCCCCTAGCAGACATTCGAACATGTGCGCATGTGTGTGCGTGTGCGTGCTTGAAGGGCAACCGACACACACTGCTTTAAGTTGTCAACAATGGACATTCATATGCAGCCAATCGGCGTAACCCAAAGCGACCCCAAATACAAAAAAACAACTGGTTTTTCTTGCTTCGAAAGCATGTTTAGGGCGTAAATATTTTTGCGCACGTTTGACTACTTAAGTGCTGTGTGTATGTTTGTGTGTGTGTTAGTATACGGGCTCCTATGGCAAACAGCTCCATTTATGTTTGGTCTTTTCGTTTTGTTTGTGCTTTGTAAAGTTTTCCGTTATTAATTCAATTTATTTTTTTGGTAATTTTTGTATGTGGCCAATGTTTCAAATTGTCTACTTGTTGGCTTACTCAACAAAATTCATATTGACATAAAGTATCAAATTTCAAGTTTCTTTGTAAACGCGTTTAGACGAATGACTGCACACATGTGAAGTATAGTATGGACAATTTTCACAAAATAAAACAATTTAACATCAATTCAAGCGAAATGCGACAATTATTGAAATTATTCAAATGTTCAAATGTTGAAATGTTTTATGCAATGAGTTTTTGTGGCATAAGTTTAGGCGTTTCTTATTGTTTATAATGTGATGATAATGCTATGCGTAGCTGTGGGCACCTGGGGGCGAAAGTGTGGGCATAGAACAACCACGAAACCACTGAATGGACATTTGTAGGCAGTAGCAGCTTTGCATACTTTTAGGGGGAATAGTAATTTTGTATAGAATTATTGCAGAGAAGGTTCGAGGTAATGATGGATTGTTTTAGAACGAGCTAAGCTCAGCGCAAAAGCAAGCAACCGTATAACACAAATATAAGAAAAGTGAATGGAAATAAATGACTAGTGAAACAGCGAAGTTAAGGTGTCAATGTTGCCTGCTGGATTTGAAGCAATCCCCCTAAAGTGAAGTCCATTTCCCCCTAAAAATTAAAAATTCTCCCCAAATTTTTAATGCACACTTAAAATGAATAATTCATAAAAATTGCTCATTCTATTTGGTACATGTAATCAAAAAAGACCACTAGTTAACATATCTGAACAAGGTGTAAAAGAAATGCAACCTGGTTGGCCACAGATATTTTAAAAAGTCTAATTTAAAAATGTCTGTAAAATATTTCCCCCTAAAATATTTTTCATAAAATTGTCCCCCAATCCAAACAAACAAACCCCAGATCTAAGGGCAAAACCCCTAATCTGGCAACACTGTAGGGTGAAGTGACTGTGGAAAATTTTAAATAAAGTGTGTTGAACTGCCTTACAGAATTTCAGTGTGTTGTATTTATGGCACAATCCAGCGATACGAGTTCGGCCTGCTTTGGCTGGCAAAACTAATTTTTGCAACCAGATCTAAGGGCAAAACCCCCAATCTGGCAACACTGTAGGGTGAAGTGACTGTGGAAAATTTTAAATAAAGTGTGTTAAACTGCATTACAGAATTTCAGTGTGTTGTATTTCTGGCACAATCCAGCGATACGAGTTATGCCTGATTTGGCTGGCAACAATAGTTAGATGTTTATTAATGTTTATTGTTTTTAAGTAGAGTCGCCTAGTGATCGAAGTTCTACTATTTCGGCGCACATATGATCATCAATTAATAATATTTTTAAATTAAAAAAACAAATCCCCATATAGGCAACGAAAAACGACCACTTGGCTTGTTTCTTAGAATTATCAACTGGGTCGTATTTGTTTGATGCTCACAAGAATAGGAAAGGGCACTAAAACTACACACTCGTCGGGTGAAAAAGAGAAGGCATTAAGACTCCGAAATAGGTGAAATAGGTGATCCCGTAATGTCGATGGTTAACAGTTTGGACAGGTCAACCAATAAAGGGCCACCAAGATGATGAAGTTTTTTCCGGGCTAGAGAAAGGCACATCAAGTGGAAAACATTATCTTCTTCATCTACCAAGCCACAGCTGCAGCAGTGCTCATTGTTAAGGAGACCAAGACGCTGGGCGTCCCTTCGAACGGTCCAGTGACCAGTAGAAACTGCTACACAAGATCGATTATGTCACGTCCCAAATCCAGGAGCTGTTTGGTTCTCCTATGGTTTAATTGGACTAAGTTTCCCTGGAGACCTTTCAAGAACATTCTAACGCTCACTGCCTTTTTGCCAAGTAAAGATCTGCCTGTTTAATGTTTAATTTGACAGATATCAGTGATGCACCAATTGGTTCAATTACATCAGACTACTCCCATTTCGGGCTGGTGATGTCTCTGTGAGGCAGACTGTAACCCGGTAACCGTTTCTTATGGCCAGATAAGTAAGTACGTAAGTACGATGTCTCTGTGACCAGGAACCCATTATAAATGAACCTCCCTTCACTCCGACAAGATTTCTAGAGCTGCATGTGACCTGACCATCAGTTTTGGAGAGGTGTGCAAGTGACTTAATGGTCGCTTGAGTAAAAAATTGTTTACATTTCTTGTTGTTGTTTCGTAAAAAAATTTCTCTAGCTACTGAATTGATTGCGTTCGTATATCTAAAATTTCAAAGCATACCGAGAAAAGTCTTATAAAAAAATGCATTGAGTCGTTAATGTGGGCAGTTAATGGGTTCAGTAGGGAGTTATAAAAATCATATAACAAAATTTACTTGCAATTTATGCTGTTTGAACAATTTGAACTTTGAATTTGAACCCAATGCCATT
Source organism: Melieria omissa (assembly GCA_963971225.1). NCBI lineage: Eukaryota > Metazoa > Arthropoda > Insecta > Diptera > Ulidiidae > Melieria > Melieria omissa. The sequence continues at coordinate 76,134,162 of OZ020268.1, read as the reverse complement.
TGGAACCACATTTTTCACCAATATTGGGGAGGGTTCTATGCCCAAACCCGTGTGTGTCTTAATGCCCGCATACTTTGTGTCTGAAAGCGATAACAGAGCAATGAACTATAGGAAACAGACAAATAAAAATACATAACATACTTTTAGGATTACTGCTGTCCCGCAAGGATTACTGTTGATGTGTTTGGAATTTAGTACTTGAAAAGCTGGTCGACTGAATGAATGAATGTTCACATGAATGTTGCATTGCCGACTTTTTACACATATGTAGGTACCAACTTTACTTTGCACACTTTACTTAGACACTTTACTGACACACTTTGCTTACACACATTGCTCACACACTTTACTCAAACACACTGAAATGTTTTCATTCATGGCTCACACTGCTCTCATGCAGAATAATAACAATTACCGCCACAAAACATGTATGAACAAGTGTGCCACAGCAGAAAATTTATTTCACTGCAAGCTTAGTTAAATTGACATTATTTATGTGGAAAAATGTTCGCATACTTTCAGGTGTGCCAATGCAAAAAAAAATCAAATGAGTTGGGTTTATGTGTGCGTGGGCAACAAACAAATTAAACGTTTAAAACGTCATGTGAAAAAACAACAATAATGTGTGTGCGTGATTGTGGAGTGTAGCAAACTGTTATAAGGGGGTGACACCACTCTAGGAATTTGTAAAAATATTAGGATTACAAATTAGTGTGGTCAGTTTTCAAAAAATGATGGCTCTGGTTATTGTGAATGATTCATAATGACTCCTTCAGAAATCAGCTATTAAAATTATTCATTGAATATTGCTTTGAGTTTATGAAAATTTTTGTAAATGAAATGTTTTTCAAATTTTTTTTTTTACTCTGTAGAATATATCCAACTTTGTGGTAATTAAAGGCAAAAAGTAAAAGAAACTAAGAAAATTAGCAAAAAATGAAAAATTATTAAAAAAATTAAAATTAAATTAAAGTTTAATTCAAAATTAAACTACTAAACAGTTGCTTTGAGTGTATAATTTTTTTTAATTTTTTTTTTATTCTGTTGAATATTTTCAACTTTGTGTCAACTAAAGGCAAAAAATAAAAGGTTTCTTTATGAAAAATAAATATCCTACGACAAGCTAAGGAAACAAACGCCAATTGTTGCCATTGACTTTAGCATCCACGCTTAATTCGAATATTCATGGTTCCATGGTCAAAGTGCGCATCTGGTGGGACCAAACAGCAGTTGTATACTATTAACTTCTACAACCTGGAGACTTTATAACTCACTATCAGTATAGGCCAGAATCGATTGGTCCATCACAAGGAAAATGGTTAGAATACAAGCAACGACATGACAAAATTATTTCTTAACTTCCAGGCCTCATATTGCAAAAGTCGTAACAAAATTATTTCAAAACGCTCAATTGGTATATTTTAACGGACATCCGGACATTGCTTCTTCTGATTACTGGTTGTTCCCATGACTGCAGCACAATTTGGAAGATCACTGGTTCACTTCTTTCACAGATATCGAAAATTGGCTCCTCACTTGAATTGTCTCAAAAGACGAGAAATTTTTTTTAGATGTAATTTGAAAATTGCCCGAGAAATGGGAAAGAAATAGTGACCATTCATGGACAATGCTTTCATTAATCTGTTCATTTAATTTGTTTTTAAATAAATGCATTTGCAACCAGAAAAAGACAGAGCAAACTAATTTATAATTTTAATAGATTTTTTGGTTTTTGGCCTAAGAATACTTTAAAAATAATACTAAGTTTTTTCTGTAGTCAAAAAAGAATTAAACCAGTTCAATTCTTGATATTTTCTTGATATTTGAATTTTTCTCAGAACTCCTTTTTTGCAAACTATGGAACAGATTACTCAAACACCGTGGCACAGTTGGATTTGAAATTTTTAAAGCAACTTGTCAATTATTTTAAAAAAGTTTTTGATTTGAAAGAAACATTTTTGGTTATTAACAATTTTATGAAAATTATTTTGGTCGAAAATCGATCCTTTTTTTCAGGAATGCACCATTTCTACAAAAATTGATTCAGAAACAAAACCCCTGCGAGCTATCATAGCCAATACAACATAGATTTTTTGGTTTTTGCGTTGCGTACTGTTGCGAAAATTAATTCTGCATAGTTCGTTTCACTGAATTCTGATTAAAAAAAACACTAAAAATCTTCAACGCATTTCACTATAAGAAGCAGACAAAGTGCTTTTGGACTAATTTCATAGTGCACTATGCTTTTCCCTCCCACAGAATACACTTAGTTGTAGCCGAATTTTTTCCACTAATCACTGATCTTTATTTAGTGACAGTGGTAAAAAGTACCTCTCACAAAAACTTAGTGGAAGAAAATTGCACTTCCACTAAATAAAGACCAGTGATTAGTGAAAAAAATTTAGCTTACACTAAATTTATTTAGTGGTAGTGGAAAATGTCCCAGCAGACCTCGTAGTGGTAATTGTAGTAGATTTTAGTGCAAAACCCCCATGTCTGTTTAGAATGGACTTTATTCTCGAACATCCCAGTATTGCCTTACACGCCTCAATACGTCTTTGCAGTTGTGCTCTAAAAGTTCTTCTTCCTATTGACTGGCTCGACAGCCCGATTACGAGACTAAGGCCTAGCTACCCGCAACCATCCATGTTGTGCATGCGAATTTCTTACAAGGTTGAAAGGGACCTATGCCGATTCCGAACGGCGAGTTGAGAGCCTTTTCAATGGCAGTTTTTACTCTCAGAGGTTTGCCATTTCCTGCTGAGAGAACAGCCGCCAAAAGAAACATTGTTGTTTTTCTTTTTTTTCAGTGTTAGCAGCAACGGAGTCTTGAACCTGGGTTCGTGCGTCGCATTTGACTCGCGGCACAACGCACTAGCCAGCTGAGCTGAGCTACGGTGGCTGCGGCTGTGCCCTAAAAGTATGCCATGTTAATGAGGCCCCGCAGTTGCGCAGAGAGCGAACTGCATTGTCGAAACAATACTTTACAAAAAAAAAACTGTAAATTTAAGGAAAAAGTTTTGCGAATAAATGAATAAATAAATAAAATAAATAAAATAAAAAAAAATAAATAAAATAAATAAAATAAATAAAATAAATAAAATAAATAAAATAAATAAAATAAATAAAATAAATAAAATAAATAAAATAAATAAAATAAATAAAATAAATAAAATAAATAAAATAAATAAAATATTTAAAATAAATAAAATAAATAAAATAAATAAAATAAATAAAATAAATAAAATAAATAAAATAAATAAAATAAATAAAATAAATAAAATAAATAAAATAAATAAAATAAATAAAATAAATAAAATAAATAAAATAAATAAAATAAATAAAATAAATAAAATAAATAAAATAAATAAAATAAATAAAATAAATAAAATAAATAAAATAAATAAAATAAATAAAATAAATAAAATAAATAAAATAAATAAAATAAATAAAATAAATAAAATAAATAAAATAAATAAAATAAATAAAATAAATAAAATAAATAAAATAAATAAAATAAAGGAAATAAATAAAATAAATAAAATAAATAAAAAAATAAAATAAATAAAATAAATAAAATAAAGGAAATAAATAAAATAAATAAAATAAATAAAATAAATAAAATAAATAAAATAAATAAAATAAATAAAATAAATAAAATAAATAAAATAAAATAAAATAAAATAAAATAAAACAAAATAAAATAAATAAAATAAAATAAAATAAAATAAAATAAAATAAAATAAAATTAAATTAAATAAAACAAAAAGCTAGTCCAAAGGATGAAGCTCCCGCTGCCATTTTGAATATAAATTATAATAACAGAATTTACTTCCATACCGCATTATGTGTTTATTGCACTCTCTGAAAATAAATCTCCTTACTTTTACCATACCTGTAAAATAAATCGTCAAAGTTAAGACCTTTCTTTCTACTGCTAGAATGGTGTTACCCCTTAATACACACACACACACACACACACACACACACGCACATCAATGCTCATACACCAACAGCAGCAGCTACATGGGAATAACGTGCGCGTCGTACGCGTCGTACGTGATGACAACGAAAAAATGCTAACGACATAAACACCTTTAAAGTGAGCTGTTACTCTAGCTGAGCCTGAGGACGTGTGGAGGGTGGGAAGCATTGATCGGGCACTGTATGCATTCGCACAAGCGAGCCAAAACGAATTAACAGCATTGCACGGATGACGCAAACAGCGAAAAAAAAGCGCATGCAATTGACACTGCTTACGGCGAATTGATGAGATTTCGCGGGCTCGAGCTGATAGCGACTATAAAAAAAATACGCACAAGTGCCACACATATAAATGCGAGTATTTCAACATTCATATATATGTAAATAGGTGAGCATAAAAAGCGAAATGAAATGTGCAAATACGAGAAAAAAACCCATAAAAAAATGCTGTTCGCAAATATTTTTCTTTTTGTTTTTTTGCTTTATTTGTGAAAAGCTATAACGCAAAATAATTGAAATGGTTTATTTACTGATGGCAACTCAAACATTGCTTTTACGTCATACGCACACGTTGCACTGAACACATACGTCAGTGCCACACATGTGCGAACGTTTCTACTAACTAACGAACATTTCATTGCATGCTTTTAGGCAATCTGTCTTTGTCGTTTTCATTTACAGATATGCAGTTAAGGCTTTGCAATTAAGTGGCGGAAATAGAAAAGCAACAAACAAAAGAAAAATATAATCGAAATCATGGATTTCTGCAGAAGTTGGCAGAAAGGCTGAAATTAATTTCTTCCTAGTGTTAATGGATCACTACTAATAGACCTTAAACTTTGATAACTAACCTCTGATACGTCAGCGATGTTGGTGCAATGGTAAAATCTCAAGTCTACTCTTTGTAGTTTCCTGCAAGGCGCAAACTAAGCGGAGAGTGGAGGTTCCTTCCTTGCAGCTTCTAGAAAAATGTTTGTCCAAGTGCTCTTCTTAATAGGTTTAACAGACTGTTGATGCTTTTCTATTCCAGTTTGAGCAACTTTTTGTTGCATTGTATTTCATAACATAAGTAAGGAAGGATAAAATCTTTCTCCTCTACGCAGCCATCAAAAATGAATTCTTTATAGGAACGCTTACAACTTTTTTAAGCTTTCTTCTATAAAAACAGTCAGCTTTCGCGTATTTCAGTGGTTATTTTTTAGTTTCCGATGCACAAAGCCTAAAAGTATGCCGCTCAGATGTGCACATTTACATACGCACACACACACATACGCAAACAAAAATACAGCCAAACACAGAGTTTGCTTCAAAGTAAAGTGACACATAAACTAAAAGAAAAAAGGCAGCAAATTCAAACAAAGAACAAATAAGCAAAGAAGACGCACCAAAGTAGGCAAACAAATATTTGCACAAATCCAAGCAACAACGTAAGTGCGGGCAGTTGTACAATGCTTAAAAAACTCCAAAAGTGGCGTGTAAAAAATATGAAAAAAAAAGAATTTGCAAAAAAAAGAAGCAAAGCGAAAAAAACACACGTCAGTGCTGTGCAGGAAGCTGTAAGAGATCCTGGCTGCCATTAAGCCGAGATGACTGCAACGACAACTGCGCTCTGACTAGCCGCAAGGGGACAAGTCGGGAGGATGGGCGGTCGCGGTGACACTCGTGACAGCAACAACAAGCAGTCTACCGAAATAGAATTTGAACGTTGCATATTTTGTGGGCAGGTACTGAACGCTTGTTTGCGTTGTGGGCGGTGCGTGTTTGCTTAGCTTTTTTTCTTGACTTTTTTGTTGATTTTTTCATATTTGTAAACATACATATATGTATATATTTTTTTGTATTATTGTTTGCAATCCTCGGTGTTTTTTCTTTCGTGGTTAGGCGTTTATTTGATTTGTGTGGCTTATGAAAGAAATAAAAAAATAAATAAATATATACAGATGTAAAAGCAAATTCTCACGGCTATTGTTATTTGAAGAAATTCGTTTTAGTATCCTTTCAGTGTGCTTTTTTAAGTGAGTGCAGGTAGATTAAGGCTTGCGTCAATATGTTTGCAAGACACTAAAGAGTGAAACGAGTGAATAAAAATGAAAGGGCTGCACTTAAACGTGTATTAAGTTCAATAATAAGTTTTGCTCTTAAATCTGTTGTTATTAAGGTGGCTTCTTATAAGCAAAGTTTACAACTTAACAACAACAACTAAATTGCTATCACTATAACAATCTGCAGCAAAATTTCAAAATTTCAAAACACACATTTAAATTTATATACTTGGAAAACTAGGAGCCATAAGAAAAAATATTAAATCAACATCTTAATAAATCCTAAACTAATAAATATTAAAAAAAATAGTTATTTTTAATTTTCAAGGATATTTAAGCACACAATTTTCAATAATTATTCGTACTTGCGCACAAAAAACTTAAAGTGTTTTATGTATATTCTAAAGAATATTTCTCTTTCTCTTTTATTTGATGCCCAAATTAGCACTTCACAATGCACTCAATTTTATAAATATTTTTTGATAACTCTTTGTTCTTGAAACTTTAAAGTTCTTTACAAAAATTCTGACCTCAGAGAAAAAAACTAAAAACCTGCGCACAAAAAAAATTAAATTGTTTTATATTCTAATTCTCTTTTAATTCTTAGTTTTTAAATTCCAAAAAATTAAAAAAAAACTTTAATTAAAATTAATACTTTTCAAATATTTTTTGATATATTTATGTCCTTAAAATTTCAAAGTTCTTGTAAAAAAAATTCTGGCCTCAGAGAAAAAAAGCTAAAAACTTGAGCAAACAGATTCGATTGTTTTACATTCTAAGGAGTTTTCTCTTTCATTTGATGCCATATTAGTATTCCACATTGCACTCAATTTTGTAATTTTTTTTTTTTTAATATTCATGTCCTTGAAATTTGAAAGTTCTTCTAAAAAAATTCTGACATTCTCAAGGAAAAAACTAAAAACTTGTGCACAAAAAAAATAAATAAATTGTGTATAGTTTTTCTTTAATTTTATTATAGTTTTTCATCTCTTTCACTAAATTTTTAAAAGTTTTTTTGGAATATACATGTCCTTAAAATTTTAGGTTCTTGAAAAAAAATTCTGACCTAAAAGAAAAAATAAAAAACTTGCACGCAAAAAATAAATAAATTGTTTATAGTTTTTCATATTTTTCACTCAATTCTTAAAATACTTTTTTGGAAATTTTCATTACTTGAAAATTTAAAGTTCTTTGAAAAAAATTCTGATCTCAAAGAAAAAACTGGAAACGCAGTTTTACTATATTTGGCCCCTAGTTTTGTGTGTATTTAGATTTTGTCGTGTGTTAAATTGGTCCTTGCAAGTTGTAATTTGTTTCAAACTATTTTTGTAATTCAGGCACTTAATTACTTTAATTATTTCAAACCCAAAATCAGCAAAAAAATATGAATATGAAGTAAATTGTTTCAAATGAAATTAAGCACATAAAATGCATTTTTCTTAGCATTAAACAGTCATTTACCAACACAAAATAATCAAAGGACAGGACAGGAAAAATAATAATTATCAAAAAGAAAACATATTTGATGACAGCAGAAGCAACAAAAACATTATTGAAATAAGTAGACATCAAAAACAAAAAGCATTATACGAATACATACACTCACACACACACAAACCCAATGCCTAAACACAAATGCTGAGAAGAAGTCTCTATCTGACTTTGGTTCTTTGCCGTTGTTACAAAAGGCGACCCTTAGCGTTCATAATTCTATATTTATGTGCGCTAAGTTGCCTGTTGATGTCGATGTTGTTGTCGAAACGGTCGCCTGGTGATGGGCCCAAGTCGACAGTAAATAGTTGCGACACACAAAAATTCAACTGGCCACAGGAATTGTTGGCATTTGCTTAAACTATTTGAAGATGACACCCGTTGAAGTTGAAGTTGACGTTGATGTTGCTAATGTTGATAATCACAATCACAAATATAATGAACACAATGTTGATGATAATAAATGTTGATGTTGATATCTATGTAGCAATGAAAATGAGTTTGTTGATTGCATTATTACTGTTGATGATTACAATTGTGTTGATTGTTGTTGTTGCTTTAGTTGCTGTCGCTGTTTTTGATGTATTTGTTGCTGCTTTTATTGCTCTTGTAGCTATTGCTATTACTTTAGTTGTTATTGTTGTTGTTGCTGTTTTTGTTCTGTTGACAGTGATAGACGAGACACTTGGAGTTGATACTTTATGCTGTTGTTGTGTTAATATCAATTCGATTGCTTCAAGTACAGCAAAGATCCTAAAGCTTATGCTGATATTTTGTTGCTATTGATGAGTCTATTTATTTATGATACCTATGTGTTAACTTATAAGCAAAAATATTTTGTATACTGTTGTCTTTAAGCACATAAATTTGAACGGAATTAAGAGCTTTGCTCAGCCAGCTGGTCAGTTGATCCAAGTGGCTGCTCGGGGGCACCAAAAACATTTCAATTCCTATGATTCCTATTCCTTCTTTGTTTCACACATACACACACATACATTCTTCTTCGTCTAGGATATCAGTAGCTACATAAATGTCTATGAATTTCTAAGTACCAGCTGGTCAGTTGATCCAAGCGGCTGCTGGAGGGCACCAAAAACATTTCAATTCCTATGATTCCTATTCGTTCTTTGTTTCACGCATACACACACATACATTCTTCCATAATTTGCTAGCATTCTAGGCTACTAGTAGCTACATATATGTATGTCTATGAGTTCCTAACTGAATTGAATGCCAGCGGCAAACACTTTCTGCATTGCGCTCATATTACGCTTCATTTGTTTGTATGTATGAAACGCATGGAAATATGTAGATATTTTGTTTTCTTTTTCTGGCCCAACTTCTCTGCAGTGCCATTGTCAGTGAATGACATATGCGAGTCCCAACCATAAGCAGCTTAAATATTTTCCTATGTAAATCACTAAAGTTATTTAGTTATCATGAAAAACATTAAATAAACATATGTTTATGATTTTTTTTAAACCACACTCCTTTCATCGAAAGTCACAAAATCGTTTCCAGACGCACGGATAGGTAAATAAAAATAAATGCAAAAAATTTGAGCAGAAAATTTGGACCCATCGAAACAAGTGTGACACATTGAACTTTTCACTGTTGTTATTCAATTTTCAACGTCTTTAAATAGTATTTATTTATTTTTTGCAAGTAAGTTTATTACAAACACCAATACTGGCAAAACCAATAGTGACAGCTGTGACCTTTGTCATTACTTCAAAAATCAAGCAAAAAAAAATGAATTTAATCCCAAAAGTGTTAAGCTGTCTTCAATCTTTTCTCTTGCTTTCGACTTGTTCCTCTTCATCTTTTTTATTCTCACACAAATATTCACATTGTCTTTGGCTGAAGTGAAGCATTAAATTGAACATCCAATGTGGCCAACGCCATTTGTCGCCTTCACAAACTCAGCAAATGTCTGACGAACGCAATGTCAGTTTGTCAATCTGTCAAACTGTCGACCGGCATTCGATTGCCGCCATCACTGCGTATCTTTGCTATATAACCCCATGAGCGTGACTGTCACAGCCAACGGTTGGTGTCGATCAACTGTCAAAAAAGGTGAAAATTTATAGACATTTTTTTTCGGTTTAGCTTGGCCCATTTTCATTGATTCAGTGTGAGATTGGTTTGTGTTTGGGTTGGTGTCTTATAAGCAATTTTTGCGTAAATTTATTTCTATGTAGAGGTATTTATAGAAATACCAGTGTGTGTGTGTGTGTGTGTGCTTTCATAAATACATCGGCAGCAGCATCCGCCTTGCTATTGACACCGTCAACATGCATGTGTGCCGCTTTTCGCTTGAACACACACATACACCAACACAGACAGACACCTTTTGTGTGTCAGTTATCGCCCCACCCGCGCATCAGTAATTCCATTGTAGAATTAAATTGCATGCATTGCTTTCTCCATGCATAACACTAAGTGCTATGATTGTTGTTGTTGTTGTGCTACATACGCAACGTGTGCTGAAGTCACAGCCACACATTCTGCTCTTCCTTTCATCACTCTTCGGCGCATTACTTATGTCTCTGTGGGTCGATTATTGCTAAACACACACGCATACAGACATAGAGATACGCAAAAGGCAACGAGTTATATGCAAAGGTATGTAAAACGTGCAAAGAAATGTAAAATATTTGAATGTTTATATTTGCAAAAGAATTATGGCCGCATGGAGCTGTTATGTTATTTAAAATATTTGAAATATTTTGTTATAGGAAATGCCAGAAGAGGCAGACAGCATCAAGTCGATTGCGTCTTCGTTGTTTGGAAGTAAATACGAAAAGTAGCAGGAAAAGTAACAGGAATGAGAGTTGGTTTTTTTTAAGGTTGTAGTGAGTACTTAGTAGAAGGTAGTAAATTTTTAGGTAGTATAGGACTTTTTTTAGTACTAGTAGTGATTGAACGAATACATAGTAGAAAAAGTATGAAGAGGAAATAGAAATAAAAAAGTAAATGGTCCATTTTTAAGGCACAGAACCCGCAATGCAAGAAGAAAGGAAAGAAAAAAGCAAAGGAAGGGTAAAGCAAACTCAGGGGCTGCAGTGAGTTAGTTAAACAAATATTGCTATATTGGCAATCAATTAAATGTGAATTAAAAGCATAAAGTCTGGAATTAGATGAGTTACTGTCGTTTAACAAAAAAAGCTTTTGTTTTCCTAGGATTCGATTTCGCACAAATTTTATTCATGATTAGGCAATTAAAATGTTAGTTGATCTATAAAGCAGCCCATGAATTGGATTTTTCACTGAAGGAGTTGAACTGTTTCTTAGTATTGAAATATTGTTACGACAATCCCAGTTTTCCAAGGTTCGTTTTGATTGTGTTTGAAAATAAAACAACTTCAATTATTCAGCGTAAAACGCAGACAGAAACTCACAATCGCTTTATTTACAGATTTAAACTTCGCTTGTATCTACACGTGTTACCACTTCGCTTGCTTAACACAGACTCGACCCCTTGCGCTGCCACTGCTGCTTTTATACTAGTTTTCTTATCGCACCGAAGTTTCTTGCACATTCCAGTTGTACTTTCTATCTCGATTGTTCTACCAAAGTTTATTATCTTTCGCGAACCATCCTTGCCATATCGGACTATTCAAGCGAATTATATAAAACTTGCCATACTTCAAAGTGCATGCCTAAAAGTATGCTTGGAAAAGCACTCGTGCATAGAAAAGCATTCAGCCTAGAGTGCTTTATCGTTTCAATATGTAAGCACTGGCACACGGAGGGTTTAGGGCTCAAATTCCCCAAAAATACAAACAATTTGAGAGACAAATATATTTCAATTCAAAAATAAACACAAGTTGAGGAACATATATAGCTTGAAATGGCACTGAACCCAAAGGTTGTGTACTAAATATCCCCCAAAAATAAATCTTCTATGAACCAAAGAGTGGAGGCTTCGTTATTTCAGCGTGTAATGCACTGAGCTATCATACCAGGAGTCATGGGTTCGATTCTTATTTAGGTTTATTCCACACTTTTCTAAACTTTCAATTTTGTCTCTTTTTTTTTTTGTAATAGTTTTCCATTCCTTCAGCATTACATAGTCAAATTTTTTCCTTCAAACAAATTCTTATCCTCCATTAGTATGAGCAGCTGAGATTTTCATATTATTTAACAACAACTCCACTAACTGTGCCAGTTCGGATCAACGAATATGTGACAGCACATACATCATCCAAAATAAGCTCAGACACCAACCGCTGAATTTTAAACCGAATCAAACTGAACTCAATCTTCACTTCACTTCAATCTAACCTAATGTTCTTTTTAGTTTTAAGTCAAAATCGAATCAGAATGGATTGGAATGGAATCACACCTGTCTTTTATCCGAACCAAACTTAGTTTGATCTTTATTTGAGGAAAAAACCTGAGTAAATTCAACCAAATCTAATATTCTTCATAACTTTATGTCAAAATTAAATCCAAATGGGTTGTTTGCCAATGTCTTTCAATTGAACTAAACTCAAATTGACCTTCATTTGAAGAAGAACTTCAATAAATTCATCTTAACCTAATGTTCTTCATTACTTTATGACAAAATTTGAGAAAAAACCTGGGCAATTTTAAACAAACCCATTGCTCTTTATAACTTTAAGTGAAAATCGAATAAAAATGGTTCAACTCCTGTTTTCCAACTAAATCAAAATGAACCTAACCTCCAGTTGAGAGAAAACCTGAGCGAATTCAACTTAATCTGATGTTCTCTATAACTTTAAGTCAAAATCGATTTCAAATAGTCCCACCTGTTTTTCAATCGAATCCAACTGAACTTTACCTTCCTTCGAAGAAAACCCTGAGCAAATTCAACCTAACCTATTTTTTTTTATATACTTTCAAGTCAAAATCTAATCAAAATGGGTCAACTCCCATTTGTCTTTCAACCGAGTCAAACTGTACTTTACCTTCATTTGAGGAAAAACCTGAACAAAGACAACCGAATCTAATGTCAAAACGAAATCAAAATGGAATAGCTCCCACCGATCTCTTTCAACTTAATGTTTATCTGACGAAAACAAATCTAAGAAAACTTCACTTAACCAAACCGTCTTCATTACTTTAAGTCAAAACTTCATATAAAATAGTTAACTCCCATCTGTTATCTTACCTCATCAAACTCAACTAAACCTTTATCTGAGAACAATCCCAATCAAATTGTATCTAACCTAATGTTTTTCAGGATTCGTTGTTAGCAGTAATCGTGGGTCAAGTTCAAGTTGAAAAACTAAATAAAAACAAAAATATAAAAATATGTAAGTTTTTCTTCTTAAGATTTATTAAAGAGTTTAATGAAACCCTTTTCCTATGCGCCCATCTCCATCTGGTATCTAGATGCCTTAATTTCTTCAACCCCCTAACACACTGTCTGATGACTGTGCAAGGTTTTCCCCATAAAAGCATTGCTTGCTCAACATCCATAATGCATAATCAAACATAATTGATTCAACAGAAAACAACAATAATTTACTCATCAGAGAGTTAAAACCTCATGAATTCATTTACTTTTTCACTCGAACGGGCCAAAGTTTGCCTGCAAATTAAAATATCATCATCAAATATTTTCACACACCATTACGCTATGAATTTCGAAGAAACTGCATTTTTTTCTAATCTACTTTTAGGCGCAAAAAACAGCATTTGTGCTATGCTCTGGTCGTTTGGCCATTTCACTTCATTAGCTGCGTGCTAAATGAAAGTAAAACAAAAAACACAACACAACAACAACAAAGAGAAACCAAACAACCTTTACCATAATTATTACCGTTACATATTTGATTTTTATTACAATTTTTCGCTTTCACAGCAACGATACGTTTCGTGTTTTGCACAATTTACCTGACGTGAATGTTTTTCTTTTGTTTTCGTTCCACTTTGTCTTTTTGTAGTTTGTTTCTTTGTTCATTGTTCGTTGCTTTTGTTTTAATATATTTTTTTTGTTTCTGTATTAGATTTTTGTGTGTTTATTTTATGTGGCTAACCCAAGTGGCACTTCGCTGCCTTTTAACACAAAATCCACTTTCGACGAAATTCAACAGACTTTCTTTGCTGTGTATTTTTATTGTTGTTGCTGTTATTGTGGTTCATTCTTGTTTCTTTTATGTTGAGCTTTTTTCTAGCTTGTCATCGCAGTGGCTTTGCGTTCGTTGGCGTCACGTTATGTCATAAAGCAATAATAGGCATTTAAGTGTTGCCATTAACATTGATTTATTTGGGCTTTTGGTTAATACGCATATTTTTGCTTCCATCAACATTTTTGCGTTAGTCTGTATTTTTCTTTTTCTTTTGGTTTTCTTTTTGCTTGATGATTTTCTACATTTTCATATCTCGCTTCTTGCCAGTCGTGCAATGTGTGATCGAAGGAGAGCAAAGTGTTTTGGCATGTAAACAAAATTTGAATAAAAGTCACTTGCAGACTGCAAAAGTGTTCGAGTGTGTTGAATAGTGTGCTTGAAAAATATATTATTAATACATACAAGTTAGCGCACCCGCAACCGCTGCTGTCTTTGCACCTAAGTGCGAACACGTGCAAGCGCAACGTGAGTGCAGCAAATCTGCCGACGCAGCGTCTGGGCCGCTGCACACGTATCCGGTGTAATACCTCCGCAGCGTGGGAACGTACCGCGGCCAGGGAATGCCGACGTAGGCACTTTTAGGGAATTAGGGCTTAGACTAAGAATTTGTAAGGCAGTCTTTTGCTAGACCCGAACGGAGTAAGTTGGAGAAATACATTGTTACTAAATCTGACAGCTGGACTTTCATTTTGCAAGGATCGTGTAAACCACAAGTATTGTAAGTATGCCGCCGTGGTTCGCGGCTAATTAATTTTTTTTGTGCGCAGCCTGGCGGCTGCGTTAACTGGCGCCCGAGCAGGGACCTGCATAAAATGCGGGTACCCTTGGATGGCCCTTCGGGGAACCAAATAAAAAATTCTGGTGAAGCCTTGTTGGGGCTCGTGATTGGTGATTTGCTTTTAACGGCAATTTTGGTGGCCGGCCGGTGAACAGTGAGCTTGGAAATGTGGAAAAGCATATCTGCAACGTGGTGATACAGTGAAAATAATGTGAACAATAATAGTGTGAAGAAATACGTCTTAATCCTGCGATTCCTACGGGACCCTCCAGGATATAACAGAAAAAAAAGGAGCACTGCGACCCCGTAGCCCCTCAGTCTCCAAATAAATTTGTGCAAAATGCCTCTGGGAGAATATGCCTTCTTCAGTGAAGTTGGCAGCAGGTTGCGATTCCGAACTCCGGACCCTCCAACCTGTAAAAAAGTGTGTCCAGAAGGCATCAAAGTATAATGACGGAAACCCCTCGTGGAATTGTGAAATCACACGTGCAGATTCTCCACTTTTTACAAACCGGTCAAGCACAAGAGTAAATGAAACGATAATGAAAATGGTATGAGCAATTAAGATATTTGTGCGGAAACGGACGATTTCGCTCCTTTCACGAGAATTCCTGACTGAATTAATCCGGCAACGAAATTGGTGGAAGTGTGTGCGACACGCTGCGCTTGCGGTTCAACTCCGTGCCAGGATTAATGCCAGTGGAACCAAGTGAATGGGGAGTAAGCGTAAGAAAACGATAATGTAAAATCATGTGATGGAAATAAAATTGTGTGAAATGTGCAACGGCGTGCGATCCCTGGCGAATTGGTGGGTGTCACATCTCGCATGCGGCACCGGGGTTCGACTCCCTGCCAAAAGGGCGCAACCAAGGTACATTGTTGTGCAAGACTTGTCAAATCAATCGTGAGGAAATTCCTGATTTCGGCTAGCAGCCACCGATGCTGAAGCGGCAGTCTCCAAGTCGTCAGATACGCCCTATTTGGGTGCACGTTGTCGTACCCATGAGAACACGGCAACCATTTCTTGACGGCGGTGACAAGTCGCTGAATGCTGTGAGGTACTGTAGTGGAGAAGTGTCCCTAGTAGGTTGTTCGTAATCCAATTACGTGTGACTAAACGGGAGTCACGCGTCCCTCCCGTAGCTGAAACCTGGTTTTTCAATTCGAATTGTGACAAAATAAGGAAAATTAAAGAAAGAAGAGAAAAAGCGAATCGAGGTGTTTGAGCCATTAAATAAAACATCTTTCCATTACAGGTATTGCACCTTACACCTTCAACCTATTACACCTTCAAAACCGGAAAAAGTCCAGACAAGGGCGATGTACTTTCTGTAAGTGCAGGAAACTGTGAGATCAGCGCTGCATAATTATAAAAGCTAAAACAATTGCAAAAAAAAGGGAAATAGAAATCTGAGCTGCGAAAGAAGAGGAGTAGTGAGGTAAAAACTCAAGCTTTAATTGGTGAGTGCAAAAGATAGAAATAAATAAATTTTATAAAGAAAAAGCTTATTATGGATTCCTTGACTCGTTCGGTTACCGAGCTGACTGGCTCTGTGGGCGCGCTTATGGCCGAATTAAAGAAGGCGGAAAATCGCATTCGCCAACTAGAGCAGGCTAATGCGCCTGTAGTTACGCGATCCGAAATCCCATTGCGTGGGCCAGTGACCGAGGAGGATTTGAAGGAGATAGGTAGACTGCCCGATTCTGTGAGAGATCTCCAGGATTTTGAGGGCAATCCGGCGGAATACGTGTCCTGGATTCATTCGGTGGAAGGTATTCTAGACGATTACAAAATAGTTAGGTCAAAACCTATTTACCGCGCTATTCTTAAAAGTATCCGAGGAAAGGTTAGGGGCGCGGCAAATTCTGCTCTCATCTCTCATAATATCTTTGATGGGGACTGGCCCGCAATGAAAGCATGCCTTTCGTTGCACTACGCCGACAAAAGAGATATCCGCACGTTAGAACACCAGTTAGGTCAGCTCACGCAAGGAAGCTCCAAGCTGGATGAATTCTATGCGAAGGTGAACCATCAGTTCTCCTTAATCATCAACAAGTTAAAGACCGAAGCGTATTCAGCAGAAACGATAGACGCGTTGATGGAAACATACCGCAACAGAGCCCTTGATGTCTTCGTGAGAGGGCTCAGCGGGGAATTGTCCAAGATGATAATAGTACAGCGGCCTAAGAGCTTGCCGGAAGCCTACACCGCTTGTCTGGACCTCCAAAACTTAAATTTCCGAAGTCACGCTATACATGGTAGCGGAATGCGTAACTCAGTCACGGTCCCAGTCAACGACTTGACTAGACAGGACGGCGCTGCTAATAGGTTTTTGGGTGGTGGTAGTCGATCTTTCATTAACAAACATAACGGTAGTTTCCAGCAGAGATGGAGAGGAAATTTTGCCGGTAGTCGGTACACCTCTCCTGGACCTCAGGTACCAAACCCAGCGGAAAGAATGGAAGTGGATCCGTCGGGTCAGACACGGCGTTCGAACTTCATAGACAGACCGCGGCCGAACTTCCCCGTCAAAAGGAAATTTGGTTCAGACAACTTCCGTCCGAAACAACAAAGGATGTTCAACATAGAAACCGTTGGTAATGAACGAAAGGGCACCACTGGCGAGGACGCCTACGAGGGAGCAACAGCTGAGTATTTCGATGATCAGCCGAATTTTACAGAAGGCGCCTATCTAGCGTACCTTACTTAGAGTATATGGGAAGTAACGGTACTCTATTAAAGTTTCTTGTAGATACCGGTTCTAATAAAAATTTTGTTAAGATGTCGCTCGCTGAGAGCGGTACTAATTTAGGTACCCCTTTTTTTGTACAAACAGCTGGTGGTCATGTTGAAATTGCAAGAAAAGTTACCGGTAGATTTTTTCAACAGGCAGGTGTCGATTCATTGATAACCTTTTATGTTCTGCCGGGCCTCGAGTCCTTTGACGGTATTATCGGCGATGATACCCTTAAAGAGCTAGGAGCGGTTATTGATAGGAAACGGAACTTACTCATTCTTAACGGAAATACCAAGATTCGTCTGTTGGAAAAGGTGTCGAAGCAGGTCTATTCGGTTTTGGACGACGACCTTCCAAAAGAAACCCGAAAGAAGCTGCTTAATCTAATAGACAAATACCAACTCCTCTTTGGCCCCATTAACGGCAGCGAAATGGCTAATACTGCCGTGAGGGCCGAAATAAAAACTGCCACGGAGGAACCTATATACACGAAGAGCTATCCGTATCCTGCATGCATGAGGGCCGAGGTGGAACGACAAGTACAAGAACTCTTGGATGAAGGTATCATCCAACCATCAAAAAGCCCGTACAACTCTCCTGTTTGGGTGGTGCCAAAAAAGCCGAAACCGAACGGGGAGAAACAGTACCGAATGGTAATCGACTTCAAGCGATTGAACGCCGTTACCATTCCTGATACGTATCCTATCCCGGATATCAACTCTACTCTCGCCAGCTTGAGCAAGGCCAAATTTTTCACGACTCTGGATCTGACTTCTGGTTTCCACCAAATACCCATGAAACCATCAGACGTTCCCAAGACAGCATTTTCCACTATGAATGGGAAATATGAGTTTCTTCGTCTACCTTTCGGTCTGAGAAACGCGCCGGCGATATTTCAGAGGATGATTGATGACGTACTTAAGGAATTCATTGGTAAAATCTGCTACGTATACATTGACGACGTCATTGTATACGGCGCAGACGAAGACGAGCATATCAGAAATGTTGAAGCAATATTCTCTAGACTCAGCGAAGCTAATCTGAAAGTCAATCTCGACAAGACCCACTTTATGAGGGATGAGGTTGAGTTCCTTGGCTATGTTGTCACTGCCAACGGTATCAGAGCTGACGAAAAAAAGGTAGCCGCGATCCAAAGCATTCCTCCCCCGGAAAATCTTAAGGAACTGAAGAGCTTCCTTGGGATGACCTCTTATTATAGGAAGTTCATCCGCGATTACGCGAAGATAGCTAAACCCTTAACTAATCTAACTCGTGGGGAAAACGCGCAGGCGAAAGCTAATCAATCAAAAAAAGTAAGAATAGAGCTTGATTCTGCCGCCCTGAGATCGTTCGCTGAACTGAAGGAAATCCTTGTGTCATCCGAAATTTTAGCTTTCCCAGATTTCCAGAAACCTTTTAACTTAACCACAGATGCGTCCGATTTCGCAATAGGGGCCGTTCTGTCTCAAGGTGAGATTGGCAAGGATAGGCCAATCGCATACATTTCCCGATCGTTGAGCAAGACAGAAGAGAATTATGCCACCAACGAGAAGGAAATGTTGGCCATTGTGTGGGCATTGGATAATTTGCGCTCGTATCTGTATGGCGCGAAAAATATCAAAATTTACACGGACCATCAACCCCTCACTTTTGCGCTTGGGAATCGTAACCATAACGCGAAGCTAAAGAGATGGAAGGCACGTATCGAGGAGTACAACCACGAGCTGATTTACACTCCTGGTAAATCAAACTATGTGGCTGATGCTTTATCGAGGACGAAAAATCAAACAGGAAACCAGATAGAACTTCATGCGATAAATACAGAGCATGACGATGGCTCGTCTACAGAAACTGCCAGTGAAGGAGCAAGTGAATCATCAAGGACTCTGACCGCCAACAGAGGCTCTACGACTGAAACCGCTAGTGAAATCGAGACCGTTCATAGTGCGGAGCAAGACGCTTCTGACCTTATAATTCACGTCGAAGCACCCTTGAACGTGTTCAGAAATCAGATCGTGATCAGAGAAGGACGAGAACTCTTTAGTGTTGAGAATCCTCACGATGGGTACACCCGCCACTATGTGACACTAGATAACATTGACCGCGACGTGCTTACAAAGATATTGAAGGAACGACTAAACCCAGCTGTAATTAACGGTATAAAAATTCCAGAGAATAGACTTCAGCTCCTCCAAGAGGTATACCTCGAGCATTTCACTTATTATAAAATCAGAATAACGCAGAGGCTAGTAGAAGATGTGAGAAATGAAGAAAGAATATGCAGGATAATTGAGGAAGAGCACAAGAGGGCCCATAGGAACCCCGTGGAAAATAAAGGGCAAATTTTGGAGCGTTACTACTTCCCTAGGATGGCGAAATTGATAAAGCTTTTTACGAAGGCTTGTGAAGTATGCCGGATTAACAAATACGACAGGCATCCCTTCGTGCCAAAGTTAAAAGATGCTCCTATCCCCAAACACCCGTGCGACATTCTACACATTGACATTTTCAAAATAGGTGGAGAACGGTTCCTCAGTTGTCTAGATAAATTCTCAAAATTCGCGAAATTTTTTCACATAAAAGACAAGTCCGCTATTCTGTTACGCAAAAAATTTGCCAAAATAATTCACTATTTTACCGTTCCTCGAATGATAGTCACCGATAACGAAAGAGGCTTTGTGAGTCCCCTAGTTTCCAACTATGTAAGAGGATTAGGAATTAAAGTTTATCAAACTCCCATCCAAAGAAGCGAGGTAAATGGGCAAGTTGAGCGACTTCACTCCACTGTTACCGAAATATACCGGTGCCTGCAGAAAGAAATACCGAACACATCCCCGAAAGAATTGTTGTACATAGCTGTCGATCGATATAATAATACAATTCACTCCGTAACCAAACATAAGCCAAGCGACATATTTTTTAATAGGATACAAAGAATTAATTATCAAGAATTGACAGATTTTCGAGATAAAGTTTTCAGTGAAGTTAGGAACCGCATAAAGAAAAACCAGGAAGTACGAAACACCCGACTAAATGAAAGAAGGCATGACCCTAAGAAATATGCACCGGGAGA
Organism: Melieria omissa; assembly: GCA_963971225.1. Taxonomy (NCBI): domain Eukaryota; kingdom Metazoa; phylum Arthropoda; class Insecta; order Diptera; family Ulidiidae; genus Melieria; species Melieria omissa. Next base: position 76,113,955 of record OZ020268.1, on the reverse strand, counting down.
CGTGGTATACGTAAGAAACAAACAAATCAAAACAAAGCAACGCCCCCTTTATAAGAAAGAGGTTATTGGTAGGGACAATAGGGTCACGGTAACCACGAACGACGGGAAAAGGATCCATAAAGCTCAAATCAAAAATGCATAAGAAAACGGTTGTTGAACCTAGCCCCACCTTTCTTCGCAGCTCAGAGTGAAACAAAACAAAGAAAGTTGTAAAACTGGAAAATTTGTTTAACTAATTAATATTAATTACAAATAAGGAAAAATAAAGTAAAATTAAATTAAATTAGATAAGAATAAAAATGTCCTAGAGGGCACACAAAACCGTACTTGTAACGCTCTTCCTTTGTGGAAGCTGCACGTCCTTGCATGAAGCTAACTATCTCGGATTTGAGGTTAAAAGCGAAAAGCAACTTCTGCGCAAAAGTCAGGTTACCCTGCGATCAAGGACATGAAGCTTCCAGGTAAAGAATGCGCGACAATGGCGAATGTTAGTTGAGTACAGAAGCGAGAAGTCACGATTTTTCGATTGAAATCATTTTGTTCTACTATATGCTAAGGAAACATGTAAACTTTATCCAAAATTTTGTCAAGCTAGATTGCTCATAATTCCCTGTGCCTGCGGGTTCCACGTCTTCAACTATGAGTCCCCGCTAGTGACGATCGAACGAGGAAGTGGCTGGATAATCAATGGTCATTTCAAGCTGTTACACGTCATAGACCTTACTCAGTTCGATGGAACCATTTCGGAGTTGACGGAAGCGGTCCAACACGAACTGGACTTAACCCCGATGGCAACAATCATTGAGCTTCATCTCAGCCAGGCGAAAATGCGTCTGGAGGAATTACGAAGCAGCAAACCTAGGAAACCCCGTTCCATAAATTGGATTGGATCAGCGTGGAAATGGTTGGCAGGCTCCCCTGACGCTACGGATTGGGATTTGGTTCTGCAAAGTCAAAACCAACTGATCGACAACAGCAACGACCAGTTTTCCATTAACAGGGAGCTTTTCAACGCGACACAGGAGGCCATAAAAAGAGTTAACAGTGTGGTGGATTTTGCCAATGGTGTTGACAAAGACTTTAACGCGAGGAAAAATGAGGTCCTGTTGGTTAACAAAGTTCTCGTGCTAAAGGAGCAAATTTCCGAAATAGTGCGAGCATGTCAGTTGGCGAAAACCGGGATTGTAAATACCAACCTTTTAGACCAAGCTGAGATTGAACAAGTAATTTCCGAAGAAGAAGCCCTACCTTACCAAAATTTGGTGGAAGCCATGGAGTACGCCAAACCGTCTATTTATACGAATGGAACCTTACTCGTGTATGCGCTTTCGGTACCGAAGGTCAAGCCCGAAAGGTATCGTCTAATTTTGGTGAGAAGCACTTCATCAGGAGGCAAACGTGTCGATGTCTTGTACAAAAAGTTAATGATGAACGCTGAAGAAACTTACGGTATTACTGGTGATTGCCTCTCCATCAGCAACACGACAATTTGCGAAGAGAGCCTGATAAAAAAACTACCAGAGGAAGAATGTTTGCCAAGATTGCTCAAAGGCGGCGATGCGAAGTGTCGCTTTGAAACGAACAACGATGAGGTCGTGGAGATGATTGACGAAAACACGATCTTCCTGACACACTTTAATGGGACCATCCGTGGGGGAAAGGAGACAAGAAACCTACAGGGCTCCTTCCTCATACAATTGAGCAACGAGACGGTACGAATCGGCAATCGAACATTTGTTAGCACGAGGGCCAGAAAACTCCAGGCTTTACCATCGGTGCTGAGCAACATAACCTATGAGGGCCTCAAAGTGAATCTAGAGTACGTCCACGGCCTTAGTATCCAAAATATCAATCGTCTCAGCAAGCTCGACAGCAAATTCTACGTTTCGACAGCGGTGGAAGCTGCAGTATTCCTCACACTGGCCATAGCCTGCTACGTGATCTGGAAAAGAATAACTGTAACCATTACAATCCCTGGCATACATCAGGAGACAACAATCAGGCAGGACGCCCCATCTCCAACAAAACCCGATGAGGTCCTCGGGGTGGCATATGTCGATCTGCGGGACGCAGATTTTTGAGGTGGGAGGAGTTAGCGCACCCGCAACCGCTGCTGTCTTTGCACCTAAGTGCGAACACGTGCAAGCGCAACGTGAGTGCAGCAAATCTGCCGACGCAGCGTCTGGGCCGCTGCACACGTATCCGGTGTAATACCTCCGCAGCGTGGGAACGTACCGCGGCCAGGGAATGCCGACGTAGGCACTTTTAGGGAATTAGGGCTTAGACTAAGAATTTGTAAGGCAGTCTTTTGCTAGACCCGAACGGAGTAAGTTGGAGAAATACATTGTTACTAAATCTGACAGCTGGACTTTCATTTTGCAAGGATCGTGTAAACCACAAGTATTGTAAGTATGCCGCCGTGGTTCGCGGCTAATTAATTTTTTTTGTGCGCAGCCTGGCGGCTGCGTTAACTTACATATCTCTCCATTCAATTTGTATGTACTCTAACTACAACGACGACACTTGAGTCAACAACAGTCAGTTGAAAGTGTTGTAAGAAGTGCTTTCAGAATCGTTTGCATTTCTATATTCGAAATATTTTCATCTCAACTTTAAGCTTCTGCAATATTTATGCAAAAATAGCACCTAGAACATTTTTCTATTTCAATTCAATCCATTAAATTACAAATAGTAATTTATGTTTGATGTGGTAGTTGAGAAATGCTCAAAGGAAGCATAACTTTAGGCGTCAATCAATGTCTCACATCAATCAAAGCATTTCTAACTATGCGAAACATATAGAAACTTTCATAAAGTTTTCATACACTGTTGTTGTATACCACTCAAATGTGTTTAGAGCTCCTAAAGGTATGCTACAAAAATAATTTCCTTGAAACAGCGCATGCCACATAAAACTTCAGAAATTGAGTGCCCGCTTAATGGTTTGAAGCAACACATGTCGCCAACATAAAGTCGCGCACCTTTTATGACTTTTGCACAACACACAATAAGCGTTGGGCACTTTTGTGTTCATATCTGGTTTGCAACCACAAAAGTATGCTACAATAAACTCATAGCTTAAGTGTGTATAAAATACAAAATTAATTAGTTAATATTGAGTAATATTTCTTGAAATTTCTGGACATAGCGCGCTTTAATGTGTGTAAACTTGTAAAAGGTGAATTGAAAGTGGGATTTTAAGTAAAAATATATATAAACGTATTGTGACGATCATGTAGCTCGCTCTGCACAACAGCGGGTCTTCTAGCAACACGACAACACTGAATTTGTAGGCCATAGCAGCATTGCATATTTTTAGGAGACATGGAAATTTCGATGGACTTATCACAGAGACGATTCGAGGCAATGCTGGAATGTTGGAGAATGAGTTGCGCTTCGGGTAAAAAGGCGACAGGGTACAGGCGCAGGGAGTCTGGAGGGAGTGTGGTTTAAACAACGGATAAGAAAAGTGAAGTGAAAGTAAAATAAGTGATAAGTTTAAAAGCAGTGAAATGTAAAATTGCAAATAAATTGACTACTAGTGGTGAACTGCGTTAAGTAATTGGAGTGTGTTTTAATTTGGCACAATCTAGCGATACGAACTACGTTGGCATTGACCACTAGATCTAAATTTTGAACCAATATAAACATATAGGGTGTTTTTTTTTAGGTTTGTATTTCAAATAGAGATAAAACTGGCATTTTGTGGTCAAATCTGGCAACTCTAATGTCATTTATGTTCAGTTTGGTTTGCCATTTCATCATGAACAGGTTGACAAAAGAACAACGCTTGCAAATCGTGCAAATTTATTTCGAAAATAATGGTTCAGTTCGCGAAGTTTACCGCGCTCCGTCCATTTTATGGTCGACATAATCGTCCATCAGAGCAATTAATTCGGTTAACCATGGGTCGTTTTCGCACTACGTTTACTCTATGTGATAATACGCATCCGCAGAGACGTCGAACAGTGCGCACCGAAGAAACAATTGCCGCTGTAGAGCAAAATGTTGAAGAGGACCCGAATGAATCGATTCGCCACCGTGCACAGCAATTGGAGCTTTGTCCATCAACTTGAAAATTGGACCTGTAGAATTGGCTTTATTCGAGCCAGCCGCGGCGGCCAAATGCCCGAAATCATATTTCAACATTAATGGCATAAAATTATCCTTCCAATAAAGCCAAATTGATGGACATTAAAACGATTTTCTTGTGTTTTATTTCAATTCGAAGTTCTATACCTCTAAAACAAACACCCTATATATAAGACTCCAAGTAAACCGATATCGAAACGATATAGAAACTGTATCCTTAAAGCGAGAATTTTCGTTTGATAAAACATATTTCATTTTACTTGAACATTTTCAAATTCTTCAAGAAAAAAAGTCCAGCATTATCAATATTTCGAACTCGAGAATTTTTCGCTAAATATTTATATCGAGAAATTGTTTGTTGAGCTGTAGTAGGCCATAGACTTAGTATGTGTGACTCTTGCTAATCTAGATTGTTTTTAATTCTAGTTCGTACCAATAGTACGGAGATCAATATTTTCAGATATTAGGTGTAAATTTAGGAGCAACCACGATTTTCAATATTTATATTTCTAGTGGAGCTATCTTTTAGGAATTTCATGCATCGCCAGGTAAATCATTCACTAAATAACTGTCAAAATTGCATTGCGTTTGAACGAACAATAGCAAAGTTTTTACATTTCAAGTAACAGTACTAGGATGGTTTGAAAATTTTCCAACCTCAACCAGAAGATACTATCGTCATCAAAAGATAGGGAATCTATTGGCGCTTCTTTTGAAAAGTACTACTCAGATTTTCAGCCATTTTGTACAGGCAAATGTTGTTTGCCCATAACTTGAGACAGTCAATATGAGCGTTTAAGTGATTCTTGTGCCATAAACCTTCATTTCCTCGAAAAAAAAGCTTTACAGACATCCTGAAGAACTGAATTATCCAAACCGACTATTCAAACCTGTGATTCTATATGTTTTTAGAAAGTGAAAATCGCTGTATTGAATCAAACGAGACTATTCTGAGCTGAACTCCGATTGGTATACTTTAAAAACTTAAATACCAATGTGGACATCCAAAAATCTGGTAGGAACATCCTAAAGAACTAAAAGATATGGGTTGGCAATCTAAAACTCTGATTTGACATGCTTCTAGAGCCTAAAAATCAATGTGGACATCCATTAAGCTAATAGAGACATCCTGAAGAACTGGAAGATTCCGGTTGACAATCTAAACTTGTGACTTGAGGTGCATTTAGAACCTGAAAATCAATGTGGTTATCCATTAAGCTAATAGAGACATCCTGAAGAACAGGAAGATTCCGGTTGACAATCTAAACTTGGGACTTGAGGCGCATTTAGAACCTGAAAATCAATGTATTGAGTCGAAAGGACCTGAAGAATTAAACCCTAACAATCTAAAACTATGATTTGACATGCTTCTAGAGCCTAAAAATCAATGTGGACATCCATTAAGCTAAGAGAAACATCTTGAAGAACTGGAAGATTCGGGTTAATAATCTAAACCTGCGATTTGACATGCATTGAATCGAAAAGGGACTTTTCCTGAAAATCTGAAGGCTTCAACTCTAACAATCTGAATATCTGATTTGATATGACATTTATAAAGCTGGTAAAAACATCTTGAAGAACTAAACGATTAAACTCTCTAAATCTCAAGAACATTGATTTGACATGTTTTCTTAACGTAAAAATTACGTTTTAAGTCGAAAACGAACTATTCCCAATGAAACTTTTTCGTTGATTTTTAGTTGCTCTTACTAATAAAGTTGGAAGGACGAAATTCGAGGATGTGGTAGTGTACGTATTGGGTTTTTGAGAAGAATTTTTTCCAAAAAGAGCTATTGGAAATTTTCAAGAATATTCAATGATAAATTTAAAAAAGAATTTTTCTAAAGCGTACCAATAATTTGTTTTAAATTTAAATGAAATTTGAAATTACAAATTTTTTTTTTATTAGCTTAATTTTTTTTAAATCCTAGAAAATGTTCTCTTTTACTTCATACCCATACGGATATTCTATATTACGGTAAATTTTTAAAATAATGTTTAGACATATTCATGTCCTTGAAACTTCAAAGCCCAAATTCTGACGTCACGGAAACAAACTAAGAATACAGTTTTACTATATTTGGCGTCCTAGTTTTGTGAATCTGTTGTTTTTTCAAATTTTTTTTATTTTCGCCACAGGGTGTAATGAACGAGTACAGAAATCAACCTACACACTGCAACCTAGTTTCAGGTCTCAAAAAATCCGAAGGGCTGTGCAGGTGCTTTTGAAAACAAAATAAAAACATTGTTAGAGTCTTAAAAGCCGCAAAAGACAGCCAATGTTGTAAGCTTTGGCTTGAGTCTGTGTAGGTATCCATCGTAGTGAAAGGCTCCTCTTAGTCGTTGTTCTAAGTCTTCTCCTCTTCATCTTCTTTTTTTCTAAGCCTTCGAAGACTAAGTGTAAGACTAAGTCTCCTACCTCTTCTTCTCTCACCAACACAGTCTAGATTTATTAAAACAAGCACAGCAAAGAGGCTTTTCCTACGTTTAAATAACCTCGATATACCAAATTGTGAATAAGCATATTGCACTTGGATCCAGAAGACTGGAATGGCGTGGAATTAAGTTGACACTGTAGTGAACACTTGAATGCACACTGTAATGTCATTCAAGTGTCTTCAAGTCTGGCGTTCAATATTAATTTACATTTATGTTTGCTTCTGTGCAATTTTGCACATCACCGCTGGCGCCTAGTGTTATGCAACATTTGCATGTGTTTAACATGAGCTCAGCCGGCTTAAAGCAACAGTGTCACTCTGTTCGTTGTCAGCTGTGCAGTTGGCAGCTGTGCGTTTCTACTTGAGGCAACAATCCTGATGATGTTTTAATGGATAAATCATGTTGATTGCTCTGATGATCGTCTGGTGTTTCATAAAGCTTAAAAAAAATTTAAAATATAAACACATAACGAAAAAATTCACCCAACAACACACACGCAAAAGTTTGTCGCATTGTTTGCTGACTACAAAATTCAAAACATTCACTTTTTGTTTGCAATTTACTAAACAAAATGGCGTAAATGTATCAAATATTCTTTAAATAATCGAGACAAAAAATGTTGCACTTTAATTCAGTTTACTTTTCATATTTGCGGATGAGAAACAGTGAAGCGGTTTTTTTATGACTGCTGTGTGTGTGTGTGTGTGTGTGTGTGAGCGCGCATCGGCGCCGGCCACAAATGTACCAAATGCAATTTTAAGTGTGCCATCAGTATTAAAAAAGCATACCAAAAATAACCACAAAACAGCGAAGATAAAATTTATGTTTTTAGTTACTGCTGAGTAAAGTGGTTGGCCAGTGTGTTGAGCAAGATTAAGATTTACGGGCACTTTTGGTGACATTTTATGACTTGCATTTGTCACACTTAATGACGCCGCTAATGCCGACACCAGTCTGCGTTCAAGTCAATTGAGTCATTTTGATACTTAGCCATATAAACAAACGGCTCAGAAATTGTCTCTTGGGATACAGACGAGATTAAAGAAAATTAAAATAATTATAAGAATTTAAGAAAATTTATCTGACTTCTCTCCTCTTTCACCCTTTGAAATGCTACAAAGTAAGATGTTCAGCTTCAGATGAAATGGGTATTTTCTAAAGCTTTCTAAAGTATTCGTTTTTCTTCATATGAAAGCAGTCTGGCGTCTATGGGCCCAATAAATCACGCTTATCTTAACCCTTTGTTGATCCCGTCAAAATTTGTTGAAAATAAAACAAATTCTTGTCTAATTACTTTTTACTTAAAGTATTTTCAATATTCATATTTGAAGTCAATAGACCCATTAAATCATATTTCCCTATACAAACTTTTAACCCATTCTTGACATATCAGATTTTTATTTATGAAAAAGTGAAAAATGCATGTCAACTTATTTCTCATTTCAAGCATTCTCACAAAAATTTTAAGTCCATAGGCCCATCTTCGCGGTCATGAAAATTAACCCATTGTTGACCCCGTTAAATTTAGATTTTCGAAAAAATTAAAAACATGTGGCGAATTATTTCTCACAAAGACTACTTTCACTAAAGTTTGAAATCAATAGGCTTATTAATTCATGTTTTTCACAGCTTCCTTATAAAAACTCTTAACCCATGATTGACCCCATGAGATGTTAATTTTTTAAAAAGTGAAAAATGCATGTAAAACTTTCATTTCAAGTGTTTTCGCAAAGACTTAAAGTCCATATGACCATCTTTCCTTTTATGAAAATTAACCCATTGTTGACCCTGTTAAACTTTCATATTCCAAAAATAATAAAAACATGTGTCGAATTATTTCTAAGTGTACTTTTACCAAGTTTGAAATCAATAGGCCCATTAGTTCAGTTCACTGTTTCTCCATACAAACTCTTAACCCATCATTGACCCTGTCAGATTGTGATTTTCGAAAAAATTAAAAACGCATGTGAAATTATTTCTCATTTCAAGCGTTTATACAAATTGTTTAAGTCCGTATGACCATCTTTCCGTTTATGAAAATTAACCCATTGTTGACCCAGTTAAATTTTCATGTTCAAAAAAATTAAAAAACCTGTGTCGAGTTATTTCTCACAAAGAGTACTTTCAACAAGTTTGAAATCAATAGATTAATTCAGATCAATCAATAGATAGATTCAGAAACTTCTCTATACAAACTCTTAACCCATTACTGACCCTGTTAGATTTTGATTTTCAAAGAAAAATTAACAGCACGTGTCTACTTATTTCTCATTTCAATTGTTTATAAAAATGTTAAAGTCCATATCCTTCCGTATATGAAAATTAACCCATTGTTGACCCAGTTAAATTTTCATTGTCAAAAAAATTAAAAACACGTCTTGAATTATTTCTCACTAAGAGTACTTTCAACAAGTTTGAAATCAATAGATTAATTCATTTTACAGTTTCTCTATACAAACTCGTAACCCATTACTGACCCTGTTAGATTTAGATTTTCAAAGAAAAATTAACAGCACGTGTCTACTTATTTCTCATTTCTATTGTTTATAAAAATGTTAAAGTCCATATCCTTTCGTATATGAAAATTAACCCATTGTTGACCCAGTTAAATTTTCATTGTCAAAAAAATTAAAAACACGTCTTGAATTATTTCTCACTAAGAACACTTTCAACAAGTTTGAAATCAATGTTTAAAGGTTCTTCATACAAACTTTTAACCCATCATTGAATTTAATTTTTAAACACATGAGAAAAAGTTTTGAATTATTTTAAATTTGAAGTGCTTTCACCAAGTTTGAAGTCAAAAGGCCCATAAATTCTTGTTTCCTACAAACTCTTAACCCTTTGCTTACACCTTTAAAATTTTCAATTTTGCAGAAACGAGAAACAAATGTCGAATTTTTTCTCATTTGGAGTAATTTCGCTATATTTTAAGTCAAAAACCCTTTAAATCATGTTTCTCTATACAAACCTTTAACCTTCGGTTTACCTCGTTAAATTTAGATTTTCGAAAAAACAATTGCTCCGTAGGACAATTTTCCAAAAAATTTTAAAATTATTTTAATGTTGTTAGTCATTTAAAGTCAGCAAGTCATCCTCACGGTTCATGTTTATTCATAGCTTTCATATATGAATCTTAACCCATTCTAGACCCTTTAAATTAAAATTTTGGAAAAATTTAAAAACACGTTTCTAATTATTTTTTATTTTAAGTTTTTCTACCAATTTGAAGTTATTAGGTTCCCATAGTTTTACGAATCTTAACCCATTGTTGATCCCGTTAAATTTTTATTTTTGAAAAACTGAAAAGTATGTGTTAAATTATTTTTGATTTGGAATATTTTCACCAAGTTTGCAATTAAATCACGTTGCTTCGTAATACATCTTAACCCATGTTTGGCCCCTTTAGACCCCAAATTTCAAAAAATCAATCATCAGTTTTAAGTAGAGATTCAGTTTCTGAAATGGAAATGGATCTGAGCTGTGATGTGTAGTCAGTCGGTCAAGCAGTCAATTAGTCAATCAGTCAGTCAATCAGTCAGTGAAAACAATATGTAAGTACATATATAGATTGATGTATGTATGTGCTATATATGTATATGTAGCGTGTTTTTCGAATTTTTACGCCTCATTTCGGTTGTTGATTTTCATGTAAATAAGAATTTACAAGTCGACCATAAATCAAAGACATCGCTAAAGTTAAACTGACAGCTGTAATTACTAAACAAAGTGCTATGTTAAACATACAACGAGCATGTGGCTGAGTGTAAAAGGAAAAGGAAACATGAAATGGTGACTGGTGGTGGAGTGTGTTGAGTGGGAGACGAAAGCGCTGTGTAACGGCGGGCGGGCGTACAACTTGTCATACCCAAAATTAAATGGTTAACAAATTAAACAAGGATTTATTTGGACTTTACCCACTCAACAATGAAAATTTACAGCCAACCAGTCGACTTGAGGCATGAAATTGCTAAACGCATGAAATGAAAATGGCAAACAGTAGGCAGCCAACCAGAGAGGTTTGAAAAATTTACACAAAAATAAATAAACCAATAAGAAAACAAAAATAACAACATAACAAAAATAACAAGAGTGACAACCAAAAAAAGGCAAATGTGCTTGAAACAAAACAAAAACCAAATACTTCATCATGAACAGTCAGCTGGATTCAACATCTCTCGTTTGTTTTTTTTTATAGAGATGGAAAACAACGAAAGCTAAAACCCTGTCAGTGTGAGACTTTAACCTCACTAAAACCACATTTCTCTTATGTCTGGTTTACCCCCTCCGGTGCTACTGTCAAAAAATTCATTGGAAAGGAAATCTCGCTTGGATCGATTTATTTGTGTGCAATTTCAAGCATTTGTTGGGGAATTTCGTGCAGCAGCAAGTTTGAGTCATATTGACAAAAAATTATGTTCAAAAAGCCTCCTGAACGTTACAGTTGTGGCCAACACAATACCTTAAAGATGTAATTTAAAAAAAAATATTAGTCTACTTCAAGGCGCTGAAGTAAAACGACTGCTGCGAAAAGAAACATGAAAATCACAACAAATACTGCTGAATAGTGGGCTGCGGTAATTTTATTAGTTAATGATGTAAGCACGCACACATAAACACTTGCACACACACACATGCAGACACACACGTATGTGGCATAAATAATAAAAAAAAATACAAAAATAAAAGAACACCGCATAGTCGCACATATTAACAGTAAAGCAATAGAACAGGCTGTTATGCCCCAAAAAGTATGCAACAAAATTTATTAACACATTAAATCACAGCGCACGCAGTGCGTAAAGTGAAAATTGTTTATATAAACAAACATCAACGTCAATGCGTGAGCCATTGCCGCTCAATGTGTGACCGCCACTCGACACGAACTCCAACGAAGCTGGCGAGCACACACTGCAGGGCTTTAATTAGCAAGTGAGACATACCCAAACATAGTTATATACCATACATGTGCTTGTGTATAGGGCTGAGTGCATATGAAGTATGACGACAGGAAAAGTTGAGCGCTATTTGTTTTGTGGGCGTGCAGTCAATTTCATTCATGACTGTTTGGCGGAAATATGTGACATTCGATTATTTGAACGCGTGCGTTACTATGTGTATAAAAACAACACCAACAGCAAACAAATACCTATACATGCACACGCAATACTCCGAATACGAATCAGACCGTAAGTCGCAACAATCTTGGAAAGAATTTCACCGCCTTGTGACAAGAAAAAAACAACACGCAAACCATGAATGATGGCATTAATTAATAACGAAAATATTCAAAATCTTGTGAATGTATCATGTATGTTTGTGAATGTGTCATGTAAATGTGTGTGTAAATGTGTGTGTAAATGTGTGTTTGTGTATTTTAACGCCAGGAAATGTATTTAACTCATTGCGATTGTGGGCGTTTAATACACATGGGTGTGATTAGCGTTGTTAGTTGAGCTTACGGAAATATACATACATACATTAGGTATAACTAAACGCACATAAATATATGTACATACATACATACATATTTTCAATCTAACACTGACTAAACTTTATTGGGATTATAAGAAAAAAGACGCTTTATAGCCGCAAGATGAAGTGTCAACTCGAAAGTGATGTGAGTGAACAAAGACACACACACATACATTATATTATAAGTAATATTGTGTGTGTGTATTTGGCTGTGTGGGCGCCAGTTTCAGCGGCAAAGATCTGCAATGTTATTTCAAGCATGTTTTGTCATTGGTTTGGAAAATTTATGAGCATAGTTTTAGGCACTGTTGCGACTGACTGGTTTTGAAGCGCCCAAAAAGAATGAATAAGTATATCTTTTGTTATATTTTTTCGATACAATAGTTGTTGCTAATATTTGCGATATATCAGATATAGTTTTAGGCGTCATTAAGTCATCGTTGCGGTTGGTTTCTGAATCGCAAGAAAATCAAAACACAAATATTCTTTTTACTTGTCTGGCTTACAAGAAATGTTGCTAATATTTGAGGTATACCAAATATAGTTTTCACCCAATAAATAAAATAGAAGGCAAATTTTTTCTTAACAGATTTATATGCATCACACGAGCCAGTCTTTTTAATGAGTTCTAAGTTAAAAAAAATAAGTAAATAAAAACGAATTTAACAAAATTCATTAATTTATTAAAAGTTATTTGCCAAATACTTTCTGATTCATAAATTTTTTTATGAAATATTTCGGGTAAACCCAGTTCGTTGAAGTTGCATATTTGATAGCATAGTTTTAGGCATAAATGACTACAATTCCCTACCTTACATGCAAAACACCAAAACGAATCAAAGTTCATCTTTTTCACACTAAAACTAACAACTTAGTTATAATTTTTGGTTTTTAACTATTTCAGATAAACCCACTTTAACGTACTTTACATATTTGATAGCATACTTTCAGGCATAAATAACTTTAACTCCCAAATTTAAATGCAAAACACTAAAACCAATTAAAATACACTTTTACACGAAAAACTAACAACGTAGTTATAAATTTTGGTTTTTAACTATTTCAGATAAACCCACTTTAACGTACTTTATATATTTCATAGCATACTTTCAGGCATACAAAAACTTCAACTCCAAAACTTAAATGCAAAACCAAAACCAATTAAAATTCAACTTTTTTACACTAAAAACAACTTAGTTATAAATTTTGGTTTTTTTTAATAATTTCAGATAAATCCAGTTTAACATACTTTGCCTATTCTATAGCATACTTTTAGGCATAAAACAACTTCAACTCCAAAACTTAAATGCAAGGCACTAAAACCAACTTTTTCACAGTAAGAACTAACAACTAAGTTATAAATTTATTTTGTTTTAATATTTCAGATAAACTCAGTTCAACGTACTTTATATATTTGATAGCATACTTTCAGGCATTAAATAACTTCAACTCCCAAATTTAAATGCAAAACACCAAAACCAATCAAAGTTCAACTTTTTCACACTTAAAACTAACTAACAACTCAGATTTCTTGGGTTAAAAAAAATTGTATATATTTGAAAACTTTCCTCAATCACGCATATTTTCTCCATAATCTATTTTTTCGCTTCAACGCTTCATTGTTTTTTATATTGTAAAATATTAAAAAATGTCAAGCACGCAGCAAAGCTGCAAGAAAAATGACGCCATGCACGCCTAAAAGGCGGCAATAATGAAATATTATGTAGCGATTGGCAGCAAAGTGAGACCTTTTGGCGTTTGCTTTGCTCACTTCCGATGCCTGTCGAACGCTTTCCACCATTTTATTTTCATATTTCCATGTTATGTTGTTTTTTCTTTCTTGCATGGTTTCTTGTTACGTGCCAGCAACTTTACAAAATCGATTTAGAAACTTTGCAAAGTTTCTATACAAAAAAGGTAACATTTTTTTAGGCATTTCTTTTTGATGTGATACATTGTGTTGGTAGTGGTTGTTGTTGTTGTTGTTATGGCTTTGCATTTTTAGCCCTGCTTGAAATTTTTTTCGTCATACTTGAACAGCACAACCAAAGCTATGAGAAAAGCCGAAAAAACGCCATCGCAGACAAATAATGTAAACATGTCTGTAGATATTGTTTGCTTATGGCTTTTTGGTGTATTTGGTTGTTGGAGGTGTGGTCGAAGACAATGACAATGGCGAGGCGTGGCGTTGTTTGCTATATTTTTGATTTATTTTAAAGCTCAAATGTTTACAAAAAATACTCAAAAAAATTGTACAAATGTTGTCTCATAGATTTAAATGCTTCACTTGAATATTCTGCGCTTTTTTGTGCGTTTTTGTGTGCTTAATTTTTGGTTTATTTTAGACATGACCAAAGCGACTTTGTGTCTTTTAAGGTTAAGCTGTCAACTAAAGGAAATCGCATGCAACAATTGAAAAGCTCCTTTTACATTTACACCATTTCATGCGAATAATTTTTCGCTTTACGTTCTTTACAGCTTACTTAAGTGGTCTAAATTTAAGAATATTCTACTGAATTATTGTAAAGTTGTAAGTGATACAATGATTTCAATCTCTTTGAGCTTTAATCTTCGTAAAGTGGCCTACAAGTCTGAACTTTATGTTGTAGTTTATTAAGAATAGGTTCTCCAAACAAATAGGCATAAGGAGCTCAAATAGTTCAGACTTGGCCTCGGATGTGTCTCCACAGTAAAAATCAACATATACTCAGTGAAGCGCGTGAGAAGGATTTTTGGGAGCAGTTTCCTACCAAACAATAACCATCCGATTTTTAAAGAGCAATTTTAGTTGCGTTTATCTTCTTTATGCTGCAAGTCGAAAATCAGCTCAAGTAGGCATTACTGAATGCTTTGATGGGAGTTGACCTTATATTAAAAAAACAATCAGTTTAACTAAGATGACATTTTCTATACGTTTGAAGTCAGCTGCGCACACAGTATTTCATTCGGGGGTGAGTATTTCACTTTTGAGCCCAATACAACTTGAAATCAAATTTTTCACCAGCAATTTCCGTGTTTAAGGGGTTCGAAGTTCAAACTTTAAACCTCCAAAATTTCTCCCTTCAATGCTTGAATAATCGACCTCAGGCAGCTGGTAAGTTTAAGCCTTCAGTTCTTAATTCACATCTGTATATAAACTACATACTTCATGGCTAAAACTTCGTTGCATATCAATGTTCTCATTAGAGAAGCTTATAAATTCTTTGCAGTATTATTCTCTAAAAAAATTTTAAATCTGCTCTGTAGCCCTGTTTATTATAAATGTTTCACTCAGAGTTAAAAAGAACGACACAATGACAAAATATTTTTTACATACATAAAAAAGATCCAAGGCCTTCATGGCAAAAGCTTCATATTGAAAACCGCAGAATCATCCAACAGTGGGTGATGTATCTATCATCTATTATCCTTGAAGTTCCGAGACTGATAGGTTCCTAATTAATGAGCCAATCGTTGGACTACAATGGACAGCAATGTCTATGTGCCTAAGTCTATGAGCACTTATAAAAATCTATAGTAATGACAGATCCTTCACGGAAGAAGTTACATCAATCAAGAGAGAAATTTTGAGCTTGAATGCCCTGGCAAGCTGAAGTAACATCGATTGGCCAGAAAAGTTTTATAAAAATACGTGGAATCATTAATAAAGTAAAAACAAAAAGGGATCAAAAGGTGGGTAGACCATAAAGGTCCGTTGTGATACCGCAAACTTCGAGCTCAGATTCTCTTACTCAGAAAATAGTTGAAGCTTCGGACAAAGCTAAGTAGGCTTTGAACTTTTATAGGCTAAATGCCAAAGATTATGAAAGAAGCAGTTGCTCAAGACAGTTCTTCTCTCAGAGAGTTCAAAACAAATTCAAAGAAAATGAAATCGAGAGAACTCAGATCATTTTACTTAGAAACTATTTTGAGCTTCGAAGGAGGGTGCGAATTTCTATAAGCTAGATGCCAAAGATTATTAAAAAAGAAGTGCACCTAGACAGTTCTTTTGTTAGAGAGTGCAGAACAAGTAAAACGAAAACAAAATCCATAGAACTGAATTCCTGTAATTCAGAAACTAGCTGGAGCTTCGGACAAAGCTAAGTAGGCTATAAACTTTTGTAGGCTAGCTGCCAAAGATTATGAAAGAAGAAGTTGCCCAAGACTTTTCTTTTGCAGAGAGTGCAGAGCAAGTGAAATGAAGATAAAGTCTAGAGGGCTCAGATCCTTTTGCTCAGAAACTAGTTGGAGGCTCAATATTGTCTCATCGACTAGGTTCCCTAGGTGGAACAGTTTAACTACCTGCGCAACCGCTAAAATATTGCTTGAGCAATTCGATGACAAGCTCACGAGATTCGTTCTCTCGCTACCAAGAAATGACTGCAGAGCCATCGATGGGAATCACTGAGTCGAATGAATGCAGGAAATGCAAAGAAAATGGTGCCAAAGAAACCCTGGTGCACATACTTTGCTCCTGCCCGGCCATCTCAAGACTACGCTTTATTTACTTTGGGGCTCCATCCTTCTCTGACTTGGGAGAGGTCCCCAAGCACGACATTAAATCGCTGCTGAACTTTGCTAGGAACACCCGCATTCACACCGATCACTTCTAAGGCGATCTGCAACACTAAGGAGCTCTAACTGGTATCGCTAAGGACTCAATAGGGTCTATGCGTGGCTAACCACGTCAGCCATCTAACCTAACCTAACATAGGTTCTCTAGGTTATAAAACAAGTTACCCAAGACAGATTTTCCCCTCATAGAATTCGAATAATGTGCACAGAAGATAAAGTTGTTCCTGTATCATAACTCCTTCAGAAATCATTAAAAAACAGTTGAAATACATTTACTGTTACTTCTTCGTCTATGCAAGTAATTATTATTATTTTTTTTGTCGCTGTTCACTCCTCTTGGGAACATGGGGCCTTCACAAAACAGTACCTTGTGGTGGTTACGTTAATCGGTTGTGTTTTTCTGCCAGGGTAGGTAATTGGCCTATTGCAGGTGGTCCGAATGATTGCGCTGCCATCTACCGACGCCTCCGATGTTGTGAGCTGCCGCTAATAGCGACATCTTTTGTGTAAAGCAAGTGGCTGAAGGATGGTTGGGGACTTGGCTAAGATGGGTTTAGTGCGCAGTTTTTGTTAATACCCGCTTTCCCCTACAGGCGTCGCTGGTGCTGTATATTCGTAGCTGTATATTTGTTTTTCCTTGCAGCTGCACAGCGAAAGATTGTGCGTCATATTGCATGGGAGTTAGTGGGGAAAGGATCATTTGAAGGTATCAATTTTTGAACTGGGGTATGTTGCTGAGCCAGGGAATATTTAGAGAACAGGAAAAATTGCAAAAAATAAGAAGAGTGGGGGGATCAAGCACCAGGTAGGGATCGAACCCACAACCTCTGCGATGAAAGGCTTGTGCACTCACTCTATGCTATCGAGGCTGCTTGCAAGCAACTATACCCCGTTCATATTTGGATGTTATAGCAGATTTTTTTATAAATTTTTGAAACGATTTCACCCTTTTAGGTGAAACATCTAATCAATCAGACTAAAGTTCGATCTACACACCTGCAATGCGTCTTACCTGTAGTTTTCTTCGTTACCCACATCTCTATGAAATTTCTCGTTGCCCTATTTATAGGTCCATGGCAAAGTTTGAGTAATTAGTTTGTCTGTCTCACTGTCAGGCATCAGTTGGTTAAGTCATCATGGCCACCGCTTCCATTCGTGTCATTTACAACAAGCAAACAAATTTACAGCGACCTAAATGAACGCCAGTAAAAATCGAACGTTGATTCCTGTGATCGAACACGCTAAGGTTTCTGCTTTTCGCATTTCGATAGCCCAAACTGCCACACAGCGCACACCTAACTAAGCCCCGGCCAGCATCTAATTAAGTGACAGACGAACCGAAAGACAAACACATAAACACCGCATAAAACACGACATTAGCACGTGGCAAAAATAGTCGAACAAAAATAGTTAACTACAGAAGCGCATAAATTTGCTTACCATTGGTCAGCAACCAATAAAAGCAGCGCATCGTAAACGTGAAAATGGCAGCGAGGAGAACACGCAAAGAGCGGCAACAAGACCGAGATATAGTAATATGTTTTCTAAAGTTGTGCTGTGCGCTGTGCGGGCCTTATGTCATTTACGTAATTAACAGTGACTTTGCCGTAAAGTCGACAAGGTCAACCGTTGAGCTGGCGGCCCAACCCAGCGGCGATAAGCTGTCAATACGGTCAAGTCGATTGGAAAGCGTGAAGCGATGACCGCTGGCGGCTAGCAACACAATTCGGAATCAGACAGACTACGGTAAATCCACAGCACGAACACTGCGTGTCATCGCCCACAGCGACTTGGCGACTATAGTTGCCGCCCGTTGTGCCAATTCGCCAATCGATCGTTGTTCATTATTGGCGAAAAAGCAAAACGTTGAAGGAAACTTGCTACAGCGCCACAAAGTATGCAAGCGTCGCACGCACATGCGTTAATACTGCAATAACAACAACAACGACAACACACCAGCACACAATGTAGCCCGCACGTGGCGTAGTTTGGCAATTTTTACGACTTGTCAATGTTGCGTTAATGTTGCAAAAGCAACAAACAGCAAAACAGCAAAAATTGAAAAAAAAAAAGCAACAAAATGTCCAAAAACATTTGGGATGTGCAAAACCGACGGACAGATAAGACATCTTACTGTCAGTGCTGGCAGCAAATCAACACCTGGGGACTAATTAATGGCGACTTTACGTTTTGAAAAATCCCTCCTTCATGTGCCAAAGGAACTGAGCCCAACAACTGGTCACAGGACAACCCATGCTGCCGCTGTGTCCCAGTCACATACACACGAAGAGTGACATTTGAGTTATTGGAGCTGGAGTGTGACAGCACCGGAGGACAGCTGCGTCATTTTAGCTAAATTGTTTAGTGGCCTTTTAGGCGCACTGGCAAATGCATAAAGTTCGAGCAGCAGGTGCTTTGGTGTTAGTGAATGAAGAGCAACAGTTTTATGTTGTAATAAAAATTTAAGCGGTATGTCAAAATATTTTCAACGAAGCACTTCCAAACTAAGAGACCACGCCCCTTTTTCGGTACACATTTTCCCAGAAGCACTTTCAGAGGACATTTAAGGATTTTTAACATAATTTAAATTTAAGTTTTTATGTTATTGTAACAGATGCCACGCCCCTGTCTCAACACATTGTTACAGGTAGAAATCTGTACAAATCCTTAACTCAAACTGTCACTGACTGCTAACAGCCAAAGAAGTATTTGTCCTGGCAAATTTAATTTCATTTCCAACGCCAAAAATTCGTACACCCAGTGTCACATTGTACAGTAAAACACAAACCCAACTACAACAACAATTTGCCAATAAGCTATGTGGCATTAATGCCAATCAAATCAACGACTGAGAATGCGGCTTTAAGCTGCACAGCCGACTTTTGTGCGCTTTATGCGCTTTGCCAGCTGCAACAATTTAACAGTTTTACGTTCACTGTTCTTCACTGACTTGGCAGTTGCTACATAGTTTTTTTCTTCTTCTGCTTTTTTGTTGTTTGTCAATTTTGATTTTTGCCCAACTTTTGCTTTTCTTCTTTCGTTACACTCGGCAAAGTCGATTTCACTGGCAAAGTTTGTTGTTTCTGCATTAATCCTCGCACAGTGGTGCAATGTAAAATGCGAAATTGATTCCCCCCCGTTTCCCCAAACAGTCTTCAGTGGCAACCAAAACAACTACAACAACAAAATGTTCTCTATGCTCAACCCTTTTGGGGCAGCGTTGATTTGTGTGGCGAATTTTGTAATTTTTTCTTTACTTTTGACAGTTGACAAGCCGAAAAGTTTAGTTGTACCTTAAGCTGGCAAGTGTCAAGTTTTTCTGGAGTGAAGTATGCAGGTATGCGGACAGCAAATGGCAAACTCTTTGACCAGCTGGCTGGCTAAAGTGTTTTGAATTTATAAACAATAGAAGTGTAAGAAAGTTTCTGGAAAATTCCATAAGACATGACTGCAGTTAGATTATTTTGTCGACGTGCAAATATTTGGACTTTCAAACTAAGTAAGTCGGCAAGGGAATTGGGCTATTTTTTGTTTTATTATAAAATAAATATTAAATAAATCAGTTAGAGCTGGTTGTCACTTTGGATGTCATTGAAAATAAATTAGTCGCAGCGCCAACTTTGCAACCAAATGTCCTTTTTTGTTGATCAGAACCATGAAAAACAAGCAGTCTTCTATTTCTGAATCTTTGTTTAGACTCTTAGTGTGTACTTTGCTTTCTCTGCTATATTTTTGAGCTCATAACTCCAGTAATATCCATGAGAATTGAGTAGATTATGTGAAAATAGCAACAATAACACCAACAACAATGATACCCACGAAGACCTTAACCATTGCCAAAAATCAAGAACCAAGAATATCCATGAGAATTTAATTCAGAAGAATTTGATCAGAACCATGAAAAACAAGCAGTCTTTTATTTCTGAGTCTTTGTTGAGACTCTTAGTGTGTACTTTGCTTTCTCTACACCATCTTTGTGAGCTCATAATTCCAGTAATATCCCTGAAAATTGAGTAGATTATGTGAAAATATCAAAAGTAACTACAACAACAGAAATACCCTCATGGACCTTAACCATTGCCAAAAATCAAGAACCAAGAATATCCATGAGAATTTAATAGATTATGTGAAAATAGCAACAATAAATACAACAACAATGATACCCAAGAAGACCTTAACCATTGCCAAAAATCAAGAATTTTCATTATTTGTATTTAATATGTAAAATATTTCAGTCATTTTCCAGCCCAGTGGCGCCCAGAGCATTTCACTTTGAAGGGTTTAGTACACAACTTTTGAGTCCAATACCATTTAAAATCATATTTGTTATTCAAATTTTTTTCAACAAACAAATACTTGGGGTGATTTGAAACTCACCCCTTTGCCTGCGCCACTGCTCTGACAGCCCATGCAGTAGCAGTAGCCAGACACTCTAAAATTCAATCTTTTGCCATTATGTAAATTTTTAAGTGGAATTTTGTAAAATCAACTTCTAGGCGCAAAAACCATTGTAGCATAAATGTCTATCGCCTTAAGACAGCTTAATATGCAATAAAGAGAAATGTTTACAATTTTGCATTTAACCTACTTTAATGTGTAATGATACCAGCGATGACCTTCTATGAACTCATAAATTGCTACACGGATAGAAAATACCAATCGAAATGGTGTTGGAAGTGTAAAATCTAACACTAGTATAGTGAAATGTGATTTCAAATGAACAAGAAAGCCAATTTCCTTTTTTGGTTACATTAAGCAATCGAAATTTTGCCAGAAAGGATGATTTGCCTATCGAAAAATAATGGGGATGTCATCTAAAGTCCTTAAGAAAAGACTCCTTCATACGGTGAGAGGATTTTGAGTAAGTTATACAAGCGGCCTCTTGGCATAGGTTGCTGAGTGGTAGAAGGAGTGGATGTCAGAGGGTTCGTGTCTTCGATGAGCCTTTAAATCTTAAGTCTAACACTTAAGTGCGAATTGAACATCTAATCTCTGCCATTTAAAGGCCCATAGAACCGTCCTTTTTAAAAAGGTTTTTGAATAAGTTAAGCCAGCGCATACTTGGCATCGGTTGCTTACAGTTGGGAGAAGTGAATGTCAGATGGTTGGTGTCTTCGATGAGCCTTTAAGTCTCAAGCCTTAAGTGAGAAACGAACTCACGACTTCTGCCATCTTATGTCGCCCAAGTCTGTCGCTATGGTGAAAAGTTTTTGACACTTAGTTATACAAGTGTCCGCTTGGCATCGATTGCTGATAGTTGGAAGGAGTGGATGCCAGAAGGTTTGTGTCTGCGATGAGCCTTTAAATCTAAAGTCTGATCGTAAGTCTCGTAGTCATGACCTCTACCATCTAATGTCACCCAGGTCTATCCTTATGGTAAACACTTTTTGCACTAAGTTGTCGAAGTGTCCTCTTGGCATTGGTTGCTTAAAGGTTGGAGAAGTGGACGTCAGGTGGTTGTGGTTTCAATAAGCCCTTAAATCTTAAGTCTGAAGCCTTAAGTGAGAATCAAATTCACGACTTCTGCCATCTAGGTCCGTCTCTATGATAAAAGGTTCTTGACTAAGTTAGAAAAGCATTCTCTTGGTATCCGTTGTTAGTAATTGGGAGGAGTGAATATCAGAGGCTTGCTGTCTTCAAAAAGCTTTGAAATCTTAAGCCTAAGTGAGAATCGAACTCACGACCTTTGCCATCTAACGTCCACAAGGTCCGTTCGTAAAAAGTTTTTGACACTTAGTTCTACAAGTGCCCGCTTGGCATCGGTTGGTAAGAGGTGGAAGGAGTGGCTGCAACAAGATTGGTGTCATCGATGAGTCCTTAAGTGCGAGTCGAACTCACGACTTCTGCCATCTAATGTCACCTACGTTCGTCCGTATGGTGAAAAGTTTTTGACACTAAGTTATACAAGTGTTCTCGTAGCATCGGTTGCTGAGAGGTTGGAGGATTGGATGTCAGAGGTTGGTGCTTTCGACGAGCCCTCAAATCTTAAGTCTGAAGCCTTAAGTGAGAATCGAACTCACAACTTCTGCCATTTAATGTCGCCTAGGCTCGTCTCTATGATAAAAGTTTCTTGACTAAGTTAGGCAAGCGCCCTGCAGGCATCCGTTGCTAATAAGTTAATGGGAGGAGTGAATATCAGATGGTTTTCTCTCCAATAATCTTTGAAGTCTTAAACCTTAAATATGAATCGAACTCACGACCTCGGCCATCTAACGTCGTCTAGGCATCCGTTATTAATAGGTTGGAGGAGTGAATATCAGAGGGTTGCTGTCTTCAATGAGCTTTGAAGTTGTATGTCTAAATTGGACTAGGGCACTTCAACATAGCAACCATGTACCAGTTAAATATTCTAGTCCCATAGCAATCAAATGGTCTCCAAGAATACCTAATAACTATCACAGTCAAATATTTACTAGCATACTTTTAGGTTGCATTTCAATATGCAACAAATTTGCTTATAATTTTCTATGCTGATTTGATTTCTCTCGGTGCACTAAATTACAACGTAATTATGACAATCACCCGGCGCATATTTTAAGTGGTTCAGGCATTAGGGTCCGGGGGCAGGGATGCGTGTGGCATGGCGCAGGCATTTGTAAAGCACTCAACGTTGTTGTTATTGCTGTGGCGCACGTGAGCGTGTGCACAAGTGTGCTGTTGAAATTATTTTGCTAGCATGAAAAAATTGAAGAGCTTCCAGCCACGCATACAAACATACAAACACACATGCAGCTATGCACAGATATATACACACACACAAACATATATACGCACACCTGCACAAATTATGTGGGTTGCATTTTGAATGTTGTGCTACTGCTTGATTTTTGTTTCAAAGTGCAAATGCATTAGCACACAAAAGTGCACAGGTTTAACAATTCGATTTACGTATTTTATGTAAATTTTTAGAAATTCTCTTTTCTTTGTCGGGCTCTCTCTGAGGCCCTTTATTGGGTACTGACTGTGCTGCATTGCTATTTGATTGTTTGCCTAACTAAAAGCATATGAAACTCGAAAATGTGGCATTCAATTGGCGCGCCGCTGGTCATAGTTGCAATATCTATTCGAACGCCTTAAAATATACTTCACTTTCATTCATTTCATTGAAATCTTTGCATGTGCACAAGCACATTGCAATCAAATTTGTGCATATTGAATGGTGCAATTGAGAAATTTTGCCCATGGAAATGAGATCAGCGAATGATGAAAATTTTGCAATGAAAATATGGTTTTTATGTTAAAAAAGTGGAGTTTTTTAAGCATGTTTTAGCTTAAAATTACAAAGCAAAATAAATGGGATAAAAATGCAAAGCAAAGGTTTTTATATATTTTTTATTTAAATGAATAATTGTTTGCTGTTTGGACTTGCAAAGATTTAGAATCTTCACGACTATGTTGGATCGTCTATGAGATTTGTCTGCCCATGAATAAACGCAAGTTGTGTTGTCCTTGAGTCAATGTCACATACGACAAATCATTGAGTTCAACTCACTTGGAATGATTAGCCGTTTTAAAAGACTTCTTTCGTCTACTGATGTCTGCAGTAGCTGCAGAGCTGAGAAAGAAGTGAAAACCATGCAACACCTTCTGTACTTAGTTATCAAGATGGATGATGGACCTGATTAAAGCCTAAATTTCCAATCTACTTTTCTTCTTCGGGAAATAGAACTAGTCAGTTTTGAGCCTTGTGATCAAGATTCCTTATAAACCTGTCTAAAGCGGCCAAAAGTATAAATTGTTAATCTACTTTCCTCCTTTGAGAAATCAAACTAGTCTGTCTCGTATCCTGTGGTCAACGTTCCTGATGGGCCAAGCTAGCGTGACGAAAGTCTAAATTTCGCATCTTTTCTCCTTCATTAGGAGATCGAACTAGTCTGTGTTGGACCTTGCGGTCATGATTTTTGATAGACCTGGCCAATAATACAAAAGTTCATCAACCTATTGATTGAACTAGTTTGTTTCGTATCTTGCGGCTAAGATTCCTGATTGACCTGGCTAGCGCGACGAGAGTCTTAGTTTCGAATCTATTTTTCTTCTTCCAGAGACTGAACTAGTCTGTCTCGTACCATGTGGTCAAGATTCCTGGTGGACCTAACTAGCGTAACGAATGTCTAAATTTTGAATCTGCTCTTTTTTCTTCGAGAGATCGAACTAGTCTGTTTTGAACCCTGTGGGAATCTTGAATTCCCGCAAATTTCGAATTTACTTTCCTTCATCAAAAGGTCAAACTAGATCAAGATTTGTGATGGAACTGATTAGTGTAGCTGAAGCCGAAATTTTTAATATACTCTCCTTCATCAAAACACCGAACTGGTTGGCCTGGGATTGAGACTGCTGGCTACCTCTAGAACACAACAAGAAATGGTTCACAATGGCCCCACGAACACGCACCCAACTTAACCAACCTTTTTTTTGACCGAAACTAATTCGCACCCTTAGTACTCTGAAATCCGAAAATCGCATTGACATTTTCGACTTTCGCATTTCGATTTTCCCCTTTCGCATTTGTAGCACTGCGTATTTCGATTTTAAGTTAAAAAAAAATTCGATTGTTTACTTTTTTTTATTTTGTTTGAATTTTATGACACTCGACGCTAGTAATGCCAACTTACTCTCGAAACAAAATAAGGGCCGTTTTTCAATGATGCGATACAGAGTACCGATTGACTTTCACATCATAACTCACTTTCGCATCGCTTTCGCATCACATTACAGAGTAGCCCCCCTGTTCCTTTGCCGTCACTGGGCAATTGCATACATTTAGGGGCATGGTAAGTTCGATGGAACAATCGTAGAGAAGATTCGTGGCGATATTGCGATGTTCGAGAACGAGTTGAAAGGCAGCGAGAGGAGTTTAGTTTTAACAAGCAACGGTAGAACATGGAGTAGCAAAGATAGTAAAGTGAGTAAGAGGTACTAAGAAAGTGATGAGTAAAATTGTAAATAAATTTACTACTAAATGAATTAATTGCATTGAAGGATTTTGGTGTTTTATTTTTAGGCACAATTCTGTGAAACGAACTACGCCTACGTTGGACAGCAGAACTAATTTTTGTAACAATATATAGCTGTTACAATTATAATTATTTAGTATTTATGGAAAAATACAAAATTATAACTTTTTGATTTTATTTAAACATTATTAAAAAAACAGGTTTTTGATCAAACGCGCCCAATTCATAGACTTCAAATGGAACACAAACTTTCCCTGACATCGCTGTAAGTTATTGGAAATTATTTTGTGGATAACAGTAAAATTTTCTTAATTTGCTTTGAATTAACTTCTACAAATATTAGTTTGTTGGTGCCTACTTAAATTAAACCCATAAATCAATCGTAGCTTTTGCTGTAAGATGACAAATAGGTGAAGTTGCTCTTAGACAACTTTGGGGTCGAAAGGTTAAAGTGTCTATATTGAGATTTAGAATTTTTTAATAATATTTTTTGTTGTGTTATTTAATTCTGCTTGACAAAATAATAATAATAACAATTTCCTTTTAGAAATTAATGCAATAAAAGCCTGAATTTTGACATACTTGAACAGTGTACTGCAAATATTTATCAGCAACCTAAGCTTAGCTCAGTAACACTAAATATACAAATCCTAACTTTTAAACTTTTCACACTTAATGCAATTTTTGTCTACCATTTAAATTTAAACTCAAAACCAATTGAACTATTTACATACTTAATCTGAAAACAAAACATGAAAAGTATTAACAAATGTTGGCCAAATGACGCCCAAAGCTCACAAAAGGTCAACACCATTGATCATAAACAGAAAATACAAGGAATTAATTCTACCTCGTTGTCCTTGAAGCCCATTTCGAAGTGATTGTATAGTAAACTTTGGTCTTTGCTCTTACAAGCACAATTACTATAAAGCAATCACTTCCTCACACATACATATTCACACATACACAAACATATTGCAATTGACATAAATTGAAATAAATCACATTTAAATACCACAATTGTGTTGTAATGTCATAATTTGCTGTCCGATAGTTGTGTTGATAGCGAACAAATAATGCCTGTGTAGGCGCTGTGTACACATTACTGGGACATGTCGCAGTACAATAACAAGACATGTACAATGTACCTTAAATGAATACATAAAATTAATTGTATGTCAATAGGAATGGTCACTAATTGTATCTCATACTAACTGATTCACACTGGAATGTGTCGAGTGAAACGAAAAATTTCAAGGTGCAATAATTGAACAAACATGGGTTAACTTAGCTAAAATTAAAGCTGCAAAAGTTGAACAAACATGGGTTAACTAAACTAAAATTAGGCATTTTCATTTATGCTCAAAGTGCCAAAAAGTATGCTATGGCTTATTATAGTAAATGCTGCTAACAATAACTGCAAATTTTTTCGTTAAAGTTAAGTTTGGTGAAAGTTCAAGTTGAAGTGAACACACTTAGTTATTCTTTTTAGTATATCTTCATTTATTAATTGTACAAATATTTATAGTGCAATAAGTGTGTTTTCTTTCACCGAATAAGTCTGTAATTGAACCCACTTCAACGTTTTGCTATTCTGAGAAGTTTGACGGAACCTTTGCGTCCATTGTGCACGACTTTACTATTAAATGTCAATTATATGTCAACAAATAACCAACCAACCAACAAACCGACAAACCAACCCACAAACAAACCAATTATATTAAAACGATGTTTAAGAAAGCATACAGAAAATGAAAAAACCAAACGTTACAAATCAAAAGCAAGCAATACTCGTATCATGGAAATCGTATTGCAAAATGGCGCACAAAAGTCTGTGTGTGTGTGTGCTTGTGTGTTTTAAAAGTTTTACACGAACTAAGCTCGTATGTAGCAGCGCGTATTTGCGCTTATAACTTCTTTATATCGAGTAAACATATAGCAGATTACACAGCGAAAACAACTCCAGCACGCAAACCACTCGTTTACTCGTTGACTTACTGTCAAAAAGCAACAAAACGGCAAAAACCAACACAAGAAGTTGCGCAGAGCTGATTGAAAAGGGTAGAAATTGGGGTTTGGAAAGGGATTAGCGGGGAAATAAATGTGTCTTGTAAATACATACAGCACATGTAGATGATTCTATATTCTGCATACATTTACAAATAAATGCTTTAGGTACAAAAATGTGGTTAGGTACTTATCAGATGGAATTCGGCTGGGAAATAAAAAAACTTTTACTAATTTAGCATAGAAGTTTATCATAAAAGTTGCAAGCAACATATTTGTGTATGTTTTACTTGGTGGTTTCTCAAGCCACTTCAATCGTCTGAGTGCTCTTTCGTTCCGCTGGTTAAGCAGTGATCTACTGTAGCTGTCAACTCCTAACAGTAGGCAATGTATTTGGTAGTATTTAGTGCAATCGTTTTGTCGTTTGTTATGCAGTGATTTGTCGTAGTTGTCAACCCCTAACACTATGCAATATATTTGTAGTATTTAGTAATTACGACTCTATCTTTACGAAGTTGGACCTAGGCACGTCGAATAGCATTAAGTCAAATAACTACCTCCTTGTGGGCAAATTTTTCGGCCTAGGTGTATCTTTCGGTAAGTCTCGTAGTGGTTACTTAAACCAGTTCAATTATTGAGTCTCCCCAGGTTATGCAGTGGTCTTCCGTAGTTGTCAACTCCTTACAGTCGACAATATGTTTACCGATATTTAGTGGTTACTCAAACCAATTCAATCATTTGAGTCCCTTTTGTTTCTCTAGTCAGCCTTAGTTTTCAACTCCTAACAGAAGGCAATATTTTTGCATATATTTTACTTAACCCATAAAAGCCGGGTACCAGTTTCGCCAATACGATTTTGATAAAATTTCATACACGACCTGGAATTGATCCAAAATGTTTAGAAACAAAATTTCACGTTTCGCCATATTTTCCACTTCCGACAAATTTACAATTTTTGGAGTCTGGTAACTCTAGCTAAATGACGGAATTTTAGGGTGACCTCGACTAGACTAAGGTAGTTCCATCTTTACCCTAACCATCCCTATCAATGATTTTGAGATATGTGTACCACGAACTTATCTGTGATTTTTTTAAAAAGTCAATTTTCATGGGTAAATTTTTACCCATTAGGCAGCAATGGCTTAATAACTTATCCAATCAGTTCAATCGTGAGGTCCCCTTCCATGTTTGGCTACTAATAAATTTTTAACTAAATTAATTAATTTCTTATTCAAACTCAATTCAAACGGAGAATGCTTTTATGTTATTATTTAAAAAAAAACACAACTGACAAAATTTACAATAGATACATATAGGTCATCTACATATATCTGATAACTGAATGTGCTTGCTTGGTTTTTGGGATTCCACCAGTTTTTACTTAAGTTGCAAAAGTATGAAAACGAAAAAAAGAACTAATAAAGTTAGAAGGACGAAATTCAAGGATGTGGTAGTGTACATATTAGTGCTCAAGGTATACCTTTTTCAAAAAAAACGATTGGAAATTTGCAAGGATATTCAAGGATAAAGTTTTAAAAGGACATTTTCAATACCTTTTCGTCTTTTTGCACCAAAAACCAAAAGTTTTCCAAGATTCTTATGATTTTTCTCTTTCCGTGTGTAACCAATATGTGATTCTACAAAGCGCTAAACTTTTTAAATAGTTTTTTGAAACAAACATGTCCTTGAAATTTAAAAGTCCTTTTAAAAAAATGTTGACGTCGGATAGAAAATTTGAGTTAATAATTATGAGCATCTGAGTTAATGTTAATTACAATTATCTACAGTATACTTTTAGGCTACTTGTAGTAAATATTAAAGCTTTGCTAGATAGTAGATAGTTAATGTTTTTCTAATGCAGCAATTATAATGTAAGCAATAAAACATAATAATTTTCAATTCTCCAATCGGCTGCTTGGCCACATATTGAAATAAATTCTTAAGAATTTCTCATTTCCAAATTGATATGCAGCCTTGAAATGATTTTCTGCGTAGACATTTAAAAGACTGAAAATACTACAAAACGCTCATAAATGGTCTGCAATACACCACTTCACTATGTGTGTGTTTGTATTACCTAATGAGTGTGTGTGTGTGTATATGAATAGCAAAGAAGACGAAAACATCGAGTAAAATCGTTGCTGAAATTCCACAATGTTCTCGCAGCAGACACACACACAACACACTCGAATGTAAATTCAACTCATTTCTGTGCTTTGAAAGCGTTGCAGATAACGAAACCAAAACGACTCTGGCCAGCCAGGACAGACACATAAATACATTTGCATGTATTTATTTGCTATTCACATACTTATGTATGTCATGTGTATGTGAGAAGTGGGTGTCTGCTAGCTGGTAGACTGTGCTCGACTGTGCAGTTGATAGAACGTATTATGGCTCTGTGTGTGTCTGCTACACACATATGTTTATATATTTGCCCCACTGATTTGCTTGCTTGGATTAATGAGGTTAGTGTTGATTATTGCTGTTGGTGAGTAGTTGAGCTTTGTAGTTGTTGTTATTGCATACAATGATAGCGAACACTTTGTTGCTGTTGTTGCTGTTGTTGGCCACACTTTTTGCATTGATAACTTCTCACCAACTGTGTTTTGGTGGGGGGGTTGATATTGATTTCTGCACTTCATGCATGAATGAAGATTACGAATTGCCAATTCCCCTAATCAGTGTTGATGAATTGAGTTGAGTTAACTCATTGTTCATATCAGGCGTGGCTACTAATCATACGAACTGTAATTTGTTAATTTCACATTATTTGCTTGAGCCAGTTGTGTGATTAAAGGTTAAGCAGAACTCGTACATTTTTCATATATACTCCAAAGATTAAGCCAACACAGCGTTGTTGTAATTCGGGTAATTATAATAAATTACAGTAATTATGATTCAACTATCGCACCTCTTCGGCGAGTCCCTGCGGCATTGCATAATAGCTGTGCCGCTTGAGGTTTGGTTAGCACATTACACCGCAAACTCAAGTTTTTGTACGCGCCACATGGGCTGACAGACGTACGTCAGTGATTAATTACGCAACAAATAAATTACTTTAAGTACTTTCACTTTACTGTTTTTCACTTTACTATTTTCCGGCTGTAACTATTTTTGTATTTTATGTCAGTTAATTGAGGTTGGATTGTTGGCCTTTGCTTTTTAGAAACACGTTTTATAGGTTCGCCTAAAAATATGCTAATAAGTAAATGTGCGCCTAAAGATATGCACATTAGATATGCTAATGTTTTTTTTTGTTTTTTTTGCGCAGATTTCTGTGGCATAGTTTTAGGTTGTTAAATAATGAACAGACTGTCCAACTGTTACTTCATAGATATATCTGTGCGTCCATTCATGCATTCGTTTCTGTGACCGTTTTGCTCTATTCGTCTCCTAACTCCTAAGAGTAGACAGTATATTTACTGATATTTAGTAGTTACTCACACCATTTCAATCATTTAAGTAAATTTTTTTCTCCTAGCTAAACAGTAGGTTGTAGCCGGTAGTTGTGGACTCCTAACAGTACGCAATTTATTTGCTGATATTTAGTTCAATAGTACTGTTTTGTCTCAATCCCTAAGTATGTTTGTTCTTGCGTTCGTCCCTTTCTCCTTCTGACTTTATGTTCATTCATCTCTTCGTTGTCTTCCCATTGCTTCATTATTCCACCATATTGTCTGCCCATCCGTTCGTCAATATGTTTGTGTGTCCGTCTGCGAATCCCTACATTCATTCTTCTGTCTGTCCGTCCCTACATCCGCTAATCCCTCAGTATGCTCATCCTGCAGTCTATATCTTCTTCCGCCTGGTTATCCATTCGTCTATTGGTTCACCCATGTGTCCATCATTTGTCACTTCCTTCGTCTTTTATGTATCTGTTTACCTTCTATGCGTCCTTCAGTTTTCTTATGCCTGGTTGTTCAATTGCGCATTAGTCCGTCCATCTGTCTAACATAAATTCCTTCGCCTTGCATTTGCCTATTTACCTTCTGTCTTTCTATCCGTTGGCCCTCTGTCCATTCCATACAACCTTTTGGTCATACCGTTCCTACATTCATTGATCACTCAATAGACAGATTAAAGAACAAACTTTGCGCGTCTATCTGCTTATTGTCTGCTCTTATCCCATGTTCCAGAAGGAAAGACCTCCGTCGAATGGTCGGTTTAATCAGAGGACACAACTTGGGCATCATCGAGGATCCGACTTGCATGTCTTGCCTGAAGGAGGTAGATAGTACAGAGCACCTTCTCTGTGCATGTCCTGCTAGAACGAGATTGTGCACGCTGGGTTCAGATGTTATGAGAATGGACGAAGTTCTCTCACCCTGCGTGATCTCCTGAGATTCATTAATGAGTCCGGAAAACTTGCGCCGGAGATCTCATAACCCGTTCTCCCTTTCAACCCACTTTCTCTTTTCCTTTTCCATTCTCATTTCCTGAGCCTTAAGTACAATGGGCTATAATGCCTGAGTGCTTGAGGTAATGACCTCAATTAGGTTATTTCCTTGACTCCCCCTCACATCCATCCATCCATCTAATGCTCCATTAGTTCACTTGACCATCCGTCACTATTCCAGTCAGTCAATCCATTTATGTATTCGTGCATCCTTCTGTTTGTCTGACTCTACACTTGTCAATCCCTCGGTATGTTTTTTTTAATTTATGCCTTTTTTTGGTTGGCTATCCCTGCATCCATATTTGTCCATCATCCGTCAGTCCCTCTGTTTTTTCATTCTTTCGTCAGTCCATCCGTCTACTTACTACCTCTTAGTTCATCTGTTTAGCCTGGTTTGTACACCCATACAAGTGTCCTTTTGTCTGTCCACCTTTATACCCCTCGTTATGTCCACCTATCAATCAGTGACTTTTACTACCTGACTACTTGGCATCCTTCGCCCGTCCTTTCATGTGTCTTTCTAACCATCTGAGAGTCTATCTATGGCTATTTGATCGTACCTTCGTCCGTTCCTTTGTCTGTCTGTCTATTAGTGTTTCTGTACAATGTATGCTCGTTCTTTCGTTTTTGCATCCGTCTGACAGTCAATTAGCGTGGTCTTCTGTCCATCTCTACGTTCTTACATATTTTCCTTCATTGAGATGTTAATTTAAAATAATATGTTGTCTACCATCTCTGCTAGTCATTGTAACAACAACAAACTATATAAAAACAAATCTAATTAAAAATTTTGTGTTTTAAAACCTACGCCAAACAAAATTTCGCCAAATGGCAAAATGACAATTAAAATTGTAATCTTATATTCCTTGAAAACGAATATTGTCTAAGCTGCTTGAACATTTGCCAACCATATATTTATATACGACCAAACAGACATTGTCACTGCCGCTCAAGCAGCTCAACAGTGTTGCATAATGCTAGGCGCACCACACAACCAACAACCATCGAGGTAGCAACGCGCAAACCCCATTTA
Source organism: Melieria omissa (assembly GCA_963971225.1). Taxonomy (NCBI): domain Eukaryota; kingdom Metazoa; phylum Arthropoda; class Insecta; order Diptera; family Ulidiidae; genus Melieria; species Melieria omissa. The sequence continues at coordinate 76,081,002 of OZ020268.1, read as the reverse complement.
TGTTTATTAAAATTTTCATTTTCGCGACAACAAAATTACGTTTACACAAGAAAATGTAGGCGCTCTCATTGCTTGTTGATTTTTTTGCGGCGCCTAAAACACCACTTACATTCTGGGCAAACAATTTATATGTAAACTAAAGCACTGCAAATTGTGCAATTTTGTTGAAACCACGGAAACAAAAAAAAAACATTATGCAATTTTTGAGCTGAGAAAATGAGTAACTACCAGCTGGCAGTGCATTTTCAAGACACACACATGCACGCAAAGTCACTCGGTAATTCATACATAGCGCTCGGCACCTTCATTAAATCACCATCACCTATGCAAATGTGCGCGCACAGTGTCGCTTTCTTTGCGCTTTTCCAGCACTTAAGTCGGGTCGTTGTGATTTTCGCCTTGTCGGATTTGTGCTGTGCTGGCCTGGCTTGACTCTGAAATAGTTGAGTATTCTTGTTGGCTTACTTGTAGTTTAATGTTGGTTTTTTTTCTTGCGAAATGTCCTTCCAGCAGGAAAATTAACATCAAACGTCGTTATTAATTTGTGCCTTTTGCACACAGTGCAATCATCAACTGGCACTCGAAGCGTAAATTACAACGCCAGTCCAGTGGCGTGCTTTGTGCATGAAACTTGCTTTCTGTGAGAAAAATAATTTTCTAGCGAATATATTTAGTGAAATTCTGCTTAAAAATCTAACAATCGCTGAGTTCCAAGCAAATGTTAAGTGTATTTTAATTCATATTACGTATACGCCCCATGAAACACAAAACAACTTGAACAAGAAAATGAAGAGTAGAAAAGTTTTAGTGAAGTGTTGAGAGGTTCTTTTTTATTTTATTGAATAAGTCTAACGAGAGACGAACACGTTTTACTTTGGTTCTTTTTATTAACTTAATCTTTTGGCAAACACGGTTTATGTTCTACGCACGTTTCATTGAACTCAATGTGTGAGGCATATGTGTGCTTTTACTCATTGCTTCACCAGGGGTCAAAAAAGTCATGCTATGTCCATCTTTAAGGCAACTTTGAAGCCCATTCGAATTAATATTACTCATACGTTTCATAGAGCTAAGTGCTTAGTCATGTTTACACACACATTTCCACATTTATAAAACAAACACTCTATTTTTAACTATGAGTAAGTAGAGGCCACGCTAGTTATATCTTTAAAGCAATTCTGAAGCCCATTTGAATTAATATTACTCATACGTCCCATAGAGCTAAGTGCTTAGTCATGTTTAGGCCCTCTAATACACACAAATTTCCACTTTTATGAAAGAGTTTACAAGCTTTTTCTACCAGGGGTCAAGAGAAGCCACGCTAATTCCATCTTTATAAAAAATTTGAATTAATATTACTCATACGTCCCATAGAGCTAAGTGTTTAGTTATTGTTAGGCCTTAAATTCTCACATATTTCCACTTATAGAGCTATGTGCTTAGTCATATTTAGGCCTTTCATTCGCACAGATTTCCAAATTGACAGAAGATTACATACTATTTTTGACTGAGTCAAGAGAAGCTACAATAATTTCACTTTTAAAACAACTTTAAAACCTATTTGATTTAATATTACTTATACGCCCCATAGACCTCAGTGCTTAGGCATGTTTAGGCCCTGAATTTTGACACATTTTCACTTTCATTCGCACAGATTTCCAAATTTATAGACGATTAAGCACTTTTTTCACCAGGACTCAAGAGAAGCTACGCTAATTCCATCCTTAAAGCCACTTTAAAACCCATTTGAATTAATATTACTCATACGCCGCATAGAACAACGTACCTCATTTGAAGCTTAGTCATATTCAGAACCTCTTTCTCAAACAGATTTTCACATTGAAAACAAAATCATAAAGATTTCCTTTAAAAACTCCTCAGCGCGCCTTTTAAAACCTCAACCCTCTTTTTGACATTCAGTACCCTCTAAAGCGCCCCACCGCACCGCTAAAATCAACTACATTTTAATAAAGCAGCAAATTTGCACTTTCTGCATTTTCTTTTCTACCCAATCCCATTCCAACCTACTCCACACACACACACACACACACACACACAAACTGCAAAAGACCGAAATGCTTAGGCAAAGCACCACCACAATAAAATAACTTGCCCATTCGCTTTTAGCAACACATACGCAACCACACAACGCCCACACAAAACGACACAACACAGCGAACAAGCAGTGTTCGTTGGTTTATAAACCGCCGGCAGCAGGCAACTGTGTGTGCTTTTAGGCGCGTAAGCCAAACTTGCTCGTAAATTTGCACTGCTAAATGCTAATTTATGCTGCGCCAGAACACCAACACTGATGTTTTCACTGTGTGTATGTGTGTGTGAGTGTATGTGTAGCGTTGACTAGTTGATTATTGAGATCGAGGTTAATTGCAGACGGAAGGTGCCAAACGCCTACTTGCACCGACCAAACTCAGCGCCAAAGGCAAACGGCAGCAGCACATTAAAGCTAAAGTAGTCAAGAGAAGAAAATAAAAATAAAACGGCAAATTATGCAGCCAGCGCCACTAATGATTAATCGCTTCGAGTTGCTGCTGCTGGCGGCGGCGTAGGCAAAGCGTATGTCGTGTGTAATAAAAGCCACACTGAGTGAGCTTCATTTGAGAGACGATTGCAATTAGCTTTTAGCGGAACTATTTGACGAGATTAGACGTCAAGTTGCAAAACAAACAGAGTTTTGATGTTTGAAAAATTAATTAAAACATAATTTTTCTCTTTCGTAAAATAAGATTCGAATTGAAAGCGAGCGAAAGTAAGATTTGGATTCGGTAGGTGAGGTTGAGTTAGGTAAGTTTTGAGGCGAACTAGGCCAAACATGGACTCTGTTGGGTTCCCAGTGGTTTCAAACAGAAATCTCTAGTATTGTGAGTCGGTAGCATTGTGGTGGCTGTGAGTCTTTAGCGCCGTGATGATTGTGAGCATTGCGATTTGGTTTAGTTTAGTGTGGTTTGGTTTGGTTTGGTTCAGTTTAATGTGGTTTGGTTTGGCTTTGTTTGGTATCGTTTGGTTTGGTTTAGTTTGAGTTGGTTTTGTTTGATTTGGTTTTCTTTGGTTTATTTTGGTTGGTTTGGCAACATGAGTTTAATTTAAAAGCGTTTTATCAGAAAAAAGTTGAAGACATACAAGTAAATCAATAATTTTCATTCGTGAATGCCACAGTTTCATTTGAAGTCACAATAAATTCATTGTGAGGGAAATTTTTAGTGAAGATATTTAAAAATTGTTGACTACGATTTATTACTCTGGTAGAAATATATTCATTACTAATACATTTCTACTATATTTCTTACCTAATCAAGCAATATTTTTATTAAATAAAATAATAAACAAAAAACTTTCAAATAATACTAAAAATACAATTTATTAAAAAAATTAGAAAAAAATAAAAACAAAGCCCCAAAGTTACTGAGACAAGTTTTTGTTACCCTAACTTAGGATTAATAATGTTTTATCAACATTCCAATTTCTTATAAAAAACATTTTACTAGACTTTTAAATATAAAGAAAAATGAATAATACTGACATTACTAAAAATTTATTCAAAAACTTAAAACAAAATGTAAGACAGCCCAAAAGATAGTGAGACAAGTGTTTGTTATCCTCACTTAGGTTTAATAATGTTTTATCAACATTCGGAATTCTTAGTAAAGAAAATTTTAGTAGACTTTTAAATATAAAGAAAAATGAATAATACTCACATTACTTAAATTTATTCAACAAATAAAAATAAAAAATAAAAACACCCCAAAAGTTAATGAGACAAGTTTTTTGTTATCCTTACTTAGGTTTAATAATGATTTATACACATTCGGAATTTTAGTAAAAAACACATTTTAGTAAACTTTTATAGATAAAGGAAATTGAATTTAAATTTAAGAAGAAATTATTAAAAAAATTTGTTCCAAAGATTAACAAAAATAAAAGACAAATAGCCCAAAAGTTACGCAGAGAACTTTTCGTTATCCGCACTTATGTTCAATCATTATTACCCATTTGGACTTCTAAAGAAAAGAAAATTTCAATAGACTTTTATATATATTTGCTTTAACATTTTATCATCATTTTTCATTTATCATTTATCATTTTAATTTGAAGAAAAGATCAAATCTAAAAGCATTATTTTGTGAAACTCTCTTCATGCCATCAAACAATTCAAATGTCTTTTAACTACAAAATTGTTTACCCTAAAATTTCTTGAACAACAACAATCAAATATTGAAAGCTGCTTATCGATAAGCAGACAGAAAAAAATTCTTTAAATACTTAAAGGAAAATTTAAGCACATAAAGTGTTCTTGAAAAACACTACAAGTGGTAAGAAGAGGAACACATCATTTGAAATGAACACACAATTTCAAGTAGAAGCCAATGACACCGAACCGAGGCTCTACAAACAGCTCAAAGCATACACAACTATATTCTTTTGTATGTATGAGTTGCAGAGACACAACGTTTTTGAGGAGTTTAGCCCCCTTTTAAATATTTGTTTATTACAAAACTGTCGAAAATTGTGCACAAAACCCCTGCAAAATGAAATTCTGTGAGCGCCACTGATGCATTGTATGCATAATTGAGAGAATACGTATGAAATGACAGACAAAAAAAATCACAATACAAAATTATTAAACTTGTCCTAGACTTGACAATTCGCCACCAACAATCGTACGTGGTACGGGAAAGTTTAAAACTTGTACAAGTTTTAACAAACTAATAGCAAAATTCTACGCACACGCACGAACGAATAATGACACAATTCACCAAACATGGCGCTGCAGATCGAGATGAATACCGCAATTGTAGATGAAAATGTTAAAGCAAAAGTTAGCACTAATAACAACAACAACAATAGCATAGCTCTGTAGTAGAGCGTAGAAGAAAAACAAAAACAAATTGTACACTTGCCGCACAACAGCGACAAACGTAAAGCTTGCAAAAACCCTTGAGAAAATGTAAACAAACAACAGTGAATAAAGTCAAGAAACAAATTAAAAAAAATAAAAGAAAAATTAAAAAAAAGTATATGATAGTTTTGAAGTCAAGTTTATAAACAGAAGACTGAATTCAAGTGTTGTAAGAGACGATAGTGAAAGAATAAAGTGCATGACTGAAGCAGCTTTAAAGGGTTTCCGTTGTTGTCCACAGTTGTGCACTCAACCATTCATCCATCCACTCACCCAACCTCGACCACACATTCGAGTGGCGCGCTGAAAGCAATGATAATGATGACAGATGGTTGGATTTGCCGCAATGAATAAAGTTGAAATGCGGCAAATTTATGAACATTTTTCATAGCCTATTTTGGGGCACAAAAAAAATATGTTGCAATAAAAATGAAACAAATATAAAAATTTACAAATTACATTGAGATTCTTAATGTGGTTAAGTTATTTTAATGGGATCATAATGCGGTTTGAAAGAGGTTTTTGCGGTTTCTTTATTATAGTGAAAATTCTGACATTGAGTTTTAATTGTTGAAGTTAGGTTGTATTAACTTTGGTATGTGATTTTTAAATGCAAAGCAGAAGCATAGTCCATATGAAAAAATGTGTCTACTTGCAGTGGAGATTGTCAGGAGAATAGGTTTAATTGTATTTATAAGCCAACTACTACCTCAGAAACTTTCATTGAGCTGCAAAAAGAAATTTCCATATGTTTTTTTTAGAAGAAGCGAGGAGAGCTTATCATCTCATGTCTCTACTTCTAGAAAGTAGAGAGAGGAAGAGAGTTTTAATGTCTCTCATTTCAGAAGTAGGAAAAATAGTTTGAAGAATAGAAAGAAATAGAATTCAGATATCCCTATTTAAGGACTGAGACATTGTCGATATAGAAAATAAATCTACGTGCAGTAGAGATTGGAGAAGAGGAGAATCGATTTATGCAAATTAATGTTAAACCTGCCAGCAAACACTATAACTTTCATTAAGGTTTAAAAAGATGTTTCCATATCTATATTGTTAGAAAAGGAAATAAAAAATTCAAAATCTCAATTATCTACTTCTATAAAGTATAGAAAAAAGAAAGCGAGTTCTAATATCTGTTATTTCAGAAGTAGAAAAGAGGCTTCTACCATCTTCTTTCGAAAAGAAAATAGTATTTCAACATCTCATTTCTCTACTTCCATGAAAACAGAGAGAGATATAGTGAGAAAGAGAGTTTCAATAAATCTAGATAATTGATGATTGTCCTGACTAACTAACTGAAGGTCCACTTTAGAAAATAAATCTCTGCTAAAACGAAATTTTTTGTAGCTCGGGGTCTTGAAAGGGCAAAACATGGGTTCAGGTTTTAAAACAAAAAAATTATTGAATACGTGTTAGAATCTAACAGGGTCAACAAGTTTTAGTTTGTTTGGGGAAACATAATTTAATGGGTATTTTAGTCTTGAAATATGGTAAAAACCCCAAATATAAAAAAAATATGACACAAGTTTTTTATTTTTGAAAAATCATACTTTAGGGGACCAACGGTGTGTCAAAGGTTTGAATTCAAAAACTGTAAAAAACATGAAATAATGGGCAAATTGACTTCGATCAGATTGGAAACTCGTTGAAAGAGCCCCAAATGAGTAAAAATTCGACACAAGTTTATCTTTACTTTTACAATGGATTAAATGTGTGTATGAGGAAACATTATTGCAACGCCCTTCATTTCAATTGTAATTTAAGTAATTCGGCACGTGTAGTGTCCGGCCGAATATTCGGTTTCGGCCCAAATAAGTGTTTCGGTTTTTGTTTCGGCCACAAAATATATAATAAAATATATATGGTTATATAAAATATAACAACATAAAAAAATAGATAAACTTGAGAGTGAGTGAGTGAGTGAGAGAGAGAAAAACTGCGTTTTTGGTTTATTTTCCTTACATTGGGAAACACAAACTAAGGACATAAATATTTCCAAATATTATTTTAAAAAATTGAGCTTAACGGGAAAAATTACCTAAAATTAAAAAAAATTACTTTAGACTATTAGTAGCCTTCTCCGCCACTGCCCGACTTTATCTACATGTAGTTGGGAACCAGGCTCTTCCTTCGTCGTCAACTTGTATAACCTCAGTTCAGTGAACATCAATAACTTGCTGAGCCCATCAACAATTAAAAACGGCTTAAATGGGCTTTTCGAATTCCAATAAGCCAGACACTCAACTTGTGGTACCACATTTCGCGGCCTCAGTGTGTCTTCGGACAAGTTCCATGTCCAGACAGCCACCTTAGACTAACTTAACCTAAACTTGATAACGTGATAGGAAACAAGAATGCAGAATTTCTAAGGTTATGATCGCATCTTCAAACATGTTTGCATTTTTCAAAACAATATTCCAATAGAATGTCGCATAGTGTGACTACCATTTGAGAACAGCACCCCTGGACTATCGCTGTAATAGTCTACCAACCTTACTATGAGCCACCAGCCTGTCAGTCTTTCCAAAATACAAACGTCTGCAAAAATCTTAATGAAAAATCATACTTGAAATTCTGCCATTTCCAATTCGTAAAAACATACTTTGACAACATCTAATGTCTTCAATTACAAACACCATTAAACAAACAAGCCAAGCAAAACAAAAACCATCTCCATTAAATCTGTCGTCACGGAAACTGTGGCTCACGTGAGACCGACGTTGTGTGCGAACATTTGATTTGGCATTTGTGTTCGTAATGCCAAATTATGCGCCAATAATAGCAACAACAATAATAATAATAATAATAACAACAATAAATAAACAAGGCGCATACAAACGCCTACAAGACACCTGAATGCGATTAATAAATAAACGCTAATCAAATAAATTGACAAAATTGTGCGGAATGTAAATGTTGTATTGTTGCAGTTGTTGTTTTCCTGTATTTGTTGTTACAATCAGAAGCAGCTATGTGTGCGTTTGTGATTAGCAGAAGTGGTCGGTTGGCATTGACAGCAACACCGTAGCCGGCGGACAAAGGCAATGAGACGTAACAAGGCACAAGTACACCAATACACACACACACAAACACACACGCATACTGACATATACACAAAAATGTGCATACAACAATACAATTGTCGCAAAAGCGTAAACACTACAATTTATGTTATGGTACAGTCGTCACGAAAATGTTGGGGTGTAGATACGTTTGCGTTTGTGTGTGTGTGTGTGTGTGTGTGCGGCAGTCTCGTGAACAAACGTTTGACTAAATGGGAAACGTTGCGCAACTATGGCTGCCTGTAGGTGGGGCTGATTCAGGTGAAGTAAGCGAAAGTCAACTGTACGCATAACTTAAAGCATACACACACACACACCCACGTACCGACTTACACATATATGTAGTTTGCATAGTAAATAATGATTGTTGATACAAAGAGAATACAGAAATCAGTTTAATTTAAACTTGAGGCATTTCGTTTGTTTTCTTAAAACTTGTATTTAGACCCAGAAATCCTAAACTAAAACTATTATTTAACTTTTCTTCGATTTAGTTAGATTTGAATTTGATCAATTTAACCTTCAAGCGGTTGCGCGGCTTGGAATCGAATGCACTTGAAAAATTGTTTATACGAAAACTATGACACATCTGTGGTGAACTTAACATTCGAACCAGTTTGAAAGTTACAAATTTATATTATATCCCAATAAAAGTATACAATTTAAGCAAAAACAGCTCAACAAGTTTTGGTTTCTAAGTGATCAGAAATTTATACTCATGAAAGTGAAGGTTTTTCGCCAAAATAGGTGCTTCGAGGTGCTTCGCCAAATTTTAAGTTGTTGTGAGCAAATTAACAACAGCTTAAGTCTAGAACCAGACTGTTTATTCGGCTTCGGCCATATTCGGCCAAACAACGCACATTTGGTCAAAGGATGTACATTCGGCAAAAACCTACATTCGGCTTATAATCGGCTTCGGCCAAATTAAAAGCCGAAGGCCGAACCCAAATGTTAAAAATTTTTTAGTACATATCGCTCGATATGGCAAGAAAAAATTGCCATGAAATTTTAAGTTGTTGTTAGCAGCCTAACAACAGCTTAAACCTAGAGCCAGACTGATTGATCCGCTTCGACTTCGGCGATATTCGGTCAAACAATACACATTTGGTCAAAAAATGCACATTTTGACAAAAAACGCACATTCGGCTATTAATCGGCTTCGGTCGAATTAAAAGCCGAAGGCCGAACCCAAAGGTAAAATTTTTTTTAGTACATATTGCTCAATATTGCAAGAAAAAAGGCTTAATCTTCGGCCAAAATGTCAGCTCTGTTCGGGCTCAACTTGAACCCAAAAATATGAAATGCGACTCTCAAGACTCCTCTCAAATTGACTGCGTAACAAAATTAATTTAATTATCTTTTTAATGCCTCAACAGGTGTTAAGTGATCGCTATTTGATTTGAAGCATTTGCTTCAAATGTAGGTGTTTATTTATTATTTAAGTAGACTTGTTGGCTGATGTATTGATGCATGTTCTCGATGCCCACACATTTCAAACGCCACTAAACAACGCATTTTCCTATTTCAATTCGATTTGGTTTTGTTTTATGCTGTTGACATGATGCTTCTCTTCTCTTTCGCTTCTCTGCTTCCCCTTGCTTAACCATTGATCCTTTCAGCTTCATCAAATTTCCATTTGATAAATGCACTAAACGGGCCACATTTACCAACAACACACACACACAACTGCAAACACACACATCGACATGGCAACACGCACTCCTACACTTTGACGCTTTGGCACTTCTCTACACGCTTCGATCATTGTTGTTGTGTTTAGTGCCTCTGCTTGCGCTATAAAAGACAGCAAAAGTCTTACGCCAAAGTGACGGAAATTGCATGCAATTTCAATTGGTTGGTGGGCGCCCATTGCGAACCTTTACATATTTACATAAAATATCTGTGTGTGGCCCACGCAGTGTTCCTGCACGGGGCAAACATTGAAAGTATTAAATTATCTCAAGCTTTTACGAAAAATTCAATGAAACCTTGAAACCATGTGGGTAATAAATTGGTTTTGCTGACTGCCAAACAGTGAGTGCATGAAAAATCCAATGCATTGCCTTCGACATGTTATGTGTGATGTTATTATGTCCAGCAGTGGGACCTTAAAAAGCTTTTGACTTTTAAAGTGAAAGCATTTGAATGGACGGGAAAACATGTTTGCATATTCGAAACACCAGCGGACTACAGTGACTGCTTAATGTTGCTCATTTGAATCAATTACTTATTGCTCTCTGTGATGCCATAGTAGGAATTGATGTGAAGGAACTCAACATGTGCCGAGTAATAGAAGAAATTTTGTATGTCTCAATGGAACAATGAATGTTGGTGCTAAAAAGTCCAGTAAGGTCAACAGACAACCAGGACGAACAAGTCAGTTTCTAGGACCTAAAATAGGGACAGTCACACATGTTAACATTAGAGTTTTCTTTTCTAAATGGATCCACAGGTTCAAAAGATAATTCAGTTGAAAGATTATGCGACCTCTGTATGAGACGCACTCGTAACAACACTGTTTTTTGCAACCTATGTTCGAACACAACCAGCAGCCGCCGTAGCTCAGCTGGCTAGTGCGTTGGGCGCGAGTCAAGACTCCGTGAGTTCAATACCCTGTTGTGTAAACACCGAAAAAAGAAAAACAACAATTTTTCTTTCGGCGGCTGTCCTCTCAGCAGGAAAAGGCAAACCTCTGAGAGTAAAATTGCCTATGAAAAAGCTTCCATCTCGCCGTTCGGAATCGGCATAAAACTGTAGGTCCCTTCCAATCTTGTAAAACCATTCACACGCACAACACGGTTGGTTGCGGGTAGCTATGCCTTAGTCTTGTAATCGGGCTGTCGTGCCAGTCAAGAAGAAGAAGAAGAAGAAGATGTTTGAACACAAATTTCAATCAAATGGTGAAATGGAGTGGATCTACAGTTTAATGACGAATCCGAATGGCAGATGGCAGTTTTTCTTTCAAAATTGGAGGTTTTGCCATTGTCAGCCAAAAACACACTTGTGCCATTCTTGTAATTCTCATCTGATTCATGCAGATAGCGATAGAACTAGATGAGCGTTTCGCCAGTCCAAGCTAGGATTCGAACCTAGGGTCTCTGGTGTGAGAGGTGCTACCCGCTAGACTATAGAGGCCAGCCGGATTGGTTCATAACGTCCATAAAAACTCATACACAGACGTACAAAGAACTCCACAACTCGTCTCACTTGCTTAGAAACGCCAAACTGCTTAGAACCCGAACAGATTTCGAAGGAAAGCGTCAAAGCTCTTTAGAAATTTGTAAACATAGCATCCTAACAGCCCAATACTTCAAACAGAACTGAACGAAACATCAACTGGCATTGCAAAGGACCCTATTGGACCTTACTGGAATACAATATGACTTAAAAGGTACTTATGATGGACTCATCTAGAAGTCGTCCCACTTGCTTCGAAGCGCCGAACTTTTCAGAACGCGAAGATGTCTTGAAGAGGCGCCAAACCTCCTTGGAAATTTGTAAACGTGGCATCCTAACAGATCAGTATTTCAAACAGAACTGAACAGAACATCAACTGGCATTTCGAAGGACTCTATAGCGCCTAATCTAATGAGGTATGAGGAATGTTTGGTACGAGGTATGAGATCTGTGCTTCAAACATGCTGACATTTTCAATTCGTGTTAAAAAATTATCTTTTAAATTACATCTGCTGACCACAGAGCATCAAATCTAAGTTAGCTGTAGTCACAGCAAAGTTAAAATAATGTAACATACTTTTAGGCTGCTGCTTTACTAAACCAAACCGACTAACATACCACGATTTTGACGTTATTTACATTCATAAAACTTAGTGAGATTGGAAGTGATTGAAAAGACGAGCATAAAAAAACGACTACAGATTATTTCATTGAACTCTACATTGAACTTGAATGTGTCACATTCGATTTAATCAACTAGTCCTCGTTGTGGCTAATTAGACCGTGAAAAATTTCGATATACATGTTTCTCAAGCATCGATTTACAAATATGCATGAATTTAAATTGTTAGCCAAAAAAAATCATAACGCAAAAAATCTTGAGTCCAAAAATAAATCAATACCAACACCCAGCAGACAACAAAGCTTAGTAGAGAAAACCTAACAAACTGTGAAAGCTAACAAACAACAACAATAGCAACAACAAAATCTAAACTGCAGAAAAAAAGGCCAGCATAGGGAATAAATACGAACGAAAATTCAATCAAATCCCAAATCAATAAACTCAAACCAAAACGTCTACACCAGCACACAAGCGCAAACACACACACACACAGCAACACATATCAACAACAATAACATCATCAATCTAGACGACGCTATATAACTAGCGACTATAGAGCAACAATAACAATAACAACAACAACTAAACAGCAACCAATGGCAGCGTGTAAAGAGCAGCAAGCAGAACGAACCAGAATACAAACGCGATGTGCATGAGTCGGCATATTGTGTGGCATACAACAACAAACAACCACACATACACACACAAACACTGCACTGCCTACACACCACACACACATTGTGCAATCTTGAGCGCAGTAAGTGCCGAAACGGTTACGCCATTTGCCACAATTTTACTACCAGCCTAGTGTGGCGATACCTTTGCCATTTTGCTGGTTGCTCACTGCCAGTACGACAAGCTTCGGCACTTTCGCTTGCTGCGGGCACCCAACCACACACACACACACACAACTACATAGCCACCACGTACATGCAAGAACGTTAAAGCGCAGTCGGCACGTGTTTGGCACACAGCTACAAATTACAACAACAACAACAATACTAGTGCCAAAAATTGTACCAAGCCGACTTGGGTTATCCTATCTGGCGGCTTTGTGGGTAAGCACGAGTACTTGCTGTGAATGTGTGCTTGTGTATGTGTGTTGCCCCAGTCATGAAGCATTAAATGGAAGCGATGATATCTGCCTTAAAACGGAACGGAGAGCGTTGAGTGACATTGAGAAAGGAGAAAATTTGGCCTTAATTGTTTAACTTTAGAATTTTGAAAACAATAGTTTTAGTTTTTGGTATAAACATTAGTTTGAGATGATGAAAATGGTTAGTTAATCTTATAGTGAACAGAACAAAAATTCAAAATATTCAATTTTATATTTAATCGCATTGTTTCGAAAAACATTTTTCCCCAATGGATTTACACACATTCTCGAAAAGAGCTCGTACTAGACTCTCTTTTATTTCCTTTGTCGTATAGTGTAGTCTATTACAAAGACTTCAGACAGATATTATTTATTGTACTTCGACTTGAAGTCCCTGTTAATTTGTTTCAAGCCTTCCCAACCTCTGAAGAAGGTTACTTCTCAACATTTACACCCATTTCAAATGTCTCAAACACACAAAAAGCAATACGTAGTAGTAGTAGTAGTAACAGTAAAAGTAGTAGAAGTAGTAAAAGTAGTAGTAGTAAAAGTAGAAGTAGTAGTAAAAGTAATAGTATTAGTAGTAGTGGTAGTAGTAAAAGCCGCAGTAACAGTAGAAGTAGTAAAAGTAGTAGTAGTAGTAATAGTAGTAGTAGTAGTAGTGGAAGTAGTAGTAGTAAAAGTAGTAATAGTAGTAGTAAAAGTAGAAGTAGTAGTAAAAGTAGTAGTAGTAAAAGCAGCAGTAAAAGTAGAAGTAGTAAAAGTAGTAGTAGTAGTAAAAGTAGTAGAAGTAGTAGTGGAAGTAGTAGTAGTAAAAGTAGTAGTAGTAGTAGTAGTAAAAGTAGAAGTAGTAGTAAAAGTAGAAGAAGTAAAAGCAGCAGTAAAAGTAGACGTAGTAAAAGTAGTAGTAGTAGTAGTAGTAGTAGTAGTAGTAGTAGTAGTAGTAGTAGTGGAAATAGTAGTACTAAAAGTGGAAGTAGTAGTAGTAAAAGTATTAATAGTATTAATAGTAGTAAAAGTAAAAGTAGTAGTAGTTAAAGTAGAAGTAGCAAAAGTAGTAGCAGTAGTAAAAGGAGTAGTAGTAACAGTAAAAGTAGTAGTAGTAAGAGTAGTAGTAGTAGTAGTAGTAGTAGTAAAAGTAGATGTAGTAGTAAAAGTAGTAGTAATAAAAGTAGTAGTAGTAAAAGTAGTAGTAGTAAAAGTAGTAATAGTAAAAGTAGTCGTATGCCCAACTTTTTCTGTCAGATATGTCTACCTTCTCAATAAGATTTTTCCAACTGCCCGCAGTCTCTTCTAAATTTATAGAGACAGAAGAAAGCAAGCATTGGTCTTAGAAGACACGAAGCATATATAAGCTTAATTCAACTGCAGTCGCTCTCAACCAGCCATGCTCGTCTCTGGGCTAGAATGACCCATTTGCTGACAGTAGCTTTGATGGCCATAATTGAAAGCGATCAAACTGGTTCACTTCTAATAAATGCAGCCTCAGAGCCCATTGGTTTGAGGTCTCGTTACTCTCAAAACATGTCCAGGGACCCAAGTTAGCATTAATAGCTGGATTTACAGTATGGAAAAAGTTGAAGGGCTGTCCAAGGCCATGAACGCAACTTGGCCGTCACTATAGATGGATGTGTCTCTTCCACTGCTTCTTACAAATAAGGCCTCAAGTAGCACAAGCACCTTTGACTAAAACCCAGAGTCATGCAAGCTTAGGGAAAAGAACGGTCGAGTCCCACGTGACTCGATGCAGACACCAGAGCCGATACCTGCTTTTGTTTTGTTCAATTCTGTTTTTTTCTGTTTAGTTCAATTCTTTTGTGTTCTTTTCTGTTCAATTCAGTTCAGTTCTGTTGTTTTCTGTTCAATTCAATTCAGTTCAGTTCAGTTCTGTGTTGTTTTGTTCTGTTTTGAACCGTCGAGATCCACTTGATTCGACGCAGACATCAGATCCGATACCTCGTTTTGTTTTGTTCTGCCCTGCTCTGTTTTTTTCAGTTCAATTCTGTTCTGTTTTTACTGTACAATTCAGTTCAGTTCTGTTGTTTTGTTCTGTTTTGAACCGTCGAATCCCACTAGATTCGACACCAGATCCTATACCTGGTTTTGTTCAGTTCAGTTCAGATCAATTATATTCTGTTCTTTTCAGTTCAGTTTAGATCAATTATATTCTGTTCTTTTCAGTTCAGCTGAATTCTGTTCTGTTTTTCAGTTCTGTTCTGTTTTGGAGCCGTCCGTAAATATTCGGATTCTAAGATAGATAAAATAAGAGTCTCCTAACCACTGCTTGAGAGCCATGGGTCATAGCCGAATAGACTTATAGGGTCTTGCTAGGAGAAAGACCACACCTTCTCTCAAAGACACTTTTACTCCATGAATAAAATTCATTCTAAATAAAGCTTCAAAATTACTAAAAAAGAACTCCTCAAAACTTTGTTTGTGTTCTCAGTAAATCGACAAAGTTAAGATCTTTTTTTGTTACCCTGTTATATCTGTGTTTTAAAAAACAAAATTTATTTATTTATGATTCTGAGAAATTTTGCTCAAGAGAATCACCTATAGATTACGTTTTTGCTATACGCTTCATCAAAAAAAATCGTTCCATACAATTTGACCCGCCCTAGTATACATATATACTGAACTTTCTGTACAGCTGTATGCAAATTTACACCAAAACATGTAATTTAAGGGGAGGTTCTCCTCTTTTCGGCCGAAAATAAAGCGAAATTCTTTCATTTACTGTCGGATAATGAAACGACTCACGAATAGACGGTTTTGATGATTTATTAAGCCATCTTTCTAAAATACAAGAAAAAAATTTTTTTTTACAAAATCCAATATGGCGGCCCAAAAATGGCGGGTCTTGTCAACCTCTGCAAGCGAGACATTGTTCGGAAACGTCAAGGCTGTAGCCACTTGTAGTGAACTGAAATCAAAAATTTTTTTTTTATAGTAAAGAATATTAAATTCCCTATGACTTATACCTATTTTTGAATAATTTTTATAAAAAATCATCTAATTTATGCATAATCATAGAAAAAGTTCAATTTTTACCATCTTTTTTTCGACTTTTCTTTTGTTAAAAGACTATTATTACACATTTGTTTTTATTTGTTTTAGGTATAAGTCATATAAAAAATCATACCCTTTAAGAAATGCTATAGATGAAGTAACTCGGATAAGTAGATCATGAGTTACGCTTGACGTTAGGATGAAAAAAATGGTTTTGAGATAAACGCGTTTAAAGTCGTAAGTCTCTCTCTCCGCGCGCGAAAGTTCGACGCATCAGAGACGCTCCTATGCGATAAATATGCTGCGGATCGAAAAATCCTTTTGCACACATATTCTCGACATTCATACCTTTCATTTCATCAAAAAAAAAAAAAATTGATTTTTTGAAAAAAAAAGAGGAGAACCTCCCCTTAAGGGCGAATGACGCGTACAGAATTTCCTTTTGGGGTTCCATACAAATTTGTTGAGCCCAATTCGATTGAATTCAAATTCTTTGTCATCCAAAATCTTTGTAACAAATCCCCATACTTATGTAAGCCGCTGACTTCAAGCCTACTGGTTGAATGTAATTTTACAAGTAATTCAATTTTGAACTCTTGTCTGGTTACCTTCACCTATCCAGAACAAACAACAACAAACACTTAGCAACCGTTGCCATTTTTCTGTCTATTGTCGTGCGAAAAAATTTTCACATT